>CM077198.1:22354910-23639410 GCA_039654625.1 Rhinogobio ventralis | reverse complement strand
GAGACGCAGGGCTCTCTTTAAGTCTGTGATTTATTATCCAGTCAGATTTATTCAATCAATTAAAGGCCCATTAGACAGCTCAGAGTGAGGCAAAAAACGAGTAACGACAGGTGTATGTGCGTACAAGAGCGCCTGCGTGTGTAAATGTTAATGTATCAGGATATATCAGGCATCTCTAAGAGCCTATTAGTCGTATTCCGATCGATTTTCAGTGAGGTCGATCTGGTTAGGGAAGATCAAGGATACTTTGATTAAAGTTTACAACATTTTCATTTCCTCTCCTCATTTTCCCTGTCTTTCTGAAGGCTGCATGAATGCTGAGCACCGAAGCATCTTCTAGTAATGATGTTTCTCTGTAGCCTAAAATATGGCAGCAGATGTTGCCAATAGATGGAACACAAACACATTACTTTAATGCACTTACTCGGCTTGGAGTTCTGTTCAGGACTTACAAACTTTGGATACACACAAGCATACACAGTGATCAAACCAGGATGGATGGATGGACAAAAAAACATGTATATAATCCTTTGTGCTCCACAGGAATCATACAGTCATACAGTTTTGAAACAACATGAGGGTGAGTCAATGCTATATATTTAATCATATATCTTATGTTAAAAAATTAGTGGTCAGTAAGAGTTTTTTAATTTAAAGTAATTAATACTTGTATTTAGCAAGGACATGTTACATTTGGTCAAAAGTGACAGTAAAAAAATATATTAAATAAATTTTGTTCTTTTGAACTTTCAATTAATGTATCGCGGTTTCCACAAAAATATTAAGCAGCACAACTGTTTTCTACATTGATGATTTCTGAAGTATCATTTGATCCTGAAGACTGGAGGAATGGCTTCTAAAATGCAGCTTTGCCATCACAGGATATTATATATTAAAATAAGGAAACAGTTAAATGTAATAATATTTAACAAAATGACATTATTTTACAATAAATAAATAAATAAATGCAGTCTTTTGGTGAGCATAAGATATGTCTTTCATAAACATAAAAAAAAAAAAGAATCGCACTGCCCCCTATATATTTAGTTAAATATATATATATATATATATATATATATATATATATATATATATATATATATACATACACTCACCTAAAGGATTATTAGGAACACCTGTTCAATTTCTCATTAATGCAATTATCTAATCAACCAATCACATGGCAGTTGCTTCAATGCATTTAGGGGTGTGGTCCTGGTCAAGACAATCTCCTGAACTCCAAACTGTATGTCAGAATGGGAAAGAAAGGTGATTTAAGCAATTTTGAGCGTGGCATGGTTGTTGGTGCCAGACGGGCCGGTCTGAGTATTTCACAATCTGCTCAGTTACTGGGATTTTCACGCACAACCATTTCTAGAGTTTACAAAGAATGGTGTGAAAAGGGAAAAACATCCAGTATGCGGCAGTCCTGTGGGCGAAAATGCCTTGTTGATGCTAGAGGTCAGAGGAGAATGGGCCGACTGATTCAAGCTGATAGAAGAGCAACTTTGACTGAAATAACCACTCGTTACAACCGAGGTATGCAGCAAAGCATTTGTGAAGCCACAACACGCACAACCTTGAGGCGGATGGGCTACAACAGCAGAAGACCCCACCGGGTACCACTCATCTCCACTACAAATAGGAAAAAGAGGCTACAATTTGCACGAGCTCACCAAAATTGGACAGTTGAACACTGGAAAAATGTTGCCTGGTCTGATGAGTCTACTACAAAAAAACACATACTACACATTCTGATTCTGACGTTCCTGATTTGAATATTTTCAATCTTGACTGATAATTTTTTTAATTATCTTGGCAACAATAGATGAACTGTTAAATGAGTGATCTTGCGATGACTCCCTGTAGTCATCCAATTTGACTCTCATATTCTGATGTAATTATATATATATATATATATTATAAACTTGACAGGTGATTTTTACTAAATTTAGTTTGAATACTATCTACTCAGTTGTTTAAAATATTAAGATCCAGAGCACATGATCTTCAGTAATGCTTCCTAATAGTAATATTTTTAATGTCCGAATAATGCTTTAACGCAGGAAAAGAAACTAGAAGAAATTCATGCAAATTAATTTAAAAAAAAATCTCCAAATCACAACAAGCAGTTCACTTGCCACTGACATGCACACTGCTCTAGCTCTCAGCATGCACCAGCGAGAGAGGGAGAGAGATGTGAGGATAATTAGCTGTCGGTTTGTGAGTGGTGATCTTCCTCTCTGCTGAAGTCTCAGTCACAGCCACATAAACAATGGCACATGAATAAAACATGGCCGACAATCACTCAAAGTGCAGTGAAAACACTGCACTAGCTTCAGTAAATATTTCATCTTCATGTCTCTGTGTGCCTTTGAGGTCTTCTCTGTCCTCATTACTGCATTTTGTTAAACATTAATGGGGCCAAGTTTTTGGAAGCTCCTTTAACCTGCCCTCTCTCTCTCTCTTTCTCTCTCTCTCTCTCCCTCTCTAGCTCTCCTTTTCCTCTTCCCACACTTTCCCTGAATGATAGCACCATACCTCTACCTACTCCATCACTCCTCAGATCTAAGCTTACTTATTAGATTTCAGACTCGTTGGTTTTGCCGCGTTTTTGAAGCACATTTGTCATCTGCTCTGTGGTTCCTTCAGAGGGTCCGAGACGAGCAGCTCTGCCTTGGAGCCATTAGCTGAGGGAGAAGGCCAGAGCTTGTGGGATTCTATTCAGTTTTTATTGGATTTCGCTCAAGCTCATGCATCCAGCCCTACAGGGATGCGTCAGGCAAACGTACAAAGATTCAATAATTCATCATATATGTAATCAATGTATTCACAGCCCCTTCAGATTTAGCCCTAGTATTGTATAAGGCAAAGTAATAACTGTCTGGTCAATGAGTATTCCATAAAGGCTGACCTTGGATGTGGCCTTGTTGCTGTGAAGTTAACCACACGGGTGGCTGAGCTTTGTGTGTGGTGCCTTGGTGATTTTCCCATTCTACACTCATGCTGTGACTAAAGTTGGGATTTTCCTCAAATATCTCTAAAGCTCATTTGTTCCCCCCTGCTTTAGCAGATCTGTGGGACTTTTTTCCACTTTTGTGAATTCTTCTTGCATATTTATTCTCGACAAATTAGAATTACAATCATGTAGTATTCCCTATTGTGAGGGCAAAGAAGGAGGAAGTAGGGAACAGAAGGAGGTTACGGGTTTACTACAAGCTACAACGTGAATTTCCTGGATTAAGCAAATGTTGTGTAGCTCTGAACAGACTTGGCTTTAAATGAATCTGACTCAGTACATGCATACAGACCAGTTTTTTTGTTCAGTTATCCATCTTAATGAAAAAGAACTGAGGAACACTAGGGCTAAAATACACAAGGGATGAGTATCAGAGCAGAACAAGGAACGTGTGTAATTCAGTTAGAAACTATGGAACTCAGGCAAACAGGAACAAGGAAAACCAAACTAAAGGTACGTTGACACGACAACGTTGTACTGAAAACGAATACATTTTTCCTTTGTGTTTTTTGCATACAGACGACATTAATGTCAAAACAATCTCCATTCACACTGCGATCTGCCCCCTAAAAAACAAAGAATCTAAACATAATCCTTACAGTTTACGAGTTGGGAAACATGGCGGAATACCACAATAGACCCATGGCTTGGAAAATCTGACTTTCTGGGGCTAATGTGTTTTTCAGTCGGGCTAACAAAATGTAAAACCGCCCTGCCCGACGGGCTATCTTAAATAGTGAAATTAAATTCCTTTATGTGTGTTGTTCACTCTCTTGACTTGTTATTTGAAGGAAAAAAACGTTCGCGGAAGTTTTCAGATATATATATATATATATCTGCTGCAAATGCAAATGGAAAAATGCAACGAACGTGCATAACTTTTTTACTTTAAATTTTCAACTCTTCAGGGAAAACCAATCAAGGAAAACATACACCTAGAACACCTCCTAGTGGTCATTATATAAAACACAAAGGACTTAAAAAATATGAAATATTGTTTACCAAATATTGTTTACCAAACTAAATCCGGTACTATCACAATGCAATCAAAACTAATGGCTGAATCCTCTTGCCGGTGTTACTGCAACGATCCAGCTGCTCTAATTCTAAACAACGACATCCTTACCTCAGTTTTCACGATTTCGCAACACAAAAAGAATTGAGGTAAGCATGGGCATAAGCGGAGTTTGGGGTGGGGGGGCACCTTTTAGTGTAGAATGAGTAAAGCTGATTTTGTTTTTAAGATGTAAAAAAAATGTTAAAAGTTAAATTTTTAGGCTGATAATTTTTTAGGCTGGTCTAACAGCGCTGTCAATGTCAAAATGATTGAAATGGCCAATCAAATCAAAGAAGGCGGGGCTTACTGTCACTGTCACAACGCAGCAAGAGTTCATGAAAAAATTTAAGTAAATGCAAGTCTTAGACAACTGTTTTATGATAGAAATGTTCAGCTACTGACAGTAATAGACTGCAAACTACTCGACTTTTTGTGAATACATAAATGAATGTGACAACGAGGCATAAAACGTTTGCATTTTCTACATAGGCCTATTCGACATACAAATAAGAGTGAACCCTTTTTCACTTATTCCCTTATTCCCTCAATCCCTCAAATTTTTTTTCTTTTTAATAATAAATATTCTGATTTAACTTTGAGCTTTGAAGTATTAAATAGATTAGATAGCTTCGATATTTGACCACTATTTACGACACTAATAACTCTTAATTTCTGATAGGAAAGCAAAATCAATCTGTAGATAATATTTTGAATTTAACAACTTTAATGATTAATCTCATACTGGCACTCTGAAATAGATGCGGCTGACTTTCTGAAAAGCTCTGCATGGATTGAGGCACATTAAACAGGAGACGCAGTCTCTAAGCGGGAACGCTTACAGTTAAAGTCCATTTCTGATTTTATTGTTGTTGCAGCGTTTTACTAAGGGGGCACCTTGCACCTTGCTTATAAAATATTTAAACAAAAAAGCATTCCTTCATGCATTCCTTTTTTATCAACACTTAAATATGGGTAAGTTTAATTAAAAAAAAGTAAAATTTTGAACAAAAATCGCGTTTTTGTCAAAGACTACATCAAGATCAGATTCAGAGCGATGATCAAACACAGATGGAGTAGTTTGAGTCCATCAACACCCCTACTGCTTGCACAGTCTTAGCTCGTTCTGGGTCGACATTTCATTCAGTAACATTAGGCAGTTTTGATTTATATGTTTAATGTTGATGATCACGTTATTTTACATATGCATCTGCTTATATATGATCGCTTGTTTTTTTGCATCTTCTTCTCCTGTGTTTTGATCAGGAGATTCTGTACTCATTCAGAAGATGCGTAATAGCACCCCCTAGCATATAACAGTGGAAACACGGAAAATTCTGTGTTTGGCGGGGAAGCGTTTTCTTACAAATAACGGAAAATTACGTGTTTGGCGGGGAAAGAGTTAAAAGGAATGGGAGATGAGACTCTGATTGGTTTATTGCACTTTATGCTCAAAACACACCCATGACTCATTAAGAGACTAAGTAGGCCTACAACCCTTTTAGACCCTGCGCCTGGCGTGTTGACCGTTTTTTTCCGTCGTTAAACTAGCAAAAGTGGATTCGGAATGTTTTTCTCTTACTAATCTTATTCAGTGGTGTAATGTAACTAAGTAATAATACTTCGTTATAGTACTTGAGTATTTTTTGGGAGAATCTGTACTTTACTTGAGTTTTTATATTTCTGTCAACTTTTACTTTTACTCCACTACATTTCCTACATAAAATGTATACTTTTACTCCGATACATTTCCCCAAAGCATTTTCGTTACTTACTACAAAATACATTTGATAGACTGCAAGCAAACATGTGCAAACAAGTGCTTGCACAACCGCGGTTGATTTCATTTTCCGGGTTGCGTCCGTTGCTATAGCGGTTGGCATGTCAGGCTGCACGCTGCACAGAATGGGAACAGTTAAAAAAACGAATTTAAAACATAGACAACAAAACGGTATGTTATACACTGCAGTACATGTTTTCCTATCACTATAAAGTAATGAATCTGTTGACTAGATGCTGTATTAATGCTGTCGAGGCTGAGAGGATGCTATCATTATTACCTCAAGCAGTTTAAACAATGTGACAAAAACACAGGTAAGTCTGACCCAAATGTTTAATGTCACGTTTGTTACCATCTATTTGCATTATTTTATATCCATCTGGACGCTTTTATGCAGTCGTTATGCAGTGAAGTGGCGTATTTGAAGCTAGTGACATGAAAAAAAATCAAAATGTATCCTCACAGAAATATATAAACTGCAATGAATCCGGCCTCTGTGGTTCCCCCTGATCGTCACCAGAGGTCGCCATCAACGGAATAGTAGAAGACTTTCACTTACACACTCCATTTCCCAGAAGCCCTGTACCTGGCTTTGATCACGAGCCCAGCTGCACCTCATTACCAGAACTATTTAACAGGTCATTTCACACACACTCTTTGCGAAGTCTTGTTTTTGCCCTGGCTGACATTTCTGAGCGTTCTAGTTTCTCTTGTTGGATTACTGTGTTTTACAGTGGACTGTTTTCTCTTGTGTGGATTATTGCTGCCTACCTCTGACCCTTTGAATTGTTTTATGGACTATTGTTTACTGCCTGCCGCCTGCCTCGACCTCATACCTGCCTTACTTCTCTGATTACTGTCTTATCTCCATTACCCTGTCTGCTGTTCATCGACCCTGTTTGTACGACTACGATTGTTATTAATAAAAGCTGCAAATGGATCCTCATTCTGTCGACCCTTTGTTACAGAAGACTTCGCCCCAACCTGATCCAGCAGCTGTCGACCTCACCTCTGAAGTTTTTGCTCAGGCTAGCGTGCTAGTGGTGCATCAACAACAGCTAACACATCTCACATCCCTCATGGAAGAGGTGGTCAAGACGCTACAGAATCTTCATCTACCCTCACCTGAGACATCTCCACCGTCTTTGAGACTGCCATCTCAAGTCCCTGTTTCAAGTCGTTCTACGACAAGTCCTCATCTAGCTTACCATGATAAGTTTGATGGTACACCAGGTAAATGTAGAGGCTTCTTGCTTCAATGCTCATTGTTCGTTTCTTAGCAACCCTTGTTGTATCCCAGCGAAGAGAGCCGCATTGCCTTTGTTTGTTCTCTACTCACCAATAAAGCATTGGATTGGGCTACTGCTGTGTGGGACCTCAGTCGGCCTGTCTTTCCTTCTTTTGAGGATTTCCTGCGACGTTTCCGTGAGGTATTTAACATACCCAGAGGAGGAGAGGGAGCTGACGAAAAGATTTTCACTTCGTCAAGGGAGACCTTCTGCTACTGAGTTTGCTCTCACATTCCGCACACTTGCAGCTCAGACTGGATGGCCTGATGATCCTCTCAAACTGCACTTTCGCCGAGCTCTTAACATGGATCTGCAGTCTGAACTAGCCTGCCGGGATAAGGGGAAAACCGTGGATCAACTCATAGATCTCATCGTTCGCATTGACACATTGATCTGATTTGGTCTAGGAGACCTAACAGAGAGGTCTCTCACCAGTCATTCAGCTCACCTTCTTAAGAACATGAACCCATGCTAGTGGGACATACTCGTCTTTCCTCTCAGGAGAGAGATTGTCGTTTTCAGAGGAATCTCTGTCTTTATTGTTGTCAGCCAGGTCACATGAGGGTGTCCTGTCCAACAAGACCTAAACAACACACTTCCACTATGGTGAGCGACTCTCTTCATTCCCCCAAATGTCTAAAAGTACCAGTTAAACTAACTCTCAACCAGTTTGACATTGAGACGATGGCTCTAATTGACTCTGGAGCTGCTGGAAATTTCATTGATACCAACTTTGCAAAAATTCATAACTTTTCCCTGGCAGTGGCAGCATTAGATGGGAGATCTCTAGGTGCTGGACAGGTTCTGTACATGACCACTGATATCCAACTGACTATCGGCATTATGCACACTGAGACCATCCGCACCCTGTAACCCAATCATCCTCTGACTCCCATGGCTCCAGCTCCACGAACCACAGATCTTCTGGACAGAGGGTCAAGTCACTCGCTGGTCACCCAAATGCTTCTCTCAATGTCTCCAAGATTCCAAACCCACGTCCCTTGAAACCACCACTGAAAAGGTAGATTCCAATCATCCTGTTGACCTTCCTTCTCAGTATGCTGACTTAGCTGAAGCTTTTATTAAACACAAGGCAACCCAGTTACCCCCTCACCGACCCAGTGACTTGTGCCATAGATCTCCTTCCGGGTACCACACCACCTAAAGGCAGAATATTTCCCCTATCTCAACCTGAGACCGAAGCTATGAAAGCTTATATAAAGAGGAATTGGCCAAAGGTTTCATAGTTCCATCTACATCCCCAGCCTCTGCTGGGTTTTTCTTCGTAAAGAAAAAGGATGGAAGTCTTCAATGACATCACGGTCAAATTCCAATACCCCCTTCCTCTAGTACCCCCTACACAGCCCCTTTCAGCTAAATGGTTCACCAAACTTGACCTACGCAATGCCTACAATCTGATCCGCATCAGGGAGGGGGATGTGTGGAAGACAGCCTACTCTACCACACGTGGGCACTTCGCGTACCGGGTTATGCCCTTCGGGCTGGTCAACAGTCCCTCTTTCTTCCAAGCTTTTATCAATGATGTATTCCGTGACATGCTTGGCATATGGGTCATAGTATACATGGATGACATTCTGGTCTACTCCAACTCTTTTGAAGAACACGTTAAGCATGTCATGGCAGGTCTCCAACGTCTGACCATGAAACAAACTTCCATGAAATTCCTAGGCTATGTGGTCAGTCCTGATGGAGTAGCTATGGATGATCGTAAAGCGCAAGCTGTCTTAAACTGGCCTCGTTCCACAACCATTAAAGAGATGCAGAGATTTCTCCGTTTCGCTAAATTTTACAGACGATTCATTCGTAACTTCAGCTCCGTCGCAGCCCCTCTTACTTCAATGACCAAGGGAGGGAAAGGTCGTCTAACTTGGACTCCAGAAGCCAACAGGGCTTTCAATCATCTGAAAGAACGTTTCTCCACGGCACCCATATTACATCACCCTGATCCTGAACTTGAGTTCACAGTTGAGATCGACACTTCAAGCACTGGAGTTGGAGCTATCCTCTTGCAACGTCATGGTAATCCCTCCAAACTCTTCCCCTGTGCTTATTTCTCCCGCAAACTCAATCAAGCAGAACAGAATTATGAGCTTATGAGCTCCCATTATGAGCTACTCAATTAAAGCAGGAGTGGCAGCATTGGCTAGAGGGAGCCAAATACCCCTTCTTCGTCCTCACTGATCATCGCAACCTAGAATATCTTCGCTCAGCCAAACAACTCAACCATAGACAAGCCAGGTGGGCTCTGTTTTTCACTCAGTTCACTGTGACTTACTGTCCAGGCACCAAGAACATCAAAGCCGATGTACTTTCTTGTCAGTTTGAATCCACATATCAGTCCATCAGGCCCAGTTCCATCCTATCTTCCACCCTCATTGTTGCACCAGTTCAGTGGGACATTGACCGAGATCACCGAGACTCAGGGTACCAACTCTATCCCAGCCGAATGTCCCGGCGACAGGATCTTTGTCCCCTTTCTTTTTGAGAGAACGAGTCATCCAACAGGTCCATCCAACAGCTCTGGACATCCAGGCATAACTGCAACCACTCAACTAATTTCTAACAAGTTCTGGTGGCCTTTTCTCCATTCTGATGTCATGACTTGCATCAAGAACTGTGTAATTTGTAACACCACCAAATCACTCAAACAACTTTCTGCAGGCTTTCTACAACCCCTTCCCGTTCCTCAGAGACCTTGGTCACACATAGCCATCGATTTCATCACAGATCTTCCCAATTCCCGAGGCAATACAACCTTTCTCACTGTCGTTGACCGTTTCTCAAAGTCCTGTTGTCTGATTCCACTACCCAAGTTACCTAGCGCTCTAGAGACTGCAGAGTTGCTGTGCAACTGTCCATCGACCCTGTTTGTACGACTACGATTGTTATTAATAAAAGCTGCAAATGGATCCTCATTCTGTCGACCCTTTGCTACATAAACCAATCAGAAACTCATTCGATTTTCTTTTCTTTTTTTTTATCATCACTATAACATATTTTGATTAGATAACAATCAAGTGTTCTAAAATAGAAGCAAATAAAGTGTGAAATACACATATGCTGTGTCTAATTTCAATGCTATGACTTTGTGTGAAGATGGCCATGTTTAAGCATGACTGATTTTAATTTATATGAAATGGTAACATTTTACAATATGTCCATTTTTAATATTAACTAAGTTTGATTTAAAATTATTTTTCATCAACATATTCTGATACATTTTAACATTTTAAAGTAATCTCTTACATTAGCTACTGTACTATGAATTAACATGAATGATCAAGGTATAATTAATATATTCATATTTTTTATATTTAAAACTTACAATAAACAGTTTTTGATTTTTTTTTTATTAAAAGAAAATGGAAGAAACCGTTAAAACTGAACACAATCTTGCTACTCAAACTGTATAGAACAATTTTTTTAATGTTTTGCTTCTTTTGTATTTTGTATTTACTTTCAATACTTAAGTGCGTTTAATATGAAAAAAATACTTTAAACAATAAATATCTTATACCTTAACTTTTACTCAAGTAATATTCTAAACAGTGACTTTAACTTTTACCAATGTAATTTTCTGGCAAGATATCTATACTACACTCAAGTGTGGCTTTCAAGTACTTTATCCACCACTGATCTTATTTCATACCTGTTGAATTTACAGTTTTAAATTAAGTTGACTAATAAACACCCTTACGAAAATTAACCATGGTTTTATTGGTTTTATTATAGTAAAAATTTTGTAACCATGTTTGTTTGTTTTTTCGTGGATTGATTGCCATTTGTATTACCACAGTTTTTACTACAATAAAACATACTACAATAACCATTGTTAATTTTCATGAGAGCAGTATTAAAATAGATGAATGAATGCACGGTAACTGCCTTAAAGAAATTGAATTATGTTTAACATTGATGTTTAATTTATCTTTAACACTAACACGTTGACAGAATTTGGGCATAAATGTGTGAATTACATAGAGTGAAATGATTTTCAATGAAAAATGACACAGAATAATGACTAAAATATGAAATACAATTAAATATGTTCATTCTGATCTTATTCGTCCGGTCTCACACACACTGCAGCGTAGCAGTCACTATTTAGACGAGCACTGACACGGTGTGGTGAAATAATTATGTATGTATAATAAGTATGTTTATGAGCCTCGGCTTATGTTGGATTAAAAAACTTTGAGTTCCTTTGAGTTTGGAAAATCCTGTTTCTCAATCCGGATTTTGAAATCAGTTTTGTTCAACTGTTTTGACAGCACATTGAAAATATACATACCCGGAAGAATCGAGACACTGCTTTGGCACGCACTTCCGGTATTCAGTTCCACTGTGATGAAGGTCTATACTTATAGGTATTTAGCAGTGTAAAACAAAATAAGCTTGCCTGCACAAAATAAAATAGCATTGTAATATAACAATATAATATGTAACGCTAATGTTTACAGTGGCTTTATAAATTAAATAGAAACATAAAAAAGCAAAACACACCTGATACACATTCTTTGTTCTTCATTTTCTAGAATTAGAGTATAAAAACCTTGCTGAATGAAATGTGAAAATTGAGAGGAAATGGGAAAAGGAAATGTATGTGAAAAAGGAAGAGGAAATGGGAAAGGGAAAGGTAAGGGGGAACGAGAAATTAAAAACAGACAAGGAAAGGAACATGAGGAAAAAAGGAAATGGCAAGTTAAAAGGGGGGAAAAGAAAAAAGCAAATACAGCGCTTCCTCTCTATCCTGTCATTGACAGACCTGTCGACCTGTCTCTTGTTATGCTGTGAACTTACACTTTTCCTTTCGTAAGAGAGGTTTCTGATTTCATGCACCAATTAATGAGAGGGTCTCAGGCTTTAGGCTCTCTGTCACTCTTTATTTACTCTATTTTACTTTTAAATGGAGAGATGCACCTTCAGTCACTCCAAAGCAGTGTAAGGTGGCTTTACGTTTCTGCTGCAACTGTCACTTTATATTCCAATTAAAATACATACTCACATGCACACCTACCCTCGCATTCTTGCATGGGCCATTAACCTCTAATGTAAGGCCGTCGGAGTCTAGCATACTTCAATGATTTTGCTGAAAGATATAATTGCACATTTGAGACATTAGTGGGGGATGCTAACCACAACATGCTGCCAGTGGAATATTTTCCTGCTGTCACATTTACTTGAAGCTTGTCAGTTTGAACTCTACAAGAACCTTCTCTGAAATTCCCTTGCAAAAACCTGATCCATTTGCACAGTTGATTTTTTAATGGCTGATTTTAAAAGGATTTGGCCTAGATACAGGACGTTGTCGGCATGAAATGTATACTTAAATTTTAATATGAGTATGTCAATATTTTACATTTCTGTAATAATGTCAATATTAATGGTAATGTTATTATTTATTAATATTAACATCATGTATTAATATTGATATGTATTTATTAATATCATATAAAATATTCAGGCTTTCAATACATTACAGGGAGTGCAGAATTATTAGGCAAATTAGTATTTTGACCACATCATCCTCGTTATGCATGTTGTCTTACTCCAAGCTGTATAGGCTGGAAAGCCTACTACCAATTAAGCATATTAGGTGATGTGCATCTCTGTAATGAGAAGGGGTGTGGTCTAATGACATCAACACCCTATATCAGGTGTGCATAATTATTAGGCAACTTCCTTTCCTTTGGCAAAATGGGTCAAAAGAAGGACTTGACAGGCTCAGAAAAGTCAAAAATAGTGAGATATATTGCAGAGGGATGCAGCAGTCTTAAAATAGCCAAGCTTCTGAAGCGTGATCATCGAACAATCAAGCGTTTCATTCAAAATAGTCAACAGGGTCGCAAGAAGCGTGCAGAAAAACCAAGGCGCAAAATAACTGCCCGTGAACTGAGAAAAGTCAAGCGTGCAGCTGCCAAGATGCCACTTGCCACCAGTTTGGCCATATTTCAGAGCTGCAACATCACTGGAGTGCCCAAAAGCACAAGGTGTGCAATACTCAGAGACATGGCCAAGGTAAGAAAGGCAGAAAGTCGACCACCACTGAACAAGAAGCTGAAACGTCAAGACTGGGCCAAGAAATATCTCAAGACTGATTTTTCTAAGGTTTTATGGACTGATGAAATGAGAGTGAGTCTTGATGGGCCAGATGGATGGGCCCGTGGCTGGATTGGTAAAGGGCAGAGAGCTCCAGTCCGACTCAGACGCCAGCAAGGTGGAGGTGGAGTACTGGTTTGGGCTGGTATCATCAAAGATGAGCTTGTGGGGCCTTTTCGGGTTGAGGATGGAGTCAAGCTCAACTCCCAGTCCTACTGCCAGTTTCTGGAAGACACCTTCTTCAGGCAGTGGTACAGGAAGAAGTCTGCATCCTTCAAGAAAAACATGATTTTCATGCAGGACAATGCTCCATCACACGCGTCCAAGTACTCCACAGCGTGGCTGGCAAGAAAGGGTATAAAAGAAGAAAATCTAATGATATGGCCTCCTTGTTCACCTGATCTGAACCCCATTGAGAACCTGTGGTCCATCATCAAATGTGCGATTTACAAGGAGGGAAAACAGTACACCTCTCTGAACAGTGTCTGGGAGGCTGTGGTTGCTGCTGCACGCAATGTTGATGGTGAACAGATCAAAACACTGACAGAATCCATGGATGGCAGGCTTTTGAGTGTCCTTGCAAAGAAAGGTGGCTATATTGGTCACTGATTTGTTTTTGTTTGGTTTTTGAATGTCAGAAATGTATATTTGTGAATGTTGAGATGTTATATTGGTTTCACTGGTAAAAATAAATAATTGAAATGGGTATAAATTTGTTTTTTGTTAAGTTGCCTAATAATTATGCACAGTAATAGTCACCTGCACACACAGATATCCCCCTAAAATAGCTAAAACTAAAAACTACTTAAAATATTGATACAAAAATATTCCGCTTTGATATTAATGAGTTTTTTGTGTTCATTGAGAACATGGTTGTTGTTCAATAATAAAATTAATCCTCAAAAATACAACTTGCCTAATAATTCTGCACTCCCTGTAAAATAAATCATCATAAATAACCTTAACCTCTCAATCTTTCAGTTCAGGAAAGAAAACAAAACAAAACAATGTGGGTAAGTTGTGTTTATGTGAATGACTCTCATTGCGTAATATACACCGATCAGGCATAACATTATGACCTGTGAAGTGAATAACACTGATTATCTCTTCGTCACCGCACCTGTTAGTGGGTGGGATATACTAGGCAGCAAGTGAACATTTTGTGCTCAAAGCTGATGTGTTAGAAGCAGGAAAAATGGCCAAGCGTAAGGATTTGAGCGAAATTGTGATGGCTAGATGACTAGGTCAGAGAATCTCCAAAACTGGTGGTCCAAGGAAGGAACCAAGGAAGGAGCCAAGGCTCATTGATGCACGTGGGGAGCGAAGGCTGGCCCATGTGGTCTGATCAAACAGACGAGCTACTATAGCTCAAATTGCTCAAGAAGTTAATGCTGGTTCTGATAGAAAGGTGTCAGAATACACAGTGCATCGCAGTTTGTTGCGTATGGGGCTGCATAGCCATAGACCAGTCAGGGTGCCCATGCTGATCCCTGTCCACTGCCAAAAGCGCCAACAGTGGGCACGTGAGCATCAGAACTGGACCACGGAGCAATGGAAGAAGGTGGTCTGATGAATCATGTTGTCTTTTACATCACGTGGATGCTGGGTGCATGTGCGTCGCTTACCTGGGGAACACATGGCACCAGGATGCACTATGGGAAGAAGGCAAGCCGGCGGAGGCAGTGTGATGCTTTGGGCAATGTTCTGCTGGGAAACATTGGGTCCTTACATCCATGTGGATGTTACTTTCACACGTACCACCTACCTAAGCATAATTGCAGACCATGTACACCCTTTCATGGAAACGGTATTCGCTGGTGGCTGTGGCCTCTTTCAGCAGGATGATGCACCCTGCCACAAAGCAAAAATGGTTCAGGAATGGCTTTATACAATCTCTAAAGATGCTAGATAGATTTAGATTTCTGCAACAACAAGTTGAATGAAAACGTTTATTCTTTGGTGCAGATAAAGAGGTACTTGAGTGTTACTGATGGGGGCATTTGAGAATAAATCATTTGTGAAACAACAATATAGAAAATGACAAGCTAGTTTTTCGAATTTGGTCTAGCTCTTAGATCTAAATCAAAGTCTGGGCTCTAATGCTAAAAAATGGGTCTATAGGGAAAGCTTTCAGGTTAGGTTTTTGAGATGAGAAGTTTGTTATGAATAAAGGATACAAAGGGAAATAGTATTTACAGAGCCTGAAGGACATTTTAAAGGTCAGAGGAAGTGTGAGACAGGCAACTGTGCTGTTGCATCCCATGAGGGAATGAAGTGTTTGGGGCGATAAAGGGAAGAACATTTTCCATGCATTAACGAAAGGGGCCTTAATAACCATGCTCTGTGTGTGGATATTCTTGGGCATGCATGCGGTCTTTAATGATTATTAACTTGCTCTAACCCTCTGATCTGGCACAAGTTGACTATTCCAAAATAGAAAAAAAGCCATTGAACGGCGCTGAAAAGCATTTCCACTCTCTCTGATCACAGGAATCCAGGGGCACGTCAAGAAAAAAGCCGCCACAAGACAGCGGGGTGAACAATTAACCCATCGCTGCTCAGAAGTATTGCCAAATCCACACAACCTCCGGGGTTTTAAAGCAAAGGGGGCGGGGGTGGGGGGAGGAGGGGTTCCATTCGCTCTTTCTATTAAAGCCGGAGTTGTGGGCTTCTGTAAAGCCAGACAGCAATCCGAGCAGCCCCCCTGTCACCCTCCATCAACTGAGCCAGGCCAGCGCGCTGCCAGATGTGAACATTTCTCCTCTCCCAGACAAAGGCTGCCTTTCAGCCTGGTCCCTCTGAGAGCCAGCCCCAGTTCTGCTTGTGTGAAAGTCACTGCAAACAGTGGATCTGACCCTGAACTCTTGAAGCTAGGAGACAGAAGAAGACCGACAGTGAGAGAGAGGAAGGATTTCAAGTTTAACCAGCCAGTCGCAGGGACTGACACACAACAGGGAAAAAATGAAATGAAAGAGTAGTACAGACAGCACAGAGATTAATTCATAACGGATGGAAAGATCTGAGCAGGTAATGCATTGTGCTGAGGTGAAGTTCTCCAGGATTTCCTCGAATAGATTTCTCTGGAGTTTCTGTGTCAATCCACTGAATGGTGGGACTGTTATTACTGTGGAGGAAAGTTTATAATTTATTATTCATTCTGTCGCACTCAGCCATGACTGCTGCAGCTCTATAAAGTGTTCAACCGCTGGTCACTCAGCTCAGAGAGTGTTAGGACACAACCATAGCTCATGACAGAGAAGAATGGGAGAAATGTAAATACGCTGTCTCAGAATGTTTAAATTAAGCCAGAGGCTTTGGCTGAACGTGACTGCTAAAACAAGATTAATGTGCAACAGCTGAGGTTTTAGTTTGGACTAGGGTTTCAAAAAAATTTGGAACCAAAATAGCATTTCTTTTCTGATTCTTTCTTTCTATTCTCTACTATTTGTGAGGTATGCATATGTTTTTACTGAAAATGACCATCATTACAATACCAAATCAAGGATCCTTATTAAATCAACTGGATCAATGTTGGATCAGTCATAATCCAGTATCTCCTTAATATGACATATTTGGCAAATAGTGGTATACATTAATAGCGAACTGGCTTTTAATATATTTTTGTCATTTTGTGTCCTATGCACTTAAGAACTTTAAGACTTTCTTAAAGGGATAGTACATTCAAAAATAAAAGTTCTGTCCTTTTCTCACCATCATGTCATTCCATACTAGTGTTGTTATTAACAAAAACTAAAACTATTAAAAATAATTTCCAATATTTAAAATAATAATCGAATAAAATAAGTTGAAGTACTAACATTATTAAAGCTAAAATAAGACAGAAATGAAAGATAAATAGAAATATTTGACAAAATAAAAAATAACGAAAGCTCATAATAAAATTACTAAAACGTAATCTAAAATTAAAATTAAAACTGATATTATTAAAAATAAGTCAAAATAATAAATGGATCAATTTTAATAGGGTCCTCACACCATCGGTGCTCGGGCCCTAAATATTAAGAAATACTATAATCGTATAAAGGTAATACTAAAATGTCCCATCTTTTTTTATATGGAAGATTTTTTATTGTATGAACATCAAACACTGAGACATTTTTCAGAAAAATACATGTTTGGAACAGCATGAGGATGAGTAAATGATTTTTGGCTGAACTATCCCTTTAAATGCTAGATATGGAGTTAAACCAGCAACAGAGTTTGAATGAATGCATGTAGCAATCAAGAGAATAATATTTGGGTCACAGCTGTTGTCCTCCCCCCAACCAGAGATTTCATCCTCTCGTCTCAAGTGTTTGTTTTCCAGACTGGAAAAATGACCCATCCTGCATGCCATAAAGGACCCCCATCTTACACACACTCACGGTCCCCACAGCACACTTAACCTCCCGCCCAGTAACCTTTTCACCCAAGAGTGTGGCATGACAGATGAAGAACTTGCTTTCCTTCTTTCAAGCTCACACTCCTACCAGGAATATGAAAGTAATAAGGATCAGTTATATCCGAAGGAAAGGAGAGGATTGAAGAAGAGAGATGAAAGGAGAAGAACAGAGAAGGGAAAAAAGACCATTTTAGGGCTTGTGCTCTCTGAGGGATAAAGCTCCAGATGACCAGAGCGATGGACCAATTCTCTCCCCCACCTTTGGGGCTCTCTTCTCAGGCTGAGCATACTCTACCATATGGCTTCTCACCACCCACTCTGACCACAAAACCCAACTCATATCTACAAAGCGCACTCACACACACAGTTTTTGTCCACTCTAACACACATTCTTGACCTGGCCTACTTTCTTGCACTACATTGTTTTTTTTTTTACACATTCATTTCTCTTTGTAGGCTGAGCACTGTTGAGTATGTTGAGTGGCAGTACTGAAGGAATATTCCAGATTCAATACAAGTTCAGCTCTATCAATAGCACGTTGATTACAACAAAATATAATATTAACTTGTCCCAAAAATCTGGGTTACAATGAGGCACTTACAATGAAAGTGAATGGGGCCAATCCATTAAATTACCGTTAAATTACACTTTCAATAGTACAGCCACAACATGTAAACAATATGCCTGTTGACATATGAAAAAAATCACTTACCTTTTCTGTTATATCCAATTTTACAACATTGTTGCTATGACAGTGTAACATCTAAATCCCTAAAATGACTGTTAATGATGATTTAAACTAATTTAAAGCTCAAATAATACACAGATCTAACAGAAAATGTAATGGTTCAGTGTGTAAGGTATTTTTCCTGTCGGCCACCGTAGCTTCTCTATGTGCTTCGAAAGGAAGGGGTGAGTGGTGGGCGGCTGCAATTCGCTACCTCACCACTAAATGCCGCTAAAATTTACACAGTGCACCTTTAAAGGGATAGTACATTTAAAAATAAAGGTTCTGTCATTTTCTCACCATCATGTCATTCCATGCAGTGTTGTTATTAACACAAACTAAAGCTATTAAAATCATTTCCATTATTTAAAATAAAATAAAATTTCCACAAAATTATTAAGCAGCACAACTAAACATTGATAATATTAATAATAATAAGAAGAAGAAGAAGATGAAGAAGAAGAAATGTTACTTCAGCACCAAATCAGCATATTAGAATGATTTCTGAAGGATCATGTGACACTTTGTCATCACAGGAATAAATTCATTTGAAATAAAATCATTTGAAAATATATTAAATTATTAAATATGTTAAATTTTAACAATATTTTACAATGTGACCTTCTTTACTATATTTTTGAACAAATAAATGCAGCCTTGGTGAGCATAAGATATGCTCTTTTAAAACTTACAGACCCCAAACTTAATGTAAGCATAGTGTAAGTGCTTTTATGAAATTGTAAGCTTCACATTTCTGCAATTAAATTCTTAAATTATTCCCATTATATTTGCCTCACTGTAACTGAACTATTTGTACTGAACCTAGAATATTAGTAGATATGACTTTTGCACAGACTCATGTAAACTCAAGTTCTTTCCTGAAGTTCGGTCCTCCCCCTCACATTCCTCTCCCCCCCCCGGGTTGGTGTGGGGTTAATTCATCCCTTATTTTAATAGCAAGAGGAGATAGGAGGAGAAAGGGAGATCAGGTTTCTTACAGAGCCATATGCAGCAGCTGGCAAGCCTGAGTCCTGTGCCGTGAACAAAAGCGCTCGCCTCCCCTCTGTCCTTTATTATCCCTCACCTCTCCATTTATTCTGCCTTTATGATATCCTCCACCTTTCCTTCTCTCACCTCGTTTCATTCTTCTTTTTTAAACCTCTGCCTATTTCTCTCTACTCTAATTTCAAGTTCTCCATATCCCTTTCTCTCTCTCTCTCTCTCTCTCTCTCTCTCTCTCTCTGTCTTTAAAGGTCTGCTGTCATGCTTCTCAAAGGAAAGCTGGAAAAAAATAACCCTCCGTAAAGGCCACAGTCACACACATGCACACACACACACACACATATAAGTATATATACATGCAAATTTAGTTGGGAGAGGAAAAACAAAACAGGATTGTTCAGCTTGGAATTTTTTTCGTTCAATTAACTGCTGTGCATGGCCACATTATTAAAGAGCGTGTTGGCAGAGCGTTTTGAGAAAGCTGTGGGCAATATGCATAAAACTCAGAAATCCAGCACTAAATACTCTGGTAAAAAATAAAATAAATAAAGGAACTTTTAAAACCACACAATGACTCTAGCTTAAGGGAGAGGCTTCTGTAACATCTCTAATGCACTTTAGATCTTCTAAAATCTTCCTCTAATTCAACATCCTTATCCTCCTCCACTGCCGCCTCCTTTCTCCTGCTCTCTCTCTCTCTCTCTCTCTCTCTCTCTCTCGCTTTCTCTCTCCTGCACTCACAGGCTCACAAAGTTGGCTTAGGCCTGGGACACACTACGATTTTCAAATCTTAACCAATTTTAAAACCATGGGAGACCACAGACATGAGGACAGTTTAAAACAGATTTTTTATATTATAATCCTCCAAACGCACAAACTAGACTATTCGGCCAGACCGCAAAACCACACACCTGTTGATTGTAGTAACATTTACACAGTGGCAATAACAAGGACAATATCGTCAGCACTTCTGCTCTTCCAAAAAAGGAGAAAAAGAATATGAACTTCTTTCTCAATTCTCCACTTTCGTGACATGTTTGTGGATGCCATGTTTCACTTATAAAAGCATGCGACATCCGTTTGGTGATGCTCACTCTTATCGGCTATTGCAGGTATCCCAACAGAGACAGCCCGATCAAGAGCCGTAAATATCAACCATGTTCTCAACAGCAGTAAAATAATCCTAATGACACCACACGATTGGGGATTTTTTGGACAAAAAGTGAGTTGCTCCAAACCTCGATTTGACACAGCTTTGAGCTTTAATACAGCGATTAGGTGCATGGCATAAACAATGCTCATAGCTTTTTTATGTGAACTTTCACAGGAGTTATAAAATCACTTTCCAGAAAACAAGTTCTATCTTTTACTGATGCATGGGTTAGAGGATCTGCCTTTTTCTGTATGAGAGAGAGAGTTTGCCCAGTGCTGGGTGTAATGCATTACTAAGTACTTAATTACTGTAATTTAATCCCTTTTCCCTTGAAAAAGTAAAGTGAGTGATTACTCTTAGTTTTTCTATCATTTAATTGCACTTTTGATGTGATTGCTTTAAATACTGTATAGACTTTATTTAGAACAATTCTAAAAAACAACAGTGGGTTTAACATCAACATTTAACATCTAATGTTAAAATGTATGTTTTTAAGTTAACTTTTTCCCTTTAAATACTTTGGTCAGTTCGAGAATAATTTACGCAATTTTATATTATTTATTTGAACATTAAAAGAGCAGTTACATGTATATCCTTGTATTGTTTAACTGGTCACGGCTGATATGGGATTTATAAAGTAATTCGTAATAAGCAGTGCAATTTTCTTTAGAGAGAGAGTTAACTCGTTTTGTGTTTTGCTTAGTTATGTTAAGTTTGTTATGTTGTTGTTGTTTTTTGCTTTGTTATATTGGGTAACGCTTTAGATTACAGCCTGGAAAGTACTACATAAGTAAAGTGAATTTACAGCATAACTTTCGGTAATTATAGTGTAACTATAAAGTACATACGTGTAGGTATATGGGAACAATATGTAATATTTGGGGAATAAAGGGGTAACTATCAGGAAAATTAACAAATTATTTATGTGTATTTTTTTTAATTAAGGGGTAATTATCCATGTAGTTACACTGTAAGTGGTGCTTGTTATTCCATGTAGTTACAGGGTAAGTATGAATCTGCAGGCTGTAAATTAAAGTGGTGTTTGTTCCCCTCTTGTTTCGTGTAGTTACAGGGTAAGTATAAATCTACGGGCTGTAAATTAAAGTGGTGCTTGTTCCCCTCTTGTTTCATGTAGTTACAGGGTAAGTATGAATCTGCAGGCTGTAAATTAAAGTGGTGTTTGTTCCCCTCTTGTTTCGTGTAGTTACAGGGTAAGAATAATAAAAACATGTACACAATCTGATATCACTCGTAAATCTTTATTTGGAAAACAACTTTCAAAACAAATTTACAGCACTTCTTATTTGTTTCTCTTGCTTGGCTTCATGCTCCTCTTGTTCCTATTCTTTTTCGTTCTTGCCACAGATGAATCTTAAGGAATCCTTCTGTATTATGTATTTAAAGAAAATACAGTACACCCAGAAATTTCCTCACCGTTTACTTGTCTTATACCCTCATGCCATCCGAGAAGTATACGGTTTACGGAAGTTTATTTAAAAAAAAAAAAAAATAGTAAATGAATAAGAAGTGTCTTAAATCTGTTTTGAATTATATTGTTTTTCAAATGAAAGTTTTTTGTGTGCTATAAGATTTTGTACGTGTTTTTATTGTACTAACCCTGTAAACAAGAGGGTAACAAACACCACTTTAATTTACAGCCCGCAGATTCATTCTTACCCTGTAACTACATGAAACAAGAGGGTAACAAACACCACTTTAATTTACAGCCCGCAGATTCATACTTAACCTATAACTACATGGATAATTAACCCTTAATTAAAAAATACTTACAGTATACATAATTTTTTAATTTTCCTGATAGTTACCCCTTTATTCCCCAAATATTACATATTGTTCCTCTATACCTACACGTACTTACTTTATAGTACACTATAATGACCGAAAGTTACGCTGTAAATTCGCTTTACTTGCGCAACACTTTCCGGGCTGTAATCTAAAGCCTTACCTTATATGGAATTTTATTTCGCTTTTTGTTTAGTCGTTAAGTTTTGCTATATGTTATGTGTTTTGTTATTATTTATTTATTTTTTTGCTTTGGAACATTGCTTTTTTGCTTTGTGGTTTGTTTTGTTTAGTTTTGTTTTGTTCTTTTTCTCTAACCTGGCTAATGTCTGCTTCCATTAGATGTATTTTTTATCTCTCTCTCCTTTTCTCTCTCTATTCTCTTTCTCTCTATCTTGACAGACATTCATCAAACAGCTGAGGAAAGCAGATCTGACAGACCTTAAATTGATACTTAAAACGTAGGACTTCATACTTTAAAGAATCTTAAAAGGCTCTGGTCAGATGAATATTTCATAACCACCACCCAGGGTCAAAAACTATCCAAATCTCTTGCTCTTTCTCTCTTTCTCTCTTGCTCACCCTCTGCCTGGTTGCTCACGGTGAATGCAGCAACAGTGAGCTTCTGTTTAATTAGACTGTAACATCTGTGCTGGGCTTGAAAGCAGGGCAGAGTCTAATACTGAGAGAGCTCCAGAGGCACGTACAGGAAGAAAAAATAAACCATTAGACCATGGGGTGCATAATCACGTTTGGGACACAAACAACTTGCTCCATTTGTTCACACCACTCTTTGTGATATAAATGGCACTTTTTTCCCTCATTACGCAAAATGACGATCCTTTGTCTATTCTTGGGCCTTAGCTGCTGGCCATGAGTTGCTGTTAAGGTTAAAAAGGATAAATAAATGGACTTCTATGTAGAAATGGACAATAAAAACTTCTGCATCTTAATTTGGCCCTGCAATTGATCACTTTCTTTGTATGCACTTTGAGAGAACTTTTGTTGTCTCTCTGGACTTACTGCATTTGAAAATGAGTGCGTTCTTTACTCCCATTCTGCCTTGTTGAGGAACAAAACTCCCTGATGTTTTAGCTGTGAAACCAGTCCAAGCATTCTCATTAGGGGATGTTATTGTGATTTATCTGTGTCTTCAGAACTTCTTTAGAATGGATTCTAAAGGAATATTTAGATCTGTTTTTCTCTGCAAATATAGTGCCATGTTCAGTAAAGATCTGTCATTATTGTTATCATTATTGCCTCTTCTATTTTAATTTGTCCTTCAGAAAGATCAAAGAACTATCACTTCATGGAGCAACACCCATCGGTGATGTGCAAGGTGTGAAGTCATTCCTATCACTTCTCCCTCATGCAACCACAATCCCCTCCTAGCAGACCCAGTGATGGCGGCATTTGCAGTTGGTCAGCTGTGTTTAGGATGATCTGAGCGTCCTTGCCCCGAGCTGATCTTATTGATTTAAAGAGAACCAGACTTCAAAAACAGATGAAGACGGGTACTGATGCCAGTCTCATATAATCAGCATCAAGCCTGCGGCGCATTCAAGGTGGAAGATCATCAAAACTAGCCTCTCACATATAGACACACATCTAACCAGATTTACCTGCATCTAGACATGTGTTGGGTCTAGATAATATTCATCTGTTTTATTGACTGCTTAACTTTGAGATACAGCTGTTATATCAGTCAAGTACTGGAATAAATTTACATAAGCTACACCTGGGGTATGTGTATCCCAGAGGGTACTTGAAAAGATTTAGATTTTTCCAGTAATAAGATACTTTCCCCAGTATTTAGCTGCGTATGCTAGAGAGAGAGAATGAGCGTGTCATTCTAGTGAATCTGTTCATTCTAAATGGTTCTTTCTCTTATGTGTACCGATGGAAAGTCAGATTTTTTTCTAGGAAATCAGTTAATCCTAAACAGTTATTTTTCCCATATGTACTGCTAGAAAATCGAATTCATTCTTGCGCATCAGTTCACCCTAAACAGTCCTCTCTCTCAAAGTCCAGTTCATTCTAGTGAATCATTTCATTTGGACAGTAATTGTAAACAGATTTGAGTCAATACACAGAATTGTTTATAGCGTAATATTTAGTTAATGTCTTTGACTCGGCTCTATAAATTAGAGAGTAGTCTTTGTTTTTATTTAATTAGTGTAAATTTATCAGTTAAAGACTGATGTCGTAATCCTAATTGGTATTGTTTATTCATTTAAAATTGTTTTGAACTTACAGCTCTGATTCGATTATAAATTACATTATTGGATAGATATATTTATAAAAAATAGTTGTCCCTATTATGCTATGTTTAAGGCTCCTAGTTTTGTTTTGGAGGTCTCCTACAACAGGTGCATCAAAGGTAAAAAAAAACTGTTTAATTTCCTCATAATATACACTGCACATCACCACATTTTTCAATGATTCTCAAACGACACAACGGATGAATCAGTCTCTCTAAATTCCGCGAGCGGCGAGCCTACTCTGCTCTGATTAGCCAGATCACCCAATCTGTTGTGATTGGTCTACCGCATACAGCCTGTGTTAGAAGCTAAACAGCCATTTCCATAACTGAACTACAGCTCCACCCGGAGGCTTCCTAAAGCTCAGCGATTGTACACACTGTAAGACGATTTTACCATATCAATCCGAGCACTAGTCTGATGATGAAACATTGGAAGGACTAGTTATTCAACCCGAACATCCATCGCAAGGACGACTTGAGCAGGACGTTTCTCAGTAATACACTATTTATTTTGAGGTACATTATGAGATGTTGCTACTGTAATTCCTCACCATCAGCATTAAGTGTATTTCCATCAACAAACCGCTGAGCATATTTCTAATCTATTGCGGTGCACATGAGAGAACTGTATCAATAACAGCTGACCCATCTTTCAATGGCAAGCGTTTTGTGAATCCTGCATTGAACTCCGAGTTTTGAGAAGCAGTCGTCAGTAAAATGCCGTTTGAGGGCGGGTCAAGTTGTTCACGGACAGACAACATGGGAGGGCTTTATGCAAATGTCTTTTCTAGTGATGTGGAAGCGTCACACAGTGGGATTTGAATTACAAACGACTTGTATAGGTGGTTCAGAGTCGATTCTTTCTTTTTGTAGACAATAACTTTATTTATCGTGCACTTGACGTTTACAACTTTTCAGAACGTTTACATTAACAAACAGCTATATTACACACTGCATTAAAGAGAATATTCAAAAAACCTAAAAATAGGATTTTAGCTAGGCTACTAGTAGCTTGTAGTGTAGCTAACTACCTTTTCAAAAGAACTATTTTAAGTTATGAGTAACTTCTAGCTTGACAATCTGCAGTTTTAAAGCAGCTTCACTATTTTTTGTTAAATTTGTGTGGAGTTAGTTTTCCACCTACATTATCATTAATAATTTGTTTTACTTTATTAATATTAATAAATTGATGAGGCTACTATTAAACATAATGATAAATGATATCCAGTTTCATTTATGATTTGTGTTAGATACTTAAAACTACTAATAGGGCTGTGGGTGTACATAAGAAGGAAATACTGTAATGCACCATTCTCAGCGTTCAGCAATATAAAATGTGCATGTGATTTATTTGAATTTGAGCGTGATCTTTATTTAAATGTACTCTTGGAGAGATCTAGCAGGGAGCCTTGGGATATCTGCTCTCATCTCTCTGTACAACAATGGCTCTCTCCAGAGAGTAATTAGAAGCTATAACCACAGTTATCGGTGCCAGCAGGGGCTCAGATGAGCACTGTGTCTCCAGTAGGGACCAGACTGAGACAATCTGTGATCTCTCTTCAGGATCACCAAACTGGACTGGACTGAGCGCTGTGCTATAAAAAGTTCTGAGCGCTTGCATATGCGAGCAGGATTAAGCAGAAGTCTTAAAGTCAACAAACTTTTTTTTTTTTTAATAAAGCAACTGCCATCAACACACACACACACACACTTGCGCACTGAGGGAAAGACCTTCCTCGGGAGATGTTTTAGCAGTGGCAGCTGGTGCCAGGGCAGAATTAGCTAGAGAAGGAGTATGTTTTTCTGGAAGTCCAGAGGCAGCAGAGCAGTTGGTGATAATCCTGCTCTACTTTCCATAGGCTACAACACAATGTTTTGATGTGCACATATCTTTATCCACACTGACATTCTCCAAACAGACACAGTGTCCAGAGACCAGCGGCTGGCTCTGAAATAACCCAAAGTTGGAAATGCTACTCTAATTATAAACTCTGAATTGAGGAAAGGCTTGGCATAGCAAGGGAGAACACTGCAATCACCAGCTGAGTACTTTTTTTTAATGACCTACAGGAGGTCTTAACTCCATTTAAAGTTATTCAGTATATATTTGCAAGTAAAGCATGTCTAGAGTGCTTAAAAGTCCTATTGGATCTTCACCAGCTGTCTCCTATCACAGGTCCAGCATTTGAAAGTCATCTAGAGGATAATTAGAGTGATCACTGTTAACACAGAAATCAGTGTGGTAAAAATTAAAAGGTAAAAATCTCCTAATTGCACAGAGGTGCAGAGACATACAGTAATTTTCTGTAATCTCCATGATAGCATAATCGACCCAATTGCCACAATCAAAATGAATCCAGCCGTTATAATTATGATGTCTTTTCGGAAGGATATTGTTCATGATTTCAGTGCTAATAGCACATCTCACCTCGGAAATTATTAGGGAAAAAGAGGGCAGACAAAAGAGAAAAGGGAGATAGCATGGATGGAAAAGACACAGAGATCTAAGTGACTTGCCACCTCTGCTCTAGGTAAAATCCCATGACTGAACTCTGCAAACACAACTTTCTGCTTCTAATTCCATAACTCAGCAGAGGAGAGATAAGACAGAACGAGAGGACTGGAAAATCAGCTTGATGATGTTTGCCGGTAATTTGTGCCTTTACTAATTTTTCATGACAAATTACACTCCAGTCGCCAGGGAGACAAGCCAGCGAATCATCTCTTTCCTCTTATGTTGGAATGAGTATTTTAATTTGATTGAGAAAGAAAAAAAGAAACATAATTTAGTTGTTTTTCGGTGCACTGGCTTGAGAAATTACAATAAATAAAGAAAGAAAGAAATGAAGAAAGAGGTCCCCAGTTGAATTTTAATCACAGCTGTATTTTAATAATTTCTGTAACAAATTTTAGATCACAATAACCAAGGGTTGTAACTAAGTTCTCAGGAGGGTATTGCATTATTTCCATTTTAGACATATATTATAAGTACTGCATATGTGTGTGCAAGTTTTTTCCTACATTTTTCTTTATGATTGTTCGAATAACATGACATGCCAACTTCTTAGAGACTAACCCCCCTCCCCACCTCTATTGCTGCTTCCTCAGTAAAGAGTAAAAAAATCAATAACTTCTTTTCTGTACTTCTCTCCCCCAGGAAACAAGGTCTCGAGTGAGCGATTAAGGAGGTTTAAGGTTCCACAATGAGTGGAGAGAGTGAGTGCAGACACACAGCTGGCCCACTAAAGACAGACATCTGTCTCTTATAGTGACAAAAGGAGGAATGGGT
This sequence comes from Rhinogobio ventralis, assembly GCA_039654625.1. Taxonomy (NCBI): domain Eukaryota; kingdom Metazoa; phylum Chordata; class Actinopteri; order Cypriniformes; family Gobionidae; genus Rhinogobio; species Rhinogobio ventralis. Next base: position 23,611,508 of record CM077198.1, on the reverse strand, counting down.
ACCGAAGGAAAGAGACAGATCAATGCAGATCAATGTTTGATTGAAAAATTATTTTCTCATAATTCAACAAGAGGCATGTTTTATAGATCAGGGCTCTCTTAGGACAAAGTAGTTTAACCAGAAAGGGATGGTTCAGCCAAAATAAAATAAAAATCTGTCATTATTTACTCATCCCCATTTCATTCCAAACAAAAAGTATTCTTTTGTGTTTCACAGAATAAAGAAAATCAAACAAGTTTGATATGCCTTTAAACATATAGAGGAGATGCAGTAGACTGTGCTCTCATTCATTTAAGCAAAGGCTTAATTTAGAGTTTTGCTCTATTTTTAAGTTTTAATTCTAAGTTAACTTGTTTGCAGTGTCTACACAGTGTTGCAGAGGAGTTTCACAGGCTCTGAATAAAGTGTGTGCGTAAGGGTTAAACAAAATTACACAGGACTGAGGAAGAGAGTGATTATAGCAATTAGCTAGAAGCTTTTATCGCTCCTTTTCTCTCTGCGAGGTTCGGTTTTAGTGACAACTTGTTTTAATTCAGAATAAAGCTACATTTGTATTGCTAACAGTTTTGCTTGAACATTATGGGGTTACGTTCATGCAAAAGCTTCTGGAGATAATGAATAAATTAACTAAATTGAAATTAAATTATTTAGCAACATAAATTATATATTATTAGAAAATAAATAATTATTTAGTTTAGTTATTTGCTAAATTAAAATAAGATGCAATGATAAGAAGGACCAAAAATGACAGTGAAAAAGGCAGATTCCCCTCATTTACTGTGAGATTACTGTCTCTTAGTCCTGTGGCTGTGGCATTTAAACTCATATCAGAGCTTATCATCCAATGTGTTTTGCTGAACTCTGACCTCAACAAGCTAAATAAAATGGAGATGATACCAGATTATCTAGTATAATAAGCTTCTCTTTTAATGTCCTGTCCCCTGTTTCCTGATAACGACGGATCTTGGCTGTTAAGAGAGCTCTCTATGTACAAGGTTACTTTTTCTATCTTCCCAGAAATGTTTGAGAATGTGGTTAAACGCTTCTGTTGAAATGTCAATTGCTTGTCATTGTAATTTCATCAGGGATAATAGATTTTTAAAGCATAATTTACCTGGGTAAATGTTTAGATTTATTTTCTGAAGTAGCCTATCGACGTAATAATAATTTTGGCCTACAGATACACGAAACCAATTGCAAAATGGCTATACAGTAATACATTCACATCCACCTAAGTTCTAATTTCACTACGGCGGGCAATTAACATGACATCGACAAGCAGCTGCTAATTGCCTCAAAAGATAAAGAATAATTGGTGATTTCTACAAGATTTAAGGTTTTCTTTGTACTATAGCATGCAAAAGCACAGCTAGAGAACAGATGAGCGCTCAGTGAGGAGCCGAATCCAACACTACAAAAAACCTCTCAAAAGGCATTCGGAAAGTGAAAACACACACGCATTCACATGCTCATTTTCTCTCTCACTGTGTTTACAAGCCTTAATAGCAGCGAGCGTGTCAACACACCACAACGAGGACTTTACAGTCTAATAAAACATTGCTTTGGCAGTGAGGCGGCTTTTTGGACTGAGTCTCATTACCAAGTACAAACCCCAAAGTAACCATGATCCTTGGAAGACCACAACCAGAACAGACTTAGCTGAGGTAATTAGCGCACCGGGTAAACACTCATGGGGAATTACTCCATCTAGCACTCTCAGTACGGAGCAAGACGGCTTTGGGATGAACTTCAGGCCTCCTGAACAGCGAGGATTTATCCATACTTGTACAGAATTGGTTCAGCTGCCTTAAAGCTTTCAACAAGAATGGTCAGAGAATCTGCAATTATAAGAAAAAGATTGGTTCAGGCCAACTGAAACATAGCCGTGGGCATTAATTGAAGATTAACACGCTCTGGAATATGAGGTTGTGCAGAGTTGAAATCAAATAAAGCGGGAAAGGTTGTGGAGAGGTGAAGTGAGGAAATAAAGCAATTTTTTTTTCATAGAAAATGCATGTTATGTGTTGAAAAAGCAATCGTCAAGTCTCAGTGCTGGCGAACCACAGTAGGTCTCATTAGTTGTTCTTAGCATAAGTGCTTCCCTCCACGTTACATCCCTCTATGACAACACCATTACAGCAGCATTGGTGATAGCAGGAGACACCTCAAACGCTTGCTTTCCACCCCCTCCCTGCCAACTTTCCCCAGGCTGTCATTCAGGAGTAAGACAAAAGGAAGGAAGGCTTTAAAGAACGAAGGCAAGAGCTCCGCTTCTGTCGTTCTCCCCTCAGGCGGTGAGGGTGTAATTCAGTGTGAGGCGATGACACAGCCTCCCTGTGAGACCTGGCTCTGTCAGCATTAAGGCTTCTCTGCAATATTCAGAGCAGCATGCAATAGAGAAAGCTCCGCATTTCCACACATCGCAACTTCATTTAATCCACAACTCAAAGCAGCTCTGTACTTCGTGCAATACAGCTCAACATGTGGTATGGCTCTGTAGAACAGAACCGTGAGACTCTTGGAATGAGTGAGAAATGCATTAAATTTATTGACCTTATTAAGAGAATATAGTGCTTTTGTTGCACTAGTTTTGACATTTATTGTGTTTTGTATTTTGGGTTATCAATTTCAGTTTAGTTTAAAGAAACTAAACATTAGGGGAGATCACAACAAATAGTTTTAGAAGCTATCTTTGTAAACCTATAATGATGGATCAGTTATCTTAGTTCTGGAGGATTTTTTAAAAATAAAAGGATAGTTCAGCCAAAAAAGAAAATTCTGTCATTATTTACTCATCCTTGTGACATTCCAAACCTGTGCAACTTTCTTTGTTCTATGGACAATTATATTTTGAAGAATGTTGGTAACCAAACTGTTTTTTTTACCTTTAATTACCTTCCATTGTATTGTACTTTCATTGTATGGACAAAAAAAAATATTCTTTCTTTGTGAACGTTCCATTCAAAATAATACATTTGGTAGACATATTTAATAGGATGTAAAATACATGATAGACAAAAATAGGTGTGGATCATTCTGGTGAAACACTGAAAATATGTCTTGTCACTGATTTTCAGGGGATTAAAACTTGAAAGCATTTATTGTGAAAATGAGAAATTCTGATGTTCTTGGAACTTATGACTATTTGACATTCAATGGAGAGTATTTCTATCACTCACAGCTTAATTTTCATTTAGATAAGATTAAACATGGCATCTACTCTGACTAAGCAAAATAACCTTATACAGCAGGTTATTCAAAATATAGTACATTGCATTCTGCTCATCACAGAATTCGGTTACTTTCTGCATATCTGCAGTCTTCAACAAATGGTCGGGGTCACCAGATATGGATTCTGTCAGAGGCCGGGGGAGTGTGTTTGCTGGGGCATAGTGGGGGCTAAATAAGGACGGCTCTTGGGACAGGACAGATGGCTATTCTAACTCCCATCATGAAATGGGGTATTGAATGCATTCCTCTCGTGTATACACTCTTGTGACCCGCTTGCATGCACAAATATTCTATGGAGAACCACTTTGGTTTTAAGAATCAGATGGATTGAATTATTAAGAGCTATAAAAAAAAGAAATACTCAAACTCTCAGCAACTCTTCAACGAGAGCGAAACAGAGAGACAGCTGAACATGTCGTCAAGTCACTGTTAATATCACTAACACACTTTTTATCACCTCTTTTATCAGTATCAGATACTGACATATTTTAATCAGTTTCAAAGCAGGAGTGCTGAAATCATGTTAAACTGGATTGAACACTTTTTTTCAACAGTATGAACATGCCACATGTGCACATGCTCACAGTCTTACACTTGCAGTGATTTGTGACAAAAAAAATGTATGTAGATGTTATTAATAATTCCAAATTAAACCAAATATCAGAGTGGACATTTTACTCTTGGTTTTTGCACTGATTTCATCATGTATAAGACGTGGATTTGATGGGCTAATGCCATGACCAAACGAAATTCTGATGTATTATTTAAACATTATGTGCTTGTGTATATCATGTACATGAATGTCTTCTCCTTGGTTTAGGTAAATACGATTTAGGTTAAAAGTTTTTGCCATTAAAGCTGAATGATGCCGGTATGCTCTCCATTCAACCCCACAGAGATCTGAACCACTCAAAAGAGCCACACATTGGCCTGGGTGGACCCGTGGTTCCTCAAGCTCCTTGTATTATTATTTCGACTTGGAAATATGCACAAACTCAGACAATATGCACATCAATATGAGCCTGTACTGGCCACTGATAGATGCATTCTGTAATTATACTTGTACAATCTCAAGTGATACCACAGTGTGTGTCAGCATGCAGTGTACATTAGTGAAACCTAATAGACAAGCTGAGCCGTCTCTTCCTGTCTCCTGTGTATATTAGACTCTTAGCGAGGTCTGTTTGTGATCAGACCAGCACTCTGCTCACATTTTGCTTCATCTGTGACCCTTCAGGATGTGCCAGTGTCCCCTGACATGCAAACATTATACACACATGCACACAGGCCTAGGGGAGAGTGGGATGTGCCAGTGGTTGAGAGTCACCTCCTTTTTGTCATGTCACTGTTTTCTAGAGCCTATAGTGGTAACACTTTATTTTAAGGGCCCAGAATAATGCATTAGTTAAGCATTAATTAATGATTTGCTTGCTCAAAATTATGCATTAGTTAAGCATGGACACAATAGGAATTAATGATTAACTTAACATTATAGTAAGGGCATGTTAGCCATTATTTACAACTTAATAAGCCATATATTATTTTTGTGTAGTGATGTAATTATATTTCTGTGTCATTCTGTTAAGTTAACTGAACAATAAGCTATTAATTATGTTTAATTACTGCTGATTTTGTCGTTATAAATTGCTAAAATAGTGTAATTAAAGACAATCTGACACCTTATTCTAAAGTGAAAGTTTTATCCTCATTAAAGGGGTCATGAATTGAGAAATCAACTTTTCATTCAGCCTTTGATATATAAAGGTTTATCGTGATATAAGAATATCCTGTAAGTTTCGGAGCTGAAAACTTCCTTGTTCGTCAAAGAAAAGCTTTTATTGACACCATGCCCAGCAAGCGCTCGATCTCAGAATATGCCAACCCTTGACGTCATCGTGTGGTTAAACGCCGCCTCAACGTAAGAATAAGTACGCCTGATTCTGTAGCCCCGGCGAGCAATAAACATGCAGAAGATAGCAAGATATTGCCTGATTGCGGAAGAACACAGTCGCTGCATAATCTTCCTTCGGATTCTAATATTAGGAATGTGTGGTTGAACTTTACTTTTAATGAAGTTCCAGCTCACGTACGTAAGACATTGCACGTTTGTTCGCTTCATTTCACCGCGGAATCATTTGTAAACAAGACACAGGTCGAGACTGGATTTGCAGACAGAATGAGATTAAAACACAATGCTGTGCCTTCTATATTGGATCCGACAGGAATGGTGCAACACACTTATGTGAGTAAAAAACATTTTGAACATGCTGATTTGTCTGCTGTGAAGTTTTGCTGATGCACGTACTTGGCTTGTGTGTGTGTGTGTGTTAGTGATGCGCGGTTCGCGTATATATCCACCGATCGGTTGGGCCAAGTAATAAAAAATAACATTCATATTAATTGTGGGTGGATGAGAGATAAGTAATTGTGTTTGTTTGATAAAGACATTTTGCGAGACCTGTGGGCGGATCATTCCGGTTGCCGTTTCTCCACATCGGAAGTTTTCTCATTATTCTCATTATTATGCAAAACTGTTATCCAATCATAGCAGTGGGTGTTTACTTCCAAGTCTTCAATGTGGCACGCCCATAAAAACAGAGCGTTCCATGAGAGAGGCTCAAAACCAGGGTAGAAAATAGCCTATTACTTATTCATTATGATGTTTTTGAATGTAAAAACCGCACTAATGTAATAAGTTGACCTCAGACAATAGTATAAAAAAATTTACAATTTCCCTTTTACCATTTTATACATGTTATATCCCTAAACCCAAACATAACCATTTTACAGAGAATAACAAAGGACAATGCAACTTAATGGGAAGAAATGTTTGGGGAAATGAAAATTTTTGTAACATAGCATTAAAATGATATTTTGAGCCACTAATCTCTAAACCTACACATAACCATTTCTTAAAAGTATGTAGGGTTATAAAGAAAAATACGGAGCCCCGCACATGACGTGCAAGAAAAAACGATTTATCCAGTCGAGGGAACGAATTAATAAATTGTGCGCACGATTTAGCCTACTAGTTTTTTCCTGCATGTCATGAGCGGGGCTCCGTAGAAAAACATAACTAACAAAAGTGTAATCACAATAATTTCTTTATTGTGAAAATGTCAAAAGCGGTACCAATAGTAGTCCGAAAGAACGATGTATTGCAGTCGCAGTCCTCTCTGGCGATATAGTTTTGTATGAGGTACAGAGCCGAATTTAAGTTCTTTAATTTAAGCTTTACTCCACTGTTTGAAGGCGCGCGTTTATCATTCAAACACTAAAACACGGCATGTCGCAATCTGTGACGAAGCAGGCGAGACATTTTTTAATTCATAACGAGCGCGGGATTTGTTTACGGTCGCTGTTGAAGATAAAGATTAATTGAATTGCTGGATAAAGAAGTTCCTCGTATGGATTCAAAAGATGTGGATTACAGCAAACAAATTAAATTGGTGTCTTTTGTGAATTTATGTTTCGTTTTGGTGTATGTCTTGTAAGTCTTGTGACCAATTGCGTCATTACATCAGCTTAAACGTCATTGGCCCTTGTGTGTCTCGTGACCGAAAGCGTCATGCTAAAGAGTCGGTGTATCTTTTGAATGAGATGACTGAGTGCGTACGTGCGTGCGTGCGTGCGTTCACGGAGCGGCGGGATCATCATTTCATCGATTAAAACATTAAGATTAACTCTGTTCTTTACATAAAGATATCGTATGACTTCAGAAGACTTGGAATGCAACATGAGTTAATACTTTTATACTGTTTATTAACTAAGAATGAACAATACTTCTATAGCATTTATTAATCTTAGTTAATGTTAATTTCAACATTTATTAATGCATTATTAAAATAAAATGTTGTATTTGTTAACATTAGTTAATGCACTGTGAACTAACATGAACAATCAATGAACAGCTGGATTTTTATTAACTAACATTAACAAAGATTAATAAATACTGTAACAAATGTATTGCTTATTGTTAGTTCATGATAGTTAATATATGAACTACTGTTAACAAATGAGACCTTGCTGTAAAGTGTTACCAGTTAATTTGGTGAATTCAGGTTTGATTGGGACACTTTTTCTAAGTCATCTCAATTGTCCCAATCACCCTGAATTCACCCTATATATATTTCTCTTTCTTTATTATAAAATCTACGAATTGTTTATAAGTCATGTAATTCCATGTGCTTTTAAAATTAATAGTTTATTTATTGTTTGTCCATGCTGGCACAGAATGTTCAACTAATAAAAAAATGGGGGATGGGGGTATTAATAAAACTAATAAAAACTGTATAATAATAAAAACAATAAATTATTAATGTGTGGTAGTCCAAGAAAGTGTAATTGCCAGAGGAAGCTAAAAGCATACAACTTCTCTCATTAGTAAACTGACTATTGAAATGACATAAAAAATTGCTTCTAACCTCAACAAGTCTGAAAAGGCCAAAAAGAGTATTATAACTTTTGTTTATAGGGAGATTCCTGAAATATAATTAAGTGTGTTTACCTCAGTCCTTTATTTAGTCTAGAGGACAAGTTAAGTAAAAAAGTGTCACATCTTACCCAACTAATATGTCTCAAAGTGTTCTGAGATTAAAAGAGAGAGAGAAATAGAGAAGTCATTAGAATGAACATATAGAGATAAGGGTGAATTATTCTCATTATGCAGATTTGATGATCCCAACTCATTATGCTATCTGAGAATCAGACTAATTATCCTTCAGCTGTCTCCCTTTCTCTCTTTCTCTCTTTATCCGTATCTCTCTATCTATCAGAAACTGTCACAGTTTAATGCCTCTACGTAGGAAACAAGTTCAGGCTCATCAGCAGTACACCCCATCATGAAGCACAACATTACATTTCTAACTAATGCTTACACACACAATCAGAGGGGCGCCTGCTTTACAACCGGCTTTCACACACTGGCACGCTGCAGTCTGACAGCAAAGCAGACGGTCCGCTCAGCAGGATATCCTGAAACACAGTCCTCCAGATAGAAGATGTCTGTACGCTATCATGCACACACATCTATTAATCCACACAAAGATGTAGAATATATAAACCCCAAAGTTATACAACTCTAGCCCAACTATAAGATCAGGTTAAAAAAAAAAGCCAAAGGATATGATGTCAAATTCTGGTGGCCCAATGGTGCGGTCTATCCATTTTATTTTTAATGCGAGAGTGGGCACAGGCATTTGCAAATTGAATGTCTCTGTCTTGCAGTGTCAGTTGTGTATTATTTTTAGCTGTAAAAACAGCTCTTTATACTGCTTGCTATTGCAAACTGGTATTTCTTACCAGTTATTTTAATGTATTGTCGTAATTATAAACACACTGACTTGTAGCACAAATAGTTTTACCATTTACTATACTTTGTTATTCTTCTAGTTTACCTATAGCGGCTAATGAATCAGTCTGGCAAATTCACAGAAAATAGCTTAATTCTACGTTGTTGTTGTTTTTTGTTTTTTTTTACTTTCCGAAAAGATTATAGTAAATAATGTTTACACGCAACCAAATAATCCATTAGTAATCAGATTGTTGGCTCAATCTGATTGATACGCCTTCATGTAAACACCTCAATTGCTGAGATCCAAATTTCAATTCGAAATTTTCAATTGGATTGGAAAAGGTGGTGTAGATAAGATAGGTAATCTATAAGAATAAATTTGTAACAGCCGTATTCCTGTTACTATGAATTATAGTAGGTTGTAGTACCACTACCATCCTCTAGGAGCTCTAAACTGCTCACCTCCTCTAGCTTAAAAGAAGTGAAATAGTAGAGGAAGGGAGATTGTTTGGTGAGGAGGCAGCGTAGTGTTCTTCTGATGCCATCCTCAACTTTGAAGAGTCCTGGGGTGCGTTTCCCAAAAGCATCTTTAGCCAACTATGGTCGCAAGTTCCGTCGTTATTTTCATAGTTCAACAAGTCGGTGTTTCCTGAAACCATCGTTCCGACGATTTCGCAAAAAGCATTGCAAACTTGTGTGGTTGCAACGACAGATCTCGACCTGTGGTTAGAAGCATAGTTTATTTAGTTTATTACAAAATAAGCAAGTTGACATTCAGTACAATCTATATCTTTTATTTCGAATACATACAAATGTAATTTACGTCTTTTAGTTTGTCAAGATATTTAAAGCACCATTTTTGAAGAGTGCGCATGTGCCTACGTGCTCTAGTACGTAAGAACGAGCCTATGATTGAATCTGAAAATAAAGCTAAATAACTGAGAAAAAAATCATGCAAATCTAATCTCAAGAATAATCTCAAACTAATTCATTAAAAGCAGTTATTACTCCACCACCTGCGTGACATCATTAACCAACGTGGTTGAACGACAGATTTGCGACATTGCGGTTTCGGGAAACAGTTGTGACTAGCTATGCATCGTACTATGGTAGTTAAGCAGTGAGTAACGTCGTTGTATGGGAAACGCACCCCAGATTGAGAAACATTTGTGCTTCATGCTCAATCTACACTCACCTAAAGGATTATTAGGAACACCTGTTCAATTTCTCATTAATGCAATTATCTAATCAACCAATCACATGGCAGTTGCTTCAATGCATTTAGGGGTGTGGTCCTGGTCAAGACAATGTCCTGAACTCCAAACTGAATGTCAGAATGGGAAAGAAAGGTGATTTAAGCAATTTTGAGCGTGGCATGGTTGTTGGTGCCAGACGGGCCAGTCTGAGTATTTCACAATCTGCTCAGTTACTGGGATTTTCACGCACAACCATTTCTAGAGTTTACAAAGAATGGCGTGAAAAGGGAAAAACATCCAGTATGCGGCAGTCCTGTGGGCGAAAATGCCTTGTTGATGCTAGAGGTCAGAGGAGAATGGGCCGACTGATTCAAGCTGATAGAAGAGCAACTTTGACTGAAATAACCACTCGTTACAACCGAGGTATGCGGCAAAGCATTTGTGAAGCCGCAACACGCACAACCTTGAGGCGGATGGGCTACAACAGCAGAAGACCCCACCGGGTACCACTCATCTCCACTACAAATAGGAAAAAGAGGCTACAATTTGCACGAGCTCACCAAAATTGGACAGTTGAAGACTGGAAAAATGTTGCCTGGTCTGATGAGTCTCGATTTCTGTTGAGACATTCAGATGGTAGAGTCAGAATTTGGCGTAAACAGAAGGAGAACATGGATCCATCATGCCTTGTTACCACTGTGCAGGCTGGTGGTGGTGGTGTAATGGTGTGGGGGATGTTTTCTTGGCACACTTTAGGCCCCTTAGTGCCAATTGGGCATCGTTTAAATGCCACGGCCTACCTGAGCATTGTTTCTGACCATGTCCATCCCTTTATGACCACCATGTACCCATCCTCTGATGGCTACTTCCAGCAGGATAATGCACCATGTCACAAAGCTCGAATCATTTCAAATTGGTTTCTTGAACATGACAATGAGTTCACTGTACTAAAATGGCCCCCACAGTCACCAGATCTCAACCCAATAGAACATCTTTGGGATGTGGTGGAACGGGAGCTTCGTGCCCTGGATGTGCATCCCACAAATCTCCATCAACTGCAAGATGCTATCCTATCAATATGGGCCAACATTTCTAAAGAATGCTTTCAGCACCTTGTTGAATCAATGCCACGTAGAATTAAGGCAGTTCTGAAGGCGAAAGGGGGTCAAACACAGTATTAGTATGGTGTTCCTAATAATCCTTTAGGTGGGTGTATAAGGACTCTTTTATATTAGTAGTTTTATTATTACTAATATGTTCACTGTGAGAATACAGGAAGCATTTCCACATTGATACTTCTACATCACATCCTATAGTAGATTGTTGGCAATTATTCACTCAAGGAATAATGCATTTGCTTGGGAGTACATGGTGAACGGTTGTCATTTTGGACTATCGGTTGACGCGCACTGAGCTATATATCATCATCGTCATTATCATCATCATCATCATCATCATCATCATCATCATTATTATCACCATCTTCTACGAAAAGTACAAAGGACATTCATCAAAAGACAATTGTGTTTCTAATTGAGCAATAATCAGATAAAATTTCTTTTCATCCATAATTCTCTCTTGTTGCTATGTTGTTTGTCTATTTGCTAACTGGTTGCTTTCATACAAATCTCTGAGTCTGTTGATTTCTTTGGTTTTGTTTTTCAGCGTTTGTTTTTCATGCCAATTCTTATGTTTCAATAATAATTTTGCATACCTCATCTGTTTGTTTATTTGCTTTGTGTACAAATTATAATTCAGATAAACCTAAATTTACTTCTGTGGGCATATTGTTCTTCAAACGAATTTGCGGATTTGATTAAAATATCTGGATTAAGTTGTCTGAGATTACTGTGCGTTTTTTTGTTCCCTGAAGAGGGCAGGTGCATCGATACTCAAAACCACGATCAGAAATGCAGCGATTGGCTGGTGGCAAGACAGCAATATAATGGCATCATATAATTAAAAAAGAAACCTGGTGAAAAACTTGACAAATTTCTGGACCTTTATAAGGAAACAGCCAAGTGACCAAAACAACATAAAAGTTAGAACAGATAAATTAAATGTGAACTTTTTTTTTTTTTTTTTTTTTTTGTAAACATGATTCCCAATTATTTATGTTCATGATTTCTAGTATTTGCACAGCCTTTACATTTTTATTTCAATGTTATTATTAGCAATTCATCTAATTTTATATTTGAAGCAGTGGTTTGTTACGTGACAGCATTAATACAATTTTTCTTAAGGGTCAAGATCAAGTTACCTGCATCTCCTGCACTGCATTAAGCCACTCCCATAATATCTGTCACCACTCAAATTAATGCACGGCTCAGATTAACTGTACAGCATGTGTATAAGACTCTTGAAAGTAATTATTCCATCTCAAATAAATCTCTCAATCAAGTGGCTGTGTCTGTAGTATTTTAGACTACACAACATTATAATTATATATATATATATATATATTATTTTATTTTTTTTGCATTATTATTATTATCATAAAATTTAGAAACTCATGTAATAAAGTAGCAGTGGCTGGGACAGATTTTAAGTATCAACGGCGCTTAAAAAGTTGCAATCTAATCCTGTTTACATGAAATAAGCCTGCTCCAGAGCAGGTTTAAGTTTACGGACCTGTTGCTATGACAGAAAGTCTAGGATGAGCACTGAAGAACCAAACAATCCAAGATCATGACAGATTGTCAACAATCAAATCTGAGTTAGCAGCGTATGAAGAATGGACCCCTGGGTTGTGTTTCTAAACCATTGTAAGCCTAGATTGCAGAAGCTATTGGCACCGGTAGTTTCTTAGGCTTGCAATGCTTTTGAAGAAAAAAAAAAAAAACTGGGGCCTGATCAGGAGGATGTTTGTTTTAAAAAAGCTCTTCTGACATATTTGTCCTCAAGGCAAAATGACAGTTATACTCACAGTCACACTGGTAACATTATTGTGGTGGCTTTCTCCAGTTCTGAACGTGGCGGCTGGGCACTGTTTTGTTCAGAATACATGTAGCCTAATGCATGCAAACAAATATGTAAATTGGATTGTAAATTTTAGCGTCCACATAAACACAACTGTCAGATTCTGGAATTGGATTGAATTCACTCAGACTGACAAACATTTGTGCATGTAAACATACAGAGTCTTTCCTTAACCATTTGTCCTGTTGTTAGTAGCATACTGTAAGCGCATCAGAAATAGAATGCGACGCATTTAGGATTTTATTTGCTTTTGATGTGAAGCCATGCTTGCGGCCAGTGTAGATAAAGCAAAGAAAATGGTGCAGTGAAATGGTTTTGTCAGTGCCACAGCCCTAAAAACAACTCATTTCCTGAGAAATATTCTTATTACTAAATCAGGGAGTGGATTGAGACACACCCCATTTTCAATTATAAAATTCCTTTATTGTTCATTTTGTATTTACCTCTTTCAGTTATCTTGAGTCCCTCTCTTCTATCCCCCTCACAATCTGTCCATCATTGCAGAGGGAGGACGTATCTGAGATAAGGGCCATGTTACGGTGTGTTGTAGGGCTGAGCCCTGAGCAGAGCTCAGCAGATGGTACAGTCAGGACTGTCACTGCTTCTCCCCTGATCCCCTATCACTTCAAGCCACATCCCTTAACGGTGTTCACTCAGAAACCAGCCCAGCAGACAGCATTAGCATGACAAGATCATTACAACCTGGATGTATTTGGGCACTTTTTCCAAGGACTTGTTAGTTCTTACACACACATCCCTGACCTTGTGGTTTCTGTTGTATTTCATTTTCCTGTGTCCTACTTTCTCTAAGGGCAATGTTGGCACATGGAGGGTCTTCCTTTTTTATTTAAAGTAAAAGTAGGGTTAAAAATAGATCGGGGTCCTTGAGAAGATCTTGTTCTTGTGTTGGAAAAGCTTTATTTTTTTCTGAAAGGCACTTACTTACATTTACATGTATGCATTTAGCAGACACTTTTATCCAAAGCAACCTAAAATAGGAGCAATTCATCAGAACCAAACAGTATTCATAGTGTACAATGTCAGGTTTATTAGACATTTAGTAAGGTTATAAAGGTAGTTGGATTTGAAAAGAAACTTAATTTGTGTTTCCTTTAAGTTTAAAAGGATTTGTGGCAATATACTCTCAATATTTCAGAAGCATCATATAAGAGGCATCAAGGCACTCCATTTTGGAGTGCTTTGACATTTCCTTTGAAGTAGAGCCATGGGGAAGCCCACTCATAATGATGTAATTCCTTTAAAGTTTTAAGGCAGGGCGCCATTCCATTATTGAACTTCTGTAATTTCCTGATATGCAGAAAAGTAGTCAGAAAGAAGCTAGTCATGCTAGATTTTTTTTGTGAAATTATGGTTTTCTCAGTTCCTTTTAACAAGGCAATATTCACAGCCTTTTTTTTTTTTTTTTTTTTTTTTGCTGTAGATAGTTTTCGGTTTATGGCATGTACATTTCATTAAAGGTCAATATTTAGTTACACCTAAAAGCAAAACATAATGCTAAACCTCTTTGATGAGCTGATGGAAAAGGTTGTCCTAAAACAATTAAAGAAACTGATTGCACATTTTCCATAGCTTAAAATAAATTATTAAATCCATGTTGAGAATAATAATAGGGCCCATTTCGGATGTTTGCAGAACAACATATAAGAATGTTAGGTAACACTTAATTTTACAGTGTCCTTGTTACGGTTACAAGTTGCTATAGTAATAGAAAATGATGCATAATTACATGCATCTAACCCTAAAACACACCTAATCTTAACCATAACCCTATAGTAAGTACATATTGTTAATTAACATTACTCAGTTCTTAAATGTATAATTACACTGTAACATGGACACCTTAAAATAAAGTGTAAACAAATGTTAATTAAATTGTATTAAAACAGTTATTTTACTATTAAATATTAAGTAACAGTAGTAAACATTCCAGAGTATATTAACTGATGTTGACATATTAAACTGTTTATTTACACAGGAAAAGTTTGCTTTCATTACTTGCTTTGCTTTCTTTACTTCGCTCATTGCTTACTTCAACTTTCCCTTTAAGTTTGCTCTTTGAAAATAAGGCAAAATGTTTGGTTTCCAAACATATTTAAGTAAACTGAACTTTATACAAAATTACAGAATATATTTGCTTTTGACATGACACGCCACTCAGCCAGTGTAGACGGATGTTAATGACTTGGGATTTTTTTCTGGAGTGAATGTTTTAGTGCACTGTATAGAATGGATTGAAACACCTATACTTTTTTTCACGTATAAAATGCCTTTATAAAGAAGTAAAACATAATGCTAAACCCCATTGATGAGCTAATGGAAAAGGTTTATAGTGTTTTTACAGTGGTTCAAGCATCAATCACCTTTGAAAACCAGAGCAAATGTGGACAGGTTGACTCATCTCCAAAGTAATTTCAACTTTCGAAGTTTGCTGATATTGAGGTGTTAGTCGCACTCCTTTGATTTCACAACTTCTACACTTTTTACGTGTAACACGATCGCATTTGTGAATAAATTCACAGCGAATTTAGAAATATGTCAGCAGCAGCACCACAGAATTTCCTTTCCTTCATCAGGGCTTTGGATCTCAGTTAAAAGAGTCTGCTTTATTATTTGGTTCAAAATGCAAGAACATGCTTAGATCTCTGACAGCCCTCACTCCTGTAACCCTTGAGACTGATAGATCAAGAAAAGATAAGAGAAATGGAGAGACAGAGATGGCATAAAGGCAGATACACACCTGTTTATTTGCACAGTTTCATCAAAGAAAGAAAATGGGGACTGTGAGGGATGTTGACTAACTTGAAATTCGCTCAATTTTATTTTTGATTTTTTCACAGACCGTCAGAAAGGCACAGTTAATTTAAAAGGGCAGTTTCAGCACAGCAACCTGTGCTTGGGTATTTTACAAAAGGAATGCCTAATGAAACTTCAGGAGGAACATTTCTCTTCATCATTAACCAAATTTCTGCTTTGTCACATCTCTATAAATATATTTCTGTCAGGATCACTATCGTCAAAGATGATTGACAATTAGCATACAGTTTGGATTGGTGGTATGGTTCTGTTCTGGGCAAGAACTCCCTGCGCATCCATGCAGCCTAGCATGGATAAGAACATGGAGAGCAGCAATAAACCCCCCTAAGGGTAAACAGAACAGAACCAACATAATGTATTGCAGATATCATTAATGTCAATATTTAATGTACAAAATAATTCGGGAATTTAGTCTGATTCAAGGGGAATCAGAATATCAAATCCTGACTGGACGAGAGGAAGAGTTGGGGATGGAGGAGGGTAAATGTGCTCTGGAGAAATGCGATAGCTGCTGATAGTACTGAAGGAGCTTATATATGTATGCTGTGATAGACATCGTATTCCTATAGGTAGACGTGATCAGCTGACAGTCAGCTGATGCAA
Organism: Rhinogobio ventralis; assembly: GCA_039654625.1. NCBI lineage: Eukaryota > Metazoa > Chordata > Actinopteri > Cypriniformes > Gobionidae > Rhinogobio > Rhinogobio ventralis. The sequence continues at coordinate 23,595,371 of CM077198.1, read as the reverse complement.
GCTTGACTAACGTGACCTGCCAAAACTGACGCTACGCTTGATATGTGAACTTGTGAAGTGAAGTAATATATTCCAAAACCTGATATATCAACAGCTTCTGGTCGTAGAATTAGATGAAAAATATATTATTTGCTTTCTTCTACATGTTTTTTTTTATTTTTTACTTATGACGTCTAATCATAAGGAATATTTGTTTTAATTTATCTGCTACTTCTTTTAGTGAAATTAGATATCATAAGTTGTTAATAATTGTAAACATTAATGTTTTTATTTAACTTATGTTTATTTCTATCTTTAGATTTTTTTGTTCCTGTTTATTGCCTACTAATGTACCCCCTGTCTGTATCTTTAAAACTAATAAACAAAATGTCCATTCCCTGGTGTGAATAGAAACATCCTGCTGTCCATATATGGAACTTTGGAGATGTGCAAATGCACCAATATAGCATTCTTTTTTGGTTGGTAACAGCTCAATTTCAGCCTCTGGCATTGCAGAACACAAATGAGAAAAGTGTTTCACTGATAAAGGTCGGCATTATTCAGTGGAAAATGCATTATAAATATGACTTTCTATAAAGACATGTTAGGTAAACTCATGAGAATCCATTGTTTTGTTTTTATTTATGTAAATTATTGCAGCTGAATGAAAACAATAAGAACTGTAAATAGCACTGCAGATGTTAGGCATCCAATCAGAGAGACCAGGCAGCAGTGCTGACTCCGCCCCCTGTGAGCAACGAAAAAACAGAAAACAGCGATAGAAGACAGAGAGGAGAAAAAGTGATTTAGAGAATTAAGTGTGAAATAACTGAAAGAAAACCTAGAATTTCATTGATAATCAGTTTTGTATTAAAACTACATTGATTGAGAAGTTTTTGTTCAGATACTGCATAGAGTTCCTGTTGATCTGTAAATGTTTGCGGCCAAGCTAATCGTGGTTCATCTGGTGTAACCTGGAAGAAAGGCAAATTAACAAAAAAAGTTAATTTACAGAGGAATCGGCCAGTTTTTGCATGTATGTGTTTTGAAGTTGGATTTTGATACTGTGGTCTGTGTTCTATGATGTGGATGCATCGAGTCGCAAGAAGGAAATAGATGGCGAGCCACCATAAAGACTTGGATCTACCTTTATAATTTTCCATTTGGATTTGCGTCATTTCTGCAGTTCGTTCATCTGTCGGAGTTCTTCTCTTTTGAACTTAAGGATTGAGGGTTTTTTTTTTTTTTTTTTTGGAACAGACACTTTCTAAGAACTAAGGTGGAAAATTCAAATTCTTTGTTGTTCGGACTGAAAATAATTATTTGATCTGATAAGAGGTGATGTATATCGTCTACATTCTTTTTTTTTCATTATTAATGTGGTAACGCAAAGGTATTGTACATTTATCTTGTTGGTTTATATTGGTTGGGTAAAGTCATATAATTTTATTTTGAGAAAAGGTCATTTCACAAAATACACTGAAATTAGGAAACAAAATAATATATATATAATATTCTAATAAATAACTAATAAAACCTGTTAATTAGGTGTAACTAAATTAGATCTAAAGCCAATAAAGCTAATTCTAAATTATAAGGAAACTCAGTAATTGCTTTAATTTGTAACTAAGTTTAAGTCACAACTGATGTGTACAATTTATTTTCTTTAAAGTGTATTATTGATCCATATCTACTTTCTTTATTGCTTAATTATTTCATTCCATTGATTATTTTTATATAAATAAGTGTGGTTGGAAAAGTTTATGTGTGAGTACCTCTGCCTCCTTCGACCCCTGTGTCTTCTGATTGGCCATTTGATCCAGTTCATCACAATTTTTGAGTGATCAAAATTGATTCACATTTTGAAGCCTTGAGCCGAACCTTTTAGCGAGGGTTATCTATACAACTTTTGCAAAACGAGTGTTACAAATAGGTATGTGCTGTTAACACATTCTAAGAGTACATTTACATGACAACGGTGTACTAAAAACTGTTTAAAAAAAGCAGTATTCTCTGTTTAATGCTGGGGGCTTGTCCGCTGTCGCCGCTGAAACCATGCCCACTTACACTTATTGGTGGGCACATTCTGCCAATGATGGCACCAGATGTCGGCGGGACGGGAGGATGAAGCCGATAATCGGTCCTTCCCCATCAGCAGTTGTTGGTAGTGAGCGTGAAGTGGAGCCGCAGTATCAAGGCTCCGCCCACACTCCTGCAGAATCGGTTATTACAGTTTACTGCAGAACAACTCATGTCAGTGTGAAATAAACAGTTATGGAAATGTAGAAATAAAAGTTGAAGCTCCAATCTCCTCCCCAGAAAATCTCGAAAAAAGTCTGTTGGTGCCTCAGTGACTACTTCACTCAGAGAAGCTGTCAATCTCAGCTGTCAATCATGAAGTCATGCCCCCATTTTATAGCATCAAATAACTAACTAAAAAACGAACATTTGGACTTACATCAGTGTGATAAAAACTGCCTAAAATGACAGAAACCATCTTTGTAAAAAATTATTTGAAGTGTAATTTGATTGATTAGTTTGTCTCACATCCCATTACATCCCATACAGGGTTTATGACCTATACTGCATACAGTCACCTGGGGGCGATCAGAACGTTTTGGATTCACTTTTCAGGACTTAATTGTGTGACACACTTGGTGTAAACTACAAAAACATGAATTTGTGAAAATGGTGATGTCTTGCACATGTGTGTTAAATGTTCAGTCTGTAGTGTTTCTTTACAAAGTGACATTGCCAACTGACCAGGATACTGCATTTTTAGTTGTTTTTGTGGATCCGTGTGATGTCCTATACTATAGATTGTCCTATACTGGCATGCAGGAGAAATTATTCAAACAACACATAAGCAAGAAACAAACTCTAGGTACTGTCATTATGGATTGCAAGCTGTCTGATTCATCAGTTTGTATAGCAGTGCAGGTCGTTCCATCAGCCCCTAAACTCTTTTTCTTTTTCTTTCTTTCTCCATCTCACATTCCCTCCTCCTCACATACAAACATCCCAGACTCCTCCATCTTAAGTTGTCTCCCATTTTTTTAATCGATTGCTCTATCACAGAACAGCTGTTGTGTTGTGTGATCCATGAGCTGCTCTACACATTATTTATGCCACACACAGACAGTATCTGGGTGTCCCTGAGAGCAAGACAGCCCAATCCATCCCTGCCGACTCAAATTCTCTCACTTGACACATTCAGCAGAGCACATCACTGTGAGCTGAGCCTGGAATCGCAGATAAACCTTCCTCTGTTTGGATGCATTGTCTGTATTCCTGTAATGTCAGGTTGTTCTGCTGTGTCAATGCTCTGTATGAATTAGTTGCTCTGTCTGTTTTGACTAGGAAGTCACTGCGAAGGCACACATATTGAACCTCGGTTGTGCATTTCAGTAAATGTGGTTATATATATATTTTTTAAATACTGATTAATTTTGATTGAAGAATGCAACATCTATATTCGTAGGGTTTGGCTTCTCTTTCAAAGTTCGATATGTGTTTTGTGTGTAGATTTTCATAGAGAGAGTGTTTTCTTAGCTTTTTACACTTAATACCACTGCTTGTGGTAAACATGGGCATTTGAGTTGGCTGCCTTTTGAATCATGAGTTCTTAAGTATGGAGATTTTCTTTTCAACTGACTCCTCTGTGCTTTTGAAGAAGTGCAGGCGTCCTTCTTAACGCTCTCTCCCGGGGTATAAGGTCTGGGGTTTTCTGTATTCTCCTGATGCCTAAGTCCTCACTTGGGGGATCTTACTGCATTTTTGCTGCCCTACTTTGCAAAGCTCTACTAAATGTGTAATGATGCCCTCGTGTCCTGCAAGATTTCAGTTTAATTCAGGAAATCTTGAATTCATTTTGTACTGCGTTGGAATGAGGGAAAGAGCAAGAGAAATGAAAGAGTGTATAACTGTGTGTTTGTGTGTGTGTGTGGTGAGCAGTATGAGCTTTTACCAAGTCAAACGTTCCTCAGTGATAAGCACATGTTTAGCTGCAGGACTGTGAGGGGGCAGAGCAGCACTGGTGCAATCCTGATAGCGGAGACACACTCTGCAGCTGTTTCTTAAGTGTTTATTTTTTGTGTGTTTGTGGGGAAAAGAGAGAGATTCTGTTAAATGAATTGTCATTTACCTGCTTACCACACTTGAAAATAATCTTCCAAATTGATGTACAGCTTCCACAGAAAATCTGAGTAGTGTTTATCAGTGTGAAGCTCGACGCCATTCTGGACTGCCGTGGTTGGTTTTCGAAGCACGAGAAAATTAAATGAAAATTAAAGAAAATTAAACAAACTGTAATATACAACAAATAAAAAGCAGTTAATAACTGGGAATAATTCATTGTTAATAATAACTGGTAATATAAAAAAAAATATGGACACATTTTGTATTTTTGGTATTTTGTGGAGGTTGAAACTATTACAATATAAATAATTATCTCTAATGTTCAAGAATCCCGACGTGCAAGCTAAATCCAGCGGTCCTCATTAATTGACGAAGCTTTGAAGTGAAGCTAAAGGGAGCGAGGATATATCATTTCACTTGATTAAATTCCTCCGTCCTTGCGTCATTTCCTTGCGTCCTTCCCTCGCATCCTGAAGGGGTGGAGCTAAGACGCAAGGAAAGGAAGCAAGGAAAGGAAACGAGGATGCCCAAATATGAATTGAGAAGCACCCAATATGTACACTTCAGGCAGACCCATAGACCGCAATGCAGCATGATTGTGATGTCACAGCAGATCACACTTAATTTACCCCCTACCCCACACAACTTTTAACTGCATAAGGTAGCATTGTAGCTACCTTAAGCTGACTGCTATAGTTTATTGTAATGTTAACATTTTCGTTTTTCATTTTTTATATTTTCTCCAACAGTTCAAGCATACATATAGACCTATAGAATGGTGCATAAAACAAATTCATAATGAACAAAAAAAAAATTTAAATAATAAATAAGCTCCATTGCGGATTCCAAGTGATCAAGGGCTTGGGGTGTTCCATTTAAATAAATTATAAGGGTTTCTCCAGTAGTGGGCACTCATGCAACATAAGCAATGACGTATATCGAGTGAATGAGATGGAGGGAAGTTAAAATTGGCATAAAAATTTGGACCTAAAGGTAGGGTAGGCAATAAAAAAACAAAACAAAAAAAACACTTTTTGTTATACTTGTTGAAACTCTCTTCACTTCCTGATAGTAATCAATAATAGAAGTGGTCTAAATATTAATAAATGTACATACTGTATATCTTCTGTGGAAGTCCAAAACATTTTCATCCAATCAGTGCATTTGTTTAGAATGCAATGATAGGGTGTCCTACCTGCCTGTCAACATATGTATTTCCATACCTTCTCACACCCTGCTCACGAAGACATCACACATCAGCTGTTCACATCCTCAGACTGGGATTTATGCATTTCTATGTCAACACTATTACAGCCAAAATGAATCTGCAGCAGTCAGGTGGTACAAGTAAGAGCTCTGTAAGTCGTTAACGTTCATTATTATTATAATGTTATGTGCTTTGAGAGATTAAGTAATTTAATGTCGTATTTCATGACGTTTTGCAGACTCTGCTGTGTACATACATGTGTTTTGAAGGAGGCATGGCTTTGGAGACGCTCTGAAGGGAGGGTGGGATCTCATGCTTTCTGGGATCTCAAGCTTGCTATTACTAGCCTTTCCAAACTTGCCTAACCTACCTTTAAACGCCTACCTTTTTCTCTTTTTTTTTTTTTTTTTTTAGATATGGCTTGAGTCTAAAGATTGCCCAACATTATTGCTTTTTACATATTAAGTCTCTGATAAGTGATAGCCAATATGCAGAACTGTTTTTATTTGTTTTTTTACATATACTTTAACAAAATAAGTTTAGAATGTTATATTATTATTATTTGATGCATATTTATGTATAAGTGTCTGTGCAATAAATCTTTTTTAATGCCATTTATCGTTAGACCTGATATTGAAAAAAAAAAAAAAATACAGCCTGTTAAGTGGAAATGTGTTAATATGTCAATTAAAAATATTAATAGGAATCCATGTGCTCAGGGCAAATGATTTCCCCACACAGATTCTACAACAGATTAAATTGGTCACAAAGATTCGCCACATTGAGCAAAATAAAGCTGCTTGATTCATTCAACGCTTCATTCATCACTATTGACAATAGACAATGGACCTTCTTCCCCGTGAAATGTGTCGGAATCTTGGTCTATGGATTTTCTTCTTTTTTTTCAGTTATTGGGAAAGTATACTCTTCACTCTTTCTTTATAAAAAGCTTTATAAATTTAAATATAAACCTGAATGTCTGCATGAAAAGCAGCAAATTTCCACAGACAATAACATAAAGCTGTATGATGTAAGTCTGTGAAAAAAAGTTTTTGTTTTTCTTTGTGTTGAACTTTTGCAATACTGGAAAACACTTGATGTGATACATACACTCTCAAAAGTTAAGTTGACCACATATTCTCATCCAGCCTGTGTTTCCATTCGCCACACGGCCCAAATTCCCCTAAATATGAAAGACATTTGGTTTTGAAGTGCAGATGTGAGCCTGTAAGGATCATATCCTGTCGTGTTTGGCGTTCTGTTAGTACACATTCTACATTCCTCCGGGGAAATTGTCCTGCACTACAGAAGGGCTGTAGAAAATGAAATACTGATGTTCTAGTCACACACATACAACCATATATTTTTACACGCTTACTTGTCAAAGTTTCGCCGGTCCCAAATTCATCTTTCCTCTGCCTTGAGTGAATTCTTATCTCTGGAGACTTGGGTGACTCTCTTGGCACATTTTTTCACAGCTCCATGTTGCACAGTGACGGTTTGACAGCCGATTTCAAAGCCTGTAAATCCCCCAGAATGCCGTTTGCCTGGTGCTTTGATTGGGCATGAAGCATCTGCATGCCGACAAACAGCCAAACAGACACTACAGCCTAGGGATGGATGAGGCTAGAGAGGCTCTGTTGGCGCTGAAGGGGATGAAGGGGTGATGGGGGCAACACATCACTCCCCCAAATCTCCCTGACAGCTCACTTGCCGTAGGGACATGGAGCAAGTTTGGAGGGTGCCCCAGTTTAACACCCCCACAGAGCCCTAACCCTGAGTGTATGGATGTAAAAAACGCACACACACACACACACACACACTCAGGGGAACACTCCCACTCATCTCCAGATCACAAAAACAGTGAGAAGAAAAAACTAAATGAAAGAGGGAGAAAAAAGCTGGAAAGATTCTAAACATTTTCTGTCTCAGAAAGTCTGTGTGAAGGTTTGCTGCTCTGATCCCAGAACAGTTACTGTTAAAGCAATAGTTCACCCGAAAATGAAAATCTGTCATTATTTACTTGTCCTCATGTTGTTCATATGATATTTTTTCCCCATGGAACCCAGAAGGTGAATTTCTGAAGAATATCCAGGTCACTCTTTTCAATATAATTACAGTAAAGGGGGACAGTGGCTGCCAGGCACCATAAAAAATAAAAAAGTCCATATGACTAGCATGCTACATTCCAAGTCTGTGTGATGAACAGACCAAAAAGTTCATTTAGTATGGTCACTTTATCGAAATTTTGCATTTATTTAATTTTTTTGGGGTATGGCTTTCAAAACCAAGCAGATTTTGCTTTGAGAAATCTTTCTCCCTCATGTGTAATTCATGATCATATATATTCCTTTTAAAATTACTGGATTTCAACCATAGACTGTAAAAAAAGATGGACGACGCACCTTCACTCTGTTCCATTAAAGTAAGTGAAGCCGCCAGTGTCCATATCTGACATCTTGGAGCCCGAGTCTGTGCAGTAGTGACCGCAAAGTAGAGCCGCGATATCAAGGTCCCACCCACACTCTCGCCTAATCAACAACTATTTGTAAAATAAACAGTTATGGAAATGTAAAAATTAAAGGTAAAGCTCCCGAAGTTCCCGAAAATGTCCGTTGGTGCCTCAGTGACTACTTCGCTCAGAGAAGCTGTCAATCTCAGCTGTCAATCATAACGTCACACCCCCATTTTTATAGCATCAAATAACTAACTAAAACCAAACTTATTTAAAGATTGAACACTTGAACTAATATCATCGTGATAAAAACTGCCTAAAATGACAGAAACCATCTTTGGAAAAAATATATTTGAAGTGTAATTTGATTGTTTAGTTTGTCTATGTCCCATTACATTTCATGGAGAGGGCGGGGTTTATGACCTATACTGCATCCAGCCACCTGGGGGCGATCGATACGCTTTGGCTTCACTTTTCAGGACTCGTGTGACATGCTTGATTTCAACCAAGAAAATTTTTTGAAGCAATGGTAAATGTGACCACACCTTTAGAGCAGTACCAGTGTCCTTTTTGTGATTTATTTTTTATTTTTAATTGATTCAATGATACAATGGTCTTGGTTCAACTTGCACAAGTTAACAGCCCACTGAAAGGAACAATATATGAAGTCATATAGTATGACTTCAAAAGTATTTTTATGATGCTTTTATGCGCCATTTGATTCATTGTAAATGCATGAAAAAGAATGGCCAATACATTACTCAAGATATCTCTAAAGAAGAAAGAAAGTCAAATGGGTTTATAGTGAAATGAGGGTGAGTAAACGATGACAGAATGTTCATTTTTTGATGATTAAAGGTAATCTTATTAGTGAATTGAAAAATCATAATAGACCAGATTAATACACAAAATGGCCAAAATTTCCAATTAATTTATTTCTAAGTGGTTGTGTAGCTCGTCCGCACAAAAAAGAAAGACAGCATTGTGCATTTTACTAAGAATGACTATATTAATAATGTGACCTCAGGGCTCTTCTACTTTCCAGAGTGTGCTGGTCAGTTTTAAGGTCAGTGGTTCCTCAAAGGGCTTCAGAGTATAAATAAATAAACTGCTTTTTTGAGGAAAGATTGTTTTTATCTAAAGCCCGGGACCTGGACGGAGGGCTTTCTCTGTGTGTGTGTGTGTGTGTGTGTGTGTGTGTGTGTGTGTGTGTGTGTTGAGTATGTGTGGCAATGACAGTGACCTGAGGGCTGCACCCATCCGTCAGTCAATTCTGTGTGAGTCACAGCCTATTTAATGATGAGGGAAGAGGGCCTTAAGAGCCATGGAAATGTCGCGTTTTAATGGCTGAACTCTTTTTGGTTGATTTGGCCCTGGGTTCTCTGGGCATGAGCATAATGATGTGAAATCCATTTAAGAGCTGGGAAAGAAGTGGCGCTCAAGAGGAAATTCTGAGTGCCACGCCACGCACACATACACAAACATAAACTCACACAACAAGACTTTAAGACTTCTAGAGCCAGTTTCAGCCAGATAAAGGCTTAGCATGAGCCCACAGCTACATGCTTACTGTATGTGGACACATTGACCTGTGTAGTGTATTTGATTTTCAGATTTTACCGGATATCATTTAGTAACAGTTGTTAGCATAGTAATCCTTGTTAAGTAGTAAATTCGGACTTCATGCTATTGTATTCTCTGATGTCTGTGAATAATGTGCCGATGCAGAATTGAACCCATTTAGTCAGAATTTGTGCTTGACAGAATTTGTGGTTGTTGATTACCACAAAAAATTAACATTTTCTTAAAAAAAAAAAAAAAAGTAAATAAACAAAATTCAAGGTTACAGCACTTAGCCTAAATGTAAAGGTTTTAAAAACATGTTAATTCATCAGTTAAAACTGTGTATTATTTGATCTGTAAAGTTCTTGTCATTTTTACCATAACTCAAAGTTACATACCACATCAAAGTTCTGACTGTTAGGGTCCCTACGCAGTGTTAACTGCTCCCTGTTCCCTGAAAATGGTATTTCTCTTGAAGTTCATTTCAAGTTCAACAAAATGTGTTTGTAAAGTTTGATGACATTGTATAGTTCTGTAAATAAATATACTGTATCATACACTCACCTAAAGGATTATTAGGAACACCTGTTCAATTTCTCATTAATGCAATTATCTAATCAACCAATCACATGGCAGTTGCTTCAATGCATTTAGGGGTGTGGTCCTGGTCAAGACGATCTCCTGAACTCCAAACTGAATGTCAGAATGGGAAAGAAAGGTTATTTAAGCAATTTTGAGCGTGGCATGGTTGTTGGTGACAGACGGGCAGGTCTGAGTATTTCACAATCTGCTCAGTTACTGAAATTTTCACGCACAACCATTTCTAGAGTTTACAAAGAATGGTGTGAAAAGGGAAAAACATCCAGTATGCGGCAGTCCTGTGGGCGAAAATGCCTTGTTGATGCTAGAGGTCAGAGGAGAATGGGCCGACTGATTCAAGCTGATAGAAGAGCAACTTTGACTGAAATAACCACTCGTTACAACCGAGGTATGCAGCAAAGCATTTGTGAAGCCACAACACGCACAACCTTGAGGCGGATGGGCTACAACAGCAGAAGACCCCACCGGGTACCACTCATCTCCACTACAAATAGGAAAAAGAGGCTACAATTTGCACGAGCTCACCAAAATTGGACAGTTGAAGACTGGAAAAATGTTGCCTGGTCTGATGAGTCTCGATTTCTGTTGAGACATTCAGATGGTAGAGTCAGAATTTGGCGTAAACAGAAGGAGAACATGGATCCATCATGCCTTGTTACCACTGTGCAGGCTGGTGGTGGTGGTGTAATGGTGTGGGGGATGTTTTCTTGGCACACTTTAGGCCCCTTAGTGCCAATTGGGCATCGTTTAAATGCCACGGCCTACCTGAGCATTGTTTCTGACCATGTCCATCCCTTTATGACCACCATGTACCCATCCTCTGATGGCTACTTCCAGCAGGATAATGCACCATGTCACAAAGCTCGAATCATTTCAAATTGGTTTCTTGAACATGACAATGAGTTCACTGTACTAAAATGACCCCCACAGTCACCAGATCTCAACCCAATAGAGCATCTTTGGGATGTGGTGGAATGGGAGCTTCGTGCCCTGGATGTGCATCCCACAAATCTCCATCAACTGCAAGATGCTATCCTATCAATATGGGCCAACATTTCTAAAGAATGCTTTCAGCACCTTGTTGAATCAAAGCCACATAGAATTAAGGCAGTTCTGAAGGCGAAAGGGGGTCAAACACAGTATTAGTATGGTGTTCCTAATAATCCTTTAGGTGAGTGTATGTGGTTGTTATTATAGACTATACATATATATATATATATATATATATATATATATATATATATATATATATATATATATATATATATATATATAATATATATATATATGTATGTGTGTGTGTGTGTGTGTGTGTGTGTGTGTATTTGTACCGTGTATTTGTAACACTTATGATTAAATGGAATGCACCTACAGTATATGTTTCACATCTTGTGGCTATACTGTTGAAAACATGAGGTTTTTAACATTTATGTATTGGCCCCTTTCATTTTATAAGTGCCTTGCAGTAACCCAGATGTTTGCTTTTTTTAAGAGAAAAGCAAGGACAAGTTGATTTTTTTATTAATTTTTTTTTTTCTTTTTTTTTGTGGTAATCCACAAATCCTGTTGGTTGATCTTTACTTGTACTGAATCAAGAATTATTATTATTATATTTTTTTTTTTTCAAACTTTAAAATTATCAACATAATCTATGATAACAATATTAAAAGGAGTAACTAAAACTACTCCAGCATCATTAATATACTATATATTCATTGGTGAACATGATTTCAACAAATACAACATTCCAATCAGATCATCAGATCTGAGTGACAAGTTTACAGTTTATGTCAAGTTTAGGCTTACAATTACCTATAATTTCCCTGTTATTTTATGGATAAATTATGGTTAGGGTTTAGTTTAGGGGAAGGGATAGGGATAGGGATAGGGTTAGGACTACATTTTCGAATGTTAAACAAACAACCAATATAATGTCATGTCACAGTTAACACATTTACTGTGAAATCTGCCTTTGTAAACAAATAGTCATCTGGTGATTGTTTCCTGCCTCGGGGACCAAGTTTGTAAGACAAATAAATTGACAAAATAAATGGAAAAATAAATCCCTTAATACAAACAGTAATATTTTTAAAACATTTATATGGACTCTAAATGTAGAAATCAAATTACCGTCTTGTCTTATTTGTTTATTAATTACTTAATTGGTGTTAGATAATTTGTTGATGGATAATTTGTTATTTTAGTATCAATAATTTCCACACTTCTTTATAATAAATATCAAAACTAACAATTTCTTTCACCATATTAATAACTGGTTTCTTAATTTAGTCTAACCTAACAGTTAGCCTTTGCGCTCATAGGGAATGAGCTTACTTGTGGTATAAAAGTTACCTTATGCTTGATAATATTAAGGCAAATTACAGCATGCAACCAATTGCACATGCTAATCCAGAGAATGCAATCAAACATATGAAAAATATCACACAGCTTATTAAGTTTTGTACCCTGAAGGCTAACATGGCACAATATCTTTACAGCAGATGGCATGGTACTTAACGGTTTCATTAAAGTAAGGAAGCATATCACTTATATGAAGAAAAAAAAAAATCATAACAAACTCAGGAAGGAAATTGTAAGGGAATGGGTTTTGGAAACAAATTAACATTTCTAATTTTCATTTCTACCAGCCCTTATTAATGCAGGGAAAGTTTACCTAGTCCAAAGGAGAGGGACGCTATGGAGACCACATCCTACCCATAGGGAGAAAAATGTGGAAATACACATATGGACTGACCAATGGGGCAGTGCTACATATGGAAAGGCCTCTGCAGTAGGTCCTGCCTGGCCAGGGATGGAACTATACAGATGCAGAGACGGGGCAGTGAAAAATCTGCCCAGTGAAAGACACAGGTTTACCAACAGTGAAACGTACCAGAATAATACACATATGGGATTACCAAGGGGGAATCACAACACATGGTGCATCTATCCCAGTACAGAGGCTGACCGAGCGGGCATGTACTCGAGTACTGGGCCTGGTGTTGGACTGCCAAAGGATGCTTGGCGCAAATTCAATCCAGGGTTCCTCAAGTAGGAACTCACCTGGAGAGCCAAGAAGGTGCTTGTACTGTTATAAACATGAGTCTGAAAGGGGGAGGTGTTGCTGTAATTTATAGTAATATTTCCAGTATTACTCAGAGGTCTAGTTTCAAGTATAATTTTTTTGAAGTGATGGTGCTTTATATAACGTTATCTAGTGTAAGTGATAAATCCCGTTTGACATTTGTACTGGCAACTGTATACAGGCCACAAGGGCACCATACAGACTTTATAAAAAAAAATTGCTGATTTTATATTGGAATTAGTACTGGCTGCAGACAAAGTCTTAATTGTTGGTGATTTTAATATACATGTAGATAATGAAAAAGATGCATTGGGACTGACATTTACATACATTCTAAACTCTATTGGAGTTAGACAACACGTGTCAGGGCACACTCATTGTCGTAATCATACTTTAGATTTAATATTGTCACATCGAATCAGTGTTGATGTCGTTTAAATTTTGCAGCAGAGCGATGACATCTCAGATCATTATCTAGTCTCATGTATTCTCCATTTAGCCAAGGCTGCAAAGCCGACTCCCTGTTACAAATATGGTAGGACTATTACTTCTACCACTAAAGATTGCCAAATCAACTCCAGCACCCAAGAACCAATCATCCAACCACAAGAACTCAGAACAAGGTGGAGGGTTCCACTTGAGTCCGATGCCCTCGGTTGCCCGGGCAAGCATGGCCATTAACTTTGCATCTGACTCAGCCTGAGCAACCATACCCGAAGGGGGAAGCTCAGCTTCAACTTCCTCTGCAGAGGACAATAGCCCACTCTCTGATGCAGCTATCAACATCTGATCCTCACCCAAAGTGTCAAATGACACACTGGGTCCCTGATGAGAAGGACACGCGCCATTGCAGAGGAGCAGGAGGTCCGTGGGGACTGGCCCAGCGGAAACGCTCCCACTGTACCCTCAGGTCTCCCAGAATGTTAACCATGCCCGTGGCTCTGCATTGTGCAGAGGCAGCATGCTTGGTAACAGCAGAGGGGACTCCAGCCTCCATGAAGAAGGAGCTTTGCGACCGCAGTGGCGACATGGTCATGCTCTCGCAGTAATCCCTGAACGCTGCCTCAGCAGCGTCTCGCACCAGACATGTGAGACAGTGATCGTAGCCGTCAGATGAAGACAGGAAACGACCGCATCCAGAAGCACATGGACAGAAAGGCATCTTTAAAAAGACGCTCACCAACCATGCTTGCTCTTTTAGGGAAATCTGCTCTTTGCCCTGACGCGCCATGGAATTTTGCTGTACTTAACTGTGCATTGCTATTTTAGAATGGCCAAACCCGCTGAATGCACCCTCTCCACCAGCGTAGAATGATCTCTGTAGCACACTAGTTGCTTGGTGATTGGAAGAGTGATCGCTGGTCAACCACTCAGCTCCGAAACAAAAATCTGAATAATTGGATGTGTGCAGCCATCTTATATACCTGTATGTATGGCAGACTGGCTGTCCACTCTCCAATTCCATTGGCCATTTTTCTAAAACTCAGAGGGTATTGGGACTCCCCATTTGTCAGTCGACATAACGTTTTAGTGACTGAGAGATGGGGAACTTGTTACTGGTTACATTTGAGCATAGTTATAGATGTTTTGCTGTAAGGTTCTATGATCAGAAAGTCCAACTGATGTTCTAGCTGCAGTTAAACCTACCTTATTTATAGCTAACATCTTCACTCACATTTTGTGTAGAGTAGGATTTTTTTTATTTATTTATTTATTTACTATTATCCCAGATTAGCTTCAAAGAGTCATGGGGTCGTCAAACATGGGAAGAACTGGCTGATGCTTATACTGTCAGACAAATGAAGTATTCATGAGTTATTCACTACTTACTCTCGCAACTTCCTCCTCTTGTTCTTTTTAAGCATGTAGCACATTTTCATGCTCTCTCTTCAGTTTTAATTGGTGCCAGAAGTGAATCAAAAGGAACAGAGGGAGAAAGGCACGTTGATCGGAGGACCTTGGAAAGACTCCTTCCTGTGATCTGAACAATTGTAATTGTGTTGGACTTTTAGCTGGAAATTTTGAAGAGACAGCTTCAGTTCAATTACTGCTGTCACAGTGTCAAGCCTCATCCCTAGGTGTTTCCCTTGGCTCTCTCTCTCTCTCTCTCTCTCTCTCTCTCTGTTGCTTGCTTCATCTGCCTGTTTCTCTTTTTCTCCAACATTTGTTTCATCCTGTACATTATTCCATATCCTGCGGCTGATGTTGTGCCTCATTTAGAGTGTGACTTTATCATATCCATGCTGATTCTCACACTCGTTGTCTCTCATTGCTTCTCATCAGAACACTGTTTATTAAACTCTGCCCCATTTATATCTGATCCCAAATATGCAGCAAATATACCAAATAATTCCTTGCAATACTTTTCAGTCACTCTAGAGTTTTGTCTTATTTGTTAAGATTCATTGATGATTTTACAGCTCTCCAAATATGCATAATTAAACTGGATTCCAAATTAGCGCTGCTATAAATATATTTAATAGAAGAGAAATTTAGTTTTCACGAGCAAGAGTGGTAAAAGCCAACGACCTTGTCTAACTGTTCTGCAATTTAAAGAATGTTCTAGCTTGCAATGTTTTCGCAGTGTTGTATAAAGTCAGTTGCTGTGAGACAGGAAGCGGCCACATTTGGCCATATGAGCAATGACCCCTCAAAAGTGACATATTCTGGGCATTCTGCTCAGCATTGGATTTGCCCTCTCAACTTGTGAAGGTTATGACTAGATTCCAGGACTGCTTGTCACTGAGCAGTCCTTTTGGGAAGGTTAATTTTATATCTGTGTTCTGAGTTTTTTCACCCTCACCCTTTTCACTTTTGAGTGCAAGTTTAAGTTCAGAAAGTCAAACGCAGACAGCAAGTGAACATTCTCTGATGACTTTGGATTTCCAGGGCTCATACTTATTTCCCCCCCCAAGTCTCCTGATGTCTGGTTGTATAGTATACCTATGATTACACAGCATTATACAGTGTTGAGTTAATAATATGTGATTAGAAAATACATTTACATATTATTTTAGGGGAAATTCTGTTTTACTAGTGAACTCGCTGTCCAGAAAAGTAGCCGATGAGTCAGTGTTTACATTATATAAATGACACACCATGACACGTCAGCTGGAAATTTTGTCCCATGCAGTTGTGATGATGCAGGTTAGAGGCGATATTTAAAACATTGAAACATTGTCACAGCTATTAATGGTGTATAAACTCAACAATAAATGCATTACATTTAAATGAAAATAAATGCTGTGATGTTATTTCCATCAAGAGGTGCATCAATTTTTGGTCCAGATCTTGTATTGACAATGCACTAAATAAATTTAAAGCTGCAGTCCATAACTTTTTGCGCTCTAGCGGTTAATAAACAGAACTGCATGCGTCTTGCGGAAGAACATTGCAACCGGAGCTACTTCTCTCTGTTTATGTCTATGGCGAGTCACGCAGGGATTGTGCTCCTCTGCAGAGGTTCCTACCAGACCGGTCTGAAATAGTCCCAATATAAACACTTATTATAAGTCTACCATAATGATTCAGGGTAAGACAAAAACACGGTTTGGAAAATGGATTCATGTTGTACATTCTCATTATATAATTTTTGTAAATCTTGAACACAAAAGTTACGGACAGCAGCTTTAAGGTCTGGATTCAAAGGTGTCAGTTCATGTGTGAAAATGATTCTTCATGCTCCCTCCTAACCATTCTTTCACAGTTTGAGCTTGATGAATCTTGACATTGTCATCCTGGAATATGGCCATAATGTGTCTTCCTACATGGTTGTTTAAGAAATGAAAAGCTTCACAGTCCATCAGTTAGGGTTGGAAGAGCTGTTGCCAAACATATAACATGCTAGAAACATAAAAATCACTGCAATAATGATCCAATCATTGACTCTTAAGCATTCGCCAATTTAAATCCAAACAGCAACTTTTTTTTGGCCAGGCAGTATATTTAAATTCTTTAAGGAATTCAAAAAATTTGATTGCATAAGATTATTTTAGTGTAGCTAACTAGTGGTCAAATTAGTCCATACAACCATTGTTTCTGTCTGGACCACTATCATCAAAGATGATTGACAATTAACATACAGTTTGGACTGGCGGTACGGTTCCGTTCTGGGCAACTTCCTGCACATTCATGCATCTTAGCATAGATAAGAGCAGGGAGAGCAGCGATAACCCCCCTTAGGGTAAACAAAACAGAACCAACATAAATGTATAGCATTAATTTAAATATTTTAAAGACGTCATGAACTGGCTTTTTAAAAAAAAATGTAACTGTTGTCTAAGGTCAACTTATGACGTTTGCGTGGCTTTTACATTTAAAAACATCATAATGAATAAGTAATAGGCTATTTTCTAGCCTGGTTTTTAGGCTCTCTCCTGCACGCTCGGTTTTCATGGGCGTGCCGCACTGAAGACTTGGAAGTAAACGCCCACGGCAATGAAACAAACACAATGATTTCTCTCATCCACCCGCGATTAATTGGAATGTAATTTTTTTATTGCTTGGCCCGCCCGATCAGTGGATATAAGCGCCAACCATGCATCACACACACATGCACGCCAAGTATGTTGCAGGCAGCATGATCAAAACTTCCGCGATTGTATTTTTCCTTCAAATATCAAGTCAAGAGAGTGAACAACCCACATCAAGAAAGGAATGTTATTTTACTATTTAAGATAGCCCATCGGCAGGCCGGACTTACATTTGGTAGCCCGTCTGGAAAACACACAGCCCTGGGACTATTGGAATCCGAATGAAGCTTATGCGGTATGTTTATTGCTTAGAATTTAGCTCTATGTAGGCCTATATCATCTCAGGCACGAGTCGGTGGGCGTGGCTACAGAATCAGGCATTGTTCTTATTATGTTGAGGTGGCGTTTCAGCATACGTTGACGTCAAGGGTCGACATATTCATTTTCTGGGCCTGGTGTCAATAAAAGCTTTTCTTTGACTAACAAGGAAGTTTTCAGCTCTGAAACTTACAGGATATTCTTATATTACCATGACCTTTTATATATCAAAAGCTCAAGTGAAAGTTGATTTCTCAATTCATGACCCCTTTAATGTACAACATAATTTGAGAAATTAGTCTGATTCAAAGGGTAATCAGAATGTCAAATCTTGACTGGATGATAGGAGGAGCTGGGGATGGAGAAGGGTAATGAACTGCTGAAAATACTGAAGGAGCTTTTATATGTATGCTGTGATAGGCATCATATTCCTATAGGTAGACGTGATCAGCTGAGAGTCAGCTGAAGCGAGCTTGAATGACGTGACCTACCAGAACTAACGCTACGCTTAATTTACAGACTCTTTGTGTGCCACAGCTGTAAAACTGCTCATGTTTTTTTCATCCACCCTCAAGGATGATCCTTACACTTCTCCTCTGAGTCCCATGATCATTGTGGATGTGGCCATCGTAAATCCCAGATGAGCCTCAGACACACTCTCTGGAAGAAGGCACAGATACGAACCAGCAGCAAAGTGAGCAAAATAGAAATCTTTGACTTTGTAGATGCACTTTAGAACAGATAGTGTATAATGAGAAAAGTGAAATATTCCCATTCTTGCAGTGACTTTCTTATTAGACAATGCTTTTTTTAAATAATATTTTCATATCATTCGGATTGAGGTTTGTTTTTAAAGTGCCATTTTAGCAGCATTCATCCAGCTATGGATGTGAAGCAGTGGTGTGTGTGTTTTTGTTTTTGCAGTCAAGCTCAGGTAGGCTGATCATTTGGAAACAGGTAACTAAAGCAGACACAGTGCAGTTGGGGGGCAGCAGAGCTGCACTAATACTTTCGGACAGCCGGGTAAGGGCCGGCCAGCCAGACTGCATCCCCAGGGTGGGCCAGGACAGAGAAAAGTGCAGGACAGGGACAGATAGAGCCACAGAACATTAAAAGTCAGACAGATAACATATTAATATTATTTTTTAATGATATTTTCATGAGCCCGGCTGTGTGGTGCTTCCCCGGTGACAGAAAAGCACAGCAGTGGTGTGTGTGTGTGTGTTTGCTATACGACAGTAAGAATCACTGATATCTTTTCTCATTCTCCAGAGGTCATCCGCATAGTAATATCATTTCTGCATCTGGCATTTAATCCATTCAAACAAATAACCAGAGTAAGCAAATCTATCCCTGCACATCTTCATCTATATGTTGCAGTTAAACACTCTTGCACAAGAAAACACACACAGACACACATGACAGATCGCACACCACCTGAAATGAGGCCTGAGGGGCTTTAATGACCGCTGATAAACATAAACCTTTTTTATCATGTCCACCATCACATTCTATCTGTGGAGAGAATGAATCTGTAAGTGCACACACACACATTCACTGTTTAAAAAAAGAATATTCCAGTGATTTCATTAGGGAGGTGTGTCTGCGGTATTTTATTGCATGCTGAATGGCAATGGATGCCTGTGGCATGTCATGTATGGAGTATTGAGTCTTAAAAGAGGGGATTGTACTTCTGTCATAAATGTAAATCTGTGTGTATTTGAATGGGAGTCTTGAGGATGAGTATGGATAGGTTTTTATCAGGACTGTAAGTTGATTTGTTGCAATGCAGTATCATGAAATAACAATGTAACATTTTTGTGTAATTTATACTAGGTTTATGTTAATTAATATATATAAATGTACTATTTTTATTTTATCTTCATATGTTAAAAAATGTTAAGGATATATCAAAAATTATCATTTTTAAATGCTGTAAAAGTATTGGTTTTTCTTAGTTTATGAATGCTTTTTCAATGCATGTTAACAAATTAAACCATATTGTAAAGACTTGTATTTGATTACATGATATAAAAGTTGCATATGTTAATAATAGCAGGATAGCCCTATATAGCCTGGTCTTACCAGGCTCTCGTACATTTCATTTGTACAGAGAGTCTGGCCACTCTCCATTAACTTCCTTGAAGGCAGGTACTCTGCTGAAGTTTAAAACTATCGGATCTGCCCAGAGCCACTCTGGATCTGCCATAACCAATCGCTAATGTTTGGTCGTGATGTATGTCATCTCAAACTAGCGCACAACATCAACGTCATCGTTCTCAGCCACTCCCTCGCTGATGGGACCAGTTAAAATTTGACTGGAGAAAACGTCTCAGTTACGTATGGTAACCCTCGTTCCCTGAAGGAGGGAACGGAGACGTACGTCAGACGTACCGACGAATTGGGATCACTTCAGGGAGCCCCTATCAGCTTTGAGATATAGAGAACGGGCCAATGGCCATTGGCGTGCGAGATTTGCATCTCACGCTCCGCCCCGCGCCGCGGGTATAAACTGGAAGCGGATGCCGCGCACATTTGTTTTTCACTGAGGAGCCGAACTAGTGACTCGGCCCTGCAGTGATGGTACAGCAACCGTGGCGACGGGACGTACGTCTCCGTTCCCTCCTTCAAGGAACGAGGGTTACCATACGTAACCGAGACGTTCCCTTTCAGTCGGTCACGTTCGACGTACGCCGGACGTACCGACGAATTGGGATCCCTTTGGAAAATGCCACAGTTATTACCACTTCCAGCGCCCAGCAAGAGCCCCTCAGACCCCGTCTGATCCGGGCGGGGGAAATTCACGCAGGGAGAGTCACACTGCTGTTCCGCAAGACCCACGGAGGTGCTGTCGTGAGGAGCACTAGTTCCGGGAACCAAGTTCGGTTGGGCCAATACGGAGCAACCAACAGGACTTGCTCCTCGTCCTCCCTGACCTTGCACAGTGTCTGTGCGAGAAGGCTCACTGGGGGAAACGCATATTTGCGTAGGCCCCAGGGCCAGCTGTGTGCCAGGGCATCCGAGCCGAGGGTCCCCTAGGACAGGTAATAAAACAACTGGCAGTGGGTCGTGTCTGGGGCGGCAAACAGGTCTACCTGTGCGGTCCCGAAGCGACTCCAGATCAGCTGGACCACCTGGGGATGGAGTCTCCACTCTCCCGGGAGCACTGGCTGTCGTGAGAGCTCGTCGGCCGAAACTGCAAGCCCGTTGTACGTAGGCACCCCAGCCGGTGGATGAGGCATCCGTGGAGACAACAGCATGCCTGGACACTTGTTCTAGGGGAACTCCTGCCCGTAGAAATGAAGGGTCCGACCACAGGCTGAAGGTTTGGCGGCACCTCAGAGTCATGGGGACACGGAGGGATCCGCTGTACCACGCCCATCTCGGGACTCGGTCGTGTAGCCAGCATTGAAGTGGTCTCATATGAAGCAATCCGAGCGGCGTTACTGCAGCTGCGGATGCCATATGCCCCAGGAGCCTCTAAAAATGTTTCAGTGGTACCACTGTCCTGCGTTTGAACGAATTCAAGCAGTTCAACACTGACTGGACTCTGTGAGGCGCGCTGTCAGGTCGACCGAATCCAGCTCCATACTGAGAAAAGAGATCCTCTGCGTGGGGCAGAGTTTGCTCTTCTCCCAGTTGACCCAAAGCCCCAACCGGCTGAGGTGACTGAGCACCATGTCCCTGTGTTCGCACAACTGCTCTCGTGACTGGGCAAGGATCAGCCAGTCGTCGAGAGAATGCGAACCCCACGCTCTCTCATGGGAGCAATGGCCGCCTCCGCGACTTTAATTAAGACACAGGGCAACAGGGCTAGCCCGAAGGGTAGGACTTTGTACTGATATGCTCGTCCGTCGAATGCAAAGCGTAGGAACGGTCTGTGTCGAGGGAGAATCGAGACATGAAAGTACACGTCCTTCAGGTCGATCGCTGCAAACCAATCTTGTGGACCCCTCTATTTTTGTCTATCCTGTTGTGCTCTATCCATATGTTTTTTTTAATGATTAATTATGTAAGCAATAAGGTACTTGAGGCTAGTGCTGCATCGTGAATAAGTCACACCTGAAGGACGTTGGATGTGACATGAGTGCCTGCAACCCCTTCAGCCATGACATATTCACAATACAGCGCTAGCCTCGATTACCTTAATGCTTTTATAAAACGTTTACCACACAATACAAATATTAAAGTAAAAAAATATGTATCAATGCAACTTTCATTAAGTAAAATCACTAAAAGCTTTCCTTCCGCTGGAAAAAAAATTGTCCCTGAACGTGAACAACAACAGAAATTACATTATTATGCTATTAGATGGCAGCAAAGACAGTCTTTATGAGTGAGTCACTCAGTAGCGAAGCCTTTTAAAATCCCTTAACTGTTAAAAGGACAAGATATGGCAGCGGACATTCAAATAGATTTTTTTATTATGAACAAAGGACTGGCCTGAAGGAAAATGCTAAATCTGAATGCAGGTAATACACTCGGTCACTCACTCTCTATCTCACAATACAGTAAGCTTCAATGAAAAATAATAAATTGAGAACAAACATATGTGTACTTCTAAGAGTGGTTGCTAAGGGTGTTGTGAGACACAGAACTGTTGGGTGATATCAGAATCAGAATCAAGGTCTGGAACTTACTGTTTTATAAACAAAATGAATGCATTGTTATAAATCGAGCAGATATCTACTGGCAGGATATCACATATTCTACGAAATTTCCATTGCAGTTATGAAGATGCAAAACCTGCACAGGCTGTCAAAACAAGAGACAGGTTTTAATGAAGATTTATAGTGCTATCCTCATCACTCGGTGAAGACAGTAGACGATGCACTTCATCATCTTAAGAAACCGATCTCAGGGGGCATTTGTCCAGTCTGAAATTGTTTCAAAGAACTTTACCTTTAATGTATCACTGAAGTCCATTACAGTTTGTTATGTGGACCAAATATACTCCGATTTTTGCTGATCTATGCTTTGCAATGGCCTTGAGAAACAAATTGCCCTAGATACTAAATATGGAAGACAATGAGTTGCTCACCTCTTAGGACAACATATAAGAATGCTGACTTTTAAGACCTTTTATTGGCTACCTAATGCCTAATCAGGTCCTAGAGGATGTCTATCCCTGTTCTTGATTATCCTGTTCTGATTCTCTGCAGTGAGACAATAACAGAAAATAACAGTCATCTCATAACTACCATTTCCAAAGCAAATTACTAAGATAAAGACAGACAAAAAAAGAGATATAATTTAGATCCCTCAACGTGGCGTCCTATATCCATTGCATTGTCCCTGTTACTTCACTTAGGTCATGGATGCTGCAGTTTGTAATTTAGGAGCTTGTAAATGAGTGGCTTTTTCTTAAAGTTTGTGATTAAGTATATTTGTGTGTTTTTAAGAAGAAATTCCTGGTCATAAGAAAGTGAGGTCATGTTTTATGGTGCTTCAGATTTACTATTCTGCAAGGTGATTACACGTGACTAGATTCTTATTATTTTTCTATTTGCCCTATTAATACTATGGTTGCACTAATGTTAAAAATGATGATTGATTCTGATAATTATTTTCATTGTTATGCCCAATTTAAACTATTTATACTAATTTGTCTAAATGTAAATTTGTCTAAAAACTAAAATTAATTGTTTTCAATGGTTTTCAAGTGAATTTAGGTAGTACATTTAGGATTACAAGTAATTGTGTTAGTGAGTGTTAAATGATGGCAAAAGTAATCTAACTCTTTATATATAATTTATATACAATAAATTGGCCGATATATATATATATATATATATATATATATATATATATATATATATATATAAAATCAAGTGTTTACCTATACATTATTGACCTACATTATTGACCTATATTGGCAATACATTTTAGTAGGCCAATAACCGGTGTGCACTTGTACACCCCTTTTCGATATGACAGAGTAAAAAGTGAAAACTGAAGCCAAAATGGAAAAGTCATTGTTGATATTTTTGAGAGCTGGGCCCACAGAAGAGCAGTGTGAATGCAGAACAACAGTTGTCCTAACTCAACATCTGGTGCCACCAGTGGAGAATTGTGTGGATAAGATGTAAAGAGACATGTTGATTGGAGTTGTTTTAATATTTATGCACACATTCTGAGTTAGTCATCTGTGAGAGACAGAAAAAGAAGAATGAAATAGTGACACATACACAAACAGACCATAATATCTAAAGGTCCATAGACATGTTGAGCTTGAGTCTAAATGAGGCTGACAGGTGAAGACTTTGCGGTCCACCCTGTAGACATCTGCCTAAGGGTGAGAGGTGGGTGGAGAGAGAGAGTATCTTCAGAAAGTAGTTCAAAACAAATGAACTTTGCATGTACTATAAATAAGTATGTGAATTTCTCTGAAGATCCTGAAAACAATGGGAGTATTTGTATTGGGTACTGGGAAGTTACCAACTGTAGCATCACTCTAATAGATGACACATGCAGATAGTTTTCACATGGCTTTCACATGATGCCTGTTTTGTCTACACTCACACAAATGTGTCTCATATTTCTAGCATTTGTTTGGTTATGATTCTGTGGGTCTTTTATTTTTTGATGAATTATTTGCACATGAATCCTGGAAATCTTTGAAATCTCTTAAATTAACCTTTTGACATCACTTAATTGGAAAGCACCATAGATAGATGCTATTACTGTTGTTGTATTTTCTGTTTAAATACATCCTTTTTTTATTTTGTCACATTTGCAAGTCAAATATTGACTTCAACATGCATTGAGAGCTCTTTTCCTTTTGTACATTTCCTTTCTTTGTTGCCATTTAGGAGTTCCCCTCTTTTTTCCTCAGTGAGTATACAACAAACAGTACAGTGCAGTTTGGTTAATGTCTGTCTCTTGTTTGTCACACAAATTGGAATCTGAAAATTGAGTTCAGAAGAAGGTACTACTGAATTTGTCCATGAAACTGACTGAATAGTGGTATTCCTTAAACAAGTTTAGTTTGTGCATGTGTACTGCGCATATGTGCATACTGTGGATGCGTCTGTGGATGTTTTTGATAATAGAGGAACTTTCTTTGTCATGACAAATGAGTACCACTGTGTGCAAGCAACAGGGATAAAAAAATAATGCAATATAAATAATGCAAAAGCTGCAGCATTCACTGCTACACTGGACACATGATCCTACAAACACACAAAAAAAAACTTTTATGTATAAGGAAGTAGATAAACATGATCAATAATTTAATAAATAAAAAAGGTCTATAGCACATGGGAAGTTGACATGGAAGTTAGCCTGGGCATTCAGCAAAGATTGGTCTAAATATGTTGTATTTCTTTCTTTGTTTTTATGTTTCTGATGGAGTTTGGGTTCCTTGCCACTGTCTCCTTTGGCATGCTTAGTTGAGGATACTTTATATTGGCAATATAATTGATCAACCCATGACATTTACTTTTTGAGCTAGACATGCTACATTAAGATACACCATCTTCAACAGGACAATGTTGTCACTGATGTGATATGTCATGTCATCTACACTATATTGCCAAAAGTATTGGGACACCCCTCCAAATCACTGAATTCAGGTGTTCCAATAACTTCCATGGCCAAAGGTGTATAAAATCAAGCACCTAGGCATGCAGACTGCTTCTACAAACATTTGGAGCTCAGTGAATTCAAGCATAGTACCGTGATAGGTTGCCACCTGTGCAATAAGTCCATTCGTGAAATTTCCTCACTACTAAATATTCTACGGTCAACTACCAGCAGCCATATCCCCTTGTAGCCCAAGAATGGTTTCTCACTGAAGCTAAGCAGGGTTGAGCCTGGTCAGTACCTGGATGGGGGACCTCCTGGGAAAACTAGGTAGCTGCTGGAAGAGGTGTTAGTGAGGCCAGCAGGGGGTGCTCACCCTGTTGTCTGTGTGGGTCCTAATGCCCCAGTATAGTCATGGGTACACTATACTGTAACAAGCACCGTCCTTTGGATGAGACATTAAACCGAGGCCCTGACTCTCTGTGGTCATTAAAAATCTCAGGATGTCCTTCGGAAAAAGAGTAGGTGGAGGTGGATACTGCACACTCGTGGTGGTTGAGGAGATTCAAGCGCTTTGAGTACCCATTAATTAATAACTGTTAGTGGTATTAAAAAGTGGAATCAATTGGGAACAACAGCTACCCAGCCACGAAGTGGTAGGCCACGTAAAATCAGAGAGCGGGATCAGCGCATGCTGAGACGCACAGTGCACAGAAGTCGCCAACTTTTCAATAGTCAATAGCTACAGACCTCCAAACTTTGTGTGGCCTTCAGATTAGCTCAAGAACGGTGTGTAAAGAGCTTCATGGAATGGGTTTCAGTGGCTGAGCAGCTGCATCCAAGCCTTTCATCACCAAGTGCAATGCAAAGCGTCAGATGCAGTGGTGTAAAGCACGCCACCAGTTTGGGGATGGTGCCTTCCTGTTCCAACATGACTGTGCACCAGTGCACAAAGCAAGGTCCATAAAGACATGGATGAGCCAGTTTAGTGTTGAGGAACTTGACTGGCCAGCACAGAGTCCTGACCTCAACCTGATAGAACTTCACAAATGTGCTTCTAGAAGAATGGTCAAAAATCCCCATAAACACACTCCTAAACCTTGTGGAAAACCTTCCCAGAAGAGTTGAAGCTGCTATAGCTGCAAAGGGTGTGCCAACTCCATATTAAACCCTACGAATTAGGAATGGGATGTCATTAAAGTACATGTAAAGGCAGGCGTCCCAAAATTTTTTGGCTTAATGCATATCTATATGCAGTATATGTAGCATATATCATGCATATAATATGCACACACAAAACAAAACTGCACTAAATTGGTCAATTATGCTGTAGGTGCGCAGTGAGTGTGAGTTTTTCTTAAGGGGTCTAAGGTCTTGGACAACATTAGAATGTGATAATGTCAAAACCCAGTGCTGTGTGTGTGTGTGTGTGTGTATGAAGTCCCATGAATAGAAACTTAACATATACATGTTCCTACTTTATGCTGGGATAATCGGCATATATATGCATGTATCTGCACCATCACAAACCACACAGGCACACACAGACACCCCAAGGCTGATGAAATGTCAGGGAGGCGTGAATCACTCTGTAAGAGATGGAGTGTAAGTAATTTTGTGTGACTTTTGTCTGCCAGTCACAGCATAAAAAACATACATATAGACGCACAGATTTATACAGACAAATGGACATTCACAATGCAAATGTAGTCACAGACCGAGACGGAAAGGCTCAAGTTCTGTTACACACACAATATGGAAAGGGAACATGTGATCATTGGTTAGTTACCCTGCATCTCTTTTTATACTGTCACTACACACTCATAATACCTTAATATTCCAATTTAATATAAGTTGGTAGATGTATCTTAATGTAGCATTCCTTGCTCAAACAGTCCATAGAGAAGGCATGAACTGATGTATAGTGGTGTAAGTGTCTTTGGATACAAACATCTATAAATTCAAATGTAAGAAATTTAGTATCTCAAATAAATGGCCAAACTTAGAAAGATCAAATTTATATAGTAGTGTGCAGTTGAATGGTTGAGTCAGCTTTGAAAAACTAAATGTCCTCATATCTGTTTGCATTTTATCACTGTCCAAAGTGGCAGTGCAATGGCTGGGGTCACTTGTGCTGTGATAACTGCATTGGATGGATGGATGGATGGATGGATGAATGGAAGGAAGGAAGGAAGGAAGGAAGGAAGGAAGGAAGGAAGGATGTAACTAAAAATTCAAGATTTGTCAAGTGGTCATTGAAAAACCCACTTTGATTAATCACTAATCTCAATATTGGAAGCAACATGCCCCTCTTAATGTCTGTGGTAGGTACGGCCCTGGATGGATGGATGGTTTATTAGCTGTAAAAGTGTCTGAAATGTGAAGGCAACCAGAGGTCTTAAAAGAGAGTATAGGGGAGTGTAAATCAGTCCCACTGTCTTATTGTCAGGCAGAATCATGACCCTGTCTGGAGGGACCGAAGGAGCCGTTGATCTTCGACGTGAAGCCGATCACGGAGATGAACGAGTGTGCAGATGCACGGATTAGAAAATGCATTATAGATCACGAAGTTATTTGTTGTTGTGAGCAGCAGCTGCTGTGTCTAACTGATCGATGGAGATCTCACAGTACACAACCTCTTCTTAGCTCTTTCATATGTGGAGGCCTGATTGTTGAGCTTTACATTATCGCCCCCATGTGACAGCAGCTGGAACTGCAAAAATAACTGATTGAAGAAAGACAACGGGAAAATGGTTGAAAAGATATTACATATTATAATCTGAAATAATATAATGTTATGCTGTATTAATTGTACTTTGTAATGTATGTTTACTTCAGATGCACTCTTGGGATGTGTGTGTGTGTGTGTGTGTGTGTGTGTGTGTGTGTGTGTGTGTGTGTGTGTGTGTGTGTGTGCGTGTGTGTGTGTGTGTGTGAGAGAAAGTTTTTGTCATCATATACTTTCAGTCCATATATTTTCATATTTTGTCCAGTCCAGGTTTGTTTAATCCTGTACACACATTCCATCTCCACATTCCTTCATTTTGCCTGAGTACTTACTAAAAACTGTTAAAATCCATTCTGATTTCTTCTAATCATCCCATTCTCTTTTAGTGATCTCTAGATATAGCGCTGTGCCACCTCACAAGATATTAGGGTTCCCTGCTCTTAAAATCCCATAAAAAGTGTATATTTTAATGTACAACTCTACTAGCCGAGCTGTACACCTCCACCTTCAGACTGTGTGAATGAACTGGTATGTGCAGACATGCTTCTTCTCGTTGTAATGGCATTATGCCCATCCCTGGAGCTGGCCCCCTCTTGACGTTGTTGTACCGGGCAGTTGTCCAACAATGGCAGGGATGTATGTTCACTCAAGTGGGTTTGCGTGTGTGTGTTAGTGTTTTGGGCCAGTGCCATGATCTTGGCACTCAATCCTGGTTCACCAGCTTCAACTTATTCACAAAGTCATTTGAGCTTTGTTGTCCGCGATATGGGAGCCCTTCTGCCAACACACACACTCACATAAACTGGTGCTGACTATAACACACAAGCATAACTCACGTTGATACGATTGTGTGGGTGAAGTAATATTTTCTTCCTCAGCCATCTCTGTTTTCTTTCTTACTATATTCTCATCTTTTTAGGGTGGCTCTGTAAGCGGTTGATGTATTAGAGGAGTAATGCAATCATTCTAGTGGAATGGATCAATCATTCTGCTCCTAGATCCCTTCAAATGCCAACAACTGACCCACACACTAACACTGTGTTGGGTTTTGCATGTCTACTGTTATTTCATTGACTGGTCTCTTTCTACAGCAGCAGACTCTGTGAAGTGAGACCTGTTCATTGATCAAAATCCTCACAGTGTGACTCAAGAACACATTTTCTGCTTTCAACATTATATTTCCTGTCATGTCCAATCTACGGCCCACTATTCACAAAGATCTTCTTACCTCTGTCAGGTGTTGTCTGAGATTTGAATGGGATTAAACTGTAATTTTTAAAAGGAAGAACTGCTCTAACTAAATTTTGACTTTCATAGGCTGAGTGAAGAATAATATATAATTAATCGATAATTGCATAGTAAATGTATTGAGTTTTTATATTGTGCTAAACTCTTTTGCAAATATACATATATAATTACACAAATATACACACATTGGTAACATTTCGAAACACAATGGAAACATTTTGGAACATTTTTAAATGGAAATAGATTTATTTAATTTGGTAGAATTGGTCATACAAAGTTTGCTCGTAGCTTTACAAAAGTTGTTTCTACTGTAGCAGTCAGTATATTTTTACAAAATATGCTGTACAGAAATATACCAGTGAATGTAAAATTATCTAAAACAGTCATAACAGTATAACATAATACTGATTTAATTAAACACAGACATAATCAAGTAGGCAGGTGTCCTACCAGGATATATGTGTGTGTGTGTGTGTGTGTGTGTCAGTATTCAAACATGCACAATGTTAATGAGCAAAATCATTACTGGCAATTCATTTGGGAGTAAACTGATTATAAATAAGATTAGTTTGCAAGATGAGTGGGTATTTAAGTTGTCAATTGGTTTAAAGGCAATTCTGGAGTGATAATCAACATAAATTAGTGCACTGTGGAGTTCTCCTGCATAGTACAATAAAACAGCAGTATAGGCAATAAAAATACCAGATTACCCAGTGTATCATAATACAGTAATATCACTGCAGTGTATGCGATATGTCCTAAATAAGCTATTGGTCAGACAAGAACCTACAAGATAGCCATTATTCAGTGTTTACATGTACAGTCATGTCAGTATAACAGAATGTCAAATACCTCAGCCATTGAGGAGAGTGAAACATTATGCCCAAATCACTGTCTGAGCCCATTTTTGAGTCACTCCTCAGTAGAATCACTTGTTATGACGTCTAAGACATTGATGTGTATAAAAATATAGCACTGCAAATTGAATAAGTGGCCAAAGTTCTAAAACACCACAGGTGTTGGCATGGACTTCATATCAGTCACGTTAGGTGATTCACAGCATTGGAAGATTAATAATATGTTGAAATGACAGTGTTGCGTCTCTTTCTCAGGTGGACTGAGGCAGAGACATTTCAGATATTGTTTTTGCTCATTTTTGGATGTACGACAGCAGTAGGTCTCAACTGGCTTTGCTTCAGTTTATTTTATTATTTGGATTTAGTATTGTTTTCTCCCTGCTGTCAGTCAGAACAGACTTTGGTCGTGACCCAGAACTAGAGAACTAGATACTACAGATACTGTACAGACACAGCCACACATACATGCAGGTAAAGGATAAAAGTCAGTGCTCTGCAGGAACCACCTCTAGGATGATCTGTAGTGATCTGTTCACAGAGTCTGAGAAACACAAGGAAAACAAACAATAATTAGTCAACTTCACTAATTAGCATACCATATTATATGATATGGAATATATTTCCATATGTTCCATCATTTGTACATAAGAAGGATCTTTTTATTCATTTCCAGAAATATATTTCCAAGAGTTTAACACCTTGGTCATATAATCAAAAATTGGCATGGCGTAGTCATTATAATAGTCATTTATGTGTAACTAGACAAAAAAATTACTTTCAAGCATATTCAGAAGTTTATGCTGTTGCCTTTTGATATTTGCATTTATGTAACCTCTGACCTGAAAATTTCTGGAACCATTTGGGTTTTCTTTCGATGTAGATGAATATATAGTATGCAGGGATGCCTGTGAGAGAGATGGCAAAGCCAATCCCTGTATAAATTGGATCCGAATATAGAGAAAGGAAGACCATGAAGAAACAGGTGAAGGAGAAAACAGCAGGGATTATAATAGGGACCTGTGAAAGAGAAAAATTCAGAGATAAAGAGATATTAAAAGTTTGGTGCTCTTTGGAGTTTGGAAAGAGCAATACATTGCATGTGTTTTTCAGTTGAGACTGTATGTACTGTATACATGTAAACCTGCTCCTCATAAATCATATGACTTTAGAAGACTTAGATTATAGTGAGGCCATGATTTTTATGGCGCTTTTGTGCCCTTTTTGAAGTGTACGCCTGTTTATTGTGACCTGTACAGTTAGTGTTTTGCAGAAGACAAACAAATGGGTTTGGAGTGTATTGAGTGTGAATTTTCATTTCCTTTAAACAGCATATTTGGACCACTGTCAGGGATATCTGCAAAATCTTCAATTTCCTATCTAAACAGATCTAAACAGATCCTATCCATGGCCATGTTACATGTTTATACCGGACCTGTTCTAGTTTGTTCAGCTATACTTTTTCATCACAACAAATTAAATACTTATATAAGACTACAGAAAAGAGTGCGGTTACTCATGCATCAAAATATGTCAGATCGGATTTGTTCATGGTTATTTCACAGTATATTGGACACAGTAACTACCAGTTCACCAATCCCAGAAAAAGCCCCCTGGAGCAACCTAAGATTAAGTAGACAAACTAACAAAGTGACAGAGTACAATTGAGATATCAATAGCTTTCCAACTCTGGGCTCACCTCTGCTAACCTACACCTTAGAATTAAATCTACTGTGTTTTCTTAAAGGGGAGGAGGACTAATGCTGTTTCATGCATTCTGACTTATTTGCACTGTTAAAGAGTTGGATTCTCATGCTAATGTGTTGGACGTATGACGGAGTGTTTCTGTGCCAAATACACTCCATCAGGGTTCGTATAAGTTTCGAAAAGTTGTTTTTTCAGAGTATGGCCCTGTATGACTTCATAAAGGATGGAATTCCTTGTACGGGTACTTCTCCCGGAAGAGCACACACACACATCAACCAGAGCGAGAGCAAGAGCGCGCCCATCAACGTGCTTCGTTCAGGTTACGGAAGTTGTCAGCAGCGCTGCACGGCACGCCTCCAAGAGCTCGACTGTTTTCGGAAAGAAGCGGTACAGCTGTATCTGTCTTTTATAAATCTGATAAAACTATGAACTAAATCTGATAAAACTATTGCATATGGAGAATGCAATACTACTCTATAGGTACTCAAGATTAACAGAAACTGTGTGTGTTATGACCCTTTTACCACTAGATATTTAACCATTATATTTCATAAGAGAAGATGTCATAGGCTGCCAGCACAGAAAAGACAGTCACCTTAAAAGGTCGTGGCATATCAGGGCGTGTATATCGCAGGTAGATGAGGCCAACTACGGCCACCCCGATGAACAACCAGCGCAGGAAGCTCATGAAGTTCAGCAGGCTGTAAATGTCCCCTAAGAAGAGGATCAGTAGTGTGATTGGATACTGAAAGAAAGACAAGCACTTTTAGAAAGTCATTGAAATAGGAAAATTACTTTTTTTTTAAATTTAGGCATAACATTATGACCGGTGAAGTGAATAACACTGATTATCTCTTCATCACGGCACCTTTTAGTGGGTGGGATATATTAGGCAGCAAGTGAACATTTTGTCCTCAAAGTTCATGTGTTACAAGCAGGAAAAATGGGCAAACATAAGGATTTGAGTGAGTTTAACAAGGGCCATCTTGTGATGGGTCAGAGCATCTCCAAAACTGCAACTCTTGTGGGGTGTTCCCGGTCTGCAGTGGTCAGTATCTATCAAAAGGGGTCCAAGGAAGGAACAGTGGTGAACCGGCGACAGGGTGCCCATGTTGACCCCTGTCCACCACCGAGCACCAGAACTGAACCACGAAGCAATGAAAAAAGGTGGCCTGGGTGCGTCGCTTACCTGGGGAACACATGGCACCAGGATGCACTATGGGAAGAAGGCAAGCCGGTGGAGACAGTGTGATGCTTTGGGCAAAGTTCTGCTGGGAAACGTTGGGTCCTGCCATCCATGTGGATGTTACTTTGACACGTACCACCTACCTAAGCATTGTTGCAGACCATGTACACCCTTTCATGGTGGCCTGTAGCCTCTTTCAGCAGGATAATGCGCCCTGTCACAAAGCAAAAATGGTTCAGGAATGGTTTGAGGAGCACAACAACGAGTTTGAGGTGTTGACTTGGCCTCCAAATTCCCCAGATCTGAATCCAATTGAGCATCTGTGGGATGTGCTTAACAAACAAGTCCGATCCATGGAGGCTCCACCACGCAACTTACAGGACTTAAAGGATCTGCTGCTAACATCTTGGTGCCAGATACCACAGCACGCCTTCAGGGGTCTAGCGGAGTCCATGCCTTGACGGGTCAGGGCTGTTTTGGCAGCAAAAGGGGGACCAACACAATATTAGGAAGATGGTCATAATGTTATGTCTGATCAGTGTATGTTATATAAGTTATGTGAGTTAATGTTTAAGCATATGTAATTTACACTATTTTTATGTGCTGTATGTAATAATATTTTTATGTTTTTTATGTAATTTTAATATTTAAAATATAAAAAAATATATTTTAATGTATTTAATTTGTTGTATTTTGAAGCTTTCAAGTGTCTGTATAGGTCTAGACTGCCATTATAAGTAATTTTGTTGTTATAAGTAATGATGTTGTTTTTTTGTCACTGAACATTTAAGCTTGAATGTGGAAAGAAAGGAACCAGCAAATGGTTTTGTTCAGCTGAACAGGAGTATCAGTACAGGTGACCGTTGAGTGGGACATGTGTGCGTCTATGACTCACCAGGACAATCACAGCAGGTAATGGCGTGTGTCGGCGTATGTGAATCATAGAGAGAACTTCAGGAAGCTGACCTTCTCGAGAGGCCACATAGAACATTCTGTGGAAGAGAAACACAATGTAAAACGTTTAAAACGTCCACTGTAGAAATACAATCCAAGACATATAATAGTCGATGTTCTGAAGGACTAAAGACTAAAAATGTGTTAAAGCCTAAAACAAAGAACCTTTATCACTCTATGTTTTACCCTAGTAAAAATCAGGTAATCTGAGACTTAAAACGGAGATGTACACCTTGAGATGGCAAATAGGCATCCATTCATGGATCCAAAGCAAGACAGAGCTACAAAAACAGGAACTGCAACTGAGAAGTTTCCCATTAGCTTCTCTGCAAAAGTCTGTTGGGGAGAGAAAGATGGATGGAGAGAGGGAAGAGATGAAAAGAGTGTGGACGGAAGAAGGAAAGAGGAACTCATTTTGTGAAACAAATAGGAAAACAACATTGATCTTCAATGTTTAGACTTGTCTGTGTTTATGAATAATCAGTGAAGTAAAAAGGCTTTATATTTTTCATAAGAGTGAGCTTGTAGAGGGACACGCAAAGTGAAACAGGCTATAAATGAATACATTACAGACGTCTAACAAGATAAGAAAGCTTTTAGAGTATTTCAGAGCCTAGCAGGAGATCTCTACGCACGGATTCTGGTGCTGTCAGTTATTTGTGAGAGATATATGATTACTCCTGCAGAGAAACAGACAGGCATTTAGAGCCACTGGCTTTATGTAATCGTATTTACTGTGGGGAGGAGGAAGGTGTTGACTATTACAGTCACTACTGCAAATTGCTTAAACTCGTTTATAAGCCAGTATCCTTTTCTTTTTTGTCTCTCTTTCTTAAATGTTCCAGTTACTGCTGCTACATGAAAAACCATTAGGATTTTGTTAATTGAATTTGTTGAATTTAATGGAATTTGTTAATTAATGAAGAAGTTTTGAGAAGCAAACAGGGAGTGACCCACCACAGCTACGGCATTGGAGGCTAACAGCTCTTCTGCTGACATCACGGTGTAATATGCCACGTTTGTCAGTGTGTAACAGATCATCACTATCACCATGGAGATGCAGATGGCAAGAGGCACCGTCCTGGGGAATGGAAATTAACACCTAAGTCATCACTGCCGTTTGGTTTGCCATGCTAGAAACAGCTGAATTAAACATCAAACTAAGCTGAAATCATTTGTTATATCCTATCACTAACCTCTCAGGATTCTCCA
Source organism: Rhinogobio ventralis (assembly GCA_039654625.1). Classification (NCBI taxonomy): domain Eukaryota; kingdom Metazoa; phylum Chordata; class Actinopteri; order Cypriniformes; family Gobionidae; genus Rhinogobio; species Rhinogobio ventralis. The sequence continues at coordinate 23,560,142 of CM077198.1, read as the reverse complement.
CCTCCTCAGTCACAAAATTCAAGTAAAACCTGTAAGAGGCCAAAAATGTATTCAAACACTGTATGGGCATTATCGGATTGGTGTGGAATTAGAAAGTGGGCTCACCAGCCGGCATAGGCGTACATTCCTGAGTAGAAGGCAAGAGGAAGTCCTGCCAAGTCTGCTGTGTTGACCTCAAATGCATTCTCAAAGTTTTTGGTCTCCCCTGCAGATGTAACCAGTGGCAAATGATTACTGATCGGTCTCTCTCTCTCTCTCTCTCTCTCTCTCTCGATATATATATATATATATATATATATATATATATATAAAGAAGTCTCTTATGCTCACTAAAATATAATTTTGAATATGCTGATTTCGTGCTTAAGAAGCGTTTCTTATTATCATCAATGTTAAAAAAAACAGTTGTGCTCTATATATATATATATATATATATATATATATATATATATATATATATATATATATATATATACACCAGTCAAAAGTTTGGAAACTGTACTATTTTGATTGTTTTTGAAAGAAGTCTCTTCTGCTCACCAAGGCTGCATTTATTTGATCCAAAATACAGCAAAAACAGTATTATTGTGAAATATTTTTACAATTTAAAATAACTTTTTTCTATTTGAATATATTTTCAAATGCAATTTATTTGTGTGATCAAAGCTGAATTTTCAGCATCATTACTCCAGTCTTTAGAGTCACATGATCCTTCAGAAATCATTTGAATATGCCGATTTGCTGCTTCGAGAAACCAGAAGTATAATATAAACTAAATACCTTTGAAGAGTAGGTATAATCCTGGAACAATGATAATGGCGATGGCGAGCAGCTTGCTGAACGTGAGGAAGATCTGGAGTCTGGCAGTCCAGCTTACACTCATGCTGTTTAGATACATTACCAAGGCTGCAATGAAAAGGAATATACAATATCTCAAAATTAATATGTTTAATTAAATTAAATTAAAATGAATAAACCAGGCCACAAAGATGCTATGTACACACTGTAATCAAGCAGCCTAAATATATAAATAAAAAAATTAGCTTGAGCTTACTGATTCCGATTGCTGTGGTCAATTTAACGGCAATCTCAGGAACTCCACATGGCATGAAGATGGGCTCTAAAATATAGCGGCCAAATGCCAGAGCGATCACAGCCAAACCTGCAGGTCTTCAAGATGAGAAAATTAACTTTGAGCACTCAGTACTGTACTGAACATCTTGTAATCAATCATAAAACACTGTTCCAAAGTAGGGTAGAGTAATCTTTGTGATAAATCATGCTTGTAATAGAGCATAATTTCTTGCATTTTTCTGTAAAAATCAGTGAACCAGTCCCACATATACCCTACAAAAGTCTGAACTGAACCTTTTCCACGAACATGTTTACTGTCAAACTACACGTACAGATGGTACTCTTGGCATTGTTGTGATTGATTATTACATATGAACCTGGACTGAATCCAGCCCTTGATCCCATGCATGAAAACCTCCACAATGGCTTGTACATTGTCATAAGGCATTTTATCTCTGGTTTTTATTCTATGCCTACTGGAGCCCAGCAGTAATATTGAGAGATAACCTTCTTTGGGGAGAGTTTGCTTGTGTTTATTTGGGGCGTTGAAGGGATTGTGTTTGTTTATTCTGGCAGTGCCCCAGAGACCTGACAATGAAGATGGAGGATGAATGAGGATTTACTGACCTTATGGCAATCATGTCAGCCCACAATCGCACAAAAGCCACTTGCGGACCAAACGCCTCCAGAATGTACGTGTAATGGCCACCAGATTTTTTAATACAGGTACCAAGCTCAGCATATGATAGAGCACCTGCAAGGGACAAAAGGAAGAACTAGTTGGGAACATTTAAGGCAAATACCTTTTATACTTTAGGAAAATGAGGTAACAGTGGCTGGACAAAGGCCAGTCGTGGAGAGCGAGTGCCATAACTATTCAGAAAGGTGGCAAGATTTACACAACACCTGCAAAGCAACCCTAAAGGCACATGGTTAAATCAGTTCATTAAGACCATCTGTCCACTCTCAGAGAGTGCAGTTACACAAGCTCTTTATAGTTCTATGAATTTTAACATTTTAATGAATATTATGTTCAAATCAAAGCCCTGCTTCACTCGCAGCCCTTGAGTTGTGAGCTTCAAAAATTAAATGTAAAGAGAGCTCTAAAATACAAGGCCCACCAGGGGAGTTCAGAATGCAGATTTGAACTCTCTCTGAAAGAAGTTGTGGATGAATGGACAGTTTTTGTTTTTGTTTTTTAATCGGCAGCTCAGCTTTTCCTTAAAGCCTGTGGGCTGCGGCACACAAAAGAAAGCTGACAAGTGTGAAATGACTCCTGGCATACACATGAATAAACAAACTGTCAAACAATGCTCTTCTTATACACAAACTAATTCTTCTTCGACACATGCACAAAGCCATCAACCTCCATGGTGTCAGATCGCGCTCTCCTCACCATCAAAGTGCGGTGTAAGACAATATCAGCCTCTATCATGCAAAGGCACACACATTAGGGCATTAGAGGGGACCTCTGAACAGGTTCCTCATGCATAGCCTGAAATTCTTGCTTGGAGACTATCAGTAAAACATGAACTTCTTTGTAACGTAATGAATTAGAGGAAGATCCTCTTAAAAATAATGTTTATAGTGGAGCTTATAGCAGAGTTTGCGAACCATTGGAGTTCTTGGGTTGATGAAAAGCCAATAATTCGTTAAATCATGAAAGTATGTCATTGATTTTAAGAATTTTAAGATTTAAAAAATCTAAATAAAACATGTACTAAAAAGATGGGTAACACTTTTGTTTAGAGTCCAATTCTCACTATTAACTAGTTGCTTATTAGCATGCATATTACTAGGATATTGGCCGTTTATTATTACTTATGAAGCACATATGAATGCCTTATACTACATGACCATATTCTACATCCCCTTTTTTTAAAGGGGTCCAGAATTGATGTTGAGGACATGCCTGTTGGGCCAGATTTATACAGTACTAGTCAAAAGTTTTAAAAAGTTTATTTTCATTAACATAAACATATGTAAAATTAACAACCTCATTTTAAAAGGGTAAAATGTAAATATTCTTACTGAGTTAGACCTACTCTTATTAAAATTAACCATTGGTTTCTGTAATAATAAATATTTTATTACTCCTTTAAAATTTAATGCATGTCTATATTAACGTAATAAATATAATAATACAATTCGATATGAATATCCCACATTTAGTGGGATACACAGTTTGTATCTGAGACCTCTGCGCCAAACTCGAACACTTCTCACTGGATCGCACTGCGCTGTTTAGTGGTCACAGCGAGTAAACGCATGTGCTCTGATCTCACGCTGCACAGTCTTTTAGGCAGAGTTAATAAATGGTCTGTGTGTGACGCGGTTTGAACGACTCAAAAAGTAGCAGTGTTTCGTTCCGCTTTTGCCACGTTTAATGTTTTTTATGAACAACAGAAATGGCAGCGCTTTACATTTATTACATTTTGTTTCACTCACGGTTTACTGCAACACCTGACCTAAAATCCAGTGGTGTCACCTTGTGCTGACACTGTGAAACTGCATGATTTGTAAATTATGCATGGTGGACCACATGTAGCCTAATGTATCTTAACAGACAAGCCATTTTAAATTTATTTTCAGGCCGTAATTGGCCCACGGCCCTGCCTTTATCCTACCCAATTCCTAAACTTAACAACTACCTTATTAACTTTTAATAAGCAGTAATAGGAGTTTATTGAGGCAAAAAGAAAAAAATCATAGTTAATGGTTAGTTAATAGTGAGAAGTGTGACCAAAAGATGAAATGTTTTGTTTATCTGCATGACATGTAACCATTAACCAACATCTGAGAACTCTGAACATGTGAATGTGTTGTTAAATTATTGAAATATTAACTTCAAGTAAATATTTTAGGCCTAACAAAAGTTTAAGTGAATAATGCCTTAGGTTTCAGTCTCACAAAGCTAGCAATGACTTGCTTTTATGGTGCATTTCTGTCTTTTTTGGACAGCCCTTTGGCCCAATCCACTTTCATTGTGTGGAAGAGAACAGCTAAGACCTGTTAAACATCTTCTTTGATGTTCCTTGAAAAAAATGTTTGGAATGTCATGAGACTAAAGCAAATGATGACAGAATTTTTATTTTTGAGTCAGCTATCCTTTTAAGAACACTCGTTTCTTTCAGTGCGTAAAGTGGTGTGTCCAAATGAATGACTGTGACATCAGTGGTGCTATACGCCACAATTTCAAAACTGCAAACAAACGGTTAAGTCAGTGTCTGTACAGTTCCTTGGATTCTAATTAAAATGCAACTCAATATCAGGAAAGAAGAAAGTTGATTTGTACCAGATGAGTGGGTGAGGTATTTAGGTCAAAAGTGAATAATGTGTGTGGAAAAAGATAGTGTAAATGTGAGCCTGTGTGCACATGTTAACACACTCATTTTTGCATATGTTCAGCTATGTGTTATGTGTGACACTCACCGAAAAGGGAGATAATCCCACAGGCAATCCACACCACCAGTGACATTCCCACACTGCCCGAGTTCTTCAGAATTCCCTTCGGAGAGATGAATATTCCCGCTCCAATGATTGTCCCAACGATGATAGAGATTCCTCGGAGCAGGGTCACCTTCTTCCGCAGTTCCACCTTCTCCTCGGGGGCTCCGGTGTGGGGGTCTCTATTTGATTTGAGAGGGTTTTTCTCTCCAAATTTACTTGGAGTCGGATCCCCATTGGGATGGGGAACTGACACAGTCCTTCTGGGCATCTTGTTCACTCACTCACAAACACACACACATTGACTCTCTCACGCACAGTTTAGTGTGCCTCCCCTTGCCAGTGGCACATGAGAGGCCTGAGTGGAAGGTGTTCTCAAAGTAAAACAAACTTCTGATACGCTGTGACAAGTCTAAACAAATGCAATGTGAAGTAGCTTCTCCCTCCTCTTTTTCTCTCTGTCGCTGGCCTTTTTAGTGTCTCAAATACTCCCCTTTTCCCTCCTTTACTGTTTATCTTCCTCTTTTCATCTAATCCTGGAATTTACTGCGTATTGTGTGAGTAAAGAGGGTGTTTCTTTTTGTGGTTAGTGTAGCCCAGAGTCATGATGCTTCAGCAGTAGTATCCAATTCTCACATTTCGTCATGTGACATGCAGATCATTCAAAGGCATCCGGCACTCATTTTAAACACTTGCTGTTTTCTCTCGTTCTTTCAAAGGCCCATTTCACTGCACTTGTTGTAGACGTGTTCTGATTAGCAAGTGAGCAAACGATAGACTGATAACAAAGTCTTCTTTCCAGGATTGTAGACTGACTGTGTGATCTTTTTGTCATAATTAATGTTGATATAGGTAATGGAACTGAATCTAGGTCAAACCACATGGCATTAGTTACTGTATGAGTGTATGTGTGTGTGTGTGTGAGAAAGAGAGAGAGAGAGAGAGAGATTAGGGGAGTGTGTGTGTGTGTGTGTGTGTGTGTAGACAAAGCCATTTCAGTGATGCCTGATACAGTGTTCTGTAAATAAGAATGAAGGCTGATGTAACATTACATCAGATCAGCCTAGACACTCAATAGATGCAGTGTTGTGAAACTATCACTTGTGATGATTTGCAAGTTGCACCATAGCCATTTTCTTTTTACATAAAAAATATCTCATAAAAATGTATGACTCTGTATTAACTTTTTTGAATTATTATGACTGTGCAAAAATTACAATTAGGTGTGTCTTCACTTTTGTAATTATTCATCTGTAATGTAACCTTTTTTTGTGAGTATTTTCATTTAATGCCACAGGAGAACCTTTTATATTTTACAAAGAACTGTTTAAATGAATACAAATATAATGAATGTAAATTGTAGAATAAATACTTGTAAATAATTTGTTCAGTTTTTTTTTTTTTAAAAGAAGTTTCTTATGCATTTATTTGATCAAAAATACAGTAAATACAGTAATTGTGATAGATCTGCCAGGCTCTCACCAGTCGACCACAGCGCACCCAATCACCTGAGTATTGATCACGCACACCTGCACCTCATCTGCACCCTCATCAACTGGCTTTATAAGCACACACCTCACCGCAGTTATTTATCAGGTCTCGTTCATGCTACATGGACTACTTAACTGTCTCCAGCGATTTCTCCTGAGTTGTAGTCTCTAGTGTTTACCTCCAATAGTTACCTTCATTCTCCATGATCATCTGTCAGAGGTCGAGTTGTGTGCATCCAACCTGGTCTCCTCTTCGATACTGTTACTCGCTCCTGACCATAGGCAAGGACTCGACCCTTCAGTGCGGCTGCAACTCGTTGCATACGATGACATGTTCGGCCTCGAACGTTTCATCCAGCTGTTCATCCGAGTGGACAGTCGTATGCAGTCGTGTTATGAAGGACACCAGGGTCAGCAATCCTCCTACCATCACCAGCCAGAGTCTATCAGCGCTCCAGAACCAGGTTTTGTACCCATGCAAGTTGACATGACAAGGTTAACCCCTACTGAGCAACAGAGGCGGCTGACCCAGGGACTGTGCCTGTACTGTGTTGCAGGTGGACATAATTGCCACCTGTCCCATTCGTCCACCACGGCCCATGGTGAGTGTTGTGAATACTCCTACTGTCAATTTAAAGCCTCTCACCACCGAAGTTATTCTTACTGCAGCCAATGTTTCCATTCCAGTCCATGCCCTCCTCGCTTCTGGGTCAGCTGGGAATTTCCTCTCTGGGACCCTCTGTCGTCAGCTCAAGCTCCCGAAGACCACCACCCCAACCAGTTACCAAGTCCAACCCATAACGGGAAGATGGCTGAGCAAAAGACAAGTTTGGTTCCCACAGATCCACGGCTCTTCCTATCAGCTCTACCTCCATCGAAAGCCCCGTAGAGAAGCAATCAGTTGACATACCAACCTGCTACGCCCCCTTCAGTGATGTCTTCTGCCCCAAGAAGGCCTTTATGCTGCCTCCACACTGGCCATGGGACTGCGCCATCAATTTGATTCTAGCTGAGCCAGTGCCCCGCCGGAAGGTATACCCGCTGTCTCTTCCTGAGCAGAAGGCCATGGAGGAGTATGTAGAAGAGGCACTCCAACAAGGCTACATCCGCCCTTCTACACCCTCTGTATTGACTACCGCTTATTGAACAAGATGACCATTAAGTTCCGTTAGCCACTTCCACTCAACCCAGCGGCACTAGAACATCTCAGCGGAGCCTATGTTTTCACCAAGTTGGACCTCCGCAGCGCCTATAACCTTATCCGGATACGTGAGGGGGACGAGTGGCCTACAGGCCATTATGAATATCTCATCATGCCCTATGGACTGGTCAACGCCCCTCTGTATTCCAGGATTTTATGCATGAGGTACTCCGGGAGTTCCTCTACCGTTCTGTTCTTGTCTACATCGATGACAACACGTTGCGGAGGTCCTGCTATGCCTGAGAGGGTACCATCTGTTCCTCAAAGCTGAAAAATGTTTATTACATCAAACCTCAGTGCAGTTTCTTGGATACAACATCAGCAGTCAAGGCATCCAGATGGACGAGGGGAAGGTAGAAGCAGTAAGAAACTGGCCTGCCCCTACTACCATAAAGGAACTCCAGCGTTTTCTAGGCTTCGCAAACTTCTATCGATGGTTCATCCTTACAGCTCCATCACCTGTCCCTTAACAGATCTATCGAAGAACAAGCCCAAGTCTCTGTCCTGTTCACCATCTGCCGCTTCCGCATTCAATCAGCTGAAGACCACCTTTACTAGTGCACCGCTCCTAGTTCATCCGGATCCTGATAGACTGCTTGTTGTGAAGGTGGATGCTTCAACTACCGGAGTCGGAGCGGTGCTCTCTCAGCAGCAGGGGACCCCAGCCAAACTCCATCCATGCACCTTCTTCTCCAAGAATCTGATCGTGAGTCCCATCCAGTGGTCCTCGGACCCCCCGTTGCCTCCACCAATGTCTCCACCGCCACTCCACCGGGCTGTCCACCCGGTCACCAGTATGATCCACGACGTCAACGCACTCCACTTATCCACTCCACTCACTCATCTCTGGGCACTGGCCCACATACCCTTTCACTGCTGAAAGATCGCTTCTGGTGGCCCAACATGGCCAGGGATGTGAGAAGGTTTGTACAGGGATGTAAGGACTGCGCCATCTCTAAGAGTCCCCGCCATCTACCATTTGGCAAGCTCCATCCGCTGCCTGTTCCCAGTCGACCATGGACACACCTAGGAGTGGACTTCATCACTGATCTGCCTCCATCTAACGGTAACACATGCATCCTTGTTATCATTGTCCGCTTTTCCAAGTCAACCCGTCTACTTTCTCTTAAAGGACTCCGACAGCTCTAGAGACCGCCAAATTACTCTTTAACCATGTCTTCAGATATTATGGGATTCCTGAGGATATCGTGTCCGACCGGGGTCCACAATTTATATCCCGGGTATGGAAGGCATTCTTCACCTTCCTAGGTGTGACTGTGGTGGCAGAGACACCACCATACCAACCTGGTCAGAAGGTTTGGCTGTCCACCTGAGACATCAGAATGCGGCTGCCCTGCAAGAAGCTTAGTCCCAGATTTATTGGCCCCTTCACCATCCTCAAGCAGATAAACCCGGTCACGTTTCAGCTTCAACTCCCACCGCACTACAGAATACACTCATCCTTTCACGTTTCACTCCTCAAGCCTTATCACAACCCTGTTTCTGTTTCCACAGAGCCTGGCCCAGCAGAAGAACCTCCCTTCCCAACGATCCTGGAGGATGGAACCATCTATCAGGTGCGTGAGATCCTGGACTCCCTGCACCGTGGTGGTTCCCTAGAGTATTTAGTGGACTGGGAAGGTTACGGAGCAGAAGAAAGATCTTGGGTTCCCAGAGATGATATCCTCGATCCCACGGGGGTTTGGGTACTGTGATAGATCTGCCAGGCTCTCTCACCAGTCAACCACAGCGCACCCAATCACCTAAGTATTGATCACGCACACCTGAACCTCATCTGCACCCTCATTAACTGGCTTTATAAGCACACACCTCACCTCAGTTATTTGTCCAGTCTCATTCATGCTATATAGACTACTTACCTGTATCTCCAGCTATTTCTCCTGAGTTCTATTCTCCAACGTTTACCTCCAAGAGTTACCTTCATTCTCCATGATCATCTGTCAGAGGTCCAGGTGTGTGCATCCAACCTGGTCTCTTCTTCACCGAATCTCACAAGTTCCTGCACCTGTAAGAAAGAGACTTTCCATCACTCTCACATTAACTGTACATCAAGTCTCCATTGTGTCTACTCACCTGTTTATGTTGCCTGTTGCTCCGTGCTGTCTCGAATAAACTCTGTTTACCATTCCTCTTTGTGTTCCGAGTATACATTCCGTAACAGTAATATTGTGAAATATTATTACATTTTAAAATATGATGACAAAGATTAAATTTCAGCAGCAATTACTGGAGTTTTAGTGTCATATGATCCTTCCCTTAATGTTCAAGAAACATTTCTTATTATAATCAGTGTTGAAAACATTTGTGCTGTTTAATAGTTTTGTGGAAATCATGATACAATTTCTTTGAATACCAGGATTTTTTAATAGAAATTTCAAAAGAACAGCATTTGTATAAGTCTTTTCTGACACTTTTGAACAATAAAAATAAGCTGTTTTTTGTTTTTTTTTTAATGTAGAAAGTTTTCTGTGAGGGGTAGGGTTAGTGTAAGGGGATAGTATATACAGCATGTACAGTATAAAAACTATTACGTCTATGGAGAGTCCCCACAAAGATAGTAAACCAGACGTGTGCGTGTGTAGATTTGTTACATTCTCTTCCTGAGCAGCAGGCCATGGAGGGGTATGTAGAAGAGGCCCTTCTACATCCTCTGTATTGACTACCGCTTATTGAACAAGATGACCGTTAAGTTCCGTTAAAACCCAGTCAACCGTTAAGTTCCGTTAACCTCCCCTTGCCTGTGGCATAAATATATGGCACATGAGAGTCCTGAACCCAAGGTCTTCTCACAGCTCAAAGTAAAGTTGTGACACTGTGGTACACAATGTATGATTGTTGAAAGTGAGAGATAAATTGTGAAAGGACACCATGAACGTAAACAAATATATCTTATACACTCGCAGAACAATTTTAAACAACTGACCCCAAAAACATGTCCTTGGTGGTCTTTGCACTTTGCACCTGCCATGCTGGAAAGAAGAAAGCAAGAAACATTCTCAAAAAAAAATTCTCCTGCAAATTCCAATAAACTACACTCACCTAAAGGATTATTAGGAACACCATACTAATACTGTGTTTGACCCCCTTTCGCCTTCAGAACTGCCTTAATTCTACGTGGCATTGATTCAACAAGGTGCTGAAAGCATTCTTTAGAAATGTTGGCCCATATTGATAGGATAGCATCTTGCAGTTGATGGAGATTTGTGGGATGCACATCCAGGGCACAAAGCTCCCGTTCCACCACATCCCAAAGATGCTCTATTGGGTTGAGATCTGGTGACTGTGGGGGCCATTTTAGTACAGTGAACTTATTGTCATGTTCAAGAAACCAATTTGAAATGATTTGAGCTTTGTGACATGGTGCATTATCCTGCTGGAAGTAGCCATCAGAGGATGGGTACATGGTGGTCATAAAGGGATGGACATGGTCAGAAACAATGCTCAAGTAGGCCGTGGCATTTAAACGATGCCCAATTGGCACTAAGGGGCCTAAAGTGTGCCGAGAAAACATCCCCCACACCATTACACCACCATCACCAGCCTGCACAGTGGTAACAAGGCATGATGGATCCATGTTCTCATTCTGTTTACGCCAATTCTGACTCTACCATCTGAATGTCTCAACAGAAATCGAGACTCATCAGACCAGGCAACATTTTTCCAGTCTTCAACTGTTTGGTGAGCTTGTGCAAATTGTAGCCTCTTTTCCTATTTGTAGTGGAGATGAGTGGTACCCGGTGGGGTCTTCTGCTGTTGTAGCCCATCCGCCTCAAGGTTGTGCGTGTTGTGGCTTCACAAATGCTTTGCTGCATACCTCGGTTGTAACGATTGGTTATTTCAGTCAAAGTTGCTCTTCTATCAGCTTGAATCAGTCGGCCCATTCTCCTCTGACCTCTAGCATCAACAAGCCATTTTCGCCCACAGGACTGCCGCATACTGGATGTTTTTCCCTTTTCACACCATTCTTTGTAAACTCTAGAAATGGTTGTGCGTGAAAATACCAGTAACTGAGCAGATTGTGAAATACTCAGACCAGCCCGTCTGGCACCAACAACCATGCCACGCTCAAAATTGCTTACATCACCTTTCTTTCCCATTCTGACATTCAGTTTGGAGTTCAGGAGATTGTCTTGACCAGGACCACACCCCTAAATGCATTGAAGCAACTGCCATGTGATTGGTTGATTAGATAATTGCATTAATGAGAAATTGAACAGGTGTTCCTAATAATCCTTTAGGTGAGTGTATAATATGATGAGGGAGAGGAAAGATCATCATGGGACAAAGAGTCAACAGAGGAAACAACAATGTATCTGGTTTCAGATCTTTATTTGTAAGAAGAAAGCTGTGCCTTTCTAACAGTATTCAACAACAACCACACAGCTTAACATAAAGAAGGCAGACTAAAGGACTCTTCCTCCACTGTGTACATGGATTTGTGTGAGGAACAAACTGTCATTTAAAGGGATAGATCACCCCAAAATGAAAACTGTCATCTTTTACTCACACTCATGCCTCTTATGTTCTTCTGTGAACACAAAAGACGATATTTTGAAGAATGTTAGTAACAGAATACTTCTAGGTATCAATGTCTTCCATTGAGACATTCTTCAAAATGTCTACAGTATGTTGTACGGAAGAAAGTCATACAGGTCTGTCATGAGATTCAGTAAACTAAGATTAGAAATGTACATCTTTAAGTTGTTATTCATTGAAAATGTTAACATGCAGCTGTCTTTGTCGTATTTTCAGTCTGTTCATCACACAGAGCTATTGTAATGATTTTACAAGTCTTAGAATATTGTGCAGATGTGTGATCACTTTTTTGTCATTTTGATGCATGACAGCCTAAATAATGACATAATTGTAGTTTTTGGGTGAACTTAAACTTTAATCTCCTTTTCTCCTTTCAGTTACTTTATGGAGTATATATACAAGTATTAGTGCAGCAAAGCCATCCTAACCTCATAAGAAAGGTAAGCCAGAAGATACAGTCCATATCTTAAGGTGTCCTTCATCTGTTAGGGATTGTGTACTTCAGGCTGGCTTCAGGGAAGAAGCGAGGAGGTTAAGCGGTCGTCTCTCTGTAGAATCATTCAGAAATGAGAGGGAGAAATAAGTGAGGGATCAAACCCATCCTCTCCCCCAGAACAGTAAAATCTCCCTATATAAAGGAGGCCCCAGGCATGTATCCAAACTTCCTTTAATCTCTCTTTCTCTGTGTCTATGTGTGTGTGCTGTATGTCAGGCTGTGTTTTCAGCTTGAGCAGTGAGGCCTAAGGGAAGCCTGTGGGAAAGTTAACACCTTGCTTTCTCACTCCATTCTACCAGAAGCTATGACCAGACTAACTTAACCGAACTTAATGATCAGGAACACTCATGGATCTATTCCAGCAAGAATGGAGTTCAGTAACTTTGTCAAAGTTGCTGCTGTGTGAAACAGTTTGCCGATATGTTTCACCAACATTTCATGGCTCCTTGCTACTTCTAAAGCGGTCACAAATGCGACAGAAAATAAACTTTTGAAACAATTAGTCACTCAGGAACACCTGTGTGTCCATTTGCTTTTTCGATAAGCAGTCACTGCACTCAATAACCATGATGTCTGATCCGAACTTTTTAAAGAGAAGGTTAATAAGATGAATCTGTAACACTTTAGTTTAGGCTCCAGTTCTCACTATTAACTAGCTGCTTATTAGTATGCATATTACTAGGATATTGGCTGTTTTTTAGTACTTATAAAGCACATATTAATACTTTATTCTGCATAACCATATTCTACATCCATAATCCTACCCAGTACCTAAACTTAACAACCTTACTAACTATTAATAAAGAGTAATTAGGAGTTTATTGAGGAAAAGATCATAGTTAATAGTTACTTAATAGTGAGAATTGGACCCTAAACTAAAGTGTGACCAATTAATTCACTCATGAGTTAGCAGTTTGAATCAGTCTCACTGAGTCAGTAAGTTGTTCAGAGCCATTACTGAATTTACAAATGACTCCCAAATGAACCACAGATAATTTTTTTGTTTTGTACGATTCAAAATGAAATGGAATCCACTGTGGTGTGCATATACGTTACTGACTGGTTGTTTGTATTATAATGTGTAATTAAAGATACATATTCACAACAAATAAATAAAACAAAACATTTACAACTTAATTTTTTGTATTTATAATTATATATACTAGTAGTAGTGTACACTACAGTTCAAAAGTTTGGGGTCAGTAAGGGGGTCAGGGTTTTTTAAAGGCTCCGATACGTTTCTGTTTAGAAGCCAATAGCTCCCTTTTTTTCAGTCTGGTTCCCTGATCCTCAGAAAGCCTTACTCCTTTAGTTGTATTTTGGACCCAGCCCATTGCACTAAATCACAGCACTTTTTATGTGTTCACTGCTAGATATTGATCTTATTACTGTCTGCTTGCCAGACCACTTTGTTCACATCTGTGCTTCCTTCCCAAGGTCTATGGCCCTGCAGGTTGTGCGGAGGGAGACCTGTTCATTGACAGAGGGTCTCAAGAACTGCTGTGATATAAACAAACTTCCTTTGCTTTCACTTGCTGTTGTAATTCTCCAGTCATATCCAGTCCTCAATATAACATTGCAATGCATAGACTACCTTTTAAAAACATGCACCCATCGCCCACATAAGGCCAGTCAAGATTCAAGGCTGTAAACTGTGAATAAACTCAACCGTTTGGTTGAAAAGTTCCTTCATTTCCCAAATGGATTAAGACTAACTGGCTCAGGATGTGCTCTATCCGTCTGACTGATGAAATTTGATGTAAAAATTAGGTTCCACTGACATTGTTAGTATAAACTGAACTGCATATAAAACTTATTTTGTTTCATTCCCTCCAAGGTGACGGTGACTGCATTTTGTGCATAAAACGATTACAGCTTTCAACCTCAATACGTCTGCCTTGTCTGTGGTCCAATCCATCTGTGACTTTCTTGGGAATTCGTACCCCTGCCAATGTCTCCTTATACATGAGGAAATAGAGAGAGATTGATGAGATGCAAATTAACGTTCTTTCCTCTATGGAAATAAAACAGACAACATTTATCTACAGTCGGCTAGATGTGTTTATGAATAATCAGTGCAGTGAAAAGGCTTTAAATTTTCCATAAGAGTGAGCTTGTAAAGAGGCGCGCAAAGTGAAACAGGCTATAAATGAATACATTACAGACGTCTAACGAGATGAGAAAGCTTTTAGAGTATTTCAGAGCCTAGCAGGAGATCACTGTGCATAGATTCTAGTGCTGTCAGTTATTTGTGAGAGATATATGATTACTCCTGCAGAGAAACAGACAGGCATTTAGAGCCATTGGCTTTATGTAATCACATTTACTGTGGGTAGGAGGAAGGTGTTCACTGTTTTAATGGGGATGGAGCATAAATTTCTTCTGAATCTACTGTTCTTTAACATACATGAACATAGTACTTTCCAATGTAGTCTATTATAGTCCTGGCTATTGTTTTCAATATAAAAAAAGTGTAATTTCCCTGTTTGAATTAACCACAGGAGACGCCAGGGGATTGTCATGCAGGCTACTTACAGAATGCATTTTGATCATTTACTGAATGATTTCAGGACTAACCTAGCCACCCCATTTTACCACATGATTTCAATACATTGTGTTTGTGGTGTAATAAGAAATGCACAATAGAATGCTAGAAGATACTGATGTGGATGACAGTGTGGCAGCTGGGTAAGGGAGATTACATTCGTAAACCTGCTCAATGCCATACACAGCATGTGATTACATGATTTCATGCTGTACAGTTCAGAAGGTTGTCAAAAACGTCCTCTGACTTTGACTGATTTGACAATACACGTCAGTAATTCACGCACTTACAGCTGTGCATGAAATATGATCCAGGCAGAAGGTAACCATTTATGAAAATTCCAGCGAATGATGATCAATGGTCTGTTTGGTCATACCACAGTGGAGCGTGAATCTCTCAGTCATAAACCTGGCCAGACTTCCACGTAAGGTTTTTTTTTCCAGAAATTATATTGATTGTGACTTTTCTCTCCAAGAAAATGATTGATCGTGGTTTCACCTATCGCTGCAATGAGATCTGAGAGTGTGTGCAGGGGAAGCAAACTTTTCTTATATAATTCTTCAGTTCATGCTCAACTCATGCCTTGGCTTTACAAGCAGATTTTCATGCATTATGAAAACACAAAATAGCATTGCTTTTCATAATAGAGATTGGTGTTCCACTGGCATGAACGTCGAAGGTGTGTGTGTGTGTGTGCGTGTGTGTGTATATACAGTATATGGCATTTAAGTCTACATACCCCAGCTTTTTGTTAAATACAATAAGATGATCTTCAGCTTCATTTTTAAAAATAGATTTTGAATTATGTTCGTGCTAAAATATTTTTACCTTTCAAATTACTCTATGGTGTTCATTTGTACCCTCTAGGGGTAAGTTTCTCAACTGGTGGTTATGATATAGTTGTTGCAGGAAAAAAACAATGCTAAATATAATAAAATACACCTAATAATATAATCATATGCTTATACAAAATAAATAGGCTTATCTATTTATAAAAGGGAGGTAAAAAAAAGTTCCTTTTTGTCTCTTGTTGTATGCTTTATAATGCTTTAATAATGCAAGAGTTCAAGGTAAGGTATAGGCTAAGCATAATAAATGTCAACTGTTTTACAATAGAAATATTAAACGACCGAATGCAATCCAGTGATTTAATCTACTTTTTTGTCAAATGTTGCCATTGTGATTTTGAAATAAAAAGTATTATTTGCAAATAGTTAAAATGTATTACAATGAATTCTAGTTCTTTTACCATTTTATTCTCTGAAATGTCTTTAAAATCTTGGGCCATGGTCAATTCATGATACCTTGTCAAATTTGGCAAGGCCCCCTAAAGCACGAGGCCCTGTGTGATGGCTCTGTTCATGATGTCTGATTTTAAGGACATTTTTGTTACATTTACATGACAATTTTAATGCTGTGCTGGGTCGCAGGTTACTGTGCTGTCTAATGTAAAGTTGCAAAAATAAAAACAGCTGCGTTACCAGAAGCACGGATTGTATTTTTTTTGGCATAGACTTTTCTTTTTCTAACTAATTAAGATTTTTTTTGTTTTTTTCAGAGCTAGCTATTGTAATTGAATTGTGTTGTGAAACAGGGGACAGTTGACTTTTGGCATGGTGTGTCATACTGCTATAGCTGCATTAACAGGAAGAGGTCAGGGAGGTCTCTGTTAATTTAACACTGCTCTGCCCCAGAGCCAAGAGCCATTAAGCCCACAGAACCAGTAGCACCACAAATGCACTAAAGATTTAAGGCTAGGTCTTCAGATTGTGAGCACAACATGGCTTACCTCAGAGTAAGAAATGAGGCTGATTGAGTGAGTCTTTAAAGCAGAAAGACATTAATGTTTCAAGGGTTAATTATGTACCAGTAATGTACCCTTAATTGCTGGTATTTAGTCTCTGGTGGGTGAACCTTTCACTGCTGTTTCTGCCACTCTTTCTCACTTCAGGTGAGCTCTAATCCTGTCTAGTTTCATGTTAAGAGCTGATTAAATCATTAAACTCTCTTGTAAAACATGCTCTTTCTTACTGCATATGGAAGATGTTAATCCTTTGAATTTCACAGTTTATATGCATTTGCCGGGTAAGAAATGAAATCCTAAGGGCTTTATAAGAAAGTTATCACTATACTCATTCAAAGAAAGAAAAACATAAGAGGCCCTATCATACACCCGGCTCAATGCAACGCCCAGCGTGACGTTTTTTGGTAGTTTCAGCCAGATGCAGTTATGATTTTCACGGCCTGCGCCACGTTGTTTAAATAGCAAATGCACTCGCGCCCATCTGTTAGCCCATGGGAGTGCTGGTCTGAAAACGAGGCGCATTGTTGGCACGTTGCTGAAAACGACTGTGCCATTGCATTGACCAACAAAAACCTGGTCTAAAGTCAATAGTGCAATATTTAAAGGGTACGTTAGTAATATGCGCCTATTGGCAGGTGCCCAACGCGTGCGGTTGTGCGGTTGTGTTGGAGGCGTGGTCACTGATTGCTGGGATCTGATCGTCTTCACCTGCTGCACTCATTACCCTGCCTATATCTACGTGTCTCTTACCTGCCCTTGTTGTCAGATCGTTTCAGACTGTCCTGCGGGTTCCTGGTCTTTCTCCGTGTCTCCTGGGAGATCGCTTCCATTCTGGTTCCTGGATGTTTCGCTGGTTCTGTGTTGCCCACTGCTTCCCTGCGTCACGGCTCTGTCGGATCGATCCACCTGCTGCCGCTACCAGTTTCAGTCTATGCCTGTTCTCCTGCACTCCTGGACTTTCTGTGTGTTCTTCTGTTACTGTCTGCCTCAGACTCAGTTTGTTCGCCTATGTCCTTGGACTTTATGTGAGCTCTGTTGCAGATTTTGTGAGTAATAAAGAAATTTTTGACTCGCTATTGGATCTTCCAGTTTTCCTTTCAGTTGACGTGCACCTGCGCCATGCACTTCTGACCATGTGCTCAGATTGTTAGAATAGGGCCCAAGGGCTTTAAAATGAGCATAGTTACCTTTTAACTGACTTTGAGGAAAGATTTGAGCTTGTGATTTATTTGTTCCTGTGTAATTACAGGGATTGAATCATAAATGACAAAAAAAAAAAATTTAATTTGAACATCAAACATGTTTACCAGAGTTTGCTACTGTTACAATTTTTTGTTTAATCATTGTTTTAAAATTATACAATTATACTATTAATTGGGGTGAAGTTATCTAGCCATAAATCTAAAAAAATTATTAGGTGGTTGAATTGACTCATAGATAGCGCTCCGACATGTAGCACAGTTGCGTTTCGAGCTGTCAGGGTGTGGCTGTGGCACGATGAATGAGATGGATAACAAAAACAGCCTTTAATATTTCTAAACAGAACCCTCAAGAGATCGCTGGAGAACTAACAAACACAACCACGGTAACATACGATACCGGACATTAGAAAGATGGAAACTAAGGGCTTAAATACATACAGGGATAATTAACATAACCAGGCACACGTGAAACCTCAATAAAAAAAAATGGACACAGACTAGCAAAGGGAACACAGGCAAACATGAACAGAACACAGGGAAAAGAAACCAAAACTGAACATAATCGTTATTTAGGCCGTTATAATTGTTACAAGTTTGAGTCCTGGTTTGTGGTCCTTTCAGTCTCAGTCTTGCCCCTCTCTCTCTCTCCCACTTCCGGACATTTTTTTTATTCTGTACTGTTCCAATAAAGGCAAAACGGGAACAGAACACAGAGAAAACGAAACCAAAACTGAACATAATTGTTACACAGGCTGTTACAATTGTTAAAAGTTTGAAAACTGGCTTGTGGTCCTTTCTCAATCTCGCCCCCCTCTCTCTCCCACTTCCTGCCAATTCTCTATTCTGTACTGCACCAATAAAGGCAAAACAGGAAGAAAAAATAATGTAAAATTAAATTAAATAAGCAAAATGTATAGAAAAAAAAAAAAAAAAAAAAAAAAAAAAAAAATATATATATATATATATATATATATATATATATATATTTGTCTGTTTATTAATTATTGTGTGTGCGCGCATGTGTGTGTGTGTGTATGGTGGATATAAGTGTACATACCCCTGTTAAAACAGCTGGATTTTGTGATGTAAAATAACTCCTGCACATTTAATGTAAAAATCACAACCTATGCAATGCCACTAAAAAAACTAAGTAACACATTTCAGAGAAGAAAAAAAAAAACTTACTGTATAAGTGTGCACACCCCTGAACTAATACTTAGTTGAAGCACCCTTTGATTTTATTGCAGCACTCAGTCTGTTTAGATAGGAGCTTGGCATATCTTGACTTGGAAATATTTTCCCACTCTTTTTGCAAAAACGTTCTATAACTGTTATATTGCAAGGGCATCTCCTACCTGCGACCCTCTTTAGGTCCCACCACAAATTTTCTATAGGATTCAGCACTGGACTCTGGCTAGGCCATTCCAAAACATTAATATTTCTTTGCTGAAGTCATTCTTTTGTTGATTTAGATGTGCATGGAGCTATTCATAATTCCCTCCACCTTCACTAAAGTCCCAGTTTCAGCTGAAGAAAAGCATCCCCAAAGAATGATGCTGCCCTCGCCATGGTTCACCGTGGTGTTCTTTTGCTGATGTGTTGTTGCTTTTGCACCAAACATACCTTTTACAATGTTGGCCACAAAGTTCAATCTTGGTCTCATCAAACCATAACACATTTTTGACATGGTTTTGGGAGACTGGATATATGCAAATATTAGCTGAACTTGGAATTTTTTTTAAATTTTGTCAGAAAAGGCCACGCTGCCCCATAGTCAAGACAGATGGAGAATAGTTGTCACATGTAGGGAGCAACCAGTATTTTCTAGAATGAGCTGCAACTCTTTTGATGTTGCTGTAGGCCTTTTGACAACATCCCTGACCAGTTTTTTCCTCATCAGTTTTGGAGGAACACCCTGTTCTTGATAATGTCATGTTGTCCCATACTTTCTTGTTTATGAATGTCTTCACACTGTGTTCCATGGTATGTGAAATGCCTAGGAAATGGTTTTGTTGCCCTCACTTTACAGACACTTTTCAACAATGATCCTGTTGAATCCTGTTGATGTTTCGTTAATTTGCTTCTTTGTGGAACATGGCTCTTGTAGTAGCATGCAACCATGAAGATGTCAGAAAAATCTTATGAGAACAGTTGACATTTATTCAGTCACTTCAGGTGAAGACAGCTGTGTATTTCACATTAACTTGATTTGATAATTCTGAACACAGCCATGTGCATTATAAAAGTGTGTGCACATTAACTGTTTGTAGTTAGGTTGTTTTAAGATTTTATTTTTAGCTTTTTTCTCTGATATGTGCCACTTAGGTTATAATTTTTACATTTACAGTTTTTCTCAATCAATTTCTCAGACACATTTTTCTAAACTCAGGTCACTGTTCTCAAAACAGTTAACACAACAATCTGAACACTTTGAAATTGTCCTTCATTTCATGGAAATTACAAATCACATGCATCATTTTCTCAAAACATTGTGCACAAAATTCTCAAATGTTTTCACAGTATACACTTCCAGTCAAAAGTTTGAGAACAGGAAGATTTTTTAATGTTTTTAAAGAAGTCTCTTATGCTCACCAAGGCTGCATTTATGTTATTAAAAAAAAATAATAATAAAAAAAAAAATATATATATATATATATATATATATATATATATATATTATTATTATTATTAAAATTTAAAATAACTGTTTTCTATTTGAATATATTAATTAATATATTAAATTGATCAAGTGACAGTGAAGACATTTATAATGTTGCAAAAGCTTTATATTTCAGATAAATGCTGTTCTTTTGAACTTTCTATTCATTAAATAATCCTGAAAAAAAATTGTACACAACTGTTTTCAACATTGATAGTAATAATAAATGTTTCTTGAGCAGCAAATCAGCATATTCAAATGATTTCTGAAGGATCATGTGACTCTAAATGCATGCTTGATGAGCAGAAGAGTCTTCTTTCAAAAACATTGAAAACATTGTTTCCAAACTTTTGACCGGTAGTGTAGAGCCAACCAAAACTTTAATATATCAGAAAAAAACTATTGCAGCTCTTTCTATTGGTTTTACTAAAATTTCAAATGTGTGCACAATTTTTCCAAACACAAACAAAACTCTATTTGTTAAATTCTCAGTTGCACTTGTAATGTTCTCAATTAACCCAAAATAAATATATGCAATGTTAGTGATACACACACCACATGAAATGCAAATGTCCTAATTGTTTACACAGCTATCTCAATTACAAAAACTATAAAAGGGTGGAAGAAAAAAAGAAGAATTAGAAAAGGAAGAGGTGTGGATGTAGGAGAAGCAAGAAGAGCTGAGGATGTAGGAAAAGGATAAGAGGGAGAAGAGATGGTAGAGTGGAAGGCAATGGTGTTAGTGGAAAGAGCAGGAGAAGAAAATTTAAGAAGACATGGGCAGAGGGGAAGGGCAGAGGGGAAGGGCAGGGGTGGGGGCAGAGGGAAAGGGCAGAGGGGAAGGGCAGGGGTGGGGCCAGAGGGGTGGGGCCAGAGGGGTGGTCAGGGGTAGTCAGGGGTAATTGGCCAAAATGTAATTGGCCACCCCAAGTGCCCCAATAGGTTGTTGGACTTGGTCAGTATTAATTCTTTACTAGTAGTACTAGCGGTTTTCTTAACCAAAACTAATATTTTACAATGCTTTTTATATTTAATTTTATGCATGCAAGTGTCCACTGCACTTATCCCTGTTTGCTGTGGTTGTGGTCTGGAGCGCCTCCGCACTGAGGAGGAACCACTCTACAAGGACGTGTTGTTATCGGAGTAAATAGTGGGCGCAAACAGACGGCGACGTGCGGTGGTTGGTTGGTTTCTCTGCGCTAAAGCTTATAAAAAATCATTTGCGCACAACAATAAACTAAAACTAAGCCAATTTAAACATTCAGGAGCCAGAAGACGTGAATGAGAAGTTGCGCGAGCTGTGAGAAGATTGTTCTTCACAAATTCACAAAAAAAATAAAAACATGTCAACATGCTCATCTTGAGTATCCTAGCAATAATAATAATCCTGCTGTGTTTTTAATGTTAATCAAACAACAAAAGACAAAGAAATCACTAACTGCTCTAGATCGAATAGCTTTTGTAACTTTAATAAGGAACAATCTTTAATTTATACAGTCAAATATACAATGTTATTTTACATTTGATTACTTTATTACATTTCTGTACCTAAAAACTAATGTTAAAAACCTAAAAAAAAAGCCTAATTGTATGTATTTGTGCTGTTGCTTAGTTAGATTATTTGTTCTTATTTTCTTTATTTTTATTTAACAGTAGTTCTTTTTTCCCTGAATATAGCACACACTAAACCATACTGAAACCATGACTCTAAAACCGTGATACAAACTAAACCATGAGTAATTTGAACAGTTACACTCCTAGTAAATATGTACATAATAAATATGTATCACAGGGCCCCACTAATTATTCTAGTTAAGTTAATTCAACAAAGGTAACCTCTTTTGCTACATATTTTGATGGTTCGAATGCATACTCGACATGTTTTACCATTTATGAACTATCATTTATGTGCCCTATACCATCACCATTTATATATATGCAACCAATAAATAAATTACTACTGGAGTACAAAATTGTTTACAAAAAAAAAAAAATAATTCTTCATGGATAGTCACTTCATTTTTGCTCTCAAAATGCACCAGATTTATGCATTTAAATTTAAAATGAACAAAATTTTCTTCCAGGGGGCATGCCCCGGGACCCCTTTAGAGGGACCAATGTCTACCCACCACAGTCTCACAAAATCCTGTGGGAAACACTGAATAATGTAATATAAATATGAATAAACACTGCTGAGCTCAAAAGCCACTTTTTACTGTTGTCAATAAAGTTGCTCTATCTTGTTTACAACTATATACACTCACCTAAAGGATTATTAGGAACACCTGTTCAATTTCTCATTAATGCAATTATCTAATCAACCAATCACATGGCAGTTGCTTCAATGCATTTAGGGGTGTGGTCCTGGTCAAGACAATCTCCTGAACTCCAAACTGAATGTCAGAATGGGAAAGAAAGGTGATTTAAGCAATTTTGAGCGTGGCATGGTTGTTGGTGCCAGACGGGCCGGTCTGAGTATTTCACAATCTGCTCAGTTACTGGGATTTTCACACACAACCATTTCTAGAGTTTACAAAGAATGGTGTGAAAAGGGAAAAACATCCAGTATGCAGCAGTCCTGTGGGCGAAAATGCCTTGTTGATGCTAGAGGTCAGAGGAGAATGGGCAGACTGATTCAAGCTGATAGAAGAGCAACTTTGACTGAAATAACCACTTGTTACAACCGAGGTATGCAGCAAAGCATTTGTGAAGCCACAACACGCACAACCTTGAGGCGGATGGGCTACAACAGCAGAAGACCCCACCGGGTACCACTCATCTCCACTACAAATAGGAAAAAGAGGCTACAATTTGCACGAGCTCACCAAAATTGGACAGTTGAAGACTGGAAAAATGTTGCCTGGTCTGATGAGTCTCGATTTCTGTTGAGACATTCAGATGGTAGAGTCAGAATTTGACGTAAACCGAATGAGAACATGGATCCATCATGCCTTGTTACCACTGTGCAGGCTGGTGGTGGTGGTGTAATGGTGTGGGGGATGTTTTCTTGGCATACTTTAGGCCCCTTAGTGCCAATTAGGCATCGTTTAAATGCCACAGTCTACCTGAGCATTGTTTCTGACCATGTCCATCCCTTTATGACCACCATGTACCTATCCTCTGATGGCTACTTCCAGCAGGATAATGCACCATGTCACAAAGCTCGAATCATTTCAAATTGGTTTCTCGAACATGACAATGAGTTCACTGTACTAAAATGGCCCCCACAGTCACCAGATCTCAACCCAATAGAGCATCTTTGGGATGTGGTGGAACGGGAGCTTCGTGCCCTGGATGTGCATCCCACAAATCTCCATCAACTGCAAGATGCTATCCTATCAATACGGGCCAACATTTCTAAAGAATGCTTTCAGCACCTTGTTGAATCAATGCCACGTAGAATTAAGGCAGTTCTGAAGGCAAAAGGGGGTCAAACACAGTATTAGTATGGTGTTCCTAATAATCCTTTAGGTGAGTGTACATGTATGATGGAAAACATTCCTGCTTGCATTGCATTTACCACAGGCCATGTGCTTCTACTACTGTTTCAAGTGACTTATTTTGAATTCCTTTTCACGCAGAATAATACGTTTTTTTATCAATAATATACAGTATTAATAATAATATTGCCTCCAATGTAGGAATATTTATACTGGTTTACTGTTTACATGTATTTAAATGTGCCAAACCTCTCTGAGTCTGTGCCCCAGCCTGGCCCCCCACAAAAAATTGTCTAGACCCGCCCCTGGGGAAGGGGGGAGCAAGGTGTAAGAGAAGGGAAGCGAGGTAGAAGGATAGGGTACAGATGGGTTTAAAATGAAATCCGAGCCACCCTAACTGACCATGTCATAAATGATGGCCTTTCCTTGAGGGAAGCTGGACAAAGAGTTCAGCCCAATATAAACATTGTGCCACAGTCAATGTCCCTGGACAACAAGTGCTGCAATCCACTGGTGTTGTGGCACACAACGCTGTCTTGGGCCTGCACAACATAGAAAGGCTCCTAAATATGTTAAACTCCCTCAATGAAAGCCACTTCACCATCAGGAGCAAATTGAGCGAAACTGTGTAGTTGTGTGGGAAAATGTCCAATTTCACCATTACGCACTGGTGCAAGAGTGGTTTGACCATCAGCCACATTGCAGGATGGTGTTCTCTCCAGCGTATTCTCCTCTTGGAGATGGAAAGTATATGATCACAACCCTTACAACCAAGTGAGTCTTCTTCAAGTGATGGAAGAGGCCTGTGGTTGAGGTACAAGGATGGATCCAGCATTCACAGCTTTTTTTCCCATGATGCATGACTCATGAAAATATATGCTGTGGTGTTGATGCAATTCTTTGACCAGATGTAAATGAGACGAAAGATCTATAAATTAATTGATTCAATGATTGCAGTAGATTTACAAAAACTCATTGTTATACAACTAAACTAGCCATTAAAGAACTTTGAAGAGCACGATTAAAGAACACGAAAAACATGTATTTTCATTCATGCATTTGTGTATCTACAGCTGAATTTGTTATCAAATCAGAGTACACACTTGTAGTTTTGATGTTAGTGTTTATTTTTGATAAATGCATTACTTTAATAAAATGCAGTGCTTCATTATGCAGTGAATACTGAAGAGTGTGTTTAGTTTGCTGTGTTAATTGTTTTGAGAGCAACTATATTCCTTTGGAGAAATGTGTCAAATCGACTGAGGAAAACTGTAAAAGTGCAAAAGTTCTGATATGATTTATCTTTGTTTCATTTTACATCACAAAAATAAAAATAGTTTTAACAGAGGTGTGTGGACTATTTATATCCACTGTATTATAAACATTTAGAAAATTACAATGAGATTTACTTTATACTTTAATGCTTATAGAAAATACTGGAACACTGGGTACCGTATTTGTGAAATATTTCTACCTACTTGTGCATGACATACACAAACCTTTGCTATGTGCTTCCCCTGCTGTGGTTCTAGAAGTGTGCAGGAAAACAAAGGGCACAACTGTAATTACACACTCACTCTCCTGTGCAAGTTGCCTATGACACCTCATTAGAAAAGAGGGGAAATCAAAGCGACCAGAGGGGGTCAATCAACAGAATCTGTCCTAATTTCCAGCAAAATGATCCTTGAGCGTTTTAGCTTCCTAATCCTAAACGTGATTCTTACAGAAAGCAAAGGAACGGGCGAGGAACGTCTGGAGATGAGTATGCAGCTCACATAATGCCATTACCCGCTCAAGAGTGAGAGAGAGGAGAGCCGCAGCTCTAGTCTAATCCACCCCAAACCTGACAGACAACACTGCCTGATTCCACTTTAATTGAAGACATTTTATTAGATTTCTTTTCTCTTCACTTCTCCCCCATTGTTTCATATGTTGGGAATGAAAGCAGAGGCTTATATCAGTTGCTCTCTCATTTTCTCAGCTGTACCGATCTATCAGCCGCCACATATTAAAGTAGTCATGGGAAAAAATGAAAGATGGAGAGGGGGAATGAAAGAAGAAAAAAATTAAACATTAAGGGCATAAGCTGGGAGGATGAAATTCTGATCAGACCTGTGTTCTTTGCATTATAGATATAAGCAAATAAGGGAATAATTTGTCTGTTCATTTATCAGAGCAAAGTGCTCGTCAGTATGAGTGCAGCACAGCCTCATCCTGGGAACTCTCTGAGGACCGGGCTGCTCTTACACAGATGTGTCGGCATGAATTAGGATGCTTGGTGTTAACACATTCATTGTGCATTCCTTTTTAGCTTGAATACTAATCAGGTCTGTCTGGTTGACATGCAAACATAACAAACAAAAACAAATGACTGCCCAAAGTTGTTATTTAAGCAATCTCACATGAGCAAGAGCGCTGTTGTTCTGAATATCAACGGGACCTGGACTAACTGCAGCATAAAAGGTGTTTTACACAGCCCTGTTAAAAGGATAGTTCACCCAAAAATTTAAAGTGTCCTTGTTTCTCACCCTCATATTGTTCCAAACCTGTTTGACTTTCTTCTGTAGAGCACAAAAGAAGATTGACAAATGCTTAACTTTCATTGAATGAACTTTATTAAATGAGATTATTAGTAGCATTGATTTTTTTGGGGGGGGGTTAGGAGGGCTGGGGGGGTTATGGGGGTGACCTTTTCTTCTGTTGCTGTTGACCATCTCACAAAACATCTCACATCTCAGTGTTTTATATTCCTGAGATATATACAGATCAGGCATAACATTATGACCAATGACAGGTGAAGTGAATAACACTGTTATCTCTTCATCATGGCACCTGTTAGTGAGTGGGATATATTAGGCAGCAAGTGAACATTTTGTCCCCAAAGTTGATGTGTTAGAAGCAGGAAAAATGGGCAAGCGTAAGGATTTGAGTGAGTTTGGGCCAAATTGTGATGGCTAGACGACTGGGCCAGGGCATCTCCAAAACTGCAGCTCTTGTGGGGTGTTCCCGGTCTGCAGTGTTCAGTATCTATCAAAAGTGGTCCAAGGAATATACATGGCACCAGGATGCACTATGGGAAGAAGGCAAGCCGGCAGAGGCAGTGTGATGCTTTGGACAATATTCTGCTGGGAAACCTTGGGTCCTGCCATCCATGTGGATGTTACTTTGACACGTACCA
Organism: Rhinogobio ventralis; assembly: GCA_039654625.1. NCBI lineage: Eukaryota > Metazoa > Chordata > Actinopteri > Cypriniformes > Gobionidae > Rhinogobio > Rhinogobio ventralis. The sequence goes on along the minus strand of CM077198.1, from coordinate 23,533,049 downwards.
TCTACCTAAGCATTGTTGCAGACCATGTACACCCTTTCATGGAAACGGTATTCCCTAGTGGCTGTGGCCTCTTTCAGCAGGATAATGTGTCCTGCAACAAAGCAAAAACAGTTCAGGAATGGTTTGAGGAGCACAACAATGAGTTTGAGGTGTTGACTTGGCCTCCAAATTCCCCAGATCTAAATCTAATTGAGCATCTGTGGGATGTGCTGAACAAACAAGTCTGATCCATGGAGGCCCCACCTCACAACTTACAGGACTTAAAGGATCTGCTGCTAACATCTTGGTGCCATATACCACAACACACCTTCAGAGGTCTAGTGGAGTCCATGCCTCGACGGGTCAGGGCTGTTTTGGCAGCAAAAGGGGAACTAATACAATATTAGGAAGGTGGTCATAATGTTATGCCTGGTCGTAGCAAGTAGTTAGATGCCAGTGTGCGTTTTAAGTGAATTACTGTGACAGAAAGAGTAAGAGAAAGTCAGAAAGAATGTGAGATTTTTAAAGTTAAGTGACAATTCCTCTTGATTAAACTTCAGAGGAATTGGCATGGCACAGAGAAATAATGAGGATGACTTAGAGAGAACTTCATTAGACACGAGTGGTACACCGTTGTCAGATTGGGAAATATGCGTTGATGTGAGGAAGGGCCAGATGAAGGACTTTTCCTCTGCTGTCAGTTCATCGGGAAAACTCTGACCAACTTTTCCAGTTTCAGAGGGCATAAGTTACCTGGAGTTGTCCGAATTCCTATTTTATTTATATGTGTAATTTGTATTTCTGTTTGACATTGATGTCATACTATTTTTTAGTAGACTTTCTGGAGTTCCATATGGAAGTGTGAATGAAACATGCTGTATTCAAATTTGCAGAGGCTACTTCTAGAACTTTCATACTTTGAGAATCTACCAGAAATGGTTTGTATTATAATGTGGGATGCACTAATCATGATCTGGCATACTATGAGGATATTATGCAAATTGGCATTAACACATGCATGCTAACTACCTACTAATCACAATTAATTATCATAATCCTATATATACTATTCCTGTAATGGTAAAGCTGAATTTTCAGCATCATTACTCCAGTCTTCAGTGTCACATGATCCTTCAGAAATCATTATAACATAGCCTGCTGATATGGTGCTCAATTATTAATAATGGTTCTTTTATCAAACCTGACCACTTCCTTCAGTAAACACTACCTTCAGATTCATCAATCGGAATGAATTCATTCAGATTGAAGCAAAAAGTGTCCATGTAAACAGTTTTTGCTGCTTAATATCTTTGTGGAAACCGTGATATGTGTGTGTGTGTGTGTGTGTGTGTGTTTGGTCCTGGTATTCCCTATGTTATGGGGACCAAATGTCCCCACAAGTATAGTAATATCAGTAGATTTAGTCATTGTGGGGACATTTGTGTGTGTCAGATTGTTTAGGGAAGCAGAAAGTGTGTGGGCTGAATGGACAGTTGTTCTGTCTGTTCTCTCAGACAATGTGTCTGTATTAAAGCCACTGGGCTTTGTCTTTCTCAAGCTTCATTACACTCCTAAACACACATATTGAATACAGGGGTGCCAATGCAGAAAATCTCGATGTTGTCTGTGTGAGCCAGGGTCTTGGTTGTCGTTTTCACATTGTATCAAACGCTGAAGAAACAATCGTGTTTTGACTGCCAAAACGCAATGCCTTGCTTATCAGGACTTGACAGATGTCCTGTCACACGTTCATTTGAGCGGCTCCAGTCGCTGACTCCAACAATCTGAACCGTATTCTCTCCATTTTGTTGGGTTTTTTCCCCTTCTTTCGCTCTCTCTCTCTCTCTCAACAGTGGGCAAGCAGGTGGGCGCTCATACAGTACTTTTCCCCACTCTAGTAATTACTCATTCCGCTCTGACGGTGCATCTCACACTTTGTGGTTCATTTTCACAAGGCGCTTGCAAGGAATTATGGAAGTGTTAGTCACGACTGTGTGTGTGCGCATGTAACACAAAGATGTCACCCCTTATGACAGGTATTGTGATGATGAATGTTAAAAAGTACTGTGAGACCACATGACTCATTAAAAGGTTACAGTATGCTGTTGCCACAGTAGGTCCATAGCTAGATGTGGCACAAATTATTCCATAATAGTTCAACTTTTGGACTACAGTTTGATGTAAGGTTTCATCTTGACTGCGGTCATACACCTCAGTTTTACACACGTCCAACTATATTAAACATCTGCCTACAGGAATCTGCATCTTTTATGATGCTGCAAATATTTTGTCAACGGCCCTAATTTATCATCATCTGACATAATGAAATCTGCTCTGCTGTCATATTAATGCTTTAGCATATATCACAGGAGGGGATTTGCTTTTTAAATGCTGACATTTACGTGAGGTGAACAGATAAAGTGGCTTGCCAGAGCTGCTTCTGTGTATTCCGGTTGTCACACTCCGTATTTCAATACACACACACCAAAGAAGTGTTTTCATCATGGATTTTAATGTATGCACTCTGACCTTATTGTTATGCAGAGTGGGTTTATATTATTGTGTGGACTCTTCTAGTCCGACAGAGAAGCTGCAGAAAATGCTAGCCGTGGGCCACTGGAGTGCTTTTCTGAGGAGAGGAAATGGTAATGATAATAATGCACAAGAAAGACGGAGCCAAAAACATGGCACGGCTAAACTAATTGGTGGAGTAGGGATTTGTTATGCGAATACCATGCATAATTCCATTATTCCACATTAGGAAAGGGGCATTGCATTATTACAGAAAGCGAGCTTGGAGTTCTCACACACAGACACGTACAAAATCTTGTGAACATTGGCATGATATGTAAAACAGACTAATTAAGCAACCCGTTCTCACTCCCAAGGCATCAAAATCTGAAGCATGGTCAAGTGCGTCACAATGAAGACGCTAAAGGTACCCCTAGGCATCACTATATCGACGCGCAGGGTACTCAATTGATTTCAATGAGAAACCTTTGGCATCATACACAAACGTGTTGGGCATGAGAACATTATCGTAATGATGAAACTATATATTGGGTTATGATTTTGCCATTACGACATGTTGGAGTGTGATTCTCAATTTAATCAGCCAGCATAATTTTATTAACATTTATTTTATTTACGCTATTTAGACACGTTTGAACATGTAACCCAACCAACCCGACCCCATCCCTAAACCTACACATTTGTTTATTATATGATATAAAATACAGGATATAACAGGCAGCTACAACTGCATGCACAATTTATTCAAAAAGTACAAATATTCCAAGCGTTCCGAGGCCAACCGATTGATTTGTGTGAAGAAAATCCCCCAAAGCGATCAGCGTCTCCATCCGCTGAAGATCATGCACACATTCAAATGTAAAAAATTGTCGCCCCAAGAAACGTTACATCAAATTTCATAGTGAAATTGCAGTGGATCCCGTATGTCTCGTGAAAAATTGCGTCATTACGTCAGCTTGGATTGTAAAATGCCATTGGCTCTCATGTGTCTTGTGACCGATCACGGCATGCTAAAGAGTCGGGTGTATCACGTGCGTTCAAGGAGCGGCGGGATCATCATTTCAGCGATTAAAACATTAAGATTAACTCTGTTCTTTACATGAAGATATCTTATGACTTCAGAAGACTTGGAATGCAACATAAGTTAATACTATTTTACCTTTTTTGGTCAGTTTTTGCAGTAAATACCTGTGACTGTACTTTTATTTGCCTGCTACATGTTTTATATTGTTTAGAAGTTGGTAGGTTTAGGGTAGGAGTGGGGTTAGTTGCTCCAAAATATAAAAGTAGCCTATAAATATTCATGTCTGCTTTTACACATTGGGCAAACAACTGAAATCAATGGAGCACCTGCGCGTCGATATAGTGACACCTGGGGTACCTTTAGCATCTTCACTGTGACGCGGGAGGGACAATGGGTTGCATTATATGATGTGATATAATATTAATAAATATTCTGAGAGTATTTTAGACGAGGTATTGATAGCTCATGTTCACGTTGTGAGGTTTGAGGGATATTAATGAGAAGAAATGTTCTCTTTGAAACTCATAAACCTGGAATCTTGAACTATAAAGCTAATCAAATTTTATTGCTGTAGATTGATCTAACATTTAAAGGAGATTTTCTGAAATGCTTATATCATAGAAACTGACCTTTATTAGACTCATATCTCATGCCAACAGTTTCTTAGAGGATCTGAAAATGTGCCCTTTTTAAACTATTAAATATATTACAGCAGAAATATAGTTTGGCACTATTTACAATTTCAATCTCTCAATTCCAAAGCCACAAAAACTGTTTTGGCTCAAATATAGCAGTTTTCAGAATTCGTATTTGACCTGTAGCACCAAACATGTTTAGTTAACAGGCAACATTCCAAATAAAATATAAACCATGAATATTAGACATTCTTGAATGTTGCAGATTTGCTACTGTGGGCCAGCTATTTGTATTGTTATTCACACTAAAGGCTCCATACAGAAATTCATGGATTAATATTCAAAATTATTTTGACATGGCCTAATAAAACTTTAGTGTCAGAGGGCTGCTTTAAGATTAAACTGCAGAAGTTTCAGATTTTTAGCTTACTGGGATGGTCAAATGTCAAAGCAACTGCACTGTTACTACGTATTTTCAGGTACTTTGCAAGGGTTGAGTGAAAGTAAGTGCCAGAGGTCTGCTCTGAGATGAACATTTCCAGATATAAGCCTCATAGCTTGTTGGGGATGCATCTCAAAGTCATAGCTGGTACTTGTATACTTAAAGGTGCAGTAAGCGATTTTTCAAAAATGCTGTTGGTAAGTTGGTCGGACCGAGCTACACAACAAATATGTAGCCAATCAGCATTAGGGGACGTATGATGGTGGATGAGAGAGAGTGGGCAAAAGGGAGATTTGAAGAAAGAGAGACTGTTGAAAGAGAGATACAAAAGAGAAAATCTCAGAGGAATATCACAGGAAAAGGAAGGGAGAGACCTACATGGGAAGGCCTGGAAATGCACTCTGAGGTTGCGTTGTTTCTGCTCCATACGTGAGTAACATTGGTTTTGCGGTTTCACAGAACCAAAAATGCTGTTGTTGTAATGTTAGCCGTAGTTACAGGACAGTTTTGAGGGTCATTGTTTGTCTGGAGCTGCTGTGACTAACAACCAACTCTTGCTTGTAGCCTATTTACTCTTGCGTACTGTATGTTTATCTTTTGTGCTTCCTTATCATTCGTTCATCATATTTGCTTTATTTTTCATGAAAAATGTTGCTTCGCTTCTGATATGATACATCCACTCTTGCATTGCGTGTGTATCAGAGTCCAGCTAGTGATGCTAGACTAGAGAATGCTGTGTTTAGTGTCCTTGTTAGGTGTTGTACGTGTTTGTGAATTTTGGAGGTGGAGCAATGAAGAGAGGGGTGGGTTGGTTTGGTTTGATTTCAGATATCAACAGTGTTCAACAACAATTCTGGGAGATCGCATACTGCACCTTTAATTATAACAGTGGTGAAATTGTGATCCCTTGAAAACCCTTTGTTGCAAATTGGCTTTCTTTAATTCTGCCCAAAGTAAAATCATCATGATTACATTAAGGCTGCCTTTATTTGATACAATAAAAATACAATTAAAACAGTAGTATTGTGAAATACGATTACAATTTAAAATAACTGTATTATTAATATTATTATTTAATATTATTCCTGTGATGATAAAGCTGAATTTTCAGCATCATTACTCTAGTCTTTAGTGTCACATGAACCTCCAGAAATCATTCTAATATGCCAATTTTATGCCCAAGTAACAACACAGTTCTTATTAAATTGATGATGACAGGTGTGCTGCTTAATATTTTTTTGAAAACTGTAATGCATTTTTTTCAGGATTCTTTTATGAATACTAGAAAGTTTGGGAAAAACAGCATTTATTTATTTTATTTTAATCTCTATTTTGGTAAATAAAAGTATCAACTTCTTGAAAAAAAAAATACTGAATCCAACATGTATGTCTATATATAAGATATATATTTTAAACATTTATCTTTATCAATGCTTGGCTCTCTAAGGGTTAACTAAACCACTGTGTTTCAGAAACAACATGGAAAACAGCAACAACAACAAAAAAACGTCACATTATGTCCCTCACAAACACTCATAACACATGCCATAAAAGCTTATCATGGGAGCCTTTTGAAACCATGCACTGTAGTGAAAAACTAACACATTACCATGTCGATATTACAATTTCAGTAAAATTTGCAACCAATGTATCAATTGTTTAATCCCTTAGGATCCCTTTTTTTTAAATCACAGTCAAGAATATGATGACCGTAGAGTAGAGAGTGTAGAGTGTCCAGGCAAGAGAGTGTATTTGAGTAAAAGAGAGAGAGCGCAGGGATCACTCAGCACTGAGAACTGATTGCATTTGGACTGATTGAATTGGACTCTTTTAAAAAGGTTCATAATTAGTACCACCTGCCTGGGCTATGACCCCCATTTGGTTGCAGGAAGAGTAGGGAGGGGTAGATAGTCATCTCTCGGCACACCTCTTCATCTATTTCTCTGGCTGCATCTGAAATCGCATACTCTTTGGAGTAGGTACTTATTTTGAATAAGTAATTAATTCACGACCACTAAAAAAGTATGAGTATGTGTAATATGAATGTAATCCGGACATACTACATTCGCCACGTTGTCATTATCACGTGATCTACCAGCATCAGTTGCGTCGCTTGAATGCCATTCATAAATCCTCAACCATGGCCTCATGGGATAGTAAAGTGTCTATCCTATCAGAATATCGCTGTGAATTTGGACATACTACTTTTTTCACATACTGTTTTTCACCTACTATAAAGTAGGGAAGTATTTCGATTTCGGGTGCAGCCTCTGTTTCTTTATCAGTCTGGGTGCGTTTCTATAGCTGCATCCTGTCAAGAACACACTTCCAAATGTGTGTAATTTGCATGGGTGTAGTCTTAAATTCTTAATATAAAGCATATGCTCTTATTTCAACCATATTTTCATATGAAACATACTAGCATACTTCTTTTTCAGCCATGTTTTATAGGGCTGGGACACCTATCTCCTGATAAGATTTTTAAGAATTGCAATTCTACAAGTTTTTCTGGGGGTTTTTAACATTAGACCATTGGTAAAAGTTGAATCATAAAGATGAGTCTGATGAAACAATTCGTCACATTTTTTCTGAGTTTAATTTCAGAAGCATCAAACATTACAGTACTATATTTTCTTGCACGAATGATTCAATGACAAACACATTTTTTAACAGTCATTTGTATGTAAACTATACATCTGTTATTTTTAGCCATGTTTTCAAAAGCTACCCTACCGTAGACATCAGTGTTTATATTTGAACTATAAACTTTTATCCCAGTACTTGTATGATAATTTAAACTATTGTATCACAGAAATAATTATAGCCTACTATGAGGTTGTAATAATGACAAGTGCTCTCTCTGGATCAGCGGCAGCACCAACACAGATTTAAATGTTGCGATATGATTTTGTCAAAGGTTTAATAGACAGACAGACTGTTGTCATTTAGGAATAAGATTGTGTGGATGTTTGATTCGAGATCACACCTTTTAAAGATTAATGACGCAGCTCTACTGTCTTGGCTACTCTATCTCTCTCTCACCATTCAATTCAACATGTGATGTCTAGTTTTTTTATTTTTTATTATTTGGTATTTTTAATCCAAATGTGTGTAAAATGTCATTAAAGGGATAGTTCAAATGAAAATTTGATGTTTATCTGCTTACCCCCAGGGCATCCAAGATATAGGTGACTTTGTTTCTTCAGTAGAAAACAAATGAAGATTTTTAACTCCAACCGTTGCAGTCTGACAGTTGTATAATGCATGTGAATGGTAACAGTTGAGAGTATGAGAGCTATGAGAGTAAAAAAAACATTCACATACAAATCGGTTTGTGCGCAAAAACGAACAGTATTTATATCATTTTTTATCTCAAATACAACACTATGTCCATCAGCCTTCACTGCGCAATGACTTCCTGTAAGTGAGGTCAGACGCGATCTGGCTCATAGACATATAGCGCCGGAAGTGATCTCTCGCGCGTATCTCTACGCCATATCGTGAATTTTGACCTCACTCACCGGAAGTCATCGTGCAGTGAACGCTGAGGGGACATAGTGTTGTATTTGAGGTAAAAAAAAGTTTGGTTTCTCGCACAAACCGATCGTTTCGTGTCTTAAGACATCAATGTGCCGTCACGAGCCGCAAGGTTTATTATGGATTTGTATGTGAATGGTTTTTTTTACTCTCATAGCGCTCATACTCTCATCTGTTACCATTCACATGCATTATACAACTGTCAGACTGCAACGGTTGGAGTTAAAAATCTTAATTTGTGTTCTACTGAAGAAACGAAGTCACCTATATCTTGGATGCCCTGGGGGTAAGCAGATAAACATCAAATTTTCATTTTTGGGTGAACAATCCCTTTAATATTTGGAAGTCTGTTTAAGTGTTAAGCCAAGAAAGTGATGAGTTAAAAAATTATTTATGATATTCTAGTTCATCCATCACACTGGCAATGGATGGTCAGTTCTGGCACATTGCATTGTGGGATACAGAATTACACACAGTGTGCTCTGTTGTATATTGCTCATACATGCAGAAAGTTTACATACTGTTCAGAGTACGTACTAAATACATACTGCAGCAGTAGTATATGAGTAGCATGGTAGTATGCTATTCTAAACACAGACGACGTCTCTTTCGCTTCCACTTTTTTTTTTCTCACACTCATTCCAGCTGTGGCAGAGCCATCAAAGAACAATGTAAGACTCCAGTCTCTCCGGTTGCATGATTGCTAAAGCAATATTCAGCCCCACTGAGACAGACACAGCAGATGGAAGAAAAGAAAGTGAAGAGATGGAGACCAAGTGGTGTAATTATTTTGGAAAGATTGGAAAAACCCTATTCCAAAACTCAGGCTGCTACATGTAGGAAGGAAAGTGAGAAAGTGATAGAAAATGAAAATGAAAGCTTGGATGAGAGAGACAGAAAGGGAGAGGAATATCAAGGACTCTTTTTTGAAAATAGCAGTACAGATGCCTTGCTACCTCATGCATACACAGCAGTAGAAGAGGAGTAGACCACCTCAAAAAGTCAAATTAGAATGTTCGAATTGGAGTGTTTCTTCTCAAAGCCTCATCTTGTTCATCCATTTGAGAAGCCAAATGCAGGGGCATAGCGCGAGAGAAAGAAAACTTCCTGATAGCATGAATAAAATATCCCCACCTTCTCTCAGGCTGGAAGGGGAGTTGCGGGCACAGAGCCAAATGGAGATTCATATTCCAAGACGCTTCTCTGAACTCTGCATCCGTTTATTTCCTCGTTTATGTTTTTTTTGTGATGTGACATATGCATTTCATTTGTAAGACCAAGACGATGAGTTAATTTGTAATTGTGAAAAAGCTTGTGTTGCAGATGAGGTAGACAAGGTTAATCTTGCTTCATTATTAACATAAGAGCAAGTGCTCCGTAAACATCACAGCAATATTTAGAGGCCGCCAATGTTACCTGCTATCATTTTGGATTGCCATTTGGTTGAAAAACTAAACAAATGAATGAAAATGTCATTTTTTATCAAAATGTCAGCCGGTGTCATGTGTTTTACCTTCCAATTAGTTATTTTTCTTTTACTCTGGAGAATATCTTATTACTGCTGATATGGCCTAATCAAGCATACTTCCAGCACACTGCTCTCATATTTCTGATAACAGTGCAGTTTTGTCTGTTGCTATGAGAGGTCTGTTTACTCACTGAAACATGCTTGTTTGGAAATGTGCTGTGATTTCATGTGCAAATTGTGCCTATAAAACAGTTTTTAAGCTTTTAGACATGGCTAACCATCTAACTAATTAATCCAAAATATGACCATGTGCTTTGACTTGTGGTACATCATATGTGTGTGTGTATACAGTATATAATTGTATATACCATTCAAAAGTTTGTGGTAGTAAGATGCTATTTTTGTAAAAAAAAAACTTTACTTCAGCAAGGATGCATTAGGTTGATCAAAAGTGACAGTTAAGACATTTATGCTCTTATGATTTATGATTTATGAACCCTCTAGTCATCAAAGAATCCTAAAAAAAACTGCATCATGGTTTCCATAAAAATATAAAGTAGCAGATAAATGTTTCTTGAGCACCAAATTAGCATATTTTCTGCTGAACACAAAGGAAGATATTTGAAAGAATGTTTGTAACCAAGCAGACGTTGACTAACAGTATTTTTTCCCACTATGGTAGTCAATGGCTGCCGAGATCTGCTTGGTTACAAACATTCTTCCAAATCTCTTCCTTTGTGTTCAGCAGAAAAAAGAAATGTATACAGCTATGGAACAACTTTGGTGACTAAATGATATAATTTTCATTTTTGGGTGAACTATCCCTTTTAAAAAATATTGTAGAAATGTATTTAACACACTGAAGCTTTCCCAAGCCTTAAACACCCTCTGCTAATTTCCTCCTCACAATGCCTCACCCATTAGATGTATGCAAATGAGAACCACTTTGATTTTTCACATGAGTCTTGGTGAGATTTGCTGGTAGTTCATTATAGCTTAAATTGCCTGTTGGTTATGCAAAGAACAGTCTGTTCACACCATTGTGCTGTATGTAAAGGAAAGGAACACAGTAGTCATGCTAGACATAATAATGCATTTCATAAAATATATAGGCCTACACACTCATTCCAGGCTTATCTTTCTTCTGGAAAGGTTTGAATCCTATTTATTTGTGATTAATCTTCAAAATTTGAGTGTATAGGCTTTAGTTAACAACTGAGATGAGAGGATGTTTCTGATCTCCTGTCTTGTCTGAGTGAACCTATTGATTTTGCCACAGGTGCAAACTAATAACTGTAATCTACAGAGATTATGTGTGTATATGTTTATGTGTGTGCGGTCTTCACCCCATCTTCATTTGTGGCAATCGTTTATTGGAAAAATCCTTTCTGCCTATAAGGAAATCAGTACCACAATCATAATGTCAACTCATTTTCATTTGACACAGACAAGCTAACAAGACACAACAACAGAAAGATTTCAAAGAAATATGCATCACAGTGGATGAACAAATACACAACTATTATTAGGAGGCTGTCACATTTTCTTATGATCTTACCCATTGTAAAAGGAACATGAATGTACCGTAAACACACCATTATACATGCTCACACACAGATATATACAGATCATTTCAGTGTGACTTTTCCACTTTGTGCTTTGCCTAAGAAGGCATGAAGCCCTGGTGCTCACTAAAGCAGGCTCATCCAACCTTACCTGCCCAAAAAACACATTGCATACCTCAACCAGTGGTTTAAATGACCCCTCTGACAACAGATCTGAGACCAGTCTCATTTTGTGGAGTGCATCAAAAGCATGTCAAAGCATCTGCAGAATAAAAATGAAGGACCCAACACACTATAGAGGTGCAACTCGAGCTCCTCCTGGAATAGAGAGTAGACACTGCTGATAATGAATTAACGGGTGACTTCCCAAAGATTTTTTCACATTTTTGTCTATACGCATTCAGTAATACTAGAGCTGTACGGTTAATCAATAAAAGATTGCAATCTTGATTCAAACACCCATGCGATCTTATTCCTAAATGACAACGATATGTCTATTAAAGGTGCAGTAAGAGATTTTTGAAAAACGCTGTGGAAATGTGGATCGGACAGAGCACCAAAACACACTCCAATCAGCAGTAAGGGGTGTATACACTCATGATGGGGGAGGAGAGAGCATTCAGAACACAAGACAGACATTAGCAGAATGACTATATATAGTCATCTCTCATTCTATAGAAAAAGAGAAAAAGAGAGACAACTTTTCCTCTTTTGTATTTTCTCTGCCATCTCTCTCTTTCTATAGAAAGAGGCCAGGGAAATATTTAAAAAGTTTAAAAAGAAAGGTTACGATCAGGCAAGAGGTGGGACCTGTGTTAATATCGGAGAAGCTTTCCAGCACTGGAGAGACCTAAGCGGGAAGGCCTGAAAACTGATGCCGAGGTAGCTTTATTTTTTTCTAGATAAGTGAGTAATGTTTTGCTGTGTTTCAAAGAACTGAGATATACTGTCTTTTGCTTAAATATACTTGTGTGTCATCTTCACTTGTTTCCCAGCCAACATTTGTATGTGGGGCCCATGTGGGTATGAAACGGGCTGAAAAATTGGCTCTATATGGGATTGTCCGCAGGTTCCATAATGGCCCTATGCCAATTACCCACATGAATTTCATATAGGATGGCACTTTTGTCAACAGGTGGACCCAAACTGGGCAACACGCACCCATCTCGGTCCCAGCTTTCCTTTGCATTATTATTATTATAAGCCTGGAATCTCTAACACCATGTCCTAATTAGACGCGATGCGATAAGATTCCAAAGTAAAGCAATTTGTCAGTCCACACCAGATGCGATGCGGTTACGAGATGCGACAATATCAATCAAAAACCACAGCCAATCAGAACAGCATGTGTGCTGGCTCTTGCGGCAAGTGTACGGCACCAGAGATTAATCTTGACGGCACTCGCAAGGAAATGGATAAGTACATAATCAAATTCACAAATATTAATGAATGAGGCATTTATATAGCGCTTTCATATGTCTCGATAATCAAATTCCCAAATATTACATTACTAAAAATACTTACTGAGTTACTAAAACAATCTTTGTCATAGAGTATACTTTGTTCACAGTTTGAACGTTCTTGTTTCCATTTGTTTAATTTCAAGATCTGAGGTGAATTATCCATTTTTGCTTTTAGTACAAAGTCAAAGCTGGGAGCACTAAATGATATTCAAAGTCATATTACACACTTTTAACATTAATTATAGCACATAAACATTACCTGAAATTATCATTGCCATGTTTTGTGTTGTTGTTCCAGCCGCAACATCGCAGAAAAATAGAAAATTGAATCATCGCGTTGTTACAATCCACGCCTGTCCTGGACTCCATTTCCCATGATCCTCCCTGTCTCTCACCTGAAGTCACTCACTCCTCATCTCTCCCACTCTCCCTGGATTCCCTGCACCTGGTCATCGTCATTAGCACTCCCTTTATATTGATCTCACTTCCCTGCACTCCTTGTCCGTTCTTATGTGTTATGCCTATGTGTGTCGTGTTCGGTATCCCTTTGTAAATAAAAACCCATCTTTGTGGAAGCCCTGGATCTTCTCTTCCCTGCTGCACTACACACCGTAACAGAAGAACGGACCAAAAACTGCCAGGACTGCTGTGAAGATGGGAATCTTCCTGACCCCAATCTCTCCCGTGTCCCCCCTTAAAGACACGTCAGCGGTGGATCGCCTGTGGGGTCTCAGGCAGGGCGGTCGCCCGCTGGAGAGGTACGTGGAGGAATTCGCTGAGCTGTCTTCTTTGGTGAACTGGCCAGATGCACCACTTAACGCGTGCTTTCTGATGGGCCTGGACGAGGACACTATTCGATATATTGAACCTGCCTGTTCCTTTTCCCTAGTCGAGTCGATGAATCTGATTCTCTGTTTAAATTGTTCCAATTTCGAAATTGAAGAGGTTCAAGAGAATGAGTGTTTTCCTCGTCCGGTCCCCTCAGAGAAGCACGCGGCCTGGTCAGTTCACCCACAGCCAGTTCCCTCCACATATCTCTCCAGTGGGCCTTCCCGTGTTGTCCTGCCTGTCCACAAGACCAAATGGCAGAGAAGGAGGGCCAACGCCAAGCCCTCGTCTCCGGCCAAGATGGCCGCCGCCACGCCAGAGCCACAGGACCTCTGGTTGATGGACTTTTGGAGCGATCCTGCCGCCTCAGTTCCCACTCCGAGTCTCCTGGATTCCGCTCCAGGCCTCCAAGTTCCCGCTCCGAGTCTCCTGGATTCCGCTCCAGGCTTCCCAGTTCCCGCTCCGAGTCTCCTGGATTCCGCTCCAGGCTTCCAAGTTCCCGCTCCGAGTCTCCTGGATTCCGCTCCAGGCTTCCAAGTTCCCGCTCCGAGTCTCCTGGATTCCGCTCCAGGCTTCCAAGTTCCCGCTCCGAGTCTCCTGGATTCCGCTCCAGGCTTCCCTGTTCCCGCTCCGAGTCTCCTGGATCCCGCTCCAGCTCTCCTCGAGCCCGCTCCGAGTCTCCTGGATCCCGCTCCAGCTCTCCTCGAGCCCGCTCCGAGTCTCCTGGATCCCGCTCCAGCTCTCCTGGATCCCGCTCCAGCTCTCCTGGATCCCGCTCCAGCTCTCCTCGAGCCCGCTCCAGCTCTCCTCGAGCCCGCTCCAGCTCTCCTCGAGCCCGCTCCAGCTCTCCTCGAGCCCGCTCCAGCTCTCCTCGAGCCCGCTCCAGCTCTCCTCGAGCCCGCTCCAGCTCTCCTCGAGCCCGCTCCAGCTCTCCTCGAGCCCGCTCCAGCCCAGGAGCTCATCCCATTCCGCGTGCCCTCCATACTACCCCTGAATTTCCCCAAGAAAGTTTTGGGGGGGGGCTATATACCCGGGGGTGGGGAACATGTGGGTGGAGCACATGTGGGTGGGGCTCCTGATCCGCCATGGACTCCCAAGGCTCCTGATCCGCCATGGCATCCCAAGGCTCCTGATCCGCCGTGGCATCCCACGGCTCCTGATCCGCCATGGCATCCCAAGGCTCCTGATCCGCCGTGGCATCCCACGGCTCCTGATCCGCCGTGGACTCCCGAGGCTCCTGATCCGCCGTGGCATCCCACGGCTCCTGATCCGCCGTGGACTCCCGAGGCTCCTGATCCGCCGTGGACTCCCGAGGCTCCTGATCCGCCGTGGACTCCCGAGGCTCCTGATCCGCCGTGGACTCCCGAGGCTCCTGATCCGCCGTGGACTCCCGAGGCTCCTGATCCGCCGTGGACTCCCGAGGCTCCTGATCCGCCGTGGACTCCCGAGGCTCCTGATCCGCCGTGGACTCCCGAGGCTCCTGATCCGCCGTGGACTCCCGAGGCTCCTGATCCGCCGTGGACTCCCGAGGCTCCTGATCCGCCGTGGACTCCCGAGGCTCCTGATCCGCCGTGGACTCCCGAGGCTCCTGATCCGCCGTGGACTCCCGAGGCTCCTGATCCGCCGTGGACTCCCGAGGCTCCTGATCCGCCGTGGACTCCCGAGGCTCCTGATCCGCCGTGGCATCCCACGGCTCCTGACCCGCCGTGGACGCCCGAGGCTCCTGACCCGCCGTGGACGCCCGAGGCTCCTGACCCGCCGTGGACGCCCGAGGCTCCTGACCCGCCGTGGACGCCCGAGACTCCTGACCCGCCATGGCCGCCTGATGTCCTAGTCCCGCCCTGGAGACCTCTGTACCTGTCTGCACCTCCCCCGCACCTGCGTGTAGGTCTCCAGGGCATGGTGTTTCATCTAAGGCGCGAGGACGTGCCTACCGGGAGAGGGAAGTAATGTTACAATCCACGCCTGTCCTGGACTCCATTTCCCATGATCCTCCCTGTCTCTCACCTGAAGTCACTCACTCCTCATCTCTCCCACTCTCCCTGGATTCCCTGCACCTGGTCATCGTCATTAGCACTCCCTTTATATTGATCTCACTTCCCTGCACTCCTTGTCCGTTCTTATGTGTTATGCCTATGTGTGTCGTGTTCGGTATCCCTTTGTAAATAAAAACCCATCTTTGTGGAAGCCCTGGATCTTCTCTTCCCTGCTGCACTACACACCGTAACACGCGTCACCTTCGCGGCTGGTTAGGACAAAAACTCGAATTAGCATGGAAAAGATACCTTTTATCGCATGTCGTGGCGTCGCATCATGTGTAGTTAGGACATGGTGTTAACCACCTCTACTGCCTGTTTCAGTTACCAAAGTGTGTTTTCAAAAGTGACATGACATACTCCTAAAATATGATTTTTCTTTGGTTCTCCTTTTAGTGATCGCTATAACCCGTTAATCTTATCACATTTGCAATATATTAGTTACTTGGACTATCATGTTATGTAGGGAGCTGTTCATGAAAACTGTGTTTGTTTTTTGGGATGGAGGGGTGACTTTGCCATCAAAGGAGTAGAGGAGCTAAATAACAATTAGGCATTTGATCAGAATTATTATAGTAACACAAATTGCTTTCACTTATTGATGACATCATTCCCTGGGGCGGCAGGCACAGCAGATTCCTCCATAGTCTTTGCCTGTGTTTGTTGCATAGCGTGTACGTGAATGTGGGGGTGGAGGCATCAAGATAGGTGTGTGATCCTTTTGGGTAGGGGCGTGTTTGTTTTAGTGATTTCAAATATCAACAGTGTTTGCTAGAAATCGCTTACTGCACCTTTAAACCTTTGACACTGTGGAACATTCAAATGCTGCTGACCCAGAGAGAGCGGGTGTCATACAGGTATGAAACAGCTTCACAAACGTGAAAAGCAATCACACATTATTTCTGAGTTACAAACGTTTATCACAGAAGTACTGGGGTAAAAGTTTAAGGTCAGATATAAACTGATGTCTACGAGCGATCAAAATAGAGTAAATCACCTTTTAAAAACGTGATGCTTCAAATAAAGATTTTATCAATTACATCATTACACCAGTCGGTGGCAACAAGTGACTGTTTAAAAATTTATTTTTCATTAAATCATTCAAGTGATTTGTTCAAAACACTGGCTGCATCCGAAATTGCATAGCAGAGTATCCTACTTTTGCAGAGTATCGTGCGTCATCCTGGCGTCATCCAGGATATCTGCCAGCCCACCCTTCTATAGGTGCCTTAAACCGGGCCTGCACTGCAGTAAGCTAGACCAATATTAGGAATAGTAAAACATGGTACTCACGGTAAATCAAGAAAACGAGATTTAAACAATAAGACTAACTGTGTTGAGCTATATAACAATGATTAGTTTTCTGTCAGTGAATGTATTCAAACAGTTGCTCACCTGTCTAATAAAACACATAATATATTAAAGTGTCTTTGGTGTTTCCATGGTTCCTAAAAAATCGAAGGTAAATCGAAAGTAACGTGGGTATGATGTTATTGATAGGCGACGTGTCCTGGTTAAAATTGCTTATTTCTCTGGATTTAAACATTCTTGGAAAGGATAATATAAGTACACAAGTCAACAAAATATATAACATTGTTCTAGTGGTTTTTGGATATTTTAATCCAAAAATCCTACATATTGTGCGTTTAAGTACCTACTCAAGAGAGTATGTGTAGCAGGTGTGCATTAAGAACATTGTGATTCCACTTGCCATGACCATTTTTGAGCTTTCCTTTATCTTTCCGGCCGGCATGCTGATTTGGGGGGTGGGCGCACTTTGCTGCTTCCCAGTCTGCATGAGATCTCACAGCGGTAGGTCACACAAGTTTATGTGGTGATTTATTAAGGCCTGCATATCGTGTAATTGATTATTTCACACAATATACATGTATGGCATTACTGCCGCACGCTGCTCTAATTGCCGCACGAGTCCTCATATGTGTTTGTGTTACCCCAGATCAATAAACGAGGACTTGATGGGACGAATTAAAGAGTTTGAGAGTGATTTCGACGAACCATAACACAACGCAGATAAAACACCGCTACATATGCGATTCCGAATGTACCCTGATTCATCCATTAATGAAACAAGTGAAGTCTTAATGAAGTCATTGGATCATTCAACAGAGTTTTTAAAATGTTAATTGTTGCAGTCTATTTAAAAAAAAATAATATGAATTAATAAAAATAAAAAAATAGACTGCAATAATAATCATTTTGTCATAACATTCATAAATGTTAGTAGTAGATTTGTGCAGCTCTACAGTATATTGCAGTAAATAACTGCACAGTATTTCAAAATACAATGAATACTTCCAGTTACCTTATTATCCAAATTGTTTAGATTTTTACAATACACAGCTTCTTTTCTATCAAGCAGTTCAAATTTACAACACGGGCTCAGTGAAAATGCAAATTCACTCTCTGCAGTGGTGCACTGTTATTTATCAAACAATGTAAAATACTTAAATACATGATATTTATGTTCAAACATTTGTTTACACTTATACATTTTTACAGTTTAATGTGGACTAAAACATGCCAGCCCAGAAAATATATCTAGATATAACATTGAAATGTTATGGTTCCTTATTATAGTTGTGCACTGAACTGACCTGAGCTGAATAGACACTGTTTTCTTTTCTCTCTCTCTCTCTCTCTCTCTCTCTCTCTCTCTCTCTCTCTCTCTCTCTCTCTCTCTCTCTCTCTCGCTCTCTCTTAGAGATCAGTATTTGAGTTTGTCTCATTTGATGAATTTTGCATCGTTTCTGTGATTTTTCCTGTTTATTACTGTAAAGCTGCTTTGAAACAATCTGTATCGTATAAAGCGCTGTGTAAGTAAAAGTGATTTATCTTGACTCTTTTGCACTTTAATCAGTGATCATGTACCATGATAGTACAATATACCATGATGAAAGCATCAGTAATTATCGTTGTAAGATCGTCACATGCCTAAAATTTACATCATAAAGTTTATTTGAAAAAGGTTATTATGTAATTTAATACTGTGTAATTACATACTGTGATACCATGATAAAAGCTTCCGTAATTATGTGACATGACATTTTGATTCTGTCACATGCCCAGAATCTACAGAAACATGTCCTGTTCTGTCAGAAGGCATGATGTTCAGTTTCTCACTGTGACTGACTTGTGGGTGAGCTGTCTCCCTTCAGCATTGCTAATGTTAAATGAATGCCTCCACTCTACATGGCTGTGGGGGGATCAATAATAGCACTAGGCCTGCAGTATAGGCTCTGAACCATCTTTAACCCCAGTCTCAGGTTTAGGCCTCTCAGAGTCCGCTCCTCCCTCCCCCTTAACTGCATGTGAAGCCCTGGAGGCCAGTCTTGAAACTCAAAGACCTCAAGGCACAGTCAATAAAACCAGATTTAGAATTTAGTCATGAAGAGCAAGAGAAAGGAAAAACCACTCAGTGAACTGACTTTAGATCATTTGGGATCAGTGATTAGGAGAAATGGTGGTCCCATTGCAACGTGGGCTATTCTTGGCTTCATATTCTATAGAGGCCTTTGATGACTTAAAGTGCAAATTGCAGATACATGTACATGCACTCCCACGGTTTAATTCATAAATGAGAGAGGTAACGCTGCTTTGGCTCTAAGGATATTTCTCACAAAGCAGTAATAGCCTAGCCCTTCTTTAGCTGAGTTTTAATTTGTGAATAAGAGGGTAGTTAACAGTAAATTAACACACACCAGCATACTGAGCACCTTAGGACCTACAAGTCTCAAACAGATAACCCTCACACACACAAATACAGCTCAGAAGAAGTTCAGAAGAATAGCATTAATTTCAAATAGAAATCTTTTTTTTACATAAATGTATTTATAATAAAATAAAATTATTTCTGACTCCAAAATTTTGAATGATAATACACTATATTGCCAAAGGTTTTGGGACACCTGCCTTTACATGCACATGAACCTCAATGACATCCCATTCTTAATCCGTAGGGTTTAATATGAAGTGGCTTTCCACAAGGTTTAGGGGTACATTTATGGGAATTTTTGACCATTCTTCTAGAAGCGCATTTGTGAGATCAGGCACTGATGTTGGACGAGAAGGCATGGCTCGCAGTCTCTGCTCTAATTCATCGGGTTGAGGTGCAGGCCAGTCAAGTTCCTCCACACCAAACTCGCTCATCCATGTCTTTATGAACCTTGCTTTGTGCACTGGTCTACAGTCATGTTGGAACAGGAAGGGGCCATCCCCAAACTGTTCCCACAAAGTTGGGAGCATGAAATTGTCCAAAATGTCTTGGTATGCAGAAGCATTAAGAGTTCCTTTCACTTGAACTAAGGGGCCAAGCCCAACCCCTGAAAAACAACCCCACATCATAATCCTCCACCAAACATTACACTTGGCACAATGCAGTCAGGCAAGTACCGTTCTCCTGGCAACCGCCAAACCCAGACTTGTCCCTCAGATTGCCAGACAGAGAAGCATGATTCATCACTCCAGAGAACATGTCTCCACTGCTCTAGAGTCCAGTGGTGGCGTGCTTTACACCACTGCATCCAACGCTTTGCATTGCACTTGGTGATGTAAGGCTTGGATACAGCTGCTCTGCCATTGAAACCCATTCCATGAAGCTCTCTACGCACTGTTCTTGAGTTAATCTGAAGGCCACATGAAGTTTGGAGGTCTGTAGCTATTAACTCTGTAGAAAGTTGGCGACTTCTGCGCACTGTGAGCCTCAGCATTTTCACGAATGGACTTATTGCACAATTGCTTATTGTGACTACTGTTATTAAATAACATTTTATTAAAACCTGCAAAAACCTTTCTTGCACATGCAGATTATATTTTAAATCAAGGAATTTATAAGGACAATAAACAAGGAGTTGATAAGTTTGGTTTACTCGTTCTATAGTATACTTTAGACATAAAGAACATATCCGCGTTTGTTGATCATTGCCTATAATGTGTACTGTAGTTGTGCAACTTTCAGTCGAATCCGACATGGGATAAATTAATTAACTGTGAACACAAACACCATTAACTTAAGTGAATGAAAGGCAATAATCAGCAAAATGCACTCACGCAAATAACTTTATTCGATTGTTTCAATATGCATTGACCTAGATTACTTTATTTGAATGTTTCCTTGATATAACATGACACAGAGAAATGCATAGTGACATAATTGCATGATGACGTCAGGAACCTATGAATCGGCTTTTTGAACCGGTTCATTAAACCGAACTTTCTGAAAAGAACCGGTTCACGGAAATGAATCGGACTATGCATCAATAATGCCTAGATGCTTGATTTTATACACCTTTGGCCATGGAAGTGATTGGAACACCTGAATTCAATGATTTGGAGGGGTGTCCCAATACTTTTGGCAATATAGTGTATATAAAAACAATCTGAAAAGAATTTTTTGTTTCATTGTATGGATAAAAAACTCAGAGATATTTAAAAAATATGTTCTTTTATGTTCTGCAGAAGAAAGACAGTCATATAGGTTAGGGACGATGTAAGGGAGAGTAAATGATGACAGAATTAGACTGCAGCATCCAAAACACAAAATTTCTGGTCGCCTATATTGATATTTTGTATATTTCTGGTTTCTTTTTGAGGTTTTCTTTTTCTAAGCTATGAATGCACTTCAATGTCAGTATTTGCTTATTTTGGCCCAGATTTAGCGCCATATCAGAATTCAGCTGGAAGCCAGAAAAAACAAGCTGGACAAGTTAATTTGACTCCATGCCCAGCACACTAATGGAATAGGCATATGGGCCGTGCGGGTTCAGAGTGAGTTGGCGAAACCCATTTAGTGACCCAGCACAGAGATTTCACAAGGGACCTCCTGTGATCACCATCAATACACATACACACAAACATAAGCCCACTAATAAATTGTGTGATACCTGATATGGGAAGGTGACAGAGATCTCCGTCAATATTTTGTTAGAAGTGTTCATGAGGAAGCACACACGAGTCCAAAAGCTTTCTTCAGAAAGAGAGGGAGTGACTAAAACTCTCACAAAAGCTAAAACACAGCATTATCTGTCACATCAGACACTCAAACTACCAAAAAACTGCAGGCTCACACTGTTATTTGGTCTCCAAATTGTTTCTGAATCCCCCTGTGACAGGTTTTAAAAGGGTTTCCAAGTTTCCACAGCACCTGTAGATATAGAAATGGTTTCATAGTGCACAGCCACAGCAACAAAAAAAAAACACCATGAACCAGCCTAGTATAATTTGCTTGCCTCACACCGTGTGCTCAGCTGCATTCTTAAAAAAAAAGGTTTCAAAAGGTGGTTTTCACAGAGATTCCATTAAAGTGCTGCTATTATGCTTTTTTGGATATTACCTTTCATGCAGTGTGACATAAAGTTATCTCCTAAAAAAAAGAAACCATTCTGAATTGCTGAAATGAGAATTGTGTCTCACTTCCTGCTGCAAACCTACGTAGGTTTGTAACACATTTGCATAGTGCCATAGTGTTTTTTTATTGGCTGCCCGCGAACATCGTCTCAAACACTGCTGAGGCCTAGAAGAATTTGGTTTGTATTGTTGACATGCTGAGAAGTTGCTGTTTTCTGCACTAAGAAAACAAATCCACTTTGCATGCACTTCAAAAGGATGAGGCTCAAATTTATATGGTAAAACCAATGCCGTTGTATCACTGTATATACAATTGCTGAGGAAGCCTACGGAGCTGAAATTCAGATATGGTAATAGGCATTTGTGACACATGCTGTAAGCACCAATCCCAACAGATTGGGGCATCTGACACAGTCAGAGCAGAGTAGACTCTCGGAAAGGAGGGGTTTAGAGAGACTGAATCCTTGATCGAGACATTTCAGACACTGTGAGAAAAGATTGATGTTGTAATGTATTTTATGAGAATATTAAAGTGCTGTTTGACCTTGGGTGCATTTAAACTTATTATTGGAGACCTTCAAAACTTCAAAATTAGGAACCTTTAATATAGCATAATAGGGGCATGAAACAGAAGTTGCAATAGTTTTTGTCTTCCTATTGTGATGTGTATCCGAGTGTAACGGCTTCTCAAACAAGATAAAATGTAAGGCAGAACTTGATTTTGTCCATCAGGAATTGATTGGATCATTGGGGTTTGAGTGAGTGAGTGAGGAGACGAGACGAGAATTTAATTTGATTATGATTTTAAAAGAACCATTTTGAGTTCCTCAAAGAACCTTTCATGGACAGTTTTTAAAAGGACCATTTTTGTTCTTAGTGTGAAGAACCTTTTACAATTCTGAAGAGCATTTATAAAGAACCTTTTGTGCAATTTAAAGTTTCCATTGATATTTAAGGTTCTTCATGGAACCACATATGCTAATAAAGAACCTTTATCTTTAAGAGAACTGCTTAATTGTGCCTTAAAATCAGCTAAAAGATCATCTTGACCAGACTGGAAGACTATCAAACCTGCTTAAGCTGGTTTAAGCTGTTTTTTTGTTTTGTTCTTTTTTCACCAGAATGGTGTGTCTCTATCTTCCAGGCTTATATTAGTTGTCTTATGTAATCGCTTTGTAACTGAATATGCCTTTCCGTGAAGCCTACACCCCTCATTTCAATTCTCCATTGCTTCAGCCATCTACCTCATATCCATCGCTTCACTCCTCCACCTTTAGCTGTTGGTCTCGGATGAAATGGTTGGAAATGTGGCCGTCACATATACCGATACCACAGTGCCATCTATTGGTGGAAAATAGAGGCTGCATTAAAGGTTGATGGAGTGGGAAAGCAAGATAAAAGAGAGATTCAAAGCAGAAAAGGTAAATATTTATACTGAAGCGAATTGAGTGGTCAGTCAGAAATGAAGCTGAAGTGTAATAATGGCTGATTTTGACAGTTTGTGATTTAAAAAGAAAACAACAGGGGAGAGAAAGTGTGTGCATAGATGACCCTTTAAGTAACCAAAAATCATGGTTATGTTTAGAGGCAAATTTATGATTCTGTCTGGTCAGAATACACAGATATATCTCTCTCTCTCCCTTTCTCTCCGCTGTCTCTTTTATCCCTTTATCAGTCATAGTTAAATGTAAATAATGCTGGTGTGATGGACGATGCTGTCAGGCTTCTTCAAAGCACTCTCACCCATGAGAGCCCTGCTCCCGGATGGGTACAGCATAAACGGATAAAAGGAGAAAAGAATGAGTACAGGGATTCCCATTCAGACTGATGACTAAGTCATCTTCAATGCACCATCATTTATGTGAACAGTAAACATAGTGAGAATGAGCTACATGAAAGGGGGATTTGACCAATAACTGCTAAGCCTATATCCAATACTAAACCACAGTGCCTACCCATGAATAGTTAACCAAACTCTGCATTAATGCTTAAAGGGTGCATATTAGAATATTAAAGAAACATATTAGGACCTAAAGTGGATTACTACATGTTGAAAGGATACTGCCCCAGTAACAGATTTTACTGGATATTTTTAATATTCAACAATATTACTGATTATTGACTGTACTGACGCTGTTGTATGAGAACTGAACTGAGCTGGACGATTACATATTTTGGCAGTTTTGGCCGATTCTTGTTCTGGCATGGCATGGTATTTTTTTACCTTTCAGCCAGTTGCACAACTACTATCTTGTTAGATGGCACATTGTTCTAATGTTCTTGTTGCATCAGATACAGTGTCATGATACCGTGTTAAGTATGTAGTAAGGGTAAGGGCACAATTAAGCCTTTTTTTATTTTAGGTATTTTTGGATGGCTTGTGTGTGAACTTAATCTAAGATCCTGGATAATATAAATTCCGAATTCACAAGTTTCTTGTTAATAAAAAAATACAAAAGAAATTACATATATGAGCAGGCATACACTATAAATCTTCAAGAAGTGTGATTGAAAAGGGTGATAGATCTACAAGAGCGATGCTGAAATACAAACACACTTCTTGATTTGCATTTGATTTGGATGGGAATTATGGGGCGTTACGTTATTACAATACTTAAAGCCCTTTGAAAAACTTTTCTCATCTCTTTCTAATCATTGCTATATTGCAATATAGCCCTTGAAAACCATCGCTACAGTTCCCAAGTCATTTCTTTTGTATTGCACTGGTCTATGATAGTCTGTGTGAGTGTCAGCTGTAATATGTTTTGCCTCACTCTGACATATGGAGGGAAAGATAAAGTCTGCTGTAGAGACGTCACTAAGACTGAATGAGACCGAATAAAAAGTATATTTCAGTCTGTGCGTGTGTGTGAGTTTCAAGGGGCTGTTTTTTAAGCAAGTGGAGAAATAGGAGCTATAAAAGCTCCTGTTCCTGTTCTTTATGCCCTTGTAGTATTTAATCGATTTAATCACTTATTTTATCGGTTCCTTTAATCAGGGCTCCGTATTGTTACTAAAATGGTTGCAAACGCACCAAAAAAACCATTTGCCACACTATCTTTGAATCTAGTCATCACTGGGACAATTTGTTTGATTCCATATGTGGCTTCATCAGATGCTGTACTCAACAAATGAACACAATGCAATATCTGATTTGTGAACATGACTCCTATTAACTGATTCAGTCATAAAGATTAATTAGAGATCCTCAAACTCACTCTTGAGCAGTGTTGTGTAAGTTACTCTAAAAGTAATTAATTATTAGATACTAATTACATCTTCAACAGTGTAATTAGATTACTGTACTAATTACTCTCTTTAAAAGTAGTAGATTACTTATTACTAATTAATTTCTAAATCCCATATCAACCTCAACCAGTTGAACAATACAGGACAGGCACGAAACAGCACTTTTGATTTTATCAAATAAACAATAAACAATTGCATAAATTATTCTTGAACTGACCAAAGTGTGTAAAGAGAGAAGGTTCCACTATTGCTTTATATTGAATTGCTGTATAGTCTATACAGTATTTAATGCAATTACATCAGAATGTTATGAGTAATTGCTTTACTTTTTTCAAGGGAATGTATTCAATTACAGTAATTAGATAGTAATAATATAGTAATATATAATATAGTAATTACCAAGTAATTAATTACAACCAACACTGCTCTTGAGTTATCCTTTTGAGTCAGACTCGCTCAGTGAATCATTCAGAGCTGTTACAGTGTTCACAGTGAACCATGAAATGAACTGGAAACCATTACCTTGATGTATAACTACTTTAGGTTTGTCTATTCACAGACTGCTTGTTCGTAAGCCAACGTGTAATTAAAGATACATATTATTCTAAATAAACAGAATTTGGCAGAATATGGGAAGCTCGAAGTTGTGTGTGGAGTGATGAATCACAATTAAACATGAATTGCATTGTGATGCTCCAAAGCGGTGTCTTCGAAAATCTGCTGTAGAAATATAATAATAAATGCATCTCTACCACAGTGAAGAATGGAGGAAGAGGTGTCATTGTGTGGGGAGCCTTTTTAGCTGCTGGTATTGGTGAGCTACTTCACTGTGAAAAGTAATTTAATGCTTTGGAGTACAGGAGAATACTGCAGAATGGCTTGCTTACCAAAAAAAAAGTTGTATCTAAAGATATTAGATGCTAATTTTTCAACAAGACAATGCTCCTGCCCAAATTGCAAAGACAACCAAGAAGTGGCTTGAGAACCATCATTGGACACCATTGAAGTCCATCAGGCTCATGTTTTGGCCTGGTCAGAATCCAGATTTGATCCTCAGTGAATATTTGGTCTCACATTAAATGCAAACAAACTGGAAGACATTACACTCATGAACAGTTTGAAGCCATTAACATTGAGTGGAACAACACTGACTCTTATTGTAAAAAGCTATATACATGTTGTCACGATTTCTGAGTCTTATTTTGAAATTCTATTGTGTTTACCTTAGTTCCTGTTTCCTGTTTTGTACCATCGGTGAGGCAGAGAGGGAGCCCGGAGCCCGGACCCACGCCTACTACTGACCGAGCGCTAGAGCCTGCCACCTGGGTCGTCCCAGAGTCAAAGTGTGCTGATCAGTCCATCTCAGAGCCAGGAGCGGATCTAAACCTGATAGATCTGTAGTACGCAGATCCAGTTCCCACCCAGATCCCCACCCCCAAGTCCCCGTCATCTTCGCTGGTCCAGTCAGGATATTTGGATTCTCCTGTCCGCAGATCTTTTTCCACTGATGTTCCGTCCTGATTTACTGGTCCCATCTCCACCGCTGATGTCATCTATCTCAGGGGTGGCGAACTGAGAGAGCCTCAGTCCTGCAGAGTTCAGCTCCAACCGTGATAAAACTCACCTGCCTGTAGCTTCCTAGTAACCCTTCAGACCTTAATTAGCTAGTTCAGGTGTGTTTGATTAGGGTTGAAGCAAAATTATTCAGGACTGTGACTCTCCAGGACTGACGTTCGCCACCCCTGGTCTAGCTGCTCGACTCTGCCCCCGCCGCTAGCTCCGTCCGGCTTGCCAGCTTTGCTTCAGGCTTCCCCTCCACCAGCTCGTCATGAGACTGAGTCCCCAGCTGCATCTCAGCCCGACGGCTTGGCCCCGGCTCTACGTTCCCTCATCTCCACCGTGGCCCGTATGCCCTGGGACTCCTCTGGGCTCCCTTGTCCATCCGGATAAACCAAGGTTGGTAGTCGCTCAATTTCCGCCACGGACTTCCTGCGCTTTGACCCTCCACCCCTTCGGCTCCACCAGGATTCTCCTTCACTCCGGCTTCTCTGTCGTCCTCATCTGCTCCATCGTCACCCCAGTCAGCCAAGTCCTCGCTGGTTCTTCCACACACCCTGGTTTTGCCTCCGTCGATCGGTTCCCGGGCTCAGCCCAACCCAGCCTTTCAGCCAAGACACCACCATGGCTCCTCCCACCGTTGGCTCCACCATGGTTTTCGTCTCCACCGACAACTCCTCATCCCTGTCCATCACCAGCTCCGCGCCCTCCCCCAAATCCTCCTCCCTCCACTGTTGGATGTTCAGTTAATGCGTGAGGACACGCCTTCCGGGAGGGGGAACTACTGTCACGGTCTCTGACTCTTATTTTGATATTCTGTTTTTCCCTTAGTTCCTGTTTCCCTGCAGTTTAGTCTCAGTTTCTGATCATGCCCCTTTTCATTATAATTATCATTGTCTTATTTATTTCATTGTTATCCTCTTCATATACTACCTGTTCTGTTTAGTCCTCTGTTGGTTATTGTCTTTCATAATGTGTTTATTTCCAGTGTATTCTTCTACGTTCGTCAATTTTGATTATTCCCTTCTCGTGCTTGTTGCCTGCTACACCGACACGTTACACATGTATACACAAGTATACTGTATATATAATGGTTCTGATCATGGTTATTCGATCTAATAATAATTATCTGATATAACCGCAATATTTTTGCAGTTTTAGTATCATTTTGCCAAAGAATATAACCAACATTGGTAACACTTAACAATAAGGTTTCATTAGTTAACATTAGTTAATGTATTACCTAACATGAACTAACCATGAGCAGTACATTTGTTACTGTATTTGTTCATCTTTGTTAACGTTAGTAAAAATACAAATGTTCATGGTTTGTTCATGTTAGTTCACAGTGCATGAACTAATGTTAACAAGATTTTAATAACGTATTAGTAAATGTTGATATTAACATTAACAAAGATAAATAAATGCTTTATAAGTGCAGTTCATTATTAGTTCCTGTTAACTAATGTTAACTAATGAACCTTATTGTAAAGTGTTACCAAAACATTGTTGTAAAGTACATAAAGATATAGTCAATGGTCTTCATTCATACTAAATTCATATTAAATTGGTAATAACCATTATTTGTATGAAAATTAATCGCCTATGCAGCATAGGTGCACCTATAGGTTCATAACTTGTTTTTTCCTTCCATTTTTTTCCAAGGTTGGTTCTTCCAAGATCAGTGCACAGCAGAACTCTGAGTTATTAATTACTTCAAAGTTTCAAGGATTCTGCTGAAGTTGAGAAAGATTGAGGTCAGAGGGCAAGTTTCTCTCAAATCGCAGCTTCTGTTTATTATTCACAATATGTCCAGTCACAGAACAAGCTCAACAGCGCGTATGCTAATTTGTTCGAGAAATGCCGCCCCACAAATAGAAATGCGTTGTTATAGTAGCACCATAACAAAACAAAACAAAAAACATGGTTAAAACTTTATAAAATACCAAACAAACTAGTATTTGTAAAAAAAATAAAAAAATAAAAAAATAAAACTGCATCTCGCCCACAAACATAATCAGAACATTTTGTTTATTATATTTTCATACTTGTTTTTTTTTTAATCAAGAGCCTTTGTTGGACAGAATGACTTTCTTTACCTCCCACTGCTTGACTTCTCAATCCCACGGCTGTTATTGCAATAAATGTGGTTATATCTTAATGTGTAATAATAATTTCTCTGTTTAAACCATGCAAAATAGTCTTACACAGAAAGTGAATAATTCACATATTGCTGAAAAGATTCATTCCAGCCATTTTTGAAAGCATTTTAACAGTAGATTACAGTAAAATGTAGATTGAAACTTTTGGATGCTGTCAGTATAGAAGCAGCTGCTCAATGGAATGCGATTCATCTCGCTCTGCAGTTATCTGTTTTTATTCAATCACACTGTGCAGTTGTTACCTTATCCTCTGGTTTCACAGACAAGGTTTAAGCCTAGTCCCAGACTAAAATGTGTATTTGAGCTTTTTTAACTGAAAGCAACTTGCACTGACATCTTAAAATATGTCAGTGCCATGGATCAAGACGCACATCAGTAATGTTTCTTTTTTCTAAAAAACATTTATTAAAAAAAAGCTACTTTAAAGGGGACCTATTATGCAAAATCCATAGAGTCCACAGTGTGTGTAAACAACCAGCCTATAATAGTAAAAATCCACCCAATACTTTTTATAATCCCCATCAATCATTATCAATCTCTCATAACAGGCTGTTTCATATTTCCCCGCCCATGACTGTTAATGATCTGCCCTTTTAGCATAGACATACCCCTGAGTGAGAAGCACAAAGACCACCATTTCTGTTTACTGGCTGTATCAGCTAGAAAAACATTACATATGTTCTGTTGTTGGATGTACCAACGAACATATGAGTCTCCATCGACTCCCAGCATCCGAGCCACTAAGGGGAACGTGGTTAATTTTCATTTTTGAAGTAAATGTGCCAAATAATGTCTGTGAAATGTTATATATTTACGCAAATCATTTTATGCATGATTGCTTTACCAACAAGGGTCAGTACAACACTGGATTTGCAAAAAAAAAAAGTTGTTTCTGAAGAATGGGTCAATACCAACGCTTCATGCTCTAACTTAATATCCAGAACAAGTAAGGATGGCACAATATTTTGTGAATGTTTGCAAATTTCCTTTCTAAATAAGCTTTCTATAATGCTGTACGGCTAAAGTTACCGTAGTCTCTGACTATATTCACAAAGACTAGAGCTATGTCGTTAGTTTTATCCCAAAAACGCTCCCGTCTGCATAATCCATAAACGCACATTTATTATGCATTGTATAGTTGGGTGACGTGTTACGTTCCCACACGAGCACTTATACAACAATTTATAGATTAACATGACGGTACATGCTAGTCGATGAGTTGAATCAACTCTACAGCAACTACATAAATGTACTGAAACTTCACAGACACATTCTGGGGACACCAAAGATTTACACTCACCTAAAGGATTAATAGGAACACCATACTAATACTGTGTTTGACCCCCTTTCGCCTTCAGAACTGCCTTAATTCTACGTGGCATTGATTCAACAAGGTGCTGAAAGCATTCTTTAGAAATGTTGGCCCATATTGATAGGATAGCATCTTGCAGTTGATGGAGATTTGTGGGATGCACATCCAGGGCACGAAGCTCCCGTTCCACCACATCCCAAAGATGCTCTATTGGGTTGAGATCTGGTGACTGTGGGGGCCATTTTAGTACAGTGAACTTATTGTCATGTTCAAGAAACCAATTTGAAATGATTCGAGCTTTGTGACATGGTGCATTATCCTGCTGGAAGTAGCCATCAGAGGATGGGTACATGGTGGTCATAAAGGGATGGACATGGTCAGAAACAATGCTCAGGTAGGCCGTGGCATTTAAACGATGCCCAATTGGCACTAAGGGGCCTAAAGTGTGCCAAGAAAACATCCCCCACACCATTACACCACCACCACCAGCCTGCACAGTGGTAACAAGGCATGATGGATCCATGTTCTCATTCTGTTTACGCCAAATTCTGACTCTACCATCTGAATGTCTCAACAGAAATCGAGACTCATCAGACCAGGCAACATTTTTCCAGTCTTCAACTGTCCAATTTTGGTGAGCTCGTGCAAATTGTAGCCTCTTTTTCCTATTTGTAGTGGAGATGAGTGGTACCCGGTGGGGTCTTCTGCTGTTGTAGCCCATCCGCCTCAAGGTTGTGCGTGTTGTGGCTCCACAAATGCTTTGCTGCATACCTCGGTTGTAACGAGTGGTTATTTCAGTCAAAGTTGCTCTTCTATCAGCTTGAATCAGTCAGCCCATTCTCCTCTGACCTCTAGCATCAACAAGGCATTTTCGCCCACAGGACTGCTGCATACTGGATGTTTTTCCCTTTTCACACCATTCTTTGTAAACTCTAGAAATGGTTGTGTGTGAAAATCCCAGTAACTGAGCAGATTGTGAAATACTCAGACTGGCCCGTCTGGCACCAACAACTATGCCACGCTCAAAATTGCTTAAATCACCTTTCTTTCCCATTCTGACATTCAGTTTGGAGTTCAGGAGATTGTCTTGACCAGAACCACACCCCTAAATGCATTGAAGCAACTGCCATGTGATTGGTTGATTAGATAATTGCATTAATGAGAAATTGAACAGGTGTTCCTAATAATCCTTTAGGTGAGTGTATATTACATCTTGTGAAATTGACTGAACTAAATTAAACTAAAGCTCAATTCTGGCTTATTCTAAGCCCTGTCTGTGAAACAGGCCTACGGGTCATATTGGATAATAATGTTTGTGACTTGAATAAATTCTGTTCATTTAAATTCAGGCTAATTTAGGCTACCTGACAAAGTAGTTTTATAGTGTACAATGATTAGAATTGCATATGTTGAAAAATCTCAAAAACAAATGTGAATAATATGCTTTCAAAATGAATGTAATATTTCATCTAAATAAAATGTCAGGTAACCCAAAAAATGTACACCATTCAAAAGTTTGGGGTAAATATGTTTTTGAAAGATATCTCTTGCTCGCCAAGGCTGCATTTATTTGATCAAAAATACAGTAAAAACTGTAATATTGTGATATATTATTACATTTTATAAAATGTCATTTATTCCTGTGATGGCAAAACTGAACTGAATCGCTGCTGAATGGAAATTATAATCTTAGTATTATCAA
Source organism: Rhinogobio ventralis (assembly GCA_039654625.1). Classification (NCBI taxonomy): domain Eukaryota; kingdom Metazoa; phylum Chordata; class Actinopteri; order Cypriniformes; family Gobionidae; genus Rhinogobio; species Rhinogobio ventralis. Next base: position 23,501,195 of record CM077198.1, on the reverse strand, counting down.
TGTTGAATATAGTTGTGCTGCTTCCTTTTTAAAAATAAATAGACAGTTCAAAAGGACTGCGTTTATTTTAAATAGAAATGTTGTAATAAATGTCTTTGTTGTGACTTTTGGTGAATTTAATGTATCCTTGCTGAATAAAAGCATTAATTTCTCTTAAAACAAGCAAAGAAAAAAATCATACGCTTTAGTAAAATTCATGTGGTAACTTAGAAATATTTTTAATATGACTAAATTAACCTGCCTACATTAGGTTACACCAACAAAAGTCCTTTTAAAAATGAAATCAGGTAGAAATATTGCCTTGAGATAACAACACAGTTTCATATTCTACAGTATATTTAACTTGTGATTCTCCAAGTCTAGGGCTTTTGGTGGTGTTTGCTCATGTGTTTGCGTGCACGTGTCCTGGTGATTATGTGTGTTTGTAAAATTTGCCTTGGGCTGAAGTTTAAAGCTGAAGAAGTGTACTTTAACTCATCAGTCTCTTTCAGAAGTTTTGATGCCCTTCGAGCACAAAGCCCCAAACCAGACCCCATACTTTATAATTTGCCTAAGGCACTGGGCTCCACTGTAGGCTACAGACATATCACAGAGAGCACAGCTACCTCACCAGAGAGAGAGAAGTGGAGAAAGATAGCTGGAGTGAGAGAAAGAGGGAGAGAAAGATGTCCCTGTTGGCAAAATTAAAGACTGAAGAATGCGAATTGTTTCTTGTCCTCAGCAGCTCGATAGTTTCTGAAGGAAACAAATATAACATTGTCTGGTTTAAACATATAAAAACTTATAAATGTGTGTGCTTAGTGGACTATTTGTGCCTGCTTTCCTAATAACTCAGATATGTCTTAATAAGATTCCTTTGAAAAGGGCTTGCACTCCAGAGAAATTTCCTAAGGACACTTAAACACTGTCTCTCGTCCCCAGCAGAACATCCTTGAATTGCATAGCACCATAGAGGTGTATAAATGAGAGCGAGCACGAATCTGGCCCTGCGGTGGCATTTCTGTGATGATAAGAAAAACACAAACACTTCTGTAATTGTTTTTATGATGCTTTCTTTTGTCCTGAAGGCCTGATGAAGAAAATCAGCATAAAAGATAATTAAAAAGTTACACTGAAACAGCCCGATGTGTCTGCCATCTCTTTCTTTCTCTCTCGCCCCGTCTTTGCCCTCCAGTCACAGAAATGGAAATAAGGTTCTAGCGTCGAGCATTCAAACCTGAATGCAGCCATTTACAAACTCTTTGATAAACGACGTCTTGAAATACTTTCAAGACGAACCGCTTGTGCTTTTTAACATGCAATAAATTATGGCTGCTTGCTGTCTTGTTGCTAATGAAGAATCTCAGCTTTGCATTACTACCTGAGCTCCGCGGGGTGTCGTTTTATAGCCTGAATTAGGTTGCATTTGTATGTTAGAGACCTTAATGCACTCTAATGAAAACCAGGGTCTAACAAAAGTGTTCAAACATCTGAGCACACAAAACAATGCTTTATCTTTTCCCCATGGAATTTTCCAGGGCATTCCTAATGGATTTGGGGGGGGGGGGGGGGGGGGTGAGTGAATGAACAGTACTCTCACTACCTATCCCCGCTAGAAGTGTTCTGTTTTCCCTCCGCTAAAGATCCACCGATTCCGCAAATCCGCTCCGTGTTATCCCATTCGCTCCTCAGTGTCACTCTATCTGGAAAGTGGAGACGACAGTTCCAGAATGTCGTCGTATTAACAGTATGCATTACAATCCGCAGAATTAGTCACTTTACTGTTTTTGTATTTCTGTCGGTAATATTTTGCTCCTGGTCTTCTAATAGTGCTAACAATAATTGTTGTACCCGCTCTGATCTAATATAAATAACACCAAATTTGCTGTTGATGGCACACTTTGTAGAAAAAAAATATATATAATAATATAATTTCATATAATAACCCATAAATTGTTACAGAATGTATAAATTACTTTTGATATAATTCTTATTACTATTAATATATCTTTTAAAGTGTCATTCATGTAAAATTCTAAATAAAATATTCTACTTACAATTTTATTTTGACAATTTAATAGAATAATTGAATAACCGATAACAGAAAAATCTGAATCCCAGTAAAAGAGATTCATCTGAAAGGTAAAATTGTTTTATGACTTATGTACAAGCATGTGAATATTTACTTATTTAATTGCCCATATTTTAATTGAAGATATGTCATAATATATATATAAAAAAACATTCACTCAATTAACCTATAGGTTTTAATTAAGATGCCTGAAATGTATATCTAATTCATGAAAATATTAAATAATAGCCCTGTTAATTACAATAAGTATTACATTTAAAAATAATAACACCAGTAACAACATGCCACTTGGGCCCTTCTGTGCCAAATATGGCTGGGTCATCTTACCCCAAGGGTCTAATTTAGACTAAGGGTCTAAAACATTGTGTCCACAAATCCCTCATTAACAAATAGACACAAAAACATTGCTATTCAACATAATACAATGTCATAGATCACTATTTTCGAGAGACGCAAAATTAGTTTAGACTAAATCTCACAAATGTTGATATTCATGACAAAATTAAAAATAGCATAGCCATTCATTAAAAGTGCTGAGATGAGATTTTGTGTCATCTATGGTCAGGAGAAAAAATTAGGGCTCAGAGAGTGAGGGAGAGCCCACTGAGCATCAGCCAAATCAGACAGTTACAGGCTGCCAGTAAAGGAATAGTAAGAGTAAGAAGGATAATTTGTATTGACATCACCCTGTCCTCGCCCCCAACCCCACCCCAGTGCCCCTTTTTTGGTTTGGGCCACTGCCCCTCAAAATGTCTGTGCACGGCCCTGCTCAGATGAAAATGAAATGCATGTGAAATGTAAGAATATTATAATAAGGAATTATAAAATCGTGTTCAACCATTGAATGAAACCCAGTGCCATGTCAGATTCCACAAAAGCTATTTTTCAGGAAAATTTCGATCATCTTTCAACTTTCTTTAGTGTGTAATGTTGCTGTTTGAGCATGCAAGAGCTCTGCAAAGTTACAAAGCACAGAGTCCACTCCAAAAAGGAAATTATTATGGTAAGGGGCGTGACATTTCTGAAGCACACTGGAAGTAGTTGACCAATCGCAAAACACTAGTCCAGCTGACCAATCAGAGCACATTGCGCTTTTTGGAAGGAGGGGATTCATTGAGACCTGAAATAAACAAAGCGTTACTGACAGACTGGGAAGAGAGGTGCTGCAATAATGTAAAATATGTGAAAAAATTCAAGCATGAAAACTTCTAGTAGATCCCCCAAACAAGATTGAGACTGCAGATCGCACATCATGTTTGTTTTCACAAAATGTTTGACTGTACACAAATAAAAGTAGAAACTTAACAGATTAGAGTCTTTTTGGCACTGATAAGAAAAAATTGAGGCCGTCGTGCTGGCGCGATCATCGACCTCTAGGGGTTAAAAAGGGCATAATAGGTCCCATTTGAGATTTCATTTAAGTGAAAGTCCCATTGTGTACAGTTCTGATGTTGATGTACACTCTTATTAATTCTACTGGTCTATTTTGGATGTTATAGATATTTAGACTCAAAGACATGTAACCTGGAAAATGCAAGCAGCAGAAGCTATACTGGCCGTAGCTGTCACAATCCTCAGTCACTATCACCTCTGTACACTACATGTATTATCACCTGCATTCACTTCTCAATCACCACACCTGTCTGCGATTACCCTCATCAGCACCTCTCAACTCACCCTTTATAAGTAGCCATAGAGCTGCCTAGTAGAAAGAAACTATGGTGCAAACAAAAAGAAATTCTGCAAGACAACCAGTTTCAGTCTGCTAAAAATCTAAAGCATCTATGAAAGATAATTTTTAGGTAGGAAAATGCCAATTTGTGATTCCAAATACAAGCTTAAAATAGAGCTCAAGAGCTAACTGAATGGCCAAGACTCCTATAATTTGCAGAGCAAAAGCATCCCCCAACAAACCTGAACAACCTTGAGCAAAATATGCCAGGACAAATGGCACAATTACACCCAAACAGTGTGAATCTAAGGCTTACCCAAGAGTCATTGGCAGCTTAACAAATTACAGTGTGGTGATTTGGCTTGTTTTGTGAAGGTTATTTTCTAAAATAAAATGTATCACATTTAGATATTTCACTTTGTTTTCAGGGGACGGGTGGGCAGACGGATATTATCAAACATAGTCATATTCTTTTATTCAATCAGAAGATTTTGATGTTTTGTTTGTTCACTAGACAGCCCTTATATGGACAAAAGGAATCTGAGAGCATGCAGTTGAAGCGGATCATTCAAGTAAGCAGAATATTTAGCTTGTTTATTGTGCAAGTATAAAATTTTGCTTCTGTTGCTGTTAATAGCTTTGAAAACACTGAGATGATGTGCTGCTGATCTCTTGCTCCTGTATCTCAGATTACAACAGAGGTATGTCTAATTCAAAAATTTTCAGAACGGCTAACTTTGCTTACAACATATTTTAAGCTTCCTTCATGTGGATGGGTTCATATTTTGATATCCTTGTGAGGACATTTGGTCCCCACAATGTAGGCAAAACCTGACCCACAGTCTCACACACACAAATATGACCATTGCTCTTCTGTCTTCTGCTCTTATTAGATTGCAGCTTCCAATGTGCATCATCTACCAATCTCTTTCGCTTTCTCTCTCTTCTTTCATTTATTCCTCTCTTCTTCTCTAGCTTCAAATCGAATGACCTCACCAGGGTAGTAATTGCTAAGCTGATCTGTGGCCTATCATTGTGCAGAATGAGGGCCCTGCTCTCTTTTCACCCATGTCAGGACAACAGCAGTTGCTAGGCATTGATTCAGTTTGTATCGACTGCCCCTGCACAGCAGCTGTTAACATTTGAAATTCATTCCATTATTAAAGCTACAAGGGAGTCAGAATAGAGCAGATATATCCTCCGCTCGCATCACTCAGTTCCTTTTCATTCTCTGAGGATTGTAGGCAACAGAGCAAATTTGAGTCATCCTATAATGTTGTTTTAATTCTGACACATTAGTTCCTCTGACCCCAGTCTAGCGTATTAATATAGTCTGGGTTTACTAAATGGTGAACAACATGATCTGATGGACGCGCGTCTCAAATCCCCCGGTCGCCAGCCTTAAAACCTCTGCTCACAGAAACTTGAAAGGCACAGCAGAGGCGCCAAGCCACCCACATCCCTCCGCACGCCATCGGCAGTAGACAGGTCATCTTCAAATCCTCCCTCTCATCCAGCTCAAATCAGCATCACTTTCTCGCTCTTTCTTTCCCCAGAGGTACTGACTGAAGGTCTTAGCATGTGAATAGAGGCGAATAGCAGAAATCGCACCCCTGGGCTTTTGGCCATCGTGCGTGGGAGAGAGAGAGGAAGGGGGAGAGATAGGTAGAAAAGACGGATGGAAAACCGGAGAGCCTCATCCGATTGGCGTTCCCGCTAAGAGCCTTTCGAAGGCGGATGACTCAATCAGTGGCATTTCCAATGGGAGGCCAGAAGTTTTCCCTGGGAGGATCTGTGCTCTGAGGAAGAAGCACTTTTAGCTGCAGTCTGAGGTCCGGAGAGCTCAAATGAAGCTTCCTTATTGTTCCAGCTTAAGCCAGACTCACCTGCATTAAAGCAGGGCAGCACTTCCAGAAATCCAGTCAATAATGTGTGTTGGATAAAACCCATTTGAACTCAAAAAGCAATATTATAGACTGTGTATTTACAATCAACACCACAAATAAATAAGCTTTCCTCAATGGATATGCTCATTGATATTTGCAGGTAGTCATACGTAGTGTTTACGCTTGGCTATATGGAATGTATATTAACGATATTGAAACAAATAAATAAAAATTTTATGCACAGCTTTAGAAATGTAAAAATATAATATTATATTATATTATATTATATTATATCATTGTAACAAGTTGAATATGCCATTAAAAAGTGAAATATGGTAAATACATTAAATAAATGGGGTGGCACTGAACATATTTAATTAATCTCATTGATTAAATACATTATAATCAACCTTTTCATTTTGTGAAATCAATATACTTTGAACTTTGAAAAGGATTGGTCAACATTTTACATTTCTAAATTTTCTAAATTCCTGTTATAGATTCTGTCAGTATAAGTATCCCACTATGGTGTATTGTCATTTATAAATGACGCAGAGGAAATTGCATTTAAAATACAATAATAATATTCAACCAAAAAACAGTTACAGTTTAGTATTATCATATGACAACCAATACAATTTTTATCTATTAGTCATGTGCTTGACATTTTTGGCAACAAGGAAGTGGAGACATTAGCACGTTAGGTCACATGCTGTCAAGGCGCCATTGTGAGTTAATTTTAGACTAGGAAATACATATAAATTAAATTTGTAAAAAAACGTCATTGTACATCCAAATGTGTTTTCTAAAGTTTTTTGGTCAATTTTAATGCACATTTTGTAAAATCAATAACTCAAAGATCAAAAAATCTGTGTGTTATATAAATGACAAAGTCCTTTTAGGGGATACATATTTTCTGTATTGCTGGCACTATTGTTCATTACTGGCAGGCAGTATAATAGCCTATTTGCCTGTGTTTTAGGTTGATGTTAGTAAGTTTTATAGAGGACAAAGTAAAAAGCTGTACCTTTATCAGAAATATTGATGGTGATAGTGACGGCAGTGCATCAGAAAATAAGGTTGTAGTAAGAAAGGAAGAAGTTGAAGATCAAGGAGGATAGAAGCAGTCAGGGCTGTCCTTAGGGCTTCGTGGCGAACGTACTGAGGAAAGATCCCCCTTCCGCTACCTTGCACTGAGCCCCGCTCCATGCTCCCTGGAAGCAGTGATAGTGATGGCAGAGCGGAAGAATATACATCATAGATTGTTGTTGAAGTGTTGGCCTGTCTACACTGACAAGCAAATGTTTCAAAAATGATGACTAAACAGGTCAAAATCAAGTTACATGTGGAAAGTGTGGGCTACACAGAAAAAGAAGAGTCTTGTTGATTTTCACTTGTGCTACAATCGATGCTTTGGAATTCCAAGAAAGAAACAATGTTTTTAATGCTTTTTGAAACACTAAGACATTGTTTCACTACTTTCCAGGCAGTGAAATTGCATCTGAATTTGTGACATTTTCAGATGTGAGTTCCAAATTAAATATCGTAGCACAAGATGAAATGGAATGTTAATAATGCTTTTTAATGTTTTTTTATTTTTGAAACACTAAGACCTTTTTTACTACTTTTCAGATAGTGAAAATGCATTTGAATGTGTGTGAAGTTTCAGACATTTTTTGTTTCAAAAATAGTTTACCCTAATAGAACAAAGTCAGTTATAAATGACGAAATCCTAAAAAAAAAAAAAAAAAAGGTCAAAGGTCAGGTTTCGAAAAAGAATTTTGGAAAATGATTTTTATCTTAAAGCTGCACTTTACGGACTGTAAGTTTTGTCTCTGTCGCCATAGCTGTTTAAAACTTGCAATTGCATTTAGTTGCAGAATTATCGTCTTTACGTGGGTTGTGCATCGGCACGGCTTCTCACCGCGGATGAATCTAATGTTTTGAGGACTTTCCTTCAGAATTACAGATACTACATCTTGGAAGTACGACCAATATAATAAGTTTCACTGGAAAAGGTCATCTGAACAAGTATCATGTCTGCCACTTTTGTTCTGACCAACTGATAAAAAAAGCATTACAATAAATCGCACTTCTAACGATCGCTTAGCTCATATCACATTAGACTGTGCAAATTATTATTATTGTTATACTTTGTTCTCAAATTGTTCATGTTAACAGCATCAGCATTGCGTGACTACGTGTAGTGTGTATTGGCGTGACCTGTAGATTTAAATTTCTGTACAGTGTAATCTTTTGCTTTTGACTACGGCAAAATATTTGATTGATATTTGGAGCTTTCTGGATTACAATCCGCCATCAAAATGATACGTTTAATTATTCCAGCTGCTGTGAGAAAAGGCTATAAATGATCCACCACCTGCAGCATCCTCACATGTGATACTACTACTAGCCGGACTCCTTCTTTATGTATTGCATGTAATGACACAAAGACATGCTCGAATTTCCCACGGAAATCCACCAGTACCACTCAAATTATAACACATTATAGGAGATAGTTTTGAACACTGGCTGGTACTTGGTCAAAATTAGATTTTCGATCATTATATATATATATATATAGTCTCATATGTTTCAGTGTTTATGCAAACATACAAAACTGTATGAACCACACTTTTTATATAAACAACCTACTGACAATTTCAAATAAATTTGCTATGTTGCTCATGTCCAGTTAGGCTAAATTATGGACTAAATTGTCCTAGTATTTTATCAAAGCAGGACCATTGCGCTACAGTGATTTACCCTTCACAGCATGCCTAACGTTAAAAAAAATCCCTGTAATGCATTGCCTTTGGCTTATTAGTTATATTGCAGTTTTTTTAAATGAGATAATGAGAGGTCAGTGTTATTTGAGTGACACATGGATATCCCCTTAGCTCCAAGTAGATGTTTTTTATAGTTGCGGCTGCGCAGGGGGAATGTGTTCGGTCAATGTCTGCAGTTAAGTACGGGTAAAAGCTCACCATTTAGTGTAAGACCATCTGCTGTGCAATCACTAGAGTTGTATTGACCACTAAAATTAGATTTGCCATTTGCTGGAAGAGTCCTGTTTGGATCGGAGGCAGGTGTACAACTGTTTTTCATTCTCAGACCCTCAGACACCGCAAGCAAAAACCAGACGTTTGTGTGTGTATGTGTAGGTGTTTTCCCAATGTTTACACTACACTAAGCTGTTTACCACTTTGAGTCCTCCGCACAAATTCTCAGGTGAGCATATTCTCCATTTCTGAATGCCTAAAACTGAATAAGTTGGGTTCTAGTTACAGCTGGTATGCATGTGTATATCTCCAGAACAGACAGACATCTCCCAATGCTTCCCTTAGTATTTTGTCCAGGAGACAGTAATCTTTGCCCTGTCTTAGAGCTGACAGCACCGTAAGCCCATCTGCAGGAAGATGAAGACATCTGTCTTCGCTTTTCAATCAGCTTCCTCACACAAACCCTTCCCGCCTCTTTTGTTTGCGTTCATGTTTCTTTATTTGACTGAGTCTTAGAGGGATCAAACAAAGCGGCATGCATGAGAAGAGATCTTTTTTTTCTGTTTTGTTTTTTTTGTGTGCGTGTATGTTGTTTTCCATCAGTGAAGCTGCTTCCCATTTTTTCCAATTTTTCAGTGGGATTAGAGAGGGGAGTGATGGCTTTGCTCACTGGCAGACGCATCATAAAGCTATGGCTTAGACGAGTCACTGGAGCCACAAAGAAACCGGCACACCTCTAAAACCCCCTCCACACACATACACAGCCATAAGCTGCCACACACACACCTGATACAGTGAGGACCGGGTGAGCAGAGGGGTATAGAAGGAAGAAGTGGAACAGAAGGGAAGTAAAGTCTGCTTGTAAACATCCCTGTAAACTGTTAAGTGCAACTCTGTTCTTGTGTACCATCAGTGCCAAAAGAGGTATTTTGCCAGCCCATTATATTATACTGCAGTTAAACCAACTTGTGTCAACACTATAGTTTCTTTTACATTCTTCTAAACTTTGAAACACTGTCCATTTTATTTGATGTCATTACATACAGTACATGTCAAAAGTTTGGAAACATTAAAAAACATTTAATGTTTTTGAAAGAAATCTCTTAGGCTGCATTTTTTTGTCACAAACTGCTCCGAGACTTGGCTTGAAGATCCAAATGCAGCTTTATTGGGACAATCCAGAATTGTAATCCACATCACAATCAAAGGGTCAAATAAGAAACAGGGCAGAAAACAGGCAAAAAGGGTAATCCAGAGAATCAAAAACCAAGACACAGGAAACCAGGATCTCACTCAGAATTGCAGTGTAACAAATACAAGACTTCACAAAGAATGCGTGAATACACAGGGCTTAAATGGGAAAGAGTAATAATAACACACAGGTGAAAGTAATCAGAAAATGATTAGTCTAGGCAATGGGTTATGGGAAATGTAGTTCATGGTGAGATTAAAAAAAAGACGGAAGGAATTATTCCTGTGGTGGCAAAGAAGAATTTTCAACATCATTACTCCAGTCTTCAGAGTCACGTGATCCTTCAGAAATCATTCTAATATGCTGATTTGGTGCTCAAGAAACATTTCTAATTATATCAATTATATAAATGCTGTTCTTTCTATCAAACAATCCAGGAAAAAAATACATGTATCACAGTTTCGACTAAAATATTAAGCAGCACAAATGTTTTCAACATTTATAATAATAAGAAATGTTTCTTGAGCATCAAATCAGCATATTAGAAGGAATTATGGATCATGTGACACTGAAGACTGGAGAAATGATGCCGAAAATTCAGCTTCGTCATCATAGGAATACATTTTTTAAATGTATTAAAATAGAAAATAATTATTTTAAATTGCAATAATATTTTACAATATTACTGTTTTTACTATATTTTTGATTAAATAAATGCAGCCTTGGTGAGCATAATAGACATCGTTCAAAAACAATAAAAAAATCTTACCTTAACTTTTTTGTATGTGTGTATAGTAATAATAACATTCAAAAGAACACACAATGTGTCCAAACTACACTGGCAACAAAAATGTGTCTTAGAACGCCTTACTCATAAAAAAAAAAACTTGTTTATTGAAGATGTCTCCCACGTCAGGTGAGCGGCTCCTGTGGGAAGACGGTTCTCATTTGTAGGGAGGGACATCAAAGCACTGCAGCTCTGCATTAGTAAGTCAGGGAGAAGGGGACTGTTTATCCTTTGCACAGGCGGTGCGTATGAATGCGACTGCCTGCTTCTTTCACAAGCTAATGCTGAATAAATCTTCATCCCATTTAATTATACTACAAAGTCTTTCACCTCAGCCCCTTCACGCAAGCTTTTGAAGCGAATGTGTTTGTGCGGAAAAGAGAGTCACTTTTAATTTTTTGTTCTGGAACGAGTGTCTCTCTGAGAGACACAGGGGAGGGACCGAGGGACAACTGTCCTGGCTAACTCTGATCTGAGATTGTGGCAGTGTGTGTGAGAGAGAGAGAGAGAGAGAGAGAGAGAGAGAGAGAGAGAGAGAGAGAGAGAGAGAGAGAGAGAGAGAGAGAGAGAGAGAGAGAGAGAGAGAGAGAGAGAGAGAGAGAGAGAGAGAGAGAAAAGAGAAAGCCATTCACTTTCAATAAACATCACACTTTCACTCAGACACAGGTAGGATTTTTCAGATCCATAATTCATGGAATTTCTTGGTGTCTCTCAGAGAATAACAATGCTCTTTATTTGAGACTGTACAGCATCTGCACGGGGTAAACGCATGACGGCGTTCAGCGCACATTTAAACTTCAAACACAGAGGCAGTTGAGGGTGTCACATTTTAATGCGCCCTTTCGGTGGAAAATAACATAAGCACAGCTACAGGCACAGTGTCATCTGAAGTGTCAAACCCTACAGGAGTGGCACATGCACTACTGTATTTAGTCATGAGGGAGGGAGGAAAAGAGAGAGAGAGAGAGAGAGAGAGAGAGAGAACACTTATGATGAGAACACAGTCTTGGTTGAATGGGTGCAGAGCTTCTGTGTGTGTTGTGTAGGCTACTTTAGTCTGATTAGAGTGCGATATGCAAAGTATGACATTTTCCATTTCTAAGGCAACATACAGCACACTATCTGCTTTTCCAGTGTGCATCACATGCATGTTGAGTTGAATGAAGGTTGTCCAGATAGAAAAGCATCTTTGTTAAAGGAACATGCCAATGGCTTTTTCGTGTTCCCACATTTTAGAGTACTCTCTTAATACAATGAGCATTCATACAGAATCTGAAACCATCAATTGTCAAGTTTGTGGTTTGGTAAAATGAAAAGGGGGAGAGTGAGAAAAGATTTATCGGGAATATATATCTATAGGAACCATCTAAAACGTGGTCGTTTTGTGTCAAAGCTTTGAAGATAAAGCATATTTTTGTCAAAAAATATTTTTGACGTCTTTTCTGGTTTCTATTTGTATAAATGATAATTCAAATATTAAACATTTATGAAATTAGTTATAGCCTAATTAATTTTATGGTTAATCATGATTAAGTATTTGTATACCTGAGCATTTTGATTGGCAGATTTTTCATAATATCCTCCTAATATAGTTGAACTTATTATAAAGTTAAAATGATGCCTATTGTATAACAGAAATTTAATAGAAAGTATATAATTTCCAGTTAACAGTATTAATGGTTATGACAATGAAAACACACAGCTGCCTTTATATTTTAGGAAGGGGGTCCCTCAAAATGGGATCATCATGTTTGGGGGTCCATGAAAAAGTTAGAATGCCTGGTCAAAAAGTTGTAAAACTCCTGGTAACCCCAAGATTTCACATTTTGGTGTGTTCAAGTCATGTCTAAAAAGATTGTATTTATGAGTTGAACGCACTAAATTGTAAATACAAGTGGGAAGCTCTGGATTTTCTTTAAGCCCCTAGTTTAACAGTTGGGGGACTACAATACTGACAGATATTTAGCAGTGACATTGTCATGCTTTTTTTTTTACAACAAAATAAGCTAATTGCACAAAATATAATAGCATTATAATATAAAATGCAACGATAAAGTTTACACTGATTTCATAAATTAATTAAAAAGTCACACTTTATATTAGGTGTCCTTAAGTATGCAGAAGTTATAACACACTTCCTGTTATCCCTTTTCTCGCCACAAATTAGTCTCCTCGCCACGGCCAAACCGTTCGAGATATCAAAAATCCGCTCGCAATGTAGCATCCTCAACTACTATGTACTTACAACTACTATGCACCTATTGACTTCCATAGTTCCATATTTTTTCTCTACTATTGGAAATCAATGGCTACCATCAACTGTTTGATTTACCAACATTCTTCAAAATATCTTCTATTGTAAGAGTGAGTAAATGATGACAAAATTTTCATTTTGGGGTGAACTATCCCTTTAAGGTGTAAAGGAAGGCTCAACGTTGTAATTATGTAAAATGAAATGTTAGTACATAAAGACACCTAATATAAATTGGGACCAATTAAAAACATAAAAAGCAAAGCATACCTGATGCACATTCTTTGTCGATCATTTAAATTTTTGTGTAGTTAGTTAAGGGAAGGTACACCGGCATCTTGCTCCAACAAAAGTGACTTGAACGCAACTGATGTCGTAAACACAACTTCCCAACTCATTATACAAACTTCTCATGAGGACTTAAACGGACCATTACACGATTTCTCCAAATTACTTACAAATGTGCCTGCTGAATATAGTGATTATCTCCCCCAAAAGATGACAAAGACTATAATGGTTGCTACGCCCCCTAATAGATATCTAACACAGATCAATGTGTGGAAAATACGTCCACCCACACCCGTGTTGTCGTTGCTCTGTTCCTTCCTTCCAGGGGAATCTATCAGATTACTGTTTGCTTTGTTATGTCCTCGGGTTTTACGGGTTAATGAACTGTCATCTTCATGGCAACTCGTGAACCTGCGTGAAGGTTACCCCAGCGACGGCACGCAAAGCCCGTGTCATCTTAAGTCGCCGCCGATGTCAGTCACACTGAAAGTCATTACCCAGAAGCACTTGGGAGCACGCCTCCCGTCTTAGCAGGTAAATCATCAGTAATTGTGTCGTCCGGCTGATCAGACGCAACGTTCATCCCATTTGTGCCTCGTTGTACTGATGCGGCTCACGTAAGCGGTGTTATTTAAATTAGTTTATCTGTGTTTGCTACTTTTCGTGATTATCAGTGGGGGGGGTTCAAATTTTCAGATATCAGCTGCCTCATTTTTCTGTGTTAAAGAAGACCTTTGATCTTGAGTCATATTCCTCTTGTTCATTATATGAAAATGATTCATCCTCATCTTCATGTTCATTAAATAGCCAACATGAGAAGGACACTTTATGCAATAGGCCTAGTTCACTCAAGAGTTGAAATTCTCTGAATTTCTCTCAATTTTGTTAGTTGTCCCTGTGCTGGAAAAAAACACCTAATGTAAACTACCTGGTTTGGTTTAAGCCAGTTTTACATAAGCTGGTTTCCCAGCCTGCCAATCTGGTGTACAAAATAAATAGCAATATTGTGAAATTGTATTAAAATTTAAAATAGCTGTATTTGAATATATATTCATGTAATGGCAAAGCTATATTTTCAGCATTAGTACTCCAGTCTTCAGTGTCACATGATCCTTGAAATCGATCCTTGATTTGGTGTTTAAGAAACATTTCTTATTATTATCAATGATGAAAACATGTGTGCTGCTTAATATTTTAATCAAAACTGTGATACATGTCTGGATCCATCTGGATTGTTTGATAGAAAGGACAGCATTTATTTGAAATATAGTATTTTGTAACAGTATACATCTCTTTTTTGTCACTTTTGATCAATTTAATCATGTGTCTTGCTGAATACAAGTATTAATTTCTTTAAAAAAAATGGAATGGTAGTGTAGCTCCACTCAGCTCTAGTTGGACAGTACTTTCTCAAGTCGTATATTATGTAAAAAGTATATTCACCTAAGATGTAAATGCACAGTAGAAACTCAAAGAAAGTCCATTTGCCAGTTTAAATGCCTACACTGACGCTCACATGTCTGTATACATCAGTATACATCTCTTTTTTGTCACTTTTGATCAATTTAATCATGTGTCTTGCTGAATACAAGTATTAATTTCTTTAAAAAAAATGGAATGGTAGTGTAGCTCCACTCAGCTCTAGTTGGACAGTACTTTCTCAAGTCGTATATTATGTAAAAAGTATATTCACCTAAGATGTAAATGCACAGTAGAAACTCAAAGAAAGTCCATTTGCCAGTTTAAATGCCTACACTGACGCTCACATGTCTGGGTGAAAAGCAGTGGCTAATGTGTGCAGCGTGTGAACATGATGTTCTCAGTGAGACAGCAGGGCTCTCTGCTTTGAGCTCTTATAAAAGCAGCACATTAGTGCTGACACAAAAAGAGGTAGCAGACAAGGGGAGAGCAAAAAAGAATGACAGGAGAATCACTCTCACCGTCTTCTGCTCTTTCTCTGAGCAACACCAGTGTGCTGCAGCTGCCTTATGGAGCACAGGTGTGACAGCACTGACAGTTTTATTACCACGCCATCAGTTCCGTGTCATCTCCTCACATTTTCAAAGTCTTTGCATCTCGCCCCCTCTCTCCCTTTCTTTACTGTCCTTTTTCTATTGACAATGTGTCACTTCTATCGTTATCAACTCGCTACTTCAAATCTATTTTCATTATTGTTTTTGGTTTAGCTTACCTATAGTATGAGCCATTTAGAGCATAAAACTATCATTCTCTTGATTTAACAAGTGTGTAGCTTTGAACCTTTTTTGTGTGTGTGTCTTCCCTCACATTCCATGCTCTCTCTCTCTCTCTCTCTCTCTCTCTCATTGTGGAAGGTAATAATTCTGTGTGTGAGTTGAGTTTGGTGGTTGGTATATAATCATGAGCCTTCAAGCAGTGTATATGGTGTGTGTGTGTATTGAGGGAAGACTGCAGGGAGGTCTGAACGCATATCATTTCCTCTCCAGTCATTTGTAATAGACTGTCAATATGAAGTCTCTCTTTTTCTTTCCCTCTCATTCTTGCTCACCCATTCACCTATAGTTCTCTCGATTGAAGAGCAACATTGCCCCCTATAGGCCAAGTTGCATCCTTTAGCTGGGAAATGTTAATGTGTAAGCCCACCACATAAGAAAAAAAAGACATGCTTTGGTAAATAATTATGACATAAAAGTCATAATTATTACATAAACATATTTATGACATAAAAAGTTTAAATTGTAAAATAAGGTTATTGTGAGGTTAATCAATTATGACAGAATTTGGACTTTTTCTTTTATAATTCTGATTATGAAACAAATATTAAAAATAAACTCATATGTCTCATATTTTTACTTTACCTCCATTAAGACTTTAATGTCATAATTCTGACTTTTTATTCTGCCATTAGTTTTTATCTCGTAACTTTTACTTTTTGTCATAATTAAATTTTTTATCTCATATTTTACTTTTTATATCATAATAATGATTTATTATTACTATGATTTACTACTATAATTTTTCTTATTTAGCGGAAATAATCTCATTATTTTTATACACAGCTGAGGATGTTTTCAACCCTCTACCCATAAATCTAACTTTCACAGAAACAGGGCATTAGGGAATTATTTAGTATATTTATCAAGCCGTTTATCAAGCTCGAATTTCAACTCTTGAGTGAACTATTGCATAAAGTGCCCTTCTAATGTTGGCTATTTAATGAACATGAACATGAGGATGATTCATTTTCAAATAATGAACAAGAGGAATATGACACAACTCAAGATCAAAGGTAGATTAATTTTTAACGCCGTTTTTTAAAGCTGGTCCCCACATTGTAGATGATCTTAGGATCTACCATGCTTGTCCGGTCATTTGGTCCCCATATGTATCTGCTGAACCTGACCCCCACATACAAACACATTCATTGAGAGATGATGGGTATGCAGCAGGACGTGAGAAGAAACCATTTCCTGCCATACTGGAGATGGCCTGTTACTGCTGGTGCGTGTCTTCAAAGAAATGGTTCTAAATAGCATTTCTTAAGGGTCACTACAGCTGAATCCCAGTATGTTCAGCATACAACAATTTGATCTCCAGATCACGAAGACCTTCAGCTAATATACAATATTAATAGAACATTCTTCCTTGATTTAAAGGGATAGTTCACCCAAAAATAAAAATTCTCATCATTTACTCACCCTTATGCCATTCCAAACCTGTGTGACTTTCTTCCCTCTGTAGAACACAAAAGAAGAACATTTTAAAAATGTCTGTTTTTCTTTTCTTTTTTTGTCCATACCATGGGGTCCAATGTTCATGAGGGTGTGTAAATGATGATAGATGATTGCATATTATAGCATTTATTTCAGAGACTCTGCTATTAATGGTGAACTGCAGAACCAATGTTTGGAAATTAAACTGTCATTTTTAGACCCTTTTAGATGCATACATCATTATGGGAAATATAACATAGAGTACTTACATTTTCCATTTATTTAAAGGCAATGAAATTGTGCGTTCACTCAAACTGAGCCTCTTTTCATCTTTTTAAGTGCAGCAAAATGTGAAACCCATAGAATAAACAGCAAGAGTTTAGTACAGTCTTTACTTTGCACAAGACAGCTGCTTGGCGGTCAGGAATGTTTTCCCCAGACTTCAAAGTACAGTACAAGATGGCACTTTTGCAGATTATTTAGCTACAATCCTTGTAGATACAACAGAGCCAGTGCATCTTACACATCTGACACTAAAGTTTTCACCTTTCTGTCCAAGGCTTGGAGGCAGATTTTACACCATTCCATCAACTTCCATTTGATGAAATAAGACAAGTGCCCATCAAAAGTTTAGACCATGTCTACTCTACTCATCATGGTCTTTTGGATTATCAACTTTCAGGGCCCAATTTTAACGATCTGAGCACATGGTCTGAAGCGCATGGCGCAGATGCACTTAAGGCATGTCTGAATCCACTTTTGCGAATTTAACCAAGGCAAAAACGGTCGGAGCACCAGGTGCATGGTCCAAAAGGGTTGTACCTAGTCTCTTAACTTATTCCCTGCCAGCGTTTTTTTTTTTTTAAGTTGCCAGCCACCACCAGGGTTTTTGATAATTTTCACAAAAATGTAAGAATATTTTGTTGTATGAATATCTGAGCATGCAATATATCAAAATAAAGAGCAGACCCTCTGCTTTTAAACAAAAAATATTTTTATTCTAGCTTCATGCATTCCTTTTTTTATCAAAACTTATAATATGGGTAAGTTTCATAAAAAAGCAACATTTTGAACAAAAAGCTGAGAAAATCATGTTTTTGTCAAAGACTACGTCCAGATCAGATTCAGAGCGATGATCAAACACAGATGGAGTAGTTTGAGTCCATCAACACCCCTACTGCTTGCACAGTCCTAGCTCGTTTTGGGTCGACATTTCATTCAGTAAAATTTTTGTTAAATTTAGTTTAAAATTCAGTTAAATTTTGATTTATATGATGTTTAATGTTGATGATCACGTTATTTTACATATGCATCTGCTTATATACGATCGCTTGTTTTTTTTGCATCTTCTTCGCCTGTGTTTTGATCAGGAGATTCTGTACTCATTCAGAAGACGCGTAATAGCGCCCTATAGTGTGTAAGAGTGAAAACAAAGAAACCCGGAAAATTCCGTGTTTGGTGGGGAAGCGTTTTCTCACAAATAACGGAAAATTACGTGTTTGGCGGGGAAAGAGTTAATGAGTCATGGGTGTGTTTTGGGCGTGTTGTGCAATAAACCAATCAGAGTGCCATCTCTCATTCCCTTTAAAAGCCATTTCCTTTTGCACCATGGCAGATTCGCTATTTCTTTATAAAAGTTTTTTATTATTTGCGAGCGTAAAGACTAAATGCTTCTCCAGAGAGGAATCCTTTCATTTTTAATATTTAAAATGTTTGTGTGCTGCTTCCTGTGTGTGTAACAACCTGTACGCGCGTTGTGCACCCGCCTATAGGCACATATTACTAACAGAGTCCTTTAAATAACACAAAAAATACTGTGCTATTGACATTAGACCAGGTTTTTGTTGATCAATGGCTCAGTTGTTTTAGTTGCCTCAAAATAGCAACGCGGCAACAATACACCTAAACACACCTAATTTTCAGACCAGCACGCCCACGTCATAAATATATAATTAAATAAATATTAGAATTGACCAAACTTGACAAAATTCCACAGGAAATGCATATAGGTATTTTGATACCCTTTAAAGAGTTTTGGGGTAGTGATACTTTTTCAAGAAATTAGCGAGGACGCATTAAATTGATCAAGAGTGACAGTAAAGACATTTATAATGTTACAAAATATTTCTGTTTTAAAAAATGCTGATCTTTTGAGCTTTCTATTAATCAAAGAATCCTGACGAAAATGTATTGGTGTTTCCACAAAAATATTAAGCAGCACAACTGTTTTCATCACTGATGATAATAATAAGAAATGTTTCTTGAGCACCCAATCAGCATATTTGAATGATTTCTGAACGATCATGTGACAATGAAACCTGGAGTAATGATGCTGAAAATTCAGGTTTGCCACCTTAGGAATAAATTACATTTACAAAATATATTAAAATAGAAAACAATTATTTTACATTGTAATAATATTTCACAATGTTACTGTTTTTACTAGATCAAACAAGCCTTGGCAAGCATAAAGTTTTTGGTTTTTCAAAATAAAACAAAAAATCTGTCCCACTTTATATTAGGTGGCCTTACTACTATGTACTTACATAAAAAAATAAGTACAATGTACTTAGTGTGTGTTCAAATGTTAGTACATAGTAGTTAAGGCCACCTAATATAAAGTGGGTCCAAAAAATCTTAAATTTGAGTGGTAGTGTATTGCATGTTAATGAAATAATCCCTATCACATACAAGTTTTATGAGTAATACAGGACTCCTTTTATGCATAGGGTTAAGAGCAGTTGTTACTAGACAGCTGCATAAAAAGACAGCAGGTATTTTGTCTCATTGACCAACAGAACAGAAGTCTGGATTTTGCCCAGAGCAAAAAGTCAAAAAGTGATACCGTGGTCTAGATAGTAAGAGTTCAAGAAAGAAAGCACACAGAATAGCAAACACAATCCATCACTTGTCCACCATATTCGGCTCTGCGGTGTTTTGATGGAGATGCTCATATTCAGCATCCGTTTCACATGGGATGCAGATGCATAAACACTTCCTCCACCGAGGATGACATAAACACCGAAATGCAAGGCAGAGAAAAATGCACTCCTTCATCCACACAGACATTTTGTTCACTCAGTCGCTGACACAAAGAGGGCAGAGAGCACTATATAGGATCAGCTATCACCACCATTATCAGGAAGCATCTAGTTCTTTCTTGTCTGAATAAATGAAAACACACCCACACATTTGTTATGTATAGCTTTCTGTTGGTAATAATATATGTTGGAAAAAAAGGAAAATTAAATATCTACTTTTTCTTCGCACATATAGATTCACACATACACACACACTCTGTACTTCCCACATCGCTCTGTTTCTCCCTAGTGTAAAGGAACATAATACAATAGCGCGCATCAATCACATAAATGGAGCAGAAATATGTCAACTTGATTATTCTTTTAACAAGCACCACAATCACTCCCTTATTTTCTTATATCGGTGTGACACTCCAAAATGTCAAATTACCATACATGACACAGTCAAAATTAATATTGTGATGTCTGGGTGGATTTATTTGTCTTTCAAATGAGTGTAATGAGCAGCTTGCATTGTTTGATTTCTTTTCTTCTGCAGGTTGGCTGTAGGTATCATTGCTTTTGATCTGTGTCCCCATTAACTCTAAAGACCAACCGAAATTCTATAGCTATATGATATTGCTCATGAGAGTGACTGCAAAACATATTTAGACAATTCTTAAATGTATCAAAAGCCAATTCTATTAGATATTAAACCAAGTAGCAATTAGCGATTTTTGGTTTTGGTTTTAATTAACTCCTAAGTACCAAATCATTTCAGACATAAGACATTTCTTTTAGTTAAATGTCTTCACAATGCCACTTGATTTATTTATTTTTATTTTTTAATCTAATGCAATGGCGTTCATACAGTTTTAAGTGTCGCTTAAGTGTCCAAATACTTTTTAGCACCAGTTTATTATGAAAATTGAAGTATTTTACACTGTGGGCTTCATTTACTATTGATTTGTATAAATTAAATTGCAATTTACAAGCTGTACTTGTATACACTCAATGATTAAAAAGCTCATGGTTAATTGCAGCAGGCTTTATTAATTGCAAAGGCCTTATGGCTTCTATAAAGAGAGTGATGCTTTCACAGGTTTCTGCTCAAACAGATTGCATGCTGCACTTCAACTCCCACATTCAGCTTGTGAGTCACGTTGAGAAAACCTTGAGATTGTGGATACTGAATGCATTTTCACAAAAAAAACTAAGAACATAATAGAATACATGAATAAACAATCAAAACCACAAACTAAAATAAAATATTCCATAGGAATGTTAACCTAGGCGACAAGAGTTTGAGAAAAATATACAACCAAATACAGAAAGTTGGGACATTTTTTAAAATGCAATAAAATCAAGAATCTGTGATTTGTTCATTTTTTTTCAACTTTATTTAACTGGCAACAGTTCAAAGAAAAGATTTCCAATGTTTTCACCGAACAACTTTAACTGTATTCTGTAAATGTAAACAAATTTTGATTTTTTTTATGGCTGCTACACACCAAAAAAGTTGGGACAGAGGCATGTTTACCACTGTCACATCCCCTTTCCTTTTAATTACACTTTAGTAAATAGTTTTTGAACTGAGGATACAAATTGTTGCAGTTTTGCAAGTGGATCTTTTTGCCCAATCTCGCCTGATACAAGACAGCTGCTCAACAGTCTGTGGTCGTCGTTGACTGATTCTCCTTTTCATGATGGGCCTTACATTTTCAATAGGAGACACTGGTGAACTGGCACCCCAGTGGGGCACAGAGGACATGGCGACAGGACGTGGCATCTCCGTTCCCTCCTTCAGGGAACGAGGGTTACATACGTAACCGAGACGTTCCCATTCAGTCAGTCACTCTTGAAGCCACGTCAGGAGACTGACGAATAGGAATCCCTTCCGTTCCCTCCTTCAGGGAACGAGGGTTACATACGTAACCGAGACGTTCCCATTCAGTCAGTCACTCTTGAAGCCACGTCAGGAGACTGACGAATAGGAATCCCTACCAAAACGCCATGCCTCTGCCCCCTTCCAGCCTCCTGAGCTCTCTTACCTGATGAGACAGGGCTCACACAGAGAAGCCCATCACTGCTGTTCCGCATGACCCACTTAGTGACTTATTGGATAACACTGGGAAAGCATGCCCTAGTAGGAGGGAACGCTGCGGAACCCACATCGTACCCCAAAAGAGTTATGTGGGGTATAACTGCTGAGCCATAGCCCACAAGCAAGAGGGGGCTCCAGCCCCACTGAAGGGGGATCCCCGCAGGGTCAATCATACCCAGCCCAGTACCGGTTCTCAAGGATTCAGCGGCAAAAAGCCTGATGCCGGACGTTCCATCACGTCCGGCACCGAGGGTGATGGAGGACTCGACAAAGTTTGCTTCTGGAGAATATAAGCGCCGAATTAAGCACAATTTGTCGACCGAAAATGCCTGCAGGTCCCCTAACTTCTTGATAGAAGCCAGTGCAGCCAGCAGCAAAGTCTTCATAGACAGAATCTTTAGCTCTACCGACTGCAGAGGCTCAATGGGGCATTCTGAAGTGCTCGGAGCACCAGAGCAAGATCCCAAGAGGGTATAAAGGGAGGTTGAGGAGGATTTCCCTCCCCTAAGGAACCTGACGACCAGGTCGAGTTTCCCAACCGACTTACCTTCCACAGCCGCGGCAGCATAAACTTTGAGGGTGGAGGGAGACAGCCTTCGCTCCAACCCCTGCTGCAGGAAGGAAAGCACAGATGCGATGGAACATCTTCGGGGTCTCCTCGGTGAGAAGAACACCACTCGATGAACAAGTTACACTTCAAGGCATAAGCCTGTCTGTAGATGGTGCTCGTGCCGAAGTGATGGTGTTAACTACCTCTTGGGGTAAGTCACCTAGAACCTCCGCGTCCCGTCCAGACATGAAGTTTCCAGAGGTCTGGACGCGGGAGCCACAGGGTGCCCCGTCTCTGAGTAAGAAGGTCCTTCCTCAGAGGAATCTGCTAGGGAGGGGCTGTCGTGAGGTGCATTAGTTCTGGGAACCAGGTCCGGTTGAGCCAGTACCGCGCCACCAACAGGACCTGCTCCTCGTCCTCCCTGACTTTGTACAGGATTTGTGCGAGTAGGCTTAGTAGGGGAAATGCATATTTGCGCAGGCCCCGGGGCCAGCTGTGTGCCAGTGCATCCGTGCTGAGTGTTCCCTCGGTCAGCGAATAAAACCGCTGGCAGTGTGACGTTTCTGGAGAAGCAAACAGGTCGACCTGCTCCTCTCCAAACTGTCTCCAAATCAGCTGGACCACCTGGGGGTGGAGTCACCACTCTCCCGGGAGCGCAGCTCGAGAGAACTCGTCGGCCACACGATTGAGCACACCGGGGACATGAATTGCCAGAAGCAACCTCAGACACTTCTGACTCCAGAGGAGGAGATGGTGGGCGAGTTGCGACATGCGACGGGAGTGCAGACCACCTTGTCGTTTGATGTACGCACCTCTCGCAGTGTTGTCCGTGTGGACCAATACATCTTTGCATCTTTACTTTTTTTTTTGAGGCGGCTCAGTGCAAGATGTACTGCTAGCAACTCGAAGCAGTTGATGTGCCAATGCAGGTCCGGGCCTGTCCAAACCCCTGACACTGCATGCCTCTGGTATGTGGCCCCCCAGACCATGGCAGAGGCATCCGTGAATACCACAGCATGCCTGGACACCTGTTCTAAGGGCACTCCAGCCCGAAGAAACGAGGGGTCTGACCACGGGCTAAAGGTTTGGCGACAGGCCGGCGTGATACTCACCCGGTGAGTGCCATGCCCATCTCGGGACTCGGCCGTGAAGCCAATGCTGAAGTGGTCTCATATGAAGCAGATGGCCGCCACAGCCGCCGTATGCCCCAGGAGCCTCTAAAATTGTTTCAGTGGGAACACCGTCCTACCTTGAAATGTGTTCAGGCAGTTCAGCATCGACTGTGAGGCGTGCCACCTGCTCCATACCGAGAAAAGAGATCCTCTACATGGGGGCGAGTTTGCTCTTTTTTTCCAGTTGACCCGAAGACCCAACTGGCTGAGGTGTCTGAGCACCAGGTCCCTGTGTTCGCACAGTATTCGAAAATGCATTTCTGCGTGAACATCTTGAACGGTAGCTTGTGAGGCTCCGAATCAAAACCCACAGGTCCAAGATTGGCCATAACCCACCAGTTTTTCTTGGGTAGAATCAAGTACGGGTTGTAAAACCATGTCTTCATATTGGCTGGAGGGACCGGCTCTATCGCGTCCTTCGCCAGTAGGACTGCAATCTCCCTTCACAAGACATGGGCATCGACAGCTTTTTTCAGAGGCGAAACAGAATTTTTACTCTTTTTTTTTTTTGTTGAAGATTCTCTGCCTGGCGCTCCTCCGGGGAAGAGCTGATTCACGACCGCTTAAACAGCAGCAGAGACGGGTGGTGTCGTCTTCCTGTGGCGGACACAGTAGAGCAGGCTGTGCCAAAGGTTTTTTGTGTTTTTTGCAGGGGTGACGCCTTTGGCGTGATGGTATGTCGGGGGAAGCTCTTGATTGCCTCATCCTGCTACCGACTGCAAAGAACTGCTGGGCCCAGTTCTTGACAGTATCGCCAGAATGGCCACCTTGTGAGATGGGAGCATCAAGAAAGCATACTTTGACGACCACTCGCACCTTGCGTTTCTGGACCACCGAGGTGCACATCGTCTGTCCGAGGGCCTGCTCCGTGACTTTGATTACGGTTAGTCAACATGCGCAGCTCAACACCGACTACCCTCGTGCATTAAGAGTGCAAGGCGGAGGGGGTCTGCTCACAGCCACCTCACCGTTGAGGGTAATGAGAGAGGAAAAACTTTTAATGCAGTTTTGGCCCCTTTGGCGTACCAAAGTGGTTCCATACTGCCAAGTTTTCCATGCACATCTGCAAAAGCACACACCATTACAGTGGGCTCAGCGTCATCCTCATTTCCAGAGCACAACAGCCCTCTCTCCGATGCAGCGATTGACATCTGACATCCCATAAGAAGGACCAGCAGTTCCATCCAGAAGCTGCATAGCTTGTAGTGCGCTAGAGGGGGAGGGGCCCTAGGGGGTTGGTTCCCCCGAAAGAGAAGCCCTCCCCTCCTCAGGTCACCCAAGCTATTTCACCAAAGTAGACCTCTCCTGTTGGCAGGGCCGGCCATTTTGGGGGCCCTAAGCAGATTTCCAAAAGGGGCCCCCACTACCTACAGTTTCACCTAACCACCCCCAACCCATTCGACCATACACATCCTACACTGACGCCTTATTGTAAAGTTTGACCAAATTGTCTTAATATATTTATCTTTCAAGATATAATATGAAGATATCTTTACTTATGCAAACTTTTTAACGATTTTAACGATTGCTTTTAGATAAATGTATCAACATTTAGTGAATTAATGCTTTAATAAAGCAAAAACACAATTACAATAGAGAATAGTATATAAATAATAATTATAATAATAGAGAATAAATACTGTTCTGAGCTGGCATGTTTTAGTCCAGAGTAAAATGCAAAGAACTTTGTAAGTGTAAAAACACGTTTGAAATTTTTGGAGATGTTTGATAAACACTAAAGCGAATACAAAAATCTGAATGGCTGTTTGAAAACATAAATACTGGTTGCCTTCTTTTCCTCTCCGTTGCAAGCAGAAACAGAAAATCGAGCTTGCCCAGCGCTGCTTTGTGTACAGGGGTAACCATGGTAACCACCATGTTCTGCTGTTCCATAAGCACCACCTCCTGCCACAGAGTGAACTTGCATTTTTATTCAGCCCGTCTGCTGCTTGTACAGATGATTAATGCGAAAACCAGATCGAATATACATGCAGCAAACACGCAGTATTGTAGAATTGCACTGGTAGATGGAAAAGAAGCTAATATGCATTATAAAAATCTAAACAATTTGGATAATAAGGTATCTAGAATTATTAACGTATTTTGAAGTGCCCACGATAGCAATGTCATGCACGACACCGTGGCACATCGTCTTCAAAGCGCTCGTGTATGCCGAATTAAACCAATAAGACATAATGCAGCAACAGCCATTTAACAATATCTTTTTAAAATGTAACACTCTTATCTTGTTCACTTTTTTCCCTATTTTACTCTTCTCTGCACCAGATTGATAGTGTCGCTGCCTCTTCATTTCAAACATTAACGCACACGACTGGCACAAGACTGGCGCAAGTCTGCACTCTTTATCAAACTTATTCCGACGCCTGCCGTGGGGTTCTCTGGTGGCAACAGGGGCCCTATGCAACTGCTTATATCGCTTATTAGGTAGCCACCAGGGAGGGCGCTACAACAGAAAATAGGCAAGGGAACAGCGCACCTAGAGTGCAGCACGAGCGCTGGGTTGCCGTGACAACCCACGCTGCAGCCCGGCAGTTCGACGGCACACGACACGCAGAGAAGCGAGAGGTCTGTCCGGGTTTCCCCGAGCGGCGGCTGGCCAACAACAAAGGGGACTCAAGCTTCCCAGAGAAAGAAGAGTTGCAACCGACGTGCCGACGTATTCATGTTCTCATGAGAAAACATGAACCACCCACGAACGCCGTCTCAGCATGCATACACCCAGACAGTGATCGTGGCCATCAGTGAGGACAGGAAATAACCGCATCCAGAAACACACAGGTAGAATGTCATCTTTAAAAAGACGCAAGCTCTCTGTGTAGCTCTTCTAGGGAAACTATTCTCCGCAGTGCTGAATCACACAGGGGGATAGTCGCGGCAACACAGACAGGAATATAGTACAGCCTGTCATGTGCGCTCTCTCTTATAGAAGGCAATCTCTCACCAGCCGCGAAAACGGCTTTTCAGCGTTCTTAACAGCGCACCGAACCAGCTGTGAGAACAGCCTTTTGTTTTTGCTCAATAAAACAAAATAGAAAAAGAAAGAGAGAGAGAAAATCGACCCCGCTGCAGTGCCGTCACTCCAACACCAAACGAGGAGAGGTCCACTCGAAGAGCTTGACTCGTTATAATGTTAACACATGTTTTGTAGCGGCTCCGAAGCAAAAAGCTGATTTGATGCAAGCACCTGTGGCTCATTTATACCCACGCTGCGTGGCATGAGCAGTTGGTGCAATCATTGCATACCAATGTGCATTGGCTCGTTTAGTTACACTCGAAGTAGTTTGGATCTCGCTAGCGAGATTCCTATTCGTCAGTCTCCTGACGTGGCGTTGAGAGTGACCGACTGGATGGGAACAGAGATTCAAGTTGCATTTATTGATGCAGCAGCAGACTGTTAAGTGACAACGGTTACTCCCGAGCCCAAGTGGTTGTATTTAATTTTACATGGACTGATATTTCTTTGGATTCCCTGAACCTTTTCACAATATTTTGTATGGTAGATGCTGGTGAAAGACCTAAATTCTTTGCAATCTTGCATTTAGACATGTGATTTTTGAATTGTTTGACAATTCTCTCATATTTTGCACGAAGTGATGAGCCATGACCCATCTTTGCTTGCACAATAACCTCACCTATTACCAATTAACTTACTTAAAACTGTTTCAAAAGAGTTTAACTTTTATATTCTATAAGCTTTTCATTTTTATTTTATCTCTTTCCCAACTTTTTTTGGAGTGTGTTGCAGCCATCAAAATCAAAATTTGTTTATATTTACAAAATACAACTAACCCTTAAATGCATGAATGTTTCGGCAATCATTATGACTTATTTGGGTCTTTAGCAACCCGGATCTATATCTAATACAGATGGATCTCTACCTGTCGCGATAATATAAAACTCTCCTGATATTAGAGTAACAATTCCAGAAGAATAAAATAAAGCATATTTTGTTACCTTTTGGAGCTTGGAAGGGTTCAGTTTGAGCAGATGTTTTATACCATCATCACTGTCCTCGTCAGAACTCATTTCCCAGTACATTCAGCATCTGGCTCATATTCGTGATCTCAAACGTATTCTCAAAACTATCATTTTCAGATATTGTGGAATAAAGGTGAATTGCACTTATTCAGTCATCAAATATTAAATCGTTGTGCAGAAAAAAATATACTTACACTGTTACACCTCGGGTCGTTAGCGACCCTGTGCAATTTTTACGAAAAAATTTTATATTGTTTTTAATGATTTGATTGAGGAATAAGAAGGTTGATGCCTAACTTAAAAAAATGAATGGAGGAGGAGGGTAGTGAATGACATCCCGGGTCACTAAAGACCCAAGGTATGCGTTTAAGGGTTAAGTTGTTCTGTGAAAACATTGGAAATCTTTTCTTTGTACTTTTATCAGTTAAATAAAGTTGAAAGAGAGTTAATAAACCACAGATTCTTCATTTTATTGCATTTTACAAAATGTCCCAACTTTTCTGGATTTGGGATTGTGACTATAAAGCCCTTTGACATACTGTCTTGCTTTCTGAGAGCTCATGAAGGAAACTTTTCAAGTATTGCACTTTTGACATTAACATGAAATGAAATGTATGCCTTGGATTTGAATTTGTCTTTGTGTCTTTGTGCAAACGTTTCAGCAATGTTTGAGGAATTTTACCTTTTCATTTTAGTAAAAAGTCATAGTGTATATGTAAAGTGACCATGCTTATTCTGGGTAGCATTTGCTTTGTGTTAATATTATATTTCACCCAAAAATTCAACTTAGGTCACCCTCATGTCACTTTTCATGTCCATATAAAACAAAACTTCGGTTGAATTGAATCACTAATTTGTAATTGAATCATTTAGAACCTAATAGGTTTAATTGCTTTTGACTTTAAACGTATGGACCGGGGGGAAAAAACATATGTATAAGTAGTATAGGCATCATACTAAATCACCAGGGAAAGTGTGTGTAAACACTTCTCTATGTGTGTCCATTGTGCTCTCTCTTCTATTACACTGTTATTTTTAAACCTGGGAGGCATCACATTATGTCTGTTCATCAGTGTAATGTATTTAATGACATGGCACACTTTCCTTCCTTTTGAGTCATTACCATCCTCTAAATCCACTAAAGAAGTTTCAAAGTTCCATCCCCCCATCCCACCGCCCCCAGCCCGAGGTCAGCATGTTAAGGGGAAAGACTGTTAATGACATGCTTCTTGTGACATTAATAATAAGCTTCCATTTTAACGGGTCTTTTAATGCTGTTTTCATCACTTTATGGTACATTATTGCTTATAATTGTGGTAATATTTTGTGGCAGAGTTTTGCATTTCTTAAACTTAGACCTAGATAATCAAATGTATCGCTAAATTCAGAGTTTGCGAAAAACTTCTTGATCAAATAAGCAATGCAGTTTGCTCATTAGGAGCTTGTTCAGATATTGTCCTTTTTTACTGTCTTGTATATTTCTCTGTCCATCTATATTTTTATTAACCTCTTTTTGTCATTTCTCTTCGACACTTTGGAAGAGTGGTTCTCCTTCTAAAATGGGAGATCTCGGAAAGGCCAAAAATTGCATGACAATAACAGACACTTTTCAGCTTGACATTTGAGAAAAGTTTCAATGTACCTCTTGAAAGAATAGAAAGTTGCACTAAGTTGGACTATTGGACAAATCATTTGTGAAAGCTTTTAAACTGTCCAGGTACAAAAACTGCAAAATGAGCTCATCATGTGAAAATTCTGTGTTTTTATTATTGTTCAATTTGCTTCAAATGAATCATTCAGTATCTGATTCAAAAAACGTAACGATTGAGTATTTTAGCATCACAGTAAGAAAAGTCAAATGCATAACATCCTTTAGTTAGTCAATTGATAAACCTAGGAATCTAATTGTGATAAAAAAACTTATTTGACCAGTTAAATTGATTCACTTCAGCTAGTTGTCATGTGTAAACAGGGACAAGGCAGAGAATCCAAATGCAAGCACACAAGTTTAATAACAAACAACATAAACAGTAAATTCAAGAACAAGAGTATCCACAAAGAACAGGCAGGAGCGCAACAACAGGAACACGCATACAGGAGCAACGACCGACACCCAACAACTGAAGCACAGAGGTTTAAATATACAGGGGCAAATAAGCTTAACAAGTTAACACACCTGGGGAGACTAATCAACATAAAAAAACTACAAAGAACAACAAAACATGGCACAAGACAGGAAATAACAAAAGTCCTCACACAAGACAGGCTAGGATCATGACACTACTCAAGAATCAGACTTCTAAACTGAAAACTTATCAGCTCAACATGAATCAGTTTGATTGATTTATCAAAAATAATAATTTGAGAACAACTGACTCACAAATCAGACATCACTTAATTATAACCCTGGTTTAAAACATGTACCAATTAATGAATGCAGATTAATAATAGTAAGGGTTGATTGCAAGTGTGATGCTATGTGAAAAAAAGTTTATGAAACCGTGTAGGTTGTACTGAAGTAACTTTATCTTATATTTACAGGGGGGCAAAAAACGTCATGAAGTGGTTGTTCTTTATATAATCAGAGTGTTTTTTACCTTATGTAATTTTCTCCAATAATTCATTGCTGAAATTATTTCCTCAGCTCCGTTTATTTTTCTCTCTCTCTGATAGACCTGCCTTGAGGTAATCTGTAATAACTGAGAGGATGAAAAAAAGTGAACTGGAGCACCTGTCCCCGTTTTTTCCTTTCCTCCCTGCACTGCTCTCCTTTCTAGCATACACTTCATTTCAGAGGTAATGATCCCTCCTCTTCACTTTAAAAGGAGAGACAGAGAGAGGACAAGAGTGTGCTAGGAGCTAGTGGAGGGCAGGTTAGTGAAAAGACCTTTTCCTGTTTTGTACAGGAGGAGGAGAGGGGCTGCATCTGCTCACATACGAGCACGTCCATCCTTATTTCCCTGCCAGCCCATGCAGCAAGACTCCATTAAAGAGAGGGGAAGAGAAGAAAAGAGAGATAAAAGAGGTGATGTGAACATGATGTCCTTGCATTTTCTAAGTGATCTCTGGTGCCCTTCTTCTCCTTTCCCTACTCAGCCTTATAGGATAATAGCATGTCTCTGACTCAATGCCTGAGAAAAGAGCTTGAGAAAGAGAGACCGGAAGGATAGGGAAGGTCAATGGAATACCTATGATGCCAGATGCCGGAGCTAAAAGAGAAGATGAATAATAGAGGTCCATGTTGCAAGTGTGAGGTGGTGGTTGGAGAAAATGTGAGGATAATCGCTTAATCCTTTCTCTTTGTAAAACATTGGAGATCACACTGGCAGGTCAACGTCCAGCGCCCATCACTCTGTCTGAAAGTTAATTGGTCCCACTTTATATTAGGTGGCCTTAACTACGATGTACTTACATCAAAGTACAATGTACTTATTGTGTTCATATTGTATTGCAAAACATTTTTGCTGATAATGAGGTGGGATACGGGTAAAGTTAGGGACAGGTGTGGTGGTATGCAGTGTTGGGGAAAGTTACTTTGAAAAGTAATGCATTACAATATTGCGTTACTTCCTTAAAAAGTAATGTGTTGCGTTACTTTTGGGTTACTTTTTCTCACCTGGGCTTGGCTTGTTTGTTTGTTTTTTTATAACAAAAAAGTTCTATTTTTGTGAAAATGTAAAGACCCTTTCACACCTAAATTAAAATAATAAGCCTCAGGCTGAGGTAACAATTCAAATTCACCTGTGTACAGTAGAGGGTGCAGCTCAAATCTTTAAGCTGTGCTTCCATTCTGGATAATGGAAAAATAAGACACAGGAGAAAAAAAGTTTAAAACTTACTTCACCAATAAAAACTAAAAAAGTCATTTTTGCTCATGGTTTAACTGAATCATCAAAGGTCAGCAGCAAGACATTGGTCAATAAAGTCAGATTAAATGCATAAAAATATTTGGTTTGTTTAGTTTGCATAGTATTCTGATTATGCATTTGATAGTTTTTTTTCATTTTGAGGAATACTGAATCTTTTTTTGTGCAAGTGAGATAAGTAAATGCATGCTCACATTTAGTCTACAACTACAATAACCATCATGTTTACACACAAAGTCTCTGCACTTCATCAGATAATAACGTTATCTCAACATGGGGACAGGAGAGCTGTCAGTCAAATAAATGTGAAAAAGTAACTTGCGTTACATTTTTGAAAAAGTAACTCCGATATTTTGTTGTCAATTTTAAAAGTAATGTGTTACTTTACTAGTTACTTGAAAAAGTAATCTAATTACGTAACTCAAGTTATTTGTAATGCATTACCCCCAACACTTGTGGTATGGGTAGGTTTAAGGGTAGGGTAGGGTAGGGTAGGGTTACGTGTAAGGAAATTGTCAACAGTGTAATTATAAATGTAATTACAGAAAATAATTACAGATATAATTACATGCAGGTAATTTTTAAAATGTAAGTACAATTTAAAAACATGTAGGCTATGTACACAATAAGTGCATTGTATCATATTATTAATTTAAATGTTAGTGCATAGTAGTTAAGGCCACCTTTTTTGACACACTTTGGTAACACTTAGAATAATGGTCCGTCATTAATAAGTAACTATGCAGGAAGTAATGCAGGACTAATGAGTAGTACTAAATTAACACTTCAGCTACTATCATTAACTAATATAGAAACAAACTTAACTAATCAATAAGTCATATTGGTAACACTTTACATTAAGGTTCCCTTTGTAAAGGGTTTATAAAGGTGTTTGTTAATGACTAATAACTCATTTACAAATGCATTATAGTTATAAGCAGTTATAACTGCATGAATAAAAAGGGTGACTTTAAAGCAATACCTGCCAAATTTACATTAACATGTTATAAATGCTTAATAAATGTATTCACACTTATTTAACTCAAAACCAGATTCCTGATTTATTTCATGATGCAGCAAAAATAGACTATCTTAGTGAGACTGAAGGGTGTTGTATTTGTGGTTTTCTCATTAATATCTCATGACTGCCACTTTTCTTAAGATGTTCCTTACCAAAAGTTACTGTCTTACCCATGATATTCCACAAAAGGCTCATGCCTATTCACAGCAGTGTATAAAACTGATTTATTGCTTATCAATAAATAAGCTAGTAAGCATCCGATAAAGATAAAGCCACTTTTCATGAGAAGAAGTCACGCTGTTCTATCGTGCTCTTAAGCTAAATTTTAAGTTTTACCGATTTGATGGGTAAGCTAACTGAGGTGACATCGCTGCAGACTATGTTTTTCAAGTGTTTATATTAATTGTGTAATCGCTGTGTTAGTTTGTACACAAATACACATATACAAATAACCGCTCCGGCGCTCCCTATGTAACGCGCATGTAGCGTTACTGTAAGTGTAGATGGCCAGATGCTCAGGTTACAGTGGCCTTTATCATAATATCTAAAATAATTATTGATTGCGTATTAATATGTTAATGTTCAAGTTTAAAGTTGTGTTTACGGATACAATGCATCAACAATAAAAATTTTCTTCTGTGTGTGCATTAATAATTAATAAATACATGATTCACAGGTATTCACTTTACATTAAGGTTTACTTTCACAGGTTACTAATGTTTGTAACTCATTAATAAATGGTTCACATGTGTTCACTTTACATAAGGTTCACGTTCACAGGTTATTAATGTTTGTAACTCATTAATAAATGGTTCACATGTGTTCACTTTACATAAGGTTCAATTTCACAGGTTATTAATGTTTGTAACGTATTAATAAATGGTTCACATGTGTTCACTTTACATAAGGTTCACTTTCACAGGTTATTAATGTTTGTAACTGATTAATAAATGGTTCACATGTGTTCACTTTACATAAGGTTCACTTAGGTTACTAATGTTTGCAACTCGTTAATGAATGGTTCACAGGTTTACACTTAAGATTCACAAGTAACTGATATTGGAATTAAAATATTCATTATTAAGATCTCATCAAGTTATGTTTGTGCTCTTTTTTTTTTTTTTTTTTTTTCAAAATAAAGTTTGATAATTTCATCTTGATAAGCAAGAAATCAGTTTTATACACTGCTGTGGCATGAACCTTTTGTGGAATATCATGGGTAAGACAGTAACTTTTGGTAAGAAACATCTTAAGAAAAGTGGCAGTCATGAGATATTAATGAGAAAACCACAAATACAACACCCTTCCGTCTCACGAAGATAGTCTATTTTTGCTGCATCATGAAATGAATCTGGTTTTGAGGTAAATAAGTGTGAATAAATACATTTATTAAGCATGTATAACGTGAGTTAAAAAGGGTTCACTATTTGGCAGGTATTGCGTTAAAGTCACCCTTTTTATTCATGCAGTTATAACTGCTTATCAACGATCTGTAATGCATTTGTAAATTAGTTATTAGTATTAACAAACACCTTTATAAACCCTTTACAAAGGGAACCTTAATGTAAAGTGTTACCCTAATGGGTAACTATGACAAATTATATGTCTGAGATGTGAGCAATTGTCTTTTTTTACACTCAACATGGCGATAAAATGTATCACTAATTACTCAAGTGTTACCTAGTCAATATGCAGGAACTACTAGTGACCTGACCATTATTTTAAAGTGAAAAAGATGTTTTTCACTTTAAAATAATGGTCCAGATCACTAGTAGTTCTTGCAGAGTGACTAGGTAACACTTGAGTAATTAGTGATGCATTTTATGACTATTCAGAGTAAATATGATGACTGATTACATCTCAGACACACTTCAATGTTCTTTATAATTTGTCAATTAGTTAATAGTTATTAATGAGGCTAATCTCATTAAGTAATTATTGATTACCTAATAAGGAACTATCTCCTAAATTTGATATTACTTACTGATTAGTTAAGCTTGTTTCTATATTAGTTCATAGTAGTAGCTTAAGTGTTAATGTAGTAATACTCATTAGTCCTGCATTACTTCCTGCATAGTTACTTATTAATGACGGACCATTATTCTAAAGTGTTACCCACTTTTTATCCTAATCAATACTTTACCACATAAGTAGAACATCTATAGTGGGTGTGAAGGAGTGAACTCTTTTGTGGTTTATGCCAAGAATAAAAAGTGCTTTCATTCAGGTATCTTTAAGGTATCAGGTATCTTTAAACTGTTGCAGAAAAAGTTAGGTGCCATTTAAAATGTAACTGCGTTACTCATTGCAAATGTATTGGAGTAAAGAGTACATAGTTATTAAAAATCTAGTCAAGTAGAGAGTAAAAGTTGCTAATATCTTTGATTCTCAAAGATAAAAATATTACATTTACTCAAATACTTTACACCACTGAGCCATAGTAAACTACTTTCTTTAAACTACTTTATAATAGTTAAGTCAAAACTGACTTTATTGGTCTTAACTTCATTCACAATGCTCTTTTGACATAACTACATACATGTGGTACAGGATCAAGACATTTTTATGGATTGTGCTTTAGGACTTCCACTAGACGTGTAAGCACACGGTCACGCACACATTCACACTTAAACCTCCTTTACTTGATTATAGCTTGCACGGAACGGTGAGATTGCATTAGTAAATCACATTGTCCATGCTCTTGTGTGATCTAAGGCAGCACTCAGAACCCATGGAGAGCATTATTACACATGCTTACGGCACACATAAACTACCGACACTCACCGTGTTCTATTTCAAAACT
The DNA here is from genome assembly GCA_039654625.1 of Rhinogobio ventralis. NCBI lineage: Eukaryota > Metazoa > Chordata > Actinopteri > Cypriniformes > Gobionidae > Rhinogobio > Rhinogobio ventralis. The sequence continues at coordinate 23,465,819 of CM077198.1, read as the reverse complement.
AGTCCAACTGTGAATGACTGTGGGAGGGTAATAACAGTCAGGCTTCATAAAAGGGCCCAGTAATGTGTTGTATAAGTCTTCATGAAGTCTTGGAAATGAAACCAGTAACCTCCGTCTGGATCTTTAAGGTTTATTTTCTCTGCACACACACACACACACACACACACACACACACATGTGCGCATAAACACTCACATGTGCGTATACAAACTCGTAACAAATGTGATGCCATAAAGCTAGACAAATAATGGTTAAGGCAAAGGCAGTGGGTTTAAATCAAAGCGGTCTATGTCCCTTGAATACAGATTTTCTTTCAATCCCTGCACAGAAAGGATGAAAGAGACAATCCAAACTCAGTCTCGCTTCCAAAAAATATACATATGAATGGACTTATATCATGATTAGATCTCGCTGACACGAAAGGCACGTGTGCAATTTTGTGTGTGTATATATGAATGTGGATGTGTGTGTTCTGGGAGTGAATGGTGGATGGTTTGTGGGGTCTGAAATAGCAGTGCCGCCTGAAAAAGGCAAGCAGAGTTTATAGAGTGATATTATCAGTTTACGGCTGTACATCATCTCCCAAATCAAATCACCCCCCAGGGAGCTTTTCCCTGGCCTGCCCACCCCACTTCGGGCCCCACTCAAAGATGGAGCTTTTTCATTTCCGTAATCGCCTCGCTGCCATACACCGCCTCAGCTGCCAAGAGCCTACAACTCCATTACTGCGGTGACAGTGTGTATATGCTCAGGTGTGTATATTTATATGTGTGTGACCATCAGAGAATCAGTCCCACAGGAGACAGAAGTGAACAGTTTATGACTTTAGATACCTATAGAGAGAAATTTTGTGAGTCTCATTTAGATAATACAAATGGGAATGGGAAGCAACATTCCAAAAGACTGTGGTTAAAGTAATAGTTCACCTAAAAAATGAAAATTCTGTCATCATTTACACACCCTCGTGTCATTTTAAACCCATATGACTTTATTTCTTCTGCAAAACCAGTTCTCCATGCTAAAGGACACAACAGCACCATGAAAGGTCTACATGACTTATGCTCTATATTGCGATTCTTCTGAAGTCATTCAGTCTCTTTGTGAGAGGAACGGACTGACATTTAATTAGTTGAAATCACATTAGAAAAGTAGACGTTTCCTGTTTGTAAATAAATCATTCTTTGAATCTTTTCAGAGAATCAGATGATCCAGTTCACTAGTGGTTTGACTTAAATTACACCCTGTTTCTCCCAGTCATATCGTAGTATTATTGGTATACCATTACAGTTTTTATTTAAAATGAATTAACATTGATTTTTGTATTCGATTCTAAATTTAGTTTAATTCTTAGTCATTTTGTTGAGCTTTTGCCATTTTTAATATATTAATAAATAGGGTCACACTTTAGATTAGGGTCCAATTCTCACTATTAACTAACTAGTAAAGTCTACAACTGTTGCCTCAATAAACTAATTACTGCTTATTAATACTTAGTAAGGTAGCTGTTAAATTTAGGAATTGGGTAGGATTATGGGATGTAGAATACGAAGGGATATAGAATAGTCATGCAGAATAAGGCATTAATATGTGCTTTGTAACTACTAATAAACTACTAATAAACATCCAATATCCATGCTAATAAGCAACTAGGTAATACTGGTTAATAACTAGGTAAACACTAAACTAAAGTGTTGCCATAAATAGTTTACATTTTTACAACTTTAACTTATTTCATTTAGTATTTCTAATTTTTATTTAGATTAGGTTATTCATTTTTTTTTTTTTCTTTCGTTTAATATTTTTGATTGTTAACACTGTTTCTCACACAAAGCTATAAGACTTGAAATGCAGCACATTTCTGTGTACTCAATCATTGTAATTGCATGGAAAATAATGACCAGTACAATCATGAGAATTTCTCATTTTGTTTTCCATAGAGGAAAGAAAGACATGAGGGAGAATAAATGATGACAGATTTCTATTTCTGGGTTCAACTGTTCCTTTAAGGACATTGGTCTGTGTTTCTTATTCCGAAAAATTCATTTGTGTGTCACTAATCTTGCAGAAGAAAGAGTTCTGTTATTCCCAAGTGGAAATTCCTGAGGTTGTAGAATACTTTTGGGTATTTAGGCAGCCTCCAATTTCAAGAAAGACAGATTGTGTCTCGCAAACAAATGCTCTGAAAGAATAATCCGTAAATTAAACAGTTTAATATATAATGGCAGGAAGTGCAAAGGTGCGGTGGAATAAAACTTTGAATTAAACTAGTTTTTCAAACTTTGCACGACGGCTTTTAATGGAACGAGCTGTCGTGTCCTTCCGGCACAAGTATTCTTCTCCAGCTCTGCAGAATTGTTTTGCAAGGGTGGTCCGAATGAAGATGGAGTGTTGTGTCAGAAGGAGCGCTGCCTCATTTTTAGGGTTAGTAATTCTTATGGAGATGAAAATGGCAGGCCTTTCCCATTCCTCTATATACGAAAAAGAGCTCAGAAAAACTCAAAGCCATTTCCTTTCAAGCTCTAACACAAAAAGCTACCTCCACACCTCCATATGGCCTCTTGAATCATAAACGGCCTTTCTCTGATGGGTTTCAGTACTTTTCTATTTAGATGGAACGTATTTATTTATTAATTTTTTTTAGTAAATGTGATATACGGAAACGATTAGGTGGTTAAAAAACAAAATCCATCTGTCATAATGCGAGATGTCATGTTCAGTATGTATTGTAATGTCTTAAATTCAAATGTGATAAATATTATTAATAACTATTATTAACATTATTATTAATAATAATAATAATAAATATTATTAATATATTATTAATAACTAATAAATACAATTGTATCATTAATAATATAGCCTATGGCATTATGAATTCAAAATTAGTCATAAAAAGACAACAGTGGAGTTTCATATCTGATCTCTTTCTCTCTCATTGACACTAGCATGTGGTAGAAACATTTTGGCGATGACAAATGTGTCAGTTTGAATATGGTAATAAGGTTTATAAAATGTGCCAAACGAGAACATGCCAACAATGTAATAAAGACGCTTCTGCAGCATTTTGAAAGTCATTATATTTACCTCAGAAACAAGTTCAAAATGTGCAATGTTGTTGTGCTATCTGGCAAGATTACTGTGTTGTTCCAGGATTCTACTGTGACTTGGAGATGGATTTTTTTCTGCTGTGCTTTTTGACAGTTATTTTCACAGTTGAACAATGTAGTTATGTGAGCAAGGTTAATGCTGATCAACCTTGTCACCTGCTAATGCAGAAAAATCGCTGTCTGTTTTTGGAATATTGATTCTCTTCACTGTCTCTCAGTGATTAGCGCTCATCATGCTTGGTGGCTGTCTTTACAAGTGCACTCCTGCCGAGCCTAGCAGGTGACATTTGAATGTTACTATAGGCCCTACCATGAATGTGAGGATTTTTGTATGATAGAAGATAAAGATACATTGTCGATTATAGCATGTGGCCTGTTTGGTGGAGAAACATCTCTCGAGTGTCCACTAGCACATTGGCTAATTACCTAGTGCTAGCTTGGCTTGGTGGATTGTGCACTTGAGCCCTCATTACATGGGTTGCAGATTCAGATCTTCGAACAAACAAGGTATTTTACATATATTTGACCTCTGTGCAAGAATATGTAAATCTATTATCCGCAGAAATCGGCTCTATGCTGACGGCGTGGCTAAAGTTTGGGTTGGGAGTAAGCGTTCTTTGATGTTAACAAACTGTAAGCATTCTCCCAAGGTCATTTGAGGGATATCTTGTCCCATGAGCACATTTATGGTCTAATTAGGTGTTGTTGTTTTTGTTTTTCTTTCTGACAGTCATCAGCAAGAAAACGTTTAAGAGGCGGCAGGCGTGAAAAAAGCGCTCGCTGACTACCTAGAGACATGAAGGGGCTGACGATGAGGCGTTTTATCTTTTAACATTACTTGCAAGGCTTTTTTAAGAATATAAGGCATGATCATTTTACTTTGATTGTACACCAGGGTAGTCATTACTGTGGCCCCCAGAGAGAGAATGTAAGAACATAAGCAGACAGTAGCTGGATCAAAATCATTCATACATCAAAAACACCAGAGCCAAAAAATAAAAACAAAGATATGCATTCATAAGTAAGAGAAATGCATTGACTACAATACAATGAGATTGCACACAGATTGTACAGCATAAATGTACAAAACAAAACAATAGAAAGGAGCATTGCACCTTTTTCTTCTATTAAATAAAAGGGGTTTTTGTTGTTTTTGATGGGTTAAATTGGTTGAAGCTTAGGTAAACATACATTTCACAGTAAAATAAAAAAAAATAAAACATTTGTATCGGTGCTTACAAACAATGTGATCTCATTTATATTCACAGATATTTTTATGTAGCAGTTCTTTGTGAATCTTAGCATATTATTCTATGTGCTATATGTATGATATAATTACATTTGGTTAGTGATATGCCATTTTTTTGCGCATTTAGCTAATTTAACATTATAATTGTTTAATGATTGTGACTATTGTAACCATACACACACAAATATGTTCATTTTAATGTCACTGCAACATATATGTGTTATAGTTCATATACTTATATTGTTGTTATAGTTTACATTAAAAAAGGTCTTTCTGGGGCGCAAGATTCTTCATCATTTACTAATAAATGAACTTTGTCACCTGTTTTGTTACCAGTTCTCTGAAGACTGACTGTAAAGAAAAAGATTTATACATCTTTAAAGTTGCACATGCATAAAATATTTTTGATCCTGACAATAATGATACTGTAAGATTCAGTGTCTAGTCAAACTTAGAAAAAATGCATGTACACTTTACGTACCAATAAAAATAAGAACAAAGTGATTCATTTGTACAGAAATCACATCATTGCAAGGCACAAGCACATATGCAGGTTGTACAATATGCACATCAATACTCAAATGTGTCCGCCACACATATTGAAAGTGATTGAGTACTCATATGCACATCACAACAAAGGAGTGTATCTGAATTGATTAAGGGCTCACCAGCATGAAGTAAGAGATTAATTTGGTTTTGAAATGAAAATCACGGTTACCATAATTATGGCAGAGTGAGTAATGGAGTGTGTTGTGATTGGGAATTGCTCCACAGCTGCAGAGTACCTGCCAGGTCTCTGAATACTGTCAAATCAACCAAAAAACACAACACACATTATTGCTGCAATTATGAAGTACAATCACTGTTATACATCAAATTATTCATGAATCCCTAAATGAGAGGACGTGTCCATCATGTTCTTGTTGGGTCTTTCCTTATAGACACTTGGTCTCTGAAGTAATTTGTCAACATTAGTGTGAAAAAACTAAATATGTGGGAGGATATTTTCTGCATTTTACACTGAAGTATTCCAGGTTTAATACAAGTTAAGCTCAATCAACAGCATTTGTGGCATAATGTTGATTACCACAAAAGGTCACAAGGTTAAAAGGTTGATTACCACAAAGGTTACGTTGAGACACTACAGTGGAAGTGAATAGGGCCAGTTTTGGAGGAGACTTGTGTATTATTTGTAAAACATGCTGGCAAAAGGAGTCGGAATGACCACAGGATAATTTCAAGCTACAGACAAAACAAGTGAAAAATGTTGATTTTGAGGTTTTCACAAAAATTAGTTCATTAAGACCTCGTCTAGCGATCGCAATGCTCCAAATAGCAATTAAACACATTACAGTACTTCAAAATATCTGTCTTGACAAACATTATCTGTTATGTCTTATGTGAATGTTTGGTTAACTGTTGTGGAAAAACATCTGATGTATAACATTATAAAACATCCGTGCGGTACAATAGATCTTAATATATAGGGCTGTCTGTTTCATTGATGTTAATCAAACAATTGTGGTATCATGGGAAAAAAAGTTGAATATATATTTTTCCTATAGATATTTGGTTTTGATTTGGTGTGTGCCAAATTTGGCGTTATTACCAGGGATTTTAAGGTATGGTTGCTAGGTGATTTTGTTTTGGAACCTTTAGAAAACTTTAACTCGATTTTTCTCAAAATTGACTTTGCTGACTCTATTGACTTCAAACAGGCGTAGCTCAGTCATTTTTTGTCCGATTCAAACAAACCATACATCATTTTGAAGGGTTTTTAATAGAGAATGATATTACAGAGAAATTGCTCATTGCATTGAAGCGGCAGTGGATTTCAGAATCCACACCCTTCATAAATTACAAAAGTTGTCATAACTACCAGTAAAAGACAGAGCTGGATAACCAATCCACTTAAAGCTCGTCCCATGTTCTGTATCATCTTTTCATCAAATTCACTCTGAATTATCAGCTTCTTTTAAGTTTGTCGTTTCACTTAACCCATCTGTAAGGATAAAACACTCATTCCAGAGGTTAATGACACAATACACACAATCATGGCTGAATATTTCCCCGAACCAACATATACAAAACATAAAGCGCAGCCACCATCACACACACACACTCATACTAAACACATAAATATGAACTGCTCATTTTCACGGATTTCTTTTGGTGTTAACTCTAAAAAATATTTAAAAAGCTTTTACATGGTATCTTAACCAGTTTAAAATCATGTCTGTTCATTATTCATTTGTTTTTAGAAAAGTCAACTGGGTTGTTTTGGTTCTGATATCATTGCTTTGTTTTGTTTAAGCTTTAGCAGGGCGATAGCAGACAGGGTACAATCCCTGCTTCCACTCAAGCAGTCTCTCTCTCTCTCTCTCTAACTGCACAAATAATCTTTTCAACAGCCTCCTAAGACTGTAACTTAGACAAAATGTAATATTAAATGCATGACAATATAAAACCCTTAATCATTCACAAAGGTTAAAAATTTAAATGACCATCTAAAATAAGTTATGTTAGGAACATTTTTAAGGATATCTTTAGTTTAAGTACTCACTTAACCTTTGTTATCCAGAACGTCTCTTGAAACTTCAAGAGCAGTCTTCATCTTTAGCCACCACCATGTCTTTGGAATTAGCCTATGCCATGTCTAATGACCTGCAGGAGTGAAAACTATGATAGTTCAATATCAACACATCTTCACTTTTTCAGAGATTCGCCATAATGCTGAATCAGAAACTTCTATACATCATGTTGCAGATATACATTAATAAGTTTTGTTCTAGTTTCCACAGAATTTAATGACAATCACCTCATGGTCTGCGGTTTTTGGTGAGTGGTATGGAGGAACGTTTCTAGGGCAGACTGCTGTAACTCTCACAGCTCATCCCCCCTTGATGATGCTGCTGGCCTCACAGGTATCTGCTCTATAGATTATACTCAGTGAATTTAGTTATAACAACTGTCCATTCAATGTAATGTTCTGCTACATCTGTAAACAGAGCCATCGGTCCTAAGGCTAAGATCAGACACAGAAGTTACTGGTCATAGAATAAATTAGTCAAAATTCACTTTCATTTAAGGTCTGTATTTGAAGACCTCTTTAAACCCCCAGAGTTTGACCTGAAAACTTTATTGCCCTCTTAATGTCAATCATTTCATTTAACAAATCTGTGTCTATGATTTTCAACTGAAGCACTGTGCTTTACTATAAATATCTTATCACTTATGACACAGGCTCAGATAGCAGCTTTTAGCTGATTTTGAATGAGAGAGAGAGACTCTGAGGCATTCAGGTACACTGTATTTTCAAAAACTTTTAACATCAGACATTAACTTTTAACTCTAGTCCAGCTTAAGACTTAGCCAGAAATGACAAGCGTTTTCGAATAAACATCATTTTATACTTGTCTTTTGTGCACACAATGAATTTAGAAATTAGCTAATTGTTTCATTACAGATAAGCTTTTTTGAAACCAAAACATCAGCTTCTAGGGTTTTCAACATATTAACCAATTATCGTATACCTACAGTGATTTTACCAACCCAGAATTCAGTCCAATAAACCTTATCAGAGTTTTGCAAGATTGAGAGGAACAGGACCATATGTATTATTCATTTTTGTCATTTAAACCCTCTACGTCACTATTTATATATTTTTGCAACAGTGTTTTTGAGTCATTGTCTGTAATTTTACATCAACCTGTATAAAAATGATTATAGATCTTTCCTTCAAAAGGAATTCCTTAAGACTTCAATCTAATGACCTTATTTTTATCTTGTTCTTTTCTTAGACAGAGTGGAAATCTCTTCTTTGTTTCTTGGTTTTTACTTGGTTTTGTCTACAGAATTTAGCCAGGTGGCCTGATTTGCCACAATTTCTACACCTTATGGGTGAGCGGTTACAGTTACGTACAAAATGGCCCTGCTGGCCACAATTAAAACACTCTCTGTCATCTGGTGGAGCAACATTCAGCAACCTGTGTGCTTCAGTCTGGTTCCCAGTCTCTGGGGCAGTGCCTAAAGCGGCAACCACTTGGACAGTCTCAGAAAAGAGCTCGGGAGCAGATAAAACAGACAATGACTTACAATTCATGGCGCTATCTGCCTTTTCAAAAACATCACATTTGGTTATCAAATTTTACCATCCCTGTTACTTCTGGGATTTTTCCTTCGCTAGAAATTTGAATTTTTCTGGTTCTCCCTTTGTTTGAAGCCAGTTAAGTTGCTGTTTAACTTTCCAATCAGAATTAAAACCCTGGCTGACCATTTTCTTAATAAGTTCTGCAAATTTCTTTGAAGTGAGGGCTTCAGAGCAGAGCTGCTTACAGCATTTGCTATCTTACGTCTCAATATTTTTATCAGGACTGATCAAGTTACTGATCATGTTACTTAATTTGTCAGCCATATCTTATTCACAGTTTAATACTCACCTGAAATGATAACAGCAACAGATGGAGGCAGCGATCTTTGAACAACACAGCTTTGGCTTCTGCGTGATGAAACTGCAAAGTTCACTATAAAAACAAAGTCACATATACTGGTCCACGCCAATTTGGGTCACAGCTTTTATTTTACTTGGGATCGTTCCAGATGCATACCTGGCAAACAACCCTGTTTCGATTCTTATATTTGTTATTTCTAAACTAATTTAATCCCTGACTGCCTGATCGAAGAGATGGAGCAGGTTTGCGGTGCCTACTGGACCTTCGATCCAGGGCACCAATACTCAATGGCAAACAGTGTCCAAATCAACCTGAATTCACCTTAATTAATCCTCACTCATTACTATCGGAGTGAAGCTCACCCGCTCTCCTTTTCCAGTCTCTTCCATTCAGACAGCCCTAACCAAATAATAAAAGCTTTCTACCTTGTTTGCTGATTTGCCAGGGGTGTCACCTAAGATGATTGCCCGCGCACTCTCCACCAAAACTGTTAGGGGAATAACAGTTTAGGACCCAAGACCAGTTGTGAAGGATGAAGACAAGAGTCAGGAGTGCAATTAATTAACATTTTTTTTACTGAAGAATAGTTTGCAGTTTCATCAGCAGAAGCTAGCTTCAAGTTAGGCACATAGTGACCTTTCCTGGTCTGGAGCAGGCGCCAGCCTGTCCAGAACAACATGCCGTTGTACAGAACCCTAGCGCACATACACAGCTACACAGGCTTTTCCAAGGTTGGAGTTGGTTGAGCTCCAGCTCTGACCAGAAAGTTTCCCAAAACATACTGATAACATGTGCTTCAGTTTCTTTAGTGTTTCAATAAAAGGAAATAATATAAAATGAAAGACAAATCCATATTTCATCTCTGGAAGCCGGGCTAGTGAGTAAGCACTGTTACTGCACTCCTGGCATGGGCCAGACCCTCAGTCACTCATCAGAGACCAAATACAAACTTTAGAAAACATACACTCACCTAAAGGATTATTAGGAACACCTGTTCAATTTCTCATTAATGCAATTATCTAATCAACCAATCACATGGCAGTTGCTTCAATGCATTTAGGGGTGTGGTCCTGGTCAAGACAATCTCCTGAACTCCAAACTGAATGTCAGAATGGGAAAGAAAGGTGATTTAAGCAATTTTGAGCGTGGCATGGTTGTTGGTGCCAGACGGGCCGGTCTGAGTATTTCACAATCTGCTCAGTTACTGGGATTTTCACGCACAACCATTTCTAGAGTTTACAAAGAATGGTGTGAAAAGGGAAAAACATCCAGTATGCGGCAGTCCTGTGGACGAAAATGCCTTGTTGATGCTAGAGGTCAGAGGAGAATGGGCCGACTGATTCAAGCTGATAGAAGAGCAACTTTGACTGAAATAACCACTCGTTACAACCGAGGTATGCAGCAAAGTATTTGTGAAGCCACAACACGCACAACCTTGAGGTGGATGGGCTACAACAGCAGAAGACCCCACCGGGTACCACTCATCTCCACTACAAATAGGAAAAAGAGGCTACAATTTGCACGAGCTCACCAAAATTGGACAGTTGAAGACTGGAAAAATGTTGCCTGGTCTGATGAGTCTCGATTTCTGTTGAGACATTCAGATGGTAGAGTCAGAATTTGGCGTAAACAGAATGAGAACATGGATCCATCATGCCTTGTTACCACTGTGCAGGCTGGTGGTGTAATGGTGTGGGGGATGTTTTCTTGGCACACTTTAGGCCCCTTAGTGCCAATTGGGCATCGTTTAAATGCCACGGCCTACCTGAGCATTGTTTCTGACCATGTCCATCCCTTTATGACCACCATTTACCCATCCTCTGATGGCTACTTCCAGCAGGATAATGCACCATGTCACAAAGCTCGAATCATTTCAAATTGGTTTCTTGAACATGACAATGAGTTCACTGTACTAAAATGGCCCCCACAGTCACCAGATCTCAACCCAATAGAGCATCTTTGGGATGTGGTGGAACGGGAGCTTAGTGCCCTGGATGTGCATCCCACAAATCTCCATCAACTGCAAGATGCTATCCTATCAATATGGGCCAACATTTCTAAAGAATGCTTTCAGCACCTTGTTGAATCAATGCCACGTAGAATTAAGGCAGTTCTGAAGGCGAAAGGGGGTCAAACACAGTATTAGTATGGTGTTCCTAATAATCCTTTAGGTGCGTGTATATGAAGAAACAATAAACAATCAGGGGTTCTATTGAGTAAGTAAAAATCATAACTGGAAAGAATCACTAAAAATCATTATAATATATAATATATAATAATATAGGAGGATAAATATTGATTAATGCTTTGATTATAAATTTAATTAGGATATATATAGGTATATTGAAGCGGCAGTGGATTTCAGAATCCACACCCTTCAACATTTTGCAGCACGGGCCACATTTTATGTGTAAAACTGTTTAAATAATTTGTATGCATTATGTTGCATCATCATATTGAATCAATAGTGCATACTTTTGACTTTTACTTCGTTACATTTTGCAGCCATTATTATACTTTCTACTCCACTACATTTCTACAACGTTTTGTTACATTTTCGTTACATTTTCTGATCAGTTTCAGGGCTCGACATTAACACTTGTCCGGGACAAGTGGATTTTTTTGAAGGGGCAAGTGAAAGAGATTTGTATTTGCCGACCGGACAAGATGATTAAAACGGCGCTATTTAGCTTCTGTCAGCGCAGATGACAAGATGACAAGATGTAATTTATGATGGCAAGAGTGAAGAGGGCTTAGAAAAAGCTAACATGGATCGTATGAGGCATTGGCAGACTGACAAGAGAATGTTTAAAAATAGTTGGCAACACGAGTATTTTTTTACTGAAATCGAGTCTACGGCAGTATGTAAAGAGTATAACCTCTGTCATCATTATGAAACTAAACATTTGCATCAGTTCTCAAGATACAGTAAAGAGGCCTTGAAACACTTTCAGGCACAACCAAGGGAACAGATATTTTTTTTGGCAGTGGAAAGAGTTGTGGAGAAGAACAACTTGAAGTGGGAAATATGAAGGGCATCACGACCGATGGAGCTCCGGCGATGGTTGGTAAGCATTCTGGTCTCGCTACACTTGTGTCAGAGAAAGTCCGACAGTGTGGGGGGCAGATTTTAAAATACCATTGCATTTTACACCAAGAGCAGTTGTGTGCCAAATCAATCGGCCTGAAGAATGTGATGCAAGACGTTGTTTCCATCGTCAACAATATTCGCTCCAAGGCACTCACAACGTCAGTTCCAAGCTATGCTGGATGAGATGGAGGCACAGTATGGTGATGTGCTGTACCACCAGGAGGTGAGGTGGCTGAGCAGAGGGAAAGTTTTACGGCACTTTATTGAGTTGCGTGATGTGATCAGGGAGTTTCAAGCTAGATAGAAAAGCAACATTCAAGTGCCCTCAGACAAACAATAGATCGCCAACCTGCCTTTTCTGGTGGACATTGAAGAGGTACTGAATACTCTGAATCTTCAGCTCCAAGTGAGGGACCAAGTAATCAGCCAGATGTATGATCATGTCAGTGCCTTCAAGCAAAAACTCTTGTTGCTCAATAGACATCTCTCAACAGATGAGGCCTAATTGCAATTCAAATTATATAATAAAATGGGCTTGTTATTAAGCATGTTATTGTATGCAGTGTTTGGAGTAATCAGATACAAAATACAGATTACTGTAATTTATACTTTTCCGAGTAACTAGTAAAGTAAGGTCTAATGTGCAATTAGCCTACTTAATGAAATGGAACAAAATCTTCTTGCATCTTATACTGTTCTTTTTTGTCTTTGTGTCTACATTTAGGGAATTTGGCACATTTTTCCAGCCTTAAAGAAGTCAGTTTGATGGAAGAACACATCCCCAAGTACACAGAAATCCTCAGCAATCTTATGCTTGAGTTTGACAGCCACTTTGTAGATTTCAGAGAAAATACAACAGCCTTTGAGCTGTTTGCTGTTTGCTCATTGATGTGGACACAGTCAGCGAGGAGCTTCAGATGGATCTGCTTGAACTTCAGTCTGAATTAGAACTCCAAAACAAGTTCAGAGATCTTCCCTTACAGGACTTTTACAGATGTGTTCCAGCAACCAGATACGGCAAGATCTGCAAACATGCAAAAGTTTGTGAGCAGACTTTCAGTCTAATGAATCTGGGGCCGTATTCACAAAACATTTTATCTTAGCACTAAGAGTTCTCCTAAATAGCAGTAAAAGTTCTTAGTTAAGAGTTTTCTCTTAAAACATATTCCCAAAGCTGCTGAGACCAACTTTTAGTCTTTTACTCTAAGAGTAAGGGCAGGGTTGACCTCGTTGCTATGGATGATGTCATCCCGCTTCCTAACTATGACCAGTGGTGGTATGTAACGAAGTACAAATACTTTGTTACTTTACTTAAGTAGAATCAATAGTGCATACTTTTGACTTTTACTTCGTTACATTTTGCAGCAATTATTATATTTTATACTCCACTACATTTCTACAACGTTTCGTTACATTTTCGTTACATTTTCTGATCAGTTTCAGGGATCGACATAACGCTTGTCCGGGACAAGTGGATTTTTTTGAAGGGGCAAGTGAAAGAGATTTGTATTTGCCGACCGGACAAGATGATTAAAACGTCAAAAACAAAAATAACTAGGGAATCAGCAAATGCAAGAATGATTCTGCATTCATTTAGTGTAAGTGGTGATCGATAGTGGATAATAATGTAATGAACCGACGGTAAAGGTTGCGTTGTTGAGGCTCGAGGAGAAATGGAAACAAATCAGCGCCGCTCACGCAGAAACTCAGTCACATGCTGCAGTAAAAATTCAAAATGTTAAGTTTTTATATTTATAACATATAATACAGTTAAAAAACATCACACAGCCAAGAGTGCTGTTTTCCTGAATACCATCACGACTGAAAATGTGACACTGATTTCATATGACAGTTCCATAAACAATTAATTAACATTAGTCACTTACATTTTAGATGCAATATTGACTGTTTTTGTTCTGTTTCAGCAGCGAAAATATTTCCAAGATCACATCAGAACCATAACGCATCTCACAGCAACAGTGTGTTAGTGAATGATTCAGCGTTTGAATGAATCGGTTGAATCAAAGATTCAATGACCTGTTCATAAACGACTGCCTTATTCATGAATGAATCAGCCGTTTGAACGAATCGACTCAATGACTCACTCATTCAGACGGTCACTGCGCCACCTACTGGCAGTTTAGTTTCATGTTTAAACATTCTTTCCAACTTTCCCTTTCGAGGGAACTCGAGCTGCGTCACCGCTTTGGGAACGCCTCTGCGTGATTGCGTCGTGAAGCACATGTGTAATCAGTCCAATGGAGAGACGGAACGTCATAGGCGGGTGACGTCATCGACCCGGAAGGTATAAAGCATACCGGCAGACAAACGCCGCTAGCTTCTGTTGCTTTCAGCAAGCGCTCTGTGTATTGTCATTGTCAGATTTGTGTTTTGTGTCTGAGTTCAGACTTTTCTCGTTCTATTTCAAGTTGCATACACACTGACATTTAAAGAGACACTATGGCGAGCGAACAGCGTTACAGAAAGTGTGTTCCTCCCTGCTCTCGTCACATCACGAGCGGGGATACACACTTGATGTGCGTTGTTTGTTTGGGTGAACAGCACGCTCAGTCGGCTCTCGAGGGGGCCGGCTGTGAGCATTGTGAGGCTTTGCCTATGAGAGTGCTGCGATCCCGCCGGGCACTTTTTGAGGAGGGTGTCCCGGTTCGCGTTCCCCGCGGCACAGGCCCCGCTGTTGCTGAGGCACAGCGGCAGCTTATGTCGTGGGGTTCGCAAATGGATCTGTCAGAGGGGTTAGAGACGGGCCCAGCCCTTTCTCTGCCCTCACCTGGCAGATCCAGTGCTGCCTCTCTGGGTTCGGGAGCCCGCCCTGCGGTTTCTCCCACCCAGGGGGCAGCCTCAGCGCTGCTTTTATCGAGCTCTGATGAGATCGATATTTGCAGCGTTGACGCGGGGGTTGAAGACTCGCCACTTCAATCCCCTGCTGGTGAGGAGCTGTTGGAGGTTCTGTGCAGAGCGGTGGCCAAACTAAACATTGACTGGCCACAAGAAAATCAAGAGAGCGTCTCGTCCAAGAGCCGTTTGGACGAGCGCTTTCTCCCCTCACGCTCTGCCCAGCCTCCACGTCGGAGTTTACCGTTTTTCACGGATCTCCACACTGAGGTGTCGAGAACGTGGAAGCGGCCCATGTCCTCTCGTGTCTTCAGCCCCCAAACGTCAGTGTATAGCAACATACAGGGGCTGAAGAAGCATGGGTATGGTCCGATGCCGAAGGTGGAGGAGACGCTCGCGAGCCATCTCTCTCCTCAGTCGGCATCGGCCATTAAAACTCCGACCTTGCCCACCAAACCGTTAAGAACCACATCCTCTTTGGTGGGCAAGGCGTACTCGGCAGCGGGTCAGGCCGCCGCGTGTCTGCACACTATGGCCATCGTGCAGGCATACCAGGCCGACCTGCTAAGAGACCTGGGGTCCAGCCAGGAGATCGGAGCAGATTTAGTTAATGAGCTCCGATCTTCAGCAGATTTAGCTCTCCGAGCCACCAAGGAGACGGCCAAATCTATAGGCCGTTCTATGGCAGCCCTGGTGGCTACGGAGAGGCATCTGTGGCTGAATCTGACTGAGATTCGGGAGAGAGATAAGAGCTTTCTGCTTGATGCGCCGCTGTCTCCTGACGGCCTGTTCGGTGACGCGGTCACAACCGTCACCGACAGGTTTCAGGAGGCAAAGAAACAATCTGCGGCGCTGAAGCAGCTCCTCCCGAGAAAACCCCAGGCCTCGTCTGCTGCTGTGCGGGAGCAGCAGACACCGAGTACGAGCTCCGTACACCGGGCGCAACAGAAACAAAGTGTGGCCACTCGTACTCCCCCTCAGAAAGGGTGGGGCGGTGGGCGACACCCTCAGACGCAGCCCTCTAGGGGTAGAGCAGATCTGCGGACTGTTCTTATCTCTAGAAAGGCTGCGTCTAAGAGGCCCTGACGCCAGTGGGCCCAGGGCAGTGAGGGTTTCCCCCTTCGGGAACAGGCGGTGTTCACCTCAGCATACGGTGCCCGTCCTGTTCCGGTACCCTCACAGGGTCTCTCCACTAACCCCGCCCGAGTGCCGGGGCGTGGAAGGCCCTCGCGAGTCATCCGAGGATGGCCCGCGTCCTCCAGACAAGGAGGTGGCGCTGTCGAGTCAGCCGTTCCCTGCCGGTCATCCGCTTCAGGGCGCTGTGCTCCCAGCACTCAGTATACCAGAGGCCAGTCTCGAGGGACTGGTACCCCTAGTAGATTTTTTGCCAGAATGGGAAAAACTGCCAAATATATCTCGTTGGGTCCTGCAGATAATAAGATCTGGGTACGCCATCCAGTTCAGGTGTCGTCCACCCAGTTTCAAAGGGGTCCTACCTACCTTGGTGGGCCCCGAGCAGGCTCTGGTTATGACTCAAGAAGTCCAGACCCTCCTACGGAAGGGGGCCATAGAGAAGGTTCCTCTCTCCGACAGGGAGTCAGGTTTCTACAGTCGCTATTTTATAGTGCCAAAGAAGGATGGGGGGTTGCGCCCCATTTTGGACCTGCGCTCGCTGAATCGCGCAGTGGTAAAGTTCAGGTTCAAGATGCTTACACTCAAACATATCGTGTCCCAGATCAGGTCCGAGGACTGGTTTGTCACGATAGATCTCAAAGATGCTTACTTCCACATCTCCATCCTTCCGCAGCACAGGAAGTACCTGAGGTTCGCTTTTGGGGGACAAGCGTACCAATATCGGGTGCTTCCCTTCGGTCTAGCCCTATCACCCCGCACCTTCACCAAGTGTGTAGACGCGGCATTAGCCCCCTTGCGTATGCAGGGGATCCGCATTCTCAATTATATCGACGACTGGCTGATTTTGGCTCAGTCAGCACGTCTGGCGGTTCAACATCGAGATGTTGTTCTCGCGCACATGAAGAGGTTAGGGCTGAGGCTCAACCTCAAGAAGAGCGTTCTTTCTCCAGTACAGAGAATAACGTATCTGGGTGTGTGTTGGAATTCGATCCTGATGCAGGCCCGTCTATCAGAGCCTCGCGTAGGATCGATTCTCTCAGCGGTGAAAGGGGTGAAACTAGACCAGCCACTCACTGTCAAACAGTATCAGAGACTGTTAGGCCTGATGGCAGCAGCGTCCAACGTCATTCCTCGTGGCCTGTTGTACATGAGACCTTTACAGTGGTGGCTCAAGACCAAGGGTTTTTCCCCGAGGGGAAATCCCTTTCGCGTGATCAAGGTAACGCGGCGATGCCTCCGCGCCTTAGTCATGTGGAAGGACCCTCGGTTTCTAGCCCAAGGCCCGTTACTGGGGGCACCGTGCCAGCGGGTCACTCTGACCACGGATGCCTCCCTTACGGGTTGGGGGGCGACCATGAGTGGTCGCTCGGCCCAGGGCCTATGGCAGGACGCTCATCGTGCGTTGCACATAAATTGCCTGGAAATGCTTGCTGTGTTCCAGGCTCTGAGACATTTCCTGCCGTATCTCAGGGGCCATCATGTTCTAGTTCGCACAGACAACACATCGGTGGTCTCCTATATAAATCACCAGGGGGGTTTGAGGTCTCGCCCTTTGTACAAGCTGACTCGTCAAATCCTCCTGTGGGCCCTGGGGAAATTGCTCTCAATCAGGGCAATCTACATCCCAGGGCGCCTGAATACGGAAGCAGACATCCTGTCGAGGCAGGGGCCGAGGCCCGGGGAGTGGAGACTCCACACCGAGGTGGTGGAGCTCCTCTGGCAAGAATTTGGCAGAGCAGAAGTAGATCTGTTCGCCACTCAAGACAACACTCATTGTCGTCTATGGTTTGCTCTAACTCCTCCAGCTCCCTTGGGACTGGACGCCATGGTACAGGAGTGGCCGAGGCTGCCCCTGTACGCTTTCCCCCCGATCGCTCTGCTTCCGGGAGTTCTAGAGAGAGTTCGTCGGGACGGGGCCCATCTGCTCCTAGTGGCTCCGTTCTGGCCAGCCCGGGTTTGGTTCTCGGACATTGTGTCGCTCCTCAACGGCTCTCCCCTGGAGATTCCGTGCAGGAGGGACCTGCTCTCTCAGTCGGGCGGTGCCTTCCTGCACCCACGCCCAGAGCTGTGGAATCTGTGGGCTTGGCCTCTGAGGGGGCCCAGCTCCTAAGCTCCGGTCTCTCAACCGAGGTTGTGGAGACCATCCTACACTCTAGAGCTCCCTCCACGAGGAAACTGTACGCATTGAAATGGAGACTCTTCACCTTATGGTGTAGAGATCGCCTGTGGGATCCAGTAAACTGCCCTGCGAGCGCGGTGCTGGAGTTCCTGCAGGAGAAATTCTCCGCTGGGTTAGCTCCCTCCACTTTGAAGGTGTACGTGGCGGCCTTAGCAGCTTACCACTCTCCTTTCGATGGTGTTACCCTCGGGCGACACCCCCTAGTTACTCGTTTCCTCCGTGGCACTATCAGACTGAGGCCCGCAGTACGCACCAGGGTGCCGGCCTGGGACTTAGCTATTGTCCTTCAGGGCCTTTCTCAGGCTCCCTTCGAGCCCATTGAAGAAATTTCTGAGAAACTCCTCACCTTAAAGACCATCTTGTTGCTGGCTATCTCTTCCTTAAAAAGAATAGGGGACTTACAAGCCCTCTCTGTGGCACCCTCGTGCTTGGAATTTGCTCCCGGTATGGCTAAAGCTTTTCTGCACCCCAGACCGGGGTACGTTCCTAAGGTTCCCACTAATACTGTGAGACCCATAGTACTTATGGCCTTTTGTCCACCTCCCTTTCTGACGTCTGACCAGGAAAGATCTAATCTGCTTTGCCCTGTTCGCGCACTAGACACTTATGTCCACAGAGCTGCCCTGTGGAGAAAATCGGAACAGTTGTTTGTGTGTTACGGTCCACCCTCGAGAGGGGGTCCGGTTTCTAAGCAGAGGATGAGCAAGTGGATAGTTGAGGCTATTTCACTTGCTTACGAGGTGGTCGGGCAGCCTTTCCCTTTGGCTGTCCGGGCACACTCGACTAGGGGTATGGCTGCCTCTCGGGCATTCCTAGCAGGGGCTTCCCTGCAAGACATTTGTGAGGCGGCGGGGTGGTCCTCGCCGCTCACTTTCGTGAGGTTCTACGAACTTGACATTACTCCAGGGGCTCGGGTGCTCGCCTTTTAGACAATGCACAGGCGGGCATCCGGCTCCTATGGGGACGTGGGTATTCTCGTTCCCAAAGCGGTGACGCAGCTCGAGTTCCCTCGAAAGGGAACGTCTCGGTTACGACTGTAACCTTAGTTCCCCGAGTAGGGAACGAGACGCTGCGTCACCCTGCCATACTCCCCGCATGCCCGCAAAAGCGTCTTGCTTCACTCTACCACAGAAGCTAGCGGCGTTTGTCTGCCGGTATGCTTTATACCTTCCGGGTCGATGACGTCACCCGCCTATGACGTTCCGTCTCTCCATTGGACTGATTACACATGTGCTTCACGACGCAATCACGCAGAGGCGTTCCCAAAGCGGTGACGCAGCGTCTCGTTCCCTACTCGGGGAACTAAGGTTACAGTCGTAACCGAGACGTTTCTTATTTGTATTCAAAATAATATTTAAAACAATCTCATAACATTATTTAATACAGTTGTATTTTTTCAGTGTGAATTATTTAATTTGATTGGTAACAGCCCTATAGTGTCTTATTCTAATTTCATTTATTGATCAAATTTAAGAATATAAAATTAAAGCTGAAGCATAGCCTATATTTAATAAGATTAGGGGAAAAATGCCCTTTATAAAAGGTAAAAATATCATAAATATGCAGATTTAAATACGTCAAAGCTGATTGAACACTGGTGAGAATATTGCTTCAGAATAATGATATTTAACTCTGCAGATCACCCTGATAGATAACCAGAATTGTAAGTCAGAATGTAAACTGGGCCACAGATGGTAAGCACAATTACATTAACCCAAAACTAACTTAATTAAAATGCCACAGCCCATAATGTTTTTTATTTATTTATTAGAATATAGACATTAAGAGAATAAATAGTTATGCAAGTACTTTTACTTTTAATACTTAAAGTACATTTAAAATCAGGTACTTTTTACTTTTTACTTAAGTATGGTTGTCATTGTGGTACTTGTACTTTTACTAAAGTAAATATATCTCTGGTTATTTGTACTTTTACTTAAGTACTGAGATTCAGTACTTCCTCCACCACTGACTATGACCACAGTGATTGGCTGATAGGGGAGGGGTCTCTGTCAATTATTTAACCATATAAATGTTGTAGAATGATGTTACCATATTCAAATAAAGGTTTTAAAATAATTGTTTTGCCATATTCAAATAAAGATTTTAAAAAGTAGGCTAAGTGTCACTAATTAAACAAGTATATGTTCAGCTAATTGTCAGCCTCTTACATGTCTTTATCTCGAGAGATTGCAGAATTCAAGCGACAAATTATGTTTTATAAATAAAGTTCGGGAGGAGCACTATCAGCTCGAGTATACATTATACACAGCCGACTCACCTAGTTACCTCAACAGCTTTCTGCATCCCTCCGCCACCCCTACTCCTCACTCTCGGCCCAGCCGGGGATTCGGGGGAGAACTCTGGCTTTGGGCTATATTCTGAGCTCGGAGCCCTCGATCCCCTCGGACAGCACGCCAAATAGGCTTATTTTCCCCTTTTACTCTTTCCGATCATTTGTAAGTGTGAACTCATGAAACAACTGCCACAGGTAATCAGACATTATTTCCTTTTTTATTTATTTATTTACTTATTTAATAAATAAATATTATTTCTGGCATTTTTGCCTTTTTATTATGATAGGACAGTGAGTAGACAGGAAGCGAAGTGGAAGAGAGAAAGTGGAGAAAGGTCCACAACAGCCATTAGGATTGTTTGTGATTTGGTCTTAGTGACTTGGGAGTCCTCTTGACTACTCCTAACGTTTCACAGATTTAGGAGCTAGTTTTACCGTTAAAAGGCGTTGTGAAATAGGGTACAACGGGGCTGAAGGCACACCTTAAGAAAAATGGTCTTTCCACTACTCCTATAATGTATGATATACAGAAAAATATATATGTTTGTATTGAACATTTATGGAGCAACAGATTTTGTGTGAAAATAAATCATACAAGTGGTTTATTTTATTTAAAAATCTTAAAAATGTATGGGGTGTCAAGGGGGGCCTTTTACCCCATCACCAGCATGGGGCAAAAGGCACACAGTATTGATACAAATACTTTAGCTAAAATAATATGTTTTTAATCTTTTGAGTTAATACTTGTTCAAAACAATCACTTTAGCAACGTTTGAACTATTTTCTGTTTATTTTGATGAATAAAATAATTCATTTTTGATCAATAAATATGCTGTCATTAAAATATGTTAATATAGAAATATATCTGAAAAATATAGAAACAAAATCATTTAAAAAAGTAAAGATTCTGAAAGCATTGAAGGAGATCCCTTAATAATTGAATATAGATTTACAGTAATAACAATAAATTATATTTTATTATATGATATGATTAATATCACATTTTAAATATGATTGTGTCATTATAAATATGGTGATTATCTCCAAAGTGGACACCCAACTTAATATATGATACTTACAATCTGAATCTAACCATGTCATGTCCACAAATGGAAAAGTCAGCCAGCTGTTTATTATCATGTTAAATATGGTGCCTTTTCCCCCAACAGCAGGGGCGCCTTTTACCCCAAATACCATACTTTTACATATTCTTCCATTATTGCAAAACTGTTGCTTTAATTACCTTGAACAAAACTGACAAACATTAACAAGACCTTTGTTTCAAAATATATTCAATAATTTTAGCAATTCTTATTTGCTACTTAAATCTACAAAATTTTTAAAAACATCAAATATTAGATCAAATGAGTGCAAAATCAACTTTGCGCTGCTGCCCGTGATCGGGTCAAAGATCAGACAAATTTCCACGTGCATCATGAAAAGCGGATGTTTTGGAAAGTGCTGAGGCAAGTTTTTGTGCCATCTAGTGGTTTAGAGGAAAATAAAATCAAAGGAGCTTTTTACCTCGTGGAGCCTTTAGCCCCGTTGTACCCTACTCTTAGAGCAAAATTTTAGGAGTCCTAAAATTAGGACTGACACGGCAATTATTTTTAAGTTTCTCCTAAATCGGCAAGTTAAGAGCTACTTTTAGCCTTAAGATGTTTTGTGAATACGGCCCCTGAACAAGAGCAAACTGAGAAACCAACTGTCTGACTCTCACCTCCATGACATTCTCACACTGTCAGTAAGTCAGCTGGAACCTGATATTGAGGGACTTTTGAAAAGCAAAGACAGGCTTCATGTCTCCCACTGATATTCCAACTGAGAAACAGTCAAGAATGTTGTATGTCACAGGGGCATGTTTTGCCCTGAATTGTTGTAATGATTAATCAAATCTATTTGTATTAATAAATATTGCTTATTACTTGAATATGTATTGTATTATTCCTTAATATATGTTCAATAGGGGTGTGACGAGATTTCTCGTCGAGGTGATAATCTCATGTCATATTGTCATGAGGACCTGGTCATGATGGAGTGTGAGGGTGAAGTTAGTACGCTACATTTACATTACGCCACTCTAGTTTTGCTTTTTATAGAAATAAAAACAATTTAATTCAGGTGGATAACAGTGGCTTCAGTTCCATCAGCACATCCAATACAGCTGTTCGAGTCGTACATAGTACGCAGCACTAATCACGTGACGAGAAGGTATTGAGCATGTGTTATGAGTGTGTGTTACTTGTTAGGAGTGTGTGTTACATGTTAGTGGACTGGACCGTGGCGGAGGATTCTTTGCGCAACAGAAGCGTCCGACTTATATTTTAAAATGCGCATTCAGCACCACCGCTCCCTATTCAAAGAGTACGCACGATCGCAAAATTAAAACTGAAAGTAAACGGGAGCGCGCATTCAAACGCGATTTCAATACGTTACAGCTGTTTGAAAGCGGCTCCCTGAGGCACGCGAATACCTCCCAATATAAAAG
The DNA here is from genome assembly GCA_039654625.1 of Rhinogobio ventralis. Taxonomy (NCBI): domain Eukaryota; kingdom Metazoa; phylum Chordata; class Actinopteri; order Cypriniformes; family Gobionidae; genus Rhinogobio; species Rhinogobio ventralis. The sequence goes on along the minus strand of CM077198.1, from coordinate 23,442,971 downwards.
CTGTCTCGTTGTAACCATCCCTTAGCTCTGTATCATGCTTGAAGAAAAATTTGGTCTGCACTTTGAATATTAAATAGATTGTGGTATTATGGTTATTGTTTGCACTTAATATCTATGATCAATTCGTGGGAAGGAGTTCAGTTAGAAGAGTCAGTCAAAAGAAGCTCATGTGCAGTTCTAAGGTCTGAAGAGACAATCATACAGGAAATAGGCCAGTCAGTTGAGTTTTTGGCAAAACCTTTACAGTGTTTGTTGTCTTTTAATGCATATAATAATTCATACTCAGAAAGTAGAACTGAAATGACATTTATTACAAGATGATGAGTTAAAACATTAATGAGCAATGAAAATACTGCATGCTTTCTTCAGGTTTTTATCACTTTATTAAAATTAAGCAAAACAAACGGACAAATGTTTACTTTCATGAGCCGTCACGTATTTGCGAGCTTGCAGCAGGAATCTCTTGAGTGAGAAGGAGAAGTTTAAAGCTTACAGGCTATCGTACGTTGTCCTCTTGCAGCGTCTGCTGGGATTTCTAACTGTCCGATTCTCTCAAGTCTGCATTCGATGGCTGTGTCCCATTTTAAAGGCTGCATCCTTCGTAGGACTCTGACTTTAAAAGCCTTTGAAGGCTGCGATGGTCGGACTGAGCATTGTTGAATAGGATGGCCTGGCCTGGCCTGGCCTACGGAGGATTGTTCTTGTCACCTAGCAACCTGTCTGAAAACAAAACAGGGTTCACAAACTGTGTAAATATGTTTACCATGGTCCATTTAGGTGAAGTGAATAACACTGATTATCTCTTCATCATGGCACCTGTTAGTAGGTGGGATATATTTGGCAGCAAGTGAACATTTTGTCCTCAAAGTTGATGTGTTAGAAGCAGGAAAAATGGGCAAGTGTAAGGATTTGAGCAAGTCTGACAAGGGCCAAATTGGTGATGACTGGGTCAGAGCATCTCAAAAACTGCAGCTCTTGTGGGGTGTTCCCGGTCGGCAGTGGTCAGTATCTATCAAAAGTGGTCCAAGGAAGGAACAGTGGTGAACCGGCGACAGGGTCATGGGTGGCCAAGGCTCATTGATGCATATGGGGAGCGAAGGCTGGCCCGTGTGGTCCGATCAAACAGACAGCTACTTTTGGCAGAAAAAGGGGGAACAACACAATATTAGGAAGGTGGTCATAATGTTATGCCTGATCAGTGTATATAATCACATCTTAGTCAAATGTGTCAACATTTTTTTTTACATTTGTATCATTAGATATTTGAGTAAGTTGAACCCCAATACTTACGTTTAAAAGTGTAATTCTGCAATTTCTCTCAAAAAAATCCTGTCATCAATGGCGCATAATGAATTCTGGGGTAGACAAGGCCGCGAAATGATCCATCTGTTGTATCCTTAATTTCATGGGAAACAAAGGATGCATTTGGAGGAGCCTTCGAATTGGGACAGCCTTTGTCGTGCCGTAATGACGCAATCTGCCTTTTTCAATGGATGCAGCCTCTGAATTGGAACGTAGCAGATGCATCTTCGATATCAAGAACACATCTGGGTACTTTCATGCATCCTCTGTACTTGCGTTCTTGAGTATTGGAATTGAACTTCGATGGTTGATGATGACGTAGTAGAGAACACAATTGCGCAAGATCGCTTAAGAACACATATTGAGAAACGACCAATGTGACCTTATTATCAGAGGCAATGAATGACAAACATTTGACAGAGCACACAGAACCACCATTGTGAAACAAGCCTGATAAAAAGGAAAGAATCAGATTTATAATTTGATTAGAGAGACAACTAAAAAAAAAAATTTATCTTGACATATTCCCAGAAAACGGACTGTCATTAAAATAACTGGAATAGAAATTAAATCATTTCATCCCATTATAGATTTCAGTCATTTGAGGTTAAATGGGGAGCGCAATATGATTCGATAAGTTAGTTTGTGCCCGTGTATGTGTGTGTGCATGATAACGCACACACACACAGTAGCATATGTGTGTTATTCATGGAGAGTTCAGGTGCTGAGAAGATGAGAGGAGGTCACATTGTCCCACTCTAACAGCCATCAGCCTAATGTGCTATGAGACATCATTAAAAACCCATCCTAGAGGCTGTCAATCATACCACTAACGTGAGAACGAGGAAGAGAGAAACCGAGTGAGAGGCTTAGGGAAGGAGAGAAGCTTAGGGAATAGAAAAGAGAAAAGGAAAGCAGTTTGTGAAGGTTAGTCTCCTCCCCTTCACTTCCTGAGAAATGATAGTGTGATGGATTGTGGCTTGAGTGGGCTGATCATCAGTCCATGTGAGAGACTTAAGCCGCCATCAAAGAAACAGACTGTCTTAGTTCTGATCTCTTCATATTCACAGAAACGCACAATAGATGCTTCTGTTCAGACTCCTACAAAAAAGTACTGTAGTTGTAGCTTGGATAATCAGTGGTATCAGATAAGAATATCATGATATTTGATATATAACGTGGTGTAGAATTATTTCTTTATTCATAAAGTATTCATGGTGCTCCAACAGAATCGCATTAGCTGATAGATTACAACATAATTAGCATGTTCTGAAAAAAAGTGCTTGTTAAAGGGATAGTTCACCCAAAAATGAAAATTACCCCATGATTTACTCACCCTCAAGCAATCCTAGGTGTATATGACATTCTTCTTTCAGACGAATACAATCAGTTATATTAAAATTTCCAGCACAAAATTTACTCATGTGTTATGCATTGTGAATCTCAATAGGTCATGTTTTGTTTGTTTGTTTGTTTGTTTGTTTGTTTGTAGACTGTTTTTTGTGTTTCCCTTCATTGCACTTTCTAAAGGTGGGCCTTAATACAAGTTTTGCTCTCTGTCGTTAAAGTTTATCTGCAATGTAATAAGATTTATTGAGTGTGTTATAAGTGTGTATGTGTGTGAGTGTGTGTCTGTTATGAGCTGATATTGGTCTCATTTCAGCATGGCTCCTAGGAGGTGTCCACACTGTCACCTGTGAATCCCATTAACTTCTTATCATCCAGTGATTAATGTTTGCTTTCAGGCAATACAGGGATTTTGATATCCACGTTATCCGCTAAATCGCACAATATGTTGACATCGTCTTTGACATTCTAATAAACAAAGCAATTACATCTCTGTCAATCTATGTATTGCTTATGATGGGATCCAAAATGGTGATCGGGTCCGCTCTCCTACTCAAACGGCACATCATAAAGAACTTTAGAAGTATTTTGTGCAGTGCAGATTCATGGTTGTTTGTGTGTGTGCAAGAATTAGGCCGAGAGAAGGATGGAGAGAGAGAGACCCTCAGCCATGGACTCTGGCATTTTAAAGGTCAACAATGACATCATTGATTAGTATCGTCCAGGGAATGAGATGCTCCAAGGCAAAGACGAGAAAATCTATGACGAATACTTGCACAATGAAAGCCAAAGAATTTACATCATGTACTGATCACTCACTTCTAAACCTATTACTGTCAATGTAGATGGATGTGCAAACACTCTGTTTAGTGGGATTAGCTACTGTTATGTTTTAACTGGCGAGGCGGAGAAGAGGACTATAATTAGAATGACAATTCCATGAATCACATAGAAATGCTTAGACGTTGGAATTCATTAAATAGGAGATGCAAATTAGCAGGCCATAATTAGATGTTTGTCAAACTAACTGACAGACTTAACGCTTAAGACACCTGCACCCGGTTTCACAGACAAGGCGTAAGCCTAGTCCCAGACTAAAATGTATGTTTGAGCTGTTTTAACTGAAAGCAACTTGCACTGATCTTCTGATCATCTTAAATTAAGTTAGTGCCATTGTTTTGTCTAAAGATGCACACCAGTAATGTTTTTTTCTTTTTTCTAAGGAGTGTTTATGAATGTTACTTAAATCTCCTAATTGAACTAAGGCCTAATCCTGGCTTAAACTAAACCCTGTCTGTGAAACCGGGCCCTGATGTTGTATCAAAGCTGCCACATGTTAGGTACTAAACTTTACCTAACTCCCCTTAACAGGCATGGAATATTGAATGGAGTATGAGGAGTAAACCCTTGCAAAAATGCAATGGTGTTACACTGGTCTACAGCCAAAATGCTTCTGAAATAAATGTGGTGAAACTTTACTAATTCTGGGTCACTGACAATGAAAATGATGCTTAAAATTACTGATTGGCTCTAGTTTTCGTGAGTGAGTAATAAAGAGAAGGGATCTCAATTTAAACCAGAAATGACTAAAATTCATCTTTGACTGGATGTATGAAGAAATCTGTGACTTTGGACAGTACTTGTCACAGGGTGTTTTGGTTATGTTTCATGTGTTTAAGTTTGCCATGTTCACTGTCTATGTTTCTAGTTTGCCATGCACTTCCTGGTTTTTGTCATGTGATTCCCATGCCCTCATGTCTGTTGTCATGTCATTGGTTCATTGGGTAATCATTGTTCACAGGTGTCCCTTGTCCGGTCTTTAGTCATGGTGTATTTAAACCCTCATGTTTGCCATGTGTCTTGGTCTGATATTGAATGTATGTGTTAACCCATTGTTGGTGAGTGTTGGTTATAGGCAAATGTGTTTTGTGGCAAGTTTAGCCAAGCCAAGTTTATGTTTTGCCAAGTCAAGTCAAGCCAAGATTGTTTTGCCAAGCCTTTGTTTTATGTTTATAATTTTGGATTAAAGACTGCACTTGGGTTCTGAAACTTGCCTTTCAGTGGACTAATGTTACAGTACTAGCTTTTTAGGCAAAACAATGAATGATGCAATCAGAAGCTGGTATTGCATCATACATGATATGAATTTAATGTTATTCCTATAAGATATGGATAATGCAATCATAATAAAGCTTACATCGCTCTGCTGAACAAATTGCCCTATATCAGCTCTAGAAATCATACAGCAGGGGTGCAAATCTCAGTTCCTGGAGGGCCACAGGAACTAAACTCCTGGAGGGAGTTTAGTTCCAACCCTTCTCCAACACACATACATGTAGTTTTCAAATAAGCCTAAAGGACTTGATGAGCTGGATCAAGTGTGTTTAATTAGTGTTAAAGCTAAACCCTGCAGGGCTGTGGCCCTCCAGGAACTGAGTTTTGCACCCCTGTCATACAGGGCTTACTTATTTGTCAGTGTTTGATTTTGCAAAGGGAAACATTTCTGAAATAAAAGGTGAGCAAATATGCCTCATACTTGTGTGAACATTGCAGACTTCAAATGGAGCCCATCAGCGCTTGCATGACCAAATATTACATCCATGACATTTAATATTTTGTCTTTCTTCTTTGTTTATGTATTTATTTCACCAAAAAAAAAAAGATCAAAATCAAAAAATGTAACCTGGGACCTCTGGTTGAGTTGACACGGAATGACCCTGCTGCGTATGGGGCTATGTAGCCGTAGACCAATCAGAGTGCCTATGATGAGCCCTGTCTACCATCAAAACCACCTACAATGGGCAAGTGAGTGTCAGAACTGGACTGCTGGGAAACCCTGGGTCCGGCCATTCATGTGGACGTGAATTTGACATGTGCCACCTACCTAAACATTGTTGCAGACCAGGTGCACCCCTTCATTACAATGGTGTAGCCTGGTGGAAGTGGTGTCTTTCAGCATTATAATGCACTCTGCCACACTGCACACATTGCTCAGGAATGGTTTGAGGAACATGATGAAGAGTTCAAGATGTTGCCCTAGCCTCTAAATTGGGCATTTGTGGGATGTGCTGGACCAACATGTTCAATCCACAGGACACTGAATGATCTGGTTAAGGCTGCAACTAACGATTATTTTGATAATTGATTAGTTGGGCGATTATTTATTTATTTATTAATTTTTTGTGATTAATCGATTAATCGGATAAAAAGCCCCTTTTTTTATTGACAAAACACACTATTCCACATCCTGCCCAATGCTGTCCTTGTCAGCTGAGTGCTATGAAAACACACATAGTGAATATATCTAGCCTTACAAAAATTAACCATGGTTTTACTATCTAATAGAACCATGGATAATTTTCGTAAGGGTATGTTTGTGCTATACATTATGTGCAAAAAAAGTTACTAAGCAAAAGGAGTTTAAATCCCTACATTAAAATGATATTAAAGAAAAACAAAAACACAAAAAACACAAACTCAGTTTTAGCAGATTAAAGGAATGTTCTGCAGGAACACACACACTCTCTATGGACACAGTACCTGTTACTGTCATTTCTTTATCCTGTAGAAACGTCTTACATTTTTATTCAATTACACGCTGTTATCCCTTTACAGTTACTACTCTCATAAAATACTTGAATTACATGTTGACTTTTAAAACTAAATTTAGGGTCAAACAGCAGATATTCCAGCTAAATGAGTGTTTTTGCGCTGAATATTAATTGTCTCCCTCTCGACTGCGTTCTGTCTGTTTGACACGCATGCACGCGCCCCCCGCGCCGGCATTCGTTCAGTGAAGTTTGAAGTTTTATGGGCCTTTTACATAGAACGCGGCAACGGCACCATTGCGCTAAGAAATCCATTTATTTCAATGGCTTGCCCCATCCAAGGATGGTTTGTTGCTGCATCGACCAGAGCGCACCATTGACGAGCTTGCACACACGCCACGGTCAATTTCAGCTTTCAACTCACTCGGTTTCCACTCCACTATTTCTGGATGCACATTTTGTCCATAAAAATGCCTTATTCAGTGCTGTAATTTGGCGCGACTGGTGGAAGCTTATCGTGCACAGAGAGCAGACCTGACTAATTGATAATGGGAATCATTATGATTTTCATTTCGTTAACGTTATCAGTTGATTTTATCGACTAGTTGTTGCAGCCCTAGATCTGGTGCTAACGTTTTGGTACAAAATACCACAGGACACCTTCAGGGGTCTTATAGGGTATGTTCACACTTGTAGTTTGGTTTGCTTGGTTCATTTGGTTTGGACCAACAAAAAAAAAAATTTGATTAGCGTTCAGATTGGCATTTTTATCACTGAGCCAAAAGATTCAGAGCCTAAAGACATAGGGATATGTTCATAATCTGATTGGCTTTTATGATTATTGCCTATTTTAAGACAGAACTTCTGAACATCCAAAACAATGCTGTGTGCTGGGATAAATGCGCATGTTGTATGTGTGTAGCCTGCATATGATGGTATTTTAACCAGCTGAGAACTTATGAAGAGCTTATATAATGTGTAAAGGAGTCAAAATAACGGCAGGAATCCCTCCATCATACACACAACCATAGATATGCTGCGAGAAGACACGGTTCTGGTGCCTGTACCGAACTGCGAACTGTGATGGGCAAACTCGCGACTATGACGAGAAAAACCTGACATGCGTGAGCATTCTGTCCGTTTTAGGGTCTCATCTTTCTGTGTCTGTGTTGTGTTCATATATCATTCGAACCGCACCTGAGTCCGCTTGGAAGCGGACCGAGACCCATCTTTTCAGCAGTCTCGGTCCGTTTGTTTGGTGTGCACCAGGGTTTGGCTCGCAGCGCTCACATGTTCCACACTAACAAAGCAATCGCACCAGGGTGCGTTTCGGCTGCATGCAGAGGACCAGCATAGAGTGAGAATACATCATGGTTTATTCTTTTCAATGGAATTATGTAGCAGAAATGGAAAGATAAGAAACTTTACTTAAAATGTCCAAGTCAGCTTGCAGTGTTTCTGGTTGCTAGACCTTCAACTGTGTGGGAGTGTAGAGCTTTTAACATAGCCTACTGGAAGGAAGTTTTTGAACTGATTTGTTATTTAACTGGATAAATTGTTGTTGTGTAGGGCAAATTACATTTATTGCATATATACCCTGTAATTTGAGAGGTTAATGGAAGAAAATGCAAGCTAATAGATTTTTGTTATATAGACCAAACATGTAATTGCTTTAAAATAGAAAGATATCTAAAGACCTTCCTCTACTTAGTGGGTTAAAGAAATGTATTGCTGTCTTTCCTGGGGAAAGTTGGCATATAGGGAAAATGAAAAACATAGGGAAAATGGAGGAGTTTTACAAAATATGGACTCCTGTTTGCAATTTATAATCACTTAGATATGACATTCAAGATAATTTGTTGTTATTTCACTGCTGAGATATATGGTCTTGTATGGCTGAGTGTAAAACACTATTGCTGCTTTTGTTAATGCTTATGCTTTTATTCAGCAACATCAAGGATGCATTAAATTGAAGATGTGACAGGAAAGACTTTTACAAAAAAAATTTAAAAAAAAAAAAATTCTAATTTCAAGATTGACCATTTTGGTCACACTTTAGATTATGGTCCAATTCTCACTAATAACTAACTATCCTAATTACTGCTTATTAATAGTTAGAAATGTAGTTGTTAAGTTTAGGCATTGAGTAGGATTAAGGCATGTAGAATATGGTCATGCAGAATAAGGCATTAATATGTGTGTCACAGTCTCGGACTCTTATGTTGATATTCTGTTGTGTTTCCCTTTGTTCCTGTTTCCCTGCTGTTTATTTTCGGTTTCTGATCATGTCCCAATTGTCGTGCACAGAGAATTGTTATCTCCTTCATATATATACTCCCTGCTCTTGCTGTTCTAAACAGCTAATATCCTAGTAATATGCATGCTAACAAGCAACTAGTTAATAGAGAGAACTGGACCCTAAACTAAAGTGTTACCAAACTTTCTTTTGAGCAGGATTGAAAGAATCCTGTAAAAAATGTCATGTTTTCTTTTAAATAGTTTTTGATCAAATAAATGCAGCCTTGGTGAGCAAAAGAGACTTCTTACAATAACGTTTAAAAAATCCTACAGACCCCAAACATTTGAACAGTAGTGCATTATTTTTTTTCTCTAAATACTGGCATATGTTTTATATTTGTAATTTATATATATTTATTTTTGTTATGCATTTAATTAAAGATACCTGGGAGGATGAAGTTCTGAGTGTGTTCTGCACTGTTTATCTTTCAATATTAACGGTTTATCTTTGAGTATTATTTGTCCAATCAAATAATTTGGTACTACTGCCATTCCTATCATTAAGTGGTAGTATCTGCTTAAAAAAAATTGTGTTAATACAGGGAGTGCAGAATTATTAGGCAAGTTGTATTTGAGGATTAATTTTATTATTGAACAACAACCATGTTCTCAATGAACACAAAAAACTCAATATCAAAGCTGAATATTTTTGTATCAATATTTTAAGTAGTTTTTAGTTTTAGCTATTTTAGGGGGATATCTGTGTGTGCAGGTGACTATTACTGTGCATAATTATTAGGCAACTTAACAAAAAACAAATTTATACCCATTTCAATTATTTATTTTTACCAGTGAAACCAATATAACATCTCAACATTCACAAATATACATTTCTGACATTCAAAAACCAAACAAAAACAAATCAGTGACCAATATAGCCACCTTTCTTTGCAAGGACACTCAAAAGCCTGCCATCCATGGATTCTGTCAGTGTTTTGATCTGTTCACCATCAACATTGCGTGCAGCAGCAACCACAGCCTCCCAGACACTGTTCAGAGAGGTGTACTGTTTTCCCTCCTTGTAAATCGCACATTTGATGATGGACCACAGGTTCTCAATGGGGTTCAGATCAGGTGAACAAGGAGGCCATATCATTAGATTTTCTTCTTTTATACCCTTTCTTGCCAGCCACGCTGTGGAGTACTTGGACGCGTGTGATGGAGCATTGTCCTGCATGAAAATCATGTTTTTCTTGAAGGATGCAGACTTCTTCCTGTACCACTGCCTGAAGAAGGTGTCTTCCAGAAACTGGCAGTAGGACTGGGAGTTGAGCTTGACTCCATCCTCAACCCGAAAAGGCCCCACAAGCTCATCTTTGATGATACCAGCCCAAACCAGTACTCCACCTCCACCTTGCTGGCGTCTGAGTCGGACTGGAGCTCTCTGCCCTTTACCAATCTAGCCACGGGCCCATCCATCTGGCCCATCAAGACTCACTCTCATTTCATCAGTCCATAAAACCTTAGAAAAATCAGTCTTGAGATATTTCTTGGCCCAGTCTTGACGTTTCAGCTTGTGTGTCTTGTTCAGTGGTGGTCGACTTTCTGCCTTTCTTACCTTGGCCATGTCTCTGAGTATTGCACACCTTGTGCTTTTGGGCACTCCAGTGATGTTGCAGCTCTGAAATATGGCCAAACTGGTGGCAAGTGGCATCTTGGCAGCTGCACGCTTGACTTTTCTCAGTTCACGGGCAGTTATTTTGCGCCTTGGTTTTTCCACACGCTTCTTGCGACCCTGTTGACTATTTTGAATGAAACGCTTGATTGTTCGATGATCACGCTTCAGAAGCTTGGCTATTTTAAGACTGCTGCATCCCTCTGCAATATATCTCACTATTTTTGACTTTTCTGAGCCTGTCAAGTCCTTCTTTTGACCCATTTTGCCAAAGGAAAGGAAGTTGCCTAATAATTATGCACACCTGATATAGGGTGTTGATGTCATTAGACCACACCCCTTCTCATTACAGAGATGCACATCACCTAATATGCTTAATTGGTAGTAGGCTTTCCAGCCTATACAGCTTGGAGTAAGACAACATGCATAACGAGGATGATGTGGTCAAAATACTCATTTGCCTAATAATTCTGCACTCCCTGTATATGCTGCCTCACTGTTAGCCCGAGGAAACTGTTAAAAACATAAGCAAAGCCTTTTCACAGAGGACTAGTAAAAGATAACTTTTATTGCGTCTACTTACAGAAAGAAGCATTACATATGTATACATTTCAAACTGTCTGGGGCTGAGTGTGTGTTCACTGTACTTTTAGATTAATTAAATTTTCTTAGTAGAAACACAGACAAAGGACTAACTGCTGGAGAAAAAAGGAAGGTCTTTTCCAAGCATGTTTCACTGCACCATACAGATATATACTGTACAGTTCAAATATGTCTTTCTCTTACACACTCTCTCTCTTTCTCTATCTCTCTCTCCGCAGGGTAAATTAAATTTTTGGAATGGAGGGGTGTGAGAATAGGCCATGCGAGTGGATAGGGTGATGTCGGGTGAAATGATGCAGAGCGGAAAGGCAGAATGGGATGGGAATTACAGCCGGACTTGGTAATGGGAAGCCTGGAAACAGACCAAGTTAATAAAGCCACCGGCACTCTGGCCTGAGCTTGAGAGTGATTCAGGCAAACTGCCCAATCCAGTCATTAAGCTGATGATACAAATGAGAAGCGAAAAAGGAGTGTGCTCGTGCGTGTACGTGATTACGCATTTGTGTGTGTGTGTGTGTGTGTGGCCTGGTAAACCCTACGTTATGGGGACAAAATGTCCCCACAAAGATGGCAATATCCGAAATCCTTGTCCTTGTGAGGACATTTTCTGGTCCCCATGAGAAAAACAGCTTATAATTCATACTAAGTGATGTTTTTTGAAAATGTAAAAATGCAGAAAGTTTCCTATGATGGGTAGGTTTAGGGGTAGGGTTAGTGTAAGGGGATAAAATATACAGTTTATACAGTATAAAAACCATTATTTCTATGGAAAGTCCCCATAAAACATGAAAACCCAACGTGTGTGTGTGTGCGTGCGTGCGTGCATGTTTGTGTGTGTTTTAGAGAGACACCACACAGCAGACTGATTGGTGCCTCTTCAGAGTGTGGAAGAATAGTCTTGATTCTGGCTCCTGTCCTTGTCTTTAGCTTGTGCATCTCATGATTAAAACCAATTACTCTCTTGAATCTGAGTTCCTCCCCACCAACATACAAGTGTAAATATCAAAAGAAACAAAAATCTTACTCACATCTTGAAAGTATTAGTACATTTTATTTATTTATTTTATTATGTAATTATTAGCTTTTTTTTTTTTTTTTTTTTTTACTATTGGTTCTGTTTGTTTTCTTTTGAACAATTAATCAGCATATCACAGCATGACTGCAAGTGTGAGATTGCTTTTACAGAACAATTCAATAAAAAATTAGTTCACATTGGGCAGCTTATACTTTGACAATTGTTTTTTGTCCATCATGAAAATAGTTTAAAATGAAGCTACAGCACAGCTAACAATTGCACGTCTCTGAACAACACAAAGTAATGAGTAATGGCGGAACTTAATGTATTGGTGTTTTAGAAATCACTAAGTGAAATGATTAATATTGATAGTTAGAAAAGATAACTATAAACATAATTATAAAATGGAAAGTTCCTTGATGCTGATTGGTCAATAGCCACATTTTATTTACGATAAAGCACAACTATGACCATTTGACCAAACAGATCACTGTGCAACAACCTTAGCAACCTTAGCAATTGATCAAATCAATCAACTGTCAAAACTGTTCTGTTATATGTATTTTAGCAAAATGAAAGCCACAATATAAGATTTTTGGATTCAAATATTCAAAAAACACTAGAACAATGTTATATATTTTGTTGACTTGTGTACTTACATTATCCCAAATGTTTCCAATAATGTTTAAATCCAGAGAAGTAAGCAATTTTAACCAGGGCATAGACCATGTCCATGCGCCGCATATCAATGACATCATACCCACATTACCCTCGATTTCTGTTTTTATTTTGTAGAAACCATGAAAACACCAAAGACACTTTAATATATTATGTGTTTTATTAGACAGGTGAGCAACTGTTTGGATGCATTCATCGACTCAATCATTTTTATATAGCTCAACACATTTTCTTGATTTACCGTGAGTACCATGTTTTACCATGCCTAATATCAATCTAACTTACTGCAGTGTGCAAAAAGTGTCTTATAGCAGCCGCCGAGCGAAAGCACAGAGTAGCATTATACATAACTTTCAACATTCAATGTATCTAATATGATAAAGCTCTGTGTTACCCAACATACGCATGACTGGAAGAAGTGGAAACACTCGTCTGCGGCATAATAAAAGCTCTGCAAAATCAAGGCATCATCAAGCTATGCCTTTGTTTTGAATAAGCGACCTTTAGTGGCGAAAAATTACATATTGTGGCTTTAACTGTTTATTATTTATTTAATGAAGTCATGCCTAACAATGGCCTTCAGCCGTGACTGTACTCACAATACAGCACGGCCTCTCGACTCTTGTACCTTTTCTGTTCTTATAGAATTGGATTAAAACTTTATATTTATAGTTATCGTCCATGGTGTGAACAGCCCTTTAATTGGTTCTTTCCTTCCTGAAAGAAAAATTCCAACCACTTATACACAGACAAAGCATTAGGTAGACATAAAAGAGATTTACAGAGAAGATTGGACTGTTTTGTTTGATGAACGCAAACTGGCACCCTGCTGATGATTTTATGCATTGGGGATCTGTGCTCAATATGGTTATTTGACATTTAGGAGATGCTTTCTATCCAAAGCATTTTTAAAGCAAGGACAGTCCGCCCAGAGCGGCTTGGGGTTAAGTGGGCTCAACTGTGAAAAGGGATCAGCAACTGTTCATGTGACCTTTAGGTTACAAGCTACTTTTTAACAAAAGCCCTTTTTTGCCCCAGAAACATTGTATTGATTCCCTTCCCCGTGGCTGTTTTGTTCACTGCATGCAATTGTATGTGGGTGCATTCAGACACTGGTAAACAAAACATTCTCTTTTGATAGGCTATTTAGCACGCCATAATCGTGTGTATCTTTGTGTGTAGGTGTATGTTTGTTCCTATGAATGAATATGTGGCTCTGATCCCAAATAATTTCCTGCTGTGGGCCTGAGTCTGTCAGCCAGACTGATGGTAACTCATTTAAGTTTCTTTTACATGTTTAATTTTGTTTCCTTGCCTCAGCAGTTGTCAGCTGCCAGCCTGTTTATTCCACATTTTGATAAGCTTTAACATACTACATACAGACTGCTCGAGGAACTTATACTACACATGCAGTCAATTGATACAGAATTATGTTGATTTGACAATACCAACACACAGTTGGTATTCATTTGTTATTGCTTATTTATTATTTACTTGGCTGTACAAACCTACACCTGTCACATGTACGTTAAGTTTAGTTCAGTTCTGTCTTGTCTGCATGAGTTCTCATTAGTCACCATGGTTGTAATTAGTTAAGTTTCCGTTTAGTGTTCTCATTAACCTTTGTGTATTTATACTTCCTGTTCTGTTCAGTTCCTGGTCGGTTATTGTTTGTGTGAACAGTGTCTTCCTTGTCTGTGTTTGCTATTGGATTAAAGACTGTTGTTATCACCATCTCCTTCGTTGTGCGCTTTCTAAGCCCCCCTGAACTGTTACAACACCTTGGTTGAGCTTATTTGTTCCCAGTTGGTTTTTACAACCATCCCCAATAGGAAAACACATAATTTTGAGTGGTATGGTGCTCTCAGACAAAAAAAATGCAGGTTCTAAGAATGGAAAGGAACAGTTCCAGTTATATTCCACTTAAGCTTGGGCAGTCAAGCCATGATTTCTGTGAGCTGTCATCTGACAAGGTCAGTATCCAGTCTTGTGATTTAACCTTTTAAAAACTCCCATTATTGCATCCAGAGAATAGACAGATGTTAACCTATGAGCGATGACGATAAACAAACGTCTTTGTCAATGCTCACACAAGAAATTGCTCAGCAATCGATTTGTTGAAAGTTAATCTTTGTATCCCGTTGCTGCTTCTTTTGTCTACCTGTTCTTTTTTAAAGCAGTTTTTTTTTTTTTATAAATTGCAAATATGGACCTATTTTGCACTTTCCTTGAAGCTACAATCTTGTTCTGTGAAAGAAAATACTAAACCAATGCAGCATTCAATAAGATTTAAATTACGTACTATTAAACCTTGAAGTGAAATCAACTGCCGGTCTTGTTCAGTATAGAATGGTGCCCAAGTCATCTTAGGTAGATGTTTCTCGTAACTCATCTTATTTCACTCCATCTTTTCAAGTATGCAAACCTGGTCACCTCTAGACATCCAGGTGATGGCTAGATCTAACATCCAAAGGCAATTCTGAACATTCATTCGGCCACCGAAAATGCATGCATTTTGCATCATGTATCGTATACTGCGTCAAGCTATGCAGAGAGAAATGGGCTCATTGGAAAACATGCCTCAACCTACCTTTTTACAAAACTCCAAAAATGTATCTATACGTACAATTCACTGCAGTTCCCAGATCACTAGAGGAAATCAAACGCCAACAACTTTTATTCCTTTTCACACAGATTATGATTAAAGGAGCAGATTATCGACTTTTTTTGTGTGTGTGATTTCTTATTATGTTGTCAGTTCAAAACACATTTACCACAGTGCATGATTTGTAAACTAATACATTTTGATGAACATCTCTAGCATTTTGTTCTGTGAGTGTCTGTGTATTGCATTTCTGCTTTATAACATACTGGTAGAAATGCCCAGTTGTGCACATGGTGTCTGTAGGCTTGAAAAAGGTCAGAACCAGGCATAACGAACTCTCAAATCTCCACATGGACCAACAGTGCCATCTATTGGTGTGATGATAGACTATAAATTGAAGATAAAGGCACTTTCTGCTGCATGATTCTGTCTTTTGCTTATTTTGTGGTTTTATCCCTGTGGCATTGTCTATTTATAAAAGAGATTGTTTTGCTTTATTTAATTCATCTCTCACTTGTCTCTCCTGGTTTTTCCCTCTATATACATGTAAAGCCCAGTAGTGAAACACTCACTGTCCAGTGTTGAATAAATGAGTGGTACTGTGAAGAAAGACACTATCCTCAACGTTATAAATAATATGCACAGAGATAGGGAAAAAACAAAAGGATGTTGTTTTTTTTCTTACAAACAAATGATTGCCTATAAGATAAAATATCTAAAATCCTTGAAATGTAAGATTAGTTAGTTCAGAGTCAGACAGAAATGACTGGATCCTCATGCTGTACACCAAATTTTAATGTCTGTACCTGCACCTTTCACTACTATTCATGTTCAGACGGCCCTATTCTCATTGAAGCACTCAGAACGAGCATTTGAAATTCGCCAAATGCTGCACTTAGTCCCATTACACAAACCAGTCATAATGAGTTTTCATAATGGAAGTGTCAACTGGAGAAAGAAAGTAAAATGGCCCACTTGAGTTATGCCAGCTATCGGGTCAAGCGCATGGAAGCTCTTGAGTTCATAATCACAGCACTAACTCCTGCTGCATGGACTTTGTTGAGTGTTTCCTTTTTTCTTTAATTAGGAAAGAGTGATTAGGTATACATGAATGATGGAGCAAGAATGCAAAAGGAAGAGATACAACAAACAAGGGGACACATGGAAGTTGAAGATAAGAACAGTGTTTAAATGTGAGTGAGAGCTCTTCTTCAGAAACTGTGGTAAAAATAAGTGGATCAGATGTTGAAAGGCAAAATGGAAGGCTTATCAGCAAGCGACTCTCAACATGAGGTAGATCATCGTTACAGGGGAAGGAAAAATGGAGGACACAAGAGGGGGTTAGTTAGGGTTGAGAGTAAAGCTCTGTAAGGTTCTTTCAATATTTGCCTTTTTCCTCTGTCATACGTTTACTTTTTTTGATGGACAGAGAGAGAGACTTGTCACCTGTGAACCCAGCATGTGAAGCTAAGAAGCTAAGAGTACCAGAAGTGAAACACATAAAGACACACGTCTCACTATCTTTGTGGGGACTCTCCATAGAGGTAATGGTTTTTATGCTGTACAAACTATATTCTATCCCTTGACACTAACCCTACCCCCAAACCTACCCATCACACAAAACTTTCAGCATTTTTACATTTTCCAAAAAACTTATTTAATTTAACGTAAACTATTATTTATAAGCTTGTTTCCTCATGGGAACCTCAGTTTAGGTGCTCACAGTGACATGAGACCCCATGAGTCTGTGTGCATTCAGGTTGAAGTCCCAACCGGGATAGAAAAACATGAACTCTCTCTCTCTCTATCTCTCTCTCTTACATACACACATCATGTTGTTCTTTCGAACTTTCTGTTCCTTAAAGAATCATGAAAATAAAAATGTAACATGGTTTTTACAAAAATATTTAGCAGCAGAAGTTTTAAATATTGATAATAATAATAATAATAAAAATAAATGTTTCTTGCACCAAATCGGCATATTATAATGATTTCTGAAGGATCATGTGACACTGAAGACTGAGAAATGATGCTGAAAAATCAGCGTTGCCATCACAGGGATAAATATAATTTTTCTTACTGTATTTTGATCCAATAAATGCAGCCTTGGTGAGCATAAGAGACAGTTGTAATTAGTTAAATTTAACAAAAGTGTACATCCAGATGTAACACATACAGAAGCATCAAACATTTTATGTTTCAGGTTTATGTTCAGGTTTGTTAACATGATGAACAGTGCATTAGATTAGCGCATTTTCTGTCTGGCTGGACTTTGCTTTTAAACATGCAGAGACACACACTGAAGAGATTTCAATCTTGAAGTCTCTCTTATCTGCACTTCAAATATCTTAACCTGATTTAGCCTGCATTCCCTCGCTTCCTTAGTGTCTCAAGCCGAGAAATGTGATGCTTGGATGTTTTTCCACACTTCAACCCCAACCCCCCTTTGTTTTTTTTTGTTTTTTTACAAATAAACGCTTCGCGCATAATCGTGGGAGACAACATTTTATGCCATCTCAGGCCATCAATAAGTTGCTTCTCTCAGGTGGTCTTGGTGGGAACTCTGTCAATATTTACAAATGCTGTGACAATTTGGATCAGTCTGAAATCAAACCCAAGGTTTTAAATGCCTTCAAACAGCACAAATGATTGTGTCCTGGTAGTTTTGACATCTTCTTTTTGGTGTGTCTATGCACTGTATTGCGGCAGAGTTTTAATCAAACATGTCTGGAGAGCAGACAATTCCTTTCAACGAGTATCTAGTCAGCTGTGTGTGTTACTGAAACACCTCTGCAAAGCAGTTTAAACACCATTGTAACAACACCAGACAATTGAATATAATGTGTTTGTAAGGTGCTGAGCCATGCAAGCACTTGCTGAGAGTCGTAAAACTCCAAAGCTCCAAACTTTTGGGCGATCCAAAAAGCAAGAGGAGAAAACTGCATGAGACCAGAGAGGAAATGAGCCAGACTCTCCTATGGCTACAAAGCACTGTTAAATCACCTCCCACCATCAGACTCCAGAGTGGGTGGATGCTGAGGACATCTTCATCCCAGATATCTGAGCAGGACTGCCAGGGGGCCACGGGGGTGGTTGGAGACCATGTGAGGTTTCTCATCCAGCGCCAGATCACTCTGGGAATCCGCATCATGTGGAAGGGAAGGAGGAGAAGAAACAGTTAGCCCCCCAGGAGTTTCTGCACACCACAGAATCTCATTTTTGATTCATGAAGAGGTTGCAGTGACATCAAATTGCATGGCTACGGAGATAGAAATGGACCAGTTGAACATTCTTGAAAAGTAAGCCACAATTGTGGCATACCCCAAAAAATGCATATGTGAAAATGTGAAAAGTTGTTCCAAACATGTATGTCTTGCTTTCTTCAGTGGAACATAAAAGATATTTTGAGAATTTTTCCCCCGCATACAATAGAAGTCAATGGTCACCAAAACCGTTTAGTTACCAACATTCTTTAAAATATCTACTTTTGTGTTTAGAAGAAAGTCATACAGGTTCAGAGTGACATATAGTAAATTATGAGTTGTTTGTGTTTGTTGTATAAGTCAGAATTCAGATGATTCATGTAATTTGTTTTGTTGTACAACCCTCACAAAAACAAATTGTTTTTTTTTTTGTTTTTTGTTTTTGTATGAAACATTAAAATACATCTAGATAATTGAATTAAAAGTTTTTCATGACACTCCAGGAATCTAAAGTTTAATGTCTTTTGATGGGAAGGGGGGAATTCTGAAGGCGATTAAAGACTTTAAACATACTTAGAGTACCATCTAGTGGCTGATAGGTGTAATAAACTGTAAACCAAGCCTACCAAGCCTACTCTCCCTAAATATTTAAGAGGTGGAGATTCATGTGTTAGGGTTCATGTGCAAGTAGGGTCAAAGAGATGGTTAAAAATAATAATAATTATTAAACTGATATAGGATCTAAGGAGCCTCTATTGATCCCTCACCATGTTTTACCTTTAATAAGTATCAATAGTAAATTTAAATGGTTAGTTCACCCAAAAATGAAAATTGTGTCATTAATTAGCCTACTCACACTCATGTCTTTCCAAACCCGTAAGACCTTCGTTCATATTCGGAACACAAATTAAGATATTTCAGATTAAATCCGAGAGCTCTCTGACCACTACACAGCAATATAATTACCACTTTCAAATTTAGTAAATACATCGTTAAAATCGTTCATGTGACTCCAGTGGTTCAACCTTAATTTTATAAAGCTACGAGAATACTTTTTGTGCGCAAAAAACAAACAAAATAACAACTTTATTCAAGAGTCTGTAGCTGTGTCTCATTTCCATGGCTGCGTCCTCCAGAGGTCGCATTCGAAGGCTGCATGCGTCATCAAGGCTGTCTCGTTTCAGAAACGTAAGTAGGACACTCCGAATGCGACCTTCAAATGCGCCCTTCTTTCGCAGGAATTCGGAGGGTGCATGAGGTTTATCCTTCGCTGCTGCAGATAACCCACAATTCTTTGCGTTGCCCTTAACAACCGTCATATTTTTGTATATATTATAGATATATAGATATACATGCAAGCGAAGATGTGGTGTTTAAATTTAAGTCGTTTTTAAGCTTGTTTTTGTTTTTTACGCTGTATTGGGCCTACCTCAAATAGATAGTTGTTGTAAACAGGATTACAAGTGTTTAGTGACTTTTAAACTTTTAGAACAGTACTTTGCTGTAAAGGCAAGAAACATTTCATAGTCATTTTCAAGTTATAAATAATTTTCATTCATATAACGTTAACTGGTGTGAGACGTGTTGGCATAGCAACGTGATACTTCCTGTTTCCTTTTCCGCCTGTGTGTCCTACGAAGGACGTCTCGTTTAATTCTTATTGAGGACACTCCGTATACCTCCTCCGGAGGACGCAGCCTTCGAAATTAAATGAAATGAGACACAGCTTGTGTCAGACTCTTACGCTGTTGACGTAAGCTGTGTCCCAATGTGAAGGCTGCGAATGGGCCTTCGAAGTGCACGAAGGCCGAACCGAGGGACACGGTTGCCAGGTCTGCACAACAAAACCCCTCCAATTGCTAATTAAAAGTAGCGGAATCAAAACACAGGGCGCGGGCGGTAGAAATATTGCTAAAGTAAAGACAACTTACACCTGTGGACTATAGGCTACACACAACCCACAGCAACTGTGTAAAAGTAGCCCAATTCCAGATTACCATAGCAAAAGTACATTTCTTACTTAAGTTAATTTTTCATCACATTTTTTGTGTTTATTTTAAATGAGACAAATCTGATATTATTTAAATCTTATATCTGTTATTTAACAGTTGCCATAGGCTAGTTCTTTAATGTTAAAATCTAACCAGCAGAAGACACGAGCCGGGGTTAAATTCCAGGTGTGCAGGTGGGGTGTGTTGTAACACTGCGTTACAATGAGCCCCTATTAGAACTGTGCTACTTTATTCTATACTCTTATTAATTCTGTTGAGAAACCATGAGAAAAAAGTGAATAAAGACTGAGAGTCAATGTTCAAAAATTATTAATTATTATTATGTTTTGAACTATGCTGTATAAGTAGCTGTGTTTAAAAAAATATTTTTAATTATTAAAAAATGCCATTGGCCTATTTTATATGAAAAAAAAATTGACAAAATATTTTAGTTTGTCTTGTATTTTTTTTTGATTATATCAGATAACATTTTAGCTGTCATATGTTAATGTTACATTGTGCCCCTCACATGTTACAATGTAGCTACCCCACATATGGGGCATGTTGTCACATTTCACTTCCATTCTTCCGGGGTAAATCAAGAAAAAAGTTTACACTGTATTAATGAAACAAAACCCACATAATTGTACTAGACGTGTGAAATTAATGTGGGCCGGGAAAAATAATCTGAACCACAAGTGGATTTACACAAACTGAGAAAGTCAAAAAGCTTTAGGTTGTGCCCCACTCTCCCCTATGTAGCCTATTAAATATTTAATCGTTAGCAACTATTAGTTAACAGTTTATTTCTAATGTTAAATGTAACTGTTACAATATATTTTCACATTTATATATTTACGTCCAAGTCTTTATTTAAGTACTTATTTTTATTCAACTCACATCATCTCAGATGCATCGTAGCCTACTTTTTATGACATGGCAGCCGTCAAATGATTCAGCCCAGCAAACCTGCAGACAGTGGAAATATGCACTCATCCCAGATGATGTCCCGCTGGCAGAGGCCTTACCAAGGTCTCTATTGCCCATCCCGGTCCAGCAGCACCACCAGGGTCTCCCGCTCAGCTCAATTAAAGTGTAGGCCTACATACAAATGTTTCTTCTGTTTTAGCTGTTAATTTAAATTTCTGTTGTTTCTGATGTTAGACTTAAGTTATATTGTATAAATAGTTGTAAAAAGTACTTTAAGTAATGTATAGACCAATTTAATTTTAATGTTAATTTACATGACAAGGAAATAAATGTATAGAAGAATTTGTTTAATGGACAAATTATAACTTGCATTACAAAAATAAACAATGTACAGAACAATCATTTCTCTTTTATTTAGCCTATACACATTTCAACATAACGAAAATAAACAATGTATAGTATTACTTTGGTTAATTAATTTACAAATAACTTACATTACAAAAATAAATAATGTAGGTTATAGAACTTTGTTTCATTTTTAACTTAGGCATATACATTACAAAAAAATTAGCAATGGACAGAAATTACTTACATTTACTAATAACTTG
Source organism: Rhinogobio ventralis (assembly GCA_039654625.1). Taxonomy (NCBI): domain Eukaryota; kingdom Metazoa; phylum Chordata; class Actinopteri; order Cypriniformes; family Gobionidae; genus Rhinogobio; species Rhinogobio ventralis. Next base: position 23,421,228 of record CM077198.1, on the reverse strand, counting down.
TATTACAAAAAAAAATGTATAGGCCTACGTTTAACTCTTTCCCCGCCAGCGTTTTTAAAAAAAAGTTGCCGGCCACCGCCAGGGTTTTTGACAATTTTCACAAAAATGTAATAGCCCATAGAATATATTGTTTTATGAATATCTGAGCATGCAATACATCAAAAGAAAGAGCTGACCTTTCTGAACAAAAAGCAAAAAGCTGAGAAAATCACGTTTTTGTCAAAAACTGTCAAAAACTGCATTCAGATCAGATTCAGAGCGATGATCAAACACAGATGGAGTAGATGAGTCCATCAACACCCCTACTGCTTGCACAGTCCTGTAGCTCGTCCTGGGTTCACATTTCATTCAGTAAAATGAGATAGTTTTGATTTATATGATGTTTAATGTAGACGATCACGTTATTTTACATATGCATGTGCTTACATACGACCGCTTGTTTTACAGCGTCTTCCTCACGTGTGTTGTGAGCAGGAGATTCTGTACTCATTCAGAAGATGCGTAATAGCGGCCCCTAGCGTCTAACAGTGAAAACACGGAAAATGTCGTGTTTGGCAGAGAAGCATTTTCTCACAAATAACGGAAAATTCCGTGTTTGGCGGGGAAAGAGTTAAAAAAAATTGCTATATAGATATAAAATTGTTCTGGGCATCCCAGCCACGAGTTTAGAGAGAACATTCAGCCTTTGTAGTCGGGTATTGGGGGAGACTTTCGGTAGGCTAATGGACTTAATTTTGCAGTATAGCCAACAGTTTTCTTTTATTTGTATTTTGGAGTGACAGATGTCGTATTTGATTTAGCCTATTTTTCTCTGTGACAGTAGACTGATGATAAGACAAAAACTAAATATAGCCAACATTTTACATTTGTTATCCCCAGAAAGATTCAAAAAAGAAAGAAAGAGCAGGGAGAGAATTGACAGACTAATTCCTCTTCTTGAGAGAATGGTTGAGAAATACAATTTATGCAAATTAAATTGGGAAATTAAACGTTATCTTGCCAGGTTGCTCAGGGCAGGGAACCAGGAACTGTGTGTAGGGTTGGCAACCGTTCTGTATAATACCGAATCGTCCTGTAGCCTATTTAAGGCATCAATGAAGCGTTCAGTATGAAAGCAATACGGAACGCAGTCTGTCCCGTATATTCAGGCATACGCTCTAAATAGAGAATGAATCATTCCTTTGAGACAAATCATTGTTTGATTTGCGAACATAGCCGTTCGCGGAAGTCTTTAAGACCCAGCAGAATACTATGCCTGTACCGGCTGGTCGCTGCCGCTTCACAGCGAGTGGCTCGCGCTAACGGCAAATCCCTTTTACTGTTCATATTTTGATTTCAAATCAGTTTGGGCGAATGCAAACAACGTGATTATTATTCATGGGTCCAACATTCAGCCATGCAAGAAAACATGCACTCTCCCTGAGGGAAGACGTGATCAAAAAGGGAAGTCATCAAGTTAATGTTGTTAAATAGAGATTAAAAAAAAAAAAAAAAAAAAAAAAAAAAAAAAATATATATATATATATATATATATATATATATATATATATATATATTTAAATAACTTGTAGCATCTCATCAAACATCATTATTTAAACACAAAATAACCAATAAGTCTCGAGTACCAAAAGCAGCCCATATCCTCTAAGTTCTCTTTAATTGAAAAATATGCATTTTAATTTATTCATACATGGTTGCAACATTTAGTTAAACATTTTAAGTACCGTTGTTTAAAAAAAAACGTTTATTTATTATGTTTTCAAAAAAAAACTTTTAAGTTTATCATTTTGAATAGAGGTTAATGATATTTAATTAATATCATGTAGAAAATAAATCTTCAATAATTTGAGCATGGAGCTACATTTTATCTATGGGACTGAACCATATAGGGCCTTTAAAATTAAGGCTACAAAAGAAAAGTTTATTAAGAATGAGAATATAGAAGGATATTGAGATATATTTAATACTTTTAGAGTTACAGGCACAATATGGGAAATATAGTATTGATGGCACTCAGACAGGAATGTTCAATTGTGTTAATTTGTGTTGAAAAACGTGATACATTTCTAGTTTCAACATTATTTGTTGTTCAGAACCAATGTGTACCAATTTACTCATGGAGCCACATTGAGATCCTTATTTCTCTGGAAATTATTGGGCCTTAAAAATTAAGAAACCAAAAGTAAAAAGTGTTTTAAGAATTAGAATCTGAAAGGATATTAAGGTATCTTCAAAATAGTTACAGGCATGCAAACTTTGATCAGAAAAACATAATGCAACAAAGATTGCTAAAGTCAACAGATTTACATTTTTACATCCCTGTGAAAATTGTCATTCTGACCCCCACTACAAAATATTGAATTACTCAGTAAATATACATCCATCACATTTAATATGTTGTCTTTTTTCTTAATTTATATTTGTCTTTCTTCAGAAACAAAATTAACAAAATCAAAAATTTTAGCTGGGAAAGTTTCTGAAATTTAGCTGATTTTGACACGTAATGACCCAAATGTGTTTGTCTGAGAACCTTTTATACTTAACTGCAGATACTGAAATGACATACGCTGTGTGGTACAGTACAAATATTTTGAGTGTCCCTTATTATGTCCCTTATTTTCCTATAAAGAACCACGATTGTCCCTTATTTTCTTTTCCAGAAGTTGGCAACCCTAACCGTGTGAATGCCACCACTACAGAAAGTTTTGTTTAATTCAAGGTCAAGCGTGGTTGCCTGTTGTGTCGGAGCGGCCGGGCTATTTTCAGACCACCCACTCCCGTCCATAGTACACCAGTTACCGACCGCTACCGTCTTTCACCGGGAAATGTATTAAATCTGATCGAGTGCCGCGGGAACTGCTGTCACCGGTGTGCTATGAATTTTGGGATAGGGTAGGCTGCGAAGGGTCCATCTGTTGTATCCTTCCTTTGCCTGAGGAACAGAGGGTGCATTTTGAAGTCGCTTTCGAATTGCAGCAGCCTTAATTCAATCGCACTTCAAATGCGGCCTTCACAATGGGACACAGCTGTAGTGTAAACAGTGCAGCGTTTCCGTTCTATTGCAGAATGACCCATGCATGCGTCGTGGTGCCCACGTGAACAGCGTCGGCTAATGGTAAGCCAGCATTCTGGAAGCGGTGCACTGTTTATGTTACGTCAACAGCATAAGAGTCTGAGACAGGCTAGAAGAAATTGTTGAATAAAGTTGTTATTTTGTTTGTTTTTTGTGCACAAAAAGTATTCTTGTTGCTTCATAAAATTAAGGTTGAACCACTGGAGTCACATGGACAATTTTAACGATGTCTTTAGGCCTACTGCCTTTGAAAGTGGTAATAGCTGTCTATGGAGGGGTCTCGGATTTCATCAAAAAGATCTTAATTTGTGTTCCGAAGATAAACAAAGGTCTTACGGGTTTGGCGACATGATGGTGAGTAATTCATGACAGAATTTTCATTTTTGGGTGAACTAACCCTTTAAGATGTTTTGTACATGTTTAAAATGCAACAAGCGTACAGTAGCACATGAACCATTATTTGATGCTTGCTACTTGATTGCAGGTGGTATCATGGTGTGGCACCTTCTTATTCAATTTAATTGGAGGGAAAAAAATGGGTAGTGCTGCAGCTTATTTTATTTTTTTTTATTTTTTTATTTTTAGTATTCAATTATTTGGTAAAACTTAGAAAAGCTGTTGCATAGTTCATCCTCTAGAAATTGTTAACGTAGGCCTATTTGTAGGTTGTCCCTAATGGTTATTAATTGCCATGGCTGGGCCTCCTATACAGGTTGTAATGGGGTTGCGTTGTATCTCTCCGCATACAGGAGGCGCTCGTGTTTACTTTCTGCTGGTCTCCAGCTGTTGGCTTGGAGGAGCGCTGCTGTGATTCACAGCTGTAGATCTTCAGTTCTCTCCACGGTCAGGGATGCTGACGGGTCATGTCAAGAGAAGAGGCGAGTGGAACCTAACTATTCCTGAACTTTTCTTCTTCTGGACAATATACTAATAAATCTTAAGTAATTTCAAAGAAGACCTCGTTGCTGATCAAGGGTGTTCGTCTCATCTTTCTATAAGAAACTGATTAATTCGTAATATCAAATCCCTTTCGGCGGACATGTAAGTAGCTTTTCCCAGTAACACTGCATTTACAGATTAACGTTAGCTGTTTATTTCATCCGGTTATATGCTAATGGCACCACATTTACTCTGCAAACGAACGCCATGACACGACGCGACCAACGCGTTCAATATTATCATGAAATGCTGCTGTTGTGTTTCAATTTGTCGCTTTGCTGGCGGTATGTATGTTGTGTAAAACTTCATAGTTATGATTTTTATTGTTTCTTTTAGTGGCGTGTCATCATAAAATGTTTCCAAAGAGAGGAAGCTTGACTTTTCTCACTGGGGTTTTGATCGTGGCGCTGTCATGTGAAGCGAGAGGTGAGTCGTGTTGTCTGTTACGAGTCTTTTATTCATTCAGTAGGGCATAATTATGACGATACAAGCAAAATATAGCAGTCTAATGATACATGTATATTATTGTCTCATAAATAACAGCTTTCAGTGTAATTTTTAAAATAACACTATTTGAATATTCCCTTTTTTTTTTTAAACCTTTGCTCCTAAATTCAAGGAAAAATGTGTTCAAAACCAATTATCAATACATGGGTGTATTTTGCCCTGTACGTTTTAAATGTACTAAAATTACTTCAAAATTACTTTGAATGCTGCCTTAATATTTTTATAAAATCAAAGTGATAACCTGTAGGGATAAGTGCTGTGCAATTTTTCCTTTTTCAGCCTCTTGAGTTAAATGTTTGTGCTGAAATTACTGAAGCTATTGTTGCAATTTAAACTGATGAAATCAAAGATGTTGTTATAACATGACAACAATTTTTTTTGCAGTGGTACTGAACCAATTTTAGTTTGCTAAAGGTCAAGACATTTAAAAGCGACTTTTTGCAGCCAAATATGTTTATTGACTACTTTAAGCACATTAGGGAACGTCCCAGCCATGTGCTCTGTTTACTGACACCGCCGACTAACCACACACACACACACACATAAAGTCATTCTTTTGAAGTCTTACATCTATATCTGCACTGGGGTTTCTCAGACCAAACAAGAGGTCCCTGTTCCTTGAACTGTAACAGAAATTTAGAGGTACATAATTCAGTGTTTCCTGCCAAGTTGAAAAGCAATTTACATAACTCAAAGCATAACTCAAACTCAAACTAATGACTCCTACTGTGCTGGAGATTGTGTATCAGAGAGTTGAGTCAGAAAGGTGTTGAACTTCTCCACATGGGCCATCACCCTGCTGTGAGCCCAAAGGACATTTTACTGTCTCCCAGAGGAAATAAATAATTGTGTTTGTCAATGAAAGCCAATTATATGTGTTATACTATATCTTCATATTGTATTATCATTGTTTAACATTCTTTTAAAATGAATGCATTAATTATAGAACTCATGCTGGGAAACCAGACCTTTTTATCCTTTATGATGGCTTAGCCATTTATGGTCTTATTTATGTCATTGTTATCTGAAACAACATTATTGGGTCTGGCATAATAAATCTGGATGAGGTAACTCTGGTATTTACTCTGTTAAAGGTGATTACTATTATTGCACCCATAAGAATGCCAGGTTAACCCACAAGTCAGAGCCTGACCTCTACTAAGTAAACAATCCATTGTCTTCTCTGTTTATTGGTCCATTTGTTGACTCTATCCCTCATTGTGTGCTATGAGCCCTTCTTGAGGAGGGGTTCCCAATCCGTGTTGTCCTTGGATTGCTCTTTTTTTCCCTGTCAGCCATTCTTGGAATGCTAGATCCCAGTTCTCCCACTATCTGTGTGTTAAAATCAGGGAATGAGGAAACAGGATTGTGATTATATGGCATGTGTGTAAACAGCTTCTCTTTGGCTGTGTTGAATGGGGTGTATGTTGGTGGAATTCCTAAAACAGTGGCATTCTACAAGCTTTAATATTGAATAAAGAATTAGGAAATAGCTTTTCTGAATTTGCTTTAATAGATTGTGTCAGACACAAGTGCACTTGGTTCTTTTAAGAGGGTTCATTGTTGGGTGAAGTGACTATTATGTTTTAGAGAAACACGATTTGGAGCTTTAGGCAAGACAGTTACTGGATGTGTTTCCAATAAGTCTTTGGCACCATGTATCAAGAGCATTACTCTGTGACACAAATACTTGTTTTCCATGAGTTCTGGAAGAGTAAAGACATGACTTCAGAAGAAACCAGATTGATCAGAGCAGGTTTTTCCTGATTACATTTACCTTTTAATACTACTTTATTTGTCAGTCCCTGTTTTATTTTTCCAAAGTTTGAAATGGAGCAGGTGTATCTGTACTTTCAAGAACTTGATCTTCAATAAAAGTTTGAGATCAAATTTAAAATTTAAAGCATGACAACCTGAGCATCCTCACAGCACCTAGAGTTTGCAAGATACAGAACAAAAGTAAAAAAAAAAAAAACATATACAATGGGATATATGGTTAGAGATTTTTTTTATAGTAATTAATGTGTGTTTTTTTATTCTATTTTATTTTATTTCAAACAGACTGTCAATCTGGGCACTAAAGGAATAGTTCATCAAAAAATAAAAATGTGTCTGTGAATATTGTAGAAAAATTCCACACTAGAATTAATACAGGTTTGCAAAGCCCCATAAAATGATGCTGTGGGGAGACAACAACCAATAACAGCACTAGTCTCTGAACAAATGACACACGTCAGTTTAACACAGAAAGAATAAAGACAGTTACTTTTTTTCCCATTCATCTTTGAATTTTCGTTCTACATCATTGTCTTCTGTCTATCAGAATAATCCATCGTGTCATCGTGTTCATGATCAGACGTACGGCTTTATCAGTGTCCTTATTTGCATATATATTTCATTTTAAGAAGACGTGATTAAATATGGGTGCACAGCCTACACGGTGCCCTTACGAAAATTAACCAAAAAATTATTATAGTAATTTATTATGTTTTTTTGGCTAATTGATTACCATTTATATAACCACAGTTTTACCACAAATACCATGGTTAAACTATGGTTAGAGTAGCAAAGCCATGGTTAATTTATGGTTACCATGTTTTTTTGGTTTTATTTGTAGTAAAACCATGGTTCATTTCCGTAAGTGTGCTGGTCCATGTTTAGAGCATTAGACTAGAGTATATGAAATATGTCCATAAAAAAATTCTTAAAAAGCTTAAATCGCATTAAACCGTGTGTATCTGATCTATGATCCATGTGGTGAGCGTTGTTAAACTCATTGCGGTGCTCCGCGCAGAAACTGCTCTCTTGCGCGCGTCGCATGATTGAATTCTCCGCTGTAATGCGATCTCAGCTGTGCCCTCTATGGAAGCCTGTTTCTGCCACTAAATAAAAAAATAAAAAGAGTAATTGCGAGTTTATATCTCAGAATTCTGACTTTATAACTCACAATTGTGAGAAAAAAAGTCAGAATTCTGAGATAAAAAGTCGCAATTACTCTTTTTATTTTTTTATTTAGTGGCGGAAACGTGCTTCCATAGCCCTCACTACAGTGCAACAGTGAAACGGGACCCTTCTCAGCGTTCCGAACGTTGTTTAATCGACGCACACCGGTATTGCGGTATAATAAAAATTAATATCAGAACAAAAATAAACACCAGTATTCAGTATGAACCGAGCTTCTACAAGAACAAATTTGTCTTGTTCTTGCACGTGTATGGTATGTATGCTAAATGGTGTCAGACATGTTTTATATTCAGCAAAAATCTGATTACAGCTGGGATAAGTTTTAGAGATACACCAGTTGACTGGCCATAAATTGGAACCGGAAACACACAATCGACAACCAGACAGTTTTTTGTTTTATTTTGACCGAACTCTTTTCCAGACAAACTGCAATGCAATCATTTCCCAAAATGTCATTTGTGTGGAAACATTACGAAGTCTTTTAACACCAGAGGCGGGATGCGTTAAATACGTAAAGAGGAGAACAGAGACATGCCAGCACTGTTAGTAGTGTTTTTAAGCGCAGTGCTGCTTTATGCACAGTGGTACCCAAAGAAACCGCAGCTGTTCCATAAGTGCCACCTACTGTCAGAGAGTGAAATTGCATTTTCATTTAGTCTGTCTTGTGTAGGTGCCTTATGTGGCATAATTTTACAAAGCTAAAGTCAGACCATTCTGTTTTTTCTTTAAATCTTAAATTATACAATCTAATTTAAATCAAAAACAACTTCTCAGTCATGCTACATGTGTGTAGCATCTAGGGCTGGGTATCGAGTTCGATACTTTTTAGGTAGGCTACCGACCGAATTGCCTCGATACTATCGAGTATCGTAAAAGGTCTTGTCGTTCGATACCAAATTTCGATACCTAAGGGGTTAGTCTCTTCAACTTCAGTGAGCCAATAAGCATGCAGCATGATTGGCTGAGGTGGAAAAAAACATTAGTTTACGTCAGTTACACCCAGGGACACGGCTCGCACGTGAGGCTGTAGTATGTAACCCCGTCAGCGGCGCATTACGGCTCCGACACGGCCACCGGAGCTGATCGCGTACACTCTAGTCAATGCTTCTGTTTATACCGGCCACGATGCGGCACAAGGACGGAACTAAACCTCGTCGGAGCCGTGACGCGCTGCAGACTTGTGCAGTGTAAATAGGGGGTAAGCGTCCCAACCCACATAGATGGAAAAGATGTGGAAAAGATCAAAAATGTTGGCTACATTTCACCAGGCTCGATGCCAATAGCATGCAATGCAATATTCATGACAAGATAATTGCTAGTAATACCGACAACACGACAAAATCTGAAGCACTTGAAAGTGCACGGAATAAACTAAAGAGCACGTCACATAAATGAATCGAAACTCAGCATACTTTCCTCACAGACGAGAAATAGGCCTATAGAAAGCTTGAAATATCTACGTTTAAAAAAAACAATTCAAATCGAAAACAAATACTTTGATATGTAATCCAAATGAAAGGTGCATTTCCCTCTATAGGCGCGCGCGTTCACTACTGCAGAGATGACGAGTTAGCATTGTCAACTTCATCTTTGCAGCCCAACACTGACTCAGCAAACACTAGCCTATTAATAAACAATTCAAATTATTGTCTCCTTGCTATTTTTACATTTATAAACATTAGGCTACTTTTGCCAGTGCTTTGCGACCAGCTTTATGCGTGCGCTTGAGCGTCTTCGAGTCTGTAAAAAAAAAAGTCAACAAACTGAAAAAAAAACATTTTTTAGGTAATGTAATCTTGTTAAAACAGGATGGATCGCTACCTGTCGTGATAATATAAAACTCTCCTGAAATTAGTGTAACAATTACAGAACAATAAAATAAAATATTTTGGAGCAAATATTTTATACCATCATCAATGTCCTCGTCAGAGCTCATTTTCTAGTACATTCAGCATCTGGCTCATATTCACAATCTCAAACATATTCTCAAAACTATCATTTTCAAACCATTTTCAACCATCTTCAAAATCAATATTTTGATCGCTGGCAGCTTCTAAACCAGATTCACCATCAAGTGACAGTGACACTAATATTTGATTGCGTTCAGTACTTGCTCTGCAGTAAATTGCTGAGCCATATCAGGTTTAGCAGATCATACTTATTATTCTTTCGTTTTCTGTCTGCAGTAACTACTATGAGTGAAACATCACTTCATCATTGTGTATCAGACATTGCCACCTTCCGGCATTAAAGATTCGTGCAGAACAAAATATACTACACTCTTACACACCTCGGGCCGTTAGCGACCCTATACAATTTTTACAAAAAATTAATAGAAAAACAGGCATTCTTTTATAATTATATTATTTTTTTCTTGTTATATTATAGATATATTGTTATATTATATTATATTATGATATATTGTTATAGAAGGTAGATGTCTAACTTTAAAAAATGAATGAGGAGGAGAGTAGTGAATGACGTCCCGGGTCGCTAAAGACCCGAGGTATGCATTTAAGGGTTAAGGCCAGTTTGGCCTGTTATAGAACAAATAAACAACAAATATATTAGCTTAAATAAAGAAATAAATCAGCAAAAGGTATCCGAGTTGGCCAGCTCAGGTTAGCATGACACTCCTCCAGCAACACTTACACACATAAACACACCAGTCATCTCAGACAATGTGTGAACACAGCGGTTCGAGAAATGCTCTTGCTTCCCTTTTCTCTCGTGTGGTCAGACATTTCCTGTTTCTCACTAACTTTCTTGCTGGTGGAAAGAAGCTGACTGCTTTCTCCCAAGAAAAAGTTTGGGTTCCTGTGGCACCACGCCTGGCCGTTATGAGCAGTGCAGTTTGATGTTTGGCTGTTTTTTTGTTTTTTTTACATTGATCTGGCAGATGATTGTTGCTGCAGAACGTGTACTTGAAGTTGAAGCGAAACAAACCATATCTATGCTAATAAATATAGCTCTGTGATTTATGCACTCTACCGGTTGTAGAGTTCAATGAAAGACATAAATGTGTATCCAACAGTCGTGGCAGTTACCAGCTGTTTAGAGTGGCACATGTATCAAAGGCCTGGGTTATGCTCTTTAAAGAGGTCAGATACGGTAAAACGTGGTATATTTTTTATTTGCAGCCACAGGAAAAGACTTTCACTCTTTCTTTTAAGGGTTTCTTTTTTTCCTCCCCTCAGATATTTAAATCAGTTCCAGATTCTGGGTTGTAAGTAGGAGATGTTGGCCTTCATGCTCCATTTACCTCAATGATCTACCTTTTAAAGTAGAAATAGCTTTGATAAGAACAGGGAAAACAGGCTTCAGTTATGCAGTGCTCCCTTCAGCTGGCTTCTCAGCAGGTGTCAGGATCTCTGGGTTTATTAGACAGATAATGCAGCTCAGCAGGCAGGCCCTGCTTATCAAACAAATGATAATGGAGCAGCTCTGTTGGAGCCATGCTGTGCCTGTGATCTGCCTCTGCAGGACAACAGTAATGCAGGCGTCAGTCTCTGGCCGCTTTGGCCAAGTTAGAGAGGAGCTAAATGCAATGGAAAAGCATTGGCTGCTTCATATACTAAGCTTTGAATGATTAGTAGGCATGTGCCTATATTATATTGGAGAGTTCTAATGGATGTAATTTGCAAATTTATACATATCCCCTGCAACTTAGGTTTGCTTATGAAATATTTGGTTAATTTAATCTATCTACTAATACGAGTAAGAGTGTAGTACTCTCAAATCATTTCCTTCATGTTGTTCCAAACCTGTATGACTATATTCTTTAAATAATGTTTTTTACACACAAGAGGGTCTTTGGTATGACGCTTAATTGTTTAATCTTATTGACATACTTGTCAATCTTTTTTTTTTTTTTTTTTTTTTTTTTTTACAGATTCTTGGTTGAGCTGTTGTATAAACACCTGTTAGATCACAGCCATGCTGCTTTTTCTCAGTAGTATTTTTAAATTAAATTATTTAAAAATATATCCCATTGTATCATTCATATAATTATATAGTGAAATGTATAGCTTTGATTGAAATGATTCAACTAAATTGTGAAAATGCATACATTTACATAAAGTATTTCATTTAGTATTTTACATTAATGACTTCATTAAAAATGTATCAGATTTATTTTATATTCAGCAAATATTTAAAGGTACACGGCATGCATTTCCAAAGTGGAAGAACATTGTTTTGGTTGTGCTTTGGCTCTGCGTGACTGAATATGGTTATAGTTCTCGCCATCTCCGAAAAGCCAAGGCAATGTTGATTCTCGTTTTATTTACGAGCTCTGTGAGTGGCGCATTCTCTTTTTGCCCGCAGATTCAGCGTCCTCTATTCAGCTTTTTTTTTTAACAAGATTTTGTGTGCTCTGTCAACCTTTCTCACTCGTTGTGACAACTAACCTATGCCACTCCCACACCATACATGCATCAAAGTAGCCGGAGCAATTTTTCTCTATTGACGGATATAACGAGACACACAGGCAAGTGATGTATGTACAGAATTTCCCGCTAAAACCATCCTGACAAGTCTAAAATTTAAACACTTATAATAAGCTTACCATAGTGAATCATAGTGAGTAAGACAAAAACACGTTTTGGAAGAAGGATTGATGATAGAATGAGTCATTATTTAAATTTGATTCATTTTGAACAAAAAAAGTTACATAGTGTACCTTTTAAAAAGTGTGATATCACAAAATTTAACATTTTGTCATCATTTCCTTCATGTTGTTAAAAAGGAGAAACGTTTAGCAGAATATGAATGGCGACCAGAGGCTGTCAAATGCAAAAGAATTGACAAAAATAACTTGTGTGCTTTGTTCCAAGTCAACTGAAGCTGAAGATATTTGTGTGCGGAAGAGAGCAAAGTTTAAATCTTATAAACCAAATATCATAGCCGGTTCTTATGGGTCTTGTAATCAGTCTTAGTGTGTCGAATTTAAATGTGTGAATATTAAAATAAGGTAATTTCCCCATTTCCCCACCTGCTGCCTGCGACGCTGGGATAGTTATAGCATTGGGGACGTTGGGTCTGCTTTTCACACACACATATTTTTTTTGTCTTTTTTGGAGCATGATAGTATATTCACATTTATTGTATGAAAAAGAGCTGTAAAAAGAGCTGTGAAGAACTTTATTTGCATATACTATAAGCTGCAAATGTATGCAGTTTCAATGAGCTACTCTTATCATTGAGCTCTGTATCTAATGTATTCTCTGTTAGAGAAATTATGTACCTGGCACAGAGTTGAAAATGCCTAAGGATACAAACAGCTGTAACCAGAGCTGTTCTTATCTGCCTGTCTGTCTGCGTGCACTGGAGACCGAGTTATTGTCTGCCTGTCTGTCTGAAAGAGCTGCAAACTGTATCAGCTAAATGCACCACTCTTGTTGAAGAGATCTATCTGGAAATGTCAGTATGTAGTTCACAGAATAATGCTTTTGAGAGGAACATTATGTTATGTGTGTGTTAGCATGCATGTGTACATGTGTTTGTAATTTGGCTGGGATTCAGAGATAATTATGATGTTGACGGCAGTGATTTCACTATTAACACATTTTCTTGCTGAAGTTTGTCTTGCCACAGGAAGTGAGAGTCGTTTAAGTGTACCTATGTGGCAGTTGAGTTTTAAAAAAGAATTATTTAGCAAATACCTCTATTTGCGTGTGTGCACACATGTGCGTGTGTTCCTTGGCATTGTAAATGCTGAGCAAGTTAACCAGCACATTTCAATGGGAAATAGTGCAGTTGTTAAATTTGAACATGATGTTCATAATATCAGGTCCTGCAGTGAGTCCAAACACACATGCACACGCTAGAATATTAATGTCAGGACAGCATGAACCCAGTCTGGCAAGAACTAATGCTGTATTTTACCCCATATTTTTAATCCCAGATGAAAACCAGAACCATTAGCCCATTATTCTCCTCTGAAGTCTGAGGGCTTTTCTTTGTAGTTCGTGATCTATGTTAAACGTGTGCTCACATCACAAATGCCGTCGGTTTTGTGGGTGAAAAGTCAGTTTACGTAAACAAAGCAGCTAATGAGCTGCATTTGTCGGTGCTGTATTCCGTCGACGCGGCTCTTTGAGTGTCGGTATTTATAGAAGAGGTATTAAAACACAAAGAAAGCACACCAAGCCTTTGAACGTTTTTTATATTTTGAGTTTAGTTAAAAGTTTCAGCGCTTGAATAGTTCTAAGAGTTCAACCGTGTTTCATCCCCTGCTTGTCTATGTACCTGTAACAAACCGATTTGTAGTGTTTGCACAGGTGGGAGAGGGCAACTCTGAGAGAGACTGAATGAGAGATTGAGAGCTGCCATCCAACTTTTGTTCTCTCCATTCCAGTGGACTGAGCTTGTCGGAGCAGTGTCCTCGTGCAAGACCAGGCCAATGCGTTCGTCATGTGCAATTTGCTCTGAATGGGAGGTTCCCTGTTTCAATTTAGGAGGCTTCTTGGGTGTTTCTTTATCCCCTATTTAAAAGAAGGATTAGCCTGTGTTTCACAGGATTACAGGTGTCCAACACAACCAGGATCAACCTCTCATTGTCAGCTGTGAGAGATGCATTTCACTGTCACAAAGTGAATCCAGCGTCCCATTTTGTGAGCTCTAGCATTCAAGGAATTTAAAACCTGAATGGAAGGGCCTATTTTTTCACCCTATATTGGTAACTCGGGTCCACTTTTCCTAGGGTCATTGCAATAGGTCAAATGTCAAGGATAGAAAAGGTACAGAGAGAATGTCATAAAACAGTCCTCAAGTTTATTTCTGCATCTGAGAAAGAAAAGGGAAGATTAAAAGAAATGGGTGAACTTTTCATGTTCCCAGTGTAACGTAGGGTCAAAAGTGATTAATAACATCAGTTTGGCAAATGAGTTTTGTGCAGTCTTGTCTTTTCGTGAACAGCTGTGTCTGCTCTGGCACGCAATTCTATCAGTGTCATTGCTACAGCAGTAGCTCATGCTGCAAGGCATAACTCAATAAGTAAACACTCATGATAAAGAAAGAAGAAAGAGAGAAATAGATTAAAAAAAAGAAGCAGCAAAAAGAGAGCCAAAGCAGGATTAGAGGCCTTGCGTGTGATGGCTGTCGGCCGGGATTTTTGACACAAAGGCCGAGCTTAATAAGCAGGTGCTCATTATGGTGCTGGAGACCAGGTTACTCAACATTACCCCCGAAACCCTGCAGAGTTGCAAGTCTATTTACGAGGGCGGGTTTGGCGTGCTGAAGTGCCCTTTCCCTGTGGTCTAAATTGCTGGTGGTCCATATGAGGAGGAAACAAATAGGGAATGCTGTCCTACGCTGAAGAAATTGGAGATGCTGTCCTACATTGGGTTTCTGAGGTTGTTAGATCACAACCTCACTTTGGGGGGGCCTGGAATACTGAATAGCAAAGCAGAAAACCATCATAATTTCCGCCAGCATGAGCGAGATAAATCTCAGATATGCTTTGTATCTATAATGAATCGTAATGTATACTGGTTCCCTGTAATTACAGTCTACAATGAACCCTAGTCATACTTGAATATGGCCTTCTACTGTATGCATTTGCAATCTGCAGTTTGAAACCATTAGCTATAATAAAACATATCCCCGATTGTAGATCATTTTGTTGAGCTGCAGACTGAAGTACCATGGCAGCTTGATGACAGACAGGGACACTTTGTGCATTTACAGCAATGGATGCTACTTGTATCTCATCTCAAACTCTCAAAATATCTCTATCGGGGTGAGGGTTGGGCGAGGTTGATGAGGCTGGACACCAAATGCCCCAGCTGGTAGTTTAAATGTCAGGGGTTCATCTGAGATCCTTGGCATCAGCCCTTTTCTAGCTTAGCATGGTTATTATTGTAAGCTAAAGTAAAGCTATCATTAGTTTAGTTTAGTTTAGTTTAGTTAATGTTATAGGGTAATAGGGTCATTTTACACCCTCAAACTGAGTTAAAACATGAATAAAAAGTTAACTAAACTAAAAACAGTTATATTATATTAAATTATATTCATTATATTATATATTATATTATATTATATTATATAAATACAATAAATCAAATGTAAATAAATAAATAATTGATATGATATACAGGTAATAGCATTATATTATATTGTTGTCACATTCAGTTTGGTTTTCTGTTACTCTAAGTTTGTATTTCCTGTGTTTAGTTCCTGTTTTTTTGTTCTCTTGGTTCTTCCGTTGATAGGCTGCGTTTAAGGCCCTGTCCCAAATGGAACCCTAAGCCCTCATGGTCTTTCTCTGCGGAAAAAGTATGCATCGAGGTCGCATATCGGCCACAAAGTGAGCGCTCGCAAGCTCCCTTCTCTCCCTTCTTATTTTTCCTTATGAATTTGTCTTACGTACCATTCTATAGACCTATATGTATGCTTGAGCTGTTGGAGAAAATATAAAAATTACACCAAATAAAAATAACAATACAATCAACTATAACTGTGTAAAAAACAGTCAGCTTAAGGTAGCTACAAGTATTATGTGGTTAAATGTCAAAATAACTCAAATATCATACACTAGAGTTGTGTGGGTTGGGGGTAAATTAAGCTTGATCTGATGTGATGTACACTCGTGTTGCTTTGTCATCAATGGATTTGCCTGAAGTGTACACACTGAGTAGACTCTCTCCTTCTGTCAAAATTGAGGGGTCGAGGGTCTGTCCAAGTAAACTTTCCTCGCCCACTTGATGAAGTTGAATGCACTTCAAAATGGTGGTGGGAATTCCCCCCAAGAGGAAGTGTATGTCTAAGGTTTACATGACAACAATGTACTAAAAACAGAAATGTTTTTCCTTTGGGTTGTCAAAACGATCTCTGTTCACACGGATCCTCAAAAACAACTAAAAACGCTGTATTATGCATGTCAGGTTAGTAGTTGGCGATGTCACTTTGTAAAGAAAAACTAGGCGCCTATAGACTGAACACATAAATATGCATGCGCACGACGTCACCGTTTTTACAAATTCACATTTTTGTTGTTTACACTGAGACAATAACGGTATTGTCCAAAACTTGCACTTTGAAATCGGTTTTCAAAAATGTGCGTTTTCAGGCCATTTCTTCCGATCTTCACCTGTGTCTTGTTGGCTTGTGTATTGTCGGCTGTTGTCTTTATGTGTAAATTTGTCATATTTACGATTGTTTTAGATTTGTTAAAATAAAGCAAAAGTTCTGCATTTAGTTCTATTTCTCCTTTCCTTGTCTGCCTTGTTAGTTTATACCTTTAGTTTATATTATATTAATATTATTTATATAATAAATAAATATATAAAAAACAAATAAATGTTTTCTTAACCATCAAGCAGTCATAGTGGGTCTCATTCACTAATAATTGCGTGGATTCTTTCGTATTTGTATGCAGAGGAGAACTTCTCACAAAACATCTCTGCCTGATTCACAACACGTTTGTATGCACATGAATTTGTTCTTAACATCGTTCTGATGTTATTGAATTTGGAGTATTGTATGCGGCCGCATGCACAAGGTTAGTCATTTGCATAAAACACACCCAAACCTTCCCCCATATAAGGGCTTTCTGCTCACGCTTTCCTTACAGCCGTTCGTCACTATTGTCAAACTTGCCACTGTTTGCAGACGTGCTCTCGCCCGATCCTCGAGTAATGCCAAGTGTGCCATTCTCACCAGTTCTCACAATAAACACCTTTTATACAAACCCAGATTAAAGAGCTCTCTTTAGCCAGCTGTACATACGGCCATTTCCCATAGGATTTAATGAAACTGTGGTGGATGGACCTCTGTCCCTCTAGGGTGGTCCGGGGGCATGCAATTGTTCCTATTACAACTTAGGTACATCAGCACAAAAGGACGTAAATGCGCACGTGAACTTGGCCGTGCTAGTTGTTTAAAAGGGAAACTCGTTGTGGATTTCCTTTAACAGCGCGCTGATACACGGGGAACTAAAGCACAGAGAATTTACAACATTCTATCACATTTATCACATTATTATAATGCTATGTATATGACAAATTGGCACTGCACATCTTGCACTTCATGATCACAATGATTCCAGGCATCACTGCAGCGCGCGCTTCAGTTTTACTTTATTTCGCCGGTCTGGAAGACGTGCTGTCTAACTAACCAATCAGACCTCAGTTACCGCCCAAAATGCCAAAATAACTAATCAGAAAAATAGACAAATATATTTTTTAAAGTCAGGGCGATCATCATTTTCATGATCGATCGTCAATGTCATGTTCGAGTACTCGACCACTGTTGCTCATCCCTAATGCGAACACCAAGTCAACTTTATTTATATAGCGCTTTTTACAATGCCGATTGTTTCAAAGCAGCTTCACAGTGTTAAACAGGAAAATAATGCAATTCGGCTGTACAGCCGCTCTGGAGAAAACTGGTCAGTCATCTAGCTCATTTCAATTTTCATATAGCGACAATGTGGGCAGATCAGTAATTTAGTTGATATAGTTAATTTAGTTTAGTAATTAAATTTATTTGGATATATTCAGTTGAAAATTTAGTCTCCCCAACTGAGCAAGCCAAAGGCGACACTCTCATGGGACCACACTCTCATGGGAGCAATGGCCGCCTCCGCGACCTTCGTAAAGACACGGGGCGACAGGGACAGCCCGAGGGGTAGGACTTTGTACTGATATGCCCGCCCCCCGAATTCAAAGCGTAGGAGCGGTCTGTGTCGAGGGAGAATCGAGACATGAAAGTAAGCGTCCTTCAGGTCGATTGCTGCAAACCAATCTTTGGGACGGATGCATAACTGAAAGGGAACCCTGATTGTGTTATTAAGGATTACATTCAGCCACAGAGCATTGTAATGATTAGCATTATCTTGGTCTAGGAGCAAACCTGGCCTGTCCTAACACTAAAAGACGGTACCAAAATCTAGCGCTGCAACTCACTAATTGAAAGAAAAAAAACCTTAGGCTATCCATAATAACTTACCATATGCTTTTTTTCCATTGGAAAACACTAACAGACGCCTGCTATTCTTAGTCCCGGTTGTTGAGAAGCATGCTAATTATTCAAATGCAAGCCGAAAGATATGATTCGAATTTTTGAGTGACAGTAGAAGGGTGGGGCACACTGGGGGGCCAATCAGTTTTCAGGGGGGGCAAGTGCCCCCATGGCCCCTCCCCTGTCTACACCACTGCTACAGGTAATAGTCTGCTCTGTTTGTGAGAAGACGCCACCTGCAGATACCGTTTGATGCAAGTAAGATTGCTGGTACTGATTTAAAGTTCATCTAGCTGGTTTTGCCAGTTTTATACATTCATATTTTACATTTTATTTTCTGTTTGACCAACTCAATGCATTTAAATACCTGTAAAAGTCTTTGTAAACACATGTTTGTCTTATATGTCCTTTGTGAAGGCTTTACATTTATAAAGATTTTGCCTGTTTTTGAAAATTTCTTAACTATAATAACTCCACAAAATATTTACCGGCACAAATTTTTTCAACATTAATATTAAGAAATATTTCATAATAGAAAGCATATTAGAACAAATTTAAATTGCAATATTTCACAATATTGTACAATTTATTGATAAAATAAATGAGACTTCGGTAACACTTTACAAAAGGTCTCATTTGTTAACATTAGTTAATGTATTAACTAACATGAACTAACAATGAGCAATACATTTGTTACAGTATTTATTAATCTTTGTTAATGTAAGTTAAATAGCAGAGACTTCTTAAAAAATATTTTAAAATCTCAGTGACCCAATTTTTTAAATAAAACAGGAATTTGCAAATGCAAAAATTACAACCTCTTGGTGCTTAATTTGGAAAGATGTACATGTACAAGAATGTCATCAAGATTAAGACAAAGTGAGACAAGGCAGTCTGGACTTTGCTGTGTTTAATTGAATTAATGGGGCATTGGATGATAGGCAGCTGCTCTGCATCCTCCTCAGGGCACAGAGAGCAGCACAAAATCCACAAGGAAGTCTGTGTGGAACCGCACACATGATGTCAGACTTCAGCAGTGCCTTATTGAGTTAGCTTGGCTCCAGAGGCAGCAGTTGGTCGAGTACAAAGTCTGGCTCAAGATCTGATTACACACAGTAGAGAGACAGCTGTGAGCAGTGGCGGTGACAGAACCACAACTCTGTGTTCAGATTACCAGAATTAAAAGTGAGGGAAGGTGTAAGTGAACCTGTTTACCTAGCCATCCTCTATTTGTGTCGGAGTAGGAGGCTCTGTGCAAACAGCATCAGGCCTCAATCTCTGCCATTATCTCTCTCCCTGATAAAAGAGTCACATTCCATTGCCAAGACCAGCACTGCAGTGTTTGGTCTATCTGTCTCTATCACTGATCACATGCTGAGTCCAATAGCAGCTCTCCTCCCCTTTTTCAGGAGATTCAACATAGGAGAAGATAAAGCTGCCATCTAGATCACATTGCAGTGGTAGATCAAACTCTAGATGACCTGCCATCTGATTGGCTGCCAGTGCTATTTTTATTTTTCATAGAGGGGAGTGTTGTATCAGAAAATCTAGATACATGATGCAGTTTTTAAAATACTTTTTTTGAAGACTTCTGTTTTGTTTGTTTTTAAATTAATTGGTAACACTTTACAATAAGGTTCAATTCATTAAAGGGATAGTTCACCCAAAAACTAATATTTTCATCAATTATTCACGTCTTCTATATTTTGAGAATTTTGTCCATACGGTGCAAGTCAATGAGGTAAAATTTAGTTTCTACCTGCAACGTTCTTCAAAATATCTTCTTTTGTGTTCCACAGAAGAAAGAAAGTCGGAACAGCTTGAGTTAATGGTGTCAGAATTTTAATTTTTGAGTGGACTATCCCTTTGACATTAGTCACTGCCCGGCCAAAAAAAGGTTGGATCATTATTGCAGTGATTTTTATGTTTCTAGCATGTAATCATTTTCACACATGAATTGGCACCTCTGAGTCCAGACCTTAAATTCATTGAAAGTCTTTGGGATGTGCTGGAGTAGACTTTACAGAGTACTGGACTCTTGCATTGTCAATACAAGATCTGGACCAAAAATTGATGAACCTCTTGATGGAAATAACATAACAGCATTCATTTTCATCCTAAGTGAATTAATGGAATTAAGAGGTGTCATCCTGGAATATGGCCATGATGTGTCTTCCTGCATGGTTGTTTAAGAAATGAAAAGCTACACACTCCATCAATTAGAGTTAGAAGAACTGTTGCCAAACATATAGAAACACAAAAAATCACTGCAATAATGATCCAATCATTGACTCTTAAGCATTTTCCAACAGCGACTTTTTTTTAGCCGGGAAGAGTATATTATTATATAAATCAAATGTGAAAAACAGTATCATATTAAAAATGTGAAAAAACAATATATTAAAAAAAAAGAATGAAAAAATCTGTAATTTGTCTTATTTGTTTCATAGAATACTAATTTATACAATTTGAAATGTTAAAAATATATTAGTATATGTATACTTCTGTTCAAAAGTTTGGGGCAGGGGTCACTTAAAGGGTTAGTTCACCCTAAAATGAAAATTCTGTCATTATTTACTACAGCTATTTAATTAACACTTTCAAGGCCCAGAAAGGTAAAAATATCGTTAAAATAGTCCATGTGACTCTAGTGGTTCAACCTTAATTTTATGAAGCGACAAGAATACTTTTGTGCGCAAAAAACAAACAAAAATAAAGACTTTATTCAACAAT
The DNA here is from genome assembly GCA_039654625.1 of Rhinogobio ventralis. Lineage (NCBI taxonomy): Eukaryota > Metazoa > Chordata > Actinopteri > Cypriniformes > Gobionidae > Rhinogobio > Rhinogobio ventralis. Next base: position 23,400,050 of record CM077198.1, on the reverse strand, counting down.
TTCTTCACGTCTGTGTCAGACTCTTACACTGTTGACGTAATAAATACAGTACAGTGCTTCCGAGTTACGTCAGAGTTACGCCAGAACGCCGGCTTACCATTGGCCAGTGCTGTTCACGTGAGCACCATGACGCATACGTGTGATGCTGACACAGGAGCTGACCAACGTAAACTGCGTAGAAGACTGACACAGACGTAAAGAAATTGTTGAATAAAGTCATTTGTTTTCTGCGCACAAAAACTATTCTTGTCGCTTCATAAAATTAAGATTGAACCACTGGAGTCACATGGGCGATTTTAACGATGTCTTTACAATCTTTCTGGACCTTGAAAGTGTTCATTAAATAGCTGTCTATGGAGGGGTCAGAGAGCTCGGATTTCATCAAAAATATCTTAATTTGTGTTCCGATGATGAACGAAGGTCTTATGGGTTTGGAACGACATGAGGGTGAGTAATTCATTACATAATTTTAATTTTGGGGTGAACTAACCCTTTAATACTTTTATTGATCAAATAAATGCTGTCTTGGTGTACATAAGAGACTTTAAAAACAGTAAAGAATCTTATCGATCCCAAAGTTTTGGAACTAAATGTTATATGTTTGGCAACAGTTCTTCCATCCCTAATCTATGGATTGTGAGGCTTTTCATTTCTTAAACAACCATGAACTAAAATGCTGTTACATGTTTTGTTCAATTCATACTAAACATTTTTTAATATGCAGTCATAAGCTATGTTGAGCAGATTTGTAACAGCGGTGGGTGATTTACTGCTAAAATAATCACCCGGAACACTGAGAGAAATGTGCAGTGCAGGCTCTTGCACTGGACTGTTTTGGATGTTGTGTACACATGTCCTTTGACAACACTGGCTGTTAGGTAACTGGCTGCCATGCCTGGACTGTTCATCCAAGTCTTCAGTGTTACTTCTGCACCTTCTTCTCTTACACACTGCCCTCTCTCTTTCTCCCTCTTTCCATCTCTCTCAGCCTTTGATGGTCATGTCACTTCCTCCATTCTAATCATTTATCCATGCAGCATGCTGACAAAGGTCCGTTTGAAGCTCTTCCTGTGACACCAGTGATGTTCATCTAAAGCTGTGGAGGCTGCCGAGGCTTCAAAGTATTTCACTGCGGTCTGTAAGACCTGTTCATAAATCCTTTGAGAAATCAAAAAACCATATCAAGATGTCTGAGGCAAAACGGGCCAGTGAAGAAGCGCATCATGCTTGGTAGCTGGTTATCCATATTGTTAGCATTTCTTTTTGAAAGTAGAGATTTAACCGGTCATGTGTCTAGTCCAGTATATAGATATAGACAGTAATTAGCCCAGTGATGCATGCAATTGTAGTCATTTATTGTACAGTCAGGGTGGCAATAAATGTGTATGAACTTGATATGAAATGTGTATGAATCCATTGATCTTGTCTTCAACATTGTCTCGAATGTGCTGAGGTTTTTTCCTGGGAGGTCTGTCAAAAACTCATTGCATGTGATGTCTGCACATGGACGCAAGATGATGTCTCTCTCTTTATTTCTGTTTTTGTCATGCTCACATTTTCCTCATCTAGAGACTATAGTTTGACATGCACATTAATGTTGCTAAGCTGAATCTGTAGGCACTAAAATATTTAGCAGCCACAAATACTGGGTGAGTTTGGTTTTAATTAGGTGTAACTCTTTTTAGCAATACTTTTCAGTATAATGAAATATTACTATTTATAATAGCTCTCAACTTTTGTCAAGTGTTTTTTTTTTGGTTGTTGTTTATTTGTTAAAATACATACTCAGACTGTCGAAATCATGAAAGAAACATCTGATGATAGCTTAGAATGTAGCCAAAAGGAAGTAGCATTCAAAAGTTTGAGGTTGGTAAGATTTTATAATGTTTTTGGAAGTTTTTTTATGCTCACCAAGGCTGCGTTAATATTTGATCAAAAATACTGTAAACGGTGCAATATTATACGTTTAAAACAGCTATATTTTAATATTATTTTTTTTATTCATTTTTCAAGACTCCAGTCATCAGTGTCACATGATCATTCTGATATACTGATTTGCTGCTCAAGTAACATTTCTTATTATTATAAATGTTAAAAAATGTTGTGCAAACCATTATACATTTTTCAGGATTTTATTGTTGAACAGCATTTATTTAAAAATACTGTCACACTTTGATGCATCATTGCTGCATACATTTAAAAAAAAATCTTCCTGACCCTAAACTTTATTGAGGTCAACTAGTTCATCCAGATTTTAAAAATAATATATATATATTTTTTAAAAAAGGATGCTTTAACATTATTTTTAACTGTGGTGCTGCAAAGGGATTGCATTTAGAGGCTCAACCTCTCAGAGGGTTTTAACATTTTAGGTAGTGTTTGTGCAACGAATCCTTACCTCAACCGAAAATACTTCATTCTCTGCCTAAACATCTGCATTTGAGGTAGACCCTGATTCTCAGCACACAGTGATGTTATTTCCAACTCATATTGGAGATTTCTGTCACCCTCTCTGCCATAACCTTCCACCAGACATGTTTTTGATGTATGGGGCATGTGTGTGGCCCCTGTCATCTTTTGTCTTTTCCACTATTATGGGCAATATTTGTCTGTCAGCACGTATGACGCCTCTCTCTGCCTCACATCAAAGCTTTTCAGTCAGCTTAGACACAACTCTATGACAAATAGGGAAGTGCACAATTTTAAATGACAGTCCCAAGCTTTCTTTTCTTGAGTCTCTCTGAGTCACATCTTTCTTCTTACACATTCTTTATCATGTGTGTTATGTATGCCGTGTGTAAAGCGTGGCCTGTTAACAGCAAGGGAATGAGCTATTTCAGCTTCTGTACCATAGATGGTATCCACTAGGTTGTTTTAATATTCTTAAGCAAACACTTAAGAGTTATTCTCTTCTTTTTCATTCATTCAGCCACCAGGTTCATAAGATCTATCTCACATGGTCTGTGCAATGCCCCTTATCTCTTCTCCGCTAGTGAAAAGATCCATTGTTTTTTGGAGGAGCCCACCGATTAGCAGTCACCCTACATGAAATCTAGTCATTATAAACATACAACTGTTTTCCTTTCCAATGTCTTACAAATGTTTATTAACCCAGCAATTGTTTTTCAATTAAGTGCATGATTCATCTAACTTAGACTTCTCTCCAGCTGTGATGTTCATTTCCACCTTTTTTCTGCTCTATTTCCAGATAGGAATTTTTCTGCCATTCTCGGCCCTTCTCAGTCTAACATTCTGGAATTTACTGTAATTTAATTCCAGCACCAAAACAACCTTTTCTTTTCCCTCCCGCCTTTTCTCGTGGCACTTTCCTGGATGGCAACCAGCAACTTCAGGTGAAAACACTTCACTCCTGCAGAGAGACTTGAAGGAAAAAAGAGAGAAAAAAGTACATTTAGAGCCAGTGTCATTTTTCAATTTATAATCTTGGTGGTTCTCACAGCAGCTGCTAGAGCAGCAACAGGATGTGACAGTACCAGGCATGAATGAGAGGTGCCTTCCAACGTACACACAAGCCAGTATGGAGGAAATGGAAAGCAAGTGCTCATGGGAGTCTTCATAAGCTGCAAGGAAGGGATGAAAAGGACCTTGTGCATGCAAGGAAAGAAATTCCCCATAAAATTCTTCTGCCTAACTTCCCCCCTCATAACATTTCTTTGTGGAACATGGTGTATTTTTCTTCATGTCAGAGATTTTTTTTTGCCCATGAAATTTTTGGCAGTGTTGACTTTGCGCTTCTTGTGCCCTAATGCCAGCAAAGGAACATTTCAGTCCACAGGGTGCATGAATCTTCTCATAATTTGCTAGTCTTTTATAAGGATATGCAAGACTAGTCAACTAAACAATACTGCTGCTACTAGTCAATATTGGAAATCACATGTTAATGTTGCATTTGAAAAAATAATACATTATTTTGTAAGTGTATATCTGGAGAAGAAAACAAAATCATTTTACCTCAGACCTTGCATGTGTTTGTTGTATGTGTTACTCACGGTAATAATTACGGGTAATAAGTTCACAAAAAATGTATTATAATAATAATGCAATTTATATAAATTACAATTATAAATTACAAATATGTATAGAAAAAAAATCATTAAAAATATTAAATAATAATAAAATAACAATATTTATATAAAATTCATCTTTTCTTTATTATTATTATTATTATTATTATTTGTTTTGCTAATCATTTATTAAAATTGTTAATGTATAAAAAAATTTTTTTTAAATGCACCAAACAAATATAAAAATATTATTACAAATATTAATAAAATTAACCATATATAAACGTTACTTTTTTACAATTTTATTATTTTTACTAAATTTTACTTTTTAAATTCTTTAATACTATTATTATTCATTGTTTTGTATTAAATCAAAACACTACAAAAACATATTTTATTATTATATATATTTCTTTGTGGGACATGGTGTATTAGGTGTATCAGCTCCTATATACAGGGAGTGCAGAATTATTAGGCAAATGAGTATTTTGACCACATCATCCTAGTTATGCATGTTGTCTTACTCCAAGCTGTATAGGCTGGAAAGCCTACTACCAATTAAGCATATTAGGTGATGTGCATCTCTGTAATGAGAAGGGGTGTGGTCTAATGACATCAACACCCTATATCAGGTGTGCATAATTATTAGGCAACCTCCTTTCCTTTGGCAAAATGGGTCAAAAGAAGGACTTGACAGGCTCAGAAAAGTCAAAAATAGTGAGATATATTGCAGAGGGATGCAGCAGTCTTAAAATAGCCAAGCTTCTGAAGCGTGATCATCGAAAAATCAAGCGTTTCATTCAAAATAGTCAACAGGGTCGCAAGAAGCGTGTGGAAAAACCAAGGCGCAAAATAACTGCCCGTGAACTGAGAAAAGTCAAGCGTGCAGCTGCCAAGATGCCACTTGCCACCAGTTTGGCCATATTTCAGAGCTGCAACATCACTGGAGTGCCCAAAAGCACAAGGTGTGCAATACTCAGAGACATGGCCAAGGTAAGAAAGGCAGAAAGTCGACCACCACTGAACAAGACACACAAGCTGAAACGTCAAGACTGGGCCAAGAAATATCTCAAGACTGATTTTTCTAAGGTTTTATGGACTGATGAAATGAGAGTGAGTCTTGATGGGCCAGATGGATGGGCCCGTGGCTGGATTGGTAAAGGGCAGAGAGCTCCAGTCCGACTCAGACGCCAGCAAGGTGGAGGTGGAGTACTGGTTTGGGCTGGTATCATCAAAGATGAGCTTGTGGGGCCTTTTCGGGTTGAGGATGGAGTCAAGCTCAACTCCCAGTCCTACTGCCAGTTTCTGGAAGACACCTTCTTCAGGCAGTGGTACAGGAAGAAGTCTGCATCCTTCAAGAAAAACATGATTTTCATGCAGGACAATGCTCCATCACACGCGTCCAAGTACTCCACAGCGTGGCTGGCAAGAAAGGGTATAAAAGAAGAAAATCTAATGATATGGCCTCCTTGTTCACCTGATCTGAACCCCATTGAGAACCTGTGGTCCATCATCAAATGTGCGATTTACAAGGAGGGAAAACAGTACACCTCTCTGAACAGTGTCTGGGAGGCTGTGGTTGCTGCTGCACGCAATGTTGATGGTGAACAGATCAAAACACTGACAGAATCCATGGATGGCAGGCTTTTGAGTGTCCTTGCAAAGAAAGGTGGCTATATTGGTCACTGATTTGTTTTTGTTTGGTTTTTGAATGTCAGAAATGTATATTTGTGAATGTTGAGATGTTATATTGGTTTCACTGGTAAAAATAAATAATTGAAATGGGTATAAATTTGTTTTTTGTTAAGTTGCCTAATAATTATGCACAGTAATAGTCACCTGCACACACAGATATCCCCCTAAAATAGCTAAAACTAAAAACTACTTAAAATATTGATACAAAAATATTCAGCTTTGATATTAATGAGTTTTTTGTGTTCATTGAGAACATGGTTGTTGTTCAATAATAAAATTAATCCTCAAAAATACAACTTGCCTAATAATTCTGCACTCCCTGTACACTAAAACAAATTTTTTTGATTTGAATGGGCATTTTTGTTTCATATGTTCATATGTTAGGTAGAAGGTTGTATTTTATTAATATAAATTGGACAAATGCTGTTCTGTTTCTTAAGACATTGTTTTTTGCACCAGGTCCTCCATGGGTGAGTCGTAAGGTAGAGGACAGACAGACTGCAAAACTGGGCCGCACGGTTCGTCTTCCATGCCCTGTGGAGGGTGACCCCCCTCCACTGGTCCTGTGGGTGAAGGATGGGCGGAACGTCAATCCAGGCTGGAGCCGCTACAAGGTTCTGAAACAGAGTCTGAAGATCAAAGAAGTGGAACTGGAGGATGCCGGAGAGTACATCTGCCGCGTCACCAATGGATTTGGCAGCCTCGCCCTTAACTTCACACTCATTGTAATTGGTAAAGACTGCCTCCCACGCCATACACCACAACCCTTTATATCTCAGTTCTTTATACTTTTGCACACCCAGAGCATTTGTCGGCCACATCAGTCATCCAGACTTAATCAAAACCTGCAACGTTGCACATGCACTACGGTTTGAGGTAGTCTTTTAAGGGGATAGTGCCCCAGCTAGACAGATGGCATCTCAAAACAGCAGAACTGCAGCATGAGTTTTCAACTGAAATCAAAAAAGAGCAGGGGAACTTTTAGATACCCTCACAAAAAGTTAATTGGGGCACAGGAAAGCAGTCGTCTCACATAGCTGCTCCCAAATCATATTTGACAAAACTGACGTGACTGGCAAGGTACTTTAAAGCAAAGCATGGTTTCATGTACATAACATTAACTGAAAAAGCACAAGAGAGCATTGTACTGATGGAAATTTATGACTTGTTAGCATTTGTTGGAGCATATGGCACTGATGCCATTTTGCATTATCAAATCTAGAGAACAAAGGATGGCTTCATGTCATCCGTCACACAATACCTGCAGTTGTTTATGTAGGCTGTAATTTAATACCATGTTCAGACTTTTACCTGGGTAGTAGAGACTTTTATCCCACTAGAACCTAACAGGCAAGGAAATTAATACACACCTTCTTGGATGAATGGAAGGAGAAAGAAAATGAGGTGTAGAGACATGTAGCTGTTGTGAGACTGGTTGGAGCAATGGGGGGTTTGTGCTGGACTGTTGCAGTTTGTAGCGTGTGGTTCTCCTGATGACTGCTGAGGGACTGTGGGGCAGGCATTTCCAGCCAAAACGTTCTGTACAGGGAGAGGAGACAGAGACGACCTGCCGCCTTCTCTGCCATAAATCTGAACTGGTCTGGAGAAGTTGAGAGGCCTTGAGGACCCAGAAGCCCTCGGCTCTTCCTGTATGTCTTGCCACGTTTGGGGAGGCAACTAGTGTGCGGATGTAAAGCATGATTATTCTGCTGAGCGAGGCAGCTGCTTAATTGGCCAGTGTTTTCAGGTTCCCTCCCCTTGATGTCTTTGCTCTGGGCCTCCTGTATGGGGAGTGATGGTGGCCTGCTGTTTTCCTGTTTCATCCCCGAGAGCTCTGTGGAACTCAGAGTTATGGTGCATTGGACTGCTTCACTCCCTTTGGAATATAGTTGTAGAGTTTACTGAAGTCATTAACTGCAATGACCAACATCCCCAAACAAAAGGCCCATTAGACCCTCCTTTTGCAGTGTTTGAGTGTTTAAAGCTGTGACTTTTAACTAATGCCACTATTAGTTAACTGAGGAGTGGTTAAGAAGCTCCATTGTTTTTCAGTAAAGATTAGTGGGCCCTACCACAGAAGAGTTAATTGTTTAGTTCACCCAAAAAAATTAATTTGTAAGTTACCCTCATGTTGTTTCAAATCTGTATGTCTTTCTTTCTTCTGTGGAACACAAAAGAAGATATTTTGAAGAATGTTTCCACCATTTTTCCAAGTAACTTTTTTTGTGTTCCACAGCAGAAAGTCATACAGGTTTGGAACAACATGAAGGTAAGTTAAAAATGTTAATTTTTAATTTAAAAAAAACAACAACATTTCTTTAACTAGTTGTCTTTAAAGCAAAATACATTTCTGCTATTTATTGAGTTTTTTATTGAGCATCATCACTACTCTCTTCAGAACGTGATGTGGATGTTTAACAAAGGTTTTGCCAATTTGACAACATTTGTGAGCATAGCAAATTACAAAATTACCCCATACAGGTGTTTTTTAACAGAGATTCTCCTGTGAAGCAGCTACTTAATGTAGATTAATGTACACCAAAAACACAACAGGGAAACTCCAGCCAGGGCTGATTGTATCAGGACTGAGGAATTTGGTGACATTCAATAGCACCTGTTGTCATCAGAGCGGGTCTAATCTGCACCAGGATTTGCACTCAGGGCAAGCATGGGCAGAACCGTGCCCTCGTATTTTAATGTGTGTGCAATTTATACCCCACATATTTCCTCATGAAAGTGTAATTTTAGCTTTTAGTTGATATTGTGCCCCTATCAAACCAGGCAGCTGATGGCTTGGTGTAATCAGTTGGCAATAAACCTAAGCTGAGGTAACAGCTATAATTTAAGCCTTCAGTTTTTTCTTGACCACAGTTACCGAAAAGTCTTTGTGCTTTTCACATGCGTAAATAGAAACACATTTTTTTCAAAATCATGTCTGCAATTGTACATGAGAACAACAACTCAAGTTTTAAATATAGACAGAGATTAGCGCAGCTTTACAGCTTTAAGGCATTTTAATAGGATTGTTAACTTGCTCTCCAATGTTGCTCACATATTCAGTACTTTTTTGCAATCTGGCACGGGGAACTCTGGGAATTTGGGTTTGTAAGAATGGCATATTGGGTTTTAAAGGTCAGATTAAAGGTGTTGTTTACCAGAGGGTGTTGGAAGCTGTTGAAGAAATGCTTCACCATCATCTCACACTGACCATTCCCACATTCACTGATGTGTCATGGAGTAAAATCAGTCTCAGTGTCATAAACCACTGTACTTTAAAATGTCCCACAGCACCTGGGCCTCTGCCTCTTTCCCCCGCGGTGGTCCCAGACCCTGCACCCCTGCTGTTTCTTAAGAGCACCACACACTGCCAGCATTGTTTTCTCCCAGTGCTGCTTTGCAGGAGTCCAGGGCGAGGGATCTGAGGCTTTTCTGCACAACCTAATTGTCTATATTGTGAGAGTTTAAATTTATGTTGGATGTATGGTCTTAAGTTTGCCTCCAACAGTAACAGACTCTACAAACAATTGGCTGTTGTCAAGTCCTGGTTCCCTGGCATTGGCTCCCTCTTGTCTACATTTCTCACCTATATCGTATAGGAGGCCATACTGTGTACGGACGCAGCAGGGAGAGACTGTGGCTTCTACTCAGACGGTGGTTTGGGCTGCCTGTTTTATGAGGGGACTGGTGGAGAGCTTCCAGCAGTGGCCTTTTGTTCTTTGTTTGCAGGCCACGGGGTACATGTGTTGCAGTTTAGCCAGCGTCCTCCTCACCTAAATGGATAATTGTATCAAAATTACACTCGTAAGCCAACCCAAGACTGCGGAGGGACGTGGTAGGTGGGATAAGGGTGGGGCAGCAAGTTTGGGACAGCATGGATGTGCCTTCCATTCCTTGGATCATGCCACCTTGACCAGGTTTGGCTTGAGTAGGAATCACAGCACTGACGTTCATTCATTCGAGATAATTTGCTCATAACCTTTCGCGCTGCTAAACTACACAAGCTCTTTTCCATTCCAATAGACATGCGTTTACTCCTTTGCCTTGGCTGGCCTGAGAGCAGAACAGCCTCACTGCTGCAGTATTCATGTTTAGTCTGATTTACACCTATTTTCCACGACAGCTCCTCTTTTGGGAAATGCTTCTCTCCTATTTAAACAGTCCAAGGGGAAAGAAACATGAACTGGGTTGTTTTATAAAATGGCGTTTTTTCCAGTTAAATATTTTGATTATTTAAAATTGTAATATTTCACAATATTACATATGTAAATATTACAAATAAATGCAGCCTTGATGAGCACTTAAAGGGGTGATGAATTGAGAAATCAACTTTTCATTCAGCGTTTGATATATAAAAGTTCATTGTGATATAAGAATATCCTGTAAGTTTCGGAGCTGAAAACAAGCGCTCGATCTGAGAATGTGCCAGGCTGTGACGTCTGAGTGTGGTGAAACACCGCCTCTGCACAAGAAGATCAACGCCTACTTCATCACTGCCTGTTTAGCCCCGCCCACCGATTTGCGCATGTAACATAGGCCTAAGTTAGTGTTAAACCATCGAGCTACAAAGCAATAAACATGCCGTTGAGGATTACAAAATATTGTGCAGTGACTGGGTTCAACAGTAATGCAACATGTAAGTATCTGAAATGTGATGATTCATGTAGTCAGATGTTCTTTGACTGTGTGTCAGTAAATCGAACCAGTGACTAAACATCAACTTGCGTTGTTTCTCTTAGTAGGATAAAAATAAACTGTTATTTAACGGTGATTAAATTCTATAAAGAAAGCGATCAAAGAAAGCTCCCTTTGCAATCATTGGAGCAGCGCGTGCTGCAGCTGTCAATGAAACCAAGAGTTTATCAGTGACTCCCGTTTTATTCAACAAATCTCTTAACTATATCACCTTTTCATTGTTAGTGAAGATGAAAACATTCCTTAGTGTACAGAAACTGAGTTGCAATGACGAGATCGCTGCTTTCATTCGCTCAACATGTCTGTGATCAGCTACTATGATCATCAGTGCAACATTTCATGCCACGATCTTAATATAATGGCATAGATCTAAATGTAATGCAATACTTTTCACGATTAGTTAACCATGAGAGCTGTAATAGTAAAAACGCGCTAAAAGAGAGAGTAATACTATTTCAAATGGAAAAAAGGTAGCCAATCACAGCAGTGGGTGTTTACACTGAAGTCTCCCAGCGGACACGCCCCTTAAAACAGAGCGTTCAGAGCAGAGGGCTAAAATCAGGGTAGGAAAAATGCCTTTTATTTATAAATTATGACAATTTTTTATGTAAAAAGCATTATAACATTATAAGTGCACCCCAGGAAACATCATAAAACAATAAAACAACGCAGTTCATGACCCCTTTAAAATAACAGACTCCAAACTTTTGAATAATGTATACAATTTTATTGTGTACAACTCAGAACTTTGGACTCCACTATATGCGTGAACTGGTAATCTAAAAATTTTTTTATGTAACTAAAGGAATGATTTGGTTTAATAATTGATCATTATTATAAACCATTTCCTCTGCTTACATTTACATCATAATTACCTTATCATCTTTTTTTTCTGCCCTTCTGCTGCTGAAGTTACAAACTATTTTTTCTCAGTTATGCTTCTCACTTTCCCGCTTGAACTCACTCTTCTATGCCATTGCAAACTCTGTATGTCTCTCTCTGTTCAGCTTAATTTCATGTGAGTCCAGACTGGTTTCAATTCCATCAAGCATCCTTTCATCTTTTCTTTTTTTTCAACCATGTCTTTTCTTCTGCTACTCACAAGCATGAATTAATTTGTGTCCATATGTGTTTGTGCTTTGAACTTGCCCAAGCTTATTTCCCTACAATGTAAGAAATAAAACAAACACGCTCTTGAGAGCTCAAGTTGTGAAGCTCCGTGTCACATTACAAGTAATCAGAATTACGAATTACATCAGTGTTAGAGTGACGCATGATCAAAGGGGGGCTTTAAGAGCATTTTCCAGTGCTTGTGATGGTTTTTGTGATGTGTTTGACATCAGTCAAATAAATTCTACTGTATTCCAGTCTTTTCTTTAGATGCTAATAGTCATTCTACAAAACGGGTGCCATTTGTGTTTTATATACATTTGTGTACAAAAAATTACTTCACCCTGTAACAGTTACAGCATATTAACAAATATGCAAGATGAAAAAATACATAAATATAAAAGCTAGCATTTAGTCAAGATTTTAGTGAAACTAATAAAACTTCCTGTTTCCAGGCTGTCAGTCAACCCTGTTTTTATATATATATATATAATATATATATATAATATTTTAATTTTTAAGTAGTTATAAAAATCCAGAAATAAATAAAATAAAAAAAAATCATCCTTTAAAGAAGTGAACCGTTAATTGATTATTGAAAAGTGGATATGTAAAAATATCAGCATTAAATTCCAACTTTTTAAGGAGTACCTTTTTGAAGTCATAATATTATGTAAGGGCAATCATACACATATGCCATACTGGACAGAAGTTTTAAGTAATTGATTTTTTTTTTTTTTTTTGAAACAACAGTCTGTAACTTTAGCAGCAGAAAGCCAGAAACGAAAATGAAGTAATTAAAGGGGTGATGAATTGAGAAATCAACTTTCCCTTGAGCTTTTACTTACATGTTGCATTACTGTCGAGCCCAGGCACTGCACAATATTTTGTAATCCTTTATTGCTTTGTAGCTCAATGGTTTAACACTGTGTTCATTCTAATGCCTGATCTGAAATGTGATGATTCATGTAGTCAGATGTTCTTTGACTGTGTGTCAGTAAATCAGACCAGTGACTAAACATCAACTTGCGTTGTTTCTCTTAGTAGGATGAAAATAATCTGTTATTTAACAGTGATTAAATTCTATAAAGAAAGCGATCAAAGAAAGCTCCCCTTGCAGTCGTTTGAGCAGCGTGCGCTGCAGCTGTCAATCAAACAGAGAGTTTATCAGTGAATCCCGTTTTATTCAATATAATAGAATATAATTCTATTTTGATACAATAATTTTGATCATATTTCATCATTCCTTTACTTGGATTAAACATTTTTATATTAGCAGTTCATGCCTATAGTGCAGTCCACATTTAAAATCTAGGATATTAATAATGTTTAAAAGCGTTTTAATATTTTGAAAAATGTAAAACACATTGTCCCAGCCTGGAGTGTCTTGTAAAGCAGAGATATCTCCCACGATGGACCCAGAGATGAAGCCCATGCCCAGCACGGAACCAGAGCCCAAGCCAACACCTGCTGCGGACCACAAGCTTGAGCCCCCTCCATCCCCAGAGACAGAGCCAGAGTGGCCACCACAAAACCAGAGCCGTTCGCCTCATTCGTCCCCAGTCTGAAGCCGATTGATAGGTCCATAGCTCCAGTAAGACAGTCCACTTTTGAGCCAGTAGAGGAGCGCTGGCTTATCAATTTCAACACTGAGCCAGCTCCTATCCATGTCCTCACCCCTGAGCATGTCCATTCCCAGTCCACCACACTCTACATCATGGATAACCCGGTCCCACCCCATTATCACCATCCTCACCGCAGGATTCGTCTAATTCCCTGGACTTGCCTGCCTCACAGCTCCACCCGTGTCATTGACTCATTCCAGCTCATTGGCACTCACCACCAGCATGATGTTGTGAGTTGGATCCCCTGGCTTCACTCCCTGCGTCTAGGCCCATTGCTCTGTCTCGGCCTGTCAGCTTGTCGGCTCTGCCTCGGCTCTACGCTCCCTTAGCTCCGCTGTGGTCAGCCATCACGAAGGCTCCACTGGGCACCCTGACTGCTCTGCGGCTATGCAGCCCCATACGCAACAAACTGTGATGCACTGTGTATTCTGACACCTATCAGAACCAGCATTAACTTCTTGAGCAATTTGAGCTACATTAGCTCATCTGATTGTTTGGACCACACAGGCCAGCCTTTGCTCCCCACGTGCATCAATGTGACTTGGCCACCCATGACCTGTTGCCGGTTTACCGCTGTTCCTTCCTTCGGCCACTTTTGATAGATACTGACCACTGCAGACCGAGAACACCCCACAAGAGCTGCAGTTTTGGAGATGCTCTGACCCAGTTGTCTAGCCATCACAATTTGGCCCTTGTCAAACTCACTCAAATGCTTACGCTTGCCCATTTTTCCAGCTTATAACACATCAACTTTGAGGACAAAATGTTCACTTGCTGCCTAATATATCCCACTCACTAACAGATTCCGTGATGAAGAGATAATCAGTGTTATTCACTTCCCCTCTCAGTGGTCATAATGTTATGCCTGATCGGTGTACTATATATATATATATATATATATATATATATATATATATATATATATATATATATATATATATATAATAGAACATCACAAAAAAGAAGCTCTCTGACTTTTAGACCCCACTTTGTCAAATTATAGCATTCAGTATATGCACTGAATATTTTAACATCTCATGCCCACCCTGCTATTCTTTGTATGTGCAATTCAAACCAGAACCAAATCACATCATGGCTTTGGTTTCATGGCATTCAACTGAGCCTTTTTTGAGCTGCAAGGGGAGCAAAGGTTTTAATTAAACTAAAGTGATGCAAATTACCCACCTTCATCAGAGAGCCACATTAAAGGGCCTTTCATCCACCTCATTAGAGGGGCCAGAGGCTGGGCTGGGCTCTCTGCAGGATGCTCCGGGCCCACTCCACTCACAACAGAGAAGAAAAGAACAGAGGCACATTAGGTTTGGCCAGTTTCCTCCCGAATCACCATACGACTGTTGCAGCAAACCACTTATGGCTCTATAAAAGATACAAGGAGACTTCTAATTACCCTTTCTCCTCTGCTTCTCTCTGTCTTTGCCTGCTGTGAATGTACCAACAGCCTCTAATTTGCCTCTTCTGTAAAGCAAACAAAAATGGAGGTATAAAATCATATTTCTTAAAAGCATGAAAGCTTATCTACATTACCCATCTGATTTGGTTTTTTTGTTTTGATTTTATTGGCAGGAATAAGCACTTGCTTTTATAACAGCTGTCTATTTCTTTGTATTTTCCTCTTATCTTTCTCCAGTATTTTTGAATACATTTGAATACATGAAAACACATAACGGCTTCTTTCAAGAAAGATTAGAACTCTGTAATGTTTTCATCAAGAACAAAATTACTGGAAGAGCTCAAAGGGCTGGAAAGCAGTCAAAAGTGTTATTGTTCAACAAAAAAAATATATATAAAAAATAAAAATAAATAATAATATATATATATATATATATATACCAGCTCATACCTTTTCCATTCTTAGTACTATAATCTCACTATGGTAAACAGCATTGGCTCTGTTTTCTTTTGATTAACTGGAACAGACATGGTTTCAGTTAGTGATAGACTATTACCTTAAAAACACAGCATCACTCTCAGTCAAACGACTCAGTAAGTTTCTACACCATCTTCAATCTTCATTATGACCTTTATAGAAAAAAAAAGGTAAGACCGTTTTTTCCTTTGAAGTTTATTTTATTTAGATGTCGCCCTTGTCAGTGAAAATCACTAGAAACGTTTCAGCCTGCTTTCTATTCCATGTTTGTTTTGCTTTGATTTTTTCAAGCATGTGGAGCTCTATATGACAGATCTACAGGAATGTATGTTTGCACACAGGTATGAATGGAGAATGAACCTTTTTGAAGGTGTTGCTTTTAACTTCATCCCAGTTGGAAAAAAAAATATGTGAGCCTTATTAACACTGAGTCCACGTGAAGATCATTTGTAAGCTGAGCTGTGGAGCTGCCTGTGGACCTCAACCAAGCCCACCTTCTTTGGGCACCCCCTCTCTATATGTATCTCTATAGGGCTGCAGAGGAAAAGGAGGCCCCTGTCCTTCAGAGCTTCAGAGCTCCTTTGCCTCTTTTTTCCTGCCCCACTAGTGCAAAAACTTCATTGAGAGTAAGTGAACTATGAATTCGCTCTATTAGAAACATGCGTAGTAATATTCACAATGCCATACAGCTCTAGAATGTTGTTTCAGGAAGACCTCTGTCTTTTTGGACACCTGTTTAGAGAACTTGCTTTTCACAATTCAGAGAACTAGAGTCTGGAGTTGGGCAGTAAGACCACTTTAGCCCACATAAAGCTCCACTGATTCTCCTCTGCTGCTGCTGAATAGAGTGGCAATGACTTACTTTTGCTCCTACACCCCAGGGCCAAAGGTAACAATGGACTGAAGGCTGGTGAAAACACTTCTGCTAGCTTTGGCCTGAATGTCTGTGTTGAACATACAAGGCCTGTGCTTAGCACATGAGGATTAGCAGGGACAAAGGTGCGGTGCGCTCTCCACAGCAGCTACACACACAGCCTCGGGACAGCATGAACTAAAGAAAAACAGAGAGTTTGAAGGCTTTCCTTTCATCGTCATGTTCAGTAATGTGAAAATACACTACTATTCAAACATTTAGGGTCAGTAAGTTTTTTTTTTAAATAAATACTTTTATTTAATAATAAAATAATTTAAAGCAATAATTATTAAAACTTCTATGTATTAATAATTGCATGCATTAAATGAATCTAAAGTTACAACAAAGACTTTTCCTTTGTTTATTCAAGTGTGCTATTAGTATACTTCTTTTAAACTAAAAATAAGAATGCATACTGTCAGTCTACTTTATGTACTTTCCGAAATATACTTAAAATTGCACTCAAGTATACTTGACTTATACTGACAGAAACATCTAAGTATTTTAGGCCTATACTTGTACTCAATTATACTTTTAAGTATATCTCGATCAAAAGATCAAGTATTCTAAGTGTACTTGGCTTGTAGTTGTTTTTATTCTTTTGATTTAATAGCCTATTAAATACTTTTTTTCACATAGTCTTATAAACTTTCATTGTTTGAAAATATTGATTTATAAAGAAAACAGATATGCTCTTAATTCTGAGTATCTGAATTTTTGTGTAGGCTAGTCCACTGGTAGTGTACATAGGAATTTACTTCAAATCAGCTTTAATCTTTCCCTGCCATTAACTGATTTTTCTGGCTATATGTTTTCACTGTTTTTCTGTAGGTGGCGCTATTATGCATCTTCTGAAATAGTACAGAATCTCCAGATCAAAACACAGGTGAAGAAAAAGCACAAAAACAAGTGATAGATTGCTTATGCAAATGAAAAATAATGCAATCATCAAACATTAAACAGCATATAAGTTCAAAACTGCCTAACGTTACCAAATGAAATGTCAACCCAGGAAGGGTTAACAAATGTGAAGCTTTGAGGGTGTTAATGGGCTCCATCTATTCCATCTGTGTCTTGATCATCATTCTTTTTCCGATCCGGACGTAGTCTTTGATAAAAATGTGTTTTTTTTTTTTAATTAAACTTCAACATTCAAGTGTAGGTAAAATAAAATGTTTTTAAAATGTAAAGAGTTAAAGTACAGTTATATTTCAATTATAAAAAAAATTATATCTAAATAGGATCATAGAAGTATATGATGATCAAAAATAAAATATAAATAGGAAACTATAAGTATGATGTTATGTTCACTTAAAGAAAACTTACAAGTATACTTGCAGTATAAAACTACTAAACAAGTAATTTACTGAAAGTATTTGACTAGTAATCTATCAGTATACCTATAAGTTCACTTGTAGTATAGTTGCAGTAAAAAAAAAAAATGTTGTAAACTAGTTGTGTACTAGTTTACTACTGTTAGATTTAAAATATACTTTAAATTATACTTTTATGCACTAAAAAGTGGGCCAGTTTAGTCCCAAGTAGTACTGAAACAGTACACTTACAAGTATACTTCTAGTACATTAATATTAGTATATTTACAACATAAAGTATACTTAAAAATACACTTAAACTTTACTTAAAGGGTACATAACACACACAGTTTCTGCCAATCTCATGTAATTCTTGAGTACCTATAGAGTAGTATTGCATCCTTCATATCTCCAAAGAGTCTTTAGTTTTATCATATTTATTACACTGTATATAGATACACTGAAACAGCCGAACTCATGCGTGCAGTGGGCGGAGCTAAATAGTCATGAGCACACATACACCTATGATACATACACAATACATCATGGTAATATCCCTGGATAACTTTCGATTAACTATAAGTTTGTGTTGTTTACATTATATGCACTTATGTGCCGATTGCCAACAAAACAGACATTTGATGAGTTCACTTACCGCCAGCAGTTTCGAATCATGACCGGGAACAAACAAACACACTTGCAGAACTCCGTTGCTGCTCCGGAAAAACAAACTGCATCCACTGTTTCCTTAATGCTGGGTTATTTGGGAAGCTGAACAAGGTTACCTTTCCATCACAACCAAAAACACACTTCTTTAGTGACATTGTTGATTTCGTGGTCTAAAAACAAAATGACAGTGCTGCTGACGGCTGCCCGAACGAAGCTCGTTGATGGACGTGCTCTTGCTCTCGCTCTGGTTGATGTGCCCATGCGCTCATCTGGGAGAAGTGCCCATACAAGGAATTCCGCCCTTTATGACATCATACAGGGCCACACTAAAAAAAAACTTTCCGAAACTTTTTAGAATCCTGAAGGCACAGAAATACTCATACCACATCATACCATACCATGTCGTCAACTAGTTTTTTTTTTTGTTGACATTTTGGCCATGTTTAGCATGATAATCCAACTCTTTAACAGTGTAAATAAGTCAAAGTGCATAAAATAGCATTAGACCTTCCCTTTAAGTATACTTAATAAAATAAACTTGAAGTATACTTATTTTTTTGTAAGGGTTACATTGCTAAAAATGCTATTATTTGGCGGGGGGGATTAACATTATATATTATTTGGTTCAACATAATATTTGGTTCACTTCTTAAGTGAAGTACTAGCTGTACCAGGCACTGATGACGCTGACTGAACAGAACTATGGAAAGTATTCAGAAAGCATTTTATTAAATAGTTTCATCACCTTCCCATGTGAGAACCATCTGTTGCCACAGTGTTGATTCGTGGCGTGTTGATTTGGGATTGCCCAGAATAAGTAATGTTGTGTACATAAAGATGTTGTGCTCGGCTCATGTACACACGTGTGTGTGTGTATGCTGACGATCAGTCTGCTGTGGATTCAGGGGAGTGAGAGGGTTCTCTGTGCATTCCTGTGAGTCAAGCCAGAGAAATTCATCTCAAACAAAGCAGCACTCTCAGCTCTGTCTGCACAGTTTAGGTTAAAGTCAGTTAATTGGTTTCCTGTCCAGGGTTAAGTCAACACAGTGTTGTGTCTTAAACAGTGTGGAAACCGGAGAGAAGAAACAATATAGTAGTGTTTGCTCACCCCCAGCGCACAAACCCCTCCAAAATAATGCGTCGGTTCGGCCTGGTTATCGTTCCCATGGAGTTCTAAAATGTCACCGGTTCTGAAACAAAACACACAATCCTTTACACACCTCACAGTCCACTGATCTCCAAGCAAAATCGTTCGTTTTTTCTGCACAGAGGGGTTCTGTTGGCTCTCAAAGCACTACAAATAAATCTCACCAAGTGTTGGCCTTTGCATTGACCCGCTCATTCAACATGATTTACATGACACCATTTGCAGACATTAATAGTGGGTATGAAGATGAAAGAGCTCATATTGCTAGAGCAACATCTGACTGCTGATTTATGGACTAATATCTAAACTGTCCCTTAAATTGTGCCTGAGAACATGAGGATTTTTTGAATTGATGTGTTAGACTGGGGTTAAACAAGATTTTAGTACTTTCACATATGCTTTAATAAAAAGAAATATTTTCATTCTGAATTTAATCCACGGACACTGAAACAAGACGACATTTAAATTGGTCCCTAAGTAGCAGAGATTTGCTTGAAATCATTGTAAACAAATCCTATTTTAAAAGAAAATATTTTTATATTAAAACATGTTAATGCATATGTCACCTGAAAACAAATGATGCTAAACCTTTTCTCAGAACTACACTTTTCTTAGACATTTTGTTTACTTCTAACTGGACCAAAGGTTGTTGTTTTTTTAATGATTGTATGAAGTCAGTTCACGTGGATGTTTTAGTAAAAATCTTATTATCAAGCTTTGACTACCAGAAAGTGTCCAAATATTTGTCTTAATTTTAAACAGTGAGGCTATTGTTTTATCATATTTACCCTAATATAAAAGATATATTTTATACTAATTGCCATTTTTTTATATTTTGTTATCCAATGCAAAGATATTTATGCATTTTTGCTTACATGTGACTCTGAATATTTGTCTTATTTTTTTATCAATTGTTTTATAATTTGAAACTCTACATATTTTTTTAATGTTTTTTTTTTTCTTTTCATTTTTTTTCCGGTCTAATTGCCATTTTGTTCAATATTTGGTATCTAATGCAGAGACTTTTTTTATGTGTGGCTTAAGTGTCCAACTGCTTTAAGGACCACTGGGTATTTTAATGTTATAATAAGATTTTATAGAAAAGCACAATGATTCATTCTGAGAAATCTCTTTCCTCCACTCTGTCACGGTTGGCTGTATGAAGTGCATGACAAGGAAGATTAATAACAAAAACAGTCTTGAATAAAATAAACAAGGAATACTCAGAAGATCGTAGGAGAACTAACAAACACAACCATGTTGACATAAGCCCTATTCGGACGGTAATCGTTTCTCGTGGGGTCATAAGGTATTTTCATCAGTGATGAAATTTTATTGCCGCCTGAATTCATAATGTCCGTTTTTTTCTCCCACCACCCGCGTAAAAATCCCTAGCCAAATTACCTACTGTTTTTTGACAAACACCAAGGTTGTGTGGTAATGTATTTGTCATCCGAATCCACATCTCTGAGTTTTCAACAATATATCAATTCAAAATTCACCTTTTTGACCACTGCAAAGCACCGTACGGTTGTGCTTCGCTGTAACTTGAATGCATTTTAAAGATCTAGACTTTTTTTACTGAAATGCTGGCTAGTATTTACAAGACCAATATATTTCATCACCACTCAAAAAATAAAAAGAAGAAAAGCACGTAAACATTTGAAATGGGCCGTTATTACGTTATTATAAATTTAAATAATGAAAAAATAATTAGGATATTATTTTCTTATTATTAAATTAAATATGCATTTATTCTTATTAGGCTATACCAAGCATATGACATTTTATTTACAGCATACAATCATGTTATTGACCACGTGAGTAGCGGGTTCCCAGGTGCGCAGGATCACAAAACTCACTCCTCCACCATGAAAAAATAACCATCCGAATGCACGAGTTTTATCACTGAGGTGGCACGCCAATTTATTTTTACGGACTTCCACGTGAAAAAGAAATACCGTCCGAATAGGGCTATAGACGATACCAGATAAGATAAAGAAACACAGGAAATTCAGGGATTAAACACACAGGGCTAATTCATGTAATCAGGGAGAACAGAAACAGGTGTGTAGAAACTAATTAACAGCCAAGGAGACTAACTAGGCAAACGGGAACACAGAAACTGAACAAAACAGAGCATACATGTGACACACTCTTCCTACTGATTATTTGAATCTACATGTGTAGAACTCGGTATGATGAAACGGTAAAGATTTCTCATGCTTCATTACTATGGACTGTGTCTTTCAGACGATGCAGCTGTGACACAGAACCAGCCTCCGCCAGACACAGCAGAACCTAACGCAGATCTCACCATGCACGACCCCACCGGAGAGCCATGGGGTGAGCAACTGATACACACCCTCCTCATCTTTCACTCAGGGTTACTCAACACATGAGGTCATCAGCATGGGCCGTGTTTGTGCCAGCATCCTGAAAGAGCTTAAGAGAGATCATTTCATCACTGATGTGTGACTATCTAACAGAATATGTTTTGTCATCCAGCCGTAACCTCATGTTGTAAATGTTTTATTTCCTCCACAGTGAAGCCACGCTTCAGTCAGCCCACAAAGATGCGCAGGCGTGTGCTAGAGCAGCCTGTTGGCAGCTCGGTGCGTCTCAAGTGTCTGGCCAGTGGCAATCCAACACCAGTCATTACATGGTGGAAAGACCAGAGCCAGCTGCCCAGCCCTCAGCAGAGTAAACGGCCACAGTGGACACTGACTCTGAAGAACCTGCAGCCTCAGGACAGTGCCAAATACACCTGTCACATCTCAAATGCAGCTGGACACATCAATGCCACCTACAAAGTGGATGTAATTGGTGAGTTTGGTAGCCAAAGTGGACAAATTATAAACATAACACTTTTGTTTTTTTTTTCATTTTCCATGAGCTGAACTCAAAGATCTAAGACTTTTTCTATGTGCACAAAAGGCCTATTTCTCTCAAATATTGTTCACAAATCTGTCTAAATCTGTGCATCGCTATGCAGTGGTTCTTAACACTGTTTCTGTTTACCATTACACTATGCTCAATTGAAAATGTGCAAAGTGATCTAATGGTATATAAAGTAACAGAATATTCAAGTTACTTGAAGTTTTGATCGGTTTTCTCTACAGAGCGCACCAACTCCAAACCCATTCTGACCGGTACCCATCCTGTCAACACAACTGTGGAGTTTGGTGGAACAGCCTCGTTCCAATGTAAAGTCCACAGTGACGTTAAGCCCGTAATTCAATGGCTAAAACGGGTCGACCCAGGCACAGAGGGGCGCTATAACTCCACGCTGGAGGTTGGAGGCCAGCACTTTGTGGTGCTGCCCACTGGGGACGTGTGGTCCAGACCTGACGGGTCCTACCTCAACAAGCTGGCCATCGTCAAGGCACGCGACGAGGATGCTGGAATGTATATCTGTCTAGGGGCTAACACCATGGGCTACAGCTTCCGTAGTGCCTACCTCACCGTTCTCTCAGGTCAGTTCCTGTAATTCTCCCATCCAAACTAAGTGGCTTTACGGCACTAATATTGCAGTGAATAAATTAGGGTTCCACGATATTGGAAAAAAATTACTGCAATATTTTGGTTTTCTGTGATTTATACACTCACCCAAAGGATTATTAGGAACACCTGTTCAATTTCTCATTAATGCAATTATCTAATCAACCAATCACATGGCAGTTGCTTCAATGCATTTAGGGGTGTGGTCCTGGTCAAGACAATCTCCTGAACTCCAAACTGAATGTCAGAATGGGAAAGAAAGGTGATTTAAGCAATTTTGAGCGTGGCATGGTTGTTGGTGCCAGACGGGCCGGTCTGAGTATTTCACAATCTGCTCAGTTACTGGGATTTTCACGCATAACCATTTCTAGAGTTTACAAAGAATGGTGTGAAAAGGGAAAAACATCCAGTATGCGGCAGTCCTGTGGGTCGAAAATGCCTTGTTGATGCTAGAGGTCAGAGGAGAATGGGCCGAATGATTCAAGCTGATAGAAGAGCAACTTTGACTGAAATAACCACTCGTTACAACCGAGGTATGCAGCAAAGCATTTGTGAAGCCACAACACGCACAACCTTGAGGCAGATGGGCTACAACAGCAGAAGACCCCACCGGGTACCACTCATCTCCACTACAAATAGGAAAAAGAGGCTACAATTTGCACGAGCTCACCAAAATTGGACAGTTGAAGACTGGAAAAATGTTGCCTGGTCTGATGAGTCTCGATTTCTGTTGAGACATTCAGATGGTAGAGTCAGAATTTGGCGTAAACAGAATGAGAACATGGATCCATCATGCCTTGTTACCACTGTGCAGGCTGGTGGTGGTGGTGTAATGGTGTGGGGGATGTTTATGACCACCATGTACCCATCCTCTGATGGCTACTTCCAGCAGGATAATGCACCATGTCACAAAGCTCGAATCATTTCAAATTGGTTTCTTGAACATGACAATGAGTTCACTGTACTAAAATGGCCCCCACAGTCACCAGATCTCAACCCAATAGAGCATCTTTGGGATGTGGTGGAACGGGAGCTTCGTGCCCTGGATGTGCATCCCACAAATCTCCATCAACTGCAAGATGCTATCCTATCAATATGGGCCAACATTTCTAAAGAATGCTTTCAGCACCTTGTTGAATCAATGCCACGTAGAATTAAGGCAGTTCTGAAGGCGAAAGGGGGTCAAACATAGTATTAGTATGGTGTTCCTAATAATCCTTTAGGTGAGTGTATATTGCGACAGTTTCACTAGATGATTTGAATAGTTTTATTTGGAAATAATTAATAGTTCTATAATGATTGGGGTGATTTTGTTAGGGAGTGCATCTCCAAAGAAAATAAAAAAAGAGCAGAGAAATTACTTTTTAATCTGAAGAATTTTTTTCAAGTGATATCTTTTTAGAGCTGAATGATTTGTGGAAAACTTGAAAAATATAGGTGTTCATACTTGGGTTTACTCTTCACAAAAAATCTCTTTCCGCTTAAATTTTCATAGGCCACATTCACAGTTTTTGACCAATTTATTATGACGATCCCACTTTATATTAGGTGGCTACTATGTACTTACATCAAAAAATAAATACAATATACTTATTGTGTTCTTATTGTATTGCAAAACACTTGCTGATATTGAGGTGGGATATGGGTAAGGTTAGGGACAGGTGTGGTGGTATGGGTAGGTTTAAGGGTAGGGTTAGGTGTAAGGAAAGTGTCAATAGTGTAATTATAAATGTAACTACAGAAATTAATTACAGATGTAATTACATGCAGGTATTTTTTTAAATGTAAGTACAATTTAAAAACATGTACACAATAAGTTCACTGTATCAAATTATTAATTTAAATGTAAGTACATAATAGTTAAGGCCACCTAATATAAAGTGGTTCCATATGACTATATAGAACAGTGGATCTTAACCTTTTTAACTTCAATACACCTCCATTGTTCACAACAATATATTTGAACCCACCCCTCCCCCCAACACACACACACACAATTTCTACTCAAAGTATTTTAGAGCTTGACATACCTAGAAAAATGTATTTGAATCTAATAAGACATAGATTTTTGCTGTTTTAGCTTATTTTCATGCATGTCTTGTTTTAAATAAGTCATTTTGAGGCCATCTTGGAGTTTGTTGAGGCCCACTAGTGAGCTTCGGCCCCCTAGTTGAGAACCGCTATAGAATGATTTCTAAAAAATACCATCAAGCTTTTTTTTTTGATGGGTTCCTGGCAAACAAATAAATGCACTGCCGGTTTAAGAGTGAAGGTCTGTTTCAAACTTAAGGCACTGTATGTTTATTTACATGCATACAGCTCACAACATCTCAGAATGGCTAGCCATTATGTGGCTCTGAAACACTGTACCATGAATTAAATCGCATTAAGCCATATGGCTATATTGGTTTTATTTCAATGTATTGTGTAGCCCTAGAATAAATGCCAGTGTTTGTTTACAGATCCCACGGTGGAAAAAGATGTGATTCCACGCCACATCAGCCCCGGTCTTCCCTGGCCGCTGATCATTGGGATCCCAGCTGCTGCCCTGCTCATCGTAGGCACCATCGTGCTTTGGTTGTGCCACAGCCGCAGACGCCAGAGCGCTTTGCCTCCCCGACCGACGACCTATCGAGACCATCACATTCCTGACAAGGAGCCCAGCATGCCAAGCGCCATCAACCCTGACCTGCCCAACCAGAGACTTATGGGAATGGGGCCCCCAGCTCTCAGCGGTCCACCAAAGATTTATACCAAGGTCTACACAGACATGCACACACACACCCACACACACTCCCATGCACACATGGAGGGAAAAGTACACCAGCATTTCCACTACCAGTGTTAACAGGTTACCATCAGGTGACCAATGCTGCTGCCTCTGTTTTCATGAGCTAAGGGCCACCACTTGAGGACCACAACCGTACTGTAGGACTACACGAGAATGACCTGAACAGAAGCGTGGAGGAGTTCTGATGGAGCCCATTTACCTTGAAATGTCTCAGGTCAAGGAAAATGTCTCGCACTCAGTTGAGCTGCAGTGGACCTCAGTTTTCCTTTAGGTTCTTTGGAGTTCAAAATCCAATAACAGTGAATCAAAGCAACCCGAGCAATTGCTAACAGTCCAAGAACAATACTTGGACCTTTTTGCTATTCCAAAGCCAAGCATTACACAGGAAGTAGAGTGGAGATATTTTATATTTGGAGAAACTGTGATGATATGTGTTAAGAATACTGGTGGCTCTGTTTACAATGTGTTCTGAACAATGTCAGTAAATTAGCTAAAATGTGGTGTTTTCTTTTGTGTTGTTTGTTTTTGTTTTGCAACATTATATTGTAAAGAAATTATGCAAGGAAATGTCAGGGACACTAGATGGATGACTAAATGGAAAGGGGGCAAGGGCTTCTGTTGTATTACAATTAAAAGGTACTTTGTGTGTATGTATTCAGCTCAATTTTCTGATAATTGCAGTATTACGTGACGTACCCTCTCTATGTCAATGCGATTTCACTGTTTGCTAGTTACAGTCGAGGAAACCATTTTATATTTGAGCAGTTAACATGGCATTATGATAATATATTTTCAGACTCAAACAAAAGCTAGTCAGTTCAGCAGGTCTTTAGAAACCCCTTGTGAGCCGATATACAAATCTCTTAAACTATAAATGTGAGAACATGTTTATCTGAGATACTGCATGCTGCGAATTTTACTTTGGTGCTCATGTAAGTGTATTTTAATAATATTTTTGTAATAAATAAATAATTTTCTATTTTCCCCTATGTGTTTACAGTTTGACCTCTAAAGGCTTGCGTATTTTCGGTGGGAATTGAAAGTTGGATGCCACCGCAGTGGCTGTTGACTCTCCGCACCCTCCCTAACACGGCCTCAGACCACTGTTAGTTCAACAGGCGAAGGAATGCAATGAGAAAATCAAGTTATTCTTTTCGACACCAGGAAAGTAGGGAAATATTCCCAGCAGGATTTGATGGGTATTAATATTCGGATAGGGTTACAAAGAGGGGGCTACAGTTCTTAAGGCTGTTTCCTCTGTGCTCCCTGTGGATGACAAGGGCAAGAAAAACTCTCCACCAACACCAAACACCCCAAAGGTGAGTGCTGACTGAGCACTGGGCATTTGAGCTTTTACAAGAAAAAAAGAAAAAGGTTTAGACTGCTTTAATGTATGGATGGAGAAACTGTTGGTACCTGCTAAACCAGTTGTACAGGTAATATAGACAAGGAAGTTTATGGTGCCATCTAGAGGACATAATTGCTACCACATTGTTACCACTCAATGTGCAATAAAAATGCTGTTTCTACTTCTCTTAAAAATGGAATGTTGCAGTATTTATTATAAATGATTTATCCAGACACATTATTCTTTAAAATTCAACCAGTCACTCATGCAAAGCAAAAGCAAACCACAAAGTTATAGATGTCTGTAATGTGATAATTACAAGGTTAACTAAAGCTGATTATTCATTTTCGGTTTCACTTTATTTTGATGTTCCCTTTAACACATTCTATTGACTATAAGTAACGTTGCATGGTTGCACCTACATGTCTACTAACTCTCAATAGACTAGAGTGTTAGTCGAGTAGGGGTGAGCGGGGGTAGTTGTAACACATGGTTTAAAACTTTCCACACATGCCAGCATGATGAAACTTAGTGTATTTACTAGTTTCCATATCAACACTATATAGAGAAAAAAAATTCTAAATTAAAAGATCTTTGGAAGATATCACTGAACATTTATTTAAATGTAGCAAAAGTAAATTTCTTAAGTTAATTTTTCATCTCTGTTTTTAGTGTTTATTTAAAATGAGACAAATCTGATATTATTTTAATCTTATATCTGTTATTTAACAGTTGAGATAGTTCTTTAATGCTGATCTAACCAGCAGAAGACACGAGCCGGGGCTAAATCCCAGTTGCGCAGATGGGGTGTGTTGTAACACTGCGTTACAATGAGCCCCTATTAGAACTACGCTATTATATTCTATACTCTTATTAATTCTGTTAAGAAACCATGAGAAAAAGGTGAATAAAGACTGAGAGTCAATGTTCAGAAATGATTAATAATTATTATTATTATGTTTTGAACTATGCTTTATAGCTGTGTTTTGTGGTGTATTTATTGTCAAACTCAAAAATCTAAAAAAAGATTAATTGTTAAAATTCCATTATTTTATATGAAAACGTTGATAATTGTATTTTATTGACAAAATATTTTAGTTTATAATATTTTTGGATTATATCAGATAACATTTTAAGCTGTCATATGTTAATGTTACATCGTGCCCCTCACATGTTACAATGTACCCCACATATGGGGCATGTTGTCACATTTCACTTCCATTCTTTTGGGGGAATATATCAAGAAAAAAGTATACACTGTATTAATGAAACAAAACCACATAATTGTACTAGACATGTGAAATTAATATGGGGAAAAATAAATACTCTGAACCACAAGTGGATTTACACAAACTGAGAAAGTCAAAAAGCGTTAGGTTGTGCCCCGCTCTCCCCTATTAGTAGACTGGTAGGGTTAGGGTAAGAATAAGTTGACATGTACTAGCAAAGTTACTTATAGTCAGTAGAATGTCTGTTGGAGGACAATCAAAATAAAGAGTTAGCAGATATTAAGCCAACAGTCTACTAATACTCTAATGACAGTTAGTTGACACATAGTTGCAAAGTTACTTATATTCAACAGAATGTTCAAAAGGGATCATCAAAATAAAGTGTTACCATAAATGTTGTGTGTGTGGGTGTGTGTGTGTGTGTGTGTGTGGGTGTGTGGGTGGCCTCGTAAACCCAACGTTATGGGGACAAAATGTCCCCACAAAGATGGCAATATCCGAAATCATAAATCGACATTTTTTGGTCTCCATGAGGAAAACAGCTTATAATTCATACTAAGTTTTGTGATATTTTTTGAAAATGTAAAAATGCAGAATGTTTCCTATGATGGGGTAGGGTTAGTGTAAGGGGATACAATATACAGTTTATACAGTATAAAAAACATTATGTCTATGGAAAGTCCCCGTAAAACATGAAAACCCAACGTGTGTGTGTGTGTACCTTGTTTGGCTATACTTGTGAGGGGCCAAATGTCCTCACTTATATAGTAAAATATTATGACAACTTACTAGTGAGGACATTTGACTAGTCCTCACTAGTTAAAAATGCTTATAAATCGGCTAAATGCTTATAAATCGGCTAAAATAAAAAATGTTTTATTATTTATTTATAAAAACATTATAAATAAAATGTTTTTATTTAAATCTATTGTTTAGCACATGTTTCTGGGATGGGTAGGTTTAGGGATAGGGATTGGGTTAGGGGATAGAAAATATCATTAACCTGATATAAAATCAATGGAAGTCTATGCAATGTCCTCACTAATATAGTGAAACAAACATAAGTGTGTGTGTGTGTGTACGTACCTTGTTTGGCTATACTTGTGAGGGGCCAAATGTCTTCACTTACATAGTAAAATATTATGACAACTCACTAATAGTAAATCTATGGGTTTTAGTTATCAAGAAATATATGCTAGAACATTTCAGTTTCTAAGCTATTTTATTGATAAATCACAGAACAGTGTTGACAATACATGATATCCAGCGTTTGATGTAGGACGCTCCGGTGAAAATTTGCTAGTTCTCGCAAGAACCAAGTTTTGTTTTACTCTATCCTCTGCGCTTCCGCATTCGTCACCAGAACTTATGCTACGCCTGCATCCTACGCCATACGCTGGAACGCCAGTCTCTCCTGAACGCGCGTAAGACAGTTAACGGAAACAAGATTACAGTTTGTAAAGTTTTAAATATGAAAATTTTTCTTACACAAACGTATCGCCTTTATTAACCCCCTGGAGACGTGTGGAGCAGTTATATGATGGATAGATGCACTTTTATGGACTTCAAAACAGAAACAGCCCTTCACTGCCATTATAAAGCTTGGAAGAGCCATGGGGACATTTTTTTTTTATAATTTCGATTGTATTCGTCTGAAAGAAGAAAGTCATATACACCTAGGATGGCTTGAGGGTGAGTAAATCATGGGTTCATTTTCATTTTTGGGTGAACTATCCCTTTAAAGCGTCATGGCAGACCATTAAAGTCGACTAGCAGACTAGAGTTTCTATTTACATCATTTTGGCTTTTGGTGTTTTGGTGCTCTGCTACATGGTTTTGAAAGAGCAGAAGATGCATATCTTACTCCTGTACATCTAAAAATAAAAATGCATTTCACGCTATCACATAATAGGTCATCATTCAGAACACTCCTCCTTTTTGTGGTTTTGATCTGTCCTTTGTCAAAGTGACCATTGAAAACATGCCTTGTTGAGCAAGCATGTTGAGCAGTGACATGTTTTTGGTGTGATATATGAAAAATGTTTTCATATCATTAGATTTGCATAAATTGTTTTATTTCTGTATTGTACAACTAATAGTCATATGAAACATTTAATCTAAATTGGAGTGAAAAAGGAGGGGCTTCAAGTTTTATCCTACATTTGGATACCAACACAACGCATCTTAAATATGAGACTCTTCTTTGTTCTTCTACTTTTGAGCTTTTTTTGTAAGTATCATTTTATAATGCTTTAGACTAGAGCCAAAACAAACTGAGTATTTACTTATGTTAAGAAGTACTTATGAATATGACGTATGGAATATTATACAGTTAGTGGTTATCAGTTGATATTTTGGGATGATTTTGAGAGAGAAAAAATGTGCATTAGAAATTACTTCCCTGTAAAGCAATTATGTTTCTTTTCAGGCTCTCAGACCAAAGGCAATAATTTCAGTGCAAGTAAGGAACTTTTTAATTCAAAAATATTTGTATTTATTTATTTATAAAATACATTTAAAATGTCTATTCATCCTTATGTCTGTCTTTTTTGATTGTGTCAAACTATAGCTTATATTTTAAAATCACATCCTTTTTTTTAATCTCTCAGGTTCTAATGAAAACATATTGATTCCTGTCATCGTAATCCTCTGTGAAGCGTTACTGCTTTCTATTACTGTAAATGTCTACTTCATTTGCATGACGAAATATAGAGAGCCATGCCAGAACTGTTACAGTAAGTAACTTTTATTGCATTACCACTACAAAATAAACGGCATAAGTCATTACATTACATCAAAAATAGCATCATATGCAGTTTTGCTTTTCTTTTTTTTCCAGATAATTATATTGCTGTCTGCTGTAGTTGTGGCACGCCAAATGTGCCTGAGCAATCAGATGACCAGGTACGATTTTATCAGATGCAAACATTTTAATTGTAATACATACAATTTTTGGTTTCAAAGATCTTGATGTGATTGATAAATATGAAATATACAAGGTACATAAACAGTTTGATTTTTCTTTCTATTAAATCCTCACACTTCTGAACAGATTTTATGTGTTTACTTGTAGGTTCAAGCTGACACACAATACTCTGCAATAAGTAATTTCAGTGAGACAAGGGAGCGTGAGGGACAACCAGAAGAGAGCTCCACAGATTGTGTGTACTCTGATGTGAAACACTAGAAGAGACCTCATCATAAACCTATGCTAAAATTGGTGATATATTCAATTTTTTCCCTCAAATCTTTATTGTTTTGCATTTTCGTTTTATTTTTGTATTTTTTGCCTAACTGTATTTCTAATGTGTTAAGCCAGGGGTCTAAAAATGGGGTCCTCCAGAAGGTCCTAAGGGGTCTCCAGAAAATTCTGTTTAATTTCTAAATGTTTCTCTTCTTTCTTGCCGTATACATAGGCTACTTTCCAGAATTGTATATGTTTGCTTTGTATCTTTCTAGTGAGTCCCCTTTATCTTGCTCACAGGATTGTTTTTATGAATAAAAAATCTAATTGCAATCAAATTCATTTAACTTGACAATGGAGACGATGGAAAAAAATAATTTTGATTTAATTTTGATCAGAACCATGTATAATCATGGAATAATGCCTTGTAATGAAGAGTTTTAAGTAAATGCACATTTGTGACCCTGGAGCACAAAACCAGTCATACGTCTCACGGGTATATTTGTGGCAATAGCCAACAATACATTGTATGGGTCAAAATTATAGATTTTTCTTTTAATGCCAAAAATCATTAGGATATTAAGTAAAGATCATGTTCCATTTTGTACATTTCCTACCATAAATATATCAAACATGTATTATTATTAGTAATATGCATTGATAAGAACTTCATTTGGACAACTTTAAAGGAGATTTTCTCAATATTTAGATTTTTTTGCACCCTCAGATTCCAGATTTTCAAATAGTTGTATCTCTGCCAAATATTGTCCTATCCTAACAAACCATACATCACTGGAAAGCTTATAGACGATGATATAGATTTTAAAAAATGACCCTTATCTGACACATTTTTGGCCTTGTTGTGAACAAATGTTTAATTAAATTTGACAATCATCATCATCATGCTGCTGATGGGTATTTGTAACATCTGTGAGAAAGTGCGGCACATGGTGTTAACTGCAGGCATTTCTTTAAACCCAGTTATTTCTGAATTTTGCCCAATCTTGGCTGCTCTCAATTTAGAGTAGCGAGAGGTTGGCTCGGGTTTTGTAGAAATAACTTAATATTCATTGTTTTTTTGAGGTCGCACCACATGATATCCAAATGTGGTAACACCATACCAGCCGTTAAAAAGGTTATTTTTTTCCAAATTTGAAAGAGAGTTACAAACCTGCTTGCTGCTTCAATGGGTCCTTGGCAAATTGGTATATGATGCAACTTCCTGTCTCTGAATGGATTTCAACATAAAGTCCAAAAATTGGTAGTTTCTTGATGGTCGCACCACATGGTATTTCATAAAATGGATATCCTTGGACAATGTTTGTTTGCATATTATGAAAGAAATAAAAAAACAAATGCTTTGCAATTTTGTGCAGGATTATAAAACACTTCCACAACAGAAATCATGCCAAATAGTATAGAAAATAAATGTGAATAAATGTAGTCATTTCAAAGATGTTTCCAAAACAGAAGTCATGATATTTTGACACTTTAAATAACAGAAAAATTACAAATAACTAATGTTTTTTAAAAAATTACATTGAGTACATACATGGGAGAGGTACTACATACATATGGTATCTTTTTATGCATTTAAACCAGTTTTTAACTGAAAAAAATGCAATCGGACAGAAAATGTAGGCGCCACGTCATTGACCCATTTACACCATGTAAAAGTAGCAGTTCTTTGCAATATGTGTAAATAGTCATTACATGCAATTTATACTTTATTTTGACAGATACATACTATTTGCACCTCAGTATTGTTGTACATTAACAAGATGCAATAATAACATAGAGTGTAAATGATTAAATTTAATAAAATGATTAAATTGATGCTGCCTTAATGGGACAATAAAAGCCCTCCCTACACCTACCTCTAACCGTACCCTACCCAATAAATGCTTTTATTATTATTAAATATAATTTTGTTAGGCACTTTATTTCCACTTTTAGAACAGAATACATTTTTATTGAAAGTAAATGCCTTTCCGATGTGATATGTGATGGGAAAAGGGAGAAGAGCAAGCGGATTTGAAGCTGGGTCGATCGCATCAAAACCAAGATCCTTAAACCTTACACTGGACTACACCACTGAAGACACTGAAATACATGTTTTCTTTTTAAATCTTGTTTGGCCCAACCAGGCATTATTAGGCAGAGCTAGTGCGAATAGCACTTGCCAACAAGGCATGCTATTTGCACTTGGTGTAATTAGACACTCCATTTTATAATTTCCCTGATTTGATCTGTTTTCCTGGGAAATGTATTTATTTTTGTTTTATTTTGTCACTATTATTTTGTTTTAAGGAGATTAAAAAATGGTGCTTATCAACCTTGATTGGCATGGCAATACAATTCCATAACATTATTTTGGCAGTTTTAGGTGGGGTTTTGTGAGCTTTTGGGCTGGAAATCGCTGACCCAACAATGGCTTGTTATTGCTAGCCTCACTGAAATTGCCTACTGTACCTTTCAAAGTCTAGTAGATTATTTATTGTTTAACTACGGTTTACCAGTTTTGGGCGGACAGAGGTAGTAGTTATTGGTAGTGTAGGTTATTAGTTGTGCAGTAGTTATTGTTCCCTACATAGTTGCCACATTCTAGCTCAATGCAAATTAGTTGTTACCACATTTCTGTGCAATAGGCTACTTTAGGCTAGGCCTATATGTGGTTATGAGAAGCGTGGGCCTACCTAAAAGAAAATGGTTGATGTCAGAAGTTCAAAACATAGCTTATGAATTTTACCTTTGAAGCAGGATTTCTAATTTGAAAGATTTCTCATTTCTCAAGTCACATGTTGTCTTTTGTTGTCTGTCATGTAGGTTTGTTTTTTTTAAAGCAGGCCTTCACAGAGTGTAATGTTCATGATGATGTTCATAAAAAATATTATTAAACAGTTCTATTTAAAGCGTATGTCTACTGACTTAAATTAGGGTGACCAGACGACCCCGTTTTCCGGGGACAGTCCCAGGTTCCGTGTTCTGTCCCCGACTGGAGCTGTGCCCGGAAATGTCCCCGTTTTACAGCTCGTTCAAAACAACCCGCAGATACATTGCAATAAAAAGCGCCCAACTCTCCAATAATATCTAGCCTGCTGGTACTTTCAAGCACCTGATCTGTATTTTGTAATACAAAAATGTTATATATTATTATGCTGTTTGTACATGATTATTTGTTCGGCAATAAAAAAAAATCTAGCAGTGATTATTTTCACCAGCATATGGCGCTGTGAGATACGCTGACTCTACTTGGTCACGCGCCAAGAGCAGAGAGCAGAGCGCCATTATCGTCAAATATCAAAAGAAACATCGTTATTGCTTGCAAGGTAGTAACATACTAACTATTCATGTTAAATTAAAGTAATAATGTTTGTATGTGCTTTATAACAGAGCCTCAACAGGGTGCGGGATTGTTTGGTCCCCAAAAGTTCTGCAGTCACAAAGCAGTGATTACCACACATCTGAACTATACAAAAACTTAAACAATTAATGTTACACTTGCAACAAATACATGTGCAGAATACACATACTTTCTGCTTAAAATAAGCCTCAAATGCAAAATAACAAGACTAATTAAGAATAGTAAGAGTTTTTTCAAGTAGGCCTACAAACGTAACAAAACATAAAATAACTTTATGTATCATATTTATGTTGTTTTATTTTTGTAATGTGTTTTTGTTAAGTCGTGTTATAATATTGTTTTGAACTGCTTGTTATTTACAATGGTTACTATTAACTGTTTTAATTGTTTTTTTGTTTGTTTTGTTTTTGTGGGTGCATTGAATTGTATTAAATCCAGACCAAAAATCATAATAATCAAACTAAATCATAATAATTATTAATGTTAATAATAATATAGGGAGCCCACAACAACAGCAACGGAAAAAAAACATTCAAAAATGTATTGTCCCGGTTTTTTAATTAAAAGATAACAACAAATTAGATTTTAGTGATATTTTGACCACTCAAATAGATAATGTCCCCGGTTTCCATTTCAGAAATCTGGTCACCTTAACTTAAATTCTCCCATTTTTGTACACATTAGTATTTTGTAGAGGTCGTATCACTGGTTCATTGCAAAGGTTTGTCATTACGTGCAATCTCAGAGTTCACCTTATGAGGGCAGCAAAACGTACTAAATGTAAAACTATTAGGATACTTTATAAAATGTGCCATATTAGACAATAGGCTATTAGAAAAGGCTATTCCTACAATATGGTTATGTGAAAGTTTATTTAAAATGTTCATATGCATTGTACTGGAGATTGGATGGCCAAAATGGTAAACAGATACAGGAGATACAAAAATGCATTTAACAGATGCCAGTGAACGCTGAAAGATCTGCCGCACCAGATAAACTTCACAACCTGTGGAACCTCCCTGGCTCAGACGGCAGCTTCTCATCCACTCATACATGAGTGTGTCCTTTGAGGATGCTGGATGACTCAGGGTTTGCATGCTTGACCCCAGAGGTGCCCTTAACGTGACAAATGGTGTTGGCATATGCATTACCAGCAGGCTGTCAAGACAAAGGTTTTTTTTTTTTTTTTTTACTTTTTACTTTTTCAGACCATTTCTAAACATATAATGCCCTATTTATCAAGGCCTACAACACATTCAACCCTTTTTTAAACAAAGATTTTATTATGCGGTGGTATTTCAGCCGAGAGTTCACTTTAATTTTAATTTCATACATTAACTACATATAAGCAGTCCAAGGTTGAATAGTAAAGAAAACGCATGGCCTTTACATATAATAATATATGTACAATGGAAACTTGTGGTTTCCCTTGAGCACCTCCATCACACTTTGACCAGTGATCAAAGTATGGCAAAGATCTCTCACAGGACGCCCACGGCAGCAAATGCATGCGTTACATGTCTCATATGTTTCGTTATATGAAACATTATCACCCTACAAATGATGTTTGTCCAGATTATTCAGGCGGTTATGGTGCTTTATCTTAATATGTGTAAGTGTAGTTTACTCTTTAAACTATTTCAGTTGTACAGCAGCAATAGACTGTAAAACCTGAAAAAAAATGATGGATTTTAACTCTGACGTATAGGCCTACTAATGCTTAAACTTGTGTGAATGTTTTTAAATTTGTTTGTTTCAGATTTTACTCACTGCGTGGTTCTCTATCAGCCCGACTCTGTTATCACAGTTGAACCTGGTGCCAATCAGACTCTGCAATGCTTTTTCACAGAAAACTACACTATCTATGACATGTTTTGGTACAAGCAAATCAAGAGCCAGCGGCCTTGTGCTGTCGTTATGGCGAGAGCAGTGGCTGATCCCGTTTTTTATAAAGGGTATACAAACACACGCTTCAATATCAGTAAATCAAAGAAAAGACTTTCTCTTAGTATCATTAACATTAGTCATTGGGACGAGGGGGTCTATTACTGTGGAGTGGAGATTTTCTTTGATATTGAGTTTGGAAATGGAGTATTTTTGGCATTAAATGTATCATCATTAAAAACAGGTGAGTTCTTGTTCATAAACTGAAATGAAATTATTTCAGATTTTTAAACACAAACATAAATTGACTGTTTGTACTGAACTTTTCAGTTGATTAAAATGAAAACAAAATCTGTATTTAAATTGCTTAAGCTATTCAGTGTGCATGCAAGTGATTTTTAGTCATAAAATGAATAATAACTATAATTGCACTTTTCTGGGTTTTTTTTTTCAGCTTTAGATCCAACGGAGAGTTGGATCGCAGTTGTGATCTTTAGTGCAACATTATTGGAATTTGTGCTGTGTGGATTGTATTGCAAAATAATTTTTTTTATCAAATATTACATCTGTAAATAGACCATATTTTGGTGTATGAACAGCAAAGAAATAACAAGTAAAACGTTATGCATATTAGACATTGTTTGGCACCAACTTCTGTAGAAAACATAATTTCATTTGATTATCTTAAACGTGACGCTTACAGTTAAACGAGTAATGCTTTCAAGTAATGACCTTTCAAAATAGTATTAATCGTAAAATGTTATACCAACAACACCCTGAAAGGTAAGTGCTTTAACTACATAACTGTTAATTTATAATAGGTAAAAAGGCAGGCCTTATAACTGTTAAAAAAATTATTCATATCTTTACCTATTTATAGCTTTATCTCCAGCTCCTTCTATTCCCAGCCGGCCTCATAATGACCACATGTCCATCCATATTGAAATTCCTGATGCAAAGGTAAAGTACACTTTTTTTACTTATCAAACCTCTGTTTGTTAATTCTAAAGACTTTTTCAAAATAAAAGGCACAATATGGAAGATTTTTTGATTAAAATATCCAAAAAACACTAGAACAATGTTATATATTTTTGTTGACTTGTGTACTTATATTATCCCAAATGTTTTTAAGAATGTTTAAATCCAGAGAAATAAGCAATTTCAACCAGGACACCGGCGGTGTCTGTGCGTCGCCTATCAATGACATCATACCCTAAATTTCCGTTTTTATTTTGTAGAAACCATGGAAACACCAAAGACGCTTTAATATATTATGTGTTTTATTAGACAGGTGAGCAACTGTTTGGATACATTCATCGACAGAAAACGAATCGTTATGTAGCTCAACACATTTTCTTGATTTACCGTGAGTACCATGCTTTACCATGCCTAATATCAGTCTAACTTACTGCAGTGTGCAACAAGTGTCTCATAGCAGCTGCCGAGTGAACATATAGAGTAGCAATAATAAAACAGCGCTGCGTTACCCCACATACACATGACCAGAAGAAGCCAAAGCGCTCGTCCTGTGGCATAATAAAAGCTCTGCAAAATCAAGGAGTCATCAAGCTGTGCCTTTGTTTTGAATAAGCGACCTCTAGTTAGTACTGTTAAATCGATTAATCGCGTTTAATCGCATCCAAAATAAAAGTTTGTGTTTACATAATATACACTCACCTAAAGGATTATTAGGAACACCATACTAATACTGTGTTTGACCCCCTTTCGCCTTCAGAACTGCCTTAATTCTACGTGGCATTGATTCAACAAGGTGCTGAAAGCATTCTTTAGAAATGTTGGCCCATATTGATAGGATAGCATCTTGCAGTTGATGGAGATTTGTGGGATGCACATCCAGGGCACGAAGCTCCTGTTCCACCACATCCCAAAGATGCTCTATTGGGTTGAGATCTGGTGACTGTGGGGGCCATTTTAGTACAGTGAACTCATTGTCATGTTCAAGAAACCAATTTGAAATGATTCGAGCTTTGTGACATGGTGCATTATCCTGCTGGAAGTAGCCATCAGAGGATGGGTACATGGTGGTCATAAAGGGATGGACATGGTCAGAAACAATGCTCAGGTAGGCCGTGGCATTTAAACGATGCCCAATTGGCACTAAGGGGCCTAAAGTGTGCCAAGAAAACATCCCCCACACCATTACACCACCACCACCAGCCTGCACAGTGGTAACAAGGCATGATGGATCCATGTTCTCATTCTGTTTACGCCAAATTCTGACTCTACCATCTGAATGTCTCAACAGAAATCGAGACTCATCAGACCAGGCAACATTTTTCCAGTCTTCAACTGTCCAATTTTGGTGAGCTCGTGCGAATTGTAGCCTCTTTTTCCTATTTGTAGTGGAGATGAGTGGTACCCGGTGGGGTCTTCTGCTGTTGTAGCCCATCCGCCTCAAGGTTGTGCGTGTTGTGGCTTCACAAATGCTTTGCTGCATACCTCGGTTGTAACGAGTGGTTATTTCAGTCAAAGTTGCTCTTCTATCAGCTGAAAAACAGCTGAAATTCATCATTTTCCTGTTGATCACTGTAAAGCTGCTTTGAAACGATCTATATTGTATAAAGCGCTTTATAAATAAAGGCAACCTAACTTGATTCATTGTATTATATGTCCCATTTAAAAGGAATTTTGGGGGAGGAAATTAAAAAATATAAAGTTTTAATGATCACAATTGTTTGAATTTAAATATGTTGTGTACAAACTTTTACTAAATTAAACGCAGTAATGGAACTTGCAAAAAGTTAGACACTGATAGTTAGTAAATTGATTAAAATAAAAGCAAGTGTAGCACAAGTTAAATTGGCTGTCTAATAGATTCTACATATTTTTGTACTCAACTATAGTCAGTGGGGATATAGATTTGGTTGTACACGGTGTCTTGAGGTGTTTCCTCCTTCCTTCGAACTCTTCTGTTTTTTCCCTCCTTAAAATGCAATGCAGCATAATTCAATTCCACTGCATCATGGTCCTATGAGAGCCACACATGGCATAAAAAAAAGACACAAAGTATTTAAAAAAATAAGTTAAATCTCTTAAATAATTTGCATTTTCAGATTTCTTTGCAAAAATTGCATTGTGTGTGTGTACATTGTTTTCTATTCTGGTGGGGACTTCAACCTGAATGCACACTGACTCATGGGGACTCATACAATATACAGTTTGTACAGTAAAAACTATTACGTATATAGAGAGTCCCCACAAAATGTCCCCACAAAGATGTCCACATTTTTTGTCCCCATGAGGAAAACTTATAAATCATACTAAGTGATGTTTTTTGAATGTGTAAAAAATGCATAAAGTTTTCTGTGAGGGGTAGGTTTAGTGTAGGGGGATAGAATATACAGTTTGTACAGTATAAAAATCATTTAAAATATATAATTAAATAATTGCATAAAAATGGCCGGTAACACTTTACAATAAGGTACCATTTGTTAACATTAGTAATATTAGTTAACATGAACTAACTATAAACATACTTCTAAATCATTTATTAATCTTAGTTCATATTAACCTCAACATTAACTAATACATTATTCAAATCAAAAGTTGTATCTGTTAATATTATTCAATGGACCTGAGCTAACAATAACCTAACAATGAACAGTTGTCCTTTTATTAACTAACATTAACAAATATTAATAAATACTGTAACAAATGTATAGCTCATTTATAATGTCTCATTTTTAATGCATTAACTAACATTAACTAATGGAACCATATTGTTACCATATTATCTATTAAATACATTAAACAATGAATCAAAAGTAATTTCGGATACACACCTGACTAGTGGAGTGTTCTTTTTCAGTGTCTTTTAGCCCTTTTTCTGGTTGAAAGACAAAAATACAAATCATGTTATAATGGAATGGTATAAAAGAAGTTTTGTCAGGAAATTTAAAAAAAATGCCATATGGTAATATTTAAATAACGATTTTAATCTTTCTTAAGTCAGATCAGGAAAAAACACTTCCTACAAGTGTGTCATTTTTTTAAGTGACAAATTAAATCAAAATGCTCACCTTTGTTGCAGTAATATCTTTCCTTTTTATTACTTAAAATAGCTTGTGCAGTGATCACAACCACACAAACACCCAGTAACACACCCAAGATCATCACCAGAGGATCCACTGGCTTTACTGTGGGACAGTAAGACAGAACACATTGTGTAGTATGTGATGTGGAAATGTGGAGATACATTTATCATTTATATTAGATATTTAAAATACGTAAATTAATATAATATTACATGCATTTAAATATAATGTTTGCTCTTTGGTATACACAGACATTCCACATATTTTGTGAACTTTCTTTTTTGTCTGTTTTATACAACAAAGATGTTTTCATCAAAGAGCATGTGCAGAAATAACTAAATGAAAATTAAAATGAGCAACTAAACCACTTATTCCCTACAAAATATTCAAATACCTGAAAAGAAAATAATTTGGCACTTACCCATATTAATCTTTGTCCCATTCCCAAACAGAATTTTTCCACATGTGACTACAGCACAGTAATAAGTTCCAGTGTCCATTTGGCTGACTATGTTCTTGGACAGAGTGAATGTGCAGCTCCTTGTAGAGTCAGTCTCACAAGTCTTACTCTGATTCTGAGTGTAGAGGATTTCTGATTTTCCTGATTCAGATCTGAACCAGAACATTCTGATATCTGTGGAGTTGATTTCAGACAGCACAGAGCACAGCAGGCTCACTGTGTCTCCAGACTGGACTGGCTCTGATAAGGGATGCTGAAGAACAGACACGTTGGCTTTATATTGGTTGTTTTGTGACCCTAAATAGACATGGAGACATTTTATGCAGAGGACTATATCTGAAATATACAAAGCCACATGTTAAAACAAAGGTCTAATTTTTCTAATGATTTTAGTATATAAAATAATTTAGAATATTGCAAATAATCATATGTAACAAATAATGACTCTCACAGTTTATAAATGTATTTTTTCCTTCACTCTTAAAAATAAAAGTTCTTTATTGGCATTGATGTTTCCATGATGAACCTTTAACATCAATGGGATATTTCAAATGTACAAAGGTTCTTTATACTGGAAAAAAAATATTTAAAAACAAAAACTATTTAAAGTTGACTACATCACATTTGAATCTTCAATAAATGTACTACTCAAGGATAAAAACACAAACCTTTTAAAGCCAAATATGTGCCTTCAGCAAAATAAGTTTCATACTTTCTCCAGCCACAGTAATACATTCCTTCATCAGATGAAGTGACATTTGAAATCGTTAAATGACATTTTCTTGAGTCGGTCTCAATGCTAAAACGTGATGATTTAAAATTGTTGTAAAAATCTTTAGCTAATTTCTGCACCATTGCAACTGCTTGTGGTTGGTGTCCAGCAGTTTGCTTGTACCAAGAAATTGGATCACTGTGATCTTTCTGAGAAAAGCAACGCAGAGTAACATTGTCCCCAATAGAGACTATCATTACTGGATCCGGTTGAAAAACAACCTCAGAATGTGTTGAGTCTATAGGGGGAAAATAATGAAAATAATGTTAATTCATCTGTATGAGAAATACATACAGTCATAATGTCATTGTGAGTACTTTAAAACATGTATTACATCTTAAATTTGAAAATAGTTTTAAAAATAAAAGGCTTAAACATACTAAGAAATTAATTTATGAGATGCTTAACATTACATTTTTTCAATAGGCAAATAAATTCCCATAAACAGTGAAAAAAAATTGTTTAAGATAATACATTTCTTTAAATAAAATCATTGCGGAGGACAAAATGAGTTCTCCGCAGGGACAAAATAGCATTTAAGTAATTATCTGCAACACTGGACGTGATTTATCATTGTCTATTAAAGAAAATCACTGACAATTATTACATGCATTTAGATACACACTTACACATCTCACTTAGAAGCATGACAGAAATCCAAATAATCATCATCTTCTCCGCAGTCTTTGAGTGATTGGCTTGCCTTGATAAACTACTGCAAGATTATATCTGTATACCTCTGTGTCATTCCTTTTGTGACATCACAGACTTCCTGTAACCTTTTCTTTCAAACATTTTCGCAAACCACAACAATTGTACAGCACAATTTAGAGTATAAATGTAATGTTTGGCGATCACGTGCGGTCACTTTCCCTTTTTGTTTGCAAACTCTTTTTTGTATGAGGTTCATTTTGACACCTTCCACTGCATATACTGCTTCTTTCCTTTATATTCCTTTATATGACGTAAACACGCATGGACGAGTGGTGGAAGTTTGCACAAAATCTGTCCCAACATCTTATTATAAATAATTATTTTAGGCTTACTCTGGGGATTTAGGGTAAGGCAGAAACACAGGTTGGTTTAATGAAAAAAAGTTACTTAGTGAAGCATAAATGCCTGTAGGCCTAAATGTCTTTTGAAGACAGCATAGCTTTCAAACATCATGTAAATGCGAACCTTACGCCATTTAAGGGATTAAGAGAAAGTGGTTTATTACTTGATTTTCTGCCAGAAAACCCTGTTTGTTGTGACATTAAATGCATCACCTTTTTAAGGGAGTGCACATGTGTGTGGAAAAACGCTGGAGAACAAATAGAGTGCTTCTCAAACAGAAGGCTGCCTCCTATGAGGCTTTGTCCTTCCTAGACCAGGGGCCAGTTGCATAGCTGCTATGGTAAGGCTGTGTCTTAAGAACTAGTTTGACCAAGCAAATTAGACCGATCTACCTTTTTATATAACTGACTTTAAAAAGTTAGAACCAGTCTTGAAGAAAAAAAAAATTAGATTAACTTATAAGACTTGTCTAAGCAGTTTAGGCCACAGTCTTTCGGAGTCTTGTAGGCTAGAGTCCTGCTCAGCATTAAACGCTAAAATTACATGGTCTAGTAAGTGTGCATGCCTACGTGTCACACATGTTCCTGCCCCCAAATACTATTAAAATTTAATTTTGGAAAAATACTTTGTATTAAAAATCTTTATATTAGCGGGCTTTCTAAAAATACAATACAGTGAATGACAACTGTCTGTGGTCTCCCAGTGGATTACATTATTGGCAGTTTAGTGTTAAAGGGATAATTCACCCAAAAATGAAAATTATCCCATGATTTACTCACCCTCAAGCCTTTTTAGGTGTATATGACTATCTTCTTTCACAATCTGAGTTATATTAAAAAATATCATTGCTCTTTCAAGCTTTATAATAGTAGTGAAAGTCCAAAAAAGTGCATCCATCCATCATAAAAGTAATCCACACAATTCCAGGGGGTTAATAAAGGCCGTTTTGAAGCAAAGTGATAGGTTTGTGTAAGAAAAATATCCATATTTAAAC
This sequence comes from Rhinogobio ventralis, assembly GCA_039654625.1. Lineage (NCBI taxonomy): Eukaryota > Metazoa > Chordata > Actinopteri > Cypriniformes > Gobionidae > Rhinogobio > Rhinogobio ventralis. The sequence goes on along the minus strand of CM077198.1, from coordinate 23,356,335 downwards.
CTAAAATAAATAGCTTCTGGCAGACGGCCTACGCAAGTCGTCTTACGCCAAAAGAGTAACCCTTGACACGATGTATGACGTAGGATGTAGGAGCAGCGTAAACTTAGATGAGAGTAGACGCCTCTTGTGGTTCAAACAAATAGGGCTGGGCAACAAACTCAAGCTCCTCCCACATTTCTCTTTAAAAATTAATATTTAGACTTCTAATTTCTATTCATCTGTTGATCTATATATCATCATTTTATTATTTTAATTCTCTTTATAACTGTTTTAATTATCCTTGTTTTTATTTTTGGTTAAGATTTTATTTATTTTTGGTTAGGGCTGTCTGGTTGGGAGAGTTGAGAGAATTGGTAAGTGAGATGGTGAGTTTACGTAAACACTCAGACTTGAGTGTGGGACACCGGGTCCTTGGATGCAGGATGGTGTACTGCCGAAAGTCATCAGAGGCAGATGGTGGGTGACAACTCCACTCCATTGAGAGGTCGGAGGGGCACTGGAAGCCATCAGAGGCAGAAGGTGCCAGAAAAACTCTTCCCTATTGAAGGGTAGGAGGTCACTATGAAGCCGGTTGCTACTAGTGTGTCACGAACCAAAGATCTCTGACTCTTCTATTCAGACAGGGGAGCCCCGAATTTAGTAATTCAGGTAGTCAGGTATAGTATTTTAGCCGTTAGTTAAATACGATTGTTATTTTTATTTCTTACGCATATATTATTATTTTATCATTATTTTAATACCTTTTCTATATGTAAAGCACTTTGAATTACCATTGTGTATGAAATGTGCTATATAAATAAACTTGCCTTGCCTTGCCTTGCCTAATTCGTGACCATTGATTTGTTTTGCTCTATCCTCTGCGCTTCCGCGTTCATCAATATGTCATGCGTAATGGTTTACTCTTTCGCCGTAAATCGATGCGTATGGCCGTCTGTCGGAAGCTTGTTATTTTACTTTATAAAGTTTTAAATATGAATATTTTTCTTACACAACGCATCGCTTTGTTAACTCCCTAGAGCCATGTGGATGTCAAGTCAAGTCAACTTTATTTATATAGCGCTTTTTACAATGGCGATTGTTTCAAAGCAGCTTCACAGTGATAACAGGAAAATAATGCAACAGATTTTGAATCGGCTGTACAGCCGCTCTGGAGAAAACGGTGATGTTATCCAGCTAATTTCAATTATCATATAATGTCAATGTGGGCAGATCAGTAATTTAGTTGATATAGTTAATTTAGTTTAGTAATTAAATTTATTTGGATATTTAGTTGAAAATTTTGTGTCCCCAACTGAGCAAGCCAAGCCAAAGGCGACAGTGGCAAGGAACGTCTCGGTTACGTATGTAACCCTCGTTCCCTGAAGGAGGGAACGGAGACGCCACGTCGGAGTACCGACGAATAGGAATCTCGCTAGCGAGAGCCAATCTACTTCGAGTGTAACTAAACGAGCCAATGCACATTGGCATGCAATGATTGCACCAGCTGCTCATGCCACTCCGTGTGGGTATAAATGAGGCACAGGTGCTTGCATCAAATTAGTTTTTTGCTGAGGAGCCGAGTAGGTGAACTGGCACCCCAGCAGGGTACAGAGGACATGGCGACGGGACGTGGCGTCTCCGTTCCCTCCTTCAGGCAACGAGGGTTACATACGTAACCGAGACGTTCCCATTCAGTCGGTCACTCTCGACGCCACGACGGAGTACCGACGAATAGGAATCCCTACCAAAGCGCCATGGCCTCTGCCCCCATCCAGTGCCCTGTGTGAGCCTCCTAAGCTCTCTTACCTGATGAGACGGGGCTCACACAGAGAAGTCCATCACTGCTGTTCCGCATGACCCGCTCAGTGACTTATTGGATAACACTGGGAAAGCGTGCCCTAGTGGAAGGGAACGCTGCGGAACCCACATCATACCCCGAAGGAGTTATGTGGAGTACAATGCTGAGCCATAGCCCGCAACTGAGAGGGGGCTCCAGCCCCACCAAGGGGAGGGCTCTCCCAAGGGAAAGACATGGGCTTCCCGTAGAAGCGACCGTGGAAAATATATGGGATCCCCGCAGGGTCACTCATATATCCCCAGCCCAGTACCGGTTCTCAAGGATTCAGCGGCAAGGGGCCTGATGCCTGACGTTCCGCCACGTCCGGCAACGAGGGAGATGGAGGACTCGACAGAGTTTGCTTCTGGAGAATTAAAGCGCCGGGGCGCAGCAAGCCGACAAGAGCCAGGGCCTCTCAGTGCTTCTACCCGTTTGAGGCGAGAACACAGGAGGACACTGGCTCTACACGTAGACTATAGAATCTAGCGAACGTGTTGGGTGTCGCCCAGCCCGCAGCTCTACAGATGTCTGACAGCGAGGCGCCACGTGCCAGTGCCCAGGAGGATGCAACACTTCTAGTAGAGTGTGCTCGCACCCTGAGCGGACAGGGCACACCTTGTGCTTGGTAAGCCAAGGTGATGGCATCCACTATCCAGTGGGCCATCCTCTGCTTGGAGACAGCCTTTCCCTTCTGCTGGCCTCCGTGACAGACAAAGAGCTGATCTGAGGTCCTGAAGCTTTGAGTTCTATCCACGTAGATCCGCAGAGCGCGGACGGGACAGAGCAAAGCTAGGGCTGGGTCTGCCTCCTCCAGGGGCAGCGCTTGCAGGTTCACCACCTGGTCCCTGAAGGGAGTGGTAGGAACCTTGGGCACATAGCCAGGCCGGGGTCTCAGTACCACGTGGGTGTCACCCGGCCCGAACTCTAGGCACGATTCGTCGACCGAAAATGCCTGCAGGTCCCCTACCCTCTTGATGGAGGCCAGTGCGGCCAACAGCAAAGTCTTCATAGACAGAATCTTTAGCTCTGCTGACCGCAAGGGCTCAAATGGGGCATTCTGAAGTGCACCAGAGCAAGATCCCAAGAGGGTATGGAGGGGGGTCGAGGAGGATTTAACCGTCTTGCTCCCCTGAGGAACCTGACGACCAGGTCGTGCTTCCCAACTGTCTTACCTTCTACGTGGTCGTGATAGGCAGATATTGCAGCAACATAGACCTTGAGGGTGGAGGGCGACAGCCTACGCTCCAACCCTCGTTGCAGGAAGGAAAGCACAGACGCGATCGAACATCTTCGGGGGTCTTCTCGGCGAGAAGAACACCACTTGACGAACAGGTTCCACTTCAAAGCATAAGCCTGTCTTGTAAACGGTGCTCGTGCCGAAGTGATGGTGTTAACTACCTCTTGGGGTAAGTCACCTAGAACCTCCGCGTCCCGTCCAGGGGCCAGACATGAAGCGTGCCATAGGGTGCCCCGTCTCTGAGTCAGAAGGTCCTCAGAGGAATCGGCCAAGGAGGGGCTGTCGCCAGGAGCATAAGTTCTGGGAACCAGGTCCGATTGGGCCAGTAAGGCGCCACCAACAGGACCTGCTCCTCGTCCTCCCTGACCTTGCACAGTGTCTGTGCAAGTAGGCTCACTGGGGGAAACACATATTTGCGCAGCCCCTGGGGCCAGCTGTGCGCAAGTGCATCCGTGCCGAGTGTACCCGCGGTCAGCGAATAGAACCACTGGCAGTGGGACGTTTCTGGGGAGGCAAACAGGTCGACCTGTGCCGCCCCGAACTGTCTCCAAATCAGCTGAACCACCTGGGGGTGGAGTCGCCATTCCCCTGGGAGCGCAGCTCGTGAAAGCTCGTCGGCCACGGTTGCTCACACCAGGGACATGAATGGCCCGATGCGACCTCAGACACTTCTGACTCCAGAGGAGGAGATGGCGGGCGAGTTGCGACATGCGACGGGAGCGCAGACCACCTTGTCGGTTGATATACGCAACGGTCGCGGTGTTGTCCGTGCAGACAAATTACATCTTTGCCCCGTAGCAGCCTTTTGAGGCGGCTCAAAGCGAGATGCACTGCTAGCAACTCGAGGCAGTTGATGTGCCAATGCAGGTGTGGGCCCGTCCAAACCCCTGACACTGCATGCCCATTGTAAGTGGCTCCCCAGCCCATGGCAGAGGCATCCGTGAAGACCACAGCATGCCTGGACACCTGTTCCAGAGGCACTCCGGCCCGAAGGAACGAGGGGTCTGACCATGGGGTTACGGCCAATCTTGGCCCACCGGCGTACCCACCGTGGGGCAGCGAGGTGGAATGCAGGTACCGGGCTGGGGCGGCTGTCTCGTGGAGGCGGCCCGCAGCGGGGTGTGAGTGTGCTGTGCAACACTTACCTGATTCCACGAGTGGCCAGAGGGTACGTGAGAAGGCTTGTTTGCGTCCTCGAACCGTCCACTGCTGCCCGCTGGCGAAGGAGGAGGATGGTCCGGCGTTGGACCGTCCACAGCTCTCCGAACCCCCTTGGGACCCAGAGATAGAAGAACTGCTCTTTTTTTTTTGTTTTGTTTTTTAGAATTTGGGTACCACTGGTTGTGACACCAGCGGCAGAACAGAATTTTGACTCAAAAGATTCTCTGCCCGGCCCTCCTCCGGGGAAGAGCAGCCCCACCCATCTCCAGGTCACCCGTCTCAGAGGTGATGTTTCACCGACTGCTTAAACAGCAGCAGAGACGGGTGGCGTCGCCTTCCTACACAGTAGAGCAGGCTGTGCCAAAGATTTTTTGTTTTTTTTTCCGCAGGGGACGACGCCTTTGGCGACGAGCAGACTGAGGGGCAGCCCACGAGGCACTCTTGTGGTGCGTCGGGGGAAGCTCTTGATTGCCTCAGCCTGCTACCGACTGCGAAGAACTGCTGGGCCCAGTTCTCAACAGTGTCGCCGAAAAGGCCACCTTGTGAGATGGGAGCATCGAGAAAGCGCACTTTGACGACCACTCACACCTCAGCAAGGCAAAGCAGGGGGCGTTTCTGACCCACGAGGTGGACATCGTCTGGCCGAGGGCCTGCGTTGTGACTTTGATCACGGTTAGTCAACATGCGCAGCTCAACCCCGACTCAGAACTACCCTCGTGCATTAAAGTGCAGGGCGGAGGTGGTCTGCGCACAGCCACCCCACCGTTGAGGGTAGTGAGAGATATATCTATGGCGCCAAAGTAGTTCCATACTGCCAAGTTTTCCATGCACATCCGGGAAAGATCCCGGGAAAGCATGGCTATTAACTCTGAATCTGATTCAGCAAAGCACACACCATTACAGTGGGCTCAGCATCATCCTCATTTCCAGAGCACAACAGCACTCTCTCCGATGCAGCGATTGACATCTGATCCTCAGCTGGAGCCCCGAATGAAATGCTATGTTCCTCCATAAGAAGGACCAGCAGTTCCATCCAGAAGCTGCACAGCTTGCAGTGTGCTAGAGGGGGAGGGGCCCTAGGGGGTTGGTTCCCCGAAGGAGAAGCCCTCCACTCCTCAGGTCACCCCAGCGATTTCACTGAAGTAGACCTCTCCTGTTGGCCACCAGGGAGGGCGCTACAACGGGAAATAGACGCAGACGCCCATGTCCTGCGTGCGGAGATTGCAGTCCTACTGGCGAAGGACGCGATAGAGCCGGTCCCTCCAGCCGATATGAAGACAGGCTTCTACAGCCCGTACTTCATTGTACCCAAGAAGACCGGTGGGTTACGGCCAATCTTGGCCGTCCCCAAGATTGGTTGGCAGCGATCGACCTGAAGGACGCGTACTTTCATGTCTCGATTCTTCCTCGACACAGGCCGTTTCTGGGTCGAGCATATCAGGGAAAAAGTGCAGCCTGTCATGCGCGCTCTCTCTTACTCATAAAAGGCGATCTCTTACCAGCCATGAAAACGGCTTTTCAGCACTCTTTACAGCGCACCGAACCAGCTGTGATACCAGCCTTTTGTTTTTGCTCAATAAAACAAAATAGAAAAAGAGAGAAAATCGACCCCGCTGCAGTGCCGTCACTCCAACACCAAACGAGGAGAGGTCCATCCGAAGAGCTTGACTCGTTAAAATGTTAACACATGCTTTGTAGAGAGTGATTTCAGGACAAACCATCCACCACTCGGCTCCGAAGCAAAAAGCTAATTTGATGCAAGCACCTGTGCCTCATTTATACCCACACGGAGTGGCATGAGCAGCTGGTGCAATCATTGCATGCCAATGTGCATTGGCTCGTTTAGTTACACTCGAAGTAGATTGGCTCTCGCTAGCGAGATTCCTATTCGTCGGTACTCCGACGTGGCGTCGAGAGTGACCGACTGAATGGGAACCAAAACTCCATCAGGTGGCATAATGGAGAAAAATAAACCTTGGGAGAAACCAGGCTCAGTCGGGGAGCCAGTTCTCCTCTGGCCAATTAACAAACAGTGTATGATTATTATTCTGGCAGCCTTACAGGTCAGAAGACATAATAGGTGACTTCATATTAGATGACAAGTCATATTAGATCTGAATATTCGAAAGATCGGAGGCATCACCATTTTGGGCTTCAAAATCAGGACCCCCATTCACTGCCATTATAAAGCCTGGAAGAGACAGGATATTTTTTTAATATAACTCTTGATTGTATACGTCTGAAAGAAGAAAGTCATATACACCTAGGATGGCTTGAGGGTGAGTAAATCATGGGTTCATTTTAATTTTTTGGGTGAACTATCCCTTTAAGTGATTAATTTACATCAAAACAAAAGATAACATGTATGCCTTCATCTCTGAAAATATTATTTTTGTCTTATATTTTATAATGAACTCATATCAAGAAAAACAATTGCAGCTCTTTCTATTGGTTTTACAAAAATCACAATCCCTTTCCTCAATGAAATCCGAAATATATCAAATCGATTGAGAAAAACTGTAAATGTGCAGCGCTGGGGGTACTCGGGGTTGGGGACCATTGGCCTAACAGAAAGGTGTGGAGAAAGTTGCTTATTCTGACGATGCATGAATGTATACATGTGCCGCTAACACAGAGAGCATAGGCTAATGGTGTTCTGGTGGTCTGCATGTAAGTAGATCCATGTATTTCTCTCACTCTCTCTCTGGTCAAAACAAGCCAGCATGTGACAGGTACCAGACTCAGACACAGCTTTACTGTGACAATAAATTCTCACATTGTGCATCCCCAAAAAAATTTTTTAAGAACAAGAACAAAACAACCATAATTATGATGCAACTGGGAGTTATATTTTAATTGCATGTCATCTACACTCACCTAAAGGATTATTAGGAACACCTGTTCAATTTCTTATTAATGCAATTATCTAATCAACCAATCACATGGCAGTTGCTTCAATGCATTTAGGGGTGTGGTCCTGGTCAAGACAATCTCCTGAACTCCAAACTGAATGTCAGAATGGGAAAGAAAGGTGATTTAAGCAATTTTGAGCGTGGCATGGTTGTTGGTGCCAGACGGGCCGGTCTGAGTATTTCACAATCTGCTCAGTTACTGGGATTTTCACGCACAACCATTTCTAGAGTTTACAAAGAATGGTGTGAAAAGGGAAAAACATCCAGTATGCGGCAGTCCTGTGGGCGAAAATGCCTTGTTGATGCTAGAGGTCAGAGGAGAATGGGCCGACTGATTCAAGCTGATAGAAGAGCAACTTTGACTGAAATAACCACTCGTTACAACCGAGGTATGCAGCAAAGCATTTGTGAAGCCACAACACGCACAACCTTGAGGCGGATGGGCTACAACAGCAGAAGACCCCACCGGGTACCACTCATCTCCACTACAAATAGGAAAAAGAGGCTACAATTTGCACAAGCTCACCGAAATTGGACAGTTGAAGACTGGAAAAATGTTGCCTGGTCTGATGAGTCTCGATTTCTGTTGAGACATTCAGATGGTAGAGTCAGAATTTGGCGTAAACAGAATGAGAACATGGATCCATCATGCCTTGTTACCACTGTGCAGGCTGGTGGTGGTGGTGGTGTAATGGTGTGGGGGATGTTTTCTTGGCACACTTTAGGCCCCTTAGTGCCAATTGGGCATCGTTTAAATGCCACGGCCTACCTGAGCATTGTTTCTGACCATGTCCATCCCTTTATGACCACCGTGTACCCATCCTCTGATGGCTACTTCCAGCAGGATAATGCACCATGTCACAAAGCTCGAATCATTTCAAATTGGTTTCTTGAACATGACAATGAGTTCACTGTACTAAAATGGCCCCCACAGTCACCAGATCTCAACCCAATAGAGCATCTTTGGGATGTGGTGGAACGGGAGCTTTGTGCCCTGGATGTGCATCCCACAAATCTCCATCAACTGCAAGATGCTATCCTATCAATATGGGCCAACATTTCTAAAGAATGCTTTCAGCACCTTGTTGAATCAATGCCACGTAGAATTAAGGCAGTTCTGAAGGCGAAAGGGGGTCAAACACAGTATTAGTATGGTGTTCCTAATAATCCTTTAGGTGAGTGTAGATATACTGCTACTACCTAATTCTACACAGCCAGCTCTAAAAGTAAAATGAATTCCTTTTAAAGTTACCTATAAAGAAAATGAATGCATTGATTTTGGGTAAACCAAAACCTAACAGACCTTTGTTTTATAGATCAAAATATAACTGGTGAGGTGAAGAGGACAGATCTTTTTTTCTTCTTTTTTTTAGTGTCTCAACCAATGGTAATTAATCTAGCTAACAGTGTGGTAAGTCCAGGAAGTATATAAGGAAGTTCTTCTTTGTAATCCCTGTTTGATAGAGTAAATGGACAGCAGGAAAATTGTTATAGTCATTTTACAATGATTCCTTGGGCATTTGTGACTGTTATTTGTATAATGCATAAGTCATTTTAATTTATTTAAAACCTCCCTTTGAAATTTTATTTTAAATGATTGCTGAGATTAATTAATTTCACATATTTCTGATAGATTTTCATAGATATTGTTGATTAATAATTTATTTATATTGAATATCCAGTACATTTCATGTCTTAACCTGTGGACATTATCAGTTTTCTCAGGCACTGCACATCATCGTATTCTTCAGCCAAATAAAGTCATAACTGTAGCACTTGGCAACACTGTGACTCTGCAGTGTTATGGACGTGGAGAGAACTTATTTTGGTATAAGCAAATTGTTGGACAACAACCTCAAGTCATATCAGCATTTTTGAAATGGTCAGAACCCAGATTTTACAACGAATTAAAAAATGATCGATTCTCGGGCAAGAGATTGGGCAGCAACTCTAATCTGACAATTTCAGGCATCACTCAGTCAGATGAAGCAGTGTACTATTGTGGATTAAAAGAATTCTATATTGAGTTTGGAAATGGAACACGTCTGATAGTTAAAGGTCTAAATGATTAATCTAAATGTAACCTGTAATCTAAATGATTACATGGATTGTCAACAAAAATGCTATGAAAACAGTACAAAACAAGTCAATAATGGTAAAATTTAATTTCTTTCATTTAATCATTTTTGTGACAGAAATGTATTTATTATACCAATCTCTTATGTATTCATAATAGATATAGAAACATTTAGTGTGCATATTTCAGAAGATATTTCAGAAGAAAAGCTCTATCCAGCAGTGCTTGGGTTGGCATGTGCTTTAGGATTTCTAGTCTTTGCTCTCATTTGTTTCATATTTAGGAGAGGTAAGTCTGGAAGTAGTTTTTGTTCTTTATTTTTGCATTTGTCCTTGAAAATGCTTATGGCTGTTTATGTGTCTTTTTTATACAGTGCAAGGCTCTGGACAAGACAATCGAGTTAGAGGGCAGTCAAATGCTCAGGTAAGAGGATGATTTGCTATCTGCATTAAACAGAGGCGGACAGTAGTGAAGTATTTTTACTTTCTACTCAAGTACATTTTTCAAGCATATGTACTTTACAGTATTCTTCTTTGGAAAACTTTTACTTCACAACATTCCAAAGCATAATGTTGTACTTTTTACAGCACGTTTTATATTTAATTTAATAGTTACATTAAAAATGTAGTGCTTTCTTACTTTTACTCAAGTAAAAGTAATTCAAAGTTTTACTTGAGTACAAGTAAGAAAGTACTACATTTTTAATGTAATTAAGTATTAAAGGTAAAAAAAAATTGATAAAGTAAAATGTACTTGAGTAGAAAATAAAAATACTTCACTACTGTCCGCCTCTGGTATTAAAGCGGAATCTGTAGTTTTAGTAATGCTTTAAACAGGAGCGTAGCACAAGATCCCGGGCCCTATGCATAGGCAGTCCTGATGGGCCCCCATGTTCCATGTTAAAATATATTCCAGACTTTTCAAGGGCCCTCTCTTCCCTTGGGGCCCTGGTAATCAGTACTGGTTTTACCCCCAGTCTAACGCCCCTGGCTTTAAATGTAGACACTCCTGTTCTGGGGGACTTTAAGTGCTGCCAAACTTTAGTTTTCTATTTTCATGTTGCTTATGGGAATTAATAATGGTTTTTAATAATGTTTTTAAATTGAATAATGGTCATTGTTAATGGGTTACTTTAATCTTATAAATGTGGTGAATTAGCATACAAGAAGTCAGTTTTATACATTTGGTAACTTTTTCTCTTCAGGACACTGATGATGAGAATTTGACATATGCAGCCTTGCGATTCAGTTTGAAAATGAAATCTGGAGGAAAGAGAGAACAATCTCAGCAGACTGTGTGCGTACACATCTGATTCTTAAAATGTTCAGTAGGAGAGCTATTATCTGCTCTGTTGTGCTGTATAAGATATAAAATTATGAGTTAAATAAATACATAGTGTATTATTTATCTGTTATTCCATTGTGATTTATTCAACATGAAGTGTATTTTTATTAATCTCTTACCTTGGTCCTGTCTATTCATTTTCCCTGCACATATTTTACAAGTCTCAATGGCAAATTTAACTATGTGCCATTAAAAATCTGTCAGCTAAATTTAGATGTGCCATCTTCTGACAAAGGGTCTGTTTTTGTGTTATGTATAGAGTCATCACATGCACTGTACTCAGTAACTAAAGTGTAACTATAGTGTATATATGCCTTTATACGTCCTATTACAATTGGCAGACTAAGAAATAAATGTCATTTTGTTTAATCTCAAAATACATTGAAAAGATTATCTTGAGGTAAACTAAATGTAAATCTAATTGAAACAATACACTTGAAAGAATAAGAGGGCTAACCAACCACAAATCAATTTCATGCATGTTTGCTAAGATTAATGCATAAATACTTTTTATAGTACTCTTTGCACTCAGCAGCTGATGTAGCAGTGAATAGGTTTTTTTTTTCTGCATTGTAAAAGCAACGCTAGCATGAAGGTGTTGTTGAACTGCAAATGTGTGATTGCTGCTCTGATGATTGTGTGGTAATGGTGTGTTCCATTGTAGCTGAAAACTGTAATAATCTGGACTAAACTCTGCAGTGAGCACTGGTTACATAAACTAAGCTTTCATGTGGGCTTGTCTAGGCCTAGGAGATAATGACCATCAGAAGGAAAGGGGGTCAGTCAATCATAATATGGCTACTTAATAGTGAGTGAATTAATCGCACATCACAATTGTAAATGGATGATAAAAACAGAACACTTACCACAATGACTTTAATTTAGTATTCTAGGACAGTTAACAGTCAAATATTCCCTTGCAACCACAGATTAACTTTTCATTATTTATTTTTTTGCACTTGTAATATTTATTATTATTATTATTATTATTATTAATTTTAGGTCTGGATAAATCTGCATATGTCTTACACTTTGTAAACACCTGTTGGTAACAAATTTCAATAATTTCCATATGGATACCATTTACTTCCAGGAGAGCTTCGAGCTTTCCTCTTAGATTGTTTTTGTTTTTGCATATACTTTTATTTAGTGTATACACAATACACCTCCTGCACGTGAACTTTATCTGTGATTATGTGAGGGAGGGTTTATTCAGTCTTGACTTAAGCTCCGCCTCCACTGCATGACTGAAACGCCTTTTTCTAGGGTTTCAAAGTCTGCTTTTTGTATGTGTATTTGTTTCTCAGACAGGCCATTAGTAAGTCATTTTAAAGAGAGAAATATAAACATCAATATATAAATATAATATATAAACTTAACACTAGTAGTGTTAGTAAAAAGTAAAGTCCATCCTGTTATTATACAAATTATTCTGTGGTGAAGTAAATACTACAAAAAAAAACAAAAGTAATTTCTACATGAAAAAGTTAGTTCAGGCAAGATTAAAAAAAAAACAAAGTCAATTCTATATTAGTACTCAATTCAAGCTTGTAGAAATTAAAGCGTAAATATCAACATTAAGTAAAACTACTCAACTTTTCTTATACTGGTGTTCCCATCATGCACTTAAAATAAGGTTGATTTTTTTGTTGTTTTCCAGCTCTATTTACACTGTTTTATCATTGATTTTGTTGTTAGGTTTAGAAATTTTCCATTTTGTGACATTTGGAGTTAATTTTCAACATTCATACTCAAAAACGAACCATTAAAAATTACTTATTGTCTTTGCTAATTTTACTTAACTAAGTTAAGTACCGTTTACTTAATTCCATATGTGAAATTTACTTTTAAAAAACTGCAGGGGAAAAATTCAGTGCAAAACAAAATCTTGTTTTCCTCTACTCTTATTAGTGTGTTTTGGAGTCAGAACTAATTAGTTCTGACTCCAAAACACACTAATAAGAGTAGAGGAAAACAAGATTTTGTATCTCTTGGGTCCATCAAGTGTATATTTCTGTGTTAAAGATATGGAATGCATGCATGTTTTTAAATATCAACTTGTGTTTGGGGTGCAGTGTTGGAGTGACCTAGCATGTGTAAATTATTGTTTTTTTATGTGCATGGGCTTCTATCTGTGCAAGAGTGCATCTGTGCTTATATGTGTGAGCGTGTGTGAGGTATTGTGCAGATCATGAGACCTGTTATTTTAGCGGTTTCACTGTCCCGCTCCTGTCTTCCTATTACCCCCACCTTCGCTTAAGTTACCCATGACCACTCATCTCTACCGACTCATCCATCCTCAGTGGGTTTCTCAGTAAACAACTCACTTGCCGCAACAACTTTTTAAGTTTCCACAGGATGTATAGCTATTTTTGTCACAGGTAACGTTAGTAGCACGCTATCATTTAAGGGAATACTTCAAAATGTAATCTCTCAAGCACTTTTTTATACTTTTATATTAAAATTAATTTTAAATTAAATTAACATTAAGCTTGAGGGTTTTATTATTATGATTATTATGTTTACACTTTATTTTGATGGCCCCCTGTTGACTATAAGTAACGTTGCATTGGAGTATTAGTAGACTTTTAGAGGTAGGTTTAGGGTTAGTTGACATGTACTTGCAAAGTTACTTATAGTCCGTAAAATGTTGGGGGAACATCACAATAAAGTGTTATCAGATATTAGACAGGCAGTCTACTAATACTCTAATGAGAGTTAGTTGACATGAAATGTAGGTACAACGTTACTTATATTCAACAGAATGTCTAAATTCTAAATCTAAATAAATGGTTACCATTATTATTTGGGTTGCACTTTATTGTACAGTGCGTGTACTTACAGTGTACTTAAGTATTGGTAATATAAAGTAACTACATGGGTTAAGGTTAGGCTTAGGGGTAGGTTAATGGTTAGCACCTTGTTATTATCCATATTGCAATTACTATAATAAAGTAAAGTATAATAAAGTATATGTGCATGTGGAACAGGACTATAAAATAAAGTGCTACCATTATTTGTCATTTGCATGTCATTGATAATCAGGAAGGCAGCGTGTGAGATCTACGCAGTGCTAAAACCACGGTGATGCTTAAGTTTCCAAACCATGGCCACTTTGTGAGAGACAAGTGCTACTCAATAATGAAATGCAAAACATTGACCAATCAAATATCATCATACCAGGACTAGTTTTCACATGATTTGTCACATAATTTAACTTCTTATCTGTATTTTTTTTTTCAAAGTTATTTTCAAACTGCTATTTCAAAATCTAATTTAAATTAGAACGCTTTTTGTGAATTTTGTCCAAACTTAAATTTATGAAACTCATTATAGTTTTTGGTATAGCTGTTGTGTAAACAAGTGAATACAAACTAACCACATTAACATCCATTTAGACCAGAATAAGTTAAGTAAGTTGATTTTAGATTTTAACCCATTAATCATTTATATAAGGGTATTAAATGTAGAGTTAGGGCAAGTTGTACATTTTTTTATGTTATTATAAATTAAATAAATGAATACAACTAGACGAGAGTCTATTCAGCCTGAGAAGAAACAAAAGATCTCTACAATCTTTAAATCTCTTCTACAAGCCTTAAATCTCTAGCGCCATCTTTTGGTGCAATGTGTTTTATCTGTCCACACAAAACAAATTTAAATTTACATTAAGACAAACAAAAACAGCACAATTTCATTGGCTTCAAGGTAGATATATGAATATTTTATGTTTACAAAGGTAGCCTGTATTTCAACCCTTTATAGTACAGCGTTGCCATATAACAACAATTCAAATTCAATTTCTACTTGCTATTCAGAAAAAAAATCTATAAACTAAGGTGACCAGATTTCTGAAATTGAAACCGGGGACATTTCCTATTTGAGTGGTCAAAATATCACAAAAAATCTAATTTGTTATTATCTATTAATTACAAAACGGGGACAATATATTTTTGAATGTTTTTTGTCGTTGTTGTTGTGGGCTCCCTATATTATTATTAACATTAATAATTATTATGAAAAAAAAAAAACACATACAAACAATGAATAATACAGTTAATTGTAAATCTACCATAAATGTACCATTGTAAATAATGAGCAGTTCAAAACAATATTATAACATGACTTAACAAAAACACATTACAAAAATAAAACAACAAATATGATATGATGAATAAAACTATTTAACAAATATAATTGTATATACTTTCATTTTCACAAGTTTATACTGTATAAATTACTTCTTTTTTTAACTTCAAATGTTTTGTTACATTTGTGCTTGAAAATAACTCTTACTATCTTTAATTGGTCTTGTTATTTAGCATTTTAGGCTTATTTTAAGCATTTGTTAAGTGTTAATACACATTAAGTATGTGTATTCTGCACATGTATTTGTTGCAAGTGTAATTGTTTAGGGTTTTTTTTATAGTTCAGATGTGTGGTAATCACTGCTTTGTGACTGCGGAACTTCTGGGGACAAAACAATCCCGCACCCTGTTGAGGCTCTGTTATAAAGCACATACAAACAGTATTAACGTTACTTTAATTTAACATGAATAGTATGTTACTAGCTTGAAAGCGATAACGATATTTCTTTTGATATTTGACAATGGCGCTCTGCTCTCGGTTATGTTCTTCATGAAGTAGCGGCGCGCACGCGACCAAGTAGAGTCAGCGTATCTCACAGCGCCATCTGCTGGTGAAATAATCACTACACGATTGCTCCTATAACCAGCAGGCTGTTGTATGTTGGGTTATTTTTCTTTTTGCAATGTATCTGCGGGTTGTTTTTGAACGAGCTGTAAAACGGGGACATTTCCGGGGACAGCTCCAGTCGGGGACAGAACACCAAAAACCGGGACTGTCCCCGAAAAACGTGGACGTCTGCTCACCCTACTATAAACTGCACTGGGAATTAAAAGGGCAGGCCTTAAGGTACGCAGCCAATAATGTGCTGTTTTTAAAGGGATAGTTTGGTTAGATAGATGGTTTTAAGGGGAATTTCAATCTTGTGTCTGACGTTTAATTACACATTTTAAATAGCAAATTCTGATAATCAGAACATAAAGTAGCCTAATGAAATTACGAGCAGGTTAGGTTGCATTTACGTTGCCAGTATCATGGAATTAACAATATATTACGAATTTAGTACGTATCTGGAACGTCCTTCTCTAATAACGTTAGGAGATAGTACTGGCGACGTTGTGTGCTGGTAATTTGATGGTAATGATATTACAGGCATGCAACGTTCCAGAGTACGTATCTGGAACATTGGTAATCTTTTACCGTTCAGAGAAGGTCATTTTATGGTAAGGAAATGACAGGTATGCGACGTAGTTACGTTGTCAATTAGTAAGTCATAAAATTACCAAAAAGTACGAATACATTACGTAACTGTTGTCGTGTGTTAGCCGGGTGGCTTGCCCGTGTACAAAGCTTTATTTTATCTATCCCATCCACACGTTGATCATTCTCATTGCAAATTGCGCCGTCGTAACATGTTGATTCTTATCTTGAACTTGACTAAACCTGACAGGAAATGATTGAGGATGAAAGGGCATGCGTTCATGTTTCCTTTGCAGGTAAACATTAACTCTCTTTACTGTAGAGTTGGTCTTATCCACACCTTGAGAACATAAATCAGCCAAGGCTTATATAATGCGTGACATCGCCTCACCCTCCAGAGGTAGTTTTTCTTCTGAAGTATACTACACTCTCATCCCTTTTCCAGCTCCGGTGGTCCGTCATCATGATGTTCAGTCAGTGGGGTCTCCTCCTGTCCGTGTGGATGCTTCGGCCACCGCGCGTTTCTGCTTTTAACCTGGACACACAGAACGTGATGAAGAAGCGTGGAGAAGCAGACACGTTATTTGGGTTTTCTATGGCCATGCACCATCAGCTCAAACCTTCAGAGGAGCGAGTGTGAGAAACTTTTTTTTTTTAAGTATAATTGTTGAAATTATGACAGATGCAAAATGTGTAGCATTGTGTTACATCAAGATTTTATATTGTTTTTCAAACATGTCCAACAGCACAAACTTTGGCGACACTTTGTTATGTCAATAACAATCTCGTGCTGTGCACGTGCATTTGTATACGAATATAAATGAAAAAACTTAATTGAACAATATCCAATTATTAAAATTCATATTAGATAATGATCTGCTACGCAAAATCTATCTATCTATCTGATGACATCACTTGCATCTTCAGATTGCTGATTGGAGCCCCTCGTGCTAAAGCGTTGCCTGTTCAAAATGCCAATATATCTGGAGGTCTGTACAAATGCAAATTCACAACACAGCTTGATGACTGTGAACGCATTCCCCTTGATATAGAAGGTTGGTTGTGGTTTACTTGATTTATGTTGTTACTTTAGCGTGTATTTCTCATTTTTATTCAGTCAGCTGCATCACTGAATATTGTAAAGATCAAATACTTTTTGTTATGTTCATTATTTAATAATACAAGCAGTTTAAGTATCCTAAAACTCTCTTTTCTATACTGGCAGCTCGTCCTAAGGATAGGACAGGAGTAGATTATAGAGAAAACCAATGGCTAGGTGTTCGTGTCCAAAGTCAGGGACGAGGAGGCAAAGTAGTGGTAAAGATTTTGTGCTGTTCATTTCAACTGGTTCTAATTCATTGTGAAAGCATTTTATTTCAAGTTGACACCTCAAACTTAAAATCTATATTTGTGTACATATCTTAATGTTTTATAGACGCTATGTGTAATGAATATGCTCTGTTTTATCTAGACTTGTGCCCACAGGTACCAGGATTGGAGTTTTACCAACCAGCGGTTATTGGGCAGATGTTTTGTCTTGGAACAGGACCTTAAATTGGTGACAGATGGAGAAGGCACAAGATCATTTTGTAGGACTCGGGAACCAGATAAGCACAAGTTTGGATACTGTCAACAGGGTCTCTCTGTAGCATTTTCCAAAGACAGCAAATATCTTGTTTATGGAGCTCCAGGAGCCTATGACTGGAAAGGTACTGCAAAGCTTTGTTTTATTGATAATGTTAAACTTCACACTTACAGTAACAGTAACCTATCATTTATAATGGTTTCTCCTTTTCACAATTAAGGTATTGTGCACATGGAGCCTGTGGATGACTTCTCTCTAGAGATCTATGAAACAGGAGATCAACATCAACATGAGCTTATTACTGTGGACATTAGCAGCTTTTTAGGTGATCATGATCAACCTACTACTGTGTACCAGAGACCAACCTACAGTACAATTCTAGAATGCAGATCTGTTCAAAATAATATAGTACTGTAAATCTTGATGCTTCCACTTATGTGATGCAGTAGTTAGCAATACATTATAATACATCAGCAACTATATAAAATAATGCATTTTCATTGATAAAATAATGAGGAATACATTTTCTTTGAAACATACTGTAACTTTCAGAAGTTTCAATGAGCATTTTTTGAAACTAAGCTACAAAAAAACGACTCATTCTACTAGTGAGTAGTGGACCTCAGGGGAAACATTTTTTGAAATAATATGATATGACTCTTTTAAATCTGATATCATCTGTTTACCAACAGTTTACCTTCTGTTATTTTTTAGGCTTTGCTTTAGATACTGGGATGAACCTAATGAATAAAGGAGAGCTTAATATTGTCGCGGGGGCTCCGCGCTCATATCACAGTGGGGAGGTCTTGTTGTTAAGACCAGAAGAAAAGGCAGATACAAGGAACTTGAAAGCTGAACACATCCTTCAAGGTCCAGGTTTGGCCTCCTCCTTTGGCTATGACCTCGCTGTTCTTGACTTAAATGCAGATGGGTGAGTTTACACTAGAAACAGATGACTAAACAGGGTGTGATTGTAAAGTTTCTTATGTAATCATAGGGTATTATACTGTATTAGAGATAACAATGTCCTTATCGCCTCAGGTGGGATGACATTGTTGTGGGTGCACCTGAGTTCTCCGAGAAAAACATGGATGAAGATGTAGGAGGGGCTGTGTACGTTTACATCAACCAAGCCAAAGGACAACGCTGGAGCCAAATCAAACCAGTGTGTCTGTACGGGAAAAAGGACTCCATGTTTGGACTAGCAGTGGCACACATTGGGGATATCAATCAAGATGGATACCAAGGTTGAACGAAAGGTTATATTTACTTTAGACTTGGGCCTCAGTTTTACAGTGCATCTGACAAATTATTTTTTTCTGATGAACAGATTTTGCAGTGAGCGCTCCCAATGAGGATTCAGGGAGAGGTCGAGTGTACATATATCATGGTTCAGCTGCAGGCTTTCATCAAAAACCAGTGGTTTGTAAAAGGACATCACATATTTAAAAACTCTTTGAATATCCATTTTTATCAGGTTTGTTTTGCTTTAGATTTAAATTGTATTTAAAATATATATTTTTAACAAATTTCATAATATTATATATTATATTTACAAAATATAATTACAATATACATTGAAATCATATTGAAATATTATAATATATTATCCAGCTTAATAAATAATGGCAAATAAATGTTTGTGTGATCCACAATGGGGACCAGGCTTGCGTAACAAAACCAGCCCAATTGCTATTCAAAACCTGCCCAATCACAGCCAAAACTAGCCCAATCACATCCCAGTGGGTAAAAATCTTTTTTTCAACCGGTAGCAACAGTGTAAAAGTAGGAAAAACTGCAGACTTGGCAACACTGATGGGAACCCCTAATGAGAGCAGTTGAAATATATTATCATGATTCATTATAGAGATCTAGTAAGGTATTTTTCATTTAAAACTTTTTTAAAGTGACTGTTGAAACAATCTCTGTTTATAGGTTTTAGATGCTGGAGACCATGGTATCAAATTGTTTGGCTATTCCTTGGCTGGAAACATGGATATGGACGGTAACGGCTATCCAGACCTTGCTGTGGGTTCACATTCGGATACTGTGCTGATTTACAGGTTAGATGCTTCCCACTCTCTTAAATCTATAGATTTAATGTTGATCAGATCTTTTGCATTCATATAATTCATATGAAATGATAGAATAAACAGACACCACAGACTAAAAAAATACTTTCATTAAATATAATTTCGTAGGATCTGTACTTATTCTTTTAGAATAATAAGTATTACATACTTAATTATTACATACTGTAATAATTACTTGCGTTAATATAATTAATTATATTAATAAATAAATATGTTTTTTTTTTTTTAAGGGCTAAACCCGTGGTAAACATAGAAAAGACCTTGATATTAACACCGAATATTGTTGACTTCAAGGCACAGGACTGCAAGAAATATCCATGGTAAGATTATATATATTAAAATTAGAATTATATTTTATTATAATTATTATTTTTAATCCATTTTGAAAATCTTTCAGCATTATTACAGCTCAGTCATGTTTCACTTACACTGCCCAGCCACCTACATACAATCCCAAACTGAGTGAGTCCATTTCCTGTTCTCCATACTGCATGCTTAAATATCAAAACAATAATGAATGTCCCACAGCAATCTGTATGAGTCATTCCAGCTGGGTGTGTTTGATATAACTTGGCAAACAGATTCTTGTCAAAGCAATTTCTTTTTTAAGCATGTGAATTGCATTTGATAGTCACCTTTTTTTAGGGATCAAGTACAAGCTAGCGGCTGATACAGTGCGCAGAGAGAGGGGTCTTCCTTCACGAGTGGTCTTTGTGAATTCTGAGGCTGCGCAGGGAGACATGGAATTGTCTGGCCAGGGCAAACAAGAGTGTGTCCAGACCAAGCTCAGGCTGCTGGTACTATCAACTCACATACTGATTTGCTGGTTTCAAGAACTAAAAGTGGGAAATTTATGATTAAAAAACATTGTACTGTGTTGTAGGGAGATATCCAGGACACGCTGACCAGTATTTCCTTCAGCCTGTCTCTTTCTTTGCCATCTGATAATCCAAAACAGACAATCAGAAACCTCCCTGACTTAGAGCCAGTTCTGAATGCTCTACAGGAAAACACAACCAAAGCAGAGGTAAATATCACTTCCTTTATTGCTGTAATATTTGTCTCGTGTCACATGTCTCAAACATGGTTTTCTTTACCACAAACCTCTTATCTCCCAGGTCACCTTTATGAATGCTGGCTGTGGAAGTGACAACATCTGCCATAGTAACCTGCAGCTCCAGTACAGCTTCTGCACCAAAGATCAACAACAAGAAAAATGTGACCCTCTAGCCATGTAATATAATTTTCTATGTGGCTTGTGCAATATTTAGAACAATACACTACTGTTTTTACAGTTCAAAGAGCACATGATTGATATTTGGCATGCAGTTTGTATAAAGCTAATGTTTTATTGCTGTAACTGCAAAACATGTACTGACAAATAAGGACCAAATCAGCAGTTTAAATATATAGCATGCAAATCCATTAAAAGCATCAAGATTTAAGGCAATGCAATTTGCCTATTAACTACATTCCTTGGAATTGCTGAATTC
Source organism: Rhinogobio ventralis (assembly GCA_039654625.1). Lineage (NCBI taxonomy): Eukaryota > Metazoa > Chordata > Actinopteri > Cypriniformes > Gobionidae > Rhinogobio > Rhinogobio ventralis. Next base: position 23,335,331 of record CM077198.1, on the reverse strand, counting down.
GGGTGTATCTTTGTGTGTTGAAGGGATAATGGTGTTCCTGTCATTTCTCCTGGTGATGAGAACATTGCCCTGGAGGTCACTGTAACCAACATAGGTGGAGAAGATGCACACCAGAGTCAACTGTCTGTGACGTTTCCAGAATTTCTGCACCTGTCATCAGTCATGCCAAAGAAGAATAGCGTGAGTGTCTAATTTAACTGAAAACAACAAATTACTGTGTAATTCTTTACAAGTCTGATTGTGTTTTGCTTTTTCCCATAAGACAGACGCTTTTCTATAATGCTGTTTCATCTGTTTAGAAGGACTGTCATATTCAGTTATTATCCGGACTGATCAAGTTACTGATCATGTCACTCAAATTGTTAGCCATAATTTAGTCATACTCACCTGAAATTATACCAGCCGAGATGGAGGCGGCAATCTTTAAACAACACAGCTGTGGCTTCTGCGTGATGAGACTGCAAAGTACACTTATACAAAAAATTCACATATACTGGTCCATGCCAATTTGGGTCATAGTTTTTATTTTACTCGAGATCGTTCCAGATGCATCCCTGCATCCCCCCCACAACTCTATATCTATTTTTATTTTGTTTAACTAAGAACTTAATCCCTGACTGCCTGATTCTCTAAATTCGGGGATCCCCTATTTGAGATGGAAGAGATAGAGCAGGTTTGCGGCACCCACGGGATCCGTCTCACACAGATCACGGATCTAGAGAGACGTGCCCCTGTAGAGGTGGTGATACACCAATGGCCCCCAATGAGCCCCTCTGTATTGGACACGTATCTTGCGCTGTCTGCTACGCGTTAACCGTTGCCCGTAGTAACGTGGCATGCTAACAGCGACTTAAACCCTTGTGCTTTTTCCATTAATAAACACTTAGTATAATTAATCCCCACTCCTATCGAAATGAAGCTCTTCCGCTCCCCGTACCCAATCTCTTCCAGTCAGACAGCCCTAACCAAAAATAATAAAAGCTTCCTACCTTGTTTACTTGTTTGCCAGGGGTGTCACCAAGGAATGATTGCCCGCATTCTCCACCATAAACTGTTGGGGTAACAGTTTAGGAACCAAGAGTCAGGAGTGCAATTAATTAAAGAAAAATGTACTGAAGAATAGTTTGCAGTTTCATCAGCAGAAGCTAGCTTCAAGTCTCACAAGGAGTTCCTAGGCCATGCTCTCTCTCTACCAGTCCGCCTTTCGTACATACAATTTCTCAACATTTATACTGTTTTCAAAGTCTAGCCACGTCATTACTGCAAGTTGAATGATTCTGATTGGCTCAGAGAAAATGAACAGTCGTGGTAAATCTCCACACATTGTCAGTTAATCAGGTTCACGTGTCCATAGATCACTTGTTGACGTCTTCACCCCGGAATTAGGCACGTAGTGACCTTCCAGGTCTGGAGCAGGCGCCAGCTTGTCCAGAACAACATACTGTCACTCTTCCTAGGATGCCCGTTGTACACCCTCAATACTGATCTGTAACACAGAATTCTAGCGCACATACACAGATACACAGTCTCTCCAATGTTGGAGTTGGTTGAGCTCCCGTTCGGACCAGAAAGTTTCCCAAAACATACTGATAACATGTGCTTTCTCTCAGTAAAAGGTACAGACAGTATTCACCATAATTCTTTAGTGTTTCAGTAAAAGGAAATAATATAAAATGAATAAAATATAATATAAAATGAAAGACAAATCCATATTTCATCTCTGGAAGCTGGGCTAAGTGAGCAAACACTGTCATTGCACTCCTGTCAGGTTAGGGGTGTGTGATACCTCCAAAATCCAAACACATAACTGAAATCAAGTGTTTAGCGACACATCACACATCCCTAGGCCAGACCCTCAGTCACTACTCAGAGACCAAATACAAACTTTAGAAAACATAGAGGAAGAAACAACATTGGTCCTATTGATTTAGTAATATAACTGGAAAGAATCATTAAAAATCAGGAAGGATATTGATTCATTATTTGATTCTAAATTTAATTAGGATATATAGATATAGGTCCATTGAAGCGGCAGTCCTTTCAGAACAAACACTTGTCAAGGAAAGCTGACAAGACACTATTTCATTAAAGTAAATCTGCTAAATTAAGTTCACTTGACTATGCACTTTTTTTTGAGTAACAAGATTATTATTTTTTAGTGTACATTTTGCATATAGGTACCTTTTGTTTTTGTTTTTTATCGCTGTGCAGGTAACCCAGGTGAGGTGTAACCCCAATGAGCATAAAACACAGGCTGACTGTCAACTTGAAAATCCTTTTAAAAGAGACTCTGAGGTATGAATGGAGTAATTAAAATGTTCTCAAACCGTCAAGCATGTTTTCGATATATAATCAAATCTGTCAGCCAATCTAGGTTCTTTTTAACACTTTCAGGTTTCATTCTACCTGATACTAAACACGGAAAGGCTTTCCTTGAGAGTGACAGGTGCTAATGTGACTATGTCCCTTAAAACGTAAGAGTCTAGTTGTAATGGTATCTTACCTCTAGTTTAATAGTTAATCAATATTATACGTTTATAGAAGTAGTACTTTAAAGGTTTATTGCATGAATAGCAGTCTACAAGCTCAAGTATAGTTTAAATCTATTACTGTTTGTTTGTGTGTGTGTGTGCATGTGGCGTGCGTGCGTGCTTGTGGGTGGTGTGGTATGTTGCCACAAGGTTAGTAATACCATTCATTTTTGACCTTGTGGGGACATATTTTGGACCCCATGAGGAAAACGGCTTATAAATCATACGAAATGTAAAAATGCTGAAAGTTTTCTGTGATGGGTAGATTTAGGGGTAAGTTTAAGATTAGGAGATAGAATATACAGTTTGTACAGTATAAAAATTATTATTTCTATGGCAACCCAATGTGTGTACGTGTTTGATTTTTTTTTTTTTTTTTTTTTTATCAATAGGATCAGCATTCAAGATATTCCAATAGTTGTTGCAGAAGCGAAAATTATTTTTGAACTGCATCTGAACATCACTGGGTAAGTCTTATTAATTGTTAAACAAAAATATACAATACCATTCAAAAGTTTGCAGACAGTAAGAATTTTTTTTTTTTTTAAGAAATGTATACTTTTATTTAGCAAGGACGCATTACATTGATCAAAATAGACATTTATAATGCTACAAAGATTTCAAATAAATGCTGTTCCTTTGAACTCTATTCATCAAAAAGTCCTAAAACTAAACTGTTTTCAGTATTGATAATAATAAGAAATGTTCCTTATTATTATATAACATATATGATTTGTATTTTTTATCAAATACACTCACCTAAAGGATTATTAGGAACACCTGTTCAATTTCTCATTAATGCAATTATCTAATCAACCAATCACATGGCAGTTGCTTCAATGCATTTAGGGGTGTGGTCCTGGTCAAGACAATCTCCTGAACTCCAAACTGAATGTCAGAATGGGAAAGAAAGGTGATTTAAGCAATTTTGAGCGTGGCATGGTTGTTGGTGCCAGACGGGCCGGTCTGAGTATTTCACAATCTGCTCAGTTACTGGGATTTTCACGCACAACCATTTCTAGAGTTTACAAAGAATGGTGTGAAAAGGGAAAAACATCCAGTATGCGGCAGTCCTGTGGGCGAAAATGCCTTGTTGATGCTAGAGGTCAGAGGAGAATGGGCCGACTGATTCAAGCTGATAGAAGAGCAACTTTGACTGAAATAACCACTCGTTACAACCGAGGTATGCAGCAAAGCATTTGTGAAGCCACAACACGCACAACCTTGAGGCGGATGGGCTACAACAGCAGAAGACCCCACCGGGTACCACTCATCTCCACTACAAATAGGAAAAAGAGGCTACAATTCGCACGAGCTCACCAAAATTGGACAGTTGAAGACTGGAAAAATGTTACCTGGTCTGATGAGTCAAGATTTCTGTTGAGACATTCAGATGGTAGAGTCAGAATTTGGCGTAAACAGAATGAGAACATGGATCCATCATGCCTTGTTACCACTGTGCAGGCTGGTGGTGGTGGTGTAATGGTGTGGGGGATGTTTTCTTGGCACACTTTAGGCCCCTTAGTGCCAATTGGGCATCGTTTAAATGCCACGGCCTACCTGAGCATTGTTTCTGACCATGTCCATCCCTTTATGACCACCATGTACCCATCCTCTGATGGCTACTTCCAGCAGGATAATGCACCATGTCACAAAGGTGCATTATAAGGGATGTTTTCTTGGCACACTTTAGGCCCCTTAGTGCCAATTGGGCATCGTTTAAATGCCACGGCCTACCTGAGCATTGTTTCTGACCATGTCCATCCCTTTATGACCACCATGTACCCATCCTCTGATGGCTACTTCCAGCAGGATAATGCACCATGTCACAAAGCTCGAATCATTTCAAATTGGTTTCTTGAACATGACAATGAGTTCACTGTACTAAAATGGCCCCCACAGTCACCAGATCTCAACCCAATAGAGCATCTTTGGGATGTGGTGGAACGGGAGCTTCGTGCCCTGGATGTGCATCCCACAAATCTCCATCAACTGCAAGATGCTATCCTATCAATATGGGCCAACATTTCTAAAGAATGCTTTCAGCACCTTGTTGAATCAATGCCACGTAGAATTAAGGCAGTTCTGAAGGCGAAAGGGGGTCAAACACAGTATTAGTATGGTGTTCCTAATAATCCTTTAGGTGAGTGTAAATGCAGCTTTGGTGAGCATTAAGTTATTTTATAAATATAGTGTTGTTCTCTTAATAAGAGATTGAATGCTTATCAGAATGGTTGTTTTTTATTATGTATTTTGTCTCTGTAGTCTTGCTAAACCTTCCCAGTTGTTCTTTGGAGGAGAAGTGAAAGATGAGAAAACAATGAAATCAGAAGATGATATTGGCTCTTTGGTCCAGTATGAGTTCAGGGTTGGTGTCTCGTTCCCCCTAATGTTACAGTGATGAATTTCAATGTGGTTGAACAATTGCTATGGAATAGAAAATGAATGGTTATAATTGCCTATATTGTAAATATTAGCATATTTATACCTCCAATAAAAAATAAATCAGTAGCTTATAACTAGAGAGCGCTATTGCATTTATGTCTGTAAAGGTACAGTATTTAGCAGTATATTATACTTATTGGGTTTAGTACAATTAAAAGCCTGTTGATTTGGTGCTTCTTGTGCTTGTACTTTCTATGTCAGATTTTTAACATTGGTCGGCCTCTGAAGTCCTTCGGTTCGGCAGTGCTGAACATTCAGTGGCCAAAAGCAACTAAGGAGGGAAAATGGCTCATGTACCTTGTGCAAATCAGTGATCGAGGAAAGAATATTATTCACTGCACACCATCAGAGGCTATAAACCCACTCAGACATATCAAGGTAATTCCTCCATGGGATATAAAGTTAAATAACTATCAATTATTAACATCAGCTCCCACTGGTTGTACTTTGCAGCTCTCTGTATTTGATGAATGATAAATCCTTTAGACTTCTGGCACTGTGGGCGAGGTCGCTGATGTTATGTGCTCACTTCTTAGGGGTCATCCAGAGGAAGGCGTGAACTAGAGCATGAATCAGGCCTGAAGGCTCTTGCCTCCACTAGTGATTTTTTTCCCCTTTTGGGCAACAAAAGAAAGTATAAAACTCTGGTAATTTCACTTTACACATGATTTTATAGTTACATTACTTTATTTTCATTTCACTACTATCACTAGTTTTATACTAGTATCTTGTGACATATATCAAAGTTTTTAAGGTACTTACCTTTGTCTCTTCCTTGTCTCTATCTCTACCTTTCATGTTGCCGCCCCAGACATGTGCTGACGACTTAAAATGTGTGGAGATAAAGTGCCCTCTTGAGGCAGTGGACAGCGCAGCAGGCATTGTTCTTCATGCTCGCTTATGGAACAATACTTTTCTTGAAGTACACTTGCTGTCATTCTTTTCTTTTTTTGCACTACTGATGGTACACTGGGCAACTTTTTTTGAGCAGTGTTGCATAGCTATGTTGCTTGGGCACTTTCCCATTGAGAATGGGCAACACATTTCTATCTGGATACTTTAGATGGGCCCTGTGTTTCACCTGGTTGCCCGTTGACGGCAACATTGCTCAAAGTGTTGCCCCGTGTATCATCACCTTAAGACTTCGCAGTAACATTTACAGAATGAATTGAGATCAATTCAATTAATTATTACTGAATGTTCATTGCATGTAGTAGTAAAAAGAACTCAAACTGAAAGAGTTACTAGAATTTTTATTTTCAATCCAAATGATTTTAATTACAGCATTTCATTTGGTTTAGTAGCGTATGCGTAAAAAATTATGATTGCTCAGTCTGTGTTGATTAATACAGAAACATTTTATTATTTGAAACTTATGGTAGCTTATGCATGAGTGCTATTGCCAGCACTAATAATTAACAGGAGATTTATTTGAATTAACTTTGTCCAACTTAAATGTTTTTTACGCAATTCAGTTCAGTAGAAATTGTTTTTGTTAGGGGATTCGCATTTTTCGTGATTTGGGTTCATTTGTTGGGTTTTACAGTGTGAGCATAGCTCAACAAATGTATAATAACTAGTTGATTATTGATTAGATGGATTCTTTTACAGGAATATAACTCGTTGAACTACTTGGATATTGTACTGGATGCATCTCTGACCCTTAATGGGACTCGGGAGAATATAGGGATTCAGCCATCCCATACCAAGGTAGATTAGTACTTAGCATATATTAGATAAACCATTTTGATTCATTAGTAGTAGTGATTTAAAAAAAAAAAAAACATGTGCAACGTATAGGCAAAGCTCACTCAGTATTTTTATGACTGATATAGGTGAAGCTAACTGTTTTTCGTGAAAGGAAGCCTGCTTTGCTCAGTCGAGTCCCATGGTGGGTCATTCTGCTCAGCATACTGACAGCACTGCTGTTACTAGCTTTGCTGTTTTACCTGTTATGGAAGGTAAGGTCATCACACATTAACTTAATTGGAACTAATATTTGATTTACCAGAAGCAATTAATACTGTTACATTGTAGATGGAAAAAAAAAATCGAAAAACAAGTGTAATGAACCATTGTATTGTTTTGTGCTCCTCAGTTTGAATGTTTCAATTGTGGATTGTGTGCCAAAGAGAAGAATATTTATTAAGAATCAAGAGAGGAACTTATGACCAAACAGGTGAGTCTTCTCAAAGATGGTCTTCTGATTATGTGGATTTTATTCTTTGTACACAGTTTTTTTAATGTTGTCTGTAAATAAAAAGAATGAATAACTACATAAATGATCTACAAACAACAAATATCTCACAAAATAAAGTTGTAAACAGCATGTTGTATGTTTTACCATTTGATTAACATTGTTGGCCATCTTATAATGTTAATCATAAATCTGAGTATTTAATGCAGTGAAAGAACAAATTACTTCTACATAGTAATGTGTGCTGTCTGTACTATTATAAGTACAGTAATATTCCCTTTTGTAATGTGATAGATTTGACTGTAATTCTGGACGTCTCATGGAGAAGGAGGTGGGGGTGTGCTCAGGAACATCTTCACTGCAGGTGTAAAGATGAGGATGGTGCCAAGCACAGAGACCGTGAGGAATACCCAGAGAAAAATCCTGTCCAGCACCTGAGCCACAAACTTCCAGTCCTGTACTACCTGCAAGAGCCAAAGAATATTCACTAACACTTTACAATAACGTTTTATTTGTTAACATTAGTTAATATAAACTAACAATTAAAAATACTTCGAAAGCATTTATTAATCTTAGTTAATGTTCATTTCAACTTTTTTTAATGACCCTACAAAATTTGAGAATTATATTTTAAATATGAGGGAAGAACAAAACACTAAACTTAAGATATTTATCTGACAAAATTATTTGTCAAAAAAAGGAATAAGCTACAGCTACAGGTTTTATTTTATGCACAAAAAATTGCATAGAAAAGTAGAAAAGCTCACATTGACTACAATATATTCAGCTATTAATATTTTGTTGGCTCTCTTGTTTTTGTATATTCATAGCCTAGCCAAAAATGTACTTGCGTTATCACAAATCAAATGTTCATTTCAACATTTATTAATATATTATTAAAATCAAAGGTTGTATCTGTTAATATTATTTGCTGGAACAGTACTAACATGAACTAACAAGCAACAGTTGTATTAACATTAACAGAGATTAATAAATATTGTAACAAATGTATTGCTCATTGTTGTTTAGTGTTAGTTAATGCATTAACTAATGTTAACTAATGGGATCTTGTTGTAAAGTGTTAACTACCTTAAATTTATTACATCATCATAATTGTCATGACTGGCACATTCATTATCAAATAATAGTCAGCATAACACTAAATTAGCTTTAACATTTTTCTTGTCTTTATCCTCAGCATCAACAGTATGCAGACCGTATTACTGCAAAACATCATTAACTTTATAGAAATATAATATATTTTCTGGCCAGAATATATTTTACATTTATGGTAAATATATAAAGTATTCAGTGCAACTTAAGGAATTATTTTTCAAACTGAAAATAGTTGTATACATTTGAATTTAAACCTTCAAGTGCCAAAATATATGTTGTTCAATAAAAAATACATTTTCAATTTTAAAATGCAAACACAAAATGCATTTTTAAAATATATTTTGGACAAGATAAATATATTTAGATATATACATACAGCATTTATTTAAAATAGAAATGTTTTATAACAATGTAAATGTCACTTTTGATCAGTTTATTGCATCTTTGCTAAATAAAAGTATTTTTTTTATTTATTTGTTTGTTTGTTACTGAACTTAAACTTTAGGGTATATCTAAAAATAGCTTTATTTCTATTAATATTTTCAGTCATTCACTTTACCCTTATCTTAGGACATTTTCAAGTCCTTACCTCCTGAATAAAATGCTCCTTCTTAATGTGACTTGAGATGTAGCGAACGGAGTTGGTGGCTTGCTCCAGCATATTAATCAGAGCCTGACCTTCTCCTTCAGGGCCCTTCTTGTTCCTGGGCTTCAGGTCAGGGCTGTGGGGCTCCAGCTCTGGGTAGTGGTAGCGGTCGGTGTTCCCCCTCATGCAGAGCAAGTGTGGCAGTCTCTGGAGGAACAGTGTGCGCACCCATGGAGACATGGGGTGGTAAGTTGATGAAGAGCGATGGTGTACGTTGATGACAAACACCGTCACGATGATGGAGAGAGTGACAAAGATCATGATAAAAAGCAGGTACTCCCCAATCAGTGGGATAACCTTAGAGGAAGAAGGGATGATCTCCTCGATGACGAGGAGGAAGACGGTGAGAGACACCAGGACGGAGGTGGAGAGGGAGACTTTTTCCCCTTCATCAGAGGGAAGGTAGAAGACCAGCACAGTTAGGAAGGATAAGCCCAGGCATGGAAAAATGAGGAAGAGTGTGTAGAAGAGAGGAAGACGTTTCAGGATGAACGAATATGTTATGTACTGGTAGAAGAGGTGGCCGTCTTGTCGGCTTCCTCTGAGCCCAGTAGCACTGAGAATCTCCCATTCGCCGTTATCAAAGAAGTCGCTTCGGTCCACCTGCTGGTTGATGAGCACAAGTTCAACCATGTTTCCATCATATGTCCAAGAGCCAAACTTCATAGAGCAGTTCTGGCGATCGAACGGGAAGAACGTCACATCCATGGTGCAGGCTGATTTGTAGCTGGCAGGGGGGGTCCAAGTGATCATGCCATTGTACTTCACAATGACTTTGGTCATAATTGAGCCTTCAAAACGTCCATCAGCACTAAAAGTGGACAAGATTAAATTCTTAATAATACAAAATGATTCATTATTGTTGTATCAGTTTATATCACTTACTTCTCGTATAAAACAATGTCTGGGAGCCAGATGCTCTCTGACGGGACTCTGATAGAGGTGATGCCACCATAATTCTCAGGGTTCCAACGCAGTTTATAATCCAGCCATTCCTACAAACCCAGATTATAATTTTGAGTTTATTATGACAAACATATCCAATTTTTTGATGTTTGTTTCATTACTTAACTATTGTCAATGTCAGGTATCATTCACAGAGAACTGCTAATTTAGTCTTCTGCATCATATGCATTTTCTGTTATTTTTTCTCTTGCACCGGAGGTTCAATAATGTTGCTAGAAACAAGCATTTAGGTTTGGAGATTTGTTTTTAATGACCCTGCAAAATTTGAGGAAATTATATTTTTAAATATTTTAAATATGAGGGAAGGACAAAACACTAAACTTAGTTAAGGTATTTATCTGACAAAATTTGTAAAAAATAAATAAATAAATAAAAAAGCTACAGCTACAGGTTTTATTTTATGCGACAATAAAATGCAGACAGCCTGGTCAAAAATGTTATTATTATATAATTTGGCATGTTTCATTGCGTTATCACAAATAAAAAATCCTAATACAACTATGCAATATGCTCACAAAATCTTTAGCAAATTTAATAATCTTTAATCGAAATAATCATTTGAAAAAAGGGTGAATATGTACATTTTCCTAGGCTGGAAATTACTTTTGACCACTACTAGAACAACTGTTATCACTATTATTTGTCATAACCACATTAAATGTAAGGTTTAATTATTTAATGCAGCTACAACCAAGTAAATAATAAAAATGTACAACATTAAAGTAAACTGTTAAAGATTAAAAAATATTATTATTAATTAAAGCATAATTATTAATATGTTTTAATCAATTCTTAATTGATCAAACTAAATAGCAATGCGGAGTACAAATGTGTCTGTAAAAAGGTGAAATTTAATATATACCAGATAATACTAATAATTTGTAATTTCCTAATAAATAATAAATACTAATAAATAATAATTTGTCATATTAAATAATTTGACTTGAATACAACCAATTAATTTACCGGCATACAGTACATTTTTACAGTGATGTTTGAGGTTACTTACCTGCCATAGCCACACATTAGTGGTCATGAGTTGGTTTTTCTCATCCTAAATTCATAAACAGAGAAGAAAGAAAAATAACAACTGAGATATGTATGTATATGTGAGATTCAATATATGTGATTACTTTGCATATCTCAAAGTCTAAATTCTAGTGATTGGATTCTAATCATTTCTAAAGTCTGTTGTAATGCACAATAAACACAGCAAAAGATTAAAACACAGGATTATATTATTATCTATTTTTCTTGAGATTATGAGATCGTTGAGGGTGCTGAGAGGGGTGACTGGAGCCCACATAATACTAGCTGTCTTTATTTATTTTCCATAGCCCTCAAAATCATTGGCTATATCTTTTGATAAACGTCCAGCATAACCACTTTCACAGCCATCGACTCTGAATTACGAGGCACTGGGGCACCTGTGCCTTCAGGCAGTTTTTAAAGCAATAATATCAAACAGGCACATCTGAGCTCTTGTCAAGCAAATCAAATTGCAAGATAAAGTAAGTTGACGTCATCCTTTTTTATTATTATTATTGAGAGGAACAAGTAGCCCTAATGGCACACTTTATTTGCGTGTTTATTATTACTAATTTGTTTTGTCGACACATTAATAAAATGCACTTCGAAGCTGACCGATTTCATGCAGGACACATAGAGCACATTATTTGCTCATTCAGGCTCAAATAATCTTGGATACGCTAGCAATCACAAGAGATGAAATTAATACCTGCAGAATTTGCTGAGCAAATTTTTTTTTTTCAAAACAGGCTGAATTTCTATCAATTTAGTTTGCATAATTTAATCACAAAGGGAAATTGTACACTGATGGATTTGTGTGGAGCACACTGTTAAAAACAGGACAGCTCACTGGATCTCTGCTCTGTTAATAATTCAGCCTCCCATCATATGAGTCTTCTGAACAGCAAAACCCTTTCAGAGAAAGAGCGAGGCAAAATAAAACCAGGAGAATGGGAAAAAAAGATGGAGGAGGGGAGCAACAGTAAGGCAATATTTTCTATATATAGGCTCTAAGGAATACCTAATGTAGAGAGATGTATCGGCTTCATAAGTAAATGCCGTTCAAAACCATGGACAGCTCCAGCTGCTGTATTTCAGCACCATAGACAGAGACCATCAAAATAAAGCTTCCAAAAGGAGTTTAAAAAAGCTGGAATTGCATGTTTGTCTCACCACATCCACTAGCTGAGATATCTTCAAGCCAAAGCGGACCTTCACAGTGTGGTTTGCATGCAGAACAGGCCTGACCCAGCGCTGGTACCCCTGAAACAAGTCCCTGAGCAGAGCATCTTCTCTTTCTGCCAGAGATACAAACTCTCTAGCTGCGGAGTATGAACACACACACACACACACACTTATTACATTACATCACATTACTAATATAATTTCTACAGAATGTACAGTCATTGTTTATACTGTCTCAATTGATCAGGTAGTAATGTTACATTCTAATAGATAAAATAATTGTGTTCTTTAATGAACTACTAAATAGTCCAGTTATAAAAGTGGGAGTCATATGAATAGAGACTACACTAAGTACACTAAGTGTAATGACATACACACAAGGACAGACAGAAACCAGACACTTCATAGACATGGCAGTCAGCAGAAGTCCGCTCACTGCGTCCTCCACAAATTGTTTACTGACCTCAACTGAGGACAAGTGCACTCAATCAGCTACACTTAGCGAACAGATAGCATATCAAATAGAATCATAAATCTATCTATCTATAAGATTTTTTTTAATTCGTAATTTTATTGCTGGCACAAAGAACCAAACTTTGTTCAACGACTCATTCAAGATGTGGTATGCAATGCATAAATCATTCTGATAATAAAAAAAATAGCCATTACAAATTGATTTCAGATAATAAAACAACTCAACTCTTGAGTAAAAATTTGTATAGTCTATAACTAATAAATAAAACAATAAAAAAGAGATTGGTTTGCACTTACCAGGCGTGGTGGCGATGATGCTGGTAAACAGGGTGAAAAGACCAATGGCTGCCAACGTCATTTCGGGAGAAAGTATTTTATATTGGCGGGACACCAACTAAGATAAATTTGAACGGATTAAATGCTATTTTAAAGCAACTTTTCATAGCAAATCAAAAAAGTTTGTAGTTGTTATTTTCTGTGAAAACTACACGTTAAAGCAGTAAAAGCAGAGGATGGGAGCGAATCACTCCCAGAGAGAATCCATCCAGGGGCGCGCGCGCTCCGGTCCCACAGCAGGAGAGGAGAGGAGGAGGCGCGTACCGTGCCAGTTTAAAGGGACAGATGAATGTATTGCTTCACCAAACAGATCACCATCCTCAGAAAATGTTGCACAGTGTCATTTTTTTACCAGGGTAGCCAACAACAACACATTTTTAGTAAGTGTAAATTGCATATTGCATTTTTTTTTTTTTTTTTTATAGAAAAATATTTTAAAAGTTAGTGAAAAATTGCTCAGCTGGTCAACAACACCCTATTGAAAGTTGAATTTACTATTTTTAGATAGAATATTTAAGATATTAAATATATTTAAAAATATGTTATACATTTTATAATAACAGGCAATTGGGGGAAGTAATTGCATAAACTATATATATGTTATAAATGTATGTTCTGATGTAAATTAAGCACATGAGGCTGTGTTTTCTCACACTGGTCACAAATGTGACCACTGAAATGTTTACATGTATTTTGAGCATGATTTATATGAGGCATGAGACAGAGCAATCTTAATACATTAATAACAGACTAAATATGTTACACAAATGGTAGTTATATACTATGTGTTTCCTTTTGTCATTTTGACAGACATTATCTTTCAAAGGGGAAAACTGTAATTAAACATTCATCGTCATATCACTGTTTAGACAAGGCATGTAAAAATGAAATCAAGAGTCTCAACTCTCATTTATATAACTCTTTCTGCATCATTAAAACAAATGTGACCAATAGAATTAAAGGGGTTAATTATATATAATTATATAAAGGGGTTAGGGGTTATATATATATATATTTGTATATTTGGCAAAGACCAAATCAAACAAAAGTAATTAAAATTGCTCAACACAACAACTTCTAATGATTTAGGTGTGCTTGATCAGCTACTAAGGGTTTGTTGAGTGTCACATTTGACTGCATGTTAGAAATAAGTCAAAAGAATGGTACAAAAAGTTAAGAGAAGATATCATTGCCCTTCACAGATAAGTAACAGGATGAAAGATAGTGAAGGCACTAAATATTCTTAGAGACACCATTGGAAGCATAGTTTGCAAGTTCAAAGTTAAAGGAACAGTGGTTACACTACCTGGATGGGGCAGAAAAAGGAAGCTATCAACAGCTGCAACCAGATATCTGAGAAGGCAGGTTCAGAAAAACCCTTAAGTGACTGCAAAAGACCTGCTGCAAAACTTGGTGGCAACATACACTGAGGTTTCAGCTTGTACAGTAAGGTGCATACTAAACGCATGTGGTTTCCATGCCAGAACTCCAAGATGTACACCACTACTGACCCAAAAGCACAAGAAAAGTCAGCTCCAATTTGCTCAATCCCATAAATAAGCCACAGAGGTTTTGGGATTCTGTTCTGTGAAGCAATGAAACTAAACTGGAACTTTTAAGCCCTATGGATCAGCGGTATGTCTGGAGGAAGAAGAATGAACCATATGCTGAAAAGAACACTCTGCCTACAGTTATGCATGGTGGGAGCTTTGTGATGCTCTTGGGCTGCTATGCATCCTCTGGCACTGGAAACCTGCAGAGTGTGGAAGGCAAGATGGATTCATTGAAGTATTAGGAAATCCTATGAAAAAAACGTGCAGTTACCCTAATTCTGGCCCTTCTTTGAGCACCACCATGCATTCTAACTCCTCAATCTCTACATTGTCCTCGTCCAGGCATACACATACATTCCTCTCCCTTGCCCATATCCCAATCCTCTCCTTTGTCCTGGTACTCATCTTCCTCTCCCTCATGCAGGCATTTTTCTTACTTTCTTTGTGTTGCTCTATATTGTTCCTTTTTCACACAAGATAAGCCCAAAGAGGCCCTCTTTTACTGTATACCATATGGTCATGTGATTGAAAGAACATCAACACCTGAACAATTCCTAGATGGGAATCAGTTTATATATTTGCTTAACTTCAATCAGCTGTTTCTCAGTAGCAATGGAATAAAATACAGGGGATGTATTTGTGTTTCAATTCACAATATAAACTGCTGTTTACCTTGACTTTAGCCTATAAGTTATGTTTAGAACATAATGTTATCTGTTCTGACATACAGTGTTAAAGCATTGGTAAATCTGGCAGTAAAAATCCATTGTTTTGCTCTTGGTTGAGCTTGTGTGTTAATTGTACAGCTTACACAGATAGATGTTGTGCTAACTGTGTTAAGAGTTTAGGGGGGGGTTGTAAAAGTATTGAAAAAAATTGCCATAGCGATTGTAAAAAAAACTGTAGTACTAAGTACTAAAGTACTAAAGATGCTTGCCATGAAGGGGTTGAATAATTCTGAGACTGCAGTGATTAAAGGTGCACTATGTAACATTTTTGCAGTAAAATATTCAAAAACCACTAGGCCAGTGTTATATTTTTTGTTCAATTGAGTAATTACAATATCCCAAATGTTTCCAACTATTTGTAAATTGTGAGAAAATTGCTATTTTAACCAAGGAACCGGGACGTGTGAGGGAGTCGCCTGTCAATTGCGTCATATCTGCGTTACCCTCGGTTTCCATTTTTTATTTTGCAGAAACGCTTTACTCTTACTGCAGTGTGCAACAAGTGTCATAGCAGCCGCCGAGCGAATGCACAGAGGAACGTCATAACATCATTTTCAACACACTCAAATGTATCTAATAAAACAGAGCTGCGTTACCTCATAATCATGACCAGAAAAGCGGAAATGGCGCCGGCGACTGTGGCATAATAAAAGTCCCGCTGCTTGCGAGGCGTGTGTTGCGCAATCGCTCCAGCTGCCTTGCTCAGCTCCCACAACACTCGGTCCTGCTCTGCTCCATACTACAGTAACGTTAATAATCGCATCCATGAACATGATTTCTGCCTGAGTCATATCCCGATTCTTTTCCACCGGCTGTGAGGTGAATACCACATGTCCCAAGATTCTGCGCTCAAACTTGGCTTCATCAAGCTACGCCTTTGTTTTGTTTTGTCGGAAAAGTTAGTGCACCTTTAAAAGATGCATTTTAAGTTGAATTTGGGGAAACCCCTTGAAACATTTGTTGTGTTGAACTATATCAATTACTTTGATTTGTTCATTGCAAATTGCTGAAAGTCTGTATTTTGCGAATAAACCTGATTTGCAATAGGAGTTGAATCATTTTCACTACAACTGTATATATATATTATGTCATTGCAAATGCCTAAAACACTAATTAATGTGATGATGTTCAACAGTGTTAATTTAATAAGTGGTTTTAGTGGTGTCTAGCTAGTCATTTGTTCACTTTAAGGGGCGGGGTTTCAACACGGGGTCAAGGGCTTCAGAATGAGAGCGAGAGCAGCGAGCTATATTTCTCTTTTCTGTTATGTACGGCATGGGTTGCGATCTAAACAGTAGCCCTGCAGCTCTTTAATAAAGTCTCAGAACAAGAAAGAACCATATATATATATATATATATATATATATATATATATATATATATATATATATATATATATATATATATATATATATATATGTGTGTGTGTGTGTGTGTGTGTGTTGCAAGTACAGAAAATTATGCTACATACTGCAGCTTTGGCCAGTCTTGTATAAAAACATTTAAAATGTTTATTTTTGTTATATGAAGGTTAAATTTAAAATGGTCTTGGAAACAGTATGCACTAGTCTAGAGTGTGTTTGTTTTCAACAACCTTACAGAATTCTAATAAAAAGCGTCTCTCGTGTTAACACTCAAACTGAGTCCAAGCAGCAGCTCAGGCAAACATATCTTTGCAGCATTCATGGCTACTGTCTAAGCTCAGACGATTTTCTGCTCCAGTTGGAACCAGCTGTGGCCTCCGTGAGGGTCTGTGTCACTTTTCTCTCACACTATTGCATGTGATTCTGAATCATTCGGAATATGGGAATAAACTTCACTGGATAACAAAAACATGGTCAAATGTTCTGATACACATCAGAACTCTCAGTCGAATTCAAACATACACTGATAGAATCGGAAAACAGCATTGCAAAAGCAAAGTTAAGTGAAGTCTACCTTGGTATTATTGCATTTTGGCATTATGATTTAATGCTTGCTGACTCACATTCTGTGCTTGTTAGCTTCCTTCATCAACACTGCATTTGCATGTCTGCATGCATAGATGGCTGTCTTCAGAAGGGAGCAAAACAGACTGGAAAATGACTTAAATATTCATAGACTCCTTTAAATAATGCATCTCAGCCTCCATTTGCACACTCCCTTGACTGCACTGTCGCCACCTGTCAAATCAGCAGAGCCACAGTCATGATGAGTTAACACTGACAAAACACTAAAAATATGAGTCCTGAGAAATTAATACAGCAAAAATACAGTAACCCCAGCAAGAAGGATTGCTGATTAAAGTAATGAGAAGGTGAAAAGGCCCCCTTCTGCATTGCAGATGCATGCTTTGTTTTTTTATTTATCAGTGTAGTGGTAAAAGCAGTCATGTGGAAGCGTAGAAGAACAGATTTTTTTAAAGATTGTGCTAAATACACTGAATATTTTGTAGCAAACTTAAAGGGATAGTTCACCCAAAAATTTAAATTTTGTCATCATTTAGTCACGCTTAAGTTGTTCCAAACCTGTATAAATTTCTTTGTTCTGCTGAACACAAATATTTAGAAGAATGTTTGTAACCAAGCAGATCTCGGCAGCCATTGACTTCCATAGTGGGGGGGAAAATACCATGGTAGTCAATGGCTGCCGAGATCTGCTTGGTTACAAACATTCTTCCAAATATCTTCCTTTGTGTTCAGCAGAACAACAACATTTATACAGGTTTGAAACAACTTGAGCGTGACTAAATGATGACAGAATTTTCATTTTTGGGTTAACTATCCCTTTAATAAAAAAGTTAATGTTCATGTAAGTTCACGGTGCATTAACTAATGTTAACCGACGCAACTTTTGATACAAATATATTAGTATATTAGCCTAGAAATCTAGACGCACCCTAGCGACAGCAAATGTAATTTGTAGCCAGGGTCGTCTAGCAACTCTCCGTTGGCTTGCGAGATTAATAAACCAAACTCTAGCCAGGCCAATCACATAGTGTATAGAGTAGGTGGGTGGGCTTAACATAATGACAGCAGAGTCACGACGGATCTGCCTGAATGTACAAGCACGCCCGCAATTCTCATATTCTTTTCGCAAAAATGGCAACAGTCGTGCTCCATTACCATAACATTTGTTGGCTTACAGGAATCTCTCCATCAAACTTTTCCACAACACACCATACGCGGAACACTCCCCCATGGACTAATTTCCGTCGTTCTGACTACGTCACCTCCTTCTTTGCTCTGGTTGGTTGTAGCGCTATCCTATTGCGTGCAGAGGGAATTTGAAAGACAACCATTTATCACGCCCCTCGGATTGAGCCCTGCCAATGGTGTGTTCCCAGATCCAACATCTTGATGTGGGTCTGGCTTGTCAGGCTGTTACTATATAACATTTACAAATATATTAGTAAATGTTAAAATTAATATTAACTGCTGTAGAAGTACTGTTCATTGTTAGTTCATGTTAACTAATGTAGTTAACTTGTATTAATAAATGAAACCTTATTGTAAAGTGTTACCAAATTACCTGAAGAGATTTTTCCTTAAGAGAAATGAATGATATGCATACTACACATCAGCAGTAAAATATATGTAAATGAAAGAGCAAACATGACACAATTTTGTATGGTTTTAATTTACTTTTCTAAATATATCACATAATCATCATAATAAAATAACATTATGATAATTATGTTAAGCAATCATCAGTCATTCCAACGGCAGCACGTAAAAAAAAATCGGCCTGTAAATATGTCAATTAAAATGCTGTTGCAAGAAGCTGCCTATGTAACTTTTAAACCAATCTAATAGTATAATAGGGGGAAAAAACAAATGTTAAAGAATGGTACATGCATGTGTGTACAGTATGTTAAGGTGTAAAATCTAAGTTCCAGTAAACAGCTTATTATTATTATTATTATTATTATTATATCCACATCGCTATTGAGCTAGGATTGACTTTTTTTAAAAGACAGTTTATACTTTACTCATAATGCGTCAAAGCATCTTAAACACGTTTCAGGTCTATAATGAGCTCCTCTGATGTACACAAGTTTTCTTTATGTAGATGTGCATTGATCTGTAATCCTGCAAAATAACATTTTGGGAATTTCTGAACATTTGAATACGTTTCAGAAAAACTGAGCCATTTTGGGATTTGGGGAGTTACTTTCTTTGAGAGGTTAGAGAACGCTGAGGCCTCCAGGGCTAAATGTTGTGGATGAATGACAGCTCTGAAGGGGTTCTGAGTTCGGGTCAGTGTTAGAAGCAGATAAATATTCAGTGTGTGTCCAGTATTGTGCTCTGATTCAACGGCATCTAAGAATTTTATGTCATTGTGCATTGAATGGTACGCTTAACACTTTATGAAATGTGTCAGGTTTGAAGTCCATTGTTGGGTTTTTGCTACAATATTTATTGAAATAAGCAGGTTGTCATGTCAAGTTCATGATAAGACTGGGTTGTGTGGTGTGCACTGAAAATAAACAAATGTGGGTTGGGTTGAAGTTGGTCTGACTTTATGTGATCTACAAGTCATCAGTGGTGGGTGTGTTATAGCTCTTGAAGAGCGGCTGTGTAAAGAGGCCGAGGGTTCCTGTAACGCACACTAAAACAAAGATCCACAGAAACAGACGGTCAATCACCATAGCCACGTATTTCCAGTCCTCGATGATCTGTGAGAAAGACAGAATATGCACTGATTAATTTGAATTAATTTGTGAAATACATGTATTTAAACAACTCTAAAGACATTATCTGTATAGTTTAGTAGTGCAAGTGTTGTGTGTAAGATTATTATTTAGCATATATATATGAGGTATGCACCAAAACAAGGAATTCAATTTGCAGACTTTCAGTGACAGAAGTTTGTGTAAGTTGCTCACACTCTTTTGCTGCTTTTTCTTAATTAGCTTAATTGTACTGAAATCTAGACCTACACAAACGTGTTGGAACACATTACAACATCTATGTTGTTTATTTAATTTTATTTAATAAATGAACTACCAAATATGGGTGTTTTGAAATTGTAGCTATTTTGCTAGCATACAGTCAAACCAAAACTTATTCAGACACCAGATATAAATGTTTTACTAGTGGGTGCAGGACACTACAGTTAACTTATGTAAGTGAGGATAGCAAAATAAAGTAAACTGTGACATATTATACCCAAAAATTCCCAAAATGGACTACCAGTAAAATTGATACAAATTTGGGACCAAAATGATTCAGACACTTTGACCTGACCATGTTTTGCTTAAGTGTTTTTGCGATCTTTTACACCACAGATTGAACAAAATGAAGCATTGCTTGGTAATTGGTTGACCTAAATTGGTATTATCTAATTGTGTACTTGAATTTAACAGCTGGCAGCTGATTGGTTGATTGTTCCATTACATACCTTTCTATCAAAGTTATCTGACATTATCAAGATGAATTTGTTCTGACACAGTTTAACTGTGAGTTCTTGTCATATTTTATTACCATTTTCTAAACTATAGCGGATAAACTGTGATAATGTGAGAAAATTGTCTGAATAAATTTTGGTTTGACTGTATAACAATATATAAAATGGCCAATATTTAAGCATATTAAACTAATTATATATATATATACATACATATATACTTTTTTTTGTTCTTTGATTTACATTAAATGACAGACATCACAGCAGCGGGTTTATTAGGCTGCTGTCACTTTAAGATCTGAAGCACATGAAGCGGATCTGACACGCATCCTATGTCCTCACAACTCTTCGCATTCATTTAATGGTGCACTGTGTAAATTTTAGTGGTGAGGTTGCGAATTGCAACTGCCCACCCCTCCCTTTCTAAGCACATAGAGAAGCTACGTTGGCCGACACAGGACAAAGATGTCGTCGTCTGAGATAGCTGAGAGAAGCTAGCGCTCTGTAGAGCAGTTTGTCCGTTAAGGGCTACTGTAGAAACATGGCGGTGCAAAATGACGACTTCACTGTAAGGGGACACGTGGTGTATATAGATAGAAATGGCTCATTCTAAGGTAATAAAAACCTAACGATTCATTATGTAAGGTCTTTATACACCACTGAAAACATAGTTATGTATATTATACTGCTTTTCTGTCAATAGATCCTCATAAATACTACACACTGCACATTTAACACTTTTTAACTCCTTTAAGACTGTGTTTAAGAGGATACTCAACAAAGCTGACATTTTGGCATACTTTTGTCTGTATGCCAATTATTGGTTGAAATTGCTCCTTTTTTTTCAATATATTTGAGTGAAAGTCCATCCAGCACTCACCCCTTCATCATCATCCTCATTCTTCAACTTGTCAGCAATGTATCGGACCCCCTTCACAGCCTCCTCCATGTCTGCAGAGCACTTTACCGCAATTCGCTTACGAAACTCTGTGTTTTCCTGCAACTCGCCAGGTCTCCAACCAATGTGCTTGGCAGAATCTTCATTGACAAAGAAGGTGGAATCTGTCTCATCAGCCTCACTTTTCGCTGGGAGATCAGATGAAGGGCACTGCTGGTGCTTTCTGCGAAATTTCTCTCGTTTGTTGGACTCTCCTGGTCGTCGCATGAAGAGGAAAGCAGGCACACGGGCCAGGAAGTAATATTTAACCCACTTGGGCATAGTGTGTGTGCTTGGGGACCGATGGTGCACGTTCAGCACACACACGCTTGTAACAATTGAAAAAGTCACCAACACCATGGTGAACATCAAGTACTTTCCGATGAGGGGCACAGCGAGTGAGGTCGGAGGTACGATTTTGGAAATCAGTAAGAGGAACACAGTTAAGGCCAGAAGAACAGAAATACACAAAGTCATCTTCTCCCCACAGTCTGATGGAAGGTAGAAAACTAAGATGGCCAGTGAAGTGATGAGAACACAAGGGATGATTAGGTTAATGGTGTAGAACAGTGGTTTGCGTCTGATGATAAAATCATACGTTATATCCAAATACGTGACGTCATTAGGGTCTTCGTTCTTGCGACCAGGCAAGGAGACAATATCCCACTCACCGCTTGGCTTGAAGTCATCACGACTGGCAAAGTCTGACAGCAAGATGAGGTCGATTTCTGTGTGATCATAAGTCCATGAGCGGAACTTGAGTGTGCAGTTTTGCTGGTCAAAGGGGAAGTCCCGGACCTCAATTTTACAGGCACTCTTATAAATAGCTGGTGGTAGCCAGGCAACCTCACCGTTATTTGACACGACCGCATTGGAGTAGAAAGACACTTCATATGTCCCATCAGCACTAAAAATGACAAACACATTTTAAAGTTGTTTTTTTAAAGAACAAAAGCAAAGTATCCTATTTTGCCTGTGTGGATGATAAAGTGCATAATAAAGGTGAAACTCAAAGCTGATACTATTATCCAGAGTGCCAGCTCATCATCATGCAAAAAACTCTGTCATTCTAATCTCAGTCTCAATTCCTGAGATTAACGCAGTAACTCTGTCCTTGGAAAAGGTGAAACCCTGCATCGATGCAGCATTGTAAAAAGGTTACAAAATCTCCTGATTACAAAGTCTTCTGCTACCACCTGTATTTTTTATAAGGATTCAACCTTTGCATAAATAAAACCTCTTCTAAATTATTTAAAGAGATAGTTCAGCAAAAGAAAAAAGTCTTTATTTACTCATCCTCTTGTCTTAAAGAGATGAAAAGGGTTTTCTTTTCTTTTTTTGCGCATACAATGAAAGTCAATAAGAACCAGTGTGGTTTTGGAAACCACTGACTTTAGGGCTTTTCAGACTTTAAATAGTTAACCCTGGGTCTATAAAAGTAAGAATAAAACAGTCTCTCCTTTACTCCAATTGTTGTATTTTCTGTCGATGTTTGACATTTTTCCTCTCAAACGCTGATACTGTTTACACAGCATGCCGTATTTCCGTGATTGTCCAAAGAACGTGAATATGAGGCACGCTATTGTTTGTTGTAACATTCTAACAGCTGCATCATTTCACACTGCACAAGTTTGGCACCGCAAAAACAAGAGCCGGGTGAACCCTGGGTAAAAAGCGGTGCTAACACCCCTTCTAAATTACAAGTGAAACGTTCCTTTACCCAGGGTTAAAAGCAGGGGCGGCGTTTACGTATGGCAGTTGCCATACCCTGGCGTTCAGACAAGCAGGTGAAATAAGCCGCTCATGATGCTGCTCTTTAGCTCTGTTGCAGCTTTGAAAAGCAAATTTAAACAGTCTACCGCCGTGTCAGATGCGATCTCGAACCGAGATCAATCAAAAAATCACAGCCAATCAGAAGTGGGCGGGCACTGACTGCATTCGCAACGAAATTGATAAGTAGCCTACAATATCGAATTCCTAAATAGTACACAATTTTAGCTTGATTAAAAATACATACTGAGTGACTGAAACAATTTTTTAAGATCTGAGGTGAATTATCCACTGTTGGTTTCAGTAAGGATGTCTAATAAAGGTCACGAAAAATTATATTCAAACTCACTTTAAATTCTTTTTACATTAAATAAAGCACGTAAACTGCACTTTTTATACTTTGTATGTTGTTCCAGCCACAACGTCGCATAAATAAAAACAGTAGCCTAAAATAAATATATTTTTTCTCAAGTGTCGCGTTTAGTTAGGACACAGTGAAGGCTTATAGGACTGTTTCAGTATTTGCATTGATTTTGTATTGTTGTTAAATCTGTTGTTAAGTTCTTTTAGTGGATTTTTGTCCACATTTTGTTTAGATATAATGTGATTATTTGGGAATGTCGTTGTTGTATGGCCAGAAGGACTTATGCCATACCCTAGGTTTTTGTGAAACGCCGCCACTGGTTAAAAGCGGTGTATAGAATGTCGATACGTGCAGTTTTAAAAGCCCTTTTGTGTATCAACAAAACGGTTTTCAACAGTTCTTAAAAATATTCTTTTTTGTTTTCTGCAGAAGATATAAAGTCATTAAGGTTTGGAATGACATGAGTTTAAATAAATGATGACAGATTTTTTTTTTTGTGTGTGAACTATCCCTTTAAGTGTTTACAAGTTAAAATAAAATCAGAACAAAATACATTGCTGTATTTTAAGTGCTAAAAAGTTTCTCACTTGTTGTACAGGACAATGTCAGGCAGCCATATATGCTGGGAAGGAAGGCGAACTTTCCTGATCCCTTCATACTCCTCTGGATCCCACATCAAACGGTAATCATTCCATACCTGCAAAAGACACACGCCTTAGAAATCTATTTCGAAAAAATTACAGCCTAAACCCAAAAGTTCCACTGCTCATACCTGAGTAAGCCAACAGTTGGTGGTCATGATCTGCTCTCTCTCATTCTGAAATACAAACATTAACATATAACATTTATATAATCAAAAGTAATTAGTGGCAGCTTTTACGTTTCAACTACCCACCACACTGATGAGCTGGGCAAGGGACACTTGGATTGCAATGGTGACCTGCTGGCTCTTGTTGATCGCAGGCCGGATTAGCTTGTTGTATCGGTCAGGAGAGAGTAAATAGTTTACCAATCGCTCCTCCACCTCTGCACAGCATACAGCTGAAAAACACAGACATAAACAGTTATTTTTTTTAAAAAAAAATTTTGAAAATGGAAGAAATTGTTTACTTAGGATTTATCTAAATAACCTACACATATGTACGTAATAACCACAGAATTTCAAACACCATTAATACACTGCAAATGTAAAATGAACACTTGTGCCAAATGTGGCAAAAATGGGTAAATATTGGTCAGTATTTATTATGAATCTAAATAAAAGAGAAAAGCCTTATAATATACTAATATACTCTACAGGTATAGGATTAAGCATTTTTCTTCTTTTTAATCAAATAAATGCAGCCATGGTGAGCAGAACACAGTGTCTACACCGGACACGAGCGTCACAACATAATACAATAGAACACATTATAACGAGCGATGCTGTCTATACGAGATGTGGCGCGTCACAACACCACAAATCTCCGATGCTGATGCCCCATTCTATTTCTGACATACTTCAATCATTCACACTACTTCTGACCATAGACTGTAAAAAAAAATATGGACATAGTGTCCGTGAGGTCACCCGTAGGTTTCCGAAGAGCAGTTTTGAAGCGTAAAGTCGGCCGTTGCCATCCATCTTTTTTTTGGAGCCTGTCCCTAGCGGCAAGTCGATGAATTGCAGCTTAAGTCGCTTCCGTATTGGCTTCAACTAGGGGAGGTTGCCGCTTGCTTCTGACACACCCCTTCTTTATCACATCTTGTGTAAACAGCCTCAAGCTGTCAGTGTAGACATGGGGCCAGATTTACTAACAGCTTGCGCCAACGCAAACCCTCTTTTAGCATTAAAAAACTACTGTCAGAATTTACTAAAGACACGCAGTGAAAAATCTGCACTGAAAAGGCGTGGACTGAGTTATTTTTGTGGCTGACCTTATATATGCATTTGTAGGAGTTTCCCTTTCAGACACAGAATTTATGGGAGGAGAGTATTTAAATGAATCACGCGAGGTGATTTACTAAGGTTTGCGCTCATCAATTTACTGGTATTTGCGCCATTATTTACCGCCCAAAAAAGCACGTCTTAAACCAGACGCTAATGTGCGCTGCTCTTGGTAGATTGCATTGGTCATTATGGAAATTATCCGGCTGCGTTGCTGTGCTTTAATTTGCGTGTCGTCAGTAGATCACGCACAGAACTTTCCGCTCCCATCGGCATTGCACTCTCACGCTAATTTGCCCTGTTTAGTAAATCTGGCTCATGGTGTAAGAGACTTCTTTCAAAAACATTAAAACAATTCAGCAACCCCAAACTTTTGAACGTTAGTGTAACTTAAAGAAAAAGATCCAAAAATGTCTAATTAAAAAGATAAATAAAACTCAATTACTGTTATGTGTCTTCCAACAGCCTTTACATAGAAGAAAACTTACCATCAAATGTTTAACAAAATTCTTTCTTCTGTTCTCAAGTTCTTTTCTACTGTTGTCATAACTCCTGAATAAAAACAAACTCCAAAATAACAACATAAATACATAAATACATGGTCAAATGCAAAGAATTATAATTTAAGGAAATAATATGAAAAATAGTTTCATGGCCAATAAGAACTTGTGATAGATTTTCTAAATTTACCCCTCATTAGCAATTGTACCTAAATACTAGGTTACACTTTATTTTAAGGTGTTTTTGTTACAGTGTAATTATACATTTAAGTACTGAGTAATATTAATTAAAAACATGTACTTACTATAGGGTTAGGGTTAGATTAGGTTTGGATTAGGGCTAGTTGTGTGTAATTATGCATCATTTACTGTTATTACTGTAGTAAGCACATGTAACATATAACAAAGACTGTAAAATAAAATGCTACCCAAACACTATAGGCCCAAAAGTACGTTTCAGAAAGAAGCAAAAGAGAAAGCCCAAAACTCTACTGGTGTTTCTGTACCTCTGTCTCTAAGGGACAGCAAGTCAGGACAAATGACATCACTCTGTGGACAAGCAGTGTGCTGTGGGGACAGCGAGTACAGAGACTACAAGATTAAAGTTGACAGAAGAAGCACTGGGGCAGCAGTCAGCATTCAACACACAATCACCCAGCCTGTGCTCAGTGAGACATACTCCATCTGACTAACAGCTCAACAAGTACAGCTGAAGCATGCAAGAAATTGAATGAACACCATGATAATCAATTTTGGGAGCCATATGCAAACGAGGCAGAACCAATCTGAAACTCTCCAAGAATATCTCAAAGCTGAGAGTAAAAATTCTCTTAGACAACCATCTTTTGAGTGATCTTTTTTTTTTAGGTTATTTGAAAAGGCAAAGGCACCAGACTGTGTATACACAGATAAATTACTAATATTTACTAAATACACTTTGTGGCGAGGTGGACAAGCGAGAGACGTGGGAGGCGCGAGCGAGACCGGTGCGTGATTGAGAATGAGCGTCACCTGCGAGGCACACCGAGTCTCGAGTCCTCTCATGAGGGAGCTCGGAGGCATACAAGGACGAGCGATACCAGTGAAGGACGAGAGAGGACCAGGCCTGGACTTAACGTTGTGATTTGTTTATGTTTTATTATGTGTGTGCGTGGCAGCCGTCCGTGAGGGGCTGCCCGCATTACTTTCGTTTTGTTTGTTTGTTTATTTATTAAAGTCTTTTAAATGTTTGCCGGTTCCTGCCTCCTTCTTCCCTGAACAAAGAACTGTATTACACACTTGTTTAATGCTATTCAATGGATTGTGACCTGTCTTAATAATGTATTTATTATGTTCTGTATTTCGTCTTAGCAAATAGTGCCATATTAAATTATCATTTAATGAATGCATTATTCAACTGACAGCTCTATTAGAAACATATCTCCAAAAACAAGGTAATAACAATCTGTTTTATGAATCACTCTAAGTGCATGTTGATGCTACCTGTGGTAAATGTCTCTTAAAAATGTCAAATTCCATTACCCCCTCAAATGAATTAACACATCCTTTACGAATCCAGACAGTTACATAATGAGCCCCATTCATTTGTAAATAAGATGCACTGAAGCAACAATCCCCATGATTCACAGACAGCATCATAGGGTCATAGAAGCCCTATGCCACATCTCTCATTAAGACCCTATGGGGATGATCATTCTTTAATGCCAAACATGAGTCAGCAGTTCAGCCCATCACTGCCCCATCAGCACACATTCTCTTTATCACAAGCTCTCATATTACAGCATAGAAAGCAGAGTCTGACAGTAATTATCATAATAAAGGGTTAGTGAGCAAAATGGCATGACAATAAATGAACACAACAAACAAAGCAGCAACCATGTTAGTTCTCGTTTTCAGTTGCATCATGTTACGTATTATGTGAAACAGAAAAAAAACACACATGCACAACATATTGTGTGTGTGTGTGACCAATCACGCTTCTCTGTCTGGCAATCCAATGGACGAGTCTGGGTCTAGGAGAACGGTACTTGCCTGACTGTGTAAAGTTTGGTGGAGGGTGGATTATGATGTGGGTTTTTTTTTTTTAGGGGTTGGGCTTGGCCCCTTAGTTCCAGTGAAAGGAACTCTTAATGCTTCAGCATACCAAGACATTTTGGACAATTTCATGCTCCCAACTTTGTGTGAACAGTTTGGGGATGGCCCCTTCCTGTTCCAACATGACTGCGCACCAGTGCACAAAGCAAGGTCCATAAAGACATGGATGACTTGACTGGCCTGCACAGAGTCCTGACCTCAACCCAACAGAACACCTTTGGGATGAATTAGAGCGGAGACTGCGAACCAGGCCTTCTTATCCAACATCATGCCTGACCTCACAAATGTGCTTCTAGAAGAATGGTCAAAAATTCCCATAAACGCACTTCTAAACCTTGTGGAAAGCCTTCCCAGAAGAGTTATAGCTGCAAAGGGTGCCAACTCCATAATAAACCCCTACGGATTAAGAATGGGATGTCATTAAAGTTCTTGTGCATATAAAGCCAGGCGTCCCAACACTTTTGCCAATATAGTGTATTTTAATATAAAAAAAATAGTTTTGAAGGAAGTGACTAGTAAAAGTTTTTCATTGTGAATCTGAATGTAAGCCAATTAATCCTGGTAACTGTTTTGTGTTTGTTTACTTATCTTGCATATTCAAAAGTGCATCAAAATATAACTATAATATAACTGTTATATAAATATAATTGTTATATAATATAACCTACTAAGCATTGGGTCTTTTTGGTCTTTGATTTCTAAGCAATTATGTACATAAATGTATGTTTCTGCTTAAGTATGAAAATTCGCAACTTTCTCAATTATGACCTAATTTCTCCCAGTTGACACACTATCTCACAATGTGACTGCTTTTTATTTCAAGCTTAATTCTTTATTAGTTGACTGTCTGGCTAATATCTGCTAACACTTTATTTTGCTGGTCCTCCAACAGACATTCTACTGACCAAACCTAACCTAACCTTAACCATCCACAAATACTCCAATGGAAGTTGTTAGTTGACACGCAGTTGCAAATGAGTTAGATTACATGTAGTTGCAAAGTTACTTAGTAGTAGAATGTCTAAAGTGACATATATTGAAGTGTAACCAAAATGTTTGGTTTTGATTCACAACAACTCACTGTACTTCCTAGACTAGAGCAACTGCATCCAATGAGATTCCACTATAGTGAATATTGCACTTACTAATTAAACACAGTACTCCAATATAATAAAAAAAAATCAGTAATATAACAGTTAGAGATCACACCATCCTCAACATAAACACAATTACTATTCATTGTGGATGATGCTGTCAACAGTGGTGACTAATATCAATGGAAAACCCTATGAAAAAAACGTTGCTTAAACCCTTGACTTGCTCAGACAAGCCCCGTGTCCTCCTTCAGGGCTTTTCACAAAAATACACACACTCCTAAACAACCGCGGCAGGACAGGCCAGGGCCTTGGAAAGAAACACACACTTCCACCATCTCAAGATTATACAGAACAACACACACTCACAGTTACATGCACTGAGCTTTTCCACCCCGGCGCACTTCCAACTCTGTGAATAATTCATCTGCACTAAAATAAAACCTGCCTCATCACACAGACAGCAACAACAGATACACACCAACACAGACAAACACACACAGACCTAGTCTACGTAACTCTCAGAATACTTTACTGGGGATAGCATAGCATTTACATAATGCACATAAACACTTCCCAATCTAAGTAAAAATACAGTTAAATACAGTGCTCTATGGTTTGACAGGGTGGTGCTTAACCAATGTGTATCAGCAAATGTGTTATCAGAGTTTGAGTGGCATAAATATCCACCATCTAAATTATTAAAAGCTACTCCATCTGCGGCCAAGCTTTACTGCATCAAACAACTTACACAAATATTTACACACATATTCAGTAGCTGTGGCCCTACGGTTACCCTAGTGTCGCCGTTTCAGGCAGTGTGTGAGAGTGTTGATTCCACTTCATGCTACCCTTTAACTCTAAAAGAGAGCGTTTTGGCGCTTTCACTCTTGATCAGACACTTTCTTTCTGGTGAAGGCATTTCCCCACATTTTACAGGGAATGGGGGTTTCAGAAGGAAACACGCATTAAGAGCCTGGGGTAAAAACCTTTGAACAGGATGATGTAAAAAAAATTCTCTGTGTGAATATACATTTTTTCCATCTAGTACTGCCCTTCGGAAGCAACAGAAGATACTTACATGTTTCCCGGAAGACAAATTAAATACAATTTACCTTGATCTTCGAATTCAAAAAGATTTCACCCTCAGCTCTTAATGCATGGTGTTTCCTTCTGGAGCATTAGTGAATGTTTGAACCTTTTTTAATAGGTGTGTTTGAGTCCCTCAGTTGTCCTCAGTGTGAAAAGATGGATCTCAAAATCATAGTCACTGCTGGAAAGGGTTCAAATATGCAAAAGATGCTGGAAAACTGAAGAACTTGCAGGACCTGGAGGATTTTTCTGAAGAACGCTGGGCAGTTTAACTGCTCAGGACAAACAAGGGACTCAAGAACAACCATCACAAAACAAACAAAAAACAGCCGTGGATCATCCAGGTAACGACACACAGTATTATGAATCAAGGGTACACTTTTGAACAAGGTCATTTTTATAAATTCAGCTTTTTTTTTTATCTTGTGGACTATATATACACATCTTTTATGTAAATATCTTATTTAGGACAGTACTAAATAAAAAAAATAACATGCATTATGTATGATCACTCTTATTTTATTAAAATTATGCACAGATTCTGCAAGGAGTGTGTAAACTTTTGAGCATGACTGTACACTAACATTCAACGTATGAGGTTATTCTATGAGGAGGTTTTTCAAAAGGAATCAATACTTTAGAAAGGATACATTAACTTGACCAAAGTGACAGTAAATACATTTATAACCTTACAAATGCTGTTCTTTTGAACTTTCTGGTCATCAAAGAATTCTGAAAAAAATGTGTCACGGTTTCCACAAAAATATTAAGCAGCACAACTGTTCGTGCCTTGAGCACGAAATCAACATATCCGAATGATTTCTGATTCAGAAGGATCATGGAAACTCAGCTGTGACATCACAGAAATAAATGACATTTTAAAATATATTAATTTATTAAATATTTGAAACTATATATAAAAAATAAATAATGTATATATTCATGTACGTGTGTCTTTTCTCATATCATGACATTGATTACCTCTGTGTAATTGACCCACTACTTAATGAGTGAAAACAATACAGAAAAAAAAATCATTAGTGGAAGCACTGATGCAGTGATCAATACTGCTAATGGCAATCACAACAGAAGAAAATGGAGCCCAGAGTCCTTATCCATAGCTTATACAAGTGCTTAGTTTACTTTACTCTAGAACGCAAGGCCTAATAAATAATTAATAATTAATAGAGTTCAGTTAAGACACTGCCTCTACACCACAAAAAAACATTTCTTTTTAGTTCAGCCAATCATAATATATTGATTTAATTAACAGTATGTGCAACTGTGAGGTTTGATCATACATGGAATGTTTAAGTCAATTCAGGCATTCAATGACAAAATACATTCAAAGGAATGTTGTTGAAAGAAAGCAGTGCAAGAAGTGCATTCAAAACAAGACATTAATAAAAAGCTGTCCTTCACAGAAACAAGCTATTCTGAGTTCTGTTCTGTATGCGCGTGTGCACGCACGTTCATGAACATGTTTAAGTGACCCTCTCTGCAACTCTGATTCACTGAGCAAAAGATCTAATCAGAGTTATGAGAGTTAGCATGCCTCAAGAACCAAAACACACACACACACACACACATACACATGCTATTACCATGCATATCCTGAAACTGACTGAAAAAGACACTAATACTGAATTGTATTTGCTCAAGTTTCCCTGCACTACTACTTGTGGATCATGTAAACACATGACCATGGAACCTTTTGGTGGCAATCTAATTGTAAATAATCTTACAGTTATTTTTAATGTTCAGTGTGAATCTGATCGATGATTTTAAGTGATTAAAAGTCAAGACTTTATCACTCGTACCCAGTGAAACATGATGCGCTAACAAAAGACTCTCTGCTGTGTGGGCACTGACGTGATGCTTCACAGTTGGAAACAGATCTGTGAGTGAACTGAGCTATGGGGCACAGAGAACGTACTATTATGTGGACTGACCCAATTTAACCCCTTTAATCGCACTGGTTACAGATCTAAAGAGACTTGCTGATCAAATTTGCAAAGAGTTGTCAACTATAAATGAAAGTGCAGACTGTATTGATTTCATGTGAATCGTTTGCATGTCTGGTGTAAATAGTCACATAAACATTTAATTCTAGTTTTCCCTTCTGAAAAATTGTCTGCGTCAAAGCTTCACAAAAGCAAGCAATATCTGCCATAATGCAGAAACAACTAGCATATTTAATACATATAATATTATGCAAGATATATTTAATTTAATATCAAAATACATCTAGCTCATATTCGTTTATGATCATAAAAAAATAAAAATGTCATATTTGTGACCAGTGGGAAAACAGTCAACTGACTGATTCACAATATAACAATGTAGATCAACGTCTTAATTATTCAGTTAATTAAAGTTAAAAGAAACAATCATTTATTTGGGGGTTGTCATTTCCCTCATAATTGCTTGTTATTTTATATATATATATATATATATATATATATATATATATATATATATATATATATATATATACACATACATACATATACACATACATACATATACATATACATATACATACACACACACACACATATATTATTGTTCTCAATTGTCTTCTTTAACAACTGGGCAATTTTATGAATGACAAATTTTGACCAGAAATAAAAAACACACGCTTTCATTAACCTTATAAAAACTTTACAAAACTAAGCACATTTAAGACTTAATCGTAGCCATATAAAATAGAGGCTAAGAGCGTAAGTTTTAATGATAATGCATTTGACCACTAAAAGTAACACACACCAATGGAAAAAAAGAGCTGCTTGCTTACTCGCCACGGTGAGCGCGACAAACCAAAGTCCTGAAGCCATCGGAACTGCCATCTCCTGTACGAGCCTCTCCGTCCACACTTACATCAACTGACAGATAAAGATCGCGCCTTTACAGATCCATTTCCCCGCACACTTCGCGACAGTCCCTCCGATTAAAGCAAACAGATCTGAATACGCGACAATGACGATTCCAGGCTTGTTATGCGCTCGGATTGTGGAAATACGAGCGTGTCTTACGCCTGAAGAGTTGTTCGGTTCCCATTCAGTGATAAATCACCCACAAACACTTGCGTAACGATAAAAGATCTATGGGATTGTCTTTTCAGCACGCGAACTGACTCACGCGCTCTCGGCAGATGTGCGCTTCTCTAGCGCGCGCGGGAGATTGGCATCCGCGAGTGCAATCAAGTCATGAACTTATGAGAAAACTTAAATACATTTCACAGTCCCACGGGCATATTATTAAATGATATTTCAACAATCCGTTTGGTTTCCCCATATGTCCAATGTCAGCTATTTTAATGTCGCTTTAAATAAAAATGTTGGTGGCCCAGTGTGGAAATATAAGATATGATAATTACAGGCTCAACTGCACATGGTTAAAAGGACTGTAAATTGCCACTGTCTTGCATGGGCAATTGGCTAGGTGTGCGTCACAAGGGAGGAGAGTTTACTGGTTGTGTGTTCTGCACCATAGAGCATAAGACAACAGTTTATTAAATAGGTTACACATTTACACTAGTAGGTTGTTCACTTTTGCCACATTATGGGAGACCCTTAGGAGACCCTGGCATTACATTGACATTACAAAAATGTTTCTCTAGCAGTGGTTCTGTACAATTTACACACGCCAATAAATTTTATCATGTTTTTGCTATATCTGCTGAGTAAACCGGTGAATACCATAAAACCACAACGTCATGCATTCAGACATGAGTCAACTAATAAAGATATATTTTAACCAAAAGGTACTTGTATGTGCAGTTCAAATACTTTTCAGTTATTTTTGCTGTTTCATTTTGCATTTCATAATTGTTTTCCCTTTTAAATGTTGCTGAATAGCCTATAATAGACTGTTTCATAGCAGGTTAAGTGACAACTTGCCCCATGTAGTGTGACGCTATAGTCAACATGTCAAATTATGAGCAAAATTTTTGTGGCCAAAACCAAGGGAAATAGTCCCACAAACTGTAGCCAAGACTTTAATATATGCCGCTATAGAAACTGACTTTCAGATGTAAAAGAGTGACTGGTCCCATTCTTTCCACAGTCACTTTCGCTAATGTCTTTGGTTCATTTATGTCTTCATCTATAGACAAGAGCTTAGAGTGTCAAGTTCAGAATGAGGGGAGCTTATTGCAATTTACTGCAGTTTCTCATAAAGTAGCTGCTCACTTCAAAAGATAAATATATTGCTAGAAAAGCATTGTTTCCTTAATTAACTTTCAATGAACTTAATTAACCATGAAAACCCTAATCATGGACGCAAATTAATCTTTCACACTTAGTCACACATAAAATCTCATGGGGAAAGACATCACACAAAACAGTGCAAAGCAGTGGACCCTCGAGGCAA
The DNA here is from genome assembly GCA_039654625.1 of Rhinogobio ventralis. Classification (NCBI taxonomy): domain Eukaryota; kingdom Metazoa; phylum Chordata; class Actinopteri; order Cypriniformes; family Gobionidae; genus Rhinogobio; species Rhinogobio ventralis. Next base: position 23,300,585 of record CM077198.1, on the reverse strand, counting down.
GGTATAAAGCAGAGACCTGCCGTTATAGTCCTACCACCGGAAAACATAGGACTCTTGTCTTACCACAAACCCTGTGCAGTGTGAGAGAAATCAAGAATGCATGGATGTGGATGAGGCTATGGATCTTTAAACTCCCAAAGCCGTTCATGCATACACAAAAATTTTCACACACAAACATGTACATACTCAAGGCTCTCTCACTCAGCCATGCCCAAATGTTACAGCCATTAGTGTTGGGTAAATGGCTGTTAATTTAATTTAGTCTAAATGAAAGAGGACCTCACATAATGTTACCTGATTAAATACACAAACAATTCACAATATTGATTTCTGCACAGCCTTTCTTTTGTTTAAGGACATACATCTACAATATCTTTTCTGAGCCCGCCTGTATGTTAACAAATTGCAGTAACATTTTGTTTTAAGTAGGCATGAAACAGTGATTATATATATATATATCTCTGAGTGAAATGGCTTCTCGAACAAGAAAAAAAATGTCCTATGGGAATTGTTTGAATCATTGTGGTTTGCTATTGCTGTTATATAATAACGTGAGTGACAAGTTGTAAATGCATATGTGTCTGCATACACATACCTACACAGACATTCACTGCTATATGCCCTTTACTGACTGTCTGCACATTGTCTGGTTAGCCATCCCTCTCATGCTCCAGTTCCCCCAATGTGAGGTGTTTGGGGATGGAAGCAGACTGCAGTATAAAGATTTAAACGCTAACTGACATTAGCTCACCATTCTGATGCCTTATGTTTACACATCAAAAGCACGCATCCATGAACTTAACCTACCACATATCCAGGATAAACCACTTAACTCTTCAGCATCTGTTGGCTGATGGTTACTCACTTCAGTCATCTGATCTCCAGCAGGTGAAATTTGCTCCATTCATTCTCTGCTTGGGCTGAAACACTAGCCAAATGCATCAATCTGAGAATTTTTTTTTTTAAATAGACTGTGCAAAATATTAACAATATTGCACATTAACCTTTCAAACCATATATGAACATATTAAATAAATAACTAAATAAATAATAAATATTCACTTACTTATACTTGTTTGAAAATCGAACTAAACAATGTACAATTATTGCACTTTAAACGTTCATTCCTCACATTTGGTCTTGTGGTGAGGCTCGTATCAAACCTTGCCAATAATAACCAATAATTTACCAGCCGTCGACCACCATTCCATCAACACAATCATAGCAACTAACATTGTAAAAAAAAAAAAAAAAAAATGCTAGCTTCTAAACCGTCTACTCTTCTTTTGTAGTGAGCTAAAACCATACCACGTGTAAGACCTGCTAATAATAACCAAACCATGGCTTGTGAAAAATGTGCTTCATTTGGAAGACTGCTACAGGGAATTATGAAAGACACAGGGAAGGGCGAAATCTACCTAAAGCGTGATAAAAACAACATAATGTGGTTTCACGAAGAAGACGCATTCTGCCCAATCCACAAGTAATTCATTTAATTTGCACCCATTATTTGTGCATTGCGTGGCATATTCACGTTTTTATCCTAGAGCGCCATCTTGTGGTGAAAAGTTGTTACACCGTCACTGACCAAAACTTCCTTCCAAGAAAAAAATTATTTGTCATTTCCAAGAGTGTGGAGATAATCAAGTTTTGTATTGTCTAGGAAATCAAGCATTTAGATTTTGTTCTTAACATACTGCTGTCACGTGGAAAGTTTTTATAAGTGCAGATGCTTTAAATGTAAGCCCAAATTTACCCAGTGCACTGCAATCAAGTACAATCAACTTGGATGTTTAAGTAATTTTTAAACTTAAATGACATTAAACTGACTTAACAAATTAGATGATTCTTGTATAACTTATTAAAAAGAAAGTTGAAAATTGCTTAACTTATTTTGATTGAGTTAAAGCAATGTAAAAACATGTTGTCTTAACTTATTGATCACATATTTTTTTACAGTGTGGGATAATTAGGTTAACTGAGTAAAATCAATGAAACGTGTTTAAGACAAGAAAGCCCTTAAGCTTATTTCACTTTTGGAAAAATATAAGCTAATTTGCAAAAGCCCCACCATTCATTTATTTGTTTGTTAGTCCTTCTCCATAGTTTGTATGCTCATGCAGCTCAACCGGATCGAGGAAGAGGATTCATTTATCTTTGTGATGCTAGCCTATGCCTTTTTTGTTTGTTAATTTGAATTGTACATTGAAGCATTTGATTAATAATTCCAATCAAATATTTAACATTATAAACAATCCAAGTAACAAAAAATACTAACTGCATCATGCATTGATAAAACTCTTTTTGCTATGCTGGTATGTGTATACTTTGTTTTCTTGCTGGTTCTACAATGACTAGTTTACTGCATGGACTCTTTAGAGAAAAAGTTTTGGCCTTTTGTCAAAAAAGGGAGAAATCGCTGTAATCTGTTATGTATTTTCATATTTCTTTCTTTTTTTTAACCTCCTGGGTGCCACTGTCCACGTACGAGGACATTATATTGTAGTGAATTTCTTTGACACCATACATGTCACCAGGACCACAAGATCTCCTTGGTCTTAAAAAATGACCAAATTTAGCACTCTTATGGAAATATGATAATATTTTGTAATATTTTGTAATTATTCAAATCTGACTCATTTTAAATTGTTTGTTATAGATCAACATCTCTGTAAAATGGTATTGGGTTTCTAAAAGGATATATAAATTTAATATCCACTTAAACTATATATATATATATATATATAAAAATATGAAATAAAATTACTTATATATAAATAAATATGTAAATAACAATTCAAGAATGGTTAATTAATATATTTTTAACTTCAACTTTAACTTCAACTTTATTTAATACGGACAGACATTTTTGTCTTGACATACAAAAGTGAAGCAGGGCAACATTCAGCAGTTTCATGCTGAACACAATGTTCTCTCTTTAATATATAAAAATACACTACAGTTAAAATTAGACTTCAAAATATGACTTTCTGTTACAAAACAGGGCACTGATTTGTCCACTGTAGAGGACACCAGGACTTAAATCATGTTTATCAGGCATTTTGGGAGACACAACAAGTGAATATGGAAAGAAATTACATATCAATGTTCCTATAAAATATTAGATAGTATTATGAAAATGTTGCCAACTATTACTCCCATTATTACACACTTCTTTTTTCATTACATGTTGCTCCAGAAACACATTAATATGCAAATTAGATAGATACATTGCAATGAATGGGAAAACCCATGTATGGCCATATACCCACGTATTGCATAAAGTAAAATGGGATATCAATTCATTCCGTTATATCTTTCATAACATATACAATCATCTTTAAACAAAGTTTGAAACCTGAAACCTGAAAATTGATTGGTAAATGAAAAAAAAATCCCATTATTTTTGCCTATACATGTCATTTTATTTTTTAAACAACTGAGTCCTTGTGTCCACAAACGAGGACATAGCATAATATGAATAAAATATCATAAAATATCATTAAAAATTCCATTTGTTTCGTATGCTCTAAACAATAATGACATATGTTTTCTTGGGTCTTAGGAGGTTAAAATGTCAATTTTAATGTTACATTTATACTTTCCCAGACTAGATCCCAGTCCTTTATCTTGGTATCCGAACTTCCTGTCGGGAAAAGACTCCACAGCACCATCCTCACCTAAACAAAACTTCACCAACTCACACTCCAATCCGCAACTTTTCCTCCAGCACTTTCCATCGAAAATTCTGTCGACAGCCAGATCCGCTGGGAAAACAAAAGCAGAAAAATGTCCCCTCCATCAGAACGTTTGCAAACCAAACCCGTGATAACGTGTCTGAAGACATTTCTCATCTCGTACAGTCTGATTTTCTGGGTGAGTGTGTTTTCATCAGGTTTGCGTTAGCTTGAAGCGGCTATCTGCACAGCTAACTCACTCTGAACAATGGGCTCAGCCAACTAACAGTTCTTACTCTTAGTTTGATCCTAATTTAGACTAAGTTAACGACATACGTTTTCCTGTTACAAAAATATGATGACATTTATTTAACGTTAGTAGTTTATTCTGATTAGCAAAAGACTTTACATAAATCCCATCGACGACCTTTTATTGTTACCGGTTTGTGTAAGATGTGTCGATTAATTTTATATTTTATATAAAAAAGTTTAAAGTAAAACATGATTTTTAGGATACACGTTTTAATTTACTCCAGAGGAAGACCAATGTAACTTTTCAGCCTTTTTGTACTTTGAGAAGTAACATTAGAGTCACAGCTGTTTTGATGATTTTCAAATATATTGATCTATTCAGAGGTTCAATAAAGAAACGGATATGAATAGTTCAAACGTGGCCTAATGGGGTGCCAAGTCCAAGCAGCACATTTATCTTCACTATTTATTGCTATTCACAGTGATTTTCAGCAGGCAGAGGACAGATGGTCATGTTTATAACCCCTGCTGAGAGAGAAAAGTGGATCAAGAAAAGTAATAGTCTTAGACTTAAACGCAATCAGTTTATCCTGTCTTTTACATGCATTATATAACTATACTTTATCCACATACATAAAGTATATTCACATTAAGCAACTATACACTATCAAATCTCAAGTGCTTGATTGTTTATCTTAACAAAATGTGAACTATATTATCACACAGCTATTTTAAAGTTGGGTATACAAGTATCCAACTTTACCCACACACACAATATATTAACATAACGCAATGTATTGTTTATATTGTCGCAAAGTGAATAACCATATTATAGTCCAGCTTTAATTTGCTAAATGTGACATTAAGATATTATAAACATCAACATTATGATTTTTATGTAAAAGATTTGACTTGGCTTTTATTTATTTTGACCAGTTTCTAATTAGGTCAAGGCTTATATTTGCTAACAGCAGTTGTCTGGGTACTTTAGCATTCCCAGATTCCCTGTTTTTATTTAATGCGTAACTGTCCGAGTTTTGAAGCTTAAGTGTAATTACAAGGTTTCAAGGGTGTTATCAAGAATCAGGTTGGGCAAGACACGGTACCGTAATCCTTCAGGCAAATCCTAAACACGTGTTGAATATGAGTTTTTAACTTTCTTTGTAGTTCACAGGAGTGATCCTGTTGGCTGTTGGCGTATGGGGAAAGGTTAATTTGGAGTTCGACCTCCTTCTGAGTTCAGACAAGGGCACTAATGCACCATATGTCCTCATTGGGACCGGAGCCATCATCATCATCTTCGGATTGTTCGGTTGCTTCGCAACCTGCCGTGGAAGTCCATGGATGCTAAAGCTGGTAAGTTCTAAAATAAATGTGAAAAAATTTAGTTAAAGCACATTTTATAAATAGGGTACACTTTTAAGGCTTATGTGACAATCCTCTTATATAACATGAAATTGACCTATCAAGAAAAATGCACCTTAAAATGGTCATTTCAATCTACAAACCTGTTTAAAAAAAACATATTTTCTTTTATTTATGAGAGTTTATTACTACAGACCTTAGATTGTAAAAAAAGATGGGCGATGTTTCTCCACTTCCTTGCACTGTACAAAAATGAAGCCAAAACATTCCAGAAATAACCATTGACATCTTGCACCGATTACATCGTTTGGTGCCTATGTCTGCAGTGTAGTGATCCTGAGGTGGAGCCGCAGTATCAAGGTCCCGCCCATACTCCCACAGCTGTATCAGATATCACATACTTCCCTATTATATAGTAGGTGAAAAACCGTATGTGTCAAAAGATGTCCGAATTCACAGTACTCATAAAAGAATAGGCAAAAAGTACCCCGATGACCTACGTCTTCCACCGAGATTCTGAAGCGTGCATGCGATGGACACTTTACTATCCCATGAGGCCACGGGAGAGGATTTATGAATGGCAGTGAAGTGACGTAACTGACGCTGGTAGGTCACATGATAATGACAACATAGCGAATTTAGTACGTCTGGATAACTTTCATACTACATACATTCATACTTTGTAGAACTTACTTTTTTAGCAATCGTGAAGTAATTACTTATTCAAAATAAGTACCTACTCAAGAAAGCATGCGATTTCAGACGCAGCCTCAATAACAAGCACGGCTGTCAATCATGATGCTACACTAAATATCTAACTAAAACCAAACTTACTGGAAAAACGAACACTTGAACATGCATCAGCGTGATACTAACTAAAATGACAGAAGTTATCTTGGGGAGAAAAAAAAACATTTATTGTAATGTGGATTTTTAATATGGGGGGGGGGGGGGGGGCGGAGCTCACATCTCATTCATTATATGGAGAGGGTGGGTTTAATGACCTATACTGAAGCCAACCACCAGGGGGCGATCAAAATGTTTTGGCTTCACTTTTTAGGATGTGTGCAGACCATAGACTGTAAAAAAATATGGATGTAGTGTCCGTGAGGTCACCTGTAGGATTCTGAAGGGCAGTTTTGAAGCGTAAAGCCGGCCGTTGCCATCTTGGCAGCGCGTCACTCCAAGATAACTGAAAATGTGCAAAGAGGCGGGACGTGGGTGGAGCTGAGGTGACGTGATGGCTAACAGACAGCAGACAAACGGCAATCCACCTGTCACTCAAGTGGCCACACCCTTAATCATGTAGAACTTTAAGGCTTAATATAATTTAAATGGATGAGTTATAAAAAAATTCACCCCCTCACAGTTGTCATGAAGGGCAAAATTAGCCGTATAGACCAAAACCACAATTTGTACCAGGTTGTAAACATGTTTTTTTTCTGCTGTAAAGTTGGGCATTTTAACATGGGGCTCAATGAGATTCTGCTCTCTTTTGGAGCCTGTCCCTAGCGGCCAGTCGATGAATTGCAGCTTAAGTCACTTCCTTATTGGCTTCTAGAGAAACTGGGGGAGGTTGCCGCTTGGTGCAGACCAACATTTGGTCCCAGGCTAGCTAAGCCCTACTGAGTGACCGCTTAATTTAGCGTTATATATACTGTATATTTTTTTTATGATTTTGTCTATTTAACTTTGGTGAAAATGTCAAGCCTCATATAAAATTCATAGGAAGTAAAATGTCTTTAGTATTTAGTTTAATGATTGACAGTTTCTGAATGATCTGAATATTTTTTGATATTCATGCTATATTTTGATCTATGCTATTCATTGAAAGTGCATTGTGTGTTCAATCAACATTTTTGCGCTAATCATGTTTAAGTATGTTCCCTTTCTCTCCTCTCTTGTAGTATGCTATGTTCCTGATACTTGTGTTCTTAGCTGAACTAGTGGCAGGTATATCTGGCTTTATTTTCAGACATGAGGTAATTAATTTTTTTTACTTTTACATAAAGTATTCATTCTGTTGTCTACAGCCAAATAATATTTGTACTCTTTTTAGATTAAAGCAGTTCTTCAAGATGGCTATAAAAAGGCTGAATTAGCCTACAGTGGTACAGACACTGAAGATCTGGACAGGGTCCAGAGAACAGTATGTATTTTTATTATTTTTTTTACTGGATGCAGTACAAAATTAGGAATGATGCTGTTGAAATTAGAAATGAGGAATGATTTTACACATACACACACACATTTGTGAGATATAAGGTTGAAATAACAATAAATAGTCAGAGGTGGAAACAGGTTTTTATATTAATGTGATTTGAAATAAACCCTAAAGCTGTATCTGTTTTGCTTTTTTAAAAAGAATCTTTCTCAAATATATTAAAATAAGCAGTAAGCAATTATTCCAGTGAAAATCTTATATCCAACAAAAATCTTGAAAAACATCTTAATGCTACATTTGGTAAAATCTTAATTTTACAAACTACTATGTGTGTTAAAAGCGTGAAAAATCTTAAGAACAATATATTTGTGATAGCTATTACTACATGAATATACACACTATAAACAGCATTTCTTTGGAATGTATGGCACAGATTTTTTTAATAGGACAACAGGCATGACAGGCAAGGTAGAACCAATATATAGTCTACACATGAGTTATCACTGATTGTAAAAAAAAAACGGTGTGAAAGTACTTTTGACTCATGAGTGAACCTCACTCCATAATGAAAAAGTTTAGAGCACATTTATGGTGCTTTTATAATATTTACAACCAAAACAGTAACAACCACAATGCACAGTCTTGGATTTGGATTAGTCCTATCTGACCGATACTCCATCCATCAAAAAAGGTCCATATCGGATTGGCGCATCCCTATACAAAACATCAGGATTACATAAAACTTCACTAATCTGATTAAATGTTTTGAGGATGGTAATTTAATATTTTGTTCTTTGTAGCTGCAATGCTGTGGAGAGAAGAACTACACCAGCTGGGAAAACACTGAATACTTCAAAAGAGAGGGCATCCCCAAAAGCTGCTGTAACATGACTGCTGGTGTAAACTGCACTTCTGCAGAACTTCAGGATCTTAAATTGGCTGCATCAGTGGTATATCAACGGGTAAGAACTGTTTCTGAACACTCCCAAATCAAGCCTTGTTTGTAATTCTGGAATTTAAAAAACATCTTCCACTTGTTAGGGTTGCTTCTCTCTGATGACTACAACGATGGAGGCCAATCTTGGAATTATTGCTGGAATTTCTTTTGGAATTGCATTCTTCCAGGTACTTCTCATGCCCAGTTTTTTTTTTCATGTTTCTGTTCTGTAATGCACCCAATAATGTATTTTATTTGCCATTCATCTCCTCAGCTCATTGGGATATTCTTGGCATGCTGCCTGTCTCGCTATATCACCAACAACCAATATGAGATGGTGTAGTGATTCTCCTCAACAGGTATTTTTTTAAATGGTGCAATTTTGTGTTCTATTACATGTCATTTAATGAATATTTTCATTGAAAACAATGAATTACTGGGTTATTATCTAGGGGTTCTTATTCTTGCATCTGTCTGTTTACAGGGTATCATCTGAAGATCACAGAGAGCTGAATCTGACACAAAGGGAAACCATTTAGTTTCAGTGTTTTGTATGTGTGCCTTAGCTAAACATTTCATTTTAGAGGATTTCTGAATGCTTTTTAAAGAATATTTCTTGTTGGTAATTACATTGAAGGGAAAGAACCCATTCCAAAGGGATAAGATTGTTTTGCCAGAGTGTAAATATAGTAGCGGTTAGAAGTTTGTAGAAAGTGCATGCGTTTAGCCAGTGTTAAGCCAGGAACACACAGTCAGTTATGCAGGAAACAGTGTACTGTACGCCTCGACTTTTGTTTCATTGGAATTACCACATGCTAAAACTTTGCATCTAGTAAAAACATTTGTAACATTTCTTGCATGCAACCTTAAAAGTTAATTGAAAATGACCTGACAGTAATTTGGGACATTAAGGTGTTATCCACTTAACGTGTTATGTTACATATGGAGTTCTGTTTGTCATCACCGGTTCATTTTCTATAACTAGTTTTAATACATGTATGTCCATGTCTATTTGGATTGTTTCTTTGAAAATTGTGTGGTTATTTGCAATTTCTTTGAAGTCTTTATTAATGTAGCAGTGATAGTGTTAATTATAAGGTTGTTGAAAGTCATGGCTGTAATGTGCTGAACAGAAAATGTGTCTCTTTAACTTTATCTATGAAATGTGAATCTGTTGTCGCTCCGGTTGATCAGGTAACAATATTTAACATGTACATACAAATCCACAACTATCAACATTATCCATGCTGGGGTTTAAAAGTATTTGAAACATTATTGCATTTGTAAGGAAAAAAAGGTGACTTATAATCCAGATTATGTTTGAAACTATTATTCTTTACTGTTCTGTCAGCATATTCATGCTCATTAATTTTTGTCATAAGGCAGATAAACCACCCTTTGTGCTTTGTCAGCACGGACATGTGCACATTTATATCTTTGTAAGACAACATATTTAACAGCCGGTGATTTTTTGTTTTGTTTGTTTGTTGTTGTTTTTTTGCAAACTGTAAAATGCATAGAAATAATAAACTGTTTTAAATGCGCTTTAGACTTAAGAACCACCAGATGGCGTTATCGGTTTATTTATACACCTATACTTTGCATACCTGTGTCAGAACAAAAAGAATGTAAGTAGTATTACTATCACTAGTAATTGAAACATAAAACCATAGTATTTTTTTTTTATAAAAAAGAAAAAAGATTGCATTATTGATATACGACACTGACTGAACGACTTTACTGGGAAAATAGTAGTTTCTCACTGTTATCTCCTGGTTTTACAGACAAGGCTTAAACCTAGTCCCAGTCATATCTTAAATTAAATCAGTGCCGTTTTGTCTCAAGATACACACCAGTAATGTTTTTTTTCTAAGGCATGTTTATAAATGTTACTTAAATGTCCTAATTGAACTAGGGCCTAATCCTGGTTTAACCTAAACCCTGTCTGTGAAACTGTTCACTGCGTTGAGGGAAGAACATTCTGTTACTCACCTCCATGTAAAGAGGTTGTATTTTTTAAAAGACAGAGATGGATGCGGATGAAAAGCAGGCGCTTGATTGGTCCAATGGCCTGTCAATCACTCCCCCCCCATTTTAGAAGATACAAATGTTTCACATATAATTTTTTGAAAAATTCCATAACATCATAAAACATTAATAAAATGTTTAACATCAGGTATCGTAAGATGAACTTCAAGGATACCATTCATATCAAAGATATTGAATATTGAAGAGAAAGGGAAGAAGAAAAATAAGAAAAAAGGGTATACGTGTGTACGCCTGTCAATCACTTCATCTCTGTAGCTCATTGGACATGACGCTTCCCCGCGTGACGTCAACAGTATAAAGTTTGTCGGCCTCCCCCTGCGCCCACAGAAGAAGGGGACTTTCTTCTCTATAGGGACGATAAAAAGCGTTGGTGACTTCATCAATCTTTTGCAGTTTATTTTCGGGTTATACCAGTCAAGTACCAGCTTTCATCCAGGTTAGTCATTTGCATTTAAGCTCTGTTTTAGATTTTATTGCAGGGTCAGGTGAAGCGATGCTTGTCTCGTGTAAACGTGAAATGCAAGGTTCTCTAGTACTGTTAAGTTCTGCACGCTTACCGGTTTAATATCTGAAAGTCACAAGTTTCTTTTTTGACGTCGTTTAATATTGTTTGGTTGCTGATGGTGTTATAAAGAGACGATGCAATATGCCCATCTGCACCAGCGACGCGAGAAACTAAAACCTTGTGCGCAAATCCTTCTTTTGGCTTTTCACGATTGAACCGCTCAAACCCGGAACGAAATAATGCTGTGACTCTTCCTGAGTGTTTCTCTGGTGAACTCTTTAAACCGAAAATATGTGGCGTTGGTTTCCTTTAAATGGTGTTTATTAACGTTTTAACGCCTTCCTGCTGGTACGTAAATAAACTCGTTTAAAATGAATGCAAGTTATAATTCATATTTTGAGCTGCATCATGGCTGCAACAGGCTGAACTGAGACCCGTTAAACTACAATAAACGCCCGTAAATGTGCCAACAAATGGATTATTGGGCGGTTTTATAGCATGTAATGTGCATTACCGGGATGTCCGGGATATGTCATGCCGTAACTTCCTTGTGACGTAAAAGAATGAATTCATCACATTCGTCGATTTATAATGGTTTTAGTTGCACCTGTTGTAATAGATTTAAATTGCGTTTTGAAGTTCTGAATGTTTCCCGTTTTAATTTCAGCTTTGCCATGATGCAGCTCAGCAACGACACGCACTGCAACAAGCACTCACTGCTCAACGTCATGAACCGGTTCATGGCTGCTGCCAACAACATGGACGAGACTATCATGGTGCCAAGCTTACTGCGGGACGTGCCTCTGGAGGACCAGGACAGCCAAGCCTCTGTTAGCCACAACAACAACGTGCCCCCTTTCCCCAGCAAACAGAGGGACATGTATGAGCACTACCTGCTGCTGAAGTCCATTAAGAACGACATGGAATGGGGCCTACTGAAGAGGGAGATGAGTGGCGGTGCCAGCTTTCTAGAGATGGCCGTGAAGCAAGAAGAGCTGCCACAGGTGAACGGAGATGTGGCAGAGGAGGGCTCCGACCTGGAGGGCCAGTTCCACTACCACCTCCATGGACTGTTTGCTGTTCTGTCCAAGCTCACGGTCCAGGCTGACCATCTCACAAATCGTTACAAGAGAGAAATTGGCGGAGGTAGCCTTTTGCGATAGGATTGATTAGTTTAAATCTAATATATGGACAATGTGAACTGTTTGAACAGGAAATGAATGGGCAGCAGTGGACCTAAAGGGCTCTAGATTCCCCTCTGCCATCAAAAGGGTTTTGTGCCCAAATTAGTTGTCATGTTGCTTGTTTTGGCAGTCTCTGGTGCTTTCAGGATGTTTCCTCTGGAAGTTAAAGGGCTATGAGTATTTTAAACTGACCATTTCAGCAGTATGAGTCTATTCCAGCTAGACTTGGGTTAGGGTTTTGTCTTTTTAAATCGCTGTATGCCAAGTCAGCAAGCCCTTGACGTTGTCATTTGAAGCTGTAGAAGAATGTGAATGCTGGTAATTCAGTTCTTGATATTAGCCAACCAATGCCTTTTTTTTTTTTTTTTTTTTTTTTTTTTTTTTAATGAGGGGATTTTTATGCATCAATGCTGCTCTTGTGCACTTGTCCATGTGTAATGGCGTGCCTTCGGTCTTCATTTCCCACTTGTACTGTTCAAGTATGTGTGCTTGTCATGCATTGTATCCTTTTGAATGGAACCCATATGAGTCTGTAATGCCACTTGTTTTTTTTTGTTTTTTTGTTCTAAAAGATTTCACGTTTTATATTGTGCTGTAATGTAATATAGTGACTTATAAATAAAGCATTAACTTAAATGGCCTCTCTGCACTGTCTTCCTCAGAACCGTGTTGCTTCTCTTAAGTGCAATAAGATACCAACATTTCCCAGCGGGCTGGGTCAAATATCTAATCCTGAATGGAGTTAGTGAGTGTCTGCTAATCTGGTTTCGTAAGAGTTGCATTGTGTGACGACTGTTTTTACAAAGGCAGGTTTGAGCTTGCTTTTTATTACAAGGGTGTTCATGTTTGCAATGTCTTAAGGGTGCAGTTGCCCAAAAATTAAATGGGTTTTTTTTCATCTTCTGCAATACACTCATTTTACAAATTCTAACAAGTTTTTGGTTGACTTTTTGTATGGGTATAACCAAATCTTTCTCAACTTCTAAAGACAAGTTCATAGCTACATTTTATATTACTGGCTTTATTCTGCATGACTGAATATTGATCTGATTTTGAAAACCGAAACCCTCTCACCTTTCTTAACCATAGTTTTTAATCTTTTATGCCAAACATTCACTGAACAATACAATTCTCTAACCACCCAAGCTGCAGTTATGGAAGCAGCCATCCTTTGAAGTAATATAGGTGGATTGAAACAATGAATAGACAAAAGCAAAGCACATAAGTGGCTTGCCGTATAATGCCAAATATGGCTGCTATGGCTACAGAGGACATTTATGGGATGTCAGACTGAATGTATTCCAATGATCTGACCATTCATGTGAAATAGGTCAGTGTGAGACACTGGGCCAGGCGGTCAAAAGAACAAATCTGCATGATGCATCGAAACTAAACGAGGGATTTGCAGCGGCCTTAAAAGGCTTGAGACTTTAACAAACATGTAGAATGGATAGAATTTTTTTTAAAAGCATTTATCATTTCATTCCTTCCAGAAAGCATCTATACAGGATCCACACATGTAAAAGTGCAAAGGTTATGATGCTGTGGGAAAAAAAAGTTATCAGTAGGTTATCAGGCTATTCTCTTTCTCTTTTCCTCTCTCTCTGTATATATCATTTGCTTAAACAAGATTTCTTTTTAATGTGCTCAAACTGTTTTATCAGGGATATGCAACCATGACAGATTGGCATGAGGATCATAAATCATAAAGGGACTCATAAAAGCATAAATCAGTTTCAAAATGTTTGGCTGGATCAGCTCTTCCCCATGCCATGGTGCATTGAGCGACAACGTGATCAGGCAATCCAGACTTGGCCGGGCACATCCAGTCTGCTGGATGATATCTAACAGCTGCCCTTTACGTGCTCCCGAGCATCTTGGAACCCGCAGTAACTGGCATACATGTGCGAGACGTGGCAGAATGTTTCATGTTCTCTGACTATCAGATTTATCATATAGGTCAAACTGATTTAAAGGTGCAGTGTGTAGTGTTTATGAGGATTTATTGACAGAAATGCAATATAATATACATAATGTTTTCAGTGGTGTATAAAGACATTACATAATGAACCGTTGTTTTTATTACCTTAGAATGAGCCATTTCTAACCCTAACCCTAACCCCCCTCTTACAACGAAGTCACCATTTTGCGCCGCCATGTTTCTACAGTAGCCCTAAATGGACAAACTACTCTACAGAGCACTAGCTACTCTCTGCTGTCTCAGACATCCTGTGCCATTAGAACATGTACACAGTGCACCTTTAAACAGTGATTTTTTAAATATATAATTAAAGGCTGACAACCAAAAACCTGCAAATAGTTAATTATTGATCAAAATAATACATATTTTGGCAACATTTCACTACTAAATTTGTGTTCACTCAATAAAACACATTAAATATTTGCAAGAAAACAAATCCATAAACCATTAAGCAAGAACCAAAAAGAACATACAGTGCCCCCCACTAATATTGGCAAAGGCAGCTGTGAAAACAAATCCTCATTGTTTATCCTTTTGATATTTCATTCAAAAAATTCTGATCTTTCATTGAAGTAAAATAGTTGAAATTGGGGGGAAACTCACATCATGAAATAAAGGTTTTTCTCCAATGAATGTTGGCCACAATTATTGGCACCCCTAGAAATTCTTATGAGTAAAATATAACATTCTGTTCCACACGAGTATAAATATGAGGAAAAACAAAAGCCAAATTCCCTTAATCATTCATCACAATAAGTAAAACCAAAGAATATAGTTCTGATGAGCAGCAAAAGATTGTTGAGCTTCACAAAATAGAAAGTGGCTGTAGGAAAATAGCCAAAGCATTGAAAATTCCCATTTCCACCATCAGGGCAATAATTAAGAAGTTCCAATCAACTAAAGATGTTACGAATCTGCCTGGAAGAGGACGTGTGTCTATATTGTCTTAATGCACGGCGAGGAGGAAAGTTTGAGTGGCCAAAGACTCTCCAAGGATCACAGATGGAGAATCACAGAGATTAGTTGAGTCTTGGGGTCAGAAAGCCGTAAAAAAAAATTATCAAACAGCACCTACATCACCACAAGTTGTTTAGAAGGGTTTCAAGTAAAATCCTCCTCGTTCATCCAAAAACAAACAGTTGTCAGACACGACTGGATCTTCAAAAGGGACCTGATTCTATGGTCAGATGATACTAAAAAAAGCTTTTTGGCAGCAAACCCTCCAGATTGGTTTGGTGCAAACAGGGATAAAAAGTACCCCATGCCCACTGTTAAATATACTGCTGGATATTTAATGTTGTGGGCCTATTTTATTTGCTGGAGGTCCTGGACATCTTGTTCAGATACATGGTATCATGGATTCTAGCAAATACCAACAGATAAACAATCAAAACCTGACCGCTTCTGCTATAAATCTTATAATGGGCCGTGGTTGGATCTTTCATCAGAACAACGATCCAAAACAAACATCAAAATCAACACAAAAATTTGTCACTGAGCACAAAATGAAGCTTCTTCAATGGCCATCCCAGTCCCCTGTCCTGAGCCCTACAGAAAATGAGTGGGGTGAATTGAAGAGAAGAAGCACCAACATGGATCTGGGAATCTGACAGATCTGGATAGATTCTGTATGAAGGAATGGTCTCTAAACTATTGTCAGGTGTTCTCCAAACTTATTAGGCATTATAGAACAAGACTCAGAGCGGTTATCTTGGGAAAAGGACATTGAAATAATTGGGTGTCAATAAATGTGGCCACCGTGAACTAGAGAAAAACATTTATTTCATAATGAGACGCCCTCCCACACACACACACACACACACACTTTCAATAGTTTTGCTTCAATGAAAGGTTAGACTTTTGTGGATTTTTTAAATGAAAGATCAAAAGGATAAACAATGCAGATTTATTTTCACAGCCGCCTTTGCTCATATTATCAATGGTGCCAATATTAATGGAGATCTGTTTAGCCTGGCATTATTCACTAAATGGTGAACATTTCCAGCGCTACATATAAAAGCTATGATGCTTAGGAGGATGAAACGATTCAGTGGAATGAATCCAACTTGTAATTATACACATAAGAGAGGACCATATATGATGAACCAATTCACTAGAATGAATCAAACTTTTCAACAATATAGAGATAGAGGACAATTTAGATGAGCATGTCTACTTATTCCAGCTATGTATTAATCAAGCTACTCAATGGAAAAAGAAGCATGTTATTTGATATTACACTAAACATAGTTCAGCCATGAAACTCTATTCGTGTTCTGATTGGTTTTTCAATACAACTTTCACAGACAAGTGATTTCACATATCCATTACTACTTCCCTTAACCACAAACCATCTCAGCGCGCGCTATGCAAATTCTGTAAACCCTAACGCTCAAAATAATTATTTGGTTTGAGTAGAGCCAACTCAAATTAACCCTTAAAGGCATGACTGTTTCGCCAATCATTCTTACATATTCGGGTCTTTAGCGACCCAGATCTATATCTAATACAGATGGATCTCTACCTGTCGCAATATTATACACCTCTCCTGATATTAAAGTAACAATTACAGAAGAATAAGATAATGCAAATTTTGTTACCTTTTGGAGCTTGGAAGGGTTCGGTTTTCCAGTATATTCTCATATTCGCCATCTCAAACATATTCTCAAAACTAATTATCAGCATCTTCAAAATCAATATTTTGATCGCTGACAGCTTCTTCACCAGATTCACCATCAAGTGACAGTGACACTAATATTTGATTGCGTTCAGTACTTGCTCTGCAGTAAATTGCTGAGCCATTTCAAGTCTTGCAGATTGTACTTACTATTCTTTCGTTTTCTGTCTGCATTAAGTATTAGTGAAACGTCACTTCATCATTGTGTAGATTGCCATCTTGTGGAATAAAGGTGAATTGCACTTATTCCGTCATTAAAGATTAAATTATTGTTGTGCAGAAAAAAATATTCATACACTCTTACACACCTCGGCCGTTAACGACCATATACAAATTTAAAAAAATGTAATGGAAAACAGGCATTTTTTTTTTCTTGTTATGTTGTTTATAATGAATTGATTGAGGAATACTAAGAAGGTTGATGTCTAACTTTAAAAAATAAGATCGCTAAAGACCCGTGGTATGCATTTAAGGGTTAAACAAATTAGTTCAATCAAATTAACTTTTATGAGTATATGAGGAACTTTCTTTTTATTTTGAGTTGTCAAAACTGACACATTTTAAGTACTCTGAATTGTTTAATTGTTTTGAGTTTTATGAGTTTTTGTTTCTTTTAATTTAGACTAACTTAAATTTAACCGAAACTGGGCTGGGATATCTTTTTTCCAGCATGCTTTGCCATGACACTCAAAAGGGACAGTAAATGCCAAAATTAAGTTTATGATTTAATTATTGAGTTTATGTTATGTTGTGTTTTTCAAATTCGGGTTTACAGTGTAGCCCATTTTATGTTCTGAGCATTTAGCAAAAGCAGCCATAGCTCCAACAGCAGCACAATAGATCTAGTCCGCCAAGACCAAACCAATGTGCATTTCATTTAAATTAATATTTTTTTTAATAACCTATCCTGAGAGTCATGACTGAACTATACTGTCGCAAGTGAAAGGCATCTAATAAGTTAATAGCATCACTATACTGCTACTCAATGTTGTGGTCCTGGGTAATTTATTAATTGCATAATGTTGGGTGGCTGACAGCTGTTAGTGATGCTATGGTGAGATGATCAGCTGGTTTGAGTAAGGAGATGCTCACCCCACTCAGCTTTACAATACTAAGCCTTGTGTTATATAATGAGAGCCTGTGTGCTCCATTACAGCATTACCAATCTCTCGCTCTGTGCGACATCTCAGTGCTAGAGGCCGAGCTTTCATACCATCCATGGAGCACAAAAGTCAGAGCACTTATGGTCCTGTTTTTTCATTGTGATTTTTAGAAGATGCATGACAGTTGTGTGGCAATATCCCTTGTGTCTGCATGTAACATGTCCCTGACAGAGCAACAGAGACATGATTGCATAAAGTGCAATAAAGCAATAGTTCCTAAGCAATAGTTCTGTTTTTATTGTGCCCTATTTCTTAACAAATAAAATCAGAGTTGGTAGAGAAACTCTTAGGCGTGATACTTAGCTCTGTAATTTGAGTATGTAAAATACATCAGCATTAGGTTTCTATGGAAGCCCATTTCTGCCTTGGAACACAAAATAAATATCTCATTATCTCACACTTGAGTGAAAGCCAATATCATTACATTCTATGGAAGCCTATTTCCACCTCAAAAAAAGAAAAAAAAAAGTATTGTATTATTTATATACTAGTAATATGTATTAATATTTTGAATTAGCTTTTATTTTTATATATTCCGTTTGTGTCAGTAATTTTATTATGTGATTTTGTCATTTTAATTAACTTTTTATTTCAATTTTAGTTTTAGTAATCAACAGTGTCTCACAGTTGCAACTTTATTTATTAATTTAAACTCTATCTCACTACTATATACACAGTCCTAATATTGTGTTGGTCCCAATTTTCCTGCCAAAACAGACCTGACCCTCAAGGCATGGACTCCACTAGACCCCTGAAGGTCTGCTGTGGTATCTGGCACCAAGATGTTAGCAGCAGATCCTTTAAGACCTGTAAGTTGCGAGGTGGGGCATTAACTTCTTGAGAAATTTGAGCTACAGTAGCTCGTCTGTTTGATTAGACCACACGGACCAGCCTTTGCTCCCCACGTGCATCAGTGAGCCTTGGCTGCCCATGACCCTGTCGCCGGTTCACTACTGTCCTTTCCTTGGGCCACTTTTGATAGATACTGACCACTGCAGACCGGGAACACCCCACAAGAGCTGCAGTTTTGGAGATGCTCTGACCCAGTCGTCTAGCCATCACAATTTGGCCCTTGTCAAACCCACTCAATTCCTTGCACTTGCCCAATTTTCAACACATCAACTTTGGGGACAAAATGTTCACTTGCTGTCTAATATATTCCACCCTAACAGGTGCCGAGATGAAGAGATAATAAGTGTTATTCACTTCACCTGATCAGTTATGCCTGATCAGTTTATATACACTCACCTAAAGGATTATTAGGAACACCTGTTCAATTTCTCATTAATGCAATTATCTAATCAACCAATCACATGGCAGTTGCTTCAATGAATTTAGGGGTGTGGTCCTGGTCAAGACAATCTCCTGAACTCCAAACTGAATGTCAGAATGGGAAAGAAAGGTGATTTAAGCCATTTTGAGCGTGGCATGGTTGTTGGTGCCAGACGGGCCGGTCTGAGTATTTCACAATCTGCTCGGTTACTGGGATTTACACACACAACCATTTCTAGAGTTTACAAAGAATGGTGTGAAAAGGGAAAAACATCTAGTATGCGGCAGTCCTGTGGGCGAAAATGCCTTGTTAATGCTAGAGGTCTGAGGAGAATGGGCCGACTGATTCAAGCTGATAGAAGAGCAACTTTGACTGAAATAACCACTCGTTACAACCGAGGTATGTAGCAAAGCATTTGTGAAGCCACAGCACGCACAACCTTGAGGCGGATGGGCTACAACAGCAGAAGACCCCACCGGGTACCACTCATCTCCACTACAAATAGGAAAAAGAGGCTACAATTTGCACGCGCTCACCAAAATTGGACAGTTGAAGACTGGAAAAATGTTGCCTGGTCTGATGAGTCTCGATTTCTGTTGAGACATTCAGATGGTAGAGTCAGAATTTGGCGTAAACAGAATGAGAACATGGATCCATCATGCCTTGTTACCACTGTGCAGGCTGGTGGTGGTGGTGTAATGGTGTGGGGGATGTTTTCTTGGCACACTTTAGGCCCCTTAGTGCCAATTGGGCATCGTTTAAATGCCACGGCCTACCTGAGCATTGTTTCTGACCATGTCCATCCCTTTATGACCACCATGTACCCATCCTCTGATGGCTACTTCCAGCAGGATAATGCACCATGTCACAAAGCTCGAATCATTTCAAATTGGTTTCTTGAACATGACAATGAGTTCACTGTACTAAAATGGCCCCCACAGTCACCAGATCTCAACCCAATAGAGCATCTTTGGGATGTGGTGGAACGGGAGCTTTGTGCCCTGGATGTGCATCCCACAAATCTCCATCAACTGCAAGATGCTATCCTATCAATATGGGCCAACATTTCTAAAGAATGCTTTCAGCACCTTGTTGAATCAATGCCACGTAGAATTAAGGCAGTTCTGAAGGCGAAAGGGGGTCAAACACAGTATTAGTATGGTGTTCCTAATAATCCTTTAGGTGAGTGTATATTATATTATAAATATTAAATAGTCTGAAGCAGAAACAGGCTTCAATGTGTTTCCCACATTATATCTTAATATTCATATATGAGCAGTGCTAAAACAGTGGAATTCAGGACACTTTAACTAATCCAGACCAGATGCTAATATAATGACCTTCGGACTGCTGATGTTTTTCCCTCTACTGATATCTTTCCTTTCGAGCTCTTTGCGCATACATGGTGCAAGGCTGAAGTGCAAATCCTTCCTCTATCTTTCACAGGAAACAGAGCCTGCAGAAAGTGCAGAGGTGTATGTCAGCAAACAATCAGAAAAGAATAAGTACTTAGTGACCCTGACAACTTGTAATGTGGACACTGTATTGAATACAAGCTATCTTATCATGAAATGTTTGTTCCTTTTTACAACACTGCAAGTTAAAGACATTATGTGGAAAAAATACTAGATGCTGTCATTCAACGGAGTCAGAGAGGGCAAAGAACTGCAGATGGGTCATTCTATAATTGCGGGTACATCTCATGTCTGTGATGTATATTTTTAATATATTTCCATAAATATAAAGCCCCAGTGCTTATTTTCATAGTACAAAATTATATTTCCCCAGTCACACTACTACATGTGGAAAAACCCATATATTTTGTTAAAAAATGAGGTTCGTATCACATAGAACCCTAGTATTCAACTGTCCGATTTTGTAAAGTTGCTCATTCTAATCTGCATTTAAGCATGAAAATGATCTCAAACATAAATTAATTTAATAGTTTTACCTTCAGTTAGATTAGATAATCAAGACATTAGGTTGTGCTCTTCAAAAGTAATGTGTTTATTGTGATATACCTTATTTTATGTGTGTCCGAAAAACCACTGTCAACTAAGTTACCCACTAGGAAAACCCCCTTCAAAAAGAAATGGATTGTCCCAATCTCACATAATTTGCATAGTGTGATGTAATTTAATCTTGAAGCACAAGGATGAAATACTAAAAGTTGGGTCCTCTTCTCTTTTCCATAATATTAGTTAAAAAAGCAAACCTGTGTCAAGAGTGGATTAATTGACTGTCCACAGTGTTACATATGTATTATTGCTGCAAATTTTAACAACAAAGTTTTACAAAAACGTATGTTATGTTTATGAATATATATTTCTAAACATACAATGTGCTCAGTGGTTCTAGGTTTCCATGTTGAGTATAGGCCTGAAATGCTTAAAATGTTACTGAGTTACTAAGTTACCTGTCAACTGTGTTACCCAGTAAAGGTAACATAGTGGACAGTAGCAAACTGTTACACATGGTGAAACTCAGGGACCAAGGCGAGAGGATCCAAATGCTGATGAGTTTTAATAATAGAATGAACAGGAACCAAAACAACAGAAGCCATGAACAGGAGAGAACCAAATACATAACAGCCATCAAAAGACAGGACAGGACTAGACCTAGAACATGAGCAAACACTGGGGTATTTATACACAAGGTAACCAGGGGCTGACAAGGGATAGGTGTAGGTGATTTGTTTACCCTTAAGGCCAAAGTATACTTCACTTTTTACATGTACAAGTTTTACTTGAGTACAAGAAAGTTCTACATTTTTAATGTAATTAAGTATTAAAGGTAAAACAAAAACCTTTTATTTATGAAATGTAGGGCAGTAAAAAGTATGACATTATGCTTTGGAATGTAGTGAAGTAAAAGTTTTCCAAAGAAGAACAGTGATAAATTACATTTACTTGAAATATGTACTTGAGTATAAAGTAAAAATACTTCACTACTGTCCTATGTTCGTACTGAACACACACCGCTGGATTTTTGTAACCGCGCGTACTTTGCATGCGCAGGTCGCACATGGGCATTTAGCAGTATTTACACCTTACACCTTGACCTTGTTGGCATGGTAACTAAAAGGTGGTTGCTATGGAGACAAACAAGGCAACAAGGCAAACAGGTGCTGTGTTCGAAATCACCCCTATATCCTCATTCACTATTCCCTACTATTACTTACTCCACTAATATAGTCCACTTGAAGAAGTGAATGAAAATGAAACATAGTTTCTGCTTGCTGTTTAATAATTATTTGAAAACTGGCAGCTCCAATAGTAGGCTAAAGATTTATCTTGAACTGTGCCATGGAAACTAGCATGTACAACCAGATACATAATCTGTCAGTCAGGTGACTATTTAAATTGCAGGTATACCCTGAGTTTGGCTAATAGAATAAGTACTTGATTTTAAGGGTTTTATGTAAGGTCCTGTTTGTGTTTTGGGGAAAAAGAAAACTTAATTTCTTCACATTGTCAACTTCCAAGTGCACCCCTGATTATAGAATGAGTAAGCTGTCATGCTGTACATGATCAGCGCATGCAGACTATAAGCCAGGGTGCCCCATGGAAAACGTGTAACTGTAAGAATGTTCAAGGCAGCTGAGGTTACATAGGTGTGGCGCTCAGCTGGAACATTTACAAGCACAGCAGTGTTGGATTGGTTCCCTCCAATCAAACAGCCTATTACCTAGGATAATCATAGCAAATCTGTTCAGTTCACTATAGTTTCTCTGGTAAATTAAGTGTGATCACCCATCCACTGGAATATACACTTTTTTCCTTTTTTCTTTTTTTGTGATTATCATTATTATGGGAAATGCATTTCTTTTACGCAAAAAATGGTATTTACTTTTCTGCCTGTTATCCTCATATATTCAATAGTCTGTCCTCAGAAAGGGTTGAACTGACTCTTTCACATGATTGAATCTAATCTGAAGGACTTTTAGATTCAACTTTTAATTCAAGGATTCAACTTCTAATAATTGAAATCAAGCACTAAAATTGTATCTCTTTAAATGACAATATTTCAGTTTGAAGCAATATATTTCTCAAATTTGATGTGTATATGTATATATACACCCTGTATGTTTAATCATAGCTAGCTTAAGGTGCAATATGTTACTGTCTGACATATATTTCCCACTTTTATGTCCTATAGGGGTTCATTATTATTTTTATTTTATTTCATTTCATTTCATTATTTCATTTCATTATATTTGTTTTGATTTGATTTGATTTGATTTGATTTTTTATTTATTTAATTTTATTTTATTGCATTTATTTTATTTTTGTTATATGAATTTCACATTAAAACTTGGATAAACATTATTATGTTTTTGTAATTTATTTTTGCTTTATTTCAAATTAATGTTATTTATAGATTTTATTGTTTTACTCTTGTCCCAAGCTCAGACTTTAACTATGAAACCATTATTAAAAAAATATGAATTATTATGTGATAAGATAACAAACAAAGAGTGGCATTAACATAAAACATTTTAATATTTATTATGTAAAATGTATGTATTTGCTTACTTATTTTTATTTTATAGATTAAATATTTAAAAAAATACTGTCCCTTAGTCGTAAGTTTTCACAATAATCATTTTTACCAAGAAGTTTACAGTGTCAATAAGGAGCATATTTTAAATTAAATGTGAGAGATTTGTAAAAAAAAAATAAAAAAAATAAACTCAAGTTAAACATCACTAGTGAACAGAATATTTTTATTGTGCATTATTTCCAAACAAGCTCTAATTTTGAATGTATGCAAAAAGCATGAAAATAATATTTAATTGTGGATTTAGGATACATATCTAGGATGCCAGCTTTGAAATCTGCCATTTTATGTTAGTCGACCATGTTTAAATTGTAAATCCTCTGCTGTCATTTCCATAGCAGAATCCTATCAAACACAACACATAATTTGAGATGTGGTGGAAATGACACTGAGACAATGTTCATAAAAATTTAATAAACTGTTAGAGATTGTTTCTAGACAAACACAAAGTCTACAGTATACCAAAAATGTCCATAATTGAGGAAACACCTGTATATTGCAGCAAACCTCATGAATTGGCCGTGTGAAAGATTGCACACAGTCACACTATTCATGTGTGTGATCTGTACGTGATCAGTGAACTAGATTCACAAGGGCCACATGCCGTGATGTTTGAGTGATATTCTATACTTAACATCCAAGAATATTTGTCCCTGGCAGAGATGAGTCCTTCCAGAATAGGAACAGATTATCGAGCCATGCTAGCAAGGCTATAAATAATTATAAAGAATGGAATTAGTGGCACTGATCAGTGACGGTTCTGCTCAGTCATTACTCAGCATGTCTGGAAAGTTAAACTAATACAAGGTCAGCGTTTACACATAAGATTGAACAGAGTGTTCCTAAGTGAATATCTCTGTGCATTGCTGCAATATACTGTAAAACTGAAAGAGAATGGTATCTTAATTAACATGTAAGCAGTGCCTGCTCAGGTTGTTTGGCCACTCTAACTGTCGTTGTGTCTCTACAAAAGAGGTGTTCAAAAGCAGAATGCTAAAAGGGAAGTTCCCCTGTGGTGTTTGAGAGAAGCAAAGCTGGCAGGACTGCCTCTTTGTGGAAGAACTCTTATATAATCTCAGTTTGAACAAAGACGAAAACTTGTTGACTCCCTGAACACAGATATTTAAGAAGGGAGGGTGGCGATCACAATTAACCCCGTAAACCACTAATGTAATCAAGTGACTTTTAGACTTTTGTGTTGGTCAGTTGTTTCAAGGTTTATCTGATGAGCAACTTTGTCATTAGCTCACTCCAGCAGAGTTTAGCTAATGGTATTTAGTCAAAGTCGTGCCTTATTTTATTATTTTAATAAATAATACAGTATTAGAAAAAAATAAAAAAGGTTTGAAACCTTTTTCCTTATTTTTAACACTGCGATTACTTCCATATGGCCGCATGTGCATATTTAACTGTCAGTATATCTTGCCCAGTCGTGCCCTAGATTTAGACCAATCACGGTTTAGCTCCAAAAGGGCCAACCAATGGCAGGTAGTAGATCTTGTGGGTTTGGTGAAGGAGTGGCTCTGAAACATGAGTCCACATATGATGCAATTGGACTTGACCTAGTGTAAGAGAAAAAGTCATGACTGGTTGTTTTGGTTAATTCTAACACACTTAATCCATAAATGGATTTAATATTATGTCAATAAGCCAAGGTTTGGCTGTTTTATAATAACATTGTGACACCAATGAATTGTAGTAACCTCCAGTTGTTAGTTTGCTTTCCTTTTTAAAGCATGTTTTTGGAAACTAAAACTATAAAAAAATATTTTCAGTAACTGAAATAAAGCTGAAATGAAGTAAAATATAAATATTAGATGAAAAACTTAAACTTGAAAAAATTAAAATTAGAAAGGTTGCCGGAAATAAATAGCATGTACCATGTACCAAAACATGTACCTTCTTTAATTTTTAATCAAAATAACTCTTGCAGCAACATCTCAGATGATGAGTTTACTGGCGTGAGGGCGGGACAATGTGTCACTTACATGACATCACAGCAATAGCAAACTATACAATCCAGCCCCGCCCTATAAGTCTAGACTAGCACAACTTCCGACTTTACAGTTTTTCTAAGTCACTTTGATGCATTTCTCAGATCACAACTGAAATTCTCAAAACTACTTGTTCAACCTCCACATCATCAAGTCACTTGTGCACATCATAAAAACAGTTTCTCATTGTTTTGAACAAATTGCAAATGCTTTGGTACAGTCATGCAATTGTCTGCTGTTTCCTTCATTGTCAATTGCTTATGTCATGTTTATCAAAATGTATTATGGTTCTCATTGAATAGTCTTACCCCTCAACACATATAGGCATTAGTGCTAGATGTCATAATGCGTCAAGTTTATTTTCTATACATTTCTATTAGACTTTTTGTGTGTGTGTGTGTGTGTGTGTGTGTGTAAATGTGTCCTGAATTGATGAATCGCAGAGGAGAATTATGGATTTCAGTAATGAAGGGAAATGTAAAGGGCTAGATCAACCAATGAGCAACCAGTTTTCTAAAGTAGCTCATGAAGCTTCATTTGGCAAGCATATAGACAGATGACAACACCGTTTTTCTTAAAAATGGAAGAACAACAAGGAAAGAAACAGGGTCAACAGTTGGAAGAAGAAGAGGAGTAAGAATGTGTGGTGGAAAGGTATGGAGTATCTGTAATACTGTGCTGTAATGCTATTTTACAGTAGTCCAATTGCATTTTACATTATACAGTAAATATACTTTACAGACACATAATGTAACACACAAACACGTACATACAGTGTGTGTGTGTGTGTTGTCTTGTCTTTTTCTTTATATCTCAATGACTGTTATTTGTTGACAGACCAACAGTAAGTGTAACTGTGAAGCCTCTCCAGTCTCTTGCAATCAATATCTCACATATTTCATACTGTTGCAATTTATATGTGCCATACAGATAGAGTGCAGTCTTGTGCATTCTCAATCATTGTCATCAAAATCGTAGGTATAGTTTACGTTTGTACTGTACATATTGACAACATGACTAAGCATTTTGACTATCTTGTTTGTGAACAATGACACAAGGACTTGTCAAATTACAAAAGCATAACAAAATTGCCAAAACTTCAATGAAAATATAAAAATAACTGAAAATTTTAGATAGCCCTAATATTTAAAATTAAATAGTAAATAGCAGCCTAATATTTTATTTATTTATTTGTTTATTTACAAGGTTACAGTACACTAGCTACTAATCCGTGAAGTGACTTGTGCTGCTGATGCAGTTACAGTCAAGGTGTTAATTCAAGCATGTCTTGATTTTGTTGCATTCTGCTTTAGGTCTTAGCCTGTCCCCAGTGGCATCCTTAACTCATTTTCCTCATGACTCTCTCTCTCTCTTTCTTTCTTTCTTTCTTTCTTTCTCTCTCTCTCTCTCTCTCTCTCTCTCTCTCTCTCTCTCTCTCTCTCTCTCTCTCTCTCTCTCTCTCTCTCACCTCACCGCTGTACCGTGCTGCGATTTCTATTCGCTCTTTTGCATATAAAAGGCCCCCAGCCACTCAGCATTCTCTTCCATCCCACTGCTTCAATTCAGCACCAGGCAACCAAACGAACCGACAGCTAACTATTGAGAGTCGAGTAATGCTGATATGCATTTGATCTTGCATTTTCTAGCTAAACTGTGCATTTTAAAGGTGTGGGCATATAAAGGACTGACTCAGGTTGAGAAATAGCTATACATGGACAAAGTTATTTTATGGGGGATTGACTTGAAATGAATCAAACTAAACTTTGGCATGCAGATTATGTGATTAATTTTGGCATACTGTGTTATCTGTTAAATGTCGGATAGTATAAAGTGTAGATAGCGTAAGAGAGGTGAATTACAGGACTGTTTTATTGTTTAATTACTTTTTATAGGATTTTATAACAGTAAGGCATGTGTCCCTGCTGTAGAAAAAGCCTGACTCAGGAATTATTTGACTTATTCCTCTGCAAAATGCTGTCTCCTGAGGCCATAGTCTACGCAGACAACTCTCATTTCTAAATGCTGTCTCGTCTCTTTCCCCATGAGCACTACAGTGCACTAGTTTCTCAACAAATTGATTGTCCCTTCTACCCAAAAACTGCATCACCTAATTTGACTGACCTTTGACCTTTGATAGACCGCCACAAACCTTTGAATTGGATGTGTAGATATCTTTTTTAGTGATTCAACCAAGTGTGCACTACAC
Source organism: Rhinogobio ventralis (assembly GCA_039654625.1). Lineage (NCBI taxonomy): Eukaryota > Metazoa > Chordata > Actinopteri > Cypriniformes > Gobionidae > Rhinogobio > Rhinogobio ventralis. The sequence continues at coordinate 23,272,598 of CM077198.1, read as the reverse complement.
TTTAAAATATTTTTTTGTTTGTTTTTGGAAGAAATGTCTTCTGCTCACAAAGGCTGCATTTACTTAATCAAATATACAGTAAAAATAGGCCTATTGTGAATATTAGCCTATTACAATTTAAAATAACTGTTTATGATATATTTTAAAATGTAATTTATTACTGTGATGGCAAAGTCATTTTCAGCTGCCATTTTTCCAGTCTTCAGTCACATGCGAAATCATTCTAATATGCTTAAGAAATACTTAATATTTTTGTGGAAACCGTGATTCATTTGTGCAGTTTTTACTTGAAATATAAATCTTCTGTAGCATTATAAATAAATATGTAAAAAATTGTCATATTAATTTAGCAATTTAAATGATTTAATTCAACAAAATCAAATAATTCAATCTTCTTCAGCCTAAATAAGTGCACTTTGATTCCCCTCTCAGATCATAGCGCAGATAAAGTAATGTTAGTATCTAGTGCCCCCTTGAGGGCAGTGCTTTTCACCAGCACAGGACAAATGAGACTCTTTAGTCTTTTTGTTGCACTCACGTTTTATTTAATTGGTTGGCGACTATTTTCTAGTATGTAGTGTGGGTAAAATCTACAGGTGCTGGTCATATAATTAGAATATCATCAAAAAGTTGATTTATTTCACAATTCCATTCAAAAAGTGAAACTTGTATGTTATATTCATTCATTACACGGACTGATATATTTCAAATGTTTATTTCTTTTAATTTTGATGATTATAACTGACAACTAAGGAAAATCCCAAATTCAGTAGGGTGAATTCAGGGTGATTGGGACACTTTTTCCAATTCATCTCAATGGCAAAAAGTGTCCCAATCACCCTGAATTCACCCTACTGAATTTGGGATTTTCCTTAGTTGTCAGTTATAATCATCAAAATCTCAGAAAATTAGAATATTGTGAAAAGGTTCAATATTGAAGACACCTGGTGCCACAATCTAATCAGCTAATTAACTCAAAACACCTGCTAAGGCCTTTAAATGGTCTCTCAGTCTAGTTCTGTAGGCTACACAATCATGGGGAAGACTGCTGACTTGACAGTTGTCCAAAAGACGACCATTGACACCTTGCACAAGGAGGGCAAGACACAAAAGGTCATTGCAAAAGAGGCTGGCTGTTCACAGAGCTCTGTGTCCAAGCACATTAATAGAGAGGCGAAGGGAAGGAAAAGATGTGGTAGAAAAAAGTGTACAAGCAATAGGGATAACTGTACCCTGGAGAGGATGTGAAACAAAACCCATTCAAAAATGTGGGGGAGATTCACAAAGAGTGGACTGCAGCTGGAGTCAGTGCTTCAAGAACCACTACACACAGACGTATGCAAGACATGGGTTTCAGCTGTCGGTTCAAGCCACTCTTGAACAACAGACAGTGTCAGAAGCGTCTCGTCTGGGCTAAAGACAAAAAGGACTGGACTGCTGCTGAGTGGTCCAAAGTTATGTTCTCTGATGAAAGTAAAGTTGCATATCCTTTGGAAATCAGGGTCCCAGAGTCTGGAGGAAGAGAGGAGAGGCACACAATCCATGTTGCTTGAGGTCCAGTGTAAAGTTTCCACAGTCAGTGATGGTTTGGGGTGCCATGTCATCTGCTGGTGTTGGTCCACTGTGTTTTCTGAGGTCCAAGGTCAACGCAGCCGTATACCAGGAAGTTTTAGAGCACTTCATGCTTCCTGCTGCTGACCAACTTTATGGAGATGCAGATTTCATTTTCCAACAGGACTTGGCACCTGCACACAGTGCCAAAGCAACCAATACCTGGTTTAAGGACCATGGTATCCACGTTCTTAATTGGCCAGCAAACTCGCCAGACCTTAACTGAAGAGGAAAATGCGATATGCCAGACCCAACAATACAGAAGAGCTGAAGGCCACTATCAGAGCAACCTGGGCTCTCATAACACCTGAGCAGTGCCACAGACTGATCGACTCCATGCCACGCCGCATTGCTGCAGTAATTCAGGCAAATGGAGCCCCAACTAAGTATTGAGTGCTGTACATGCTCATACTTTTCATGTTCATACTTTTCAACTTTTTGATGATATTCTAATTATATGACCAGCACCTGTATATGAAATATTTGTATTACTGCATTAATATAGAATTGGACTTACTTGGCAACTGTAAAAAGCTGAACATCACTTGTGATGTTTTATTAATAATACATTAAATTACTGAACTTTACTATGTGTAAGTGTGGGAAATTCACCTCATCCAGTGTTACAAACACACAGCAGATCACAAGCAAGACTTGACAATCATGCTTTATTCTGGTTGATTTCTTTAAAAAAAGAATCAAATAAACAGCTCTCCTCTTTGAACAGAGATCACTGAAGCAATATGCCTTCTTCAAACAAAACCAAGTACTTTCTTCATGTCTCGCTGTATTTCCATAAGTAGTGAAACTAAACTCTATCTTTACATCTCTGTCTCTTCATTTAAATATTTATTGGTTTCAGTTCAAACAAAACTTCATTGATTGTCAACACAAAATCTAGCTTAGCACCAGTACAATAAAACTGTACTTTAGCCTGTTAAAATACTGTTCGCAGTGTGGGAAAACAAAACAACCTCAGGATAAAGGGATCATTATTTGTACATAGTCAAATAAAGCACCAACCATACAAAGCAATTTTCATATATCATTTGTCTGATACACACAAAAAAGGTCAAATATATTAATGACTATTAAATTAAGCACAAACAACAATCAGTGTAAATAAAACACACCACGCGCCATAAAGCACGCTGGAATCTGGTACACCAGGAAAACATTGGAGAGGACCCCTTCCAGAAGCACTGGAAAGCAGTTCAAGATGGAATCTAGAAAAACGGCTCTAGAAAAACCTTAAAAAAATAAAATAAAAAAAAAACACTCCACAGGCTCGTTTTTTTGTTGTTGTTGTTTTGTTCACCAATTAACTGTCAATGTTGATATCGGCTGATTCTGCCGATATCTTAAAATAATCAGTGGATAAATCAACTGCTCATCAACCTGCCGATTTCCAAAGCAAAAACGAAGCGACGTTGGATGTCACAGGAACACAATCCTGTGCCTGCTACGATACAAACAAAATTAAGAGAAGGTGTAATGATCCTGGCAGAGCTGCAGTGGTGCTGAGGTAAGAAGGGCCGGGGTGAGGAACATATGCTGTAGGTTAGGGGGCTTCTGGGAGCCGAGAGAGGCTCGACGGTTTACACAGGAACCATCTGGCCCAAAGGCATTCCTGCCGCTGTTAGCTTGACGTAAGCCTCTTAGCTACACACATTTAGTTTACCAAGATAAAAAAAGACTTGGATTACCACTCCTTCTAAAGGACAGTCAATAATGAGCAAACATAAAAACATGTTAATGATAAGTTACAACCAGTTGCGTTCACCCTGATGTCAAGATATACATATATTTACTTATACATATAGGTTTATTAAAAAAAAAAAAAAAAAAAAAAAAACTGAATTATTGAATACTGAAAAAACAAAACCCTACAGAAGGAACCTGAAAGTTGCTTCCCAGTGGAGTCCGTCCCCAGCCTTTCTCTCTGGGGTGAGGGCATGGAAAAGTCGCTCCCTAGGGCCCCTTTCATTGCTCAGGGCGTCTGTGAGAAAAGTGTCTGTGAGGAAATAGGACCTTTCTGGCTGATTCTGAACATACAAAGTGCTGGTACTGGTAACAGGCCATCGGTTGCAATGGACCTTGCACGACTGCGGACGGCACCTCGCTGCTCCCTGTTCAGATCCTAGGGCTGCAGAGCAGGAGATGTACAGCAGGAGTCGCTATCGACTGCAGGGTCTGGCATTGACCCCTGAATTGTCGTCCTCATCTTCTTGAAGGATCTGTATGGTGGAGCCTAGCAGTCCCTGTAAGTCTGGCACACAGCGCACCAGCTCCACCGCCTCCTCTCCGTCTTCATCATCGCCTGGCTGGAGCACATCCGGAGCGGTGCACGTTTGACTGATGGTGATCTGCTTCCACAGCTCTGCCTGAGCAATGCTGACCACCTCAAACTGAGGGTACCGAGCCCGGAAAATGCGTGCCGACATCTTTAGCCGCTTTAGCACGTCTGCCAGCAAGAACCAGTTACAAAAACTGTCGAGGGGAAACAAATAGATTAGGTGCTGTCATGATCATGTTTTAAAAAGTGTGCCACTCTGCCGCTGCCACTCACCCCTGCGTTAGTGATACTTGGACATGGTAGCAAGGTAGGAGGGGCTCAGAGGAAAACTCAAACAGAAGACAGTCAGTATCAGCATCTCTCTCCTTCACCTGCTCACTCAAGTTGTCCCCACCTTCTTCCTCAGGCTGAGACAACAGGAAGTCCCAGCAAGGTTCCTGTTCTGTCTCTGTATAAGTTCATCATAAATAGAGACTAAAGTCAACCTCTAGTCACAAAAGTCACACTAGTGCTTCTGCTACCCTCTAGTGGGCAGCTATGTCACTGAAAACTTGGATCACTTCCAGCATGAATTAGGGGAAGCTTAGACAATCATTGTGCTTACTTGTTGCACCATCATTGAGAAATTTGGAGGAAAGATGATAAAAAAAATTAAATACAATGGAGGTCTAAGACCATATTAAATACTGGGATCCAAAATGTAATTTAAACACTAAAATTACAGGATTTTTTTTTTTTTTTAAGAAATTGTATAAGAAATATTTAATATTCTGCATTATTCATAGGTCACTAATCAAAAAAGCATATTGTTGGACATTGAAAAAAAATAGGTCAGATATTCTTGCTTCTATTCTCAAATCAAGCCAGACAATATGATTATCAGGCCGATGCCTTCTCAAGTGCATGTTAAAGCCAATACAGAACCAAATATATATTCATTTTTTCAAATAAACTTTTTACTTAATTTTTATGCTGATGGTAATGTGTAAGAATATTTTTGCGATTTAAAATGCAAAAAAAATTAAATAAAAGCTTTTCACGGATGGTCTTTGACCTAAAATCCACTACACAACACCATTCAAATGTGTTTTTCCATGTTTTTTTAGTCTCTTATGCTCACCTCATCGTGCATTTATTTGATCACAAATACAGTACAAATATTAATATTGTGAAATATTATTACAGTTTAATGACTTTAAAGTTTCCATTTTATATTTTAAAACATTATTTATTCCTATAATGGCAAAGCTGTATTTTCAACATCATTACTCCAGTCTTCAGTGTCACATGATCCTTCAGAAATCATAATAATATGCTGATTTGGTGCTCAAGAAATTCTTATTATGTTAAAAAACATATTTGTGGAAACCATGATACATTTTTTCAGGTTCTTTGATGAACAGAATGTTCAAAAGAAAAGCAATTATTTGCAATAGAAAAGTTTCTAACAATGCTGAATAAAAGTATTAATTTCTTTTTTAAAACACATACTAACCCCAAACTCAATTTCTTACCAAACACAGAGCTACTGTAGAAATCCCACTGTAGACTAGGATCTTGGTCTGTTCTTCCCTCTAAATCAGTGAAGTACTCTGTGGATAAACAAACATGAGGACAGTTTAAATCTAAACAATGTTCCAGGTTGATTTTAGTGATAATTTTGCAAAACTATTTTGAAAATGAATCCTTTTACCTTTGAGGAAAGTTTTCATCCCGGGACTCTGGGCTAGTTTAACTGCGGTCTGACCAGAGTAGGTTGCCAGTGTGGGATCTGCTCCATGATTTAACAGCATCCAGACTGCTGCCAGATTATCAGCTGCTACAGCATCATGAATTGGGCTACAAGGTTTGAAAGACGAGTCAGTATATAGTATACTAAGTTTGTTGGACACATTGTAGCTGTGGGTGGACAAATATAATCTTAGTTTGTAGAGTCCAATTCTAAAAATTAATCTCCCAAATCTAACATGGTCCGAGTAGTCCAAAGCTGTTTATGGGGCTGAACTGAATTCGGTGCCTTTCAGTGGGAGTAAGTACTTTTACTTAATATTTCAAGTATAAATAAACTGCTGATTCTGTCTGTATCATCCTATCATATCATATCCTGACTGTAACCTGCTGCTCACCGCGTTCCATCCTGTGCGCTGCAGTTAACATCTGCGCCATGCTTCAGCAACACCTGTACAATGTGCGTCCAGCCACGTGCACAGGCCTCATGCAGTGCCGTGTAACCTGCATTGTCACGGCGGTTCACCTCTCGCACATCCTTTTCCAAGCAATATAAAACCACATCCTGAAAATAAACATTTGTATAAATAATGAGCAATTTATCCAACATTGCTATTTTTAAGGTTTATTTTTACATAAGGGTTTCCCAAACTGTGGTTTGTGAGGGACCTGCAAGGAGTTGATGTAATGAATTATTAGCTTTTCATCAGTTCATAATCAAAATATTTAAAAATAAAAACTATCAAAATAAAACAATTACTAAAAAGGTAAATTACTCAAATGTGTTTACCTTTATGTCATGTGACCATTAACCGACATCAGTGAAGAGTCAACGTGCAAATATGTTCTTAAATTACTGAAATGTTAACTTAAAATCTCAAGGGGTATTTAAGGTAAATATTTTAGGTTAAGGGGTTCGGCTGACCAAAAGGTTTTGGAATTAATCAATATAAATTTTGTTATTATGCATTTAATATAATCAGGTCAGGTCAGGTCAACTGTATTTATATAGCGCTTTTTACAATGCAGATTGTTTCAAAGCAGCTTCACAGTGTTAAACAGGAAAATAATGAACAGAATTTGATTCGGCTGTACAGCCGCTCTGGAGAAAACGGTGATGTCATCAGCTCATTTCAATTATCATATATATTCAAGTAATGTAGTTGATATAATTTAGTTTAGTAATTAAATTTATTTGAAAATGTTGTGAATAATGAATTGAATCACACTGGATGAACTTTTTAAATTGATAGAACTTTTCTGTAGATTTACTATAAATATGAATATATTTATAATTAACATTACAATATCAGCTAACAACCAAAAGGGTTGCTTTACCTGGTAACCTAATCTAGCAGCTCTCTGTAACAGCGTCTCTCCTGCATTCTTATTCACAATCAATCGACGGACTTCTGGAGGCACTGGACGGCTTGGAGTAGATTCAGGGATTCCTGATTTCCCAGCTATTCCTTTTTTACCAGACAATAGTGAGTTTGACTGCTTGGGAGAAGCATAAGAAAGAGTTGGGGTTTTCTTGACGGCTGGACCGTCCTCATCTGGCATGAGGGACCCTGTGCGTTTGCCCAAGCTGCCTTTCTTAGTCTTGAGCTGAAACAAAGGCATAAAGACAAAGAGTCATGCATGAGCGATGTGACATTGAGGGGAGGGCAACTGTTACATGGTCCCAATAAAAACAGCTGTTGTAAGAAAGTGCTTTAGTGACTCAAAATGCCACTAGGGGGCAGCATAAGACTAAGTGAAAAGAGGTATATGCATTTGCAATGAAAAAAATCCCTTGATATCAAAATTTTCAGTTTAATTGCTCAAGTTTAAAAATGCTTGAAAGTTTGATGAGATGCTTCAGCTAACCTTTTTCTGCTCTGTGTCTGTGTCACATAAGTGTTTACTTTTGAACTTCCTCTTCCCTGAGGGTTTGTCATTAGGATGTGTGGTGGGAGGACTCTCTTGAGGTCGTGCTGAGCCAGAGCGTGTGAATAGGGTCCGCCTAGGGCTGATGTCTGGACTGGGCACTTCGCTGGTCAGCGTGGCACTGAGACAAGGGTACACACCCACCTTCTCATCTGCAATGGCATAGACTGACATTTCAGCATCAGACTTTTTATTACATCATTGCTGTATAGATAGACATTAAGATGGATAACTCCCTTAAGTTTGACATGAAATGGAAGATCATCTTTTCATCCATATTGTGACATGCATCCGAGTGAACCGGCTTCTCGAATGAGAAAAAAAAAGGTAGGGCAGGACTTGATTTTGTCCATCGGGAATTGTTTGGATCATTGTCATTTGCTATTGCTGCGATCTCATGTGAGTGACAGATTGCTGGAGGGGAGAGGTTATTGTCCCGCCTTTGTGCCAGTGAACACATCATCAAAGCAGATATGCAATGGAGAGGGGAAGGTATTTTTATTAAATATTATGCGGGCACATTTATTTAAAAAAAAAGAAAAAAAAAAGATGTGTAAGGATAAATCACTTATAATAAACATTCCAATATTTAAAAAAAAAACAAGAATTGTCCGTTTTGATTTTATGGCGACTTTAAATAAATTGCTTTCAATTATAAGCAATTATCAAAATTAAACTTCTACTAAATAACCAAGACATGCCTACCTCAGCCCTATTCAAACAGGACTATTTTTTTTTTTCTAAGGAGGTCAGGTAAATTTGTAATTCACAGACAGTTTGACCTTCAGACCTTTGGTAACGCCCACATTCAGACATCGGACACTCCTATTTTATGAATAGCTACACCAATCCCATTTCCAGTATGTGAAATTCACTAACATTTCACATTCACTAACAGTTAATAATTGTCATTTTAATTATGCTAGCCTTAACAGCAGCCCATGGACTAAATATCAGAATGACGTTCTCAGCAAAATGTTCAGACATCTTTACTCAATAGTGGCCTTACCATCTTCCACGCCCAGCTTCTCCTCCTCTCCATCTGCCACCTTATCCTTCTCTGTGATGTATTCCCCGTTTTGATATTTACGATTCTTGCAGCGTTTCCTTTTCTTTATTGAAGAGGTGTCTCCACCCTCAGTGGGCCTGTCCTTGTCCGCATCCACCTCCTCAGGCAGAGGATTGATTCGAGGCCTGCCGCGCGGCCGGCGGACTGGTACAGGGGGTGGTGGGGTAGGAGGTGGTGTAGAGGGGGGGTTGAGAGGGGGAGGAGTAGGTGGAGTAGTGAAGCTCCAGTCTCGGAGCAACGCTTCATCAGTCCGTCTGCGCCCTCGCCTCAGCCGCGGAGAGGCCTCCTCCTGGGAGTCTGATTCCTTACTAGGCCAGCCCGGGCTGCTGAAAGAGCCCGAATCTCTGTCAACCTGAGGACTTCTGCACGGACTGCTCTGTGATTCTGTGATAAACCCTGGTGACAATTCAGAATTATCCATTAGAAATACTCTGGTATCTGAAAAACAATTCCATTGTCTTAAATACGACAAAAAAGCAAATCATCTTGTTGAAGGACTAAATCACCCCAACATTTTAATTCAGTCATTTCTTACTCACTCTTGTCATTTCAAACCTGTATGTTCTTATATTGTGCTGGAATCTTTTACACAGTTCTTTTCCATACAAGTTTATAGTGATCACAGCTGTTAAGCTTTAAAAACAAAACAAAAAAAACAACAACAACAAAAACTAGTTGTGTTTTTGTTGCAGTGCACACTAGTTGTGCACTGATTTGCAGATCTTATGCAGCCGATCAATGATTAAAGAGTTGAACTTGATCAATGCATTGATTGTTCTTTTCAGCTGATTCTTGTCAATGATCTAGTTGATCCAGATCACAAATCGGGCTGAACAGAAAAAGGAGAGTTCACAATGTTCTGGTGCCTTTTTCATTATTTGTTCAGTCTCTTTTGTCACTTAACAGCCAGGGTCACTATGACCCATCACTTTAAGAAAAAGACCTGCATTAAAAAAATATTTTCTTTTAATATAGAAAATAGGTATGGAACGACATAAGGGTGCGTAAATAATGACGAGGTGCCCTACGGGTGAACTACCCTTTAACTACGAGCTGGGTCAGTACCTATTTTGTTTGAGTCAGAGTGTTCCATATTAACTGGACAGATTTTCCCTTTGCGAGTCTTTCCCCCTACTTTGGGGGCTGCGCCTGTTCCATCTTTCAGCAAACTTTTTCCCACTCCAGGCAATGCATCTTTCTTCTGATGAAGTACAACAAAATGTGTTAAAAAAAGCATAACAAAGCATTTCGCCTGTCAATAACACATGCATATTTGTAATTTAGATTAATGGCTATTTAAACAAAGCAAAAACATAATTGTCTATAAACCCATCACTGGCTCATAATGCTAATGCCATCATCTCTCACCATGCGCTTTCACAGGGCTTAGACACACGCAGAACACGCGTCACTAGGTTACTCCCACAATTATCTCACGTGAGATATTTTAATTTCCCTCCAAAACTCCCAAAAATGTTCTGTGATCTAGCTGAATTGTGTAGGTCTAAATTTTGGGGAAAACCTGATTTGGGTTGATACCTGGGTTTTGATCGAGGTAATATACATATATATTTTTTAAATGTTCAAAAAACGTTTAAAACAAATTCAAGGGTGACATGCTTTTTCCACAGAAAATAGCAGACTCTTCCTAAGATTGCAACAACAACAAAAAGTGCTTACAGTAATGCTCTTACAATGGAACTATATGGAAAAGTATTGTATCAAAATACATATTCCAAAGCACAATTTCAAAACTTTAACATTATGTGTTAAAGGTGCAGTAAGCATTTTTCAAAAACACTATTGAAAAGTTCTCGGACCGAGCACCACAACAAACATGTAGCTAATCAGCATTGGGGGGGGGGGGGGGGGGGGTGGATGAGAGAGAGTGAGCAAGAGGGAGATTTAAAGAAAGAGAGACTGTTGAAAGAGAGATGAGAGACAATACAAAAGAGAACATTTTAGAGGGATATAACTGGAAAAAGAAGGGTTATAATCAGACAAGAGCTTTAGGACCCGCATTAAACATTAGAAAAGCTTTCCAGCACTAGAGAAACCTACGCAGGAAGGCCTGGAAACGGACTCCGAGGTTGCATTGTTTCTGCTCCATACGTGAGTAACATTGGTTTCGCGGTTTCACAGAACCAAGAAATGCTGTTGTTGTAATGTTAGCCGTAGTTACAGGACAGTTTTGAGTGTCATTGTTTGTCTAGAACTGCTGTGACTAACAACCAACTCTTGCTTGTATTTATTCTTGTGTACTGTATGTTCATTTTTTGTGCTTCCTTGTCATTCGTTTATTATCTTCGCTAAGCATTATTCTCTCTTGATCTCAAGAGGCACGCTGGCGACTGACGCTACAGAATGCACTGTTTAGCGTCCTTGCTAGTGTGCCAGCCTCGCATGCTGACAGCTCAGAGCGGGCAGTAAAGTGTATGTGAATTTTGGAGGCGGAGCAATGAAGACAGGGGTGGGTTTGTTTGGGTTCATTTCAAATATCCACAGTGTTCAACAACGATTTTGGGAGATCACATACTGCGCCTTTAACATTAAACTCCAGTTGTGACCATATACCACAGACTGTCTACATGGGGGAAAAACACCCATAGGAATTACATTGTAACTCATAATGAGAATAACACCACCTGTACTAAAAGGACAATTTAGACAGCTCAAACGAAAAACAGAATGATTAATATAAACCCTTATATTCAACAGTTTGTGTTTTAAAATCCTCTAGGATGTCTTGTCAACTCTAAAGGCCCGTTTACACCAAGAATGATAACTACAAAGATTACTATAACCATAAATATATTAGCATATTGTTCTGCTTATTAGAAGCGCGCGTTGCAGTTTTGTCATCTGCCACTAAATGCGCCTGCTCTTAATGCAGGATGCATTTTTGATTGGCTGTCAATGTTATCATTCATCAGCAAAAAACTAAAATTCTGAAAGTGATTCCAACAATATCATTTATCCGTGCCGTTATCATTATAGTTGTGGTGTGGACTATTCTTTTATATTTAGAATGATTTTTAGAACTATGTCTTTATCGTTCTATTTGTTGTTCTTGGTGTGAACAGGCCTTTAAAAAAACTGACTGACAAATCAAAATGATTTTGTCAATTCAGACTAACTTTTGAACTCAAAACAGTCCTAAAGGAGAGGTGTCTAAACTTTTTACTATGAAGGGTCAAAAAAAAAAATCTAACTTGACTGAGGGCCATGGGCTGTAAGTAATTGCATTAATTGCATTACACTGCCGTTCAAAAGTTTTTGATCTGTAAGATTTTTTATGTTTTTAGAAGAAGTCTCTTATGCTCACCAAGGCGCTGCATTTATTTGATTAAAAATACAAAAAAAACAGTAATATTGTGAAATTTGAATATATTTTAAAATGTAATTTATTCCTGTGATCAAAGCTGAATTGTGAGCATCATTACTCCAGTCTTCAGAGGTACATGATCCTTCAGAAATCATTCTAATATGATGATTTGCTGCTCAAGAAATATTTATGAATATTATGATTATTATCAATGTTGAAAACAGTTGTGTAAAACATTTTTTAGGATTCTTTGAAGAATAGAAAGTTCAAAAGAACAGTATTTATCTGACATAGAAAGCTTTTGCAACATTGTACTACCGTTCAAAAGTTTTGGGTCAGTAAGAATTTATTTAATTCATCAAAGATGTACACAAAAAAAATTACACAACTGTTTTCAGCACTGATAATAATCATAAATGTTTCTTGACCAGCAAATCATGTATCATGTACCTCTGAAGACTGGAGTAATGATGCTCAAAATTCAGCTTTGATCACAGGAATAAATTATATTTTAAAATATATAATCAAATAGAAAACAGTTATTTTACATTTTAATAATATTTCACAATATTTGTGTTTCTTTTTGTATTTTTTTATAAAATAAATGCAGCCTTGGTGAGCATAAGAGACTTCTTCTAAAATAAACATTAAAAAAAGATTTTGAACGGCAGTGTATATCAAACTTTATTATTTTAACAATTACATTTTTTACATCAAATTTACTTTCTCTACATTTCAATGCAAACATAAAACAAAAATGTTAAAACAAAAAGCTGAATTAAAAATGAAAAAATGTTTAAATAGCATATTTCTATCCCCTGCATTGGGGCTGAGGGGCATGATGATGTACACAGACAGAATGTTCAAATATGGCTCATCCAATCATAATTTAGATTCAAAACAATCAGTTTAATATCAGCTTTAGAATTCTTTAGAGTCTTTTGTTTTGAACTCAAATGTAAATGAAAGTTGTTTTTCATTTACACAGTTTGCATCTTTTCCATCCAGGTCCAAATAAAATGAGAAAATCAAACGTGATAAAGTACCTTTCATTTTTCATTTACTGGATGACAAACAGACATCACCACATGTTTTTAAACCATTTTTGACTGAATGTTTAGAAGAAATGACTATTTTGTCATATACTTTTCTCATGACAAAATCACTCGTGCTGTGATATCAGATTTTGGTCATACTCCCACCCCTAGACTAAATTAAGGGGATAGTTCACTTAAAAATGACAATTCTGTCATCAACTGTCTGCCCTATTGACTTCCATAATATGGAGAAAACAAAATACTATGGAAGTCAACTGTTTGGTTACTGACAGTCTTCAAAATATCTTCTTTTGTGTTCAGCAGAATAAAGAAATTCATAGAGGTTTGGAACAAACTCACCTTGAGGGTGAGTAAATTATGACATATGACAATTTTCATTTTTGAGTGAACTATCCCTTTAAGGGAAATTATAATGGCTTATGCAATTGTTGGCTACATATTACACACACTATAATAAAAATGAACCACTAAATGTTTAGAGTAAAATAAAGCTGACCTTTTTATGGTGGGGGCCTTGCTTGACTGATGGTCTGTCTTTATTGTTTTGCTTTTTAGTTACTGTAATAGTCTTTTTTTGCACTTCAGAAGGTGTCTTCTTGGCAGGCTTTTTCAGGTTTTTCTGTTTGGTGGTGGATACTTTGCCTTTGGAAGGTATCTCCTCTTTGGTTCCATTCATTTTTGCCTGTCCTTCTGCTTCTACAGTCTGGCTCTGAAGGAGGGAAAAGGCTGTTCCTTCTACCTTAACATGAGAAGAAGCCTTCCTCTCTGATGCCTTCTCCTCTTTTGCAGTCTCATCCTCTAACTGTTGAGCCAATTTCCTTTCCTTCCATTCTCCTTTAAAACTGGGAGCACTCCTTTTACTAGGGGTACTAGATTTCATTTTTTGTCTACCATCAGACACTAGATTTTCTGTCTGTTTTGCCTGTTTCTCTCGTCCCTTATCCTTGGGCACAGGAGCGGTTGTGATCTCCGGTCTGCTTAGAGCTGCTGTAGCATCTGTTTGTGGAGAGGTTCTGCCTGACTTGATGGCCTGTTCTTCTATAACCCTAAACGGAGGAGAACCCGTTGTAAGAGTCTGCTGCAATGTAGAGTCCTGACACCTGTTCTGCACGCTGGCTACCTCAGGCCTCTTGGATCCCACACAAGACAGATTACAGTAGTTCTCACCAATAAGCGCAGTGGTCTCAAGAGTTTTCTGCTTCACTATCGACTCCAGATTGGACAGGGGGGATTTGGCCTTCTCCCACTTTTCATCCTCTACTTTAGTTGGGCTTAAATGGGAGTTATGGAACAGAGCTCTCTCACAACCAAGGGTGCTCTTAGTCTTTGGGGCCTGAGTCTGACTTGGCCTCTTCTGTAGGGATGATCCTTGGGAAAGAACACAAGGTGGTTGCCACAAGGATTTAACTGGAGGTATAAACAGGGTCCCTTCTTTTCCACCAACAGATTTCCGGTGGGGCTGTGAATTAGCTGTAGCAGATAATTGGGTGGATAAAAAACCTTGTTGAGTACCTGTCGAGAGCTTGCCACCTTTATTATGCTGAGCACCTTTAACAGCAAATGATGCTTTCCTCTCTTTACAAACCGCCTGTTCTCCTTGGTCAATGATGGAGATGGTTTCCTGTTTGGCAAATGTCTGAAAATCTTCAACAAAAGCAGCACTTTTTCCATCTTTGTTACGTAAAGTAGATGCTAGAATGGGGCTTGCCACTCCTACATATGTACCAGGAAGATTATTCAAGGAACCAGGAGATGAGCCCTTGGCCCAGGATGCGTTGGGTTCCAAAGCATGGTGATTAGTTAGTTTTGAAGATGATTTCTGTGTTGCACCGTTTCTCTGGGTGTCAAATGTACTGGATGACCCAAAAGAGGCAGAATTAACTTTTTTAGAACCAGCAACATTTTTCTGATGAGAGTCAGCAGAATGATGTTCAGTGACCACTGATGGGTTGTTCTGAGTATCTTTAATGTTTTTTTGTCGCTTGGACTTTGCAGACAGATCAAGGGGCACATCCCTTGACTCAACAGGGCAGGAAACATTATGCTCCTCTGGAGTGGACACAGTTTTTGGTTTTAAATACGCTAACGAGGTCTTTTCAGCACCTCGGTACGTCGAACCTTTTTCTACAAGGCTAAGCAGCCGACTCTGAGTGGTGATATTTGCCAGAGCTGGGCTGCAGCAGATGGCAGCAGTGGGAGAAATGGTGTAATGGGTTGGTGGAGCCGAGCCCTGTGTGGCTTGCTGTACTGGAAGGGCTAGAGCTGGGGCTGGGACAGAAGACATTGGGGCTTTATGCTCAGATCCACCTTGAAAGCCCTTGGACAAAGAGTCACACCTGACTTTAGATCCTGAAGACTGAGGCTTCTTCTCAGCACCGGCTCCTCTCCCCATGGAAAAGTGATATGGGTATGTTTTGAGCATAGGTGTCGCGCTCGAACAAGAGCTTGGCGCTGGGCAGTCCTTTTGAAACTGGCTAGCAGTGGCTTCTCTCAGTGCTGCAATCTGACCTAACCCTGGTGGCAATGTGATCTTACAGAGAGGAGAAGAAAAATTGGAGGGGGGAAGGAAAGCAACAGGCTGGGCGGGTTTAAACAGCGTGGAGCACTGGAACCCTAATGGAACGCTTATCACAGGCTGGGTGGGTGCTGGTGCGTTAGTCTTCTTGTTTAGATTTATACTAGAGTGAACAGAGTTCACAGGGTCCTCTGCAGTGACCTTTTTACCACAAGGCCACTGGTGAGGGGAGTAGATGCCAGCACTGTCAACCTTGCCTTTGGAAACCTCAGTCCGATCAGGCAACGGTGTGCTCACAGGATCAGTGCTAAACACATTGCTGTGGGGTTGGGAGGTTTGGACTTGGGGACAATGATTTGAATTGCTGGCTTCTGAGCAGACGTTGGGCGTTTTACAGTCTGTGGTTGCCCTCAGCTTATTCTGCTGACTTTGAGGTATGTCACCTCTAAGTTCAAGAGGCAGTGTCTGCTGTGGATTCCCCACCATGCTCTCAGACACGTGGGTAGGGGCACTGCTCTCTCTGCTCACCGTCCCTCCATCCCCTACATTCATTGGTGAGGGATCCACCTGAGCAGAGAAACAGGGAAGTAAGTTTGACTTAGGGGGAAAGTGAAAAAAAGAAATCATGAAAGAGAGAGGGGAGGCTATAACAATGAAATATACGTTACCTGCATAGGGGTTTTCTCAACACATTACTCAGTGTGTGTGGACAAGTGACTCTTTATGGGATTCTCCTCTGAGTAGTTTGCAGTTCTGTAATAGAATTAGATAATTAAAAAATAGTTTTTAAAAAAAGTGCACAAATTGAGCATGTAGAATTATTTCAAATGAAAAGTTACAATTTGGAACATTAAAAAACAGATGTTTAAATGTTTAACGTTCATAAATAAAGATAAATCATTCATTGATCAGTCAATAATCTGCTATTGGACAACATTCTGACCCCTTTCAAATGAGGTTAATATTTTTGATAACAAGATAACAATTCTGTTTGCTTCATCAAACAGAAAAAGTATAGCTAAGCCATGCTGTTGATTTTTCACTCATTTTCACTTCATTCTTTTTTATATACCTATATTGATTGCAGAAGATAAATGTTGTGTAGTTCAGCCAAGGTCAACTCAGACCTCATTAACTAAATCAAATGTAAAATATAGATCTCTACATTACACATTGCAAAGAGGCATTTGAATTAAGAGGCAACTAAAATCTTGATAGCACATTTATTAAAATGGTTTAGTTGGTTATACTTTTCAACATTCTTACAACTATGTTAGAACTATGTGTATCATGCACATTATTTTCAAGATTTTTTCAATTATTTTGAGGTATATAAAATATTTCTAGTCATCTCATTTGTCAGAAATTAAATCAAACCAAAATTACTAAAATAAACACTTCTAGAATTTTAACAAAAGATGGACATGGATGAGCTTTAATGTTTTATGTCTCTTTCCTTTTAATCTGACAGAAATGACACTCTAACCATGAGGCCACAACATCAATTCTCTTGTTACAGCCAGTGATGTGAGACAGGCTGGAAACTTCCTGTGAGTAACAGAGGTTTCCTTAGTCAAGATGTCACAATTTCCTTCAGACCACGGCTTGAGTAGGAATAGATATTAAACTTAAAGCGTTCAGATTTAAATAATACATTTGAAAAGAATACAATGATCTCTAAACTGTATACCAGCGATTTACATTTTTAATTACACGTTTGCAAATGCATGCTGTCGTCTTCTGCTGTAGGAGACGAAATTATGAGATGAAACGCTGAGTTTGACCCATGACTCTCTCTGAAATTGTGAGCAAGTCAATGTCAAGTACACAAGAGAGTGCCTAAACACCAAAAACCCAGTTAAAACTGAGAAGAGCCAAAACCTCAGCTCCCACAGATGAAGGGACAGTTTTTACTGCAACAACATCCTCTTAAACCACATTGCACGTGGTCAAAGTCTGCATACTCTAATTCCCTCGTTTTTAAAGAAGAAGAGCACCCTACTGATCAGATCCCAAACCCTCACACAGCGCAATGGAGGGGAATGGTCGAGTGCACAACAGGCCACAAATGCCAGGGGTTGAGGATAAAGGATGCAGGGCCATGCAATAGTTGATGCTGGTTTTACTGCCTCATTACCTCAGTGGGACAAACTGCAGTAGATCAAGACAACATCAACAGTGCAGATAGAACAGAGCAACCATTACTGTGATGCTGTGTCTAACACAGGCGCTTTACTCTTTACAGGCATTAGATAAAGGCAAAGCATCTCATGTCCACAGTCACAGAGTGTGCATTACTAAAATGTTTACTTATAATGAGGTGGTCAAGCTGTGATTTAATCCAATTCCAATAGTGCTGTGTGTGGGGCCTTGCAAAACTCCTATCAGAGCCCAACAGATCAAATCAATAGACAGGGTTCCCACACTTTTTGACAAATGAATTTCCATAATCTTTCCAGTTATGCATACTTAGTGAATAGGGATTTTTAAATCATTTTTAAAAACTGGTGGTAGATTTAAATTTCTATGTCACATAATAGCTTTTCAAATTATCATGATTATTTGTGTAAAACAAAACTGTAAATTCTGGTTTTACTAACTGGCGATGCAATATAGAGCAGAGCATAAAATGTGACTTTCACTCATTGTAATGACCATGCGTTGCCTAGAAATATCAATTTTAAAAGATTTTCATGCATGTGGGAAACAAAACGAATGTTCTGAGCTCGAATTGAAGTTACACATTGTTGCATTCGAGACGAAATCATCCCGATCTATCTCCCGAGGTTATGTTCTTAATTGAAAAAAAATCAAACTTCAAACGACATCATAAGCATCACAAATAACCGTATCTAAACACCTGAGCCCCATATGCAAACAACATAAACACCGTAAACTCGCATCAGAATGCAGGTGAGCGCAGCAGCCACGTTGACGATACAGGTGACAGCAGTCTTCAAATATGAACTGCTTATCTTTCTGACTTGAAATGAGATCCAACTGATGTCGGTTCACTTAAAGTGTCTGTATGGCATAACCAAGCCGTATAGGCCTTTAGCGAAAGTCTGATGATTGGAAAGTTTATGATGTGTTATTCGCGTGATTATATCTGCTGCTAAAGATAGAACCGATCATTTTCGTTCAGACATTTTTCATCTTGAGGCATCTCAATTATTGAAAACACAGGATCAGTGGGAGTGGGAGCCCGTGTTGTTCTCCAGCCCTCGTTCTTTTGAATGGGGTTACCAGCGCAATGATAAACGGAGACGAGGAAATAAGCATCGTCTCTCTTCTCTAGACTGGAGATCAGCACACTCGCGGTCTCCCGGTCAGTCTGTCGGAGCTCCGCAGCCCGGAGCTTATATATGCACAAAGGATGATGCTGAAAAGCAGGCGATGACCAGCCAATGTCACGTATCCACGGCCAGCTTGATATTAGGCTAGAGCATCGTCCTAAAACAGACCAAAATGTTTGTTTCTCTGGCCAACCCACTCGCTCGTTCTAGCTGGAGCTACTAAAAAACCGTATCACACAATACAAGAGACTCTCAGGTGACACGAAGCGCCTCGCGTGCCGAAATGGGAGTCAGTGATAAATAACGCCGATGTTTAAACACAAAAACAACAAAATGTAGGTCTCGCGAGCGGGGATTAGCCGAAATAGACGTTTTCCTTCTGAGAAAGACACGAAAGCCTACAGTCCGTGTGGCCACAATGTAGCCAAACTAACCGACGCGTTCGTACTGGCCGAATCCTGTCAAACTACAAAAGTGACCGTTGGTTTATCGCTAAGCGCGAGCCGAGCTATGACGTCTGAATTATAACTCGACACAAAATACACGGGCACAGAAATGTCACGCGCACATTTAGGTTGGATGATATCTCCTTCACGAGGAAACATCGTACTTTGGCTGTCTTTCTCCACACTGCCCTCGAAGAGTGTTTGGAAACTAATAGGGTCACCGAGTTTTCCATACGCTCCTTATTATTATCGTCACTTGTGCTGCGTGACACGCGGGGAGAGCGTTATTTAGTACGGAGCAAGGTGTACGAAACTGAAGGAGCGATTTTCAGATCCCTGCGCAGCGAAGTCTCCCCTCTAACAACTCGGTCTGCATTACTCTGCCACCGTACGGCACGAAATGTTTCCATAGCGAAGCCGCTCCAACAATCAAAGTGTTATGACATGCCACCCCCAGAACCGACTCCTTCGTCTATACAACCCCGAATAATTCCAAAAGGCAATTAGCGAGCCAAATAACGATGTCAGATTGTACAAACGTGCACCAACCCGTTTGACCGACATTTGGAAGATGTTTGGTCATCAAGATAAGGGCTTTAATCCGGTCTTCCGTTCTTGTCGCTCGCAGTTCACTAATCTCGACGATTTTCGGTTCTGAAAGTCCGGGGGGGTTCGTACCGTATCTCTCTGTCTCTGGTCTGGTGGGAGAGAGAGAGGGGCAGATGGAGCCGAGCTCGTGTGGGAGTTGTAGTGCTTCGACATCCACGCCCTGACCGCATTCGCCCTGAGAAGGGAGGAGCGAGGACTGCAGGTCCCAGCATGCACCGCGAGAATCCAGCCGCTCAAGGGGAAAGGGGATCGCAACGGTGCGCTAAACTGCAAACCCTACCCGAGTAACAAAGTGAAAATACACCCTCTCTCTCTCAATTAAACCGTTGCTCTCGGACGCAACACGCGCGGCTCGCGGAGTAGCGCGTGCATGTTTGTATAATCTCGTTTTCAGATTCGCACACGTGGGCCGCCACAAAAAGAGTTGAGACAAACATTGCAGCGGAATTATTAAAAACCCTGCTGGCTCTCGAACTATTTCAGTAGAGCCACGAGACCGATGTCTACAGGACATCCAGGGAACGATCAATAGTAGATGCACATGAAGACCACACTATGTGCACACTCATGGGGCGAGATGTGTTTATTTATATTTTCAACCTAAATGAAACAGATTCTTCTCATTATGAGAAACCTTATCTTCTTTGTTAAAACATGCTGCGCAGTACATGAGAGCTTTTCAATTAAAACCCCATTATGAGGCCTAACCAAATCACTTTTAGGTGAACCATGCTTAAAGAATTAAAACTGGGATCCTCGGGTAGATTTAACCTTCTTAACTTCTAAAAAAGCTCACCATTGACCTTCACATTTTAGGGTATTTTTGCCAGGTGACAACTAGCATCAGCGGTTGCAAAATATCTCTGGAGCTTTACTTTATGTTTCAAAGGTGCTGGACTGTTACTAGGTTACTCTTCAGTTGCTGTTAAACAAATAGTTATTTTTATTGAAACATCTGCGAATCCATTCAGTAGCTGAGCAATTTCCCTCATTTGAAGGCTAAATCATGTAGATCAAGCAGTAAAAAGTTTTTTTATAAAAAGGGTTGTTTAATGCAAACAAGAGAGACAATACAAGAACTACCTCGACATAACATCATTAGATTTGGTGCAGCTTTGGCATTCAAACAGGAGGAATTCAATATTTATTTCTAATTATTATGCCACCCTTCAAAAAAATGTATGTTTTATAAAGTGTTTGAAAGCAAGAAAACTGGTCATATTTGTTTTCCTTCTGACTAAAAACACAGACTCTAGATAGGATAACTAAATAATATAAACATATTCTCCTGTTAATATATTATGTCTGTTCTCGCCGTATTTTAAATTAGGTGAATTTAAAATAATCCTTGAAATAACCAGTCACTTTTTCAGCAGCGAGACACAAACAATCTGGGGTTATCTTCCTTGTATCAAGACAAGACAATGGGAATGATGATATAGCTACATCAGGTCCATCAGCTGTCCAGTAGCCATTCACTGGCTTCTTTGATCTCGGATTTAACAAGCAACCTCAGACGCTGTGCATTGTAAACATGTCAGCCAAACACTCTTTATTACATCCTAACAGCCTTTTTCCTGCTATATTCAACATTATTTGCACAATCGCTTATTCACAAAATATTTTTTTAAAAGTGCACCAACATCATGAACCTGCAAAACCAGTAATAGGAATATGTGACCCTGGACCACAAACCCAGTCATAAGTCGCACAGGTATATTTGTGGCAATATATATAAAGTAAAGATCATGTTCCATGAAGATATTTTGTAAATTACTTACCGTAAATATATAAAAAATGTATTATTATTATTAGTAATATGCATTGCTAAGGACTTCATTTGGACAACTTTAAAGGTGATTTTCTCAATATTTAGATTTTTTTTACACCCTCAGATTCCAGATTTTCAAATACTTGTATCTCTGCCAAATATTGCCCTATCCTAACAAACCATACATCAATGGAAAGTTTATTTATTTAGTGTATAAATCTTATTATTATTATTATTATTATTTTTAAATACCCTTATGAATGGTTTTGTGGTCCAGGGTCACATATATCCCACAATTGGACCTTATGTACCACCAAACAAAACAATAACATCTTCCCAACAGGTTAAAGCATCACTGACTTAAGAGTCTTCAGTCATTCATTATTTGTGGTCCAACTTCTCTTTCTTCTATAACTCACAATGACCATTTAGACATCATGCTCAGCAACCACTGTATTATAATGAATATCTCGAGACCAAATCAATGTCACTGTCCCAGTCAGTCTTCAGATGTCTTACTGAGCAGAGCAGTACAAGATATATTTGACTACAGTTCTGTTAAGTTCGGGGACGCTCATACTTTTGATGATTAGCGTAAGAATATGCTTTTATTCCGACACTGCATCATCATCATCGGGTGATATGCAATATCACACACATTTCCCGTTTTGTCCCTCCCGAAAAACATCTACGTAAACAGATTTTTAACATTTTTGAGCCGATGACCTATTTTTGTCGTAACTGCTCCAATGCAAACTGACCCCGTATAGACTGCGCTGAGAGCATCACGTCTTCTCGAGGCTCTAACTCTGATGTTGCTGTAAAAATACAGGGAATTAATTATGACTGCAATATACGATTAAGATCATACCAGACAGACGCAGTCTCTGCAACGAGGACTAATTTCATTATTAAAAGCTAAAATATTGCAAACAAAACGAACATGCCACACATGCTCCTCTACACGTGAACGGATCTATATATCTGTCTATCTATCTATCTATCAGCATGAATGCTGACACATTATTGCGTTAAAATAAAGGAGATTCTGAAAAGTTTGACTTGATTGGTGTGAAATTTCCACCATTAGCAGCTTTAAACAGGCCTGATGTGGCTGCAAATGAGCGTCACCGCTTGGGCAACATGTACAACTTAGTTTCAAAACACAATTAAAAAGAACTGGCACGGGAAATGACAACAGAAAGGCCGTGCAACTGTGCAAACTGAGGTGTCTGACCGGTGCATGCTCCACTGCATGATGACTGGGGTAATGTCGCAAGGGTGGGAGAGAGAGCACATGAAGTGGGCAGGTTGAGGGGATGCAAAGATATCCAAACTTATTGCAGCGTGAATTAACGCGCATTTGCGCGATGCATCACTTTCGTAGGCCTTAACGCACGTAATGACATTGGCTCTTACGATCGCGTGCGGTCAGTTTAGGACACAACATTATCCATGTATTTTCAAATGTTGCCGCATGTTGTCTTTGCACTGTATTAATACATCCAACCGTTTCAGATAGTTAGATCTCGTCATGACAGGATGTTAGGACTTTGATGCACTCATGTACAAGTGCAAAGTTTAGAGAGTTGACTGTCGCCCTCCATTGCGTTGTGCAATGCCCCCTTTAATGCCCCCTCGCTCGCCAGTATAGCGCCTTTGTTATTAATCGCATGGAATCGCGCCGCCTTACCTTAACGGCCCCAAACTGTTTTCCTATGCATCTGAACTTGACGTATTCATCCAAATGCAAGAGGAAGTGTCTATGCCTGTTGTTTTCGTTGCCGTCCGATAGTATGATTCAGTGGAGGATTTAACACTGTGAATTTTGGATTTCTCCTCGCGATCTTCCCTCATCGCCGCAGCAGCTGGAGAGGAAAATCGCGCACGCTGGGTCCTAAAGCCGGCTGCGTTCCCACAGGTGACCAGGCTCCGTTGCCGCGTGCACTGGTCACAAGCCACGCTCTCTTTCCTCCTACCTGGTCGGAGCTCATGCAGTTCAGGTAAGCAGACTTAGCTAGAAGGCTAGATTTGTGGGTGTTTTTTTTTTTTTGTTTTAACTGTTTTCTACGATTTTCATGTGCAACTATTTATAAAAATAATAAAGGCTTTCATGTTTGGTCCCTTTTGTTCGTTCAAAGGATGCGGTAGATTGTGGACTGGGCCAAAGGGGCCCCAGACTGCCAGGGGCCTCCAGCTGAGCGCTATGTAGAAATACAACAGACACATAGACAATGTGAAATAAATAAATAAATCTGTTTCTGGCCCAGAACAGAACACTTTATTGTAGCTTTGTTGTGGTATGTTGTCGTCTCTTTTGCAATGTACTATAGACATTATGTGTTCATTTTGCAGCTTTATTTCTCACATTTGCAGTGTAAATTCACATTATCTTGCAACTGCAACAAGAGGGGGCTTCCAAAGAGATTTGTTTTAAGGGGTGTTTCCTCAGAGGAGGCAAAAATTGAATAAGAAAATAATTCACAAAAATAAAACAATGCAAATATTACAAAATGTGACACGTTTTTCTAAAGTAACACTGTCCAACATTGACACCAGCAGATAAAGTTACAGCGGGAGTCTCTCTTGACTCCCCTGAGCCCATTGAGTTTTAACAGACCCACTAGGGTGCGGTGGGGGGTAATAGAGAATGAATGGGGGAAAGTCACGTGAGTGAAGGCAATGCCTCCATCGCGCTATGATTGGATAGGATTGTTTATGATTGGATATGATTGGTTTGTGCGATAAATTTCAAAAGTGCACTTTTTTCAAACATCTCAGCATATTTTCAATTGTGTTATACAATACACAAAATCACAATCTATATAATCTATACAAATGTTTCATTCACAGTAACTGCCTTTCATAAAGATCTTACTACCAAACTTTTGATTTGCATTTCTTCTCGCTCAGTTTAATACATTTGTCTATTATTTAATCCAACTGATCTTAATGGTTAATCAATGAATCATTTGGTACACCTATAGATTTCTATAGATATTGATTCTATAGACAGTTTCCGATATGGATTACCAAATGTAATTAATTATTTTTACATACGAAATTTATCTTAGATGATAACCATCGTTCAAAGTGTGTGTGTGTGTGTGTGTGTGTGTGTGAGAGAGAGAGAGAGAGAGAGAGAGAGAGAGAGAGAGAGAGAAATTTGCTATTTGTGAACATAGAGCAAGATAAAGTACAATGGAGAGGAAACAATCAATGACTGTGAAACATCAGATTGACCAGAGATGCATCAGTAGAAGGGACATGGATGGCATTAAATCCTCATGGTCGTGTCATACTTCATCACTACTTTTGATAACACACTAGATATATAACATTATGGATTCAGTTACATAGTTAGATAATGTAAGTGTATTTTCTAATGTGGCAACTGTAGCTTGTATTACTGTAATTCAGCAACAAGAGTGATTTGAAACATGTATCTTGCATTATTTGCTATTGAATGAACTGACTGTTAAAAGTACTAAAGAAGATAATACTGTTGTGTTTCGCTGATTAAACCAAATGTTCTCATTACATATTACAGAAATATTGTGTTTGAAACAATAACAAAATATGTGCAACTGAATGAAAGTATTACATCAGGTTTTGAAAGAAAGACTAGCTGTGTTACAAATGTGATCAGTTTGGGTTTTTGTACTAAGAGTTTTGAAAATGTACACCTTACTTGTGAAAATAGTACCAAAGTGAATACAAAAAACTATATACTGTTTAAATTGCTGTTACATTTAAAATACTTCCTTTAGTTATTATTTTGAAAAAAAAAATGCTTATTACCTTCATGAGATTTAATAAAAAGAACATTAATTACATAGTGTAGTTACAAAATAGAATTGTATTTGGTTTCTCTTTTTTTATGTATTGTTTATTTAACTAGGAAAATGTGACAACATTAAGAGTAACTGGGACTTGAATTTACATTTGATTGAAAACTGTGAGGACTTTGCCTCCATATTTCAGAGCACTGCTGCACACAGTGAACTTTACCTGCTATGTTGAAGAGGTTCTTCTACAGACATAATGCAGTTATTTATTTATAATAATTAACAATGGTAGAGACTTAAGTTACCGGGGGGAAAGCAATAACTGAGTAATTGTCAAATGTTTTCCTTGTGCATTTAAAAATGCATTATCTTAGCGTTTTGACTGTGCCATAAAATCAGAAAGCAGGGTGTTATGAGGAGTGAAACCAAGGAGACAACTTTGCACATTACACAGGCCTGTGGGAGCAGGGTTATTGCTTATCTTTCAGAAACTGAAGAATTCAAACGGGTGTAAATTAAAGAAATTGCCTTGATTGAGTGGCTGTCATCAGTTCTTCACTGTTTCTTCACTCTGGTCTACTAAGCTTTTCAGCCCTTATGCAATGCCACCAATGCCATAATTACCAATGCCATACCTTACACATAACATTTTTTTACAACCTGGACAAAAGGACAACTACAGCCCTCAACTTGTCTGACCCAGAAGAGCCAAAATAACAGAAGTCTAAAGCTTTCACAAGAAAGCTTGGTAAAATGAGGAACTGTGATGTGATTTTAATTAAAAAGTGCATCAAGCTTTATGCACCCATTTTGCCTGAAGCAATGTACTGAAGAGAATATATTGAACTGTTTGCATATTAACCCCACACTGTCCCTGAAAAATAAATAATATCTGAATATTTTGATAACTGATATTTTCACTTAATTACAGTTTTTTCTAAGTCGCTTTGGTACATTTCTTGAAACATCCTTAAGATTTGCAAACCAGTCAGTGCATTTTTTTCAAAACAATACGTAAAAACAGCACCACACAATGGATTGCCTGCAAAAGCCTGTAACTTGCTAAAAAAAAATCCTTAGTTCATCTCTCAAAAGTAAGTATTTATGTCAATGAACACATCAGTACCATCAGAATGACAAGTCCTTGTGTCATTGTTCACAAACAAGACAGTCGAAATGCTTAGTCATGTTGTCAATATAACAGTGTACTCTGCCAGTATTTTCAGATGTAAAAAAATCACAAGACTGCACTCTATCTGAATGGCATATATACATTTTAAATTTCAACAGTACAAATTTACACATTAGGCTACTAAGTGGGATATTGATTGAAAGAGAGAATTCACAGACACTTTTACTGTTGGTCTGTCAACAAATTACAGTACCATATACACACATAGGACTGTATATGTGTACATGAGTGTGTATGTGTGTTTGTGTGTTACTTACATTATGTCTCTATAAAGTATATTTACTGTATAATGCAAAATGCAAGTGGACTACTGTAATCTAACATTACAGTAAGTGTACAGTTCCCCGCTGTTTGTTTCCTTGTTGTTCTTCCATTATAGAAAAAATTGTAACACTGTGTTGTCATCTGTCTATATGCTTGCCAAATGAAGCTTCATGAGCTGCTTTAGAAAACTGGTTGCTCATTGGTTGATCTAGCCCTTTACATTTACCTTCATTACTGAAATTCAAAATTCTCCTCCGTGATTCATCAATTCAGGACACATTTACACACACACACACACACAAAAGTCTAATAAAAATGTATAAACAATACACAACGCATTATGACATCTATTTAATGACTTATGTAAGGAACTAATGCCTATGTGTTGAGGGGTAAGACTATTCAATGACAACCAGTATAATACATTTTGATAAACATGACATAAGCAATTGACAATGAAGGAAACAGCAGACAATTGCACATAATCAATTCCATGACTGTACCAAAGCATTTGCAATTTGTTCAAAACAATGAGAAACTGTTTTTATGATGTGCACAAGTGACTTGATGATGTGGAGGTTGAACAAGTAGTTTTGAGAATTTCAGTGAGAATTTCAGCGACTGAGAACATTTTTTAATCATGATAGATAGATAGATAGATAGATAGATAGATAGATAGATAGATAGATAGATAGATAGATAGATAGATAGATAGATAGTTTTTATTTATGTCATCATTTAAAATGATCATTATAGAGTAAGAGAAGAAACATTAACAACTCGATGCAATGAATAGGCCTACAGCAAAGTTGGCATCTACTTGGGTCAGGATGATTTTGGTCTCTCTAAACCAGGTTAATGTTAGAACTGAGATGCACAAATAAATACACAACGAAAGTGTCACCTGATAAGAAAATAGAGTCAACCTCAACAACAAGATCTAACAAAGACCTTTAGGCTCTGTTAAATGCGATGTAGGGGCGTAATCCGGCCAATTTGGCGGTCCGTCTGTTTTGTGTTGGTCGCACAAGCCGACAACAAGCAAGTGGTTCCATAGTGTAGTGGTTATCACGTCTGCTTTACACGCAGAAGGTCCTGGGTTCGAGCCCCAGTGGAACCATGCGTTTTTCGTGTTACAGTTTGCTGACATTTGGTCCTCCGAATGACGTCGCGGCTTCTATAAGCGCTCGTCGTGTTTCCTAGTGAACGGGTTTCGAACAACATTGTACAAATTCCTTGTCTACGACACGCGCATACTATGAGCGGACAGGCTGTTTGAAAAGGCCGGTGGAACTCTGAGTGCTATAAATAAATAATATTTGTATCATTTGGTGGAAAATGGATCAAATTGCAACGCCATTAGCTCAACAGTAAATAAAATCATTGGTTAATGACGGCGACAGGCGACATACTAGCGGCGTGCTAGCGTGAAGTCAAGAATAGTGTTTGTGCGACCCCTAGTGTTAACTTTAATGCTTACCCAGCATCACACATTTCTGCTTGATTGCCTTTCCTACAAATTCAGTCACCAATTAAAGTAGACTTTAATTAACGCAACTTGGCCCAGTGCTACACCTGTAGCATGGTGCTATATGCCATGATCATATGTTTTAATCACAAATTAATAAATATAGGCTATGAATGCACTGTAAGATTAAGCCTCTATTTAAATGTTCAACAGAGCCGAGACAAAATGTTAATGTTTTTCATTTTATTGTTGTACCAGGAAAACTAGGAAATCCTAAAAATGCTGTTTCCAGTCTGAAAAAGTAAAAAAGTTGTTATGCTCAGCTCTAAAATATGTTATCAGTTGAAAACCTCTAAAGACCCCTGGGGGGAAATTACTGGGGGAAAAAATCATGGAAATTCATTGGTGGAGATATTAAGAGATTGTTTAATTCTAAATGCACAGGCAAATGCACATTCTTACATTTATACATTTATCAATACGTTTTTTTATTTGATTAGTAATGCCATAAAATGAACTTGAAGCTGATACTGAATAGTTTTAATGCCAAAATTGAGTTTGTTCAAATGACCTTGTATGCTACACTCTTAAGAAAAATGGTTCTAAGCAGTACCAAATTAGGGTTCTTTGGCTTGTAACAATAGCAGAACCTTTTTGTTGCTTTAATAATAGTAGTATATTAGTATATTCATAGTGTTAATATTAGTATTATTTTTTAAATATTATGTATTCATATTTTTTAGTCCTCTATCTGCCTGGTCTCATAATATCTTGTTGTCTCTATTTGGGTTTAAAATAAATTAAATTAAATTAAACAGCATGTAGTGTCAATTAGTGTAACAATGGTTCACTGAAGGCAAGTTGATTTGAACCCATGTGCAATTTCTTTATTAAACATAAAAATAAACATTAATTATTTTTTTATTGACATGGCAAATTGTAGCAAAAACGACAGTGCTCTTACAACAGTTGTTAGCTGAATACATTAATAAATAACAATTGATATTGAGCATGATATAGATGTAATGAAGTCCAAGTTCCAGTGAAATATCTTCACAATCCTCTGTGATGTCTTTACATCCTTCATTATGTGTGTATTCGGAGTGGCAGTTTCTCTCTGCAGATGAAGAGGTTATGGTACATGACAGCATCTGAAATACACAATTGGGGAAAAAGTGTATGTTTAGGCATAAAGTAATAATTGAAAAAATCTAACAATATGGATCATAAATTCAGTATCTCTGTCACTTACTTTATGGAGAAGAGAAGATGAGTATCCTTAACTGAACAGAGCTGCTCACACTTGCATGTTCTGTTAAACTAAAAAGAGAAAAAGACATGATTGGTAGGAAACCAGTTACAATTTTTAAAGTTAAAATACATTTTAAGAAAGAAATCATTTGCCTGTTCAGAGTGTGCTGGCATTCTGTGTAGTTGTATAGCTGAGCTCCAGACAATCAGTGATGAGGTGGCTTTGACAGTTACAGATTTGAAAAACAAAAAGGCGGGAGTAAAAAACCCTAAACTCTAACACAAAGAACCATTTCAGTATATAAAGGGTTCTTCACGACGATACAGTTCTAAATAGAACTGATACTACGTGTAAAGTACCTTTAAAGAACCATCTGTTTTTCATTTACAGTAGACTAATATGAATCCTTCTATATGTTTAATTTTCAGATAAATCCAATGGCAATTAACAAAAAGGTTTTAAGGGTTTCTGGCAAATGAGGCTTATTCCAGACCTCTTTTATGCTATGAAATAAGCTAAAATAAACGCCATTTGAAATACATACAATTATATCCCTTCTGGAAAGAGGTTACTCTAATCCACATTTGTAAGCATTACAGCTATGTTGTGAAAACTATAATATCAAATTTCCACTCTCTATAATGATGAGCATAATAAACGCTGAACAATAGACAATTTTCTGCCTTTCATTTGTAGTTTATAGACAAGAGAGGGCATATGGTTGTCCTCACTGAACAGATTTACTGAAATATAGTTAAATATAGCTTATCATGCATTGCAATTTCTTGATTTAATGTCAGTGTTGGAGCTGTCCAAGGTTCTGAAGGAACATATTACATGATTTATAGTAAATAATAAACAAAACGTTGATCAGAAATTATATAAAAAAAAACTGATTCTACTGATTAACTAGAACTGTGTAAAATCACACCAAACACAAGACTTTCAGAATCTGTTTGATGCTCACACTCAATGTCAAATTTAGTTTACAGTAGGCCTACATTACAAGAACAAATCAAAATCCTCTAGTTTTGACTAGTTTATCAGTATCATATATATATAGAGAGAGAGACTTTATTCCAGTGCCTCTCAAATAGGGTGCATGGGGCCTCTTAACCCTTGAAAGGGGCCGCAAGATGTCTCGGAGGAGAAGTTACCCACAAAATGAAAGTTCTGTCATCATTTACTCATCCTCGTGTTGTTTCAAACCCATTTTCCACATTTCTTCTGTGGAACACAAAAGGAGATGTTTTGAAAAATATTCATGCTGCTATTCCAATACACTGAAAGTGTGTTGGGGCTATCATTCGACTGCAAAAAGGGCACAAAAGTGCTATAAAAGCATTTTAACTCTTTCCCCGCCAAACACGGAATTTTCCGTTATTGGTGAGAAAACGCTTCCCCGGGTTTCCTTGTTTTCACTGTTATACGCTAGGGGGCGATATTACACATCTTCTGAATAAGTTCAGAATCTCCTGATCAAAACACAGGAGAAGAAGATGCAGAAACGAGCGATCTCATATGTAAGCAGATGCATATGAAAAAACAATGCGATCATCAACATTAAACAGCAAATAAATCAAAACTGCCTAATTTACTGAATGAAATGTCGACCCAAGACGAGCTATAGGAATGTGCAAGTATTAGGGGTGTTGATGGACTCCATCTACTCCATATGTTTGATCATCGTTTTGAATCCGATTTGGATGTAGTCTTGCTCAAAATGTTGCTTTTTTTTATGAAACTTACCCATATTCAAGTGTTGATAAAAAAAAAAGTGAATTAAAAACAGGCTCTGTTCTTTTTTGTTATATTGCATGTTCAGATATTCATACAACAATATCCTGGGGGCCATTACATTTTTGTGTGTGTGAAAATGATCAAAAACAGAGCCTGGCAACTTAAAAAAAAAACGCTGGCGGGGAAAGAAATAAAGAGATGACGCCCTATATTCCAAGTCTTCTAAAGTCATACTTTGAAATTAAAGCTATTATTCACTAAAAATCTGGCTTTAAAAATCTAGCTTGACATCCATGGTCACTATTTACTTGTATTGTTTGAGAGCAACATTTTACCAATAATTCCTTTTTGTGATCTACGAAAGAAGGCCATTTTTTGAGTGATGTATTTAAATAAAATATAAATAATTAAAAGGCGCTAAAACCTTTCAAATCAGGAACTGACAACATGGAGTGAATCCGGAACTTTAGTGTGTGTTTTAGTTTTTAGTTACTTAATATTTCAATGTATAGCTTATTTGTAGTAGTTATTTGTAGTTTTATAATAGTGTTCTAAAGCAGCTTTGCAGATAATAGAAAATAAAATAAAAGGGGAAAAAAGAGAAAAGAATTATAGTGCCAAACAATCCCTCAGTGAGAAAGCTAAAAGCTGCAGGGTAGTTTAAAGATATTTAGGTTGATAAATACACATGCACTACTGAGCTCTCACTGACACGATTTTTCTTTCATTTGCTGTCCAAACAAAGTGGAGAACATTTGTATTGGCACATTCTGTGGTGTTTCACACACTTCAGAGATAGGCATTCATGATGTGTAAAAAGTATGCTATAAATGGTGTTCTGCATCCAATGAACCTCAAGAATCGGCTCTGTTTCATATTTTGTTTTCATTCACCAAAAATTAAACAATTCATTAACATGTTAAAATAAAATCACAATTATTTCCTGCTCCGGCACTCAAATTAGAACGTTCTAGACCTGCACCTACATGGACATCACAAATTCTATTTTAAGGAAGATTATTCCATAAACATAAAGCCAAACCAGGCAGTACATTCATAGATTCTATGAATTAAAAAAATAATTGATTGTTAGCTTTACAAAGTATTTTGGCGATTGCGATTGCTCGGACTCTTATTTTGAAATTTCAATGTACCAGTTGTGTAGCGCCATCTATTTTTTTACAACACGGTCTCTGGCTTCTCACCAGTCTATTCTGATGCTTTGGTCGTGTTTACTGTGACTGTATCATTGAATATATGGCGAATTTAGCACTTGCCGCGGCAGCCGCAGCCGCCAGAGACCCTGCCGTGGACCGCTCGTTACGTTCGGTTTTCGGTATGTATGAAAATATTGGATTAGTTTGTTTCTTGTTTGTACCATTCTGTTTCATTAGCTGCTAAGCTAAACCTCACTAACCTACACCGTGTCATAAATGATGTACCACTTTATCTGGCTATTTTCTAGATTCCTAAATTATTATTAGAATTAATATTTTGTGCATACATGTTCACGTACGCACATCATTAGTTGTAGAAATACTGCAGATATCATACGTTCCCTCTACTAAGTTTTGCACTGGACGGGCTGATTCAATGGTGTAAGTGGTAAAAAGTGATAATTGATGAACTTCTAAACAGATGCTACAACAGTAAACCAGTGTGCAACATGATTTTTTTTCGCCTTCATGTTTGTTTTTTGGGTAACAGTGGGAAACATCCCATATGAGGCCACAGAGGAGCAACTAAAAGACATCTTCTCAGAGGTTGGACTTGTCGTCAGTTTTAGGTAGGCACAATAATGCTTTGAACAACAACATGCTCTGGTCACTCTGTGGAAACCTGGTGCTGATCGAAGATTAAAACATATCTTGCAGGTTGGTGTATGACAGAGAAACAGGAAAGCCAAAAGGATATGGCTTTTGTGAGTACCAGGATCAGGAGACGGCGCTCAGTGCCATGCGCAACCTGAACGGCAGAGAGTTCAGTGGCAGAGCCCTCCGTGTCGACAATGCTGCTAGTGAAAAGAATAAAGAGGAGCTTAAAAGTAAGTTTCAGTTTTTAAGTGTAATATTCCACCCAAAGAGAGTTTGAACTTTTGATTTATAAATCTTGAGCTGCACGTTTGTTTCCTCAGGTTTGGGTACTGGTGCTCCAATTATTGAGTCCCCTTATGGAGACGGCTGCACACCAGAAGAAGCCCCAGAGTCCATCAGCAGGGCAGTAGCTAGCCTGCCCCCTGAGCAGATGTTTGAGCTTATGAAACAAATGAAGGTGACTATTGGAAAGTGGCCTGTTAAATTTAAAGGGCTCATATGATGCTATTTTAAATGATCATTATTTTGTTTATTGGGTGTAATAGAATAGGTTCATGCTTAATGTTAAAAAAAAAACACATTTTCCACACACACTGTACATTGTTGCACCTCCCCGTTTCTATCTGTAATGTGCAGATTTCTTCAAAGCCCCTCCTCCTGAAAAGCTCAGAGTGCTCTGATTGGCCAGCATACCCAGTGTGTTGTGATTGGCCAAAACCACAAGTGCGTGTCGGCAATGTAACTCCACCATAATCCCGAGCTTCATCTTCCAAGGAGCTAAGAAATTGAAAAACACAGTTAATAATGTCGTTGGTTTTACTGATTCGGGTCCGATTCTGAAAATGCCGATGATCAAGCCAATCAATTGGAACCAATTTTGCAAGCACAACTTCAGCAGAATGTTTCACAGTGGCAAGTAGTATATTTGTAAGTTGTATATAGCCAGCATTGTTCTCTCCCAGGTTCAGGAAGCTGCCCTCTGTAAAATGTGCTGTGCACAAGCAAACTTTTAGGTTCTGCTGCTCAGGAATAAATAAACTTTAAGGGATAGTTCCAAACCCGCAATACCTTCGTTCATCTTCGGAACACAAATTAAGATATTTTTGATAAAATCCGAGAGCATCCATTTTTGTAAGGCCAAACAACGCGGTTTTGCTTTTGCATCCAATCGCACAGTGTCTCCACGACAACACTGTGACGTAGACATTTGAGGAAGTAATATCTGTACTTCGATCGAGGTATTTTTGATCTGTTCGATAGAATAAATCCCTTTGTGGGAGACTATGAGCTTTGTAACTTTGCAGATCTTATACATGCACAAACAGATGCATTATACACTAAAGGAAAAGATTAAAAAGCATCATATGATCAGCTTCAAGACTGATATTTCAGATCAAATGAGTTTAAAAATAGCTGGAGAAAGCAAGTTACTTAAACGATTAGTTCACCCAAAAATGAAAATTGATTGAGACTTTTGTTCATCTTCTAAAAAACATATATTTTTAATGAAACCTGAGAGATTTCTGTCCCTGCATTGACGGTCCATTCCAGCAAAACTTTAATGCAAAAAGTTCATAAAGAAATATAGAAAAGGAAATCTTTTTTTATCTGTGTTGATCAGTTTATATGCAATTTAAAAGCCTAAAGTAAATATTTTTGTCATAATTTATTTTTATTTTTATAAGACTATCTTTTATAAGGTTAAATAAGAAATCTCTCAGATTTCATTAAAAATATCTTCATTTGTTTTCGAAGATGAGCGAAAGTCATACAGGTTTGGAGCGATTTGAGGGTGAGTCAATAATGACAGATTTAATTCTTGGGTGAACTAACCCTTTAATTGCTAATATTTTTATTGTTCCAAGTAATTGGATTTTAAATGAATTGTTGTTTTGAAGTGATTGTTAGATTTCTGATCCTGTTTTTGCTTGTACAGCTCTGTGTGCAGAACAGTCCCCAGGAGGCCAGGAACATGCTCTTGCAGAACCCTCAGCTAGCTTATGCCTTGCTGCAGGCTCAGGTGGTCATGAGGATTGTGGATCCTGAAATCGCTCTGGTAAGATCATTAAAGAGGAGTGCACTACATAGAAGAATGGAAAGTGTCTTAGTACATGGTTGGAACAGACTTGGGAATATCTTAATAGCCTTCTTTAAGCTGCAGTCTGTAAGTTTTTATTTATTTATTTATTTATATTTTTTGGTTAAAAATTATCCAAAATAAATTGAGCAAGTGCATAACCAGTCAGTGTTCAAGACATTCTCCTTACCTTAGCCCGAATAACAACGGCAAGCTTGTAATCATGTGTTATAATTTGAGTGGTACTGGTGGATTTTCAGTGGAAAATTCGAGCATGTCTTTGCGTCATTACATCACGTCTGTATGCATGAAGGAGTCCGGCTAGTAGTAGTAGTATCGCATGTGAGGATGCTGCCGGTGGTGGACCATTTATAGCCTTTTCTCACAGCAGCTGGAAAAATTAAACTTATAATTTTGATTGTGGATTGTAATCCAGAAAGGTCCAAACGACAATCATCAGTTACAACTGGAGATTCACCCGTAGTCAAAAGCAAAAGATTAGACTGTACAGAAATTCAAATCTACAGGTCATACTAATACACACTAAATACACATAGTCACACAATGCTGATGTTGCTAACATTAACAATTTGAGAACAATAATAATAATTTGCACGGTTTGATGTGATATGAGCTAAGCTAGATTTAATCACCGTTGGTAGTGCGATTTATTGTAATGATTTTTTTTCTCAGTTGGTCAGAACAAAAGTGGCAGACATGTTACTTGTTCAGATTAAATTTTTTCAGACTGCAGCTTTGATGAACCCTTTCACACGTAAATGTAAAATATTCTGGCTGACCCCGCAGTGTGAGTTTTTCAGGGCGACATCACTTTTTCAGGGCGACGCATCATTGCTTGTCACTAGGCACTGCAGTCACGATAGTGCTGTATGACTGATGATCTGCTTTTATTTAATTTTTTCTTTTTTTAAAAATATTCACAAATTTGTTACCTATAGAATGAAATATCTGATATTCCGATTGTCAAATATAGGAAAGTGGATGTTTTGTTGTTTAAACACCTTTATAATGATCGCGTCAGTTGAGCTATATGTTTATAGCTTTAGTTTGTGCCACAGGTCAGAGAATCGGGTCTATTGGATTTACGACACGTGTATTCTTACACTTCTCCCGAAATTTACATAAAAGTAAGTGGCTGGTGAACTGAGAAAAGAATAGAGAAAACTTTAAAGTTACTTGCACAATGTGTATCTGATATGAATAAAATCTAATTATTGTCTAATTATAATGGAAAGCATTATTATTGTCACTTCCATAGACATCAGTGTGTATTTTACAAACTCTAAATGCATGGTTTTGCTGGTACTTATGTATATTTAAATGTCTGAAACCTAAAATAAACATTTTGTGGTTGAAAACACTGAATAGTTGTTGTGTATATAACAAGCGCTGAGTGTGTCTGCCTCTGGCTCATTTAGCAGTTGATCATGTGATGCACTGAACGTTCTAATCACACCAGTGTGATCATATGCTCCAGGGACCAGCCACGGCTGATCATACCTGTGTGATTGTACGTGCGAAAGGGTTAAGCAAAATCAAGGATTTTTACCAGTTGTTTAGTATGTGGCATTTTAAGCTATATTAGATAATCAAGTGAAAAATGATCTCTTACAGAAAATGCTTCATCGTCCAGCTGTGGTTCAGCCGATAAACCCGAGCCCTCAGCCTGGGCCGGTGCCAGTACCTACCCAGCCCCTCCCTCAGCCCAATGCCCCTGTCTCTCAGCCACAACCAATGGTCAGTATGTCATCTTTCATCACTTTCTGAACACTTACATCACAAGATGCATTAAATCGTAGTGCTTGTCTGTTATGATACACTACTGTTCAAAGTTTGGGGGGTTTAATGCTTTTGAAAAAAGTTTCTTGTGCTCACCAATGCTGCATTTTGATCAAAAGTTTAAAAAAAAAATTGGAATATTGTGCAATATTACAATTTAAAACAACTTTCTATTTTAATATATTTTAAAATGTAATTTATTCCCGTGATGGGTTTCATATCACATGATCTTTCAGAAAACATTCTAATATGCTGATTTGGTGCTTAAGTAACATTTCTGATCATTATCAGTATTGAAAACAGTTGTGCTGCTTAATATTTCTGTGGAAAACATGCATTTTCAGGATTCTTTGATTTTAATAGGAAGTAAAAAAGCATCTTTCTGTAATAGAACATTTTTGTTAATGTTTTTTTATTTCTTTCCAAAAAATGTCTTGCTGACCCCAACTTTGGAATCTTTTAAGCCTTTTTGTGCTTTTACATGGACAATCTTTCACTGATTTCATAATATTTCGTGTAAATGTCTTTTAACAGTTTAAGTAAAACCCAATAAATGCTCCTAAAACTCAGTTTTGCTTGGCATGTACTTGTTGTATGTGAGAAAGTCTGACTGTTATTTTAAAGTAAACACTAAAAACAAAGTTAGTGTTTTTAATTTATTGTGGTTTAAATTGTTTATTTATAATGACCTGATATTTATCAGCATTTGTTCTACATATAAAATAATTTTCCTCTTCATTGTCAGAGGTGCTCTGTGGTCTTTCAGTGAACAAAAAAAGCTCAGTTGATATTTGAACATGTTTCAGTTGGGTTCATGGACAGTTAAGCCGTTTTGCTCATTCATGGCACTAATGAGTAATTTTCTATTGATCCTATGACTCACAGCCAGGT
The DNA here is from genome assembly GCA_039654625.1 of Rhinogobio ventralis. Taxonomy (NCBI): domain Eukaryota; kingdom Metazoa; phylum Chordata; class Actinopteri; order Cypriniformes; family Gobionidae; genus Rhinogobio; species Rhinogobio ventralis. The sequence goes on along the minus strand of CM077198.1, from coordinate 23,234,659 downwards.
ATGCATGTGAATGGAGCCCCTCAAATGATGCAGCCTCCACAGATGGGGGGTGGAGTTCCCGGGCCAATGCCAGGACAGGGACCCATGGGACCAGCTGGTAAGCTCAGTTGTCCTTGCATTGCTTTTGGTGCTTGTGTATCTCTGTGCATAGATAGCAGTTTACCTCTGCTCCCTCCCTCTACAGGTGGGATGCAGCCTCAGATAGGGATCCCTCCAGGAGGCCCTGTGCCCATGGATCGGGGACCAGGTACTCAATTTAGGCAGTCATACTTCTTTGTGTATGCTTGAAATTCAAAATTTAATAAGTAGTATTGTTTTATATTATTTATGATGTTCCCAGTCATAGTGAGAAAATTATCATATCACTACATGATTTCTTTGTACCTCCTGAACACCATTACCGAACCTGCCCACAAGTGAGCAGTATTGGACAAGCTTTTGTATTATATTTAATTTTCATCGTCATCTCCATTTTTCTAGATCGTTGTTTTCACCTAATGTAATACAGAAAGAGTTTTCTCAAATATTCTGTCTTCCATTGGTCAAAAATTCAGTGTTTTAAATATTTTAATTGCGCTAAAGTGCTTAAAATTGGAAAATTACACACTTCACCAGTTCAATCACCATTTTAAGATGATTGCTATCAGCCGATGACTACATGATGGGCAGATTAACAGAAGTGGAATTTCCTGCTTACATCAAATCTAAAATTAAAGCCTGTTTATATACATGTTAACACTTTACAAGAAGGTTTCATTAGGTTTTCAACTATAAACTAACACAAACTAACAATGAACAAAACATTTGTTACAGTATTTATTAATCTTTGTTAATGTTAGTTAATATAAATCCAGCTGTTCATTGTTTGTTCATGTTAGTTCACAGTGCATTAACTAATGTTAACAAATACAATGATTGATCAAATATAGTAAATGTTAAAATTAACATTAACTAAGTTTAATAAATGCTGTAGAAGTATTGTTCATTCTTAGTTCATGTTAACTAAAGTAGTAAAGTAATGAAACCTTGTAGTGTTTTTTTTTTTTTGGTAAATTGTTCAAAACATATTTTATCTTTATCTTTATATAATAATAATATATATAGTATAATATATATATATATATACACACACACACACACACACAAACAAAAAACAAACTTTTGTTTGTCAAGGATGTATTGAATGAATACTGGAGTGCTGAAAATTCACAGGAATTAAAATATTAAAATAGAAAATTTTTTATTTTAAATTTACCTTTTTTCTTTTTTTTCTTTTTTTTTTTTCTGTTTTTACAGTATTTTTGTCAAATAGATGCAGCCTTGGTGAGCAAAAGAGACTTCTTTAAAAAAGAAATCTTACAGACCCCAAACTTAGAAAAATGGTATAAGACATCAATCTTGATTTTCTAGATATTTATATTTGCATTAGCCAATTAAAAACCCATATCGACCCCTACTTTAACCAATGTCCATTAACATCAGTACAAGCATCCCTGGGTAATATCAGTAAGTGCGCTGTCTCAGTTCTCTCTCCTGTTCTCTTCACTTAATGCTGACCCAGGAAACCTTCAGGACTCTTCTGTTGGAGCAGCTGGGCAGGCTGCTATCGAGCGGCCTCAAGGTATTATGGGTATAACTCTGGTCTGCTCAAAACAGGGCTGTCAAGACTGTCACCCTCTCATTGACTTACCCCTATGTGCACTTTTTGGAGTGCACTCCTTATCTCTGCATACCCCTAAACACCATGTCTGAATTTGACAGCAGTATGTGAACTTTGTGGCAGTTTGCTATCTATAAAGTGCAGCTTCCAATCATGTCAGAGGGAGTGCAAAATACTACATAGACATCTAGTGGGGAAAAAATGCCACAAAAACATTGTAAAAAGCACAGTTGACCGCACAAATTAGTACATAATATAGAATGTTGAAATATAGGTGTGTCCTTTTATGGTGTCTCTGAAACTAAAGTGTTTGACGCATTGTAAACAGTTTTGACTTTCTATTGTACCGAATCCAAAACCTGAACAATGAAGTCTTGTTACCTAATGGAATGTGCCAGTGTAGCAGAATAGAGGAGTATTGATGAGTTCCACTCTGTAAAGATGTTGAAATCCTTTGTTATCAAAGTCACTGTGACAGGTGAAACAATATTTTTGTTTCCTTCAGTCTAATTTCCTTGACACTCCAGGAAATGCCCTGGTATATGATAACGGTGTCATACCAGTGAAATACGTGCTTGGCAATACAACATTATTCATTTCTTTGGTTGCATAAAAGGACATGCCCAAGTTTTGAAATGTTTGTGTAATGCACTTTGACACTAGTTTCTTTCATCATTTTTAATCTATAGACGGTTCTCTTATAGAGCATGCAATTTTCTTTAAGTCATGTAATTGTTGTTTCTTTTCACAGTGCCAATAGTAGACCCACGTGCCCCAATGCGAGGGGCCCCGCAAGGCCCTCCAGGGATCCCACCCAGAGGCCTTCTTGGTGATGGTCCGAACGACCCACGAGGTGGATCATTGGTCAATGTTACTGGAGACGTGGTGGAGCCTGGGTAATACCTACGAAAACCATGTTGCAATGACATTTAGATGATCACAGCTGTTAAGTCGAATTAGTTTTGTTAGGAAGCTTACTTTTTTTTTTTTTTTTTTTTTTCCTTTTACGCAATTTTGATTAGCTCTGTAATATCTGATATATGAAATAAAAACCAGGAAAATAAAATGGAATGGAAAATAATGGAATGAAAATCATTTGATAGTTTAATGAAAATAATTGACTTAAATTGAATTGAAGTCAAATTGATTATTAAACCTTGAAAATCGTTAAGGTTTTTGAAAGTAGTCTTTTATGTTCACCAAGGCTGCATTTACATACAGTAAAAACTGTATGTAAATGTTCTAAAATGTGAAGCATTTTCAGTGTCATTTCTCCAGTTTTTAGGGTCACATGATGCTTCTGAAATCATCCTAATATGCTGATTTGGTGCTTAAGAAACATTTATTATTATTATTGTTATTAGTGTTGAAAACGGTTGAATTGCGATTACATTTTTTTTAGGATTCTTTGATGAATAGAAAGTTCAAAAGAACAGCATTTAATTAAGGAAATCTTTTGTAACATTATAAATATCTTTACTGTCACTTTTGATCAATGTAATGCATCCTTGCTTTCTTTAAAAAAAAACTGATCCTAAACTATACATCAGAATTTATTGGCAATTTATTGACCACTACATAATTTTTTATTGCTTTTACAATCTTGTCAAGTTCATAACAAAAGCTTATTATTTTGTTTATTGTTCACGTACAGGCGTGGTTACATTGGAGGTCCTCCACAACATCAAGGGCCGCCCATGCATATGGCACCCCCAGACATGCGTGGCCCTCATGATATGAGAGGAGGACCCATGATGGGAGAACCTAGAGGCCCTATGATGGAGCAGCGTGGTCCACCCATGGAGGCAAGAGGTACTTGAAGATATGGTTTTATTCATTTGGTGACTATAATTAGATATGTAATTCTTACTTCTTACTGAAATAACACTTTTTATTAAAGGATTTCTCTTACAGATAAGATTTTTCTTTTTTTTAAATGTTTAATTCCTTAAGGTCGTGATCCAAGAGCTGTTGATGCTCGAGGTCCGATATCTGGCCAGAGGGTTCCTGTGGCTGGAGGAATGCAGGGTCCCCCCCCCCACGGCATGGGACAAAGTGCACCTCCAGCAGCGAGACCAGTAAGATTTCCATACTCCTATTGTTTGCCTTTTCGTTTTAAAACTTAAAATTTGATCATACCCTTTGTGAGGGACCCCCTTCCTAAAATATAAAGGCCCGGTTTCACAGACAGGGCTTAGCTTAAGCCAGAATTAGGCCTTAGTTCAATTAGGACATTTAAGTGACCTTTATAAACATGCCTTAGTGTGCATCTTGAGACAAAACAATGACACTGACATATTTTAAGATATGTCAGTGCAAGTTGCTTTGTTAAACATGCTAAGTCTGGAACTAGCTTAAGCCTTGTCTGTGAAGCCGGGGGAAAGGATGCTGTGTGTTTAAGTCAACAACCTATATTTGTTGTACTAAATGTGATATTTAAGGAAAACAGTTTACAAAATTTTAATTATTTGCTTTTATTTGTCATTGTACTAAAGACAAAAACCTATTTGAAAATATTTACTGTGTATAAGGTTATCAGCCTTTTCCCATTCAGTATTAGAATATTAAAGAAACATATTGTATTGAGTTCATATTTATATGAATAGGACTTTTCACAATACATATAGATTTAAAACGGCTTTACAGAAAATATTATTATACAATTAAGACAGCCAAAGTCCCTCAAAAGATACAAAAAATAAAACACAAAATAAATTATTAAATGTACACTACCATTCAGAAGTTTGGGGTCTCATGCTCACCAAGGCTGCATTTATTTGATGAGAGATACAGTGTAAAACTGTAATATTGTGAAATATTATTACAATTCAAAATAACTTTTCCATTATAATATATTTTAAAATTTTCAACAGCCATTACATTATCATTTTAACATGCTGATTTGCTGCTCAGGAAACATTTCTTATTATTTGTATTATTATTGTTGAAAAAAGTTTAATGGTGTTTATTGTTTGTGAAAACAATTACTTTTATTTATATAAAGTTCATAAGAACATCATTTATATTAAATAGTTCAGACTTGACAAATGGAAAAAAGTCAAATTTAATGTCTTCTTGCTAAATAAAAATATTGTTTAAAAAAAAAGTATTTCTGACCCCAAACTTTTGAATGGTTTTCATTGCAAAGATGGACAAATAAAATAAATCACACAATATATATATATGCATTTCATTAATGTACATTTTCCATGGACCCTCTTTGCAGCCCTATTTGAAAAGCCCTCTCTCCAAGTACTTAATTCAAATGGGCATGTTTAAATCCTATCTAAATGTCTTTTAACAGGGTCCTACATCAGATGTGTCTTCACAAGACCACGAGAAGGTGGGTGGTTTTTTTCCGCTACACACTTTTCAGATCTACATGACTGCATCCTTTTAAGAGTTTTACTGTCCAGATATTCCAGAATTACTAGTTTACTTTTTGATTTAAATGTTGACAGGTTAATCAATGCTTCAATTTGAAATGTAACAAGATCTCATAGATGCTAATCTATGTGCGGTTTTCCCAAATTCCCAGGCTGCCTTGATTATGCAGGTCTTGCAGCTGACCCCAGAACAGATCGCCATGCTGCCACCAGAACAGAGACAGAGTATCCTGATACTTAAGGAGCAGATTCAGAAGACAGCAGGCGCACCCTAAAGACTCATGTGACGTGAGTGCTTTTGTTTCTCATCAATCCTAAAACAGCTTATTATGATAATCACAGGCTCTGTGACAAAGTGAAACATGGTTTTTGTTATGTAACAGAATGAGGCATGGTTAATTTGGGTTAGTGCAAGTGTGAAAATCTGACTCTACAACTTGTGTGATTGCAGGAACGTACACATGCGATCAGACAACCCATCACCTGGCTACTTTTGTATTGGTCTGCAAGAGTTCCACATCTGTAACTTTTTGTTGTTGTTTTTGTTTTCTAGTGATATTTTCTTATTTTACGTGAAATCAGTTGTATATGAATAGTAGTGGTTCACAATTTACTGCTAATGAAAAAATAAACTGGATTTTGAAATAAACACCTGGAAATTGTTTTTTATTTATAAAAACAATTTAGGAAAAAATATATATAATGTACAGTATTAACAGTTGTTTTGATTTGATTCTTAATGTCTTTTCAGTAACTTCTTGCCATGGTAATTTGAGAGCTGTGCACACATTTACACAAGGAGGCATTTATAAACAATACATTCTGGTGTAAGTTTTCTTATTTCCATGATTCTTGGTGATTCATTTCTAACCAGGAACTTGAAAAGCCAAACCTTGAAAACAGAAATACAATGAATGGACTCATTGTGATTAGTCCCTTCCAGAAAGTTGTTCACTTTCCATGAGGAAGGTTGTCTTTTTCCACGTAATGTCACAGTAATGCAGACAAATCATGATACTGCTGAAGAGCACAATCCCTAGTGCGCAAGTCCTTAATGAGAATTAGATTTCCTGCAAAATATTTCCTCAGAAGTTCTCTTTGTTGAAGTAAAACTTGGTTCTCCGTGGATCCACATCTGAGTACTTTACACATTTATTCTCTAAGTCCTTTGCTAAGGCTTGTGGGCCACACAAGAAAGTTCCAACCACAGACCTGTGGATATTTAAAATAAAATGTTAGTGTTGGGATATTTGTGTCATTTGTATGACGCAATAACATGACAAAGTTTTAAAACGTACGATGGGTTTTCTTGCCGAACTTGTTCAAATTCTCTATCCCAGTTCGGTCGGCCATAATGAGTCTTCTGCTTTAATCCAGTGATGATATCTGTATCTTTATCGAAATGCACCATTGCATGGTCTGCCTGTAAACGCAAGATTAGATGTTCTGTGACATGCGCACATTACTCCTACTTCAGTTAAGGTCATCTTACTTTTCATATCACAGGAGATTTTTTATTGTACGTACATGACTCTGGTCCCATCCGGTGAGATAGAGCTTATATGTGAGGAAGTCCCTCATTCCTCGTTCCTCCATTTCTTTCTCAAGGACCTGTAGGAGATCTGCAAACCACTCAAATGCATGGGTCTCCCTACAAAGCCAGTAGAAGTAAATCTAAACACAAAAGTCAGAAATGGCAAGGAAACTGAGTTTCAAGGAATGAATGACTTTGTTATCTAGATCATGAAGGCAACCTTTGTAATATCACAGTAACAACAGGAGTGATTGTACTTAACCTTTGCACCAACTTCCTTATATTATTCTCAAATGTTCTTACCCTCTTTGTTTGTAGTTTGGGGTCAGAGTCTTTAAACTTATACCAGATGGACTTCAGGATAGAGGCAAATGGGGTCACTCCAATTCCAGCACCCACCAGCATGCTGACCTCGTAATCAAATACATCCTCGCTTGCGGTTCCAAACGGGCCATCCACACCCATTCTGACAGGAAATAAAAGATCCATACATTATTGTTGATATTTTACTTTTCCTATGTGTTTTTACACTTAGTCACCAAGAAATAAAAATGTTTCGCGCCGATTTTAATGTTGAAATTAAACTGCAATTTGAAGATTGCATGAATATGTTGTTCCTAGAGAATATGAAAAATGGCAAAGAGTACGTACTTGGGTCCTTGCCCACCCTCTGGTAGGTTTTCGACCATCTTGATGAGCGTTTCAGTCCAGTCTCCAACTGAGCGGATGTGCACACTAAAGAAGTCTTCCTCTGGGGCTGATGTCATGGTGAATGGGTGCCACTCCAGCTGAGAGATGGCTGGACAATTGAGGAACACATACTGGCCGACTTCCATCTTGAATCCAGGCTTAACCAGCTGTAGTTCCAACACTTTGGATGGGCGGATTACAATCTAGTATGCAAGCATGAATACAGTGTGTCATTACAGAGCAATTGTGATGGGGTTTAGATGAACAATATATTTGTAGTTTTGACAAAATGTCCATGACAACACCTTTCTATAACTGACAGGCTGCATGTAGCGAATGAAACGTAGCAGCCGCTCACATAGGTAAATTATCATCGGTCCAATCACCCATATCCAGGTCTGCAACAGAGGATTCAGCAAATTGAAATCAGTATCCACCAAAAATAAATCTATCATAGGCTTGTGCATTTGTAAATTAGACAGCTTTTACCTGAGGAAACCCTCCGGCAAACTGCGGAATTGGACATTCAGGATTTTTCCCCCAGATCTCTGGGTGGTCTTCACAGAATGAATTATTGTGAGGTGGATCGGTCGTTATCTGACTTCGCACAATGCGTCTAGACATAAACCAAACCGCATGTTTTACTTGCTCTTAATAATCTACTTCAAATCAGTTTCAAAATTGAGTTCAACCAGTAAACAGCTCCTAACCCTGCACCGTGGAAAACCAAGCCAGCAAAGAAAATGATGAAGAGGTGATGCGTGTACCAAAAGACCTCAAAATAGCTTCTGCGAATGACTTCCATAGAGGAAGTGATAATAAGGATGAGGGCAAGAGTTATCACGACACCTGTGAGACCCGCGATAGTGGTGAATACAAAAATCGTTGGAGTCTGGTGAAGAAGGAAACAAGATTAGAGCAGGCATAACACACCTCAGAAACATTACAGTATAGAGCTCAGTTCTAATGTACCATTCATAAATTTGGGGTTGGTACGGGTTTTTATTCATGTTTTTGAAAGAAGTCAAAAACATCAGGGCGGCATTCATTTGATCAAAAAATACAGTAAAAAATATTGTAATATTGTGAAATACTGATTTACAATAACTGCTTTATGTTTTAATATATTTGAAAATGTCATTTATTCCTAAAATGGCAAAGCTGAATTTTTTTCAGCATCATTACTCCAGTCTTCAGTCAAATGATCCTTCAGAAATCATTCAAAAATGCTGATTCGATCCTCAAGAAACATTTCTTTTTATTATCAGAGTTAAAACCAGGATTTTTTGATGAAGAACAGCATTTATTTGAAATAGAAATCTTTTGAAACATTATAAATGTCTACTGTCACTTTTGATAAATTTGATCTATCTTTGCTGAAAAAAAGTATAAATAAAAAAGAAATCTTGCTGAAGCCTGAATTTTTGAATGGTAGTGTATATCAAAAACTCGAATTAAAGCCATAGAAAGTACAGCAACTCACCGTAGAACTGGAGCGAATGGGATTAAGGTAAGTAGTATTTAATTCACAGTCGTCAAGCATGGACAGATTCCCGGCGAGAGGCCCATATCGACCGTCTAAGCTGTTGCTGTACCACTCCACATTAAGCAAATGAGCGACAGTGTGAACCGCTGCATTAAAGAAAGATTTTATACAGTAAATATCAGATACCATGTCAATGAAAATATGTAAGAACATAAAATGGCTGTTAAAACAATTCAAAATGTTGTTTATTACAATTATTTACTTGCAAATCTAAATTAAGTGTGCAAATTTAAGTTCAATATGATTTATATATCCATGCTTTATATATCCCCTCAAGTACCTCTTGCTCTAACCCATGAAGTTGTCTACCAGAACTTAAAAATAAAGCATTTCGGACAAAAACGTCTTTAGATGTTTTTTCTTTCGGATCAGTCTTTTCACATTGACATGTCATAACAAAAAAACCCTAACATGTCCTGATGGATGAAATAAATGTATCTTTAGCCAGACACAAACGTGTTAAATACTATAGTCAGCTTCTTACAAAATCAAAACTTGGTCAATGTTTATCCAGATTTGGCCTATTAGAATAAAACTGCCTGCAATGCTAGGGTTATCAGGGGTGAAATACTCAGACTATGGCTGCACTTAACAATGAGAAAATGTTTGATTGTTGCATCACAGCATGAAAAAAATGCCAGTGTGAATGTTCTACATGCGAACCCTTTCTTGTAAAACATACTGCCATCCAGGTGAAAGCCTAACCCTATTGTATGTACAACAACTTCCTATTAAGTGTTTAAAGAACATGTTGTTTACCTGTCATTAGGGCAATCATATAGGCAACCAATTTGTGGAAAGTCAGATTTTTGTCCAGCTGTTTCCTCATTGTTCGTCCACAGCACTATAACATGGACAAGAGGGCAAATACTTACAGAGTTTCTCATACAATATCTCAAACACAAAGGTACAAGTGGGCAGCAACTCACAATGAAAGAGCCGCGGATAAGAGACAGCAGGTTGCGGCATACTGGCAGAAGAATCAGCATGCAGTTGAAGTTGAGTACAGCAGCTGGAGCTCTGGCCCAGGGCAATGCAGACTGAAAGAATACAATACTTTTACTCTGCTTATCTCTCTTTTAACTACATGGAAACCTAACTTTATATGTCATAAAAGAAATAATTTACTTCCTTAGTGTAGCCAGGCTACGATTTCTCGTAGAGAATGCTTTGCAAAATGCTTTTTTTTCTGTCAGAACTTACCCCTAAAAGTTCACGAGTGTATTCAAATTGAGGTCCCTGATCATAGAATAAGTAGAAGTGGACAAACAGAAAGATGTTGATGCCCATCCACACCACCTACAAATACAAATCAACTATATCTTAAGACAAAAATACGACTTATTTTAACTTATAGTCAACTGCATTAGCCAATTTAATTCAAGTAAATAGTTAGTAAAACAATGCCTCAATACCACTATGAAAGCGCTCAGCCCGTGATTGATTATCCAGTTGGCCATCTCTCTAGTGATCCATAAATGAATGAACACACCTCGCAGATGAGCGCTATATTACTCACCTGGTCTGTTTGTGACTCCGCCTTCTACTGCCATCCTCTACCAGGAAATGGGATGTGGAAAAATGATTTAGTTGATGTTGCATGTCTGAAGAAATTCCCGAGAGGAAGCTACCTGAACGTATTTAATGTGGCTGCGTCTTGGTATTTGACTGGAAACTGTTACATAAACGATGGGCTTGGCCGTTACAAAATGTCAACCAAATCTCCCCATACAATACAAAAAAAAAGTTTTAGTTTGGCCACAATTTTTCCCTCCACAATACAAATGCGTTCAGACATTTTACTTTCCATTATGCCCAATGATGATTCTCAATATGTATTACGAAAGAAAAAAAGAAGTGTAATACCAATTATAAACAGCACAGCAAACACCATTATATATAAATAATTGACCATAGTGGTGTCAAATCTAGGCTATACATGAATGAGTGTGTATTTATATATAAGCTAATAATTATACACAAAACTTTTATTTTGAATGCGATTAATCGATTTGACAGCACTGCCCTTTACATAATGGATAACATTTAGTGATGTCTAGTATGTATGTATTTTTGTAGTAATTTATTTTTCCAGCGTTACAACATTAGGCTATGTACATTTTTATTTTTTTGATTTTGAAATGAAATGGCAGATAGATTCTAAACCGGTTTTATGTGATTCACGTGATACAAGCCTAACACTTTAGATCATTATAATGATCAGGCATGATTCAGATATTCAATGCATCTTTATTTATATATTCCAACTCAGTACTTAAGAGGCACATAATTCAGGCAAACAAAGGAAAACATTTTTCCATACAAAATAAACAAAGAAACATCTCTTTTGACAGTGGAAAATTAAGAACATTAGTCTAGTCAGGCACAAAATTACAATCACACAATATTAAGGCAACATTAAAGAAAGCTCTCCAAATCTAAAGGTTTAATAAAAAGCACAGGGCTGCTGAGGCAAACCTAAGAAAAGTTCAGAAGGCTCTTTGGCTAGTTAGAGTCACAGTTTCCTGGAAAAGGTTAGTGCATCAGGTACCAAAATGTTACCAGTTTCATTACTCCAAAATTGGCACATTTCCCACACACCTGGCCTACACACTGGTCATGCAGCTCCCTAATGAAAGCTGCCTTTGTGAATTATCACAGCATAACTCAACCGAAGGCATTCTTTGGTCTTCAATGGCCAACGAGAAGAAATGGGTCAATTAATAAATGATGAGCTACCCTCTCCACATCAACGTAATAAGGTTATCATGCTCTACACCACCTTTTTTGGAGGACAGCTCCAAATGGCATAAAACAAAATTCCTGAAGCTTTTAGGACCATATAAAATCAATTGTTCCTTCACTAAGTACAGTAGATATAGCATAGTTCATTATCTCAAAATAATACTCCTGAGTCAGGATGTGTGCAAATATGCGTAGCATGGCCCCAAACAGTGCTACAATAACAAACAGCGGACTTAATTCATGCTGCCTCCATGATGTCATCCAAAATATCAGTTTCTCTATCAGTCAGGTGGTTAGTGAGGTCAGGAGATGCAAGTTCCTGAGGACCTTCGGAATGGTCTGCAGGTAGCTCTGAATGCTTTTTCTTCCAGCAGCACGCACAACGTAGACAGTCCTCAACGTTGTAGTGGAAGAGTCTGCGGCACGGATGGCAGAACTGATGGAAGACCAGCATGAAGATCACAGCCAGGCTGTAGCACACGATAAGCTGCACCACCAGCAGCGGCGTGCACACGTATACGTAGAAGTCTGACTTGAAGTAGTACCACAAGATGATGAGGGTCACATTCTCCATAAACCGAAATGTGTAGTAAATTGCCAAACGTCTCCAGCGGGGCTGTTTCTCCACCAGGTCGTGGTCGGCCAGGTCCAGCTGCACGGCGGACCAGCAGAAAATATTGATGCAAGCATAAAGGAACGTGACCATGCAAAGCACCACGGTGGTGCCCAGCTTACTGAAGTTCTTCTCTATGTTCTCAGGCAGTGACGCCCTCCTGGCCCAGAACTCAACCCATGGTTGGAAGAAGAAGATTAACAGGTTGGTCAGGCCCACCAGGACCACCCAGACCGTGAGCGCTGAGCTAAAAAGCACCAAGGTGGTGATCCGTGTGGCGATCTCTAATCCTCGCCAAAGGATCATGCAAAGGTAGGCAGCAGGTTTCATTCGCACTTTGTAGTCATCATACTTGATCTGTATGGCCAGAACACTGCAAACTAAAGCTCCGTATATGATTGATATCAAGGAAATGATCATCAGGGCAACTGTAAACATAAATAGGATGAGGATTAGGGTAAACAATACTGTACACTTTACAATAATGTTCCACTTGTTGACAATAGTTAACTACATTAGGTAACATGAACAATGAAAAGTACTTTTTTCATGAAAAGCATTTATTAATCTTAGTTCATGTTCATTTCAACATTTATTAATATATTGGTAACACTTTACAATAAGGTTTCATTAGTTAACATTAGTTAATGTATTAACTAACATGAAGTAACCATGAGCAATACATTTGTTACTGTATTTGTTAATCTTTGTTAACGTTAGATAATATAAATCCAGCTGTTCATGGTTTGTTCATGTTAGTTCACAGTGCATGAACTAATGTTATCAAGATTTTAATAAAGTATCAGTAAATGTTGAAATTAACATTAACAAAGATAAATAAATGCTTTATAAGTGCAGTTCATTATTAGTTCATGTTAACTAATGTAGTTAATGTTAACTAATGAACCTTATTGTAAAGTGTTGTACCAATATATTATTAAAATAATCTGTTGCATGTTAATGGTCCTTTGTATTTTAATGAACTAATGTTATTGTTAAAAGATTATTACACGGCTCTCTGAAATGTTTGATTCTGATTGGTCAGTCGCATCATTCCGAGGTCAGTTATTCTCCGATAAAGAGCAACACTTTATAATTCCTACTCATCTGGGTATTTTAGCCCGGCTCTTCTTCCATGTCTCTCGCTTTTCATTGCGTAAACTTTCACATTTAATGAGCTAATAAAATGTTTCAACTTAAATCAATATTTCTTGTCTACAAATTTACTTGTGTGGCAAGTAGCCGTGTAATAAGTGGGATAATGTACATCAAACTGGATGTTATCGCAAAATATGGGTTTATTTTGCGATATTAACTGTCTGAATGTACATTATCCCTTAATTAACTAATGGGATCTTTTTGTAAAGTGTTACCAATAATACAATTTGAATCGGGAACATAAATTAAACTCACGCCGTGAGGGAAAGATGTATTTTTCCTGAATGGTAGCATAAAGCTGTAGAGTGAGCTGAGGAGTGGAGCCCAGGAAGGCCTGGATGACAGCTGTGCGTTTGAAGGCATTGCGGTGGATGGCTAGCTTGCGCTCAGAGTGTCCAATCTCACATTCGAGGGCTGAGCCTAAGCCTTTGCCATGCTTTAGCTTGATCTTTCTTGAAATCGTAACATATGGTTCCTCCTTTTTACCTGCTTGGCAGTAAACAACAATAGCTTCAATGCACCTGTTCAAGGAAAGAAAAAAGGATTCTGCTGTTAACAATGGATTTTAAGGATATGACTACTGACTTATATACAACATAAAATAAACTTTTAATTATAACTATTTATTTACCAATTTGAGCAAACCCAGCAGACTTCTTTACTACTCATACACTTAGTTTCCACAAGGTGGCAGCAATATCTTGGCGATCAAACCATTTCAAACCAGTTTATCAGCTTGTACTTTGCTGAAATATGAGAAAGGTGTTGCTCACTCTGGGTGGAAACTTCACAACAGTGGTGTAGTCATGTCCTGCTTGAGTACAACATTAAACCCTTAATTTGAATAAAGTATTGCTTTTAAACTGTAATTAAATTTATTTTTTTTTAAAAGAAAGAAAATAATTGAATACTTTTATTTAGCAAGGTCACCTTAAATTGTTAAAAATTGACAGGAAAAAAACATCTATAATGTTAAATAAGTTATTTTGAAATTTCTATTCACCAAAGAAACCTGAAAATAATTATCATCATGGTTTCCACAAAAATACTCTTTTAAATACTGACCCTAAACTTTTGAACAGTAGTGTGTATGTATACTCATCAACTTTATACAAATGATTTGTTTCTGTTTCTAGTTCAATGGGGCTTTCTACTAGAAAAAAAAACATTTATAACAAATATTTGTGTCTTCATATGAATTCATTTAAAAAATAACATTAAAAAATAAATAAATAAATAAATAAAATAAAAATCATAAAACATAGCAAAAATTTAAACAGTGTCATCATTTACTCATGTTCCAAACCTGTATGAATTACTTTGTTTGTGAAATGCCTTTTTTTCCCCCTCCATACAAGATGGGAACCAAAACTGTTTAGTTACTAACATTCTTCAAAATATTTTCTTTTTGATTCCACGGAATAAAAAAACTTAAGGTTTGGAACAACATGATAGAATTAAATTTTTTGGGTGAACTATCCCTTTAAGGGCCATTCACACTGATTGTGTGATTAAATTGTGTGAGGTTGTCACATTTCTGTGTAGTTAGTTGGCAGTTAGCACTACTTGTGCTCGACTGCTGTAGGCAACGCATCAGGTGACAGATCATGTGAGCTTCACTTTGCTCACACTGTCGCCTCACCAAATGTTGCCTCAAATCTAACCCTAGCCCTAACTCTAAATTAAAATAAATGACTTCCGCTCATTTTATCACAGCAAAGTCATTTGTGAACGCCACTTTTGCTGTAAAACGAGAAGGCTGATTTGAGAAAGAATTATAACACTTAGAATGTGGAATGTTTCAGTTTGCATAAATGGCCATGTTTATTCGAAAACATGGAAATTAAGTTTACAACCCTAACTATTACACATGTTATTTTCAGTGTTTGTTTAACATGATACCATTTAGTGCACTGATAAGGAGAACAGAAAAAAATATATACCCGTGTTTTAAATGTCATCTTTTGCAGCAAAATTCAAGAAAAGCACCTACAGATATCATTAAAAATGAGCTATTTAAGGCATGCTACACCATCTGATGCACAACATTATGACATACAAAGTGCAGGTCATTTGTAATCTAATAAAGTGAGAGCTGTCTGCCATATTAGAATGCACAGAGAAATAGGAGCCTGTTATAAGGTTATTCAGAGCTTGGTAAAATTATTACTTTGGATTCTACAAGGCAACTACAGTGCCTGTTATAATACAAGTAGATGATAGAGGTGACTATTTTGATCTTGATATTTAATACTTGCCAATGGCTACAGTATACAGGATACAGTACTATATCAGGATTCAATATGCAACTTCTGTGTAACACAAGCCTTTAAATAGCTTTAACCATGCAGAAATCCACAGCACTGTTGTCAGGCCCGGCACCATCTTTGTGCCCTGGTGCTAGGCCTGACTGTTGTCACTTAAAGGGATAGTTCACCCAAAAATCTGTCATTAATTACTCATCCTCATGTTGTTCTAAACATGTAAGACTTTCATTAATCTTCAGAAAACAAATGTAGAACTCTGAGATATTTCTGTCCCTCCATAGACAACTACCACTTTGACGCATCAATAAATTCATAAAGAGATTGTAAAACTAATCCATATGAATTGAGAGGTTTAGTCCAAATTTTCTGAAGAGACACGATCGCTTTATATGACCAGATTTAATTTAGGCTTTTATTTGGTTTTTTTGGGGTGAACTATCCCTTTAAGAAAGTCATTCTTCAATAGCTCTTCATTCAAGTAATACAATAAGATGTTTGCTGTAAAACAGGATGATCTGAGTTTAGTAAGATAAGACATTTACTATTCAAGGGAAATGTTTTTATGACATTGTGTCAGATATTTATAGAGCTGACCCGGACCCTCATCTGCTCTTTACAGTCTACTGACTGCTTACTGACCTCAGCTCAGCATACCAAAAAAGGAGTCAGTCCACAAGTTGGGCCTGCACTGCATTCCTCTAATATTTTTTTCAGAATTGACAACGAGCAAGGAAACAGATGAGCCATGTTGCCTATAAAGTACACAGTCAATCAAAGGATAATATTTTATATAAATAAATAAACCTAAAAATGATAACTAGCCACGGTTTGTCTTTGAATTTCAATTTGATCGGAAGCTCTCGCAGACCTGAAGACTTAATGCCAAACCACATGCCTTATCTTTGGTAAGAAATCGGTCAAGCAAATGCATTTTAATATAAAACAACCTTATATTGGTTGTTTGGTTGTTAAACAACCTTAACAACCAGTTGTTAAGAGAGTTGTAAATATAAATTTTAAATACATAAAAAGCAAGTGTGGTACACTGCTGAGAGTATAAATCTATAGTCACAAGACTTGACGTTGATTTCTACTGTATTCAGTCAACAGCCTTTGAAGATATTTGAATACGATATGGCATAATGGTCACAACCTAGATAGTATCTGTGCTTGTGTCATCAGCCACATTTTCCTAAATTACAGTGTTGTTTAAACGGAACAGAATAACAGGAGTTAGACAGAGAAATGACACACACCCTCACATTTAAATTCCAAACAATAAGATTGCTTCCCTCTGGGAACTTTTAGTTTTACTCTTTCACCTCCTAACCGCCACCTTAATAACCTGGAAAACATGTTAGTGTTTGCTCAACAAGACTGAACACGTTTTGAAATTTGAAACACACAGATGCCTGAAGCAATGGGAGTACTGTATCTGAAAGGTGTTTTGGAAAACTTCTGATATATCCAATATTTCTGATAACTGTTTGAATGTACATATGCTAGTATAGACAGTATTATAACCTTCTCTGAAAATATCATGGTAGTACACAATTCGATTCAACACTGATTAATTTGTAAATATTTCAGGTAGGCCTACATCAATTGTCCTTAAAGAGAAAAAAAAAAAATCTCTCCCAAGTCCCAACTAATGCTGCAAACTATACAGGAACCCTCATTTAGTACATTACTGTAATATTAAAGTTTAAAATGAATAACGTTAACATAACCTATTATATTCAACTGCTTTTTCAAAAAATATTGCTGACCCCAAATGGTAGTGATTACAGATATCACGTATGAAGTCCAAAGTGTTCCTATATGAGATCCAAAAAAATTATTTTAGGGAAGCCCAAACAATGGTTTGACATTACATTTTTTTTTTAATTTTGTGTTTCATAACTGATGTTTAAGTACAGCTGAAACCTACAATGTTTAATGTCAGTTTCTTTTGTGACAGCTTCTCATATAGTGACAACATGGCCTAGGACACATTGCCACAAAAGCTTTGTACAATATTGTATCTTGTACCATAACAATTATTGGGCAATTATGGTGGAAATACTTTTTTTTTAAAATTTGCTCTTTTTTTTGTAACCAAGTGTTTTAATTAAAACTGACTTTTAAAAATAAACATACCATGATATACATGTTTGTGTTTATCAATATTGTGAGTCACACAACAGTGTCATCATCTCTCCCACTCATACCTTATGATAGGCCCCATCTGAAGCAGATGCATGAAGAGCACAAGAGGTCGGTCTCTCCCCAAGTCCCGGTGCACGAACGTCAGCGTGAGCTGAGTCAGCACCGACGGAACCAGCATGAATGTAATAGTCAGTCCCATCCACACCACGTTTTCAGTGGCATGGTACCTGCTACTGAGCTCGGACGCACATATAAACTCCGCGCAGTAGAGGACCGTGGCCCACAACACGCTAAAGGGTGGATGGACTTTACTGTGGCTGATCACCTTCACGTCACCGTTCTCGCTCGGGTGCTGCGCCACCACCTCCGTGATGTCATGCTCGCTCGGCTTGTTGTTTTCCATCTTTCCCACTTCTCGTGCGCTTTATATGTGTCGATCCTCGCAGCGGTTGTGCCATTGTTCATGAAACGTCATCGTCGGTATTTCGGATCTCAAATGGTCCCTCCATTTATGTGAACTCGGCTCATATGCACATTGCCACATATGCAGTGCTGGGAAAGAAAGAAACATTAGTAGGCTATATAGTATGTAGTGATCGTCGGTGTTTTAAAGCATGCTACGTACCGATCTAGACACTAGATGCCACCAACATCGGTTCATTAAACTGTCAGATTATTTCGATTTCGCAGAGAGCCTTTCAACGAAATTATGTCTGATCAGAAAGCCAGGTGTGTCCTAAAATGCAGTGAGTGACTGAAAGCCTGCACTGTGTCTAGCTGCTGGATTCCCACAGGTCCTAGTGCACACCGGATGCAGTTAAGGCCCACTGAAGTGCCTTGAAAC
Organism: Rhinogobio ventralis; assembly: GCA_039654625.1. NCBI lineage: Eukaryota > Metazoa > Chordata > Actinopteri > Cypriniformes > Gobionidae > Rhinogobio > Rhinogobio ventralis. Next base: position 23,216,068 of record CM077198.1, on the reverse strand, counting down.
GCGCAGTATCATTCAATGGCTGCGTCTGAAATCACATACGCTCTTGAGTATGTAGTTATTTTGAATAAGTAATTACTTCACAACCGCTAAAAAGTACGTTCTTTATAGTATGAATGCGTGTAGTATGAACAGGGCTCAACTGCCGCTCTAGGCAAAACACCGTTGCGCCACCCCCACTTCACACTCACACTCACACTTACAATTAAACATGATCACATGAAGATGCATGTGAAAGAGTGGATATTTTGTTAATTGATAAAATTGCACTAAAAGTGTCATAAAAGTCACCAAGTTTCGTACCATTCCAATGAAGCTGTGATTTTTTAAAATTTCAAAACTTTAGAAGTCAGAAATGACTGAAGACCACTCAATACAACATTTGTATTACTACAATACTTTCGCAATTTTAAGGACATTATTATCTATTTGAGAGCATATTTTCATTGTAACCACAACACACTTAGAGATCATTTTTACATGTCTTGCAGGTCTTACCATACAATTCTCTTTGGAAAAGCAGGGCAAAAATGACTATCAGCATTTACAAAAATGTAAATATCAATTGTTATTATTTTTTCTAGATACTCTTTTTCTTTAATACTTAAATTATTAATAATGTTAATACAAGATAAACTGTTCTTGAAACATAATAACTTGTAAAGCTTGAATACCTTGATTTCTGCTTAAAAAACAATGCAAACAATGGTTGCTTGTGAGAAAATTATTTTATTTTATTTTAATTTGTATACTCAAGGACGGATAATTGACCTTAGTCTCTGACCATGTTGAACTGAGAGGCCACTGTAGGTGTTAAACTGATATACAGATTACTGACACTGCTTGAATTTGTGGCAGTACATATTGGCACAATATGGAATAAATAAAGAAACTCAGCACTAAAAGAACACCTTACTTCATCTTTGATTTTGTATAAGCCTACTAATCATGGTACATTGGTGTTGCTTTTGCAATGTATTATTACACATGTGGTGTGTATTTTCTCGCAGTTGCAACATTCTTGTACATTCGTGGTATTTAGACAATACAAATCAAGAGGGGGGCCTCACAGTAAGGTGACGAGATTTCTGAAATGGAAACCGGGGACATTTCCTATTTGAGTGGTCAAAATATCACCAAAATCTCATTTGTTATTATCTATTAATTAAAAAGATTTTTGAATGTTTTTTGTTGTTGTTGTGGGCTCCCTATATTATTATTAACATTAACAATTATTATGATTTAGTTTTATTATTAGGATTTTTGGTCTGGATTTAATACAATGCAACCCGCAAAAACAAAAAAAAACAATAAAAATAGTTAATAGCCTAGTAACCATTGTAAATAATGAGCAGTTCAAAACAATATTATAACATGACTTAACAAAAACACATTACAAAAATAAAACAACATAAATATGATAAATAAAACAATTTAACAAATATTTTTACATTTTATAATTGTATTTAATATTTTAATTTTCACAAAAATATAAATTACTACTTTTTTTTTTTACTTCAAATGTTTTATGTTTGTGCTTGAAAAATAACTCTTACTATCCTTAATTAGTCTTGTTATTTTGCATTTTAGGCTTATTTTAAGCAGAAAGTATGTGTATTCTGCACATGTATTTGTTGCAAGTGTAACATTAATTGTTTAAGTTTTTGTATAGTTCAGATGTGTGGTAATCACTGCTTTGTGACTGCAGAACTTTTGGGGACAAAACAATCCCGCACCCTGTTGAGGCTCTGTTATAAAGCACATACAAACAGTATTACTTTAATTTAACATGAATAGTTAGCATGTTACTAACTTGAAAGCGATAACGATGTTTCTTTTGATATTTGACAATGGCGCTCTGCTCTCGGTTATGTTCTTCATGAAGTAGCGGCGCGCACGCGACCAAGTAGAGTCAGCGTATCTCACAGCGCCATCTGCTGGTGAAAATAATCACTACACGATTGCTCCTATAACCAGCAGGCTGCTGTATGTTGGTTGGGCGCTTTTTTTGCAGTATATCTGCTGGTTGATTTGAGCGAGCTGTAAAACGGGGACATTTCCGGGGACAGCTCCAGTCGGGGACTGTCCCCGGAAAACGGGGACGTATGGTCACCTTATCTCACAGGACCATAAACCATCCTTGTAAATACTCACAATGCAAACAGGAACCATTGACCAAGTCAGCCATAGTAAAACACATCTTAGAATGTTCATTGCTCTCTTTTTTTTTCCAAATCTAATTGTTAGTTTTGAGATGTCTACTTAGTGTGCCAGTTGGATGTCTTCACTACATGAGGAAAAACACACAGTAGTGCTGTTGTTGCTATGCGGTCCCACCCCCACAGATTCATTGTCCCAGACTGAACTAGCCATGATCAGTAAACAAATGCTTATGGCCTGCTCTTACTCAGTTCCACACTTATCATGCTCACAAATGCCGCAGTGAATCATAAGATAAGATATTGGTGAAATACACTAGCTTGTGGAACTGTAGGCTACCTTAAATAATATGGTATGTGCAGCTCTCCAGCTTGTATTAAATGAGCCACTGTGAGGACAGGCAACATGGCCACTGAGCTGTTTCCATTTGTGTCATGGCCAGCTGACGGGGGCTGTGCCTGCGTTCATGTCTCCATATGAGTTTAGTCAGCAGATGAAGTAAGCGCCTGCCAGTAATTACTTAATCAGATCAGACTACATAGGAGAAAAGAGGATGTTGCTTCTGTTTTGTTTTGTTTTGACAATGGCCTCACATCTGGTTTTAAATGGAAGATCTACAGTAATTTGATCTTTCAGAGATGTGGATGCATGCCTAAAGTATTTTGTAGTCAAGTCACCTTGATGTATATAGCGCTTTATACAATAGAGATTGTTTCAAAGGAGCTTTACGGGGATAAACAGGAAAATACTGATGCAAACAGAGTTCAATTCTGCTGTAAAGCAGCTAAGAAGACAATTCTGTCATTGTTCAGCTGAAATCAGTTCCGTGTTGATTTGTTCAATAGCTGTGTAAAAATAATCAATTTTGAAATGAGTTAAATTCAGGTATAAAGCAGCTCTAGGGAAAACAATAATGTCATCGTCCAGCTCAGTTCAGTCCTTATCCGATAGTGTCAGTGCAGTCAGATCAATAATATTGCTGAATATTAGTTCTGAATAATAGATCCTGAATGACTAAACAGAAAAAAATAAATGTCTTGAATTGAAGTTTAAAGACCTCTGGTGGTCAAAAGTATATCATACACACTTCAGGAAATACTGCAGCTTATCAGACCCTCCCAGTGACTCTGTCAGATGTTCTAAACTGTCATTCTAAAATTCTTAGAACATAAAAAGCAGCTGATGAAACAGTGATCAGAGCAGATCATCTTTACTAACACCTACTGTATGTCACATATTTGTAGTTGGTTTAGATAAATGTTGAGATTCAATACAGTTTGTTTATTGTGCTTGAAACAACCTTTGACTTGAGATCTTGTGACAGGGACATTTTTTTTAAAAATGATCATAATTACAGTCTGCCTGATATGACTTAAGGGCAGGAAAGACAGCCATGGTGTGGTTGCTGAAACTTTGACCTGAAATTGACTGTCGCATGACTGTCGTGATGCTAATAGATTTCATGTATGAATATCATTGCATTAACAAAATATCAAAGATTTATTAGAAAACTTTTAGTATTCAGTATTCAGATGCTAGTAGTTAATGTGACCTACATTTGTGGTTTGCTCTTCTATGAATGTACAACTGACTTTATTCATGGGCTAAAAATGGAACTGGTTGGTTAAATCTAATTATTAAAAAGAAAGAAAAGTGAAGTTATTTGATCTAATTGTTTGCAAATGCAACTTGGTTTCATATATTATCTAATGCAAAGACATTTAAATACTTTGTGGGGCACTAGTCTGCTTTTACAGACTGGCTTTTAAAGGGAATGGGAGATTAGACTTTGATTGGTTTATTGCACGTTACGCCCAAAACACACCCATGACTCTTTAAGAGACTAGGTACAACCCTAGCAAAAGTGGATTCGGACACGCCCTAAGTGCACCTGTGCCACACGCTTCAGACCATGCGCTCTGATTATTAAAATAGGGCCCTTTAAGAGTTAATGTTAATGGTTAATGGAATTTAATGGTGGTGGCTTTGATTTCATGCAACCGTGGTGTAATTCTTTTTTTTTAATATCCATTTTATTTAAAATTCATAAAAGTTGTGCTCATTTGTAAAGATCATGATGAACAAAAGACTTTTCTTGGTCACAGAACTTTCTACAATTACCCAAAAGCCTATGGAAAAATTCTGGGTTGTTGGTCTACAAAAACGACATCCCTCAGGGAACATAGACATATAAAATATGTATAATGTATTTTATATGCCTATGGCAGGGGAAGCTGATGTTTTTGATTATAAGAAAATAATATTGATGTGCAGGGAAAAATCATTTATAATAAATACTGCTGTTTCATTTCATTGTGACTTTATCTCTGGATAAGCAGTAGCAATAGTCTTCTAAAATTGCAGAATTTGGTGTGTAAACAACAGTATGATGTAATGCTATGATGTCATCTAATGTGCATTAGACTGAGTAATAAATAAAATATTTCTCATTTACCTCCAAGCAGATGTCTATGGGCATTTCATATAACTCACAATTAACGAAAATCTAAGTATTTGTTAAGATGTTTACATACAGTTGGCTTGCCTGGCAGACGTCTACATTTGGCCCAGTTAAAGAGACCTAAACCAGCTATTCAGAATGGCAGCTTGCCAGTATTTTCAACTTGTCAACCATATGATTGGTTGTAAGGGTGTGATGGAGTTCCTTCTAAGCTCCTCCCACATGAGGTGATAGGATTAGAAGAATAAGTAGAGCCTGATTAGTTTTTAGCAGCCTTGTGCAAAATGTCTCTGGATAGACAAACAAAAACGCATGGATTCTGACATACTACTGTGAGTAATGTGATGTGTATATATATATATATATACACATATTTTTTTTGTTTAATAACCAGTACTACATATTAACCCTATGATAGGATGTTCTGCATTGTGTGTCTGCATATGTCTGTATACTCATCAGTGCTGATAATGATCATATGTTTTTGTTTACCAATTTAGAAACACTGTGAATTTAACAATCTTTTGGTTCTAGAATAAGTTTACACACTGTATGTTGATGTTGATGTCCTGTCTCTGTAGTCAAATATGCAGTTTAGAACTAACAGTTGAACTAACAGCATCCTTAATTATATACGTGTCAGTTAAGAGTTTATGTAGAACCATTGTTTAAACTGGGCTGTTGCAGTGCATGCTGCTTGGATAAAGGGGACGTGTTCAGAATGAGAACAGCGTAATTGACTCAGACTCTTCTTTAAGGCTTACTGGGCTGAACAGATGTCCAGTGATGGACCAAGCACTAAGACAACAAACCTCCCTACATCTCAGACACCTGTAACTGTAATTAGACTACTGCTATGTGAATATAACTAGGTTATTTTTTGCCATTCAAGAGCTCATTCTGCTATTTGGCTCAAAAACAATGTCTAATCAGCTCTTTCGCAGTGTTGTGATCTCTTAAAGCCCTGAAAATGAAGTATAAATGCTAAAATGCCGAAGTATGACAAGAAGGATAGAAATATGGTTTTATTTTGTTTTATTTGGTTGTAAAATGTGTTTATAAAAGTTTTTTTTTTAATAAAAGTGTTGAAGAAAATAGGTATTTTTAAAAATAAAAAGTAAAAGCAATATGCAATGTTAAAAATGATCAAATGCCATTTTTAAAAATATAAATAAAATACTTTAAAAACCAAAGTGAGAACAGACTGTTGGATATCTCATTTTTAGGCCACTGTAAACATTATAGGTATTACAGTGTAGGTTACAGAAATTCGAAGTCACTAATGAATCCTTAATTCTTGAGGTTAATGCTTGTGTGAGACACAACTGCTGACGTTTACATGTAAGGCCATGGGTACAGTGATTGAGTGCCCCATTATCTGCTCTCAGATATGAGTTAAGGAGACGATGGTGCTCTCCCTGGTGCTCTCCTCCTCAGGTCAACATGTTCAACCTCATGAGCAATTGCTGCAGCTGGGTCTCCAAACTCCAGCAACCCCTGAGGTACCAGTCAACCAAGCAAATCCTATACAATTCTATATGTTTTGTTTTTGATGTTGATCAGAAAAGGTTCTACCTGGGTTCTGTCAGGCCCTTAGACCCTTTTAGGGGTTCCCATCAGGGACATTTTATGGATTTAGTTTTTATTCAATTTTTTATCAATCCACTTTTAAAGTACCCCTGTATTCTATAATTGTATCCCTTAAACTCATCTTTGATCACCAAAATGATTTTTCCCCCTGTAAAAATAATTTATATATGCCTTAAAATAGCTTGAACACCCTTGCTTCATTTAGTATACATAGATACATGAATATGCACATTAGTCCCCGCCTCCACTCACTCACACCAGCTCAGACTACATGGTCCACTATAGTAAATGCTATGGCAAGTGGAAATACTGGTTCAATTCAGCCATATATATGTTTGAACCAGAAACTGATTCAGAAGAAGAGGAAGAGCGAATTATACAGGGTCGTCTACAAGTTGATGTATCAGAATAGTAATGCGGTTTATGTGTTGCTCTCTACGTCAGACACATAATGGTAATTTTGATATTAGCCTTTGGCTTGACTACGTTATCAAAAAGCTGATAATGTGTTGCTAATGTTACACAAACCATGTTCCTGTTCGCCATCTCAAACAGCTGTCTTCTAAATATCAGTATCCTTAGAAACGCTTTGACCAACTAGAACGTCAGTGGAGAAAGGCATATAGTTCATCATAACATACTGTACATCATATACATAATTCACCCGTTATATTGCTAAATATGCCCGATTTTTCATATCAACAGAAAAATATAACGAGATAACCTGGCTTCTCTTGAGACTCCCCTGCTTTGCAGCATAGTAATGATATGATGTGATTGGTTACAACATGTTTGTGACATAGAGAACTGGAGATTTCAAACCGCGTTTGAGAGGGAAACTGCAGTTTTAAGGAGAAAATACTCACGTGTTGACTGATGAATTTGCACATGGTTTGTCTTAAAGCATATTAAAAACTTTTTAAATAAAAAGGTTCTTTAAAACTGATTTAAGAACCTTGGGGTTTTATACAGAACTGAATTTACCTTGTTTTTAATTTTTCATAGGAAGATCACAGTGCTAGTGGTTGGTTTGGACAAGGCTGGAAAAACATCTTGTGTCAGAGGGATGTTGAAAGGTAATTTAGGTAATTTGAATAAATAATGTATATTAGTGAGAGATTTGCAGATACTAAATAGACTGCAATTTGTTGCGTTTTAATGTTATGTAACTTTGTTCAGTGCCCCCTGGAGAAGTAGGTCCCACTCATGGATGTGTCCGCACTGAATTAAAGCTGGAGAACTACTTGGTTAACATACTGGATATGGGTGGGGCTGCAGAGGTTCGGGGGTCATGGAAAGGGCATTACGGTGAAGTTCACGGCATCATCTTTGTGGTGGATTCCAGTGACAGACAACGAATGAAAGAGGTCAAAGAGGCTCTGGTGGACTTGCTGAAGCATCCAAGAGTAGCAGGAAAACCTCTTCTTATGTAAGATACCCCTGTTTACAACTGCTATACTGATTAACCTGTTCACTGTCACCTTTTTGAGATCTGAGCTTAAATGGCTGTAATTCATGAATGCTTTGGAATACAGACCGAAGGTTGGTCTCTTTTTAAAGAAGACACTCAGCAGATTATAGTCCATTTACTTTAGACATTCTACTAACTATAAGTAACTTTGAAACTGTATGTCAACTACCAGTCATTACAGTATTATGATTAGTCCAAATTGCTGCCCTAAACCATCTTCAGTGTCTAATCAGTGAGTATTGGATTTTGTCTGCAGTCCAGCTTATTTTGGCCATCTCTATATCTCATAACAGGCTGGCCAATAAACAGGACAAAATGAATGCTCTGCTGGGAAATGAACTCATTGAAATTCTCTGTCTAGAGAGGCTGGTCAACCAGAGCCGGTCCCTTTGCCATATTGTGAGTACTGTGGACCAATAAAAATAAAAATCTGACATATGCAAAACATACAGTATGATAAACCTTCAGGAAGTGATCATGTAGTAAACGATCTGATAATATGCCAGTGTTGTCAACTTGTAAATGTTAAAGTTTATGGCAACACCTGGTTACCAATAGTTGTATTACCATATTTGGGCTGTTGATCTTAATCTACAGGAGCCATGTTCTGCCTCAATGGACCTGCGTCGTTGGTCAGACAGAAAGACCCTGCGAGGTCTCAGATGGCTACTGCGAGCCGTGTGCCTGGACTACTCAGACCTCTGTGCCCGCGTGATGAGAGACGGGAGGCGACCATTAGAGCCAGAAGAAAAGGAAAGGAGAGGAAAAATAGAGAAGAGCCGGAACAAAGAGGAGAGGTGAGGTTTATAGAAGATAGATGTAATATATATATATATACACCGATCAGGCATAACATTATGACCACTGACAGGTGAAGTGAATAACACTGATTATCTCTTCATCATGGCACCTGTTAGTGGGTGGGATATATTAGGTTGCAAGTGAACATTTTGTCCTCAAAATTAATGTGTTAGAAGCAGGAAAAATGGGCAAGCGTAAGGATTTGAGCGAGTTTGTCAAGGGCCAAATTGTGATGGCTAGACGACTGGGTCAGAGCATCTCCAAAACTGCAGCTCTTATGGGGTGTTCCCGCCTGCAGTGGTCAGTATCTATCAAAAGTGGTCATGGGCAGCCAAGGCTCATTGATGCACGTGGGGAGCCAAGCCAAGGCTACTGTAGCTCAAATTGCTCAAGAAGTTAATGCTGGTTCTGATAGAAAGGTGTCAGAATACACAGTGCATCGCAGTTTGTTGCGTATGACTTGGCCTCCAAATTCCCCAGATTCTGTGGGATGTGCTGAACAAACAAGTCCGATCCATGGATGCCCCACCTCGCAACTTACAGGACTTAAATGATCTGCTGCTAACATCTTGGTGCCAGATACCACAGCACACCTTCAGGGGTCTAGTGGAGTCCATGCTTCGATGGGTCAGGGCTGTTTTGGCAGCAAAGGGACCAACACAATATTACGAAGGTGGTCATAATGTTATGCATGATCTGTGTATACACATGTATATATTGAAGCGGCAGTGGATTTCAGAATCCACACCTTTCAGTATGTGTACACACACACACCACCTTTCAAAAGTTTGGTGTCAATACGATTTCTGAATGTTTTTGAAAGAAGTCTTATACTCATCAAGGCTGCATTTATTTGACCAAAAATACAATAAAAACAGTAGTATTGTGAAAAATTATTACAGTTTACAAGAACTGTTTTCTAATTTTCAAATGTAATTTATTCCCGTTAAGCTGAATTTTTAGCAGAGATTACTCCAGTCTTTAGTCACACGATCCTTCAGAAATCATTCTAATATGATGATTTGCTGCTCTTGAAACATTTCTTATTATTATCAATGTTGAAAACAGTCGAGCTGCTTAATATTTTTGTGAAAGCTGTGATGCACTATTTTCTGGATTCTTTGATGAATAGAAAGTTCAAAGGAACAGCATTTATTTGAAATAGAAAACTTTTGCTACAATATAAATGTTTAACTGTCACTTTTGATCAGTTTAATGGATTCTTTTTTTTAATCGTACTGACCCAAAACTTTTTAACGGTAGTGTATATATGCTAATCTGTGTACATATAATAATTAGATAAGATATATGTATGTGTAATAAGATGTACTCAACTAATTTTGTCTTGCAGAACACGGACAAGCAAAACAGATATCCGTCAAGAACTTCACAGTGAAACTGTGAGGAAAAATGGGACTCTGCAACCAATCAGAAATATTCTAAATAAGGTTAAAAATCTTTATCATGGAAATTTTACCTAATCTATACTGTTATACTCACTTCGCTTATTGATTAACCATTTGACATTTTAGGAGAACTCTTCAAAAAAGAAATTAAGCAAAAAGAAGAAACTGAAGGTTAAAATTAAGAAGGAGAGTCCAGGCAAAGGAGTAAACGAAGAAGAGGTGGAGGAGACAGAAGGAAATGAAGCAGAACAGGAACACAGCAGCCAGAAAGATAAAGCCAGCAGTGCATTGCTACCACTGAAACGTGGAAAGCTGAAACGCAAAGCTAAAGTAAAAGAAGAGAACTCTGGTATACCAGAATCCCCCAACAGTGAGGTCTCCAAACCCTCTAGAGGTACTTGGTGTCAGCAACTGAATACGGAAGCTTATATACTCTTAAAGGTATTGTTCACCCAAAAATTCTGTCATTAATTACTCACCCTCATGTCATTCCAAACTCGTAATACTAATCTTCTACAAGAACCAATGAGGTTCATTCTCATGGTTACGCAGCACGTTTGAGCTTCCACAAGAACCAATGAGGTTCATTCTCATGTGTTATGCAGCACGTTTGAGCTTCCACAAGAACCAATGAGGTTCATTCTCATGGTTACGCAGCACATTTGAGCTTCCACAAGAACCAATGAGGTTCATTCTCATGGTTACGCAGCACGTTTGAGCTTTTACAAGAACCAGTGAGGTTCGTTCTCATGGTTACGCAGCACGTTTGAGCTTCCACAAGAACCAATGAGGGTCATTCTCATGGTTAGGCAGCACGTTTGAGCTTCTACAAGAACCAATGAGGTTCATTCTCATGTGTTACGCAGCACGTTTGAGCTTCCACAAGAACCAATGAGGTTCATTCTCATGGTTACGCAGCACGTTTGAGCTTTTACAAGAACCAGTGAGGTTCGTTCTCATGGTTACGCAGCACGTTTGAGCTTCCACAAGAACCAATGAGGTTCATTCTCATGGTTAGGCAGCACGTTTGAGCTTCTACAAGAACCAATGAGGTTCATTCTCATGTGTTACGCAGCACGTTTGAGCTTCCACAAGAACCAATGAGGTTCATTCTCATGTGTTACGCAGCACGTTTGAGCTTCTACAAGAACCAATGAGGTTCATTCTCATGGTTAGGCAGCACGTTTAAGCTTCCACAAGAACCAATGAGGTTCGTTCTCATGGTTACGCAGCACGTTTGAGCTTCCACAAGAACCAATGAGGTTCATTCTCATGTGTTACGCAACACGTTTGAGCTTCCACAAGAACCAATGAGGTTCATTCTCATGGTTAGGCAGCACGTTTAAGCTTCCACAAGAACCAATGAGGTTCATTCCCATGGTTATGCAGCACGTTTGAGCTTCCACAAGAACCAATGAGGTTCATTCTCATGTGTTATGCAGCACGTTTGAGCTTCTACGAGAACCAATGAGGTTCATTCTCATGGTTAGGCAGCACGTTTAAGCTTCCACAAGAACCAATGAGGTTCATTCTCATGGTTACGCAGCACGTTTGAGCTTCTACAAGAACCAATGAGGTTCATTCTCATGGTTAGGCAGCACGTTTGAGCTTCCACAAGAACCAGTGAGGTTCATTCTCATGTGTTATGCAGCACGTTTGAGCTTCTACAAGAACCAATGAGGTTCATTCTCATGTGTTATGCAGCACGTTTGAGCTTCCACAAGAACCAATGAGGTTCATTCTCATGTGTTACGCAGCACGTTTGAGCTTCTACAAGAACCAATGAGGTTCATTCTCATGTGTTACGCAGCACGTTTGAGCTTTTACAAGAACCAATGAGGTTCATTCTCATGTGTTACGCAGCACGTTTGAGCTTCCACAAGAACCAATGAGGTTCATTCTCATGTGTTACGCAACACGTTTGAGCTTCCACAAGAACCAATGAGGTTCATTCTCATGTGTTATGCAGCACGTTTGAGCTTCTACGAGAACCAATGAGGTTCATTCTCATGGTTAGGCAGCACGTTTGAGCTTCCACAAGAACCAATGAGGTTCATTCTCATGGTTACGCAGCACGTTTGAGCTTCTACAAGAACCAATGAGGTTCATTCTCATGGTTAGGCAGCACGTTTGAGCTTCCACAAGAACCAGTGAGGTTCATTCTCATGTGTTATGCAGCACGTTTGAGCTTCCACAAGAACCAATGAGGTTCATTCTCATGTGTTACGCAGCACGTTTGAGCTTCTACAAGAACCAATGAGGTTCATTCTCATGTGTTATGCAGCACGTTTGAGCTTCTACGAGAACCAATGAGGTTCATTCTCATGGTTAGGCAGCACGTTTGAGCTTCCACAAGAACCAATGAGGTTCATTCTCATGGTTACGCAGCACGTTTGAGCTTCTACAAGAACCAATGAGGTTCATTCTCATGGTTAGGCAGCACGTTTGAGCTTCCACAAGAACCAGTGAGGTTCATTCTCATGTGTTATGCAGCACGTTTGAGCTTCCACAAGAACCAATGAGGTTCATTCTCATGTGTTACGCAGCACGTTTGAGCTTCTACAAGAACCAATGAGGTTCATTCTCATGTGTTACGCAGCACGTTTGAGCTTCTACAAGAACCAATGAGGTTCATTCTCATGTGTTACGCAGCACGTTTGAGCTTCTACAAGAACCAGTGAGGTTCATTCTCATGGTTAGGCAGCACGTTTGAGCTTCCACAAGAACCAGTGAGGTTCATTCTCATGGTTACGCAGCACGTTTAAGCTTCCACAAGAACCAATGAGGTTCATTCTCATGGTTACGCAGCACGTTTAAGCTTCCACAAGAACCAATGAGGTTCGTTCTCATGGTTACGCAGCACGTTTGAGCTTCTACGAGAACCAATGAGGTTCATTCTCATGGTTAGACAGCACGTTTGAGCTTCCACAAGAACCAATGAGGTTCATTCTCATGGTTACGCAGCACGTTTGAGCTTCTACAAGAACTAATGAGGTTCATTCTCATGGTTAGGCAGCACGTTTGAGCTTCTACGAGAACCAATGAGGTTCATTCTCATGGTTAGGCAGCACGTTTGAGCTTCCACAAGAACCAATGAGGTTCATTCTCATGTGTTACGCAGCACGTTGGAGCTTCCACAAGAACCAATGAGGTTCATTCTCATGTGTTACGCAGCACGTTTGAGCTTCTACAAGAACCAATGAGGTTCATTCTCATGGTTAGGCAGCACGTTTGAGTGTCCACAAGAACCAATGAGGTTCATTCTCATGGTTACGCAGCACGTTTGAGCTTCCACAAGAACCAATGAGGTTCATTCTCATGGTTACGCAGCACGTTTGAGCCAATGAGGTTTGTTCTCGCACGTTAAGCATGTTCGGTTGAGCTTCTGTTTATGTTTGCTGATCAATGTTTATATGTGAATAAAAGCCTAAATTAAATGTGTTCATAAAGCGATTGTGTCTCTTCAGAAAATTTGGATTAAACCACTCAATTCATATGGATTAGTTTTACGATCTCTTTATGAACTTTTTGAAGTGTCAAAGTTTCATTTGCTTAACTGTATGGAGGGACAAAAAAATCTTAATTTGTGTTCCGGAGATGAATAAAAGTCTTATGAGTTTGGAACGACATGATGGTGAGTAATTAATGACAGAATTTTCATTTTTGGGTGAACTATCCCTTTAAAAATAGAGGTTCTTTATTGGCATTGATGGTTCCATAAAGGGCCTTTCCATTTGACATAATGGATACAATACATTTAGATTAATAAAATGTATAAAAAGACGAAACTGGTTCTTTTAAGAACTGCTCTTAAAACTTCTTTGGGGAACCAAAATTGTTCTTTTATGGCACTACTGCAAAACCCCCCTTTTGGAACCTTTATTTTTAAGAGTGTATGTCCTTAAAACTGTGAAATACAGCATCATATTTCCCTCTCATGCTTTTAACCTAATTATTGACAGGAAAAGAGGAAAGAAAGAGAAAAAAGAAGACTGTTAAAGTAAAACGAAAGAACAAGATAAACACAGAGGAAGTTCCCACTGCTTATGCACAGCCTGTTGATCTTTCAACCACTTTCGGTGAGAATCAGTGACCTCTAAACCACTATTCATTTTGATCAGGGCTGTTCTGCATTTTGGCTTTGTGGGAGGAATTTTAAAACCCATGCATATGAACTTTATACTTATTGGCAATAATTGTTCTATACTGATTTTAAAACAATAAAACAAACAAAATGATTTGCTCAAAACAGACAGCCCTGATCTGTAGAAATGTAGGAGACTAATTTAAAGCAATTAATTTGCCTGTTTCCTAATAGACCTTTACCGAAAAGCAATTTTGGCTCTCAAAGCCCGACAGGAACAGGACATTGTTTCGAGATAGTGAAGAAAAAGGATCATGGACGTTATCTCAGAATGAAGAAATGGATGGCTTATGAACATGCTGAACCTGCACGTATCGATGCCGTTTTAGCCCCTGGATGATGAGCTGAGCCCATCTGCAAACTAGTTACTGTTTTGAATTGGCTTGAAGGTCATTAATACATTTGTAAAGACTTTTTGAGGCAACTTTCATAAGAATATGTATAATTTGTTTTGTAATTGTATTAAGAGCTTGTAGAGAAATGATTGAGAAAGATTATACATTCAGGAAGTTCTGTCTTGAAGAAAGAATAGCCTTCCTTATGAAGATGATAGTATCCTAAAATACTTTTTTTTTATGGCACTACTGCCATAAAGGGTAAAGGGTAAAAATTTTTGGTAAGTGAAAATTGTGTCATACTTTACTCACCCTCAAGTCATTCCAAACCTGTAGTTTTTTTCTTCTGTTAAACACTAAAGATATTTTGAAGAATGTTGGTGACAGTTGATGGACCCTATTGAAAATACTATGGAAGTCAATGGGGTCCATCAACTGTTTAGTTACCGACATTATTAAAAATATCTTCTTTTGTGTCCCGCAGAAAAAATAAAGTCATACAAGTTTGGAACAACTTGAGGGTGAGTAAATGATGACAGAATTTTCATTTTTGGGTGAACTATCCCTTTAACATACTCGTATGTTTTTCAATGTGAGACCTAACCTAAGTCTGAATCAGTCTGATGGTTTACCATGGTGTACATTGCAATGACTTATCTATTATTTATCTTTGAACCTGAAATGTGTTCTTTACAGGTTTGAATATGAAGTTGCCTATACCTTTTTTGTGAAATTTGATTTATTTGTACATATACCTTTTTAAAAACGTGAATCATTCATTTAAGCCAATTTGTACTTTTTATAGATGTGATGGTTTTATAAGGAGAAAAAAAATGCATGACGGGATACATATTTATCAGAACAATCATCCCTGATGTTTTTCCACCAAATAAATAACCAAATAAATCCTGATCAAAAGATTGTGTGTTATTGTCTTATTCTTATAATATCTTATTCTAGCCTGTTTTGATTAGCCCTCACATTGTGTTCTGAACATTTTGACGGGGAGAGGATTTTCTTTTACCACAAAAATAATAGTTAATGTTATCGCATTGGACTTAAACATACTGTCTTTGCTCACATGCCGGGTTTAACAACTTACTTTTTTCTACCTTGTTACACTTGTGGTGTTCCTGGTCAAAATATGACTGGGCTACAAAAAATTATACAAAATCTCTCATTATGCTATACTATGTAATTTTCAAATATTGGATTCAATATATTTATTAACTGATCTGGGCTTATGCACCTGTTTTTTTTTTGTTTTGTTTTTTAGATGAATAAGCTTTTCACTTTAAAACTTACCATTTTACACAGATTTAAGAATCTGTTTAAGATCTGCTGATCCTACGTCCTGACATAACATCACATGAAAAACTAAGGTAAAGTAAATTGTATTTAGCGTTTAAGGTAAAGATAATGAGATCAGATGAATGATGAAAGATTTTAGCAAGAGGTTTCTGCCAGTTCTTGTTCTCTTTATTGTAAGTCAAATGAGCCAGATTACAGAGACTCTCACCTTTTGTCTTTAATGGCTCTTGGAGTCCCTGTCCCAATCGTTGAATAGTTATGCTGATTGGAATAGGACTGGTGACAAGTCTGGGGTTGCTATAACTATATACTTCATTTGCATGCTTTGTTTAAGGTGGTCACCCAGGTGCTTTGTCTCCATTTCTAAGCACTGCCCCCTAAAATGTATATAAACTACAATGTAGGCTATCACTGTCTAGTTGGACTTGATGATTGCAGTGATCAAACTGCACATCTCAATAAAGACTCACAGAGTATCCTGGTTCTTTACTTCTGAATTTACTTCACATTTACAAAACAAGTGAAAATGCATCATTTACTCACCCTCAAGTTGTTCCAAACCTGTATGAATTTCTATCTTCTGCTGAACACAAAAGATATTTTGAAGAATGTCAGTAACCAAACAGTTGATGGGCACCATTGACTTCCATAGTATTTTTCCCCATAGGCCTACTATGGAAGTCAGTGGGTCCCCATCAACTGGTTGGTTACACATCTTCTGCAAAATAACGTATTTTGTGTTCAGCAAAAGAAAGAAATTAATACATGTTTGGAACAACTTGAGGGTGGGTAAATGACAACAAGATTTCACCAGTTAGCCCAATGTTAAACCAGAAGGCTATAGCTTTTCGCTTTCTATCTTAAGGTTAACTGAAAAAAAAAAATTGGAAATGTGTTTTAGCATGGGTAATATAATGTCATATGCATTTTGAAATACATTAAAACCATTATTAAGAAAGTCTAAATACACCGTGAAGTGTTCTATTATTTCTAATCAGGCACCATTCCATAAAGTTGTCTAAACTAACTGAAAGTTTTTGTTGAGGTTTTTTGGAGTTGGATACCATTGGCTTCATGTCAGTGACATTGATCAACAACAGCGCCCTCTAATGGTGCTTATTAATACTGTAGCGGAATGACATGCAGCCATATTTGACTGTATTCAAGCCCTTCCCCCCTTCAGCATCTTCAGCAGGACAGTGAAGAAAGCTGGACCGGGACAACGGATGCCAATCGAAGGGAGACTTCACCGAAGATGGCCTCGCCAAGAACAGTAACCATTGTCGCCCTTTCCTTTGCACTGGGTCTCTTTTTCGTGTTCATGGGTACAATTAAACTCACACCCAGATTAAGCAAAGATGCATATAGTGAAATGGTAAGTGATCGTCGTTTAGCAGCACCCACAATAATAATCAAATGAAGCTTCAGCTGGACGCAAACGGCGTTGTTTTAGGAGGGGGTGCGAATGTAATTGTCTGTTTGCGCATTTTTTATTATTATTATAAAATGTCCGCTACTGCTGTGGGTGCCTGCTTGTGTATTTTAATATTTTCATTCTTCGTATTGGCTATGGAGTTGAATAGAAATTAAACTGCAAATAATTCCATCTAAAACCTAGAAAAGACATGATTAGATGCCTAATAATGAGTCGGATTGTATAAAACAATTGAACATCATTGGAGCAGATGAACAGCGAATTATGTGCACAGCCGCAACATTGTTTCATTACCGCATAAATAGGTCAATTATGACAACTCAATGTGCATCATCTGTATGATAAATGGAACAAACGCTCTCATATGACGTGTGATAATTGTTTTGAGATATCGTTCTAAAACAATTATTTTGAAGCGGATCATGATAAGGCAATGGCGCCGTTTTCCAGCAAATTCTGTCTTCCGTGTGCAGGTGCAGCAGCTGCTGTGCTGATGTCATAGACACATTCAATTAAATATATATATATATATATATATATATATATATATATATATATATATAAATTCGTTCATCGTTACAATTCAGTGCAGTACAGTTGGGTCCGTAGGAGCATTCAAATAATAAAAATCATATCAAACGTTTGCATCCATTGCACTGCAAAGCAAGCACACACACACACACACTGTTTGTTTCACTATATTAGTGAGGACATCGCATAGACTTCCACTGATTTTATATCAGGTTAATGATATTTTCTATTGCCCAACACCTACCCCTAAACCTATCATTCACAGAAACATGTGCAAAACACCACATTTAAATAAAGAACATGTTTTGGTCGATTTATAAGCCAAAATATGTATTTATCTTGACAATATTGCATTTTACCTGCATCTAAATTCCATATTTATGTTCCTTTTCCAGAAAAGAGCATACAAGAGTTATGCCAAGGCCCTTCCAGCATTGAAAAAAGTGGGCATTTCTTCTGTACTTCTACGCAAGATTATTGGTACTCTTGAGGTGGGATGTGGAATTGTTCTGACCCTTGTGCCAGGGAGACCAAAAGACGTGGCCAACTTTATTCTGCTACTGGTCATGCTAGCGGTGCTCTTCTTCCACCAGCTGGTTGGAGATCCTTTAAAACGCTATGCCCATGCCCTGGTATTTGGTATTTTGCTGACGTGTCGGCTGCTCATTGCTCGTCAGGGTGAGGATCGGCCTGAGAGGGAGGAGAGACGAGAAGAACAGATCAATGCCCAGGAAAAGAACAAAGTCAAAGTTTCTTAGCTCCGAGCGCCGGGCAGCAGATCTATGTTTCTCTGATAGTAGAGAAGGTGCTCTGAAAAAAAGACAGTAGTCCCAAAAGGTGATTTATGTCCCAACAGCCCGAAAATCTGTTCTTATTTTACCCGTACTTTATGTCTCACCTATAAAACGTCTTATTTGAATCTAATCTAAATCTTCACCACAATCACCATTGTGGCATCTGTTTTGGCTGTGGTTTTGCAGCAAAAGATTAAACTACCGTTATTCCCTCCTGACTGTATTTATTAATATCATTATTTTTTTTGCCCTGCATTGAATAATATTCTAAATGCCACTTATATTGTGTTAACTTCAAATGTCAACTATTTTTGTGATTTTTTTTTTTATTTACTTTTTGAATTAATGTAGATGAATGCTATACAAAACCAGTTCTGTTTACATTAAGATTTTTTTAAATTAAGAATGACTGCACATCATTTGTTCAAAGGTGACACTTTGCCCAATAATTCAGATGGTAGACCTTTTCTGTAGCCTCACAATCTTTTACAAACATCAAAATGAAAATATAAAATCAGTTTGTATTATTTATCTTTCTTTAGCTATTATTATTATTATTATTTTTTTACTTGTAAGGATTTAAGGATTTTACAGAAGGTTTGTCTCTTTAATTTAGATTTTATAGTTTGACTTTTAAAATACACAGTCCAATAAAAATCTTATCCTTGGAATCTTATGGGTTTTTTCTTCTTTTTAAGACATAGGACTACAACATTTTTGTTTTTTTACCATTTTCAGTACTAAAATGGATAAAATTGCTTTTGTGTCTTGCAATCTTTTTCCCATCTATTGTACTTTTCTTTTTTTCTTTTTTTTTTTTTTACATCAGTGTGTTCCTCTATACTGTTGTGCACAGCACTGCACACTGAGGTGTCTTACTAATTTTGCATACTCAATTCATGTTATGCATCACTACTAAGCAAATTATGAGTTGAATCAGGTGTGTTAAATAAGTGATACATTAAAAATGTACAGTGCTGCAAGGAATAGAATTGAGAAACGTGTCTCATATGTTTGGATGTATACTGCTAATTGGCTGTTTGTATTGAGTAAAAATACCTAACAGAGAACATGGATTTGACCTGTGTCTAAACCTTTTCCAGAATGCCTGGATAGTCCAAGAACTGAATTGTGCATTCTTAGTTTAAACATAATGGGTCATGTTACCCCCTTGACAGTGAGGGAAAATGTTTGTGCATGCAGATGCTGACAATAAAACCTCTATGCAGTTTACCATTGAGATTGGATGACAGTATTAAAAACACTTGTGATTTTCATTTCTTGCACACTTTTCACTAAATTATTTGATATAGTTTTACAAACAAAATAAATATATTTCAAGCACCTTGACGGTGCACACCCCAGCCCAGTAGGTGGCGGAGGTGCACTTTGTACGTTGGTTTATCAACCACCATAAAGCATCATATGAAATCATATGAGTGGATCAGCAGTGCTCACTGCTCAGTGCTTTTTATTAGGGTGCGAGGACCCTATTGGAATTGCTCTGTTTATTTATTAAAATGTTTTTGTAATAATAATAAAACTATACTAGTGATTTTACAAGGTGGTGTCTCAGTCTGGCCAAAGTGGTGTTCATTTGGTTTAGATTTTTTATTTGGTTTAGCTCCAGTTATTGTATCAAAGCTAGCCTATATACAATTTATATATATATATATATATATATATATATATATATATATATATGTGTGTATATATTGTGAGAGAGAGAGAGAGAGATCCGAAAGGCTTTCTGAGCCAGAAGGTAACTCTTATCGCGACATTAGCCATGGTTAGCCTTTTTATTTTATACATATATTCAAAATATTAATATCTTCTCAGGGTATTTATGTGCGGGTGAGTCTAGTTTTCATTTACAACTTAAAAAATGCTTGTTAAAATAAAGGAACAGCAAGCTTATATTCTAGAAGTTAGAACACAAACGTAGATTATTAACGATATTGCCGTTCCACTTCAGTTCATTGGGGTCAGCACAACTTTGATAAAGATGTAAAGGACCAATATTTTTTGATAAACCTGATTATCTAACCTGTAATTACACTTTCAATTGTATTTACCCCTGGCATTTATTATGTATGTTCTACTTCAGTTCATTGGGAAAGCGCTCAGGGGTGCCAGGTTTACACAACAAAACCCTCCCAATTGATACTCAAAACTAGCCCAACACTAGCCAAATCGCGTTTCATGGAGGATCTCCGGTAAAAAAAAAAAAAAAAAGGCATTCCGGGGGGTAAATATCACATTATTGGGGTCGTTTCAACCCGCGGACATAAAAAACAGCCCGCGGCAACAGTGTAGTAACACACAAGTAGCCAAATTCCGCAGGAAAACAGCGGACTTGGCAACATTCGTGGTCGTACAGGAAGTGCTCCAGTGCGCATGTCCAAACGGTCGCGGCAGATTTGGCGTTTGGTTTGAATGGGTTACTGCAGACAAACACGCGAGAAATAACAAATAATATTATGTAGCGAAAAAATGGCTGATTTATCTAACCTTACGGGGTTAGTCTCCGAACCGTCCGGAGAAATAGATTCCTCCATATCCTCTGCGAGCAACAAGAGTCTGCGTTTGGCAGAAAAAGAAAAAAGAAAAGGCGAGGCGGATCCCTTTATTCTCGCGGTGAAGTATCTATCTCAGGGTGAGTGCAGCATAACAGAAACCTATAACAACAACAATTTAGATTCTTACAGTTTAACAGTACGAAAATGTTTATTTATTTCGTTTGTTTTGGTTATTTAATAAATCTGCCAACGACTCGGGACATATTCGGACTGTTAACGTTAGGTCTTTTGTTTATTAGTGTTGACGATCTCGTCGGCAGATGCTGTATCACATCTAAGTGTCGTCATCTCTATTTACATGTATTTTTGTGTGTGACAGTGGAAGCTGGCACAGTAGTCAGAGGGAATGATGAGCTGGACAGGAATATAGTGGTGGTGGAAACAGTGGCTGTCTGTAAAGGTCTTCCTCCGGAGGTGATCACAGTGCTTCTGGACTTGGCTTTAAGCCTCAATGCAGGTAATATAATGAGGACATGGACGGATTTCTTCAGCTACCTGTATTTGTTTACTTAAAAACATAAGAAGGAATTCACCATGAGAAACATTGTAGCAATGAGATCAGTCACAGAAGTCAGTGGTTGCTCATCCTCATTCTTCGAGTACCTTTAGTGGTTCATCACATAGATGATTAACTTTAGTTTATCCAACAGGAAGTGCAAACTGTACCAGAGTGCTGAAGTTTCTAATACCTGCCACAGTGGTGCCACAGGAGGCCATTGTGAAGGGGGTGTCATGGCTATGTGTAGGGAAAATGCCATTGAATGCACAGGTAAGGGATGATGATTATGGTCATTGGTGAAATGGCTGTCCTTTTAATTTGTGCATTTGTGTCTGCATGAGAATGAGAATTCATTAATTGCGTTCGTTCATTTATAGATCGCATTGTGAACGTGCTATCCATGTGTATGCTTTATTTTAATTTTAATATAACTTGATCTTCTGATGAAACGACAGACTTCTCTTTAGTGACGTGTAGGACTTCTCCAATCATTGGAACTCAATCATTCATCTGTCTCCAGTTTTGATATCTCAAAATCGAATCAACAACCGATGCATAGAACCAAATCTCCGCCCTACATTTCTTTTTGAAATCCATTATACTTTGATGTATGATACAATATGGCAGAAAAGATCTGTCACTCACTACTTTAATTTCATTGCGACTTGTAACTTTTAGTTCACTCTCTTAGTAACATGTTTTCTTTTAAGGTTCTCTTTGTCCGCTGGGTACTCACTGTTTTTGACCTGATTGACTGCAAAGACAACTTGAGATCCATTTATGGCTTCATTTTCAGCTTTGTGACTGAAGAAAATCTGGTTAGTTGTATTTTGCAAATGCGTATTTTAATTTGGAATATGTCCATGCTGTCAAGTTCACTGGCATATGTTTTCTAATTTCATAAAAGTAAGGTTTTCATGTTCATTTAATATGCAATTTTTTTTTCTTCCAGTGCCCTTTTATTTGCCACTTGTTGTACCTTTTAACTATGCGGGAACATGGTGAGTTGTTGATTAAGTGGCTTAAATTGTATATGTCTGTGAATGCTACATTAGTTCATGATGTTGTTCTAATTTTTTTTCACCTCCATAGTTCACCCATACAGAGTCAGGAAACTTTTGGATATTCAAGCCAAAATGGTATAGATCCGGTCTATTAAAATAAACGCCTCAATATTCTTTATTATAAATGTAGATTTACTGTATTGGTAGATTTTCTTTTTTTTTTAACTCAATACATTTCATTTGACCAGTGCTTTGTGTTTCTCCCTTTCTCCTCTATAAGGGCAGACAACCTTTTCTCACACAACTTCTAGCACTCTACAAAGTGTTCCGCCCAGACATAGTGACGCTCTCTCTTCCATCAAGAGCGAGGGTCGGTGTTTTCATTACTGTTTTCTCCAGCAGAACTTTGCTCTTCTGTCAGGTGTTTCAGGCTCTTAGACTGCATTTTTTTTTTCAGACTGGATTCAAGAATCACAACTCCACCTGGAAAGTGGCTCTGAGTGCTGTGCAGAGAAAAAACAAGGGTGCAGTTTTAGTTGACCAGAGCCTGAGCCTAGATGTGAAAGAGAAGCCATCCTCCAGAAAGAGGGTATGTCATCAATGTAATACCGTAAAGAGCTTCACAGAACACTGACCTGTCAACTAAAGTCTGGAGTACATGTCACAACTTCCACAGACTTTAAACACTAGGCATCATACACTTGTCTATTTGGTCTCTGGTTACAGGGAAAAGCTGGGTATCATGTACTAAACAACTGAGGATCATGCCATACTTTCAAATATTCCCAAACATCAAACTCACACAGAAACATGCACTTTATGCACTTTATGCATGACGCATGAAAACAATGTATATTCTAAAATCGGCTCAAAATACTTTAAAACGTCTTAAAAAAAGTAGTAAGTGGCCATCATACATTACACAGTTTTCTGTGAAATCAGTCAACTGCAGCGATCCAAAATCTGCAAACTGACTTGCAAAGGTTGTCTAGTTGTATTCCAGCCTTAAGTTATGCTCTGAAATCATAAGAATGGGGGAGAGTAAGTAAATCAAAGTCTATGAAAAGAATGTTTCTCATTATCCAATATTCATAGAAACTACATCATCTAGCGATACCTCCCTTGAGCTCAGCATTTGACAGCAACTCCAGCAAGAAAGTGTTCCGTCTGCAGGAGCTCCGTTCCTTCAAAGAGCTACTGGAGAACATTCACAATATAGAGGTAATGCACATAGCTTTTTCTTTCTCTCACAACATATGTCATCTATACACATATTTTGTGTTTGCAAACAGCGATGATTTTTTGTGTGGGCGGAGCCTACCTGGTGGCATGTTGACAGCAAATGACAGTTCTGCAGTAGAAAAAAAAAGTACATTTTCGAGTTTATATCTCAAAATTCAGACTTTTTTTCTCTCCGAATCTGAGATTATTTCTCACAATTCCTAGAAGGATAAACAGGATTGTGAGATACTCGTTATTCTTCTTTTTTTCCCTCAGAATTGTGAGTTTATATTAGGGATGCACTAATTTTTTTGGGGGCCGATACCGATTTTAACAAACAATTATTGGCCTATACTGATAACGATATTTGTCACTTGCCCTCTTATTTGAAATTTTGTCATTAAAATACATAGTGTTTTGATTATGTTTTAAATCAGCAAAGTTAAATAAAAAAAACATTAAATTAACTTATAGCCTACTAGCTAGTTTATTGCTGCATTATCAAATAATTTCTAATGAACATAGACTGGATCCATTTAACATTCAGCAGGCTAACATAAATGCATAAATGCAGTAGAACAAAGATACATAATAAACAGTGCTTTTTAGGTAGGTTTAACAGTTTCCAGGTACAGAAATAAAGTAAACAAATGTTAAATAACTTATTCTTCATATTCTTCACTGTATAAATTAAATGCATATATTATTATTACACTGAGACGTAGCTAAATTCTACTGTACAACATTAATATATTTCTGTCACAATTATAAATAAAACTTATTTTGACGGGTTACTGTGTCATGGGACAGGACGTGCCATTCATTCACACAGAGACACAGAAACATGCAGGGTTCATATTTAAACAGTATTTTTGCAGCTTAATATTCACAGACACTAGTATATATCGCGATTTGAAGGATGTGTACTGACCTACGTTTTATTTGTTCATCAAAACTTTGACAAATTCCATGACATTCCTTGTTATGCAGTAAATTCCGTTTTTATGACTGGATTCCGTCTGTTTTCCACATTGCGGGAAAGAATCCTTATGAAAGTTATTTAGTCAAGTAGTGAGTGTTTTTTAAAAATGTTATTTATTTTTTTAAATGTAATTTTTAAACAAATTTTTTTTTTTAAATTAATTTATTTTTTGTTGTTTGATTAACATTAAAACACAGACAGCTGCACAGCAGGAATATTACTAAGGAATAATACATTATAATCTTGGATTATGCAACAGACATTATACAGCTCAGTGCCTTTACGCAGTTAATTAATAAACCATCGATTTGTTATATCGGCCTTTTTCATGCTATAGCCGATATGCTGATGGTTGTAAATTGATCAGAAATCGTCCAATAAATATCAGCTGCCGATATATCATTGCATCTCTAGTTTATAAACTCACAATTGCGAGTTATTATGTCCGAACTGGGAGATATAAACACGCAAATGCAAGAAAGAGTCAAGAATTGTGAGATAAAAATGTTATAGGCTATGTTTAAGAGTTATGTAAAATGTTACAGGTTTAAATATTATTTCATGCTGTAACTGCTATGTATGTATGTCCTATGTATGTATGTATGATATGCATGTGTGAATATTATGTAGACTTATTGTTTACATCAAATTTATGCTTTAATAGTAGACTAATCATTGCAGGTTTCGTCAGTCCAGTCTGTGACTTGCAACTGGGTTTAGCTTCAAAGGGTGTCTTCAATGACTGAATTCTATTTAAAAAAATGTAGCGTTCCAATTCTGACCTACAAAGGCACAACAAAACATTTTTCTCTTATTCTGTGGATTTTGCCCATTTTCCTTCACACCGCTCTTTTTCTGCCACTACAATGCATACGCAGCTGCAATTGACGTAACTGTGACGCCTGCTCCAAATTGGTCTATAGAACTGGGGGGTATTCCAGAAAGCAGGTTATGTGACATACCTGGTTATGTTTAAGGGTAAGTAAGCAGATAACCTCAACTTTCGGTACCAAAGACTGAGGTAACTTTCAGGGTATGTAAGTAGCCATAGCAACTCACTCTCTGAACATAACCTGCATGTAAGGTTAGTCAACCAGGAGTTCAGGGTATATGTGACAGCAAGTTAACCTTGCTTTCTGGAAAACCCTCTAGCAGTGTGTTATTTGGGTCCAGTGTATGGACATTGAAATTAAGTTAAATGCCTTTTGTGTTTTTAGGGAGTTTTTTTTCCTTGCTTTTTATTGACAGTAGCATTAAAACAGGATATTTATTTCTTGGGATCTTTAATGACATTACATATTTATTCATCGCATTCACCTGATGTGATTTGTAAACAAAGATCTGCACTACTGTGGTTTGGCCACTTGGTGGAGCTAAGCCTTCACAAGACTGATCAATGAGCATGTCATTAAATCTGAGACCTCATTATATTGGTTTGATATTACTGCACAATCTTTCACAGCAGTCAACTTTGCAGATGAACATTAAACAACTCTAAAATTTTATTTTACACAAACACTGGCATCTCTGTAAGTACTAAACAACATTACAATCTCAATTGACAAGTCATCAAATGTTTACAATTTTTGAAGGCACCTCGCAAAATACCTGGCGGATCCACTGACCTGACAAGGCTTATTAAATCTCTATAGATCTGCTGACATTTATGCTTCATTCTGGACGAATGGAACATTTTCAGAGTGTTCCTGCACCACTTTTTAAGGGAATTTGCAGTCTGCAAAAGGGGAGCTTTGAGAAAGATGGTAGTGGAGTCAGTCATGTAGAGAAAAACAAAACAGTTGTGGCCATTGGGAAGGATTCTTTCTCACTGTGGCAACCCCATCATTAGAACGTTTCACAGATGAATGATACATTTGCTCGTTAATTACAGAAAGAATCAGCCATTTCCGTTGTCAATCTGTCACTTAGTATTATTTATTTATTATTTTCTGAAGTCACATATTGAGAGGCAGCTGTTCGTAGAGTGACACAAATTACAGTTTTTGGAAATAGTGAGAATGTAGAATGGCAGAATGTTTCATCCAAACTGTTGTACTAAACTGTAGGTTTCAGTGCAGATCTCAAAGGAGCCAGAAGAATGACTGAATTAGTTTATTTGCCTCCAGCTGTTTTGACAGCTCTTGTATATGATATACTGGCTCTATGTTGTGCGGATACACGTTGCATAGCATTTTGCTGCTTAATGCTGAAGCCTTAACTCCTTTTCAGCTGCCTGCCCAGATGGGTTCGTTGCTGGGATCAGCGCTGGCTTTGCACTACCTGGACTGTGTACAGGATGAATCTGCCTTCCTGCGCCTTAACTTTTGGCTTGGACACTCATTGCAAGAGGGTATATTTTTCATGCTGTAATGCCAAATGTTACAGTCTTTTAGTCTCTCCCAGTTTGCATATTCCCCTTTTTAAAATGCAACTTCTGTTTTACATGTTGAGTTCAGCACCATAATATGGTTAATTCTCGTGTTTTTTGGGCAGAGTTTTTACTATGTCCTGTGGATGGGAGTTCTGACAACACTTCTGAAGCCTGTCGCTTTCTGAGTACCATCTTCTTCTCACAGCAGTTCCTGCAGGTACGACCGAGCAACAGAAGACATATATTACCCAATAGGAAATTAACCTTGGTTTATTAACCAAGCCTCAAGGTTGGATGTTTAATATGAGAAACATGTTGCAGTTTATTCCACTAACCCCAGGACATCTATCAATCATTTCTCTTCTTTGCTTTATTCCTTTTCTGCATTCCTGAATGATCTCCCTATTTGTTAAATCCTCCAGTCCCATGTTGACAGGGTTTGTGTCTGTACGTTGTTCTCAGGAGGGATTCTCCAGCACAGAGAGTTTTCTTTATAAGTTCTTGAGTGTGTGGGACGGCTCTCTGCTCCGGCCGCAGATCCTGGATCTTCTCAGTGACATTCCCTTGATGCCCAGCTTTTGTGAGTGTCTCAATTACCTTTGTTACGGTCAGAGTAGTTAAAAAAACTCTTTGCAATTGCTAGTTTAGGGGAAATTGTTAAAAACAAAAGGAGGTAGCAATATCATAGATAATTACTAGGGATGCACCGATATGAAAATGTCAGGCAAACCGATAATTCTTTATATTTGAAAGCCAATAACTGATATATTGGCCGATAAATCTAAATCCAATTTTTTATATAATTCCAATCTTATTTCAAGCAATTCAAATGGTGAATAGTGCACATATGAAGGGTCTATTATTTATAGACTTTTATATATCTTAAACTTTAAGATATTGGCTAAATTTTCTTTTCGGGCTGATAACGATAACATAAATTAACATGTAAATGGTGTTTTTAAATTCTTAATTGATAAGATGGATATCATATTTCATTGTTTTTAGCATTTTATAAGTCAGTGTAGAAAATTCTTTTAATCCTGTACGTAAAACTATAACTTGAATAATGTTTCTTTTCTTTGTCTGTAGACATGCATAAACTTCTCTTCGAGCCACTGAAGCAACTTTATTTTACCTCCACAGTATTTTTCAAGGTTTGTATGTGGTTTTTTAAATGTAATCTTATTTGTTTCCTTTCTATATTTTTGTATCAAGCACGAGTGTTACATGAGGCAGAATTATGTCAATGAATGTTCAAGCAGTGCAGACATAAGTGAATTACTCTTTCCACACATAAGCCTTAACACTTCCTGTGATGATGTTTGAGTGGTGTTGTGATTAAGCTTGCAGCAGTTGAAAACAGGTTTTGATTTTTCTTTTCCCCCCACCTTATCTGAATGTGCCTTTTTGACATTGTCCTCCTCACAGTGTAGTGTCATCGAGTGTCTGAATAGCATGCTGGTGAAGTGGCTGACATGGCATTCCGTCAGCGCATCAGAGGGCGGTTTGGATATCAGTCATAACAGCAACAGCACCAGCACGATGTGAGTATCTAAAAATCATGTTTAAAAATAATCCCTGGCTGGTCTTATTTTGCACAATTTATCAGTTATCAAAAGATTTCACAAAAAACAAACAAACAAACAAAATAAAATTACCTTCTTCCTCATCTGAACAACTTTTCTTTTTGCTGATGTAACCAAGGCCATGTATTTGAGGAAAATGGTATTGAGCAATAATATAATACGAATGCTGTTGTCTTAAATATGACTTGCACTTTACTGAGTGAAGAAATGGGACCACACTCCAGCGATTTGTACGCTTAAAAGCCTTGCCTGAGGTTTACCACTAAAGCTTTCTTTATATTTTATATTTAAAAGAGATCAATGAACTGCTCCTATGGTCGGGCTCTGTCTGAACCTCGTTTACCTCGAAAGTGTTCTGTGAAACGGTGTGTAATGAAGTGCGGTGGATTTTTTTCCCCCTCGCCTGTCATGTATTGCTTTTCTCTTGCTGCTGATTTGGTTATTTTTTTATTACATTACTGAAGTGCACAGCTGAAGGAGAAATTATGATCAAGGGCAAAACCTTGTTTGACTGCACCAGTGTGCCATGCATCAATGCGATACACCCATTATTCCCTTTTTTCGCTTTGGGTCTCTGTGCTGTGCGAATTGTGTGGGTGCCAAGCATAGCACAAAGACACATCTGGTGTATACTAGGTGTGATTTAAAGCAGATTTGTTGTTCTCTTTTGGAGAAATATAGTTCGTTCTGCAAAGAAAACTCGCTTTTTACGTGTTATTTTGTGTAAGCCCTTAAAAAATGAGTGAAAAGAATAATACACTCCCCTTTCTAGGACTATGACCTTGTCTGACTTCATGGACTCAGTTATGGAGCTGGTGCGCTTTGTGGGACTCCTGGCGTCTGAGGGTCTCTGTATGGAGAACTGCCACATTCTTCTGCTCAACCAGACACTTGCCTTCTATGAGACGGTACACTCAGCTATGATTAACTTAATTAACATGATGTTCTTGGCAAAGTGACATTCACTGAAATTTCTGCCTGAGTTTCACTAAGATTTATGTGCTGATTTTCGTTGAGTAGATTTATTCCCACAAACACTGATGTTGATGATTCTCGTCATGTCTAGGTGTGTGACATGTTTCTGAAGTACAGCTTGCCTCTGATCATCATGCCTCCGGCTGGGGTGTTCTACCCAGCTCTCTTTGCCACAGACTCTATCAGTGTGGATAGGCTCGGCTACATCATGTACAGGTATTATATTGTGAGCTATAATAAGCTTTACGGGTCATTTTATCTCCTGGAGATTTTCTGCTTGAGATGTTAGCCTGACCATGCTAGATTAAGGGCATCTTCTGGAAGAGTTTGCTGTACTTTGGGTGAGTGAGCCATGTGAGGGTAAGTTACTCTTCATTGCATGTGCAGTTCCCATGGCAGTGGAACACCTGTGTGCTTCTGGCTAAACTGAGGGCAACAGCCTGAACCTTCAAATGCATTACATTACCATGGCATGATGCCTGTAAGCAAAAGATGAAATGTAGTATGAAGATCCTTTCATCTGCATCGGCAAACAAACCTTTCAGTGCTGCTGTAAAGACTTTAAGGGATAGTTCATCCAAAAATCAAAAGTAATTTACTCACCATGATGCCATATGTATGACTTTGTGATTACCAAGAAATAGAAAATTGAGATGAGCTACCGGATAGGGAATTATACTGCTAAGCTCCAAAAAGGACAAATAAAAAACAAAACAAACAACAAAAAAACGCATAAAAGTTGGCAACATGACTATTCCAAGTCATCTGATTCTGAAGCCATGTGGCGGTTGAGTCTCCAGTGTCACTTGATCATTCAGAAATCATTCTAATATGCTGATTTGGTGCTCAAGAAACATTTCTTATTATCATCGTTGAAAACAGTTGTGAGATTTTTCTTCGATGAATTGAAAGTTCAAAAGAACAGCATTTTAACAATGCAATTGTCTTTACTGTCAATTTTGAATAATGCATCCTTGCTGAAGTATTAATTTACTGAACCTGAATGATGGTCTCTGTTTTTATAGATTAATTCTACTATAATATGATAATTTTATTAATAAAATCCTGTTGTTTTATTATTTTCTCAGATACCGGAAGAATCTGACCTTGGCTAAGAAACACGAACAGCAGAGAGAGGTAATGAGGGGGATACTGTATCATAAAATGAACACAGCAAAGTCATGAAAAGCCAACTGTGTGTATGCAGGAGGTTTTGTGTCTGAATCATTTACTCATAATAGGCAAATTAGAAAGACCTTCAAGCTGTGCTTTTAAGAATTTACAATAAAGCTCCTGGAGGCTATTGCTGTAATCTTCACCTTACCTGCTGGGAGTGAAAGGAGTCTTCATGATTGAATACCAGTGAGACAAAGGAGCCTCAAAATATGAGCATGGCACTGGCATTGCAGTGAATGAAATCTTTTTAACGCAATTTAACATCATTTAAAATATATGGGCGAAGGTGTTTTTTTTTCTCACTGTGTAATTCATGAGATCCCTTTAGTGGCACCAGATGCTATTTTACCCACAAACACTTGTGCTCTTGACTTATTTAGTTTCATGTTTAACGTTTTCTTACATTACAGCAAACCTTCCACATTAGCAGAAACACGTACAAGGAGTTTAATCGAAACCTTCAAGCCATGGTGAACTCCATGTGGAACTCCTGGTGGTGCATCCCTGGTTCAGACCTTGAGATCGACAAAGATCTAATTGCTCTGAGCAAAGTAGCAGAACCCTGGTGCCGTTTCGACCTCATCCACCACCCGGCACTTTTCAGCTATGCCATCGAATTTCATCAGAGGGTGAGTGACATCACACTAGTGACATTTAAAAGCATAAGAACTTGTAATAGTACAGTGATGCTATCTCATTTGGAGCGAAGGAATGGGAGTCAGCTGTGCAAGGTAATTAGATGATTATATTAGATCAAGTGTAAAGCCTTGTGTCACTACTGGGGCCAATGAAGCCTCTACTTTTCACTAATAACATTAGGATTGGACAAGGAGATAAATGTGGTGTTAATGTATCTTTTATAGAGGATCCATTAATACAGAATCACATTTTATTATTCATGGAAGCTGTGTGAGGCTGGAGTTTTCATCATCTTTAATAATACAAGTACCTTTTTTGGTCCGACTGCAACATTCAGCAGCGTACTACTGAGATTTAAAGCAGAGGGAGGACGATGAATATTTATGTGTTTTCTTTATTAGTGTTGGCCGGAGAGGAAGGATGTGGATCTTGGTTCCATAAAGGTACTGATGTTATATCATTTCCTTTTTATTGAAAACTTTTCTGATGTTCATCTCTCATATATTTTATTTCTGATCAACATGAGAGCATGCTTTAACTCTGTCATTTCCTGTTGCAATAGTCCACACAATAACTGTTATTTTCATGTTTGCAGAGCGGGAAGTACTGGAACTGGTATATGGAGTTTCTTTTTAATCAAGGCTTTGATGGCCTCAACAACTTTATTCAGACCAACACTGGCCACGGCTCCTCAGTGAGCTGTCAAGATGACCGGCAACCCATGGGTCAGACTTGATATTGGCAGGAAGTCCAGGTGTCAGGGGATTCATAAAACATGTATATATTTTATAATCATCCTCCATAAGAGGGCAGAAAGAACCCACTTGCAAACTGTAAATAGTAAATGTACATTACAAGCCATTTTGTTACTTTCCAGTCTTTTCTAGAGTTGTGTATATTTTTAGCCTTTTTTTGCATTTTGTCTTTTGTGCAGAGAAAACAGAACTAAAATATTGTGATAAACCTTAGTATTTGAAGAAAAAAAAATTCTTATGGCTGCTTTATAAAATACAGTTCCCATTATTTATAGCGATTTAAAACTGATGTCAAAGATTGACACATAGTCCTGTTTATTATTCCTATAAACCAGATGTGGCTATGTATCTTTGAACAATCTCCCATTAAAATAAATCATTTGCTCCCAGATGTAGCATGAGATAAGGTTGTGTTGCAGGCATTTGTTAGAATCCACTGGACTTATTTGGAGGACCCGTGAACTTGCAATGATTGAGCGTTTGTATATTTGACTTCATATCGTTGTATTATTTTCAAACAAATCTGTTTTTAACATTTAAAAAAGCCTGATTGTACTGATAACTTCAAGATGATTGCACATATTTGCACCATTTGATGATGTCCTAAGTTGTTAATTTGGTTCTATCCTTTGAATTTCATAGATGCATAATCAACCATTTTAAATAGGTTAGTTTGTTTAAACGCATCAAGTGTAGTTTGAGGTTATTTAAATGCAAATGATATTAATGATGCTTCTTGCTAAATCAAACCCTATAATGACTGCTCCTTTAAAATTCAATAAAGACCATTGTATTCTACTGGAATACTGTAAGCATTCCCTAGGTAACTTGGTTCAAGTGCATCCAAGGAAATCTCAGCATCAAGGCAGTATGAGCAAAGCTCTATGGCTTCACGTTTCACAGCTCGTCTCATAAATGTGAGCGCCTTCAACTCTGCGTGACACATATTCGTGTTTATGACAAGCTCTGGATACCTCGCGACGATGAGTCCCCTCTCTCCACCGTGCTATTTTCAGCGATAGCTCGTCACGATGCCGTCCAGCAAACTTCATCTGGAGTGAATGAAGAATATGCGCGCACCTCCGGGATTACAGCTGAAGCGTTATCATGAATTGAGGCAGGTGCAGAACTTCAAACGATGAATTCCACGAGCGCAAAACTACGCGATCTCTCTTGCTCGGCTGATGTCCTTGTTCATGTATGAGATTATTTGCTCATCGCCGACTGCCCGTTCATCACTTCTCCACTCTCATCCCGCAGCTTTCCTCTTTTTATCTGAGCGTTCGCGTAAAATGGAAATCTGAAGTGCTTCACTTTCGCAGTTTCTCACCTTTAAAAAGAAAAGGTAAGACTCTATTTGCTGTACTTAACAAGTGTTCTGATGGCTAGAACCGTAAAGCGTAGTTTCAATAGAGACGCGCGATAAATCAATCCACCGATGTGCGTTAGGCTATTATTAATGCCAACTCCTCTATCGGTGCGAAGGCCTGATGAGAACTGTCAATCGTTCATCTTTCTTGTTTCACCGGTTGACATGTCAAGTCAGTTTAGCAGACCTTGAGGTTTATATGTTCCGAGGGTCTAAGAAAAATATCTTGCAAGTGAAGCTTAAATTAGCCTATGACACGAATCTGACTGCCAGTGACTTTATTATCTAATTTAAGTAAATGTTATGTAACCGGGATGTTAATGTTATACGTTCTGGGTTGATTCTTTCCTGTTTCATTAGCCGTTCATTTAGTACTTTTGAGGAAGAAACGTTCGGAGGGGAGACCAAATGCAATTCCTATTGCATTCACCGCCCGCAGCAGTCGTTTGGCATGGGATCATTTCAGAGTTTCGAGTTAAATATTATGACTTAAGTAGCCCAATTTGTTTCTGTAAATGAGTCTTAATGAGATGTATTCCCCAACCGCTCCGATGGATTCATAAGCGTTTTTGATTCATTAAAACGAACCTGGACATTCGGGTATCGGACACTGCACGCTATTTGATTTAGATACACTAAAAGAACCGACTCATCTCGGACTAACGCCGTTGTGTTTCAGCTGCAGAACAGATTCAGTTTTAGTAGACTAGTGCAGGAAATGTGATAGTATTTTAATTTACTCGCTCTGTGTGTTTTTATTCAGTAGTAAAAACTCACATGATTTAATCATGAATTCATCAAAAGGTAGCCTACTGGCTCAGAATCATTCGTTTGGTAACCGGACAACACTGGTCTCTTCGCAGTATTTTTTTGATTTCACTAAAATAATCGGTTTGGAATCATTCCTCCTTGAATCGGTTCTTGCTGCCGTCACGTGCTATCGGAAATTCCCACTTCTGAAGTCGTGGTTACGAGCTTGTTGCGTTGAGTGACTTCAAAGGCCGTTCATGTATAACTAAAAAACTCGGCAGCATAAGAACCCCATTCACAAACGTAGAAACTTTAATTAATTTGCTCTTACTGGAAATGCTTCTGGCTGTATTTTACTTTTTCTTTTTCTTTGTAATTAACCAAATTCAGTCAAATTTCCTCTGTTCTTTCCAGGCAGACATAGCACTAAGCAAATGTGTCTAGGTTTTGACATTTATCTCCGAATCACGTTCATAAATTTCCAATGTTGTGTCACAGTAGTGTAATACGAGGTTGAAGCTATTGTGACTCGTGCTTTGATGTTCTTTGAAATGCCGACAGCCTTCGGTGCTGGTTCATGCTGAACAGCCACAAAAAGTGCTTAACCCGATCTTAATGCTACAGATCCTGCGGAAATTATCAAGAGTTATCAGCCCGAGTTATCAGCTCATCCACTTTATTCACAAGTCATTCAAATTTATGCCACTGTCAGAACCCTTCTCCACTTTTCTAACCCCTGTTAGATCCTTTCCAGATCATGCATGTTTATCCTATTCCTTTGCTGTCACCATGTTTTTTTTTTAATGTTCAGGGTTCCAACAGTCACAATATCAAGGTTTTTGTGAATGTTCAAAGTCCTGGAAAAGTCATTGGAAATTGCTATAGTGAAGGCACATTCCTCTAGTTATGCTCTGCATGGAGGCTTAGACTTTAGTACACAAATAAATATAATTCATTTGAATCTCTTTAATTCAAAGAGTGGTACCTGACTTACAATTGAAAATCCTCTCCAGCAACTCTGAAAATACTAGTATGGCAATCATGAACTGTTCAAAATCGAAATTATTTTGTCTCGGACTGTGGGAACCATGAATGTTCAGTCATTTTGTGTAATCTGAAAATCCATTTACCAATCATTCAAAATGTATTCCTTTGTCACAACACTCTTTTTCCCACCAGATCATGCATGTCCATTCCCTCGCTTGCAGCCGTCATTGTGAATGTGACAAACAGCAAGTGTTGTCTGATGACACTGTTTTGGATGCGTTTTGAAATGTGTTTTGACAGGAACATTTATTGGTGCAGTGTGTGCCACTACAACTCTGAATTGTAACTCATTTTCTTAGTGATTTGTTTTCCCTCCGCACATCATCAGCATGCACTTTTGGACTACATTATTTATTTGCTAAGATGGTGCCTTTTACACAAAGAAGTATCAGGGGAAGTTTACCTTGTTTTTTGTTTTGCCTCACTTAGAGCAGTGATCTAAAAATGTCAGGAGTTATGGCAACAGATTCGGCGAGTTATTTAAAGCTATTCAAAGTTTGGTTTGGAGGATTACTGTGTATTGTAATATGTTTTAAATGAACTAGATTAGCATTTGAAGGGAATGCCAGTGCTTGCAAGCCAGAAAAGAATATCGTTATAAGTTATGGTACTAGAACAAACTAGAATGTTTGATGAAAATCAATCCTGTCGTCTTAGTCTTGCGAGTTCTACAGGTAGGCCTACAGACCATATTATGTTGGTTATATAAATATATTCTTGTTTCCCTCCTTTCTGGCTTTTGATGTTTTTGCCTGCAATCACATGGCCTCTGTTTGCCTTAGTTGTGATAGGATATATGACCCAGTAGTCAAGGGAAATAGCAAATACGGCTGAGTCGTGGAGTTGAAAAGCGGAGCCATCCTCGGTCATCACAATCACTCTTGACTGGCAGCAGCATCACCGGTGCCCTCATCTCCAACTATGCTGGAATAAAGCATTTTAGTGCTGTGAGAAACGTCTTGGTAATGGTTCGTGTCGGCAGAGTTGCGCCTTTGATGAGCACCTTTCTGTGCTTTCCCCTGGCCTTGAGTCCTATTCCCTGGTAGTGAAAAACAGGCCAGTCACCCCCCTGTTCCTTTCCATCATCCATGTGCTGTGATGAAAGGATGACCAGACAGAAAGAGGTGCAAAGAATGAGGATAGAAAAGCAATTTGCTAACTCCATAAATCCAGCCACCTAGGGTACCTGACCCTAGAGATAGAAGCAGGAGGCCATTATTTAAACTCAGGTAACCAATGCTCTTCTATTAACATTGAAAGGGCTGGTGTCTGCCGTGGCACATTTATGTGTTTTATTTACTGCTTTCTACCGCATGGCCTCATGCGCAGGACCCCGAAAACTATCTTGGACTGAAACTCAGAAGACAGTCTTAATATGGATTGATAAGGGGACACAAAGTACATCTCCACAAGTTGCAGAATGCTAAATTGCAAAGGTGATGCTTGTGAAAGCCTGTTCTTTATCATTTTAGGTGGTGATATAAAATGTGTGTGTGTGTGTGTGTGTATATATATATATATATATATATATATATATATATATATATATATATACATACATACACATATTCAATAAAAGGAATTTAAAATAAATAATTAGCAGAGGCTTTTATCCAAAGTGAATTGCAGAAGTCTTATATGAGGTACAATGGGAATAAATCATGACTTGCACTATATGCAGAGATCAATTCAATATACTTATGGTCACCAGCCCAGAGATTTACCTACTACTCCACCCCACCCCCACAAAAGGTTCATTTTTTGTTTTGCATCACTTTCTCTCTTCCCATCCAATACATATATACCTTTTATATATATATTACACAATTTAAAGGTTTGGCTAACCTTATGCTCACCAAGGCTGCATTTATTTGAGCAAAAATACAGTAAAATCAGTAGTATTGTGAAAACTACAGATTACTTCCACATTTTTGTATCCCCGCCGACGGACAGACAGAGGGTTATTAACCCTTAAATGCATAAATGTTTCGCCAATCATTGTTACATATTTAGGTCTTTAGCGACCAGGATCTATATCTAACACAGATGGATTTCTACCGTCGTGATAATATACAACTCCCCAGATAGTAGAGTAAAAGTTACAGAAGAATAAAAGGATTGAGAAGGATTGGGTTGTTTGGTTGTTGGGGGGAGTTTCTTGTGTTGGTAAGAATCGCGTTCCCCTCGGTAGAAATCGCGTTCGCGGGGGCATCGCGGCGCGATGAAAAGGGCACTTTCACTTTCAAAGGGGCAGGGGCTCAAGCGTCACTTCATTGTGATGCACATTGCAATTATCCAGTCATCAAAGATTCAATTATTTTTGTGCTTAAAAATATACTTGCACTGTTACACACCTCAAGTCATTAGTGTCCGTTTACACATTTTACAAAAAATTTATGGGAAAACCGTCATTCTAAGAAGGTTGATGTCTAAGTAAAAAAAAAATGAATGAGAAGGAGGTTAGTGAATGGTGTCCCGGGTCACTAAAGACCCGATGTATGTGTTTAAGGGTTAACAAAACAGTTATTGTAAGAGTAGGGTTATCACTGAAAATTGTATCATAGGTTGGGTGGAAATGATAAAGCAGCAGTTTCTTTCTTTCTTTTTCTGTTTGGCCTAAAACATGGTGTACATTGTCATCTAGTTTGAAATGTAGGAACACATAGGTTTTTTTTAGACTTTCCGTCTGTGTTTTCTCCATATTTACTACGATTCTTTGCATACAACGTGCTGGATCCTTCAGTGGAAACCAAAATAATTCAATCCCGTTACACGTTTACACGTTCACATGGCAGTTGCTTCATTGCATTTAGGGGTGTGGTCCTGGTCAAGACAATCTCCTGAACTCCAAACTGAATGTCAGAATGGGAAAGAAAGGTGATTTAAGCAATTTTGAGCGTGGCATGGTTGTTGGTGCCAGACGGGCCGGTCTGAGTATTTCACAATCTGCTCAGTTACTGGGATTTTCACGCACAACCATTTCTAGAGTTTACAAAGAATGGTGTGAAAAGGGAAAAACATCCAGTATGCAGCAGTCCTGTGGGCGAAAATGCCTTGTTGATGCTAGAGGTCAGAGGAGAATGGGCCGACTGATTCAAGCTGATAGAAGAGCAACTTTGACTGAAATAACCACTCGTTACAACCGAGGTATGCAGCAAAGCATTTGTGAAGCCACAACATGCACAACCTTGAGGCGGATGGGCTACAACAGCAGAAGACCCCACCGGGTACCACTCATCTCCACTACAAATAGAAAAAAGAGGCTACAATTTGCACGAGCTCACCAAAATTGGACAGTTGAAGACTCGAAAAATGTTGCCTGGTCTGATGAGTTCCGATTTCTGTTGAGACATTCAGATGGTAGAGTCAGAATTTGGCGTAAACAGAATGAGAACATGGATCCATCATGCCTTGTTACCACTGTGCAGGCTGGTGGTGGTGGTGTAATGGTGTGGGGGATGTTTTCTTGGCACACTTTAGGCCCCTTAGTGCCAATTGGGCATCGTTTAAATGCCATGGCCTACCTGAGCATTGTTTCTGACCATGTCCATCCCTTTATGACCACCATGTACCCATCCTCTGATGGCTACTTCCAGCAGGATAATGCACCATGTCACAAAGCTCGAATCATTTCAAATTGGTTTCTTGAACATGACAATGAGTTCACTGTACTAAAATGGCCCCCACAGTCACCAGATCTCAACCCAATAGAGCATCTTTGGGATGTGGTGGAACGGGAGCTTCGTGCCCTGGATGTGCATCCCACAAATCTCCATCAACTGCAAGATGCTATCCTATCAATATGGGCCAACATTTCTAAAGAATGCTTTTAGCATCTTGTTGAATCAATGCCACGTAGAATTAAGGCAGTTCTGAAGGCGAAAGGGGGTCAAACACAGTATTAGTATGGTGTTCCTAATAATCCTTTAGGTGAGTGTATAAATTATAATAAGAATAAAATATTTTCTTAATTATTGTCTTTAAAAAAATCTAATGACAATCTTTTTTCTGAGGAATCTAAATGGACTTACTTATGGCACAATGTCCATGCTGCTCATTTCCATAACATGAACGTGAATGGTGACCACAGCTGACAAAACAGGATTTTTCGAGGTGAGGTTTACATACAAAGCTATTGTATGGTTCATGAATATATGAAATATAGTGCACAAGTCATATGGATCAGATATTCTGATACCCCTTGAGACAAAGTCTTGTTTTTCCTTCAAATGTACCAGAGCACTTTAGTGAACTCAGTCCTTTAAGGACAATTTTGAATAAAGGGTGAGCAAGTGTTGAATCAAGTGTTGACTGCACTTGAATCCTGGTCACTCTTTCTCTTTTATCTGCCCACTTGTTTATGGAGTGAGACACCACTGTCTCAGTATTACAGAGGTGTGTTCTGAAAAGATATCAGGCATCCAGAAAAGTCTATCTGCCTGACACTTCTGTGGCTGAGCGAGAAACAGCACTATTTCTTCATCCCTGTCATCCACAGGTGCATTGATGAATGTACCTCTGCTCTCCTGTTTTGTCTGACACGCTGGCAAGCCGTGGGAGATTAGAGGAGAATGCTATGTGTAACCTCCTTGAATAAATATTTATAGTTTCTCTTTTTTTTTTAAATACTGACAAAGGATAGATGGAATATGGAACAGATAACTGTGACTATACACACCGAAGATGTTGACTCAGGTGTTGTTGACTTGTGTTAAGAACGCTTAATTGCTCAGTTAGATTAGATTTTAAAATGTCATATAAGTAGACCTTCTTTGGGCTGCAATTGTACAACAATTTGACTGTCCCAAATGACGCACTACAAACTATGCACTATACACTATGTACTCACCCATGTAGTGTATGAACTATATGTTTATTTTATCATTCAACATCGGAGACTGATAGACCTCCATTTCATTCAGTAATGTTAGGCAGTTTTAATTTATATGCTGTTTAATGTTGGTGATCGTGTTATTTTACATATGCATATGATTACATATGATATTGCTTGTTTCTGCAACTTCTTTGTTTGTGTTTTGATCAGGAGATTCAGTACTCTTAAAGAAGATGTTATAGTGCCCCCTAGCGTATAACAGTAAAAACATGGAAACCGGGAAAATTCTGTGTTTGGTGGGGAAAGAGTTAATTGCACTTTTTCCTTTAGGAATTTTCAGTGAACACACTACTCGCACTATTTATACTACAAAACTGCACAGAATAGTGCATAAATACATGAATTAAGACGCACCTTATATTTTCTCCCTAGTTTAGTACTAAGTACTATACTGTCCAGGGACGTGGCCATGTTCCATTGTCGAAATTGTTCCAGTGCACTGAAAACATCCCAGAATGCACCATAAAAACTGTATTGGCTGCTCACTATCACTTTTGCTATGTAACTTTTTTTGGTTTAAAATTAACAATTTAACAAGATGCTTTTTTAAATAATTTTTTATTATTAACAGGTAGTATTATAATTTGGTATTATACCATATGCAGCTCTCTAACAGAGTTGTAAAGCATTATCTTATCTATTGTGAAAGGTAATTTAATTGTGTTGTTGTAGCGCTGTCCTGTAATTTATTTATTTTCAAGAAAGTACCTTGTCTATTAATGGGTATACAGTAGATACAGTAACATCTCCAGCTAGTCAGCTTGAGATCCTTTCCATTTAAATTGGTTAAATCTCTTAGTAGATCTCTTAGCCTATTGAATGTTTTATGAGCAGTAGGATCATAGACTGTAAAAAATATGTAAATATGTAAAACACCTTCCACTGAAGAAAAGTGAAGCCGCCAACGTCTGAATATGGTGATGACATCTTGCGCAGATTTGGGACCGAGTCTGCCAGGTAGTAAACGCGGGACTGGAGTCTGCGCAGTAGAGAGCAGGAAGTAGAGCCGCGATAAATTGGTTATTGGTTATGAGCTATACTGGGACTAACCACCTGGGGGCGATCAAGGCGCTTTGGCTTCAGTTTTTAACAGAGTGTGGCAGGCTTAAGTAGGATAGTCCAATCTCTCTCTTTTTTAATTATGAGAAAGAACCATATATATCCGCACAGTCGAAGCACAACCAAAACAATGTTTTTCTGCAAAACGCATGCACATAGTGTATCTTTAACTAAAGGGGTCATGAATTGAGAAAACAACTTTCCCTTGAGCTTTTGATATATAAAAGGTCATGGTAATATAAGAATATCCTGTAAGTTTCAGAGCTGACAACTTCCTTATAGTCAAAAAAAGCTTTTATTGACAGCTGGCTCAGCAAACCATAGATATGTATAAGAAGATGCCTCATTCGACCGCTCAAGGCACATCGACGCACGTCAACACTTCAGATGCTGTCATCACTCGCATAAAAATAAAATAAAAAAAATAATAAAAAACACTGCGCAGACTCTGTAAAACCCATCGCCATTTAAATTCCCGAAAAAATGGGATAAAATTTCACAGGTGAGAATGTGTTGGTTTGTGTTTTTATAGACTATATGTTTAACTCAATATTACAGGTTTTTAACTACGGTTAATTTTTAATTAATGTTAGCTAACGTGTTCTTCATGTATTGTGTTAGTTTAGCAAATATAATTTTTGGATCTACACAAAAACATGTTAACACGTTTCACGGTTCTTGAATTTCAGATACAGTATTCAAGGACTGTAAAGTATGTGAAAACAAACATTGGTCTTTGAAAGTGCTTAAATTAAACTAAATTTAAGAGTAGTTAAAGAAGAGAAACCGTCATATTTCTGCTGTTCTGTAAGCATGCCCTACTGTCAGAGAGTGAAAGTGCAGTTTCATGCAGCGAGTCTGCTGCTGTTGTTGTTCAGACCAAGCGGCAACCTCCCGCAGTTTCTCTTGAAGCCAATACGGAAGTGACTTAAACTGCAATTCAGTTTAGACTGGCCACTAGGGACAGGCTCCAGAAGGGAGCAGAATCTCATTGAGCTCCATATTAAAATGGCCAACTTTACAGCAGAAAAAAACATGTTTACAGCCTGGTACAAATTGTAGTTTTGGTCTATATAGCTAATTTTGCCCTTCATGACAACTGTGAGGGGGTGAATTTTTTTATAACTCATTCGTTTACATTATATAAAGCCTTAAAGTTCTGCATAATTAAGGGCGTGGTCACTTTAAGTGACAGGTGAACAGCCATTTATCTGCTGTCTGTTAGTCATCGCGTCACCTCACGGACACTACGTCCATATATTTTTACAGTCTATGGTTCAGACGAATGCAAAAGATCGACCATGACAAGCCCTGTTTTTACACAGCTTACACGCAGTGTTGTTAATCTATGTGCATTCAAATAATGTAGAATAATACGCTATCTAGAATATTATATATAATCATGTTTTAAATAAATTTATAATAATTTATCATTTTGACTCCTAATTGATTATTTCCCTGTTCTTAAATTTTTTTTAAATTCAGTAATGTGATGTTCATAATTTTATAAAGTTGTTTTATAAAACGATTGCAAAATTTAAGCTTTCAAATAATACGTTTATGATGATTAAACATGGTTTGAATAAATAGGCTATATTGACGTTTATTAAACACATTACTAATTTATTACTATTTGTATAATTTATTTAATTTGATGGCTGATTGATTGATGGTTTATGTGTCTGTAGGGTTCTCTGATGATCAATAGTATTAATGATGTTAAGATGATGTTAAAATCTTTAACCAATATTTTTAGCATGCAGAATTATCTACCATATATGATAAACTAAATCCTATAAAATCATCTGCTTCAGTCTATTGCAGATATAGATATTCATACATTCATACGTATAACTACGGTTGCAGACGCACAGGCAACTTTTGAATATTTACAAATTGGCTTTGACCGTTCGAAATATGGCGGACAGCTAACATATAGCGTCCAACAGAAACAGTTGCTAATGAGGCATCTATGTATATATCTATGCAGCAAACAATCGATCTGCGAATGTGCGTCCCTGTGACATCAGAGTGCGGTGAAACGCCGCCTCAAGATGAAAGCCTGATTCTTTAGCCCCGCCCACCGCCTGGCATACATAAATAACACAGGCCTATGTGGAGCTTAACCGGATTGAATTTACAAATAATAAATAGGGATGCACCGATACCTTTTTTTCAGAACCGATCCAACCCGATAAAAATTCATCCGATATCGATACCAATCCGATACCAATGCAGTTTTGTTTAAAAAACTCAGTGTGTTGAACTGATAATAACTCTTTTGTGAGTTAAATACAATCTACTAAATACAGACAACTTCATTATGAAGAAAAACAACAAATTAAAAAAATTATCACAATCTATGACAAAAATACT
Source organism: Rhinogobio ventralis (assembly GCA_039654625.1). Taxonomy (NCBI): domain Eukaryota; kingdom Metazoa; phylum Chordata; class Actinopteri; order Cypriniformes; family Gobionidae; genus Rhinogobio; species Rhinogobio ventralis. Next base: position 23,172,350 of record CM077198.1, on the reverse strand, counting down.
ATTATAAATATATGGTGGATAAACTAGATTAGTGGATAATTCAGCAGCAAAAGTTACTGTTTTACACAATAATTGTTTAAAATCTAAACATTTAGTGGGGAAAAAATAAAGAAAACAATAAAAGTGAATAAGTGTAGTTCTAAATCTGGTAAAAATGTTACACATTGTTGGAAAATACATTCATGAAAAACAAGTAAATATATTTATAGAAATAGGGCCTATATACTAAGAAATTACAGTTATTTTAAATGTATAGCGCAGCTTTTTAATGAGGCAGAAACATATTATAGATAGGGCAGAACAAGAAAGGCTATTAATAATCTTTCATAGCGCAAAAGTAATATATTACAAATGGCACAAAGTGCGTATGCACATCCCGTGCTCAGGATGATGCGTTTGAAGCAACATGGCGTCACAGCGCAGCGCTCCGTCTGCATTGAAAAGTTCAAAACACAAAGGGAAGAGATATCGACACGTAATGTATCTATCTATGCAATATTTTATTGAGCCGTTTCTTTAACCAGTTTAACATTGCAGTTACCGTGTGTGAAGAACAATAAAATCTCTAGTCCAGTGTTGTGATCTAACCATGGGCGTCGGAACCATTGTATGTGGGTGGGACAAGACCCACCCACTTTTTAAAACCAATGATATTGGACCCACTCACTTTTACCGTCTATAATTCTGTTCACCTACCCCCAACCAATAAACACTTTATTATTAAACACACGTTAGATGCTTTATTTCCACCTTTTGAATGTTTTCTTCATTTTTATTGAAAATAAATGCATTTCCGATCTGATATGTGATAGGAGCGAGTTCGCCAAAAGGCGGATTCGAACCTCAGGTCGATATGCGTCTGTCCCAACCAGACGTTTAGTAAACGATGCAGACTATTTGCACCTAATGTAAATTGCTTCTAGCCTACTCCAGTAAAAATTTCGGGGGGACCCACCCAAATTTTTTTTTGTTTCCGACGCCCATGGATCTAACAGACACCCGGTAGAAAGTAACACGATTTACAGCAATAAACTCCAGCAAGATAAAGTCATTTTATGTGTAACCATAGACTGTTATCTACAGATCAAGCTTAATAACAGGAACATTGAATCATCTTTGAGAGTTTCGTCGTGTTGACTGTCGTAACCTAACGCGACACGCAGTTTGAAAGCTGAATGGAGAATGACTGACAGACGCAGAGGGAAGAATTCACGTGAACTTTAATTTAATGACTTAAATATTCATCTGTACCTCACATTAAACTATGGAATGGCTTCAGAACACTTATAATATAGTGCACAAAGCGCTGAGGATGCTTTATAATGTTTTTGTGGGGCACTGGGGCTTAACAAGAACACATAATATTATACGCACAGTATCGGATTTGGATCGGTCCTGCCTGACCGATACCCGATCTGGCAATTAATGGCGGATCGGAGCCGATACTGATACTGAGTATCGGATCGGTGCATCCCTAGTAATAAACATGCAGCATAAACTTCATTTGGATTCCAATATTAGGAATGCATGGTTGAACTTTATTTTTAATGAAGTTCCAGCTCATGTGGATTCATTTGTAAACAAGAGACTGGATTTGCAGACAGGATGAGATTAAAAAACGATGCTGTGTGCTGGATCTGACAGGAATGGTGCAACACACTTATGTGAATAAAACATGTTTTTTATATGTGACCGTATTGCATTGTTACAGGTCGTTTGATATCTTCTACTGATTATGTGTACGTGTCTAACTAAACATAACTTACCATGCTGTCACAGGCTGGAGTATCCTTTGTATTTGAGGTGTTGTTGGTTCATTGTGCTGTGATTCTGGATCAGACTCGAACATGTGTGGGCCAGGGCTCGCAAAGCCTGACGTCCTGGGGCTATGTGTTTTCAAGTCGGGCTACCAAAATGTTTCACGGCCTGCCGACGGGCTGTCTTAAATAGTGAAATAACATTCCTTTCTTGATGTGCGCTGTTCACTCTCTTGACTTGATATTTGAAAGAAAAATACAGTTTTGAACATGCTGATTTGTCTGCGAAGTTTTGCAGATGCTTGTGTGTGTGTGCGTTAGTGATGCGATTTGCGGTTATATCCACCGATCGGGCGGGGCAAGTAATAAAAAAATATAATTCCAATTAATTGCTGGTGGATGAGAAATAAATCATTGTGTTTGTTTGATAAAGACATTTTGCGAGCCCTGCTGTGGGCGAATCATCATTCAGGTTTCCGTTTTCAAAACAATTAGGAATAAAACTGTTTTGGTGTATGTAATTGGTACTGAAGTGGAGATTTCTGGCTCAGTGCAGGAGAAAAAAAACTCATTTTGAGAAAACAGCCTTTAAAGATATGTATTGTAATTGAATTCCACAGACGCAAATAGATATAAAAGATACACTTAAAAGTATAATATTGGATGTTTCCTTTCCACTAAACAAAAAAAGGGTCAATGACGTATAAGGATTTTCAACAGGCCAATTTTAAAATACAAAAAATAATAATATCTATTGCAATTGTTCAAACATTAAGAATGTTATGTACACATAAATTCATATTAACATTTTAAATGAAGTGATTTTGCTGTTTTTTCACCTAGATGAATTGGCCGTAGCCTTAAAAAATGTCATGTGGTGCGACTGTGATTTATCTTCAAATTAATTTATTTCCTTAACATGCTTAACATTTTTTTTTACAAGTTCTCAGTAATTAAAGTGTTTATAAACAAAGTATTTGCATTTCTTTTGAGTTTTTGCAAAAGATGATCTCACATTTTTGCCTTCTTAAATGTAGTTAACCGACTTATTTTTCTTGTAAATTGCATAAAACTGATAAAAATGTTTTAAAAATGCCATTCTTAAAAAATAGTAAATAGTAAAAATAGTAAAAATAGTATTCTGTATCAGTGATTCCTATTTCAGCCACAGAAATTAGATATTTTATTTTTTAATTTAATACAGTTATTGCTATTATTGGTCACACCACATGATGAGTGGTCTCTCCAAATGACATGAGCATCTCGAATATTATTACAAATCTATTTAAAGCGATCAATAAACAATACATTTCATACAAAAAATGGATTTAAACCACATTTTATTAATTTCACAGAATAGTTTTTAGGAAAAAATTTTTTTAAATAAAAATCGAATTGCAATCAAGTGCAACATTTCATTTAACTTGACAACGGAGACGATGGAAAAAAATTTATTTGATTTAATTTTGATCAGAACCATGTATAATCATGGAATAATGCCTTGTCATGAAGAGTTTTAAGTAAATGCACATTTGTGACCCTGGAGCACAAAACCAGTCATACGTCTCACGGGTATATTTGTGGCAATAGCCAACAATACATTGTATGGGTCAAAATTATAGATTTTTCTTTTAATGCCAAAAATCATTAGGATAGTAAGTAAAGATCATGTTCCATTTTGTACATTTCCTACTGTAAATATATCAAACATTTATTATTATTATTAGTTATATGCATTGATAAGGACTTCATTTGGACAACTTTAAAGGAGATTTTCTCAATATTTAGATTTTTTTGCACCCTCAGATTCCAGATTTTCAAATAGTTGTATCTTGGCCGAATATTGTCCTATCCTAAAAAACCATACATCACTGGAAAGCTTTTAGATGGTGATATAGATTTTTTAAAAATCTGACACATTTTTGGCTTTGTTGTGAACAAACGTTTAATTACATTTGACAATCATCATGCTGCTGATGGGTATTTGTAACATCTGTGAGAAAGTGCGGCACATGGTGTTAACTGCAGGCATTTCTTTAAACCCAGTTATTTCAGAATTTTGCCCAATCTTGGCTGCTCTCAATTTAGAGTAGCGAGAGGTTGGCTCGGGTTTACTTTGGACCAAACAGATGATCATGTTAACGAAAAAATACATTTCCACCAGGTAATGGAAAACACACAAGAGCAAATCCATGTTGCCTTATTTATAGTTTTCATTTAACATTTTTTTTTAACACACCTTCCTCTTCTCCTGGCAAGATACTCTGCTTTTGCTGCAGGGTCAGAGTTAACACGCTGCCTATGGTGAGCGTTTTTTTTCTGTGCTTGGCAGTGGCACTGGTAAAATAGACGTAAATAGTTATAAATAAATAAATAATAAATGACTAAAATCAAATTAATGCTCTAAATAATTTTTTTGTAGTTTTTCTCATAGTGTACACAGATTAAAAATAAACCGTCTAAAATGTTTGTAAATTACCCAAATTGGATAAAATCGATTCCAAATAATACTAAAATAAAGTACTTTATGTATATAAACCATCAATTGAATATAAAAGCACAAAAACTGCCAATCTAGGACATATATGTATCATGGAAAACACTGCAGTGGTCGCACCACATGATATTTTTAAATTCACTCAAAATTTACAGGCATAGAATTGGCCACCTAAACAAAACAAGCTAGGTTCCCACAAAAGGTCACTATGAATTTATAATAAAAATATATATTTGTAGAAATAACTTAATATTCATAGTTTTTTTGAGGTCGTATCCAAATGTGGTAACACCATACCAGCCGTTAAAAATGATGCAACTTCCTGTCTCTGAATGGATTTCAACATGAAGTCCAAAAATTGGTAGTTTCTTGATGGTCGCACCACATGATATTTCATAAAATGGACATCCTTGGACAATGTTTGTTTGTATATTATGAAAGAAATAAAAAAACAAATGCTTTGCAATTTTGTGCAGGATTACAAACCACTTTGGAAATCATGCCAAATAGTATAGAAAATAAATTTGAATAAATTTAGAGTCATTTCAAAGATGTTTCCAAAACAGAAGTTATGGCCGGACGGTCGCACCACATGATATTTTGACACTTTAAATAACAGAAAAATTACAAATAACTAATGTTTTTTGAAAAATTAAAGTAAGTACATACATGGGAGAGGTACTACATAGTATATATGGTATCTTTTTATGCATATAAACCAGTTTTAACTAATAAAAATGCAATCGGACAGGCGTCACGTCATTGACCTAAAAACACTTTGAAAAGCCAAAAAGCACAAAATCTCAAAATTGACAGATGCATGAAAAGTTTCTAGTGTCTCGCCTTTGGACTTAAATGTGGCTGGGGCATCTATTATTATACTCACACTACTGTCCGCCATCCCGTTAAAAACCTCTTTTTCTTAGGCTAGTTAACTTATGTTCACGTTTCCCTCGTTCATGTGTTGAGCGCCACCTTGAGGAGTCATGAAGTAGCGACGCTGGGAGCAGGGAAATCTATTTAGAGCACCTTATTTTTATTAATGAAAATATCGATATTTGGCGCCAACGTATCGATTCTCACATCGCATGGAGAAGGACAACGATATATTGCCCTATCGATATTTTCTCCCAGCCCTTACTTAAAGTTACTTCTAGTTAGTAAATAAAGTGTTACCTTTTTTTGTTTCAGCTTTATTTCAAGTTAACAATAACAACACTGGTGCCAGCTATGTTTTAATCATCAACCTTATAATCACATCACAGATAACCAAATCGAATTGAGTGGACTCTTGATATTCCCCAAATTTTTGTACTGATTTAGAATGAGATGCACCCAAAGTTTCTTTGGTTTTCTGATGAGTTTATCACCTTCTATAGACAGAGCTACTTTTATATCACCACAAACATCCGATTATGCATCAGTGGTTGAGAAAACAGCATTAGACCAGCATTTGGAATGGCTTTTAGAGCTGGTTTTTCAGAGATTGCAGCACTCTCCTCTCTTACTCTACTGCAAGATATTGTTACGGACTGTGACTCAAACTGGAACCATGACTTGCAATCAATAACATTAGTGCATTAGAGCGGACTACTGCAGTGCATTCCTTTTAATTAGTCTTAATGGCCCAATGCATTTAGCAAATTTCCATGTTTGGCCATCTCTGCATGTTTTTTTCTTCCTGGAAGCACAGTAGCTACCATTTAAACACAGTTGTCTTAATGGCAGTTTCTGTACCCATATAAATGGGTGTGAATGTTTTGAAATGGTCAGTCCAAGTATTGTGAAAGCCAATGCATGCTAATTATAGTCATCAGCAGTTGTGAATTGCCTGTGTATTTGCTTTGTATTCAGGTCAAGGAGCATTGAGCTTTTTTGGTCATGTGCACAGGTGTGTAATTGGGGCTTTTTTTACCTCTAGATTCTGGCAGGAAAAGTAAAATAAATGTAATTGTTTTGGTATGGCTTTTTACTCACCAGTGCGTACATGTAATTGTGTGTTTGTGGTAACAAGATAATATAGACATTCTAGATGTGCATAACTCATCAGAGGTGTGAAAAAACTGCCTTGAGGGGTCATAAAATCTTATTAATATCAAGCAAGCAATAACAAACATCTCTGTATATCTGGCATTTAAATATCAAGTTTAAATATATCAAATAATGGTTATGAAAGATTTGAGCTTAATTTTCCTTCTGGAGTGGTAAAAACTTTCTTTGGCAACTGTCAAGTGCCAAATCTCTTTCCCACTCCAGTCAATCATGAGTTGAGTGAATAGGTTTGTGATTGAAATGTACCAATCAAAAGGGGAATTCATAATGAAGAGGTATAAAAAGCATGCAGCTGCTTTAGAAATGGTGTTAAAAAGATTCTTCTTTTTTTTTTTTTTAAAGCTGTGGGATGCGTTTTCCCCCCTAAAAGGGTGTTTTGTCTCAAGTTGGAATGATGGAATGCAACTGGAGAAACTGATAGCTTAAATGATGGAATATATTATGGGTCCAGAAAGAAAATAAGTTGGAGACCTTGGATAGATAGTCGCTTTCAGTCAGAACTCAGACAGTTTGGTAATGTTCTGTGCAGTGCTTTTCTTGGGTCAATACAAGAGGAGGATATTGTTTATCAAAGCCAGGCATTCTATGTCTACAGGCCTAACACCACTTTATGATTTATCAAACTGAAAAGGTCAGTACGCCTCACTGTAATTAATTCTGTCTGATTTTATTTGGAGTCTGCGTTGGAAAAATGTTCTTCATTAGTGGCATATGTCATTACATTGTATAGTTTCTTGGCTGGAATGCTAGGGGAGAGGCGGCATTCATTAAAGGGGAATGGTTTCAGATCATTTCCTATTAAGATGTTGTTCATTCCTTGATTTGGAGGACAGATAGACCTCTACAGGCGTGAAGTTATTCTTTCTTCTCCAATTAGCATGTACGAAACTTGTTTTTTCAGGGGCAACTTGCCTGCCAGTGTCTTAAAGGGGTAGTTCATCCTGTTATTATTTACTCGCCCCCGTGTCGTTCTAAACCTGTAAGACTTTTGTTTATCTTCGAAACACAAACAAATATATTTTTAATTAAATCTGAGAGATTTCTGTCCCTCCATTGACTCTATGCAACTACCACTTTGACTCTTCAAAAAGTTCATAACGAGATTGTAAAACTAATCCATATGAATTGAGCGGTTTAGTCCAAACTTTCTGAAGAGACACGATCGCTTTATATGATGAACAGATTGAATTTAAGCTTTTATTCACATATAAACATTAATCAACTCACACATCAGTTGTCAAGTCAAGTCACCTTCATTTATATAGCGCTTTTTACAATACAGATTGTTTCAAAGCAGCTTTACAGTGAAAATAGGAAATTAATGGAAGAGAGATTGTTTTGGCTGTACAACAGCTCTAGAAAAAAGTTATTGTCCAGCTAAAGTAGGGTTTTGATTGATTCATTTCCGTTGTAAAAAAAATCATTAGATATTTACTTTGGGGCCACTTACACGACACCAAATAAACTCAAATAAAAAACTTTTAATGCATTCTGGCCGTTTATTTGCAGTGTTTGGTAGCTTGAGAATGCAAACTTTAAAATAGGTTTGGAAATAGTTTTGAAACGTTACCGTTTTATCATCTTTGTGTAAAAAAAAAAAAAAAAAAAAAAAACATGAATCTGTGAGAACGGCGACGGCATGCACGTAAGCATTATATGTTTAGTCTTTAGGCAAGCGCGTTTAAATACGTATGTGCCCAGGCGTGTCGTTTTTCTTTACAAAATGACTGCCAAATTACTTCTCTGGCATGCATAATTCAGCATTTTTAGTCGTTTAAACGGAAACCTCAAGCATGTTCGGTTGATGTGCGAGAACCAATGAGGTTTATTCTCTTGTGTTACACAGTATGTACGTTTCCGCAAGAACCAATGAGGTTTGTTCTTGTTCGTTATTAAAGCATTTATGGTTGAGCTTCTGTTTATATTCGCTGATCAACAATGTCTAATGTGAATAAACTGCTCAGTTCATATATCGATTTTTTTACGATCTCTTTATGAACTTTTTGAAGCATCACAGTGGTAGTTGTGTAGATTGGAACAACATGAGGTAAATAACAACATTTTCATTTTTGGGTGAACTATCCCTTTAAACCTGGCAGTTTCTGGCATGTGAAGGCAAGCATCGCTTTGAGAATTTATTTAGTTATACAGTTTTAATTAAGCTATGACTCTTTACAGTATTTGATTTTATTACAAGAATTACCAAGTATTACCATTACAAGAAATTTTAAGTGAATATTTGCGTTTTGCCTACAGCATCTGTTTTTGTCTTTTTGCCTGCCATTTGCCTGCCATCTCTCAAGAGAGCTGTGATACTTAAAACAGTGTTCAAATTGCTCCTTCATATTTTATTATATAAAATTTCATCAGTGTACTGCGGTACTAAAGACACAAAAGGGGAATGAATTTTCTGTAGGTGAAATTTCAGTTAGACTCATATTGACAGTATATCACTAAAATGATGTCTGTAAAAGAACTGAATTAAAATACAAATTTAATAATAATAATAAACTAATAAATAGCAACAATAATTATTTTTATTTTAGTTATTTTTTAGTGTTATTTATTTTATCATGTATTATTATTTTTAATTGTATTACTTATTCATCATTATTACGCCCCGGGCCTAGGGGACTAGATAACACTCTAAAAGGGCATAATAAAAAAAAGAAATGGGTTGTGGCATGGAATCCCAACAACGAATGTCCGTTCGATAATCAAACGTACACACCAAAAATAAGCAGAAAAAAAGGGAAAATTTATTAAGGAATCACAAAGGGAATAACAAGCATTTGTCAGGGTGTCCAAAGGCCAAAATAACAAACAAAACGAGTATAAAAAGAAACGGAAATACATTAAATAACCTAATCAAATAGCAAAAATAAAATACATTTAGCTGACCTAACTACCTAACAAAAACAGAACCCAAACAAGTTTCAAAATAAGTAGCAGGACACCCCTACGCTCTGTGATATTATAACATTCCCAGATGTTACTAGAACAATTTAAATTTGATCATCGGCCGGAGGAGGGATCCATGAGCTCTCAACCTGTTCTCGACCGAACCAACAATGAGCTCCCCATCAAATGCCGGCAGCGTCCTTATATCGTCCACGCCTCAACTAGACGACCAATGGCGATCATCCACACCATCATTGGACAACCTATCAGAACGAGAAGGAACAGGGAGAGAGAAAGAGAGAACACAGAGCAATACAGGTACAAGAAACGCAGGTCGTAACAATCATATTCATGTGATTTATTTTTACATCAGAAATGAATCAGATCAAAAGTCTTAGGCACGTTGGTATTGTCACACGAAAAAATTTTTTAAGCCAGTTATTTATATCTTTTACTGTAGTGTGTCAGTAGGAAATATCAGTTTACTTTTTTTTTTTATGCACAAGAAGTCTGACAGCAGCCGGTATGATCTGATCTCACCATCATCGAGTCTGTCTGTGATTACATGAAGAAACAGAAAAAAGACTAAATCCAGAAGAACTGAGGCAACGTCTCCAAGACACTTGAAGAAACCTTCCTGCAAAACTACATGAATAGGTGTAGGAATAGATGCAGGTGACAAAAGCCGTTTTAAACGCAAAGGGTGGTCACCCCAAATATCGATTTGATTTAGTTAATAGAAGTTAATTTATAAATAAAAGCTATTTATGTTATTATTTTTGACAGCATTCTCACTTTAAAGCATTCTCACAAGTGCCTAAACTTTTCACAGTACTGTAGTTGTACAGTTTTGCAGGTAGGTTTCCTCAAGTGTCTGGGAGACGTTGCCTTAGTTTTTCTGGATTTAGTCCATCTCAGTTTTTTCTGTTTCTTCATGTAATCACAGACAGACTCTGATGGTGAGATCAGATCATACCGGCTGCTATCAGACTTCTTGTGCATAAAAAAAAAAAAAAAAATCTCACTGGATTATTACAATTAATTGCAAAATGAATGTTTGGAAATGTAAACTGATATTTCCTACTGACACACTACAGTAAAAGATATAAATAACTGGCTTAAAAACATTTTTCGTATGAAAATACCAACGTGCCTAAGACTTTTGCACAGTACTGTAACTGTATGCGATAATTACAAGATTATTTTTCCAGATAGCGTTCTAGTTAAACTTTTTGTATCTACCAGGGCATGATTATTTGACCTTCTCCCTCATCTAACCTAAAGTTTTCGATTCTGCAAGCTGTTCAACAGACCAGATCCAAATGATTTGGCTATGTGATTATGTCAAAGCATGACCTTTTTTTTGTGGATTGGCTTTGACCTTTTTGAATGTCCACGTACGACTGAGGACGGTTAAAAACCAGGCACCTCAATGACACGTGATAAAGCCTTCCTCTTCCCCTCTAGTTTTGCACCCAATACCTGATCTAACACTCTGGAGGTCACAGCGCTAATGGCATGAAGGGGCGGGCTGTGTTCGCCACAGACTGTGGCGCTCCGGAGAGGCCGGAGATTTGAAACAATCTGCTGCCTCCTGTCTGCTGAGACACTGGCATAAGTAAGCGGGCAGGAAGTATATGCTAATCATGCCTTATCCTCTTTATTTATAGAGCTGATCTCCTCTGAGTGCTCTCTCCCTCTCCTGATCTGTTTCGATGAGGAATGTGATGAGTCACAGGAAGGCGCATGAATGTTAACCTGGCACAAAACTGCGCAAGGCATAATCTTGTGTAGCTGAGATGTATTTTCCCTCCAGAGGACAAACTCTGATTTGTAATGTCCTCTATGAAAGGCTTATTTATAAATTTTAGGGCAGCAAGCAAAGTGTCCCAAATGTATTGTTAGGATGCCTTTATCCTTGACATGATTTAATTAAACAGTATTAAGTTACTTGTGCTAACCAGGTCTTACTGCTGAGTTGCTACAGGCAAATAGTGTCTATGCACATTTGATCTACTTTAATGTTCGCTCACATTTCTTTTTATTGCCCGTTTAATATATAGCAATGACATAAATGCCATTTTTAAGACGATCACCGCTTAGGCTTCACATCTGTGACAGAGGTGTCAGATTAAAGAATGCCGCAGTGTTGTATAATCCACTCACTGTAATCTTGTTAAAGCTGGCACAGTATTTGAGCTGTATAGGCACATTTTCTATGACAGTTCTTCTTGAAATTATTGTCTTGCATTAACTTACCAATAACCGCTAGTCCAGACTGGATGAAACTCATTTTACTGATTTAAAGGGTTAGTTCACCCTAAAATGAAAATTCATTCATGTCATCATTTACTCACCCTCATGTCGTTCCAAACCCGTAAGACTTTCATTCATCTTCGGAACACAAATGAAGATCTTTTTGATGAAATCTGAGAGCTTTCTGTCCCTCCATTGACAGCTACGCAACTGAAACTTTGAAGCTTCAAAAAGTTAATAAAAAGATCGTAAAACGAATCCATATGAAATCAGTGGTTTAGTCCAAAGACATGATCGCTTTATATGATGAACAGGTTGAATTTAGGCTTTTACATATAAACATTGATCAGCGAACATAAACAGAAGCTCAACCGAACCTGCTTGACGCACGAGAACAAACCTTGTTGGTTCTTGCGGAAGCACAAACGTGCTGCGTCGCACAAGAGTGAACCTCATTGGTTCTTGCACATCAAGTGAACATGCTTGAGCTTCTGTTCACCATGTGTGATGTGTGAATTGATGAATGTTTATGTGAATAAAAGACTAAATTAAATCTGTTCATCATATAAAGAGATCGTGTCTCTTCAGAAATTCTTGGACTGAACAGCTCAATTTATATGGATTAGTTTTAGGAAAGTCTTTATGAACTTTGTGAAGCGTCAAAGTTACAGTTGTGTAGCTGTCAACAGAGGGACAGAAATCTCTCAGATTTCATTGAAAAGATCTTAATTACAGCATGAGGGTGAGTAATTAATGACATAATAACATTTTTTGGGTGAACTACCCTTGTAAACTTAGTCACAGTTTGACTATTTACTGTGCCGGCTGCAAAATGATTTGATTATTTGAACAGTTGGCAAAATCTTAAAAGGATCAGCACCCTGGTCTTAGGACTGAAATAGTTATCAGTTCTATCTATTACACCAATCCTTGATGTTATTAATTAGATTCAGAAGCAGTTGGTAAATGCACTAAATGAATATTTATGAGGAGAGAATTCATTAACTAAGCCTTGGCAAACATCATCTACACGATGCACTATCACACTATTGACAGTCCACGTCATTGTTCTCATTCCAACTGTCGGCATACTAAACCTGGATAGAGAGAGGCTCTCCAAGATAATCAAGTCCCAATTATTCTAGTGTTTTAGTAAGTTCAATATCCATTACAGTTTCTCATCTGTTATTATCTCCTTGCCTCTTCAAGCAGATCTGATCATCATCTGATTTTGTGTGTTAACAGTTTTCCCAGTTTATTGAAGCTTCATTTTCTGTTTCATGGCCTTTCAGCTTTACATCCTCAATTTTTGATCTGAATTTAAATGCAAATGACTCTCATAAATGACATGTTTCCCCATTGGAGTTGGTTTTATCGGAGGATTGACACCGGGGTGTCTGATGCTAAAGCTGTTATGTATGGCAGAAATGTCAGTGCAAAAGCACTATCTTCAATAATACCTCAATGTTTGTTCACAGCAGGTATTTTTTTAAGTTAGAAAGCCTGCTTGTTGCTGTACCACATTCCCTCTGCTCCCATCACATCAGTTTTTGATGGAGCCTCAACATCCCAAATACAGGCCATCAGCATCATATTAAATGCCTTTCTTACGTTAATACTCTATAGAGACTTGACAGAATTTGTTTCATGTTACACTCAAATGTAGACCTGGGGGCGTATAACAGAAACATCTTAACTTTAAAATCCTGTCTTATCTGTTTGGTAACCATGGCAATTTCAGTTAGGACCTCATTTAAGACATTACAGAATGGCATTTCTTAAGTGCACAATCTTATCTTAACTATAGATAGGAAACTCGACACAAAAATCCTAAAAGCTGTCTTAACTTTAGGTCAACCCCACTGATGTCCTAACTTTAAAACTTTTTTTTAATCAAATGGTAAAAATCACAGTACAAAAAGCCTTTTTCGAGATTGGCGTTACATTTATTGATTATACAAGACGAAGAGCAGCGACGTTTGATGGTGGAGAGACTTTTGGAGGACCCAGAGGATGTGCTGTGCTTTGGTGATAAAATACTCGTAAATAATTACAGACTTCCACGACACATGATTTTGCAGTTAGTTGACCAGCATTACAGAGGCCAATGAGCCGTCACGTAGCATTACCGGTCATTCTTCAAATGACTAACGCCTTTACGTTTTTTTTGTTTTTGTGGCAAAAGGCAATTTATAAAACAGGCTTGAACTTTCCAACGGAGCTTATCAAAATTTCAATCTCTGCCGCACAGAAATTAAAAGCACGCCGTTGTTTCTCCATTTTGATTTTAGGTTTACTTCAAAAGCAGTTTGCGCGTTGTTGGTTGCTTGGTAACAGACCTGACAGTTGATTACCGAACTCATGGAGCGGTTTAAGATTTCCCAACTACAGATAAGATGAGATTTTCTTATCCTATCAGTAAATTAACTAAATCAAGTTAATATTTGCTTCTGTAATACAAAATTGTGAACAATCCTAAATTAACTTATATCTTAAGTTAAGACCTAAGATAGAAAGTTTCTGTAATACGCCCCAGATGTAACGTCACATTTAAATAAGCCAACACAGGTGTATGTGCATGCACTGATGCCGTTTGACTCTAGAGGACACATATGGTGGATTTAGTCTTTGTAACTAGCCAGGTGTGTGCCAGAGGGATTGAGCCTTCAGTGCCTACAGCATCCAAAGAGGATGAGAGTTTAGAGACTTGGGACATTCACCAAAGATCAGCTCACAGGAGGCTCTGAACCATATTAATGGAGTGTTATTAGACTTTTTGTGGAATCTGCTTTGAGGCGAAGGAAGGAAGTTTTTGTTGACCAATCACGATTTAGCTACATTCATTGAGGAAGGTTCAGTTAAACCCGTTCAGTTGAATAAATAAAGGCTGATAACCAAATAATAGTCATTAACCTCAAATGCCTCTTTTACCTTCATTTATTCTGCTTTGATGCATCCGGCGATATTGTCACATCAATTCAATTTATCATTTTGTGTTTCCATTAGCATGCATGGACGGCCTTTATTATCTTTGAGAGTGCTGATTAATATGGAGGTAAATGTGACTAATGAACAGGTGCATTCTAATAATCAAACCAACACAAAGACTTTGAAATAACCAATATGCCCTAAGCTAAGCATAATGAATTAAACACAATCCATAGCTTCCAGACATGGTTTATCATTTTACCCCTATTGTCTGACTCAGTCTGAAAATCCATTTTATCCTATCCAAAATATGATTCAGTTGGATGAAATGGATTTCTGCTCTGTTAACAAATGAGTGTTTATGACTGCTATGAAATTCTCCAATTATTATTTCACATGTACACTACCGGTCAAAGATTAGAATAATTAGGTGTTTTTGTAAGAAGTTTCTTATGCTCACTAAGGCTGCATTTGTTTAATTAAGAATACACTAAAACAGTAATATTGTGAACAGGGGCACAAAAATAGGGTATGGAGTACATGCAGTGCATAGGGGTGGTGCCATTTTGCCGAAAATTATTCTTTGAAAATCTTCTTTAAATGTACAGTGTCATCTTTTTTTTGTTGTTAAAAAATTAACAAACTTTAAATAAAAAGTCAATACATCATCAATCCCTCTTCCAAAACATCTGATTCACTATGGTAAGCCTATTATATGCATTTATAATTTTGATCTAGCCAGATTGTGTACATATGTCACTCGCCCATGCGTGTCTCATCATATCCTTAAATAGAGAAAAGTTGCTCTGCCTTTGGCTACTTTGACTCGTGTATGGTGGCATAGGTTAGTTGTCACAGCGAATGGGAAAGGTTGACATGGAGCATGCTAAATCTCAAACCTATAGGGGATCACCAGTTTAAAAAAAGAACACAGAACAGAAGAGAGTCTGCTGGAAAAAATATAACGTGACAGAGCTCGTAATAAAATGACAATCATCATTGGCTTGGCTTTTCAAAGATAGCGAGAACTGAGGGATTTGAAATGTTGTTTTATTACTCAACAGGTGAGAAAGGTATTTTAATGAACAGATATGTAGCTCATAACAGAGTTCATTGTATAGCATTATCTTATCTATTGTGAAAGTTCATTTCATTATGGGTTGTTGTAGCGCTGTGCTGGAATTTATTTTCAAGGACGTATCGTGTCTATTAATGGGTATAGCTACAGTAATGTCTTCAGCTAGTCAGCTTGAGATCCTTTACATCTAAACTGGTTCTATCGCTACAGCTTAGTAGTAGTGAATGTTTTATGAGCAGTAGGATAATCCAATCTCTCTTTTTTTAAGGTATGAGAAAGAACCATATTCATCTGCACAGTCGCGTAGAGTCAAAGCACAACCAAAACAATGTTCTTCCTGTTTTTTTTATATCATCTTCGATTTACATTCAAGAGAAACTGAGGATATTGTTAGCAGGGATGCAAACTAGTCACATTTAGCTGAAAATCCGTTTTGAATTCAAAATTATTTTTTTTAATGTATGAATCAACTACTTCATACTTCTGTACAAAATAGTGCTGAACTTTGACAAAGTGTTTTTTAAATGTTATAATAGTGATTTCATAATGCCTAAATATAAATCCAAAAGCAAAACGTGAACAGAACTATATTAGGGAGTTGAAATGGCAATTGAGCCAATGAGAGATCCTCTGCAGCCATCTATTGGTTATAGTGGATATCATATCAATGGGGTGTAGTACAACACTTTTTTATGGTTTTTGCTATGGTATTGAAAATGGGGAGAGGGTTTTGCATCTTTGTCATTTTTTTAGCATCCCTCTAAGCACAAGCTAGCTGTTGGGCTTTTGGCCTCATCTTCTGTTGTGCAGTCAAACATGAGATCAAAAAACAAATAATTTAATAATTACAGAGGCTAAGTCATTGACTTGCAGAAAGTTTTTTGTGAGGATTTAGTGTAAGGGCATAGAATATAGAGGTGGGCGTCAAAACTGATCTTGCATACTCCTCAGCAAATGTGCAGTTCTGTCCCTGATTGTGAAATATTTATTTTTTAAAAACAGTTTTTTATTTTAATATTTTTAAAAAAGGTATTCCTTCAGAAATTAGTCTAATATGGTATTTTGGTGCCCAATTAATATAAATGATTATTGATGCTCTATTACTATTAGTGGTTCTTATTATCAATGCTAAATATCAGAGTTAAAAAAAAACATTGATAATAATTAGAAATATTTCTTGAGCAGCAAATCGGCATATTATAATGATTTATAAAGTATCATGTGACACTGAAGACTAGAGTAATGACTGCTAAAAAAACCCATTTAAAAACATTAAAATAGAAAGCTGTTCTTTTAAATTGTAATAGTATTTCACAATATTACTATTTTTTACTGTATTTTTGATCAAATAAATGTGACCTTGGTGACTTCTTTCAAAAACATAAAAAAAATCTTCAACTTTTGATCGTAAATGTTGCATTCACAGTATGCTTCACATCAGAGTTATTAAAGATTAGACTTTAAGATGTCCTATATATTTGGGCAACCTTATACTGCTGATACAATTTATTCTGTTAATCGATCTGGACTGTGGTCTCATACCAGCGAAATCCTGAATGATTTATGTCAAAAGAACCACATCTGGATCACTGAAGTGGCTCTGTAATTGCAACGTCAGTGATCACAGATATCAAGGCAAGCGGTATTGATCAAACGCTGTCAAGCAAACGCGTCAGTTCTCAAGCCACGGTCAGTTCGATATCTGACTAATAAGAGCGCAGGCTTTGGAATATGTGAAGAGTGATAGGATGAAAAGAAGCAAGTGAAACCCATCTCTCTCTCTCTCTCTCTTTTTTTTTACCCCATTAGACGCATGATTCCAAACATCGCTGACCTGTGTTTGGCTTGCTCATGCCCAACCGTAGACGCACATAATTGTTCCTGTTAAATTTTGAAATGGTTGACATATTTCTAAAGGGGGTCGTTGGTGGTTTTGTATGCCCTTTATAAAGACCCTGTGGTGATGCACAGGAGTCAGAGAGGAGGATGTGTGGTAAACAGCTCTCCCTTGGAGTCTCCTATCCTCTGCTCAGTGAGTAATGAGTCCTCAGGCCCTGTTGGCTAATTAAACCTGACATCACACCACAACGTGCTCTCTGTAACTGCTTCCTGCTGTCCTCCATGAACTCACTGGCCCTTTTTTCACATAGAGTCAGCTAATTGTGCTCTACTGTAAGAAAAAATAGCATAGCTTGTCACAACCTATTACTTATTTACCTATAAAGGCTGTATATTAGTACTTTAAAGGGGACCTATTATGCAAAATTCACTTTTACATAGTTTGAACATGAATGTGTGTCGGCAGTGTGTATACACAACCACCCTATAATGATAAAAATCCACCTAATCCTTTTTTAGCCCAATGTTTTTTTCTACCCAAAGTTCTATGACTAACAGACAGCAGACAAACAGCAATCCACCTGTCACTCAAGTGGCCACGCCCTTACTCATGCAGAACTTTAAGGCTTAATATAATTTAAACGGATGAGTTATAAAAAAGCGTTTTTTTTCCTTCTGTAAAGTTGGCCATTTTAACATGGGGCTCAATGAGATTCTGCTCTCTTTTGGAGCCTGTCCCTAGCGGCCAGTCAATGAATTGCAGTTTAAGTCACTTCCGTATTGGCTTCTAGAGAAACTGGGGGAGGTTGCCACTTGGTGACTTCACAATGTAACAGGCCCCGCCTACGACTGCTGATGGAATCTGCCCTATTAGCTTAGATCAGGGTTCCTCAAATCTTGCCCTGGAGAGTTTTGCTCCAACCCTAATCAAACTCACCTACCTGTGATTTTCTAATGATCCTGAAGACATTGATTAGCATGTTCAGGTGTGTTTGATTAGGGTTAGAGCTAAACTCTGCAGGAAAGTGGATCTCATGGGCCAGATTTGAGGATCCCTGGCTTAGGTCCTCCCCTCAGCAAAAAAAAAAAAAAAAGTATACAAAATTGTACCTTTACGAAAATTAAAAAGAGTACAAAATTGTACCACTGGGGTGGTAACCTTAAGGGTACATTTTTGTACCTCAAAATAGAGGAAAACAATGGTATAATTGTACCCTAAGGACCAATTGTGTACCTTTTAAAGGTACAGTTACATGTTTTGTTCCCCAAGGACCTTTACCTTTTTTTTTTCCTGAGAGTGCTGAGTGAGCTGTGCACAGTCCACCCATGTTTATCTCCTCGCTAGAGCAACCAGTGGAAACACAAGAATGTCTTCTTAGCTAAGACGCAAAGACGCACGTTCAATGGCCACGAATGGGAGAAGAAGAAAAAACGCAAGGTCCGTCTAGCTCGTTAGCTCATTTACATAGAAAATAATGGAAAAGCAGTGCAGTGAAATGAAAAAACACGTTCTGTGGAAACTGCTCCATACGGTTTCCCCTATTTTGTTGTTGCCAGAGTATCCGAGTCACAAGCTGTAAAGGCACAGCCCTCTTCTGGAAAAGGCGGCCTGGAGCAGCAGCTATTTGCATTTAAAGAGACACACGAAAACAGCGTGTTTTTGATACCAGCCAAAAAGGGGCATTTTGGCGCATGGTAAAATATATGATCTGGGGGGTATTTTGAGCTGAAACTTCATAGACACATTCTGAGGATGCAAGACTTATATTACTTCTTGTAAAAAGGAGCATAATAGGTCCCATTTAAGGTACACGTGTACTTTAAGTAGCAATATGTACACTGTAAAAAAAAGATTTCAGTCTACTTCAAAATTCCATGTTTAATTCAATGTATTATTTGCAATTTCTGAGTGAAATTTTTTTCAAAGTAAATCCCACAACAATTTCTTTCAGTGCGCTTAAAAGGCCCAAAAATTCTGCCATCAATACCTCATGTTTTATTGTTCACTTTTTTTTTCAGTGTTGTTTTTGGACCCTGTTGACTTTAATTGAATGTACAAAACCAAGTTAAAATATCTATATTCTTCCAAATATCTTCTTCTGTATTCTGTAGAAGATGGTAAACATGTGGTATCATTTATTGTTGCTTGATGAATTTTCGCTGGAGAAATCCAGTGATTTCAGTAAGAATCTGTGCATCCTGGAGTTTTGTGTGGCAGCAAAAAAACTCCCTTCGCAGATTTCACTCATGTTCATCACAAACAGAAAGCTGCTTCATTTGAAAGTGACTTCTGTGTGAGCTATGCTTCATACATCCCTACGCTATTGACAGTAGACACTGGAAACTTTTTGCCTGAAATATTATCCACACATTAAAGGGGGGTATTACACACAGTTTCTGTCAATCTCATGTCAATATTGAGTACCTATAGAGTAGTACTGCATCCTTCATATCTCCGAAAAGTCTCTAGTTTTATCATATTTATAAAAGACAGATACGCTGTACCAATCTTTCCGAATAAAACCGAGCGGATGGAGGTGTATCGTGTGGGTGGAGCTAAAGAGTCACAAGCGCGCGGACATGATTTGGTTTATGGACTATTGTATGTGACTCAGCAGTAGCAAGCGGAATTGTTTTGCACGTCAGACTAGTGTGTGTTTACCGTGCGTGAAAAACAATGGAATAGTAGCGCATTCGAATGAAGAAGCGCTTTTTGTGTGATTTAAAGGGTTAGTTCACTCTAAAATGAAAATTCATTCATGTCATCATTTACTCACCCTCAGGTCATTCCAAACTCGTAAGACTAGGTTCACAAAACTAGGTTTAATATGAAATTATTAATTTAGTTCAACATATTTTCCCACTCTTTGTGTATTGTTGTTTGGAATGGTTTTACAATAAACAAACAGACACCTATAGTGGTCAGCTAAACAAATGTATTTAAACACACACCATACATTGCATGCTCCATTGATAAATGAACTATACTATCATGTTGTTTACTTGATGTGCACTTACGCGCCGATAGCCAACAACACACAGACATTTGAAGCAGTTTTTACTCACCGCCTGCGGTTCCAAATCATGACCGTGAACCTTTATCGTTGGGGCCGCTTCATCTTTCAGCATTAGACGATCTATAAATCCAGAGTTGAACTGAGCCTTGTTTATAAAACAATCATTGCCGAAATGCAGGGAACAAACAAAAACACTTGCGCAACTCCGTTTCTGCTCCGAAAAAACAAACTCCATCCACTGTCCCTTTAACGCTAGGTTCTTTGGGAAGCTGAACAGGGTTTTCTTGCCCTGACAACCAAAAACAAACTTCTTTGGTGACATTGTTGATTTTGTGAAGTCCTGTGACCTGTACAGCGCAGCGCAGCCAACGACTTCCCTAAAGCCGAGCAAAGCGCATTGATGGGCGTGCTTTTGCTCTCTCGCTCTGGTCGACGTGTGCACGCGCACCCTTCTGGGAGAAGTGCCCACACAAGGAAATTCCGCCCTTGTTGACGTCACATAGGCCCATACTCGAAAAAAACTTTCCGAAACTTGTGAGAAACCGGAAGGAGTATTTTTGGCACAGAAATAAACGTCCATCAAACGTCCAACTTATTTTTTGAAACTTTGGCCGTGTTTAGCATGGGAATCCAAGTCTTTAACAGTGTAAAAAACTCAGAATGCATGAAATAGCATTATACCCCCCCTTTAAGTTTGAATTTTTGAAATGACAAGAGGGTGAGTAAATGATTACATTAATTTTTTGCTTGATTAATTTCTTAAGGTGCCAATATATGCACCCTTTAGTAAAGTCCAAAGTCTGGTTCTGAGGGTACTGTCCCACAACAATCTGTTTTACCCTTAAAGATACCATTTTTCCCCTGACACTGTGTGAGGACATTGTTAGTCTCATGCAGACAGACATTTAACCAAAACTATAAAGTCTGGTCCAGTTTGCTGCTTATTCTGGTCAAGAAGCACCAATTTTTTTCTGAGCATGATGAAAAGTGACCAAACAGTTTTGGGGCCAGATTTACTAAACACAGAAAATTATCATGAGGCCGCAATCCCATAAATGCGCAGCTGGGAGTGGAAAGTTCTATGGGTGATCTACTGACAATGCACAAAGGATACAGATTCAGCAGCTCATTTTCAAAAGGACCATCACAATCTTGCAAACAAGCAGAGCCGGTGATAATCAGGAAAAAAATTATGTGGCTCTGCAAAGGATATGTTTGGATAATGTCTTTCTTTGGCATTCAAAATAAATGAACATGAGTGGACAAAATTCTTTCTCTTCTACCACACGCTTTGTTCTCTGCGATTTCTCCTTCTAGCAGCAACTATAGCAGCCTTGTCAAGTGCAAAATGGGTTAAGACCTGATTTTTTTGGCCTTTAAACAATGACACAAATACCAGTAAATTGACTGCTTTAAACCTTAGTAAATCACTTTGCATTATTTATTTACATACTCTCCTCCCATAAATTTTGCATATGCATCAAGGTCAGCTGCAAAAACTGTGATGCCTTTTCGTAGCTATTTTTTCACTTCGTGTCTTTAGTAAATCCTGACAGTAGTTTTTTAATGCCAAAAGAGGGTTTGCTCAGGCGCTGGCCCTTGGTATTACCAGCAATTCAGTGGTGGGGTTTATATGAAATACAATATTGCGGATACAATTCTGACAACTTTTTGAAGATTTGCTTCCACTAACCTGGCAAACAGGCCCAGTTATTAATTCTTTCTCAAAAGCAGTCATTGTATAAACCTGGTACCTTATTAACATAACTTGTTTCCAGGGAGAATGATGCACCCCTGCATAGCACCAGCCAATCAGGTGGGAACTGCAGATTTAAGCCAGCTCTCTGTTTTTTTCTGTGCTATGTGCATCCAGACGGTCAGTAAACACACTGTGGGTGGTCTGTGGGTGAGCCGGCTGAGGCGATAGACTAGGATGAAGTCTGACTGCATAGCCTAAGTCTTGCTCACTATTTTCTGTGTGTTTAGGTTTTTCTTTCTCCACAGTCTCCACAGACGTAGATTTGTTGGTGCGCGTGCTCTGACTAGCCAGCCTATGCTTTTTTCCACAGCAGGAGGCATACGTTGTGTGTGGCGCCAGGCAAGGCTGAAGCTCCATCACTCCTTTGGGGGAAATGTGTTTTGTGAAGAGTCGTGCTAAGCTCTTGCGATACTCTCTTGTTGTTCTTTGCTGTCATCAAAGCATGTTGTCATCGCTTGTTCCTTTATGAAGCTTGAGGGTGTGAATCCTGTTTCATTATTGAGAGAGATCTGTGTGTGCTCACAGGCTGCTTTCCCTCTTTTCTTAGGGAGGTCTTCATGTTCAGATCTACCTGAATTGCTTTGCTTGAGTTTTTTCTGGGGATGCTTTGACAACAAGGCAGGAAAGAGGATGAAAGACTTAAAGGATTAGTTCACTTCAAAATGAAAATTACCTCATGATTTACTCACCCTCAAGCCATCCTAGGTGTATATGACTTTCTTCTTTCTGATGAACACAATCAGAGTTATATTAATAAACATCCTGACGCTTCCATGTTTTATAATGGCAATGAACGGGGCTCACGAGTTTGAAGCTCAAAAAAGTGCATCCATCCATTGCAAAAGTAATCCATATGGCTCCGGGGGGTTAATAAAGGCCTTTTGAAGCGAATTGTTGGGGTTTTGTAAGAAAAAATCCATATTTAAAACTTAATAAAGTAAAATATCTAGCTTCCAACAGACAGCCTTCCGTATTCAACTTACGGAAAAAGCGTAACTGGCACAATGTATAACTAAAATGTAGCGTAAGTGTTTTGAACTGAGAGGCATTACACTTTGTGCGTAAGATGAATGCGGAAGGCGGTATTGATGACATCTTACATCTTAAAGAGGACCTATTTTGCCCCTTTTTACAAAGTCTCATGTGTCCCCAGAATGTGCCTGTGAAGTTTCAGCTCAAAATACCTCACAGATCATTTGTTATGCCATGTTGTAAATGCCCATATATGAGTGGAAGGAAAAACATGCTGTTTTCGTGCATGTATCTTTAAATGCAAATGAGCTGCTGCTCCCCACCCAGCTTTCCAGAAGGGCCTCAGATACTCTGCCAAAAACTAAAACATCTGTTTGCTTTTGATCTATTGCGGTTACGCTCACGTGACATTGCAGTTCTTCATCATCATAAAAGTTTATTATCTGCATGCGTTTCAAAACCATATAAGTCTAAACTTCTGATAAATGATTTTCTGAGTGCACACATCTAAAGTATGCGCACAGTAAAGCTGGATGTCAGACGGCTGTGTATTAAAGTGAAATCAGCATAATATACAGTACCTACTTCTATATATGCTGTTAATATGAATCACTCTTGATTGAATTACTTTAGTAGCTTTAAAGAGAATACATTTCTTACTTGAATGCTGTTGTTAAATGCTCTGTCGAGGACATGGCGGAATGTGTACAGCTCTCAAAGGGCAGGGTCTATGCTAATAGGGCAGAGTTTGTCAGCAGTCGTGGGCGGGGCCTAAGCATATGTGAGGCCACACTGCTACAGTCTGTAAACGCTTGTTCTGAGACACTGCTTATGATTTATGGGGATTAAAAAAAAGAAGAGTTGGTGGATTTTTACTACTATAGGGTGTTTGTGTACACTGCCAACACACATTTATATTCAAACCTATTTTGCATAATAGGTCCTCTTTAACAAAGTGTCTCGGGTTCAGTACAAGTTAACTTCAGTCCATAGCATTTCACTGTGTCCGTTACCAGAGATAATTTTGTTTAGCGCTGTATAGTCTCACTACAGTAAAAAGAAAAAAATGAGACGACTTTACAGATCAAAAACAAATTTTTTTTTACAGAAAAGTAAATATAAGTGCTGTATCAAACATATGAGATTCACATTTCACAGCATGCTTTGCAGGAGACTGAATGATGAGAGCAAATGTAGAAATAGTGTTATTTTATGCATTTTTAATCAAGATGAGAAAAGGGGGAGACAATGCTTAGTATTCTGTTCTGGTATTTAGAAGGGTGTCTATTATTGTGGTGTTTTAATGAGGTTACCACTGCGCTGAAGAGTAGAGCATTTGTAGGCTGAGAACAGTCTTATTGAACACATTCTTGAAAGCATTACATTGGTAATGCTAGCACTGTGATCAGCTGTTTCTATCTGACAGCATTGAGCATTGTTTGAAAGACAAACCTTATTAAATTAAGTGGGACCAACATAAGAAAATGTAGTTAGGTAAATATATTACAGTAAATTCATTTTGCCTAATACAACTAAACTGTGTTGACCCAAATAAACAGATTTAATTAAAATTAAATAAATTAAATTGCAGTAACAGTGGATCTTGTCTTTTTAAAAAACAAGGGACAAAAGTATTTTTATAGTACAAGTCAAAAGTATTTTTCCGTAGTAATTGTTATCATTCATTGAATGCTGTCGATTAAACTTAACTTGTATTGAACCTGAAAAACAGCACTCAGAGATATGGCCATTGGAAACTATTGATTTAAACAACGGATCCTCATTGGTGTCCTTTGACAAATGGGTTTTATTAAGATACTCTGTGCTTGCCAGCATTTACCAGTCCATTAAACAGCATATGTTCATAATGGCATCATATTCATCCATTTTACTGTCAAATTAAGACAAAAACTGTGCCCTTTGATGTGAGTCCTAAACATTGCAATATTTAATGGGTAATCTACATTTTGGGTTATCTAGTGTGGTCACACACCAGTGAAGGTTTTTTTTAATAAAGCAATACGACAATAAGTTTTACATTACAGTAATTCAATTTAATTAAATTTGCTGTAGTATAGAATTCTATTCATGTGCAGTCACACGTGAGCATGCATCATATATTTTTAATGGCTTTGAAGGTGGAACATCGGGACTAGGTTTCAGAGTCAGACTGACCCATTTAATAAAATAGTTATTTTAAAGTTATTATTTTATTTTATTTTTTTCCAGCAACATGCTATAAAGTTTAATGGTAATTTACAGCATTTAAAGGTCTTAAAGGATCTAAGGTACTTTCTCTTTTGATGGAAGTTTGTATTTTAACAACAGCATGTCGAAGTCAATTGTCATATTATCTTTAAGAAAGTTTATAAAGCAATAAACTCTAGCTGTAATAGTGGCTGTGACCTCCATAATGCAATTCTGATCAATACTAAAAAGCACAAAGCAAAAGAAAAAAAATATTATTTATGTACAGAAATGTTGTTTTGAGAAGTCATCACTCAACCTTAGAGCAATAAGCAAGTAAATACATAAATAAAATAAACTCTGTGATTTTGCCTTCAGAAAGGTAGTTCATTATGTCAGAAGAAATGGGGGAAAACAAGTCCCTTCAGTCACTGTCATCCACTTCCCTCAGCCTAAGGAAATCAGACAAAGTGAGAAGTTCATTGCAGATAAAAGATAGTAAACGGCAATGACAGAAGACATTGATTTGTGTGTGCGTGTGGGTTTTTTCTTTAGTAATCTCAAAAATGTGCATCACACTTTTTGAGGTCTACTGTAGACCTGAAGGTTTTGCAGCAGGTGTTGCTTTTTGATGGCGGAATGAGGTTGGAGAGTAAGGCAATCCCTCTGCATGTGGGTGATAAGTGCATATTGCTTGAAATGAAGTAGAAAGGGCCGTAAATTGGATGCATATGGAGAGAGAAGGAGAATGATAGATGGAAGTGTGCGTGTGCATTATTAGTGTGCTTCTGACGTGCTCTTGAGGAATAATCCTGCACGCTGCTGTGATGGTCATCTCTCCACAGTATTTATGTGTTTATTATTGAAAAAATTATTTCCACTTGTCCCCCTTTTTTTTTTTTTAAGCATTATCAAATGGGGTCAATCCATAAACATTAAAATAGTTATGATTGCAATAGTATAGCCACAAAAATTAACAATGCGTGATATTAGTATGATCAAATTGCTTGATAATCTGTAATGTAAATGCTTTAGAAGTATTTAGAAGTTATCATGTTAACAAATGAAACCTTGTTGTAAACTGTTAGCATAATATTCAATTTTACAACTTTGTTGCCATGACTAACGTGGTTCTGTACTGTATATCATAAGCTTCATTTCTTCTTTTAAATCTTCCATTGTAAGTGCCTCACTTTAACTTTTTTTTAATGAGGAATGTGTTGATTGAGCTTAACTTGTATTGACCAGCATCTCTCCCTTTTCAAATCGTTTTTTTTTTGGTATTTTGAGGCAAAAGTAGAACATTTTAAATGGAACTAAATGGTTTTAATTACATCTCATCATTTTAAATACAAGGGAGTATTTTAATTAGACGAGGCGTGTCGTGCTCTTCTCTTTCCAGGGGGTGATCTCTCTCTCTGTAACACCAAAGCAATTTTTACCGCTCTGCCTCCATTTCTCATCAGTGCAGTGAAATTAATGCAAGGAGAGGAAATGTTGGTGGGGTTTTAATAAGAAGAGCAGAAGGTTCTGCATAGGCCCTGACAACACCACAACGCGTCTTTAAGATTACTCTAGCTGTGTGCAGCATGGAAATGTTGTTAGTGTGTTTTCCCCTTTCTCTTTTCTTTTCGTACTGAAATACTTTGTATCCGCTGTCTTGCTCTTGCCCAATGTTAAAACAAGTTTGCATTACCAAACTGACAGGTTGTTGACAGATTTGTGCCTTTGACTGTGTCTGGCGGTGACTGGAGGAAGACCCCTTCCTTCGCTTCTTGTGATATACTGTATTGGTCTTTGATTTGAGATATAGGCTTTCATCAAACATGGATGCCATTACTTAGCAAACTTAAATTGGATTTATGATTGAAAATGGCAAAGTTATCACCATCTGTCCTCGGAAAGTGACATTAAGACTGAAATCCTTTTACCGCTGATTGGGAAACGATGATTGCTAGGATTAATTAATTACTCTGTAATATGTAAGGGTGGAAGTAAGATGAGACGTTCCAGCTGCCAGAATCGTTCTGTAATTGCCTTTGTGGCTCTTATTCTCCAGCTCCAGAGAAGAGATTTTAGAAAGAGAAAGAAAAACCCAGCAGTATAACATAGTCACAATGCATTGCTCCTAATGGCGCATTAAAAATTTAATTGCTTTTTTAAAATTAGCTAGCATTCTCTGAGCTTGCATTTGTGTTTGGCACCAACTGGTATATCGCTAGTAGGAACATATACTATGTTGGGGCAGAATACAGTTGGTGGATTTGTTTTAGACTCCGAAATGTGGTGTTGTGGAAAAAAGAAACTTTAATAATTATCATAGTGAAGCTGGAATTGAAAAACACAAGCAAAGTGTCTTTAAAAGCTTTTATTCTTGCCAAGAAGGTAAATTCGGACATGCAGGTTGTGCAGTCAGAAAAGACAAAGTGGAAGCCTCACACTTGTTCTAATCAATAGCACAAAAACACAATAACAAACTCCTTAGCTGGTGTTATCTGCAGCTGTCCCACCTTAAAGTTTCCGAGAACTTGTTCAAGGCTACAGACAACGAACACACTAGTTCTTTTAAGAAAAGTATCAAAGGTTATACAAACTTTTAGTTTGTATTCGTTAGTTCATGTTTTCCTTTGTTTGGCTTTTCTGCTACTTATGAGTTGCTATTGAGATTCATTTGTCATCACAGGTGTTCGTTATTTATTACCCTTGTTTTCCTTTGTATATAAGTATTTAGTTCTCTCTGTTGGTTCTCGTCAACGCATACGCTGAGTTTGGTTATTTCTTGCCCATGTTAATAAAGCCTGTTGATCATATTTCGTCTTTCATCTTGTTCCTGTTTAACCCCGCTTTGCCAAGAGTGACAGTTACGTTCACACACAGTTCATTTATGAACAGGAGTGATAACCGAACTGACAGTCTTAAATTGTTCATGCATATCTTGCATGCATTGCATTGTTTTATGTAGAGTTCTGTGAGATATGAGCTTTGTTTCATCTGAATTCACTATGGAATTCACTGATCCATTCACTACCTTCCACCAAAAGCTGAGTTTTGTGGTCTGTTCGTGACCCAAATACATGCTATGCTCAGTTAAAAAGAAGAATAATTCAAAGCTGCTTTTGGTTATTTAAGATTTGATGGATGAACTTGTACCTTGATTGGACTCATTATAAACTATTAAATAGTTAAATAGAAATAACTATTTCGGTGTTATGTCACCATCTTTAATAATTCCTTTAGTTACTGTCATTGGTAACACTTTACAATAAGGTTGTATTAGTTAACATTAGTTAATGCATTAGTTAACATGAATTAACCATGAACAACACCTCTGTTCAGCATTTGTTAATCTTTGTTAATGTTAGGTAATAAAAATCCAGCTGTTCATGGTTTGTTCATGTTAGTTCACAGTGCATTAACTAATGTTAACAAGATTTTAATAATGCATTAGTAAATGTTGAAATTAACATTAACAAAGATAAATAAATGCTTTATAAGTGCAGTTCACTATTAGTTCATGTTAACTAATGTAGTTAACTAATGAAACCTTATTGTAAAGTGTTACCCTGTCATTCTGGTTATAGGTGTTATTTACAGCTAATGATTACTTCTTAATGCAGACATTGTTCGATCCACTCATGTAAGCTGTTTTATGAAAGTGAGAAAGACTGTATCCAACAAGACAATCTATTGAACTGATGTTCAATTTGACATATTTTCCCTAAAATTATTGATTTAAATGACAAAAAAGTAGTGTAAACCATTTTTGCATGTTATTGTGAGTCATAGGGTTTAAGTTTTGCCCATACTTTAGTGGTTATATAATCGTTATTGCAAGACAACTGTAAAGTCACATATATCAGCATTTTAAACTACTTAAATATGACCCAGATTATGGTAACAGTGTTGTAACAATTACATTTTCAGATCAGTTGATGTATTTCATCTATTTTTTGTGGGGAAAGAACTATGCACTGTGCTTCTGTAACTGCCTTCAATTGCATAAAAAAATCTTTATTCACATTTTGATGTGCTCAGCATGTCAGAAAATAAGTGTTCAGACCCTGTTCTTTGAATATCTGATGATTGCTCTTTAAAGGACAAGCTGTCCTTGTGATTATTCAGGCTTCCCATGTTCCCTTACTGTGTCCTCACACCATGGTGTCTTTTACTCTGTAGGCAGTGCACTCAATGCCCTCTTGCTGTGAAAACAGGCTATTTGAAAGGATGCCTGTATGATGTGCTCTTGTATTTCTCTTTGCTCTGCAGACTAACAGTCTGTCTCTAAAGTAGAGTGATGCACAGACCGCCTCACATGGGCGGCACTCACACTTGACCTGCACACCCTCGACTCAATCAGAAAATTCATGAGCCTTGTCCACTCCATCAAAAACTATTAGGGCAACACTCCAGTGGCTAATGGCCTGTCATCATTGTCACTAGCTACACTAAGTCACTCATCTATAGAAAAAAAATCATATCTGAAGTGAAATCTCAGAGCGAAATTGCTGTCTGGCACTCACAATTAGAAAAGGATTGGCCAGTTGTCCTTATGCTTAATATGATACATCTGCTAATCGACAGCTTTTGTCTAAGCACATCTGAAACCTTTGAGTTGTTATTCACTAAAATCCTCAGGGGAGTGAACCGGTAACCGTTCCACGTAAGTGGAAGAGTTAGCTTGACCTTGAAAGCACTTTATATTAAACGGCCAATGGAAATGAGTGTCTGAATGTCAGATTTCAGCACAAGGGCAGCTGTGGGTGTCGGACTGAATGAGACAGAACTACAGCTGAGTCTGTGAGTGGGAGATGCGGTAATGTGCTGGACGGATGATTTTGAGCACGATTGAGCAAATTGCGGTTTCCACATGACTGTGATGAGCACTTCCCTTTTCCTTTTAGAGGGAGCTAAATCCTTTTTTAATATTTTCATTCATATTTTTTAATATTACTTTCATTCAAAGATGTCTCCTACTCTCACCATCTTATGCTGCATTTATTTGGTCAAAAATATAAATTGTAATATTGTGAAATATTTTTATATATTTTTAATTTTTAATTTATTGCAATTATGTATTATTCCTAAAATAATTACTCTAGTCTTCAGTGTCACATGATTCCTCAGAAATCATTCTAATATGCTGATTTGGAAACATTTCTTCTTATCAATGTTGAAAACAGATACATTTTCAGGATTCCTTAATGAATTCAATAGTAAGTTCAAAGAACAGCATTTATTTAAAAAATATTTATTTACCGTCATTTGATCAATTAAAAAAAAAAAACTAAAATCTTACTGACCCCAAACTTTTGAACAGTAGAATGTTACGTTATGTATTGTATTTTTAAATGATACATGTTTGTAATATTTAACATTTTTAATAGCCTACATATTTATGCTAATCTAGCTAGTGTGTATTACATTTTTTTTAATATATGGAAAATGGCAAATATAAGGCAATATTAAGGAGAAGAAGTGGTAACAGTAAACAATTGTGCAAAATGGCAGTAGCCACAATGGCAGTGGTGTAGACATTTTGTTCATTGTATGTAGGCTCCATGCAGAAATGCAAAGGTCTAT
Source organism: Rhinogobio ventralis (assembly GCA_039654625.1). NCBI lineage: Eukaryota > Metazoa > Chordata > Actinopteri > Cypriniformes > Gobionidae > Rhinogobio > Rhinogobio ventralis. The sequence goes on along the minus strand of CM077198.1, from coordinate 23,141,527 downwards.
AATGGTGATTTAATAATATAATTATATAACCCATGACTGTGTTAAATGGATTAGATAAACAAATGGCAAGATGTGCAGAAGAGAATCAGTCTTGTTCTCAAGCCAATCAGTCTCCATTTCTTCAAATGAGCCATTGGGCGGAAAGATGGTGCACAGGAGTGCATCATGCAGCTGCCCTGGAGACAGATCAACTTCATAATTGAATGCCCTCTCGCGTTGGACTCCAGGGTTGGAGGTATGCCGCCATGCAATTGCAGTTTATGTTCTGCTTCTCTTCTCATGTTGACAGAGTAGTTTATTGCATCCATAAGAAAGTCTTCATTTGAGGCTGGTGTCCTCCCCTTACAGAGATGAGGAACTTCAATTAGGCGGAAGCGGAATGTGATTTACACAGACCTTGACTTGGTAATCCATTTAATTTTCCCTCACATTAACTTTTAAATGCTGAAACACCCTGAGCCGTGTCACTCTATTTGTCAATAAATGCTCAGAGCAGCAGAGACAGATGAAGGCCTGAAGCGGTGAGATGCTGGTTTGAATGAACGGCCACAGTTGGAACAATTTTGGACTGCACATTACAATCCCTCTCTTTTGTTTACTGAAGATGATTATGCACCTTACATGTTCAAACAGAGTCAATTACTGTTTTCTCTTAGCATGCTGTCATATTAATTTGAGTCTCTAAATACAGTGTTCATAATGGGGTCATCTGAACCAAGTGATTTGAACTGTTCAGTAGGGAATGAGTCACCCGCTAGAATGAAAGAGCCTCAGCTTGTTCTCATGTTGTTTCACAGGAGTAATGGAGAAAGAGAGAGAGGAACTGGCTCAAAGGCAAGTGGCATTCTTCCCCTTCTCCATTGTTTGTGGTTTGGGATTTCAAAGTGTTTTATCAGCACAAGGCAAAGCGCTTGTATGAAATTTGCTGCACAGGCTGTGAGATTGGTGGTGGAAATGCTACATTCTTCTTAGATAGCCTATGTGTGGCTAACGGGCATGCGTTTCCACCAGCTTTGACTTACAAGCAATGTACTCCGTTATTTCAATGAAAAAGCCTATTGATTGGAATCTTAAGGGGCTTCAGTCTCGGAAAAGGGTTTTCATGTTATTTGTCTATTTGACAACCCGTTTATAAAACTCTTTAAAGTGAGAATTTTCAGTGTTACTTAAAGTGCTGAACCAAGGACTGTACCTATAAACCGAGATTTATTTCTGTCTGTTTAATTAGAAGCTGTAAATGAATGAAGAGTGTTGACCGAGGGTTATAAAAATGTTTGTCACCTGTAAAAAAAATATGATTTGTTTTCCTCCACTTCTGCTGCATTTTTAGTTCTTCTTCTTCTGAAAACGTCACTTTAGAACTAGTAATGAAGGAACTTTGAGTCGATTCATTGAAACTTATTGTATTATGTAGAGTAGAGTAATATGAGAGAGATAAATACTAAGCGAGTGCATTACCTGCATCTAGATGATATTCTTCTGGTCAATCTTATATTCATAATCACAAAATCAGGTTGAATGTCCGCTGAGTTTGTCATTTTAACATTTAAGGGGATTTCCCATGACAGTGCTAGTCAATGCATTTGTAAGTCGCATCTAAAGCTGGGCATACACTGTGCAGATACTGGGAGAATATCGCACGGCTGGAAAAGGCTCTCAGCCAATTAGATTCATGAACCAGAAAGAACTTTTGTTCTTTTAAGGTATATTTATAAAATATACTCTTCATTCATAAAATTTAGTGGGTATGGCTAAAAGTTACTTTTTTGAACCCTGCGTACATCAGTCTTATAGACTGTAGCCATATGGCTTGGAAGAGTTTGGGATTGTATGTAAGGTTTTTGTAGGAGCAGGTTCAGAGTTTGTCAAGCTGAAAGGCCTTAGACAAATAGATATCGAGTGTACATGGAGCAGAGGCTCAGCAGGTGACAGGTAGGAAAACCCTGCCAACCTTGTGCTCTTTGGGAGACTGATGATGACTGAGCACTTGAGAGAGTGCCTAAGTCGCCAGAACTTTGGGAAAAAGAATAGTGTGCGGAATATACTACTTCTCCTCTGATCACATGCTTTAGATATATAACCACTACTGAATTCAGATACATGAATGAGATGATTCCTCCTCTGGCTTTTGTCTGATGTTCAGTGGTGGAGGAAGTAATGAATCTCAGTACTTAAGTAATAGTACAAATAACCAGAGACATATTTACTTTAGTAAAAGTAGAAGTACCACAATGACAACCCTACTTAAGTAAAAAGTAAAAAGTACCTGATTTTAAATGTACTTTAAGTATTAAAAGTAAAAGTACTTGCATAACAATGTATTCTCTTAATGTCTATATTCTAATAAATAAATAAAAAACATTATGGGCTGTGGCATTTAAATTAAGTTAGTTTTGGGTTAATGTAATTGTGCTTACCATCTGTGGCCCAGTTTACATTCTGACTTACAATTCTGGTTATCTATCAGGGTGATCTGCAGAGTTAAATATCATTATTCTGAAGCAATATTCTCACCAGTGTTCAATCAGCTTTGACGTATTTAAATCTGCATATTTATTATATTTTTACCTTTTATAAGGGCATTTTTCCCCTAATCTTATTAAATATAGGCTATGCTTCAGCTTTCCTTTTATATTCTTAAATTTGATCAATAAATTAAATTAGAATAAGACACTATAGGGCTGTTACCAATCAAATTAAATAATGTAGACTGAAAAATTACAACTGAATTAAATAATGTTATGAGATTGTTTTAAATATTATTTTGAATACAAATAAGAAAAGTTGGAAAGAATGTTTAAACATGAAACTAAACTGCCAGTAGGTGGCGCAGTGACCGTCTGAATGAGTGAGTCATTGAGTCGATTCGTTCAAACGGCTGATTCATTCATGAATAAGGCAGTCGTTTATGAACAGGTCATTGAATCTTTGATTCAACCGATTCATTCAAACGCTGAATCATTCACTAACACACTGTTGCTGTGAGATGCGTTATGGTTCTGATGTGATCTTGGAAATATTTTCGCTGCTGAAACAGAACAAAAACAGTCAATATTGCATCTAAAATGTAAGTGACTTGATGTTAATTAATTGTTTATGGAACTGTCATATGAAATCAGTGTCACATTTTCAGTCGTGATGGTATTCGGGAAAACAGCACTCTTGGCTGTGTGATGTTTTTTTTAACTGTATTAACGTTATATGTTATAAATATAAAAACACCACATTTTGAATTTTTACTGCAGTGAGTTTCTCTGTGTAAGCGGCGCTCATTTGTTGTGATTTCTCCTCGAGAGGCTGCGCGAGCCTCAACAGCGCAACCTTGTTACAGTCAGTTCATTACATATGTATAATATTATATATTATTATCCACTATCGATCACCACTTACACTAAATTAATGCAGAATCATTCTTGCATTTCGGTGATTCCCTAGTTATTTTTGTTATTGATGTTTTAATCAGGTCCTTGTTGCCCGGTCGGGCACGTAAAATTCTCTTTCACTTGCCCCTTTAAAAAATCCACTTGTCCCGGACAAGCGGACACGCCTTAATGTCGAGCCCTGCAACTGATCAGTAAATGTAACGGAACGTTGTAGAAATGTAGTGGAGTAGAAAGTATAATAATTGCTGCAAAATGTAACAAAGTAAAAGTCAAAAATATGCACTATTGATTCTACTTAAGTAAAGTACAGATACGTAAAGAAATGTACTTAAGTACCGAAGTATTTATACGTCGTTACATTCCACCATTGCTGATGTTTGATCTCATCATCTTCATTCTTTTGTGCAGTTGAAGATGGTATGTAAGGGTTTTTTATTCCTTTGCTCTCCTTTCAAGTGTCATCAAGGCATCTTGTTAATTTTTCACTCTTGCAGGAGTCTGAATAAATGATTTGGTTTCTCACACCCATATGTCAACAACAGTACAGATATAACTTTGTAAAGTTGCGTCTTAAAATCAATACCTAGATTGAATTGTTTTTCTTGTCCTTTGAATTTTATTGTTCAAGGTAAATTTCATTATTCAAGGAATTATTCAATATTGTTGTTCCAAACTTGTATGTTTTTTCCCCATTGGAAATGTATTCATACAACAAGAGTTCATAATGTCTATCATCAAAGTGGCATAAACATAGTCCATGTTTTTGCCCCCATTTTTCATGGGCTGAACTCAAAGATCTAAGACTTTTTTTATGTACACAAAAGGCCTATTTCTCTCAAATATTGTTCACAAATCTGTTTAAATCTGTGTTAAGCCGGGTACACACTGTGCAATTTACACTCACCTAAAGGATTATTAGGAACACCTGTTCAATTTCTCATTAATGCAATTATCTAATCATCCAATCACATGGCAGTTGCTTCAATGCATTTAGGGATGTGGTCCTGGTCAAGACAATCTCCTGAACTCCAAACTGAATGTCAGAATGGGAAAGAAAGGTGATTTAAGCAATTTTGAGCGTGGCATGGTTGTTGGTGCCAGACGGGCCGGTCTGAGTATTTCACAATCTGCTCAGTTACTGGGATTTTCACGCACAACCATTTCTAGAGTTTACAAAGAATATTGTGAAAAGGGAAAAACATCCAATATGCAGCAGTCCTGTGGGCGAAAATGTCTTGTTGATGCTAGAGGCCAGAGGAGAATGGGCCGACTGATTCAAGCTGATAGAAGAGCAACTTTGACTGAAATAACCACTCGTTACAACCGAGGTATGCAGCAAAGCATTTGTGAAGCCACAACACGCACAACCTTGAGGCGGATGGGCTACAACAGCAGAAGACCCCACCGGGTACCACTCATCTCCACTACAAATAGGAAAAAGAGGCTACAATTTGCACGAGCTCACCAAAATTGGACAGTTAAAGACTGGAAAAATGTTGCCTGGTCTGATGAGTCTCGATTTCTGTTGAGACATTCAGATGGTAGAGTCAGAATTTGGCGTAAACAGAATGAGAACATGGATCCATCATGCCTTGTTACCACTGTGCAGGCTGGTGGTGGTGGTGTAATGGTGTGGGGGATGTTTTCTTGGCACACTTTAGGCCCCTTAGTGCCAATTGGGCATCGTTTAAATGCCACGGCCTACCTGAGCATTGTTTCTGACCATGTCCATCCCTTTATGACCACCATGTACCCATCCTCTGATGGCTACTTCCAGCAGGATAATGCACCATGTCACAAAGCTCGAATCATTTCAAATTGGTTTCTTGAACATGACAATGAGTTCACTGTACTAAAATGGCCCCCACAGTCACCAGATCTCAACCCAATAGAGCATCTTTGGGATGTGGTGGAACGGGAGCTTCGTGCCCTGGATGTGCATCCCACAAATCTCCATCAACTGCACGATGCTATCCTATCAATATGGGCCAACATTTCTAAAGAATGCTTTCAGCACCTTGTTGAATCAATGCCACGTAGAATTAAGGCAGTTCTGAAGGCGAAAGGGGGTCAAACACAGTATTAGTATGGTGTTCCTAATAATCCTTTAGGTGAGTGTATAATAGTCCTTTACGATTGTTTCTTGTCAGACTGTACGAGCATGATCCCCTCTGTAAGCCATGTCACACTATAAGATCTAAGTTGTCATTAATGTCAGACTGTACGATAGTTGAGGCGCGCTAAAACGGACGCACGCAAGAAAACTCGTCCGTAGTTTTATATCATCAATGAATGGCGCGTTCAGTGATGGTGAGCTGCATTACACGCGGGATTGAAATGGTGGCTACAAAGAAATCTCTAGCGCTCATTTTGATCATGGTTTGTCTTGAAAAATGAAGATAATTTGACGGTTGTCTTAGGAGAAGTCACACTGCGGGACTGTGCGCCAAATCTTCTGACACTGCCAGAATTTTGTCTGAAGTATAATTTGATCGCAGCGATCATTAATCGGCTGCCGGGGAACATGTCAAACTAATGATCAAAGACTTCAGATTTTAGCCTAGGATCAGAGAAATCTTTTAGGATTTGCAAAATTTCTCTCAGATGGCCAAATCGTGGCCAAAATCGTACAGTGTGTACCCGGGTTTAGTGAGCACTTCTCCTTTGCTAAGATAATCCATCCACCTCACAGGTATGGCATATCAAGATGCTGATTAGACAGCATGATTATTGCACAGGTGTGCCTTAGGCTGGCTACAATAAAAGGCCACTATCAAATGTGCATTTTATCACACAGCACAGTTTTGAGGGAGTGTGCAATTGGCATGCTGACTGCAGGAATGTCCACCAGAGCTGTTGCCCGTGAATTTAATGTTCATTTCTCTACCATAAGCCGTCACCAAAGGCGTTTCAGAGAATTTGGCAGTACATCCAAACGGCCTCACAACTGCAGACCACGTGTAACCACACCAGCCCAGGACCTCCACATCCAGCATCTTCACCTCCAAGATCGTCTGAGACCAGCCACCCGGACAGCTGCTGTAACAATCGGTTTGCATAACCAAAGAATTTCTGCACAAACTATCAGAAACCGTCTCAGGGAAGCTCATCTGCATGCTCGTTGACCTCATCAGGGTCTCGACCTGACTGCAGTTAGTCGCTGTAACCGACTTGAGTGGGCAAATGCTCACATTCGTTTTACTGTACAGGGCAGATGGCACACAGTGTGTATGGTTATGTGGGTGAGCGGTTTGCTAAAGTCAACGTTGTGGATCGAGTGGCCCATGGTGGCGGTGGGGTTATGGTATCGGCAGGCGTATGTTATGGACAACGAACACAGGTGCATTTTACTGATGGCATTTTGAATGCACAGAGATACAGTGACAAGATCCTGAGGCCCATTTTTGTGCCATTCATCCACGACCATCACCTCATGTTGCAGCATGATAATGCACGGCCCCATGTTGCAAGGATCTGTACACAATTCCTGGAAGCTGAAAACATCCCAGTTCTTGCATGGCCAGCATATTCACTGGACATGTCACTCATTGAGCATGTTTGGGATGCTCTGGATCGGCGTATATGACAGCGTGTTCCAGTTCCTGCCAATATCCAGCAACTTCGCACAGCCATTGAAGAGGAGTGGACCAACATTCCACAGGCCACAATCAACAACCTGATCAACTCTATGCGAAGGAGATGTGTTGCACTGCGTGAGGCACCAGGTCACACCAGATATTGACTGGTTTTCGGTTTTATTTCTTTTTCAATTTTCATAAAATTTTAGTAATTAAACTATAGGGATGTTCATTTCGAGTTTTTTTTCTGAAGCTTGTTCCGACAACTGAAGCTTGTCAGCCAATCATTAACCTTAAACCAACAATATTTGTTGCGGCAAACTGCCCGTCACCCCGCCTTCCCTCATTAGTACCAGGTGGAACTAATCCGCAATCTGTTGCGCGTGCCCTGGGCCTAAGGCAACGCATACGCACTGTTGCTATTGTTGATGTGCACCGGGAGCTGACGCTTCGGCAGACAGCAGCGCTGGCTCAAAGAAATATTATGAGTATTAGAGCTTGATGTCAGTTTCAAACCCTGTGCAGGAGCAGGTACTCACCAAAGAACTCTGAAGTGACAGCCGGTAAGCTCTGAAGCTCTGTTGGTTAAGAAACGCTGTAATTTGTCATGCTTGCTACAGTAGTTACTGCTACCAGAGTGTGAATGTAGCATTCAATGATGCTCTGTAAATCGCGCCATTGGTTTGAGTAGCATATCTTAAATTCACAAGGTGTTTATTTCTGTAGTTAAAATATGTCTTTGTATATGTTTAATGATTAGGATTTGTTAATATTTTCTTGAATTTTATTTACTTAAGTTTGCTTAATTTGCCTGGTTCAATTTGGTAATTCATGATTTGGATAGTTGTTTAAATACTTTAAATACTATAAAATATTGATTAAAATCCATCTGATATAAATAACTTAAGTGATTTGACTATATAATTAATTTGGATTGTTTAATTATTAAAATAGCAATTAATTGATAAATATGGTTGAAAGCACAGGTTATTTCATAGTCTTTGTAGTTAGAATCCAGTCAGTTAAACTATACAAATGTGTAAAAGCTATTAAAATGTTTTTATTCTGTTCTTTAAATGTAAATTGAATGACATTGAATGTAATTTATTGTTATTGGGCTGTGTAATATCTACCAGCTTAAAATTAATGTGTAATATTTACCAACTCAGACCTATGTGCAATATAGTGTAGGCTTGGTGAAATATTCATGTTTTCAATGGTTCATTAACTTAAAGGAACACTCCACTTTTTTTGAAAATAGGCTCATTTTCTAACTCCCCTAGAGTTAAACAGCTGAGTTTTACTGTTTTCAAATCCATTCAGCTGATCTCCGGGTCTGACAGTAGAACTTTTAGCATAGCTTAGCATAGATCATTGAATCTGATTAGACCATTTGCATCTCGCTCAATGACCAAAGACTTTCGATATTTTTCCTATTTAAAACTTGACTCTTCTGTAGTTACATCGTGTACTAAGACCGACGGAAAATGAAAAGTTGCGATTTTCTAGACCAATATGGCTAGGAACTATACTCTCATTCCAGTTGGCCAGTCTGGCATTGCTAAATTGAAATGCAGCCCTACTCATTATCAAAATAAAATACAGTCCAGTTACACTGCTCAATTTAAATAGTTTGTATTACAGTCTGTGCTGTTCAGCGTGAGCACCACCCCACTGTGGTGTTACACCAACCACATTTCAGTGCATGTGAAGGATGATGTTTTACGTCCATATTGGAATGAGAGTGAAGTACAAAGCCTAGTAGGCCTATACATAGGCTAATAAATGTTACATGAACCCAATGCCGGTTCCTGTCTCAGTTTTGCTTTCAATTAATTTGTTTTGGCTTGACGTTTATATACTTATATTTTTTATTCTTGTTCTGAATAACGTTACATTGAAAGGATTTATTGTGGAGAGAGGGGAACTAAAATAGCCTGTATCTAAGTTTATAGTGTGTATTACGTTTGTAAACATTTCACTTTATTTACCAACATACATTATTTCTGAATTTAATAATAAACTTAATAGACTTATGTTTTTTTTTCTTTCAAAAACTCAATTTAACATGTAGCGGTTTTTTTTTTTTTTTTTTACACCATGCAGCAAATGTTTTCAAAATACCATGAGAATTTTTAAAAAAAACATTTAACCGATAGTATTAATTGGTCACAATTTTTACTGTCGGTTAACGGTTAACCAGTTAATTGTGAGCATCCCTAAATTAAACAGATTATAAATATAATTTATCACTAGAAAAAAAATGTAATATCCTGATAAACATGAAAGTATTAATACAATAATTTAAGATATTTCTTCTTATAGAATCTTTTAGCATAAAGGGGTCTTTAAAATTGAGTTAAGAATTCTTGGGTTCTATACAGAACCCCATTGAACCTTTTTTCTAAGAGTGTACTTGTGTGTTATATATATTTGAAGCCATACAATAGATATATAATACTACAAACTACCATTGTATGACAAAGAGCTTTGTGAAGAAATGTCTCCTGTTTTGTCTCACAGATGAACAGCATGTAGGTTTGTAGTGACATGACAGAGCGTTAATGATGAATGTACACTTTTGGATAGATTCTTTCTTAAAGATACACTATGTATTTTTTCGCCGATAGGGGTCGCTAACCTCTTCAAAACAATAACAAAGGTGTAGATTGACGCAGTGAATGAGCATTGAATCATGGAACTTGTCGTCATACCAATGGATCTAATGTTTATGGGGAAATAATGTTTATGGATGAGTGAATGCATTCATGTTTTTTAACATGTCTGTGGTATGAAGCAGGGTGCGATTTACTAATAAGAGACAGATATCAGCGCCACACGCAAGAAATGAGGACATTTCATTCTACCGAACTACAAGTGCTGAATTATATACTCATACGGGTCAGTTTATTTGACAAGTTAAAATTGTGAGGAAATGCAATGCTGTTTCACTTGGTCTAAACTGCATTTGAGTGTGTTGAAAGTTATAATGTTATTCTGTGTGTTAGTTTGTTGGCTGTATGAGACTAGCAGTGAGCTACATAACACTGGCCTAGTGATTTTTTTTATATTTTACTGCAAAAATCTTACATATTACACCTTTAAGTGTAAGTATCGATAAGCACATCCCCCTATGGTGGTCCTGAATTTCTACAGTGTTTACAGCTGATATTATTTTGCCTGAGGTGGAAAATATGATTTCTTGAAAGTTCAGGCAAAAAATTTAAGTTTCTCAAATGATTCTTCAACAGTATTTAATTAGAGATAATGCAGTCATCCAGTCATATAAATATAAACCCCAACATGGTGTTCTGTAAAGCAAAGGAGTCTTGATTTTAACTCTGAATGTAGCAAGTGGCCAATTAGAATGAGGTATTCCGGAGATAAGCAAGTATAGACCATTTGTTCCTCTCCAATCACTTTATAGCATTACATGTCTTGAAATTTTTGAAACACCTTTATTTTATCTTACCTTTGCCTTGGGGGTATAGAGTTATTTGAGTATGAATTCAGTTTTGCCGATTGAAGATATCAGCTCATTATGAGAGAAGTTGGTCCATGTGTGCTGTCATATGGTCCAAAGCCTCCAGATGGATGAGGACAGACCAATTGTACCCCTTAACTTCCTTCCTAGCAAAAAAAAAAAAAAAACTGTCTAAACATAGATGATTTATGGCTTCTTTAAAGTAGTTATATAGCACTCATGGCTTTGATTTCCACACAGTACTGAGATCATTTCTTCTTATAGTAGAAGTACTGTGTTTGCTATACAAGATGTAATATATAATGCAATGAAAATAACTCCCACTTAAGATACCCTTTTAAAGTTTATCCATATCTTACTGTTTGGATTATGCTTGAGTTTAATTATTTATCAAAAGGTTTCGACATGGTCTCCCACTTTAACAAACATTTTTCTTGCATGTGTTGGTATGGTTTGTTTATCTCCCAAAAGGCATTATTGACTAGTCCTAGATCAATATTACCCAGAATATGAGCATGATGTATTCCCATCGACCTGAAAGAAAGAACAATCTCACAGAGTCGACCAAAACTCCATTAGAGAAAAAGAAAGTGTGATTACAGGCCTGATAATGGGGCTGTATACACATTGAAGTGCATCACTTTCCCCATATCTATTGGGTTTGGATGTGGAAAGTAGCGTCCGTCAGCCTCGCTGTTCCATCAAGACCATCATGGCACAAATCCACAGAGGAACTGAGGCTGTTTTTTTTTCCTGCTGGAACTCAGTTGATGGGCTCTTTCTGCGGAGATGTGAGGAAATGTACAGCTCTGAGATGTGCCTTTTCTTAATGGGGGAACTTGGAAGCACTTGCAGTTATTCATAACATGTACTAGTACAATTAGTGCATGGAAAAAATATGCAAATAAAGTAACCGTGTACCTTTCCTTGAATATTCAAATGAGGTAAGATGCGTATAAAATTGCAAAAGGATATGTTGTGCATACTGTTTATGACACTTTCATTTGATTGTAGGAAGGTGTCGATTAAATAAAATGTTGTTTGTTGTATTGGTGTCACCAAGACACTGCTGTTAAAATCTTATTATATTAAACACTCATGTTTGTGGTAAGCAGATTTCAAGATGTAACATCTAAAGTTGTAATAACATGAAGTCGCATCATAATTATTCTTTAAAGCCACGATTGTGTTTCATAGCTTTCGGATGGAGGATATCAACATGACCAGATTGATTATCGTTCTCTGCATGCTTTACTTGGTGTTGATGATGGAAATGATGACTATCATATCATTATCCTCTCCAATATGGAGACATCAGAGCTTGTAAAGGTTGAGCAAATCTGTGATGGTAAAGCTAGTCCTCTAATCTTTCATTACCCGGCTCTGCTGAGCTTTTCATGTTTTTCTCTTTGCGCGTGCAGTGTAGCGTAGCGGCCTGGGTACGCTGGGGCCCAATGTAAATCTGTATCCTGCCAAGATGGTTCCATACTGCGGGAGAAGTGTACATAAGTCGAGGGAGGTCACACCTCAGGCTTGTTTACTTACTTAACCCCATCTGGTGAGGCTCCATTTCTGCATGCAGAACATGAACTGGCACTGTATGCATGTAGTGGAGGAGGTTATAAAGAGATAGTTACTGAGAAATCTTTTAAAGACTAAGTGTGGATGTGTGTTTGAGTGTGACTGAGCCAGTAAATGCCTTGGAGTTAATAGATCATTCTCTTTTAGCTTATATGAGATGGGTAATGAGGGTCTTTCTAGCTTCGTGTGGAAACTTTTTGCATTCAAACATGTATGTTAGAATATATATGTAAAGATGTGGGTGTATGGAAATGGAGTGGTACTGTATGTATATGTTTGTTTTGTTCAAATCTTTGACCACTGGTGTAAACACAAAGTAATGTGGGTTGTCTGTTCTTGTGCAGCAGTACTGATGCGGCTAGCTTGACTGCAGAGGTCTCACAGTGGTAAATATGCACATATTTTATTCTCTCTGGAAACTGATAACAAAGAAATAACTTGCCTCCTGAAAATGAACTTGGAATGAGGAAGCAGCTATACCGGGAGGGAATTCTCCACCATTTTCTTTTTAGAGACCTTAGGCTTAAGACAGATAAAAAAACCTTTTTGCACCATAAATAGCTCAGACTTTTTGTGAAATGTCATTCGTTCCCAAGTTTATAATGTAAAATGCTACAATATGGCATATTAACGCCACCCTCAAAATCAGTACTGGACCTCTGCCCTATAATATTCTAATCCATTCTTTCTGCCTTGAATGCTCTCATTTCCACCATGTTTCAGTTCATTAGCTGCTTAAGCTTTTAATGAATTGATTCCAGTGTGCCAGTGGCTAGTTAAAACAAAGTTCCTCAGAACGAGCGAGACTGCGGTGTAAAAGGGAAGACTCATGTTTGTTGTAATGAGTAAGACATCCATTGTGTGTATCAGCACTTTGAAAAATCCCCTCTGTTAGGAGCAGCCTCCTCTGACAAAGACAGGAAATGAGTGTATAAGAGGTTGCACGGTGATTAAGTGTGGATCGTGGAGAGCTGCCTCGCTCTGCTGAGAGGCAGATGGTAACCTTGGGGACGCTGACGTGGCTTTGTGTAAGTGAGAGTGGCAGGAGGCACTTCTCGAGCTGCACTGCCTGTTCCACCAACCTGTCTCCGTTTTTTATTTTTCAGTTTCTGTATGTATCTTTCACTGACATAAATGCACACTCTAACCTATCTGTGTTTCTCTCTGTGGCTGGCTGATGGGCAAACATTATGTGCTCTTACTTGTTGGTTCTTTAATTACATTACCCTCTGCTATTATCTATATACCCTATTATCTGCAAATAGGGTGACATCCATTAGAGCCATTCAGGTCAAACTGGTGCATCACCTATAAGTGACAGCCTTTTGGCTACTTATACAACTAGTCTGACCTGAGGAAGATTGCTCTTTTATCCTTGCACTTCCCAAGGTTTTTCCCTTAGCATTCAAGGTGTTGAGTATAAGCCTGGCTCCCTTTAAACCCCGTTTGTGACAATCTAAACTGTAAATAAAGCTTATTTGATTCGATTTGACCCACCATCGAAAAGCATTTCATGCTCCTGAAGCCATGTTGAAATTTATCTGAATGAACGTTCCCGATTCCTAGCGACAAAATGGTTCATTATCAGGGCGCAAAGGGAGTGACAGAGGAGCTAACATGGTGAATGATGGATTAGTTTCTGTGGTAAATGCACTTCTGCATGGTGCCCTACTTAAAGTGACAAGAGCTCTGTTTGTGTAGTTCGGGACTAAACGCTGTTGGCCCTTTGCGGCACAGTTTGGTGCAGGCCGGTACACAGCCTGAGTGTTTTTCACTCTAGTTACTCGCTCTCTGTCGTACTGTCTCCATCTCTTTAACCTTCTCCAAGTTTCACTACCAGGCCACCCGAGACTTCTTGTTGGTGAGAATGCTCGATTCAGCCGGCTGAATGCTTAGGGATGGAGCGGAGGCGAACGGGACACTCTGGAGTCCTTAAGTTATCTTCCTTCAAGAATTTAGCACTTGTTTGTCGTTTAACTTTAAAGGAATAGTTTCTGTGAATATTTAACTTTAAAGGAATAGTTTCTGTCATCATGTCCTCACCCTCATGTCTTTCAAACCTGTATACCACGTTTCCACCAAAATTACCCGGAACAATTTGTCCCAGGAACTTTTTCTCCCCCAGACCTGTTGCTCTCTGCGTTTCTAAGTACCATGAAGATTAGGCAAATTAGTCCGGTGACGTAGGACTGCGCGAGACTTTTCAGTTCCCACTGGATTTCGTCCTCCACATATAAGCTTAATAAAGCCTGAAACTCGTCTACAGTCCATCTGTGGTATTTTTTTTAAACGCCATTGTTGATTTGAATAACAAACAACTCTTACTGCACACATCGCAATAAACTTTTAAAAATGGTGAAATAAAATGCTGCGTGAAGTCAACCAATCAAAATGCTGTGTGAACTCAACCAATCAGCATGTTCAGCACCCAAGTCCCACCCCCGAATGTTCCTGAACTTTGAAAAAGTACTACCTCACAAGCAGGGACTTTCTGAGGGGGACATTTTTACCCGGAACTTCAATTAGACCCTGGTCCCTGCGGTCAAAACACACATACTACCACCCCAAAGTCCCTAGTTCCAGGGGAAAGTTCCTGTGGTCGAAACACGGCTTATGATTGTCTTTATTTATTTATGACTTTTTGTGAAACAAAAAAAAGATTTTTTAAAGAATGGGGCACAATGTTTTTTTTTGGGTCAGTAGGGTCCTGTGGTTGTTTCAGGTCAACTATCTCTTAAAAAGTGCTAAATTCTTAAATGATAATGATTTAAGGACTCAAAAGTGTCCCTTTCGCCTCCATTGTCTTTGCTTTCATTCAGTTGAAATGAGATCGTTTTGAAACATTGTAAGACATGTTATGAGCATGAGCCATTTGTCAAAATATCTTCTCTTGTGTTTCACAGAATAAAGACATTCATTCAAGTTTGTAATGATGTGAATTTCAATTTTCATTTTTGGGTGAACTGTCCCTTTAAAAGCTACAGTCTCAGATATACCACAGTGCAAATCACACTAAAGACACCAGATACAATTGTACACTGGAGAATGTACAAGAAATCTCAGCATTGTATAACACAAACATATCATAGATTTTCCCCCCTTTTAGATGTTAAAATTAATAGCTTCTTGTTGCTTGTCAGTGAGAAGAGGGAAAGCCCTCAGGAACTCTGGTTCCTGCTCTCATTTGGCCCGTGTTTCTAGAGCCCCTACACATATCAGTTCACTCATACACAGCTAAGTGACACCACAGCCTTGTGTGCATGACAAGAGACAGGGACATTGGGAAACCGAGAGAGACTTTTACTCTCAGCTGAAACTATAATGTAAATTATGAATGAAGGCTATAGCGCTGAAATAGCTGGTCTCATTGCCTAGGCTAGTTACTAACTATCTACTAGCCTCAAATTCAAATTTTATGGCTATGTTTTTAACTTCAGAATTTATGCTCACCTATGTACTTTGCAACTGTTTTGTAGGTGAGCGACACAGCTTTACGTAGCCCTTTTGTAGATGGAGCTATGTCCCTTATCTGCTATTGAAATAGGATTTGTGCCCATCGACACCCTTAAAGCAGGAAAGGCAGAAAAGAGACTTTAGGGATTAAAGAGGAACTCGGCACAGGTGGCAGTCCTCGGGCCTAGCCTACAGCTGTTTATGGCTCGCGAGCACATCCAGGAAGTAATGAAATCTCAGCTTGGCCGGCTATGCTCATTGGCATTCGCTGACCGTCTGGCTAGCTTTCCTGCCATCGGCCATGTGTGAGCTCGGATGGCTGTTTGGAGTTTGTGGACAAAACGTGTTGTCCCCTGATAAGGGAGTCTCCACTGCTTAGCCATTAGCCAGATTAGCACAACTAGGAGGTCTGGTCCACAGCGTCATGTCAAGCTCTGAAGCGGGAAAGCTTGGTATCCCGGGCTAAGTTTCATTTGTGGGACACCGCCTTGGCTTGCGGCCCAGATCTAAGAGCTTCATGTGGAAGCAATGAGAAGCTGTTTGATTTTCTGTTCGCTTTAGTCTCTTATCGTATCTTCTCCCCGGCAGTAAGGTGACGATATGATCCTCTTCTTCCTGTAGGTCCCTGGATACACAAATTGCCAGGTCTTCTCCTCCTCTCCGTTACGCTCCACTAGCTGCTCCTGGGCTCTGGAGAACGCCTCCTCTCCACGCTGCCTCGGACACCAGGAACCTGCCGCCACGTCAATCGCATCCTCACAGCTGGGTAATTAATTTCAAGTGCAAATTGTAGCCATCTTCACTTAAGAGAGGGTGAGAAGAGATCACACTTTTCCCTCCTCTTTAGTCTGTTTATCCACAGTCCTGAGGCTTTCTAGACTGAGCTTGTTTCCACAGACCAGTTTGCCATTGAGGCTCTTCTCAAATCTCCAGGGTGGTGATCAGAGTGGATCAAAAACCTAGATCGGTTTTTGTTCATCCATATTTCAAAGCCAAGTGACTGTAAGAAATATCAGTCATTTTAGAGCTGCCTGCTTGGCTACATGTCACATGTGAATTTTCAAAGGACGCTCTTTAGGAGAAGAGACCTTTGTGACTAAGCCAATAGCCTTTGGTGTCTTTCAAAAATACTTTACCAAGCCCAACATGGGGAACCTCATGAGACTAGCTTTGTAAACAAGACTTTGTGACTTTATGAGTTTACCTGTCTCTTCTTCCACTTTTTGCAAATATCTTTCTCACACTGCTCAGTCTATAGTGAACTTATTAGTTGGGGAATGTTAAAAAGTATAATTGTTTTACTCATAAAAAGTAGCTAATTACATCATTTTCTTTATTTCTGCCTATCAAATGTCTAATGCTCTCAGCGAGTTGAACTAGCAATTTTTTGATCATTTTCACAAAATGTTCATTGCCCCCAGAATATTTTGTTATTTTGTTTTGAATATCTGAACATGCAATAGATCAAAAAAAAAGAATAGACATCTGCTTTTAAACAAACAAAAAACATTTTATTCTAGCTTCATGCATACTTTTTTTAATCATCATTTGAATGTGGTTTAAAAAAAAAGAGAAACATTTTGAGCAAAAAGCTAAGAAAATTGCGTTTTCATCAAAGACTACATTCATATCGGACAATGATGATCAAAACATAGATGGAGTAGCTTGAACTTCGTTCAGTTTTGATTTATATGCTGTTTAATGTTGTTGATTTTGCATATGCATATGATTACATGATATTGCTTGTTTCTGCATCTTCTTTTCATGTTTTGTTCAGGGGATTCTGTACTCGTTCAGAAGATGTGTCATAGCACCCCTACCATATAACCGTGAAAACATGGAAAGCTGGAAAATTCTGTCAATGGCGGGGAAAGCATTTTCTCACAAATGACGGAAATTTCCATCAATAGCGGGGAAAGAGTTAAATTCCATTTAAATTCCTGAAAGTAGAATGAATTGAATTGAGCAAACTAGATTGAATTTGAATGCAAGTAAGTAGAATTTCTGTGTTGAGTAATACATGAAAAGAAAGTTCTTATCTCCAATGGAGAACATAATAGATAAAAGTATGCATAATTGCTTAAATAGAGATTGCTGGAACATCAGTCAGCCACACAATTAAACGGATTTCATAGACACACACTCACAGGCACAAACACACACTAACACACAGTCTTTTTGTGGTAGACCGAAAATCCACATTTGCTCTGTGAGCCCTCATTTTGGTGAGCTGACCTTGCATGAGCTGCGTCAATCACTCTCTATCCAGCCTATGCCAGTAAATCCTTCCTTATCTTGGGCTTAAACTGACGGAGCACACATCTGCACTGCAGGAGACTGTGAGGCTGTACAATAAGCCAGGAACAGAGTGAGATTGACTGAAGCTACTGGAATGATGGAATTGTTTGTTTGTGACTGGCGTATGTTGAAAGTGGATTCGTGCTTGGGGTGTTTACGCAGGAGGGAGCTGAATTGCGCTCAGAAGTATTTTGCATGTTCAGGGCAGATGGGTGGCTAGTTTGAACGCCGGATTCAATTCTGTGCAAGGTATTTCAGTGCAAACTAGTAAAATGTGTCCTGCACAGTTTTTTCAAGTGCATTTGCTCTGTTACCTGACTTGCATTATTACTTTTAGAGATGCACCAGTTGACTGGCCTTAAACCGGAACTGGCCGGTTTCTGATCATGTGTTTGGAGCAAAAAGTGGCCGGTTCTGATTTATGGCTGCTGTTTTTTTTTTTTTTTTTTTTTTCTGGACTTGCACACAAACTGCATTGCAGTAATTTCCCAAAATGTAATTTGTGTGGAAATATTACAAAGTCTGTGCACAGGACATTAACACTGGCCAGAGACGGGACATGCTGAAGATGGACGTAAAGAAGAGAACACCGATTCGCCAGCAGAGCAAATACTGTAACAGGCACAGCAAGCTTGCTTGCACTTTTCGCGATGCTCAAAATATAGTAAGCAAAATATAAATATTGAATTGGGGGTTTATATGAATGTATCTCCGAAGGGAACTGACTGTCTTCAGAAAAGTTCCAATGGCATTTTATTTTCCTTCTACCTCTGTATAAAGTATTGTTTATAAGCGCAGCATTGCTTTATTTACAACGGTACCCAAAGAAACTGCTGCTGTTCTGTATGCGCCACCTACTGTCAGAGAGTGAATTTGCATTTTTTTTATTTAGTCCATCTGCTGTTCTTGTTTTATGCAGGTGTTTTATGATTAGGTGTTTTAAATTAGCATAATTTCACAAAGCTACAGTCAGACCATTCTGTTTTTGCTTTAAATCTTGAAATTATACAATCTAATTTAAATCATAAACAACTGCTTGTTACATGTGTGTAGCATCTTTGTGTGTAGCTCCTCAGTGCGGATGAATCTAATGTTTTGAGGAGTATGTGCAGATGTGTGGCTGTCAGTCACCGCACCGGTGTGGATACTGTACTTCAGAATCAGATTCTATGCCTTAGAAGTATGACCAAAATAAGAATTTTCATCGTAAAATGTCATCTGAACAAGTAACATGTCTGCCACTTTTGTTCAGACCAACAGCGGAAAAAAAAGCATTACAATAAATCGCGCTACCAACGGTGATTAAATCTAACGATCGCTTAGCTCATATCACATCAAACCATGCAAATTATTATTATTGTTATACTTTGTTCTCAAATTGTTAATGTTAACAACATCAGCATTGCGTGACTGTGTATTTAGTGTGTATTAGTGTGACCTGTAGATTTGAATTTCTGTACAGTCTAATCACTTTTGCTTTTGACTACGGGTGAATCTCCAGTTGTCACTGATGATTGTTGATTGGAACTGTCTGGATTACAATCCGCCTTCAAAATGATAAATTTAATTATTTCAGCTGCTGTGAGAAAAGGCTATAAATGATCCGCCACCTGCAGCATCCTCACATGCGATAGTAGTACTACTACTACTACTACTAGCCGGACTACTTCTTACAGAGGTGACGTAGTGACGCAAAGACGAACGGCGGCAAGCTTGAATTTCCCACGGAATCCTACCAGTACTAATCAAATTACTTAAATTTACCGTTGTGAATCGGGCTAAGGTAAGGAGATAGTTTTGAACACTGACTGGTTATGTACTTTCTTTTAAATTTTTAACCAAAAAAAGTTACGGACTGCAGCTTTAAACAAAGAAAAAAATCAGCAACCGGTATCAGAATATATGAAACTGAATTGGCCATGAAAAATAACTAATTACTTTAGTGAAACAGCCACTTAAACAATGGTAGAGTGTGCAAATAAGTGCTGCTATCAGTGAGCACGGCTCACTTTTAATACATCTGTAAAGTTTTCGGGGAAGGTGGAGTTTTGTTATAGCTGTTGAGACCGTTCTGTCTCTGGAGGTAGAGCTGTGTGATTTGAGTCGTATT
The DNA here is from genome assembly GCA_039654625.1 of Rhinogobio ventralis. Taxonomy (NCBI): domain Eukaryota; kingdom Metazoa; phylum Chordata; class Actinopteri; order Cypriniformes; family Gobionidae; genus Rhinogobio; species Rhinogobio ventralis. Next base: position 23,121,640 of record CM077198.1, on the reverse strand, counting down.
GTCCTCCAAGACATTTGAGGGAACAGCTTTGCCTTGAGTCTGCAGTGCACTCAGTGGAACTGTACATGTCACCGTTGGCTGAATGTGTGCTCTGTTTCTTTCTCCCTCTTGCTCTCTTTCTCTCTGTCACTCTGTTATTTGGAATATCATTGGAAACCCCTGTTGTTATAGAACAAATTTCTTGTTACACATGTTTTTTAGGAATGCATGATAATATATTGTTATCAGTCATTACTGGAAATGTTTTATTGTTGTTGATATTGGCCAATATTGGATATGTAATTGCACATTTAGATTATCTTTACTGTAATTAATGCTTTTAGCAAATCTCAAAATTAACATACATTTTCATGTTGCACATGTTTATAATGTTGTGATGCATAAATTAAGTTGCAACATTTTAAAATGACAGATTTTCCTTTTTTGTGTTTTTTTTTTTTTTTTTTTTTTTAGAATTGATTTATACAAAATGGTATATCATTTTAATATCAGCCATTTGTCAGTTATCAGCCATAACTTTTCTTGGCTTATCAATATTGTCCAGAGTTTTAACATTGGTGTATCTCTAATGTTTTTGCTGTATTTCAGCTTTGTAATCAGTTTTTTCCTAGTCTGTCTATTACAACATTATAGTAATAAAATAAATCATGCATATGCAGGGATGCTGAGATACACCGATCAGGCATAACATTATGACAGGTGAAGTGAATAACATAATTATCTCTTCATCACGGCACCTGTTAGCGGGTGGGATATATTTGGCAGCAAGTGAACATTTTGTCCTCAAAGTTGAGGTGTTAGAAGCAGGAAAAATGGGCAAGTGTAAGGATTTGAGCAAGTTTGACAAAACTGCAGCTCTTGTGTGGTGTTCCCAGTCTGCAGTGGTCAGTATCTATCAAAAGTGGTCCAAAGAAGGAACAGTGGTGAACCAGCAACAGGGTCATGGGTGGCCAAGGCATATTGATGCAAGCGGGGAGCAAAGGCTGGTCCAATCAAACAGTCAATCTACTGTAGCTCAAAGAAGTTAATGCTGGTTCTGATAGCAAGACGTCAGAATACACAGTGCATCGCAGTTTGTTGCGTATGGGGCTGCATAGCCGCTGACCAGTCAGGGTGCCCATGCTGACCCCTGTCCACCGCCGAAAGCGGCAACAGTGGGCACATGAGCATCAGAACTGGACCACGGAGCAATGGAAGAAGGTGGCCTGGTCTGATGAATCACGTTTTCTTTTACATTCCGTGGATGGCCGGCTGCGTGTGCGTCGGTTACCTGGGGAACACATTGCACTATGAGACGAAGTGTGATGCTTTGGGTGATGTTCTGCTGGGAAACCTTGGGTCCTGCCATCCATGTGGATGTTACTTTGACACGTACCACCTACCTAAATATTGTTGCGGACCATGAACACCCTTTCATGGAAACGGTATTCCCTGGTGGCTGTGGCCTCTTTCAGCAGGATAATGTGTCCTGCCACCAAAGCAAAAATGGTTCAGGAATGGTTTAAAGAGCACAACAACGAGTTTGAGGTGTTGACTTGGCCTCCAAATTCCCCAGATCTCAATCCAATTGAGCATCTGTGGGATGTGCTGAACAAACAAGTCCAATCCATGCAGGCCCCACCTCGCAACTTACAGGACTTAAAGGATCTGCTGCTAACATCTTGGTGCCAGATACTACAGCACACCTTCAGGGGTCTAGTGGAGTCCATGCCTCGATGGGTCAGGGCTGTTTTGGCAGCAAAAGGGGGACCAACACAATATTAGGAAGGAGGTCATAATGTTATGCCTGTATGTGTAAATCATGATAACGATCTTAATGGGATTGATGATTTTATTGTAAATTTGTACTCAACTCATATTGTTGCAGTATGATATCTAGAGATCCGGATTAGGTAGTTGATATAATTCTGATATATACATAAAACAGCTAAATGACAGCAAATGAAATGGATGTTTCACCCAAAAACGAATTTCGTCATTCATGATAATGATGTTGATGACAATGGTAACAATGATGATGAGGCTTTGATGAGCACATCAGAACACACTCTATTGTATAAAACTATTTTTTAAGTTATTAATTTCTAGTACGATTGTCAAAACAAGTGCGTGTTAATCAAACATGTCCTCTTCTCCGTTCGCTCATCAACTCTACTCTCATCCCCCGCCCCTTTCTCCTCATGTTGTTTTTTTTTTTTTTTTTTTTAAGAATCTGATGGTTGTTCTCTGTGAATTGTTTTGCCCGTTTCTGACTCCTGTAGTGTAACCTGAAGCTGAGCTAATGTGGTATCACTGCTGCCCGTACGCGGCTGTGTGTGCGTATCTCTGACGTACAGAGACATAAGGTGGCAGCCTGCAGACTTGGAGATGCTAGAATTTTTCCCTTACCTGTGTCAGCATGGGGTTCAAAATACTTTGCTCAATCTGACACCGATAAGCTTTTATCTTGTATTTTTGTAGAGGGAAGATTTGTTTGTTTACAGTAAGATTGTAGGAGTTCTATTGACACATGAATTTCTGTTTCCTGTGTTTGTCTACATAAGGGGAGCGTGTGAGTTGGTTCATTGACATTCTGCTAAGGTGTGTTTGTACTGCTATCTGTGGGTATCAAATGTGATAGCCCACTAAGAAATCTGTCAGAGAATCACGCACTTCATGTGTGTTTGTGTATGTCAGGGTGAAATCAAGCACAAGTCAGGCTGGATGCGCTTGTGTACAATTAAATGCACATCAGTGGGCAGGGATTCAGATTAGATTAACAGGACATGACATTTTCTTGGTTGAAGACAGATGCTTGCTCCATTTCTTGCCTGATATTTGTCTCCTTTTTGATGGCAGATTTACGCAAATTCATTAGCATTTTTTCCTTATGACATCCAAATTGTGCATTCACATAGTAAAAAAAAATTAGGAGTTAATCTTTACTGTCCAAATATGATTTGATAAGAGTGATGGTATGATTCCTGATCAGTATGCAGCCTAATTATAACGTAATGACAAGGAGACTCGCATTTATGTCTGTCAAGCGCTTGAGTGTTTGAATATAATTTCATGCATCCATAACTAGGTCTCTTTACTCAATTTTCCACTCTAGCAATGCTGATGATTCTACGGCAGATGCAAACCTAATTTATCTTTCAAAGAAAGTATTTGACCATATAGCAACAAGTTAGAAAGGTGTTACAGCATTTGAAAAAAGATTTTACAAATGTACAAATGGAGCTACTACTGCTGTTCTGGTGCTGTGACAGAGTTAACTTTCAAAAGGAAAACAAGTCCTCTGTGTCACATTAATTAGCTACAATGTCTCTTTAGACTGCTATATTCCATGGTATAAACAAAGCATTGTGACAACAAATGGAACAAGTCATTCAGAGCTGACCGTGAGTCATAGTAATGAAATTGTTTTAAACAACACTGTAATTTTTTAGACAATTGCATTTGTATTGCAATTCTGTTTGTGAACAGGTGCACTGGCTTCACACTGCATATACTATATGATGTGCATGTATACAGTACGGTTCAAAGTTGTAGCCTTGTTTGGAAATCTGCTACATTGTTCCAGTTGACATAATTCCTACTGACACACTAAAGCAAAAGATATAACATCTTAAAATAAATTGTGAAGCTATGCCTAGCTTGCACAGTACAGTCATTTACATTATATCCATTCATTCACAGAGTACTCTGCAATACTTTGTTCTGATTTGTCTGATTGCCTATAACTTGCACAGGTCTGTGTTTATTTATATTTATACTACGGGGCTGATGAATGCTTGAATCTGTTCCAAGTCTAACGTTCTGTGCAATTATTTTCAGGGAAACGCACGGCTAAAGTAGGCAGGTCTTGAGCGCATTACAGTTCCATATAACTTCGCCAAATTATTTCAAATGTCTTTACAGCCTACAACAGCAAAAAACCGAAACCCACAACGACACTGAACAAGCAAATAAATATAGTAAACAATAGGATAAATACGACAAATTATTTCCATGTTTTTTGCCACAAAATTACGTTTTATTGCGTACGGAAAGCACATTCACTCTTTCTCCCGCTCTCCCTCCCACTCAGACGCACACGTGGACACACTTGCACAGAAACCTGTTGTCAGCGTTGCTCTGACGATTTTATCAGTAAAACAGTTTAGCAACTTAAAAGCTACATGACATTTCTCACTGTTCTTGGAGCAGTTAAACTTAGTTTCACTATTAGTAGTAGAAATAAATCATCTGAACAATGTTTTGCTTCGTGGCCGCATTACCACATAGGGCAGGGATCCTCAAATCTGGCTCACAAGATCACTTTCTTGGAGAGTTTATCTCTAACCCTAATCAAACACACCTGAACATGCTAATCAATGTCTTCAGGATCATTAGAAAATCACAGGTAGGTGAGTTTGATCAGGTTTGGAGCAAAACTCTCCAGGGCAAGATTTGAGGAACCCTGAGGGTGTGCATTATTTTTCTAATAATTCAACGGCCCATCGTCAATTATTTCTTACTTATTCATGGAGAAATCTGCAATATTTTGTTCTTACTGGTCATTTACAGCATTCTGACATGAAATATTTTTGTATAGTGATTTCTATCATATCTATATTTACTGTATACTATGCCCATTGTTCTTGCTGGTCGTTGTTGCAAAAAAACCCTTAAGGATAATGTAAAACTCCTCTGCAACAGTTTATTTTGTACATATATTTGTATATATATAATTGTATTAATATAAATAATTGTATTTATTATTATTATTTTTAACAATTAGCATCCACCTTATTTTTAGTCAGTTGATATATAGAAATGCAGAATAAATGCTATTAAGGATTGTATTAAGGAACCATATTACAATAAGGTGGAAAATGTTTTAGAGTATTTTTAAAGAGATTTCTTTGTACCACACTGGGCTTTTCAATGGTACAGTAGGTCACAGCTAAGGGTTGTAGAGTCTGAGACTAAACATCTGAGCCTCAGGCTAATTCATCCCACTCAGGAAGAGAAAGCGCTGCCACTACTGCTTCAAGAGAAGCCACAACAAAACCTTTAATTATGATAGAATTAATCCTCTCCACAAAATGCTGAGACTGGGTGCAGACCAATCCTTATTTTGGCTTAGCTCAGATTCCCGCCAGGGGTTAGGAGCCATTAAACGTGGCCTCTCCATGTGAGGCCATTTTTTTTCTTCCTTTTTGGCTGAGCACCTTGTCTTTTTTTATTAACTTGTTCCTAAGCATCCTTGTATTTCTTCCGTGAGTCTGAAGTGTCAGTGTGCTCTCATATGAATCAATCAATGTAATTATTTGCTTGACTGAACCCCTTAATTATTTTTTCCTGATTTGTTTCTGGAACAGCTGAATATTCAGAGGATACGCTTGAGTGAGGTTGAGTATTTTAAGAGCTGTCATATATCTGCGAGTTTAAAAATATTGCCTGGATAGTGTTGACATATCAAATGACCCCACAAAACTTAGTCTTGCTAATTTCTCAAAGAACCAGGATGTTTGCAGGAATAGGAATGAATTAGTTGTCACATAGCTGCTAGCTGGAATGTAGAAGCAGCAATAAATAGCCCATGTTAAAGGAGAGATTAATCATTTACCGAGTGCTACTCTAGTGGAGAGGGGCCTTGCTAATGTCACATACCTTATGCACATTATCAACACAAGTACTCGTAAATAAGAGCCTTCACACCATGTGTGGCTTTTCTTGACATGGGATAATGCACTGGAGAGCCACACCGATTAAAAATTGCATGTACAGTAAATTGATCAAGTGCAGAAATATTTGGTAGTTATCATTACCATTTCCCACTTCACTCTTTCAGTAGATGGAAGGCTGCAAAATTTAGTGCCCCCCATGAGGGATAATGTCTCACACCTGAATGCTGGTATATAAATTACACAGAGCTCTACCTGTTCACCATCACAAACGCTGATGGGTGGCTGAAAAACGTATGTGGTTTATGGAAATTGAACAAACAAGTTAATACAGTCTCATGGTAATTTTTTAACCTAGTGATCTTTTGCATTGACAGGCTCGACTGAAATGTGGGCCATTTCCTGTTATTTGCGAGAGGTCTACGCATAGCCTCAGGGGTTTTATCAGAAATACAGCATTCTAATGAATGTATTCATCATGGAATTTTCTCTAGAGGGTGGTAATTTACTCTACTGTGAATGGCGTGGCAGAGTTTCCTAGCTCCGTGGCGCTAGCTCTAGCGTTAGAGGCTGCAGTAAGATGGTGATTTAGCAGGCTGTCACACCACACCCAGAGGGCAAGCTCCAGTTTTTGCCATCGTCCTCTGGGCCATAAATAATTCCCATCGTGCTGCTGTGTGATGGCTTCCAGTAATGGTGCCAGGCAGCATGCCGTGACTGGTCACTGTCAACCGTGCACACCTGAGACCCACAAACACTGGGGAACGGAAGTCTAGCATACAGCGCCGCTGCTCAAAGCAAGCCCACTTCTGACCACTGAGGACTAATTCAAGATAGAGCTGTTCATGTAAACGATGTTCTTTTAGACAGGTCCGCCTCAGGCCCAATGATAGAGAAAAGAATGTGTTTACCCTTGAGGAACCAGTTCTACTGCACTGTTTCTTTTAGGAATACTGACATGCGATCAGTGTATTAAATCATAAAGCTCTAGGAGACACGCCAGGGGATTGGAGCTGGAAGATGTGGAATCCCTTGATAAACATGAATCCTTTTTCCTTTTTATCACATGCAGCTCCCCTGCAATCATTCCATTCCCAACACTTCCTGTAGTAATTGTATAAGACTCTTGTGGTCTAATAAAAAGAAGCAAAGAATAGGCACTTCTTAATTTGCACACTATTCATCCTATAAATATTAGGGCCTATGCAATATTAGAATTATGTTAAGTTTTTAAATTTAAAGGGATAGTTCTGTCATCATTTACTCATGTTTTTCCAAACCTGTATGGCTTTCTTTTTTCTGTGGAAAATAGAAGATATTTTGAGAAAAAAACTAAAGGTTTGGCTATAGACATTTGTGACTCGTGCTGGCAAAATGAGTTGCAATGAGCAAATATTTAACATTGTCTATTAAAAAACTTTCTAAATTATGTAGGATTTGTTGGAATCAGACAAATGACTGAGCTACATCTGTTTGAATTCGATAGAGTCAGCAAAGTCAATTTTTAGAAAAATAAAGGTTTCAAAACAAAATCACCTAGCAACCACCTTAAAATCCCTGGTGATAACACCTAATTTGGTCAAAACCGAATATCTATAGGAAAAATATATATTCAACTTTTTTTTCCATGATACCACAATTGTTTGATTGACATTATTGAAACAGACAGCCCTATATACTGTATTAAGACCTACTGTACCACACAGATCTTATTATACATCTGCAGCGCCACAGTTATACATCTGCAGCGCCAGTGGAGAAGCGAGCAGAGAATGAAAGCATTTTTCATAAACAAAGGAAAGGTACTCCTTTTAGAATACACACAAATAAAGATACTTTTAGATGTTTAATTGCTATTTGGAGCATTGGGATCGCTAGACGAGGGCTTAATGAACTCACTTTTGAGAGAACCTCAAATTCGATCAAAATGTAAATTTTTCACTTGTGTTGCCTGTAGCTTATAACTACCCCATGTGCATTCCGGGCCCTATCATACACTCAGCGCAATGCGCAAAGTGTTTTTTGTTAGTTTCAGCCCAACGCAGTTATCATTTTCACGTCCAGCACCACGTTGTTTATATAGCAAATGCACTCGCGCCCATCTGTTAGCCCATGGGAGCGCGGGTCTGAAAACAAGGTATGTTCAGGCACATTTTTGGCGCGTTGCTATTTTGAGGCAACTGAAAACGACTGCGCCATTGACCAACAAAAACCTGGTCTAAAGTCAATAGTGCAGTACCTTTTGTGTTATTTAAAGGGCACATTAGTAATATGCGCCTATAGGCGGGTGCACAATGCGCATACACTCTGCACACACAGGGACGCGCAGAAGCACACAAACATTTTTAAAAATAAAAATAAAAGGATTCCTCTCTGGAGAAGCCGTGTGGAACTATATGAGGGTGAGTAAATGACAGAATTGTATTTATTTATTTATTTTTGTGTGAAATAGCTCTTTAGGTGAACATCCAGATCATTGAGTCAGTGAATTAAACTCTTAAACTGCATCAGTGTAATTTGTACACATCATTAGGTGCTGTGTTTCTCAAAAGCATTGTTAGCTTAATTAGAACTATGATCTGCTTTGGGAAATTCAGCCCTGACTGGTTCTGTGAACTGGATTGACCAATTCATTGAAAAGGTTCAGTTCAGCTCAAAAGAACAGTTCGTTCGTGAATCGGACATATACTTCCCTTATTAACATGATCTCTCAAAGAAGAGTTAGGGCGCATTTTCAGTAACTGCTAAAATTGGGCCTGTTCCTCACATAAATCTTGCAACTTCAGAAGAATTGGAATAGTGTATGAGTCATATCGATCACTTGAAGCTTGACAGCCTCAGTCCTCAATCATTTGCATTATATTTAACCAAATGATTGGTCTGGATATTCTTAAATTTACCTTTTAACAGAATTTTTTTTTAATAATATGTGATCGAAACAGCATGAGGGTGATTTAAATAATGGCAGAATGTCCAAATTTTCTGTGAGGCACTGAACTGAACCTCTGCTGTCCCAGGGGTTTGCCTTTGTAAAATTAGAGCTGAAGTATTGAGCAGGCCGTGTGGTTCTCTCTGTGAGGCAAGAAAAGAAGTTATGAGAGAGACTGTAGCTGCCAGTCCTGCCCTGTTGCGGGCAAGGGACCTGCAAGCAATGCAGAGAGTGAGCCTCATGGTAGATGGGCAGAATGAAAGGAGGAGACAGAAGTAGAGAGAGATAGTGCTCTTCTCTTCCATCGTAGCTGGTGAGGCACACACTGACTGTTCTGGCATCGCTGTGATCTTCAAAGTCACTCACACTAACCCCTGCTCAGGAGGGGCAACATGCAAGCTGCCCTCAGGCGGGGAAAGCTATGCTACTTCAAAGTTTTTCTACACTTATATATCTCTCGTTCTCATTTCCACCCTCTCCAAACCCCATATTCAAATTACCTTTGTCTTTTTCATTTACTCTAACAAGAGAATGCCAAATGAAGCTTTGTTCAAGGCTGGATTAGATATATCTTAGTGACACAAAGGTTACAGCGGGTAATTAAAATTTCCTCCAGCACAGTCACACTATATCACACTGTCACTTTTTTAGGGTACAACTGACAGTTTCTGCCTTCCTTTCTTCTTGTTTCAATGAAAGAAATGAGGATAAGAATGCAATAACAGGTATCTTTCAGATCTTTGTTTACCACCCGTCAGTTCTCACCTTGCATTTCACCTCAGGCCACAAAAGTTTTCTTACTCTGTTTTGTTATAATTCTTTATTTTGTTTTCATGTCACAGGCATCTCAAACTGCAAAACCTGAGCCTTGTTTTGCTTTAAAACCAATCCCATATGTAATGTAAACGCACATAGAGTAGCATACAAATCTGTCAATTTGTAATTCATAAAACTAGTGTTAAAAGTGCTTTAGGGAAGATGTCAATACTCCATTCCTTCTCTTTTTTTTTCTTCCAGAAGATGCATGCATTTGAAAGGAGTCTATACTTTGCATTTTATATTCACTACTGTGTGGGAATCAAAATATGGTCATTATCATTAAATGAGACCACTGCAGGAGAGAGACAGAGATGAATGGGAAAACCCAAACGATTGCAATGAAGTCAGCACAAGTCACATGTACAGTGCTGCAAATACAATGCTAATTAGCTCTGATTCCCTGTACACTTTGGGAAATTTCAAGACACTCATATCATCACCAGGGGTTAAATTGAGCTGGAACAATCCAGAATGGTATTCCGGACCGGGACACATGACTAAACATTTCTTTCAGATGTCCATTGATATTGAGTAGCAGCTTTGCTTACACCGTTAAAAATTTTAGTGTGAAATTACAGTATATTCCTGGTTAATAATTGCATTACTTTCACAGTAAGACTTCTCTTGTATCTAGCTGTGTCTAACTCTTGTATCATACTGTATTTCTACAGTGTGTATGTACCATGAAGGTACCCAGCATGCAGTGCGGCATGAATAGATTATGCTGTGGAGTTTCTTGATTCTTGTTGGTTTTATCTGTGCTGCTGAACTTATTTTTGGTTCACTTTTAGCAGTATCTGTTGTTTATTTTGTAATGTTAAGAATTTATCATTTTATAATTTATTTTAATTTATCAGAATTTATTATTATTATTTGTAAGTTTCACCATTGTTGTGTTTTGTATGTCGAGTTTTGATGTCTATGCATCATTAGGTGATGGAAGAAAAAAAAATTGTGTTGCAAGACGATGTCAAAGATGTATCTCAGCAGCTGCTTCACTACTGTGAAATATCCATCTACAAACAATTATGAATTTGAAATAAGATATTGGTAAATCTTTATGCTGAAACAACGCTAATAATAGTATAGTTTGACTAACTTAAAGTCAGTCAATTAGCTTATTGCTTATTACTAGCTTGTCATTGATTTAACAAATGTTTTCATTTGTAACACTTCTGACTTGGCTAGATCAGAAATTTGAATATGAATAGGCAATTGAAAGCCCAAGATCCCAAGCAAATGGAACACTAATCATCATTATGGTGACTTCAAAAATATTACAGTACTAAACAATATCATTTCTTACAGTGGCATGGTTAAAGACAACTTTATAATTTGAATTCAGTAAAACACAGAATACACTGTCCTATCTCCATCCATGGCCAGTCAGTAGAAATTGTTGACAGTTTCAGGTACCTTGGCATTATTTTGGACAATAAATTGAGTTTTGACCATCACATCACAGACATTTATAGACTCTGCCACCTCTTGCTTCTCTTGTACTGAAGCATTATTGAACCCATCCTCCTGTACTGTGCCCATTGCTACTTCACTCTTTCTCACTAATAGAAATGTTCCTTAAAATCACTAACACCTCAAAAATAATTGGTCTTCCCACTCCCAATTTGTCAGCTCTCATTGATGCTACTATTCATAGAACAAACATCATAATAGAAAATCTTAGCCACCCTCTCAACTCATGTTTCCACAAAAAAACCACGCCTGTAGGGGAAAAGTTTTGTACTCTCAGCTATAGGAGCATTGAATTTACAGAATACATAATTTCTGTTGCTGATGCCATTTTTGTGCAGTATGTCTATTTATGTGTACAATAGAATGTGTAGTAGGTGTATATTATGTGTGCTGAATGTTGCTCCTGGTACAGTCTGTGAAAACAAATTTCTTCTATTGAGGACAATAAAGAATTAATCTAAAGCAAGAGCAGTAAATGACTGTGATGTTATCATAATTTTGCTGTTGATTTAACAGTAATTTGAAAGAAAATGACCCAGCATGCATTAAAGGGGTGGTTGATTGCCCCTTTTTACAAGATGTAAAATAAGTCTCTGATGTCCCCAGAGTGTGTATGTGAAGTTTCAGATCAAAATATCCCACAGATCATTTATAGCATGTTAAAATTGTCACTTTTTGAGGGTGGGCAAAAAAGTGCTGTTTTGTGTGTCCCTTTAAATGCAAATGAGCTCAGCTGCTGCTCCTGGGGCGGAGCTTCAAGAACTCCAGTTAGCAGCTCTGATTACCAGGCAATGAAACTGTTAAGCCTTTTATGTTCAAACCGAACAATGATGGAGAGACTCACGATGAAGTGACAACATGTAGAATGCAACAAGATGTTCCTGAATGGTTAGTTGATGAATTTATGTAGCTGATGTGGAGTTAACTATCTTCAAGTCATTGATTAGCATATTCTGTCATGATAATCCATAAATTCTCAACATAGCCTCACCCCCTTTTGTTGTGTGTTCCCGGGGGCGGGGTTTATGTAAATTTCAGGGAGGAAGCTTGTGTAGACCCTACCAGTCGTTTGTTGTAGTCCTTAAAAAGCGATTTCTTTAAAAGAAAATATCTCCCTTTGCTACGAACTTTGAGCTTTGTAACTTTGCAGATATTGTTTATGCTCAAAGAGCAACATTACACACAAACTAAAGTTTAAAATGTGAAATCATAATCAACCACCCCTTTAATTTCAATGTAAATTTCTGATTGCAGTAATTTATTGTAAAATAATACTATTTAATCCTGTAAATTCCTGGCAATTTTTTACAGTATAGTTTATCAGAAACTATATAGCCAAAAGCAAAAGATTATTCCCTAAAGTAACACTCATATATAGTGATATTCGTTCACAACCGTTTAAAAGTATAGGGTTGGTACAATTTTTTTTTTATGTATTTGAAAAGTCTTACAGTACTGTGCAAAAGTCTTAGGCACGTTGGTATTTTCACACGAAAAATGTTTTTAAGCCAGTTATTGATATCTTTTACTGTAGTGTGTCAGTAGGAAATATCAGTTTACATTTCCAAACATTCATTTTGCAATTAATTGTAATAATCCAGTGAGATATATATTTTTTTAATGCACAAGAAGTCTGATAGCAGCCGGTATGATCTGAACTCACCATCAGAGTCTGTCTGTGATTACATGAAGAAACAGAAAAAACTGAGACAGACTACATCCAGAAAAACTAAGGCAACATCTCCCAGACACTTGAGGAAACTACAGTACTGTGAAAAGTTTAGGCACTTGTCAGAATGCTTTAAAGTGAGAATGCTGTCAAAAATAAAAACATAAATAGCTTTTATTTATGAATTAACTTCTATTAACTAAATCAAATCGATATTTGGGGTGACCACCCTTTGCGTTTAAAACGGCTTTTGTCACCTGCATCTATTCCTACACCTATTCATGTAGTTTTGCAGGAAGGTTTCTTCAAGTGTCTTGGAGACGTTGCCTCAGTTCTTCTGGATTTAGTCTTTTTTCTGTTTCTTCATGTAATCACAGACAGACTCGATGATGGTGAGATCAGATCATACCGGCTGCTATCAGACTTCTTGTGCATAAAAATAAATAAATAAAAATCTCACTGGATTATTACAATTAATTGCTAAATGAATGTTTGGAAATGTAAACTGATATTTCCTATTGACACACTACAGTAAAAGATATCAATAACTGGCTTAAAAACATTTTTCGTGTGAAAATACCAACGTGCCTAAGACTTTTGCACAGTACTGTATATGCTCATGCACCAAGGCTGCATTTATTTGACCAAAATACAGTAAAAACAGTAATACTGTGAAATAGTAATACAATTTGACAAAATAACTAAATAACTGTTTTCTATTTACATTTTTTTTAAAATGTATTGGTAAAGCTGAATTTTCAGCATCATTACTCAGTTTTTAGTGTCACATGATCCTTCAAGAAATGTTTTCCATTTATTATTAATGTAAAAAAAAAAGTTGCTTAATATTTTTGAAGAAAATAATTTTTTTTTTAGGATTCTTTGATGAATAGAAAGTTTAAAAGAACAGCATTTTTTTTTTAATGGAAATCTTTAGTAGCATTATAAATGTCTTTGCTGTCACTCACTTTAATGCATCCTTGCTGAATCGAATTAATATTAATTTAGAAAAAATTACTGACCCCAAAGTTTTAAATGTATGGGGTATCTTTATAGGCATTTCACTTTTGATTGAGTTGTTTTTGTTTTGTACAACCCTGGTTCACTTTTAGCTTGGTTGTGTCAATAGATCCGAGAGAGAATATATTTTTTATACTTCAGATGTAAGCTATTTGTTCAATGTGTTGTATTTGTTCATGCGATGGTGTTGATAAAAGAATGACAGGTTTCATCCATCCAAACGCATACCTCGCTAGCAGACAGTATGTATGTTTTATGTTTGTCGATAACAACATCTTTCTTGAATCTAGCCTACCGTTTCACTCAAGAACATCATATTTGTTCTCATTCCTTTCCCGCGGCCCCTCTTATAGGCAGCCTTTCTCATTTAATTAGCTCATGAAAGAGCTGTCTTACAATGCCATTTTGCGATGCGAAATATCATTACCTTATCATGAGTCTCCAATGTCATTGCAATCCACCATGAAAAATAACTCAGCCTTCAATCTCTCTCTGAAATTATGCTATTGTTCATTTGACAGGCATGCAAAGTAATAAAAGTTGTATTTTTTTTTTATTTTATTAGATCCTCACAGTAAGGGTTGTTGATTGACTCGCTGTGCTAAAATGTCATGCGAGCCGCACTCTCTCATTTGTTTCCACCCACGCTGTGTATCCGAAAGGCCACCATTCCTTAGAATGAGTTTACACGGCCCACATCAGCACCCACCATCTCGGGACTCATAGCTGTTGCCAAGAACTGTATATGCACACTTTTAGCTTCTGTATAATCGGGTATATTTTATTATGTTGTGCTATGTGTTCATTTATTTCTTCTTTACTTAACAGGTACCCACATCATTCGACCAATTATTGCTTTATTTTGTGGCCCCTAATATGCCTGTTTATGAATGTACCCTACTGTTCAATTTATCAGTTTTGGATAAATACGGTTTAGTTTTTTTAAATTAAGGATTAAAAATGTAATGCTTCTATTCAGCAAGGATGCATTAAATCAATAGTGACAGTAAGGACTAAAACAATTTTCAAATAAATCCTTTTGAACTTTCTATTTAATAAGAATCCTAAATAAAATGCATGACTTTTTCTATGAAAACTAATTAAGCAGCACAGCTGTATTAAATATTGATCATAATAAAAAAATTTTATTGAACACCAAATAATTATTTCTGAAGGATCATGTGACAATGAACACAAGAGTATTGGCATTTTCCACCACATGAATATTAAAACAGTTAATTTAACTTAATATTTAATTTAGTATTTAATAATATTTCACTATATTGCTGTATTTTTGATCAAATAAATGCAGCCTTTTGAGCATTCAAGACTTCTTTCAAAATGTAAAAAATTAAATATTTTGAACAGTAGTGTACATTTTTTCCAATACAATACCATTCTGAATGACCGCATTATGTATCACAAGAGCAATTTTTTTTTGAAGGTTTAAACCAGGCATTAGTTACAGACAGGTTCTTGAAAGTTTCTTGATTTCTTGCTCATATCTCCTTTAAAACACATTCATGTGCAACCTTTTTGATGTGACATGTCAATTCAAGTCTTAAAGTGCTACAAAAAATTACATTGAATGACGTGATGCTATTTTTTTTTTTATGCAGCTTTAACAAAAAGCTTTTTTTTTTTGTTCAGTGATTTGTTTTTGAAACCATGCTGCCATTTAAAATATATACATATTGGTTTTACTCTTTCCAACTGACTTTGGGAAGCATTGTAGCTCGATTAGAACCTCCATTACTACTGGAATTTGGGTGAGTGGACTATACAAAAAAATAATAATAATAAATTATTACCAGCTTTTTTTATTTATTATTCAGCTTCACCAAAAGCCTTTTTTGTTCACCGTTTTGTTTTTGAAACCATGTTAGTGTTCAAAGAGAATAGATACATATATAATCAAAACCACAACAGATGCAAAAGGCTGAAACGATGGCAGCCCTTTGCTTCTGTTAAATGTGGCCCCTGTTGACCTCTGAAGCTGAGTAAGCTATTTAATCTTTCATTTCCGTGTTTCAGTGTTTTTATTTAGTATTACAGCAGAAGATCATTTGTAACTACACTTTGTTTTTTAAAATGCAATCTTTCATTTCCTTCAGGTGTGAAGCAAGTATTTTTTGCTAGTTTCAGCCCGACACAGTTATCATTTTCACGTCCTGCGCCATGTTGTTTAAATAGCAAATGCATTTGCGCCCATGGGCGTGCTGGTCTGAAAACGAGGTGTTTTCAGACACGTTGCTATTTTGAGGCAACTGAAAACGACTGCGCCATTGACCAACAAAAACCTGGTCTAAAGTCAATGGCTCAGTATTTGTGTTATTTAAAGGGCACGTTAGTAATATGTGCCTATATGCGGGTACACAGCACGCGTACACTCAGCTTATTACACACACAGGGACGCGCAGCAGCACACAAACATTTTTAAATATTAAAAATAAAAGGATTACAATGTAAAAGATTATTATTGTGTACATAAAGATAAAAATGCCTACATGTAATGGAATGGATAGTCATTGCATGTGACATTGTGAAATTGGCTACTTATTTAACGAATTGTGGCAACCCTTACGAAAAATAAGTATACTTCAAGTTAATTTTATGAAGTATACTTAAGTAATGTTCAATTATATTTTTAAGTATACTTTGTCGTAAGTATACTAATATCAATGTGTACTAGTAGTTAACTTGTAAGTGTACTATTTTAATACTGCTTGGGACTAAATTGACCCACTTTTAGTATATAAAAGTATACGTTTAAGTGTACTATAAGTGTAACTTTAGTAAACTTTAAGTGCACAACTAGGTTTCTCATTTGTACTGCATCTGTACTAAAAGTGCACTTATAAGTATACTAGTAGATTACTATTTTAATACAAGTAGTATTTTTTGTTTATGAAAGTACACTTTACTAGTCTAGTAGTTTTATACTTGTCAGTTTTCTTTAAGTGAACATAACATTATACTTATAGTTTACTATTTATATATTATTTTTGCACTTTCAGTATACTACTATGTTCAACTGGATATACATTTTTTATACTTGAAATATACCTGTAACTGTACTTTAATTAATTTTAAAAACATTTGACTATAGCTTTGTGCATCCTTTATCAACACTTGAATGTGGGTAAGTTTCATAAAGAAAGGCAACATTTTAAACAAAACGTTGAGAAAAATCACATTTTTGTCAAAGACTACACCTTGATCAGATTCAGAACGATGATCAAAACACAGATGGAGATTGAGTCCATCAACACCCTCAAACCTTCAAAGTCGTTTCCTCTTCATGGGTTCGACATTTAAAGGGGTCATGAACTGGCTTTTTAAAAAAAATGTATACTGTTGTCTGAGGTCAACTTATGACGTTTGCGTGGTTTTCACATTCAAAAACATCATAATAAATAAGTAATAGGCTATTTTCTACCCTGGTTTTGAGGCTCTCTCAAGGAACGCACTGTTTTTATGGGCGTGCCGCACCGAAGACTTGGAAGTAAACGCCCATGACTAGGATTGGATAAGATTTGCATATTTAATGAGCTTCAGCTCCCCTGTCATTACATGAATTGTTTTGAAAGCGTGTGGGGAAACGGCAACCGGAATGATTCGCTCACAGGGATCGCAAAATATATTTATCAAACAAACACAATGATTTCTCTCATCCACCCGCGATTGATTGGAATGTTATTTTTTTTATTACTTGAATCGGTGAATATAACCGTGAACCGTGCATCACTAACACACACACGTGCGCGCCCTTCAGATATCAAGTCAAGAGAGTGAACAACGTACATCAATAAAGGAATGTTATTTCACTATTTAAGATAGCCCGTCGGCAGGCCGACCATTCCAGGTTGCACCATTCCTGTCGGATCCAATATAGAAGGCACAGCATTGTGTTTTAATCTCATTCTGTCTGCAAATCTTGTTAACAAATGATTCCGCTGTAAAATGAAGCGAACAAACAGGCAATGTCTTCCCCACGTGAGCTGGAACTTCATTAAAAATCAAGTTCAACCACTCATTCCTAATATTAGAATCCGAAGGAAGCTTATGCAGGGACTGTGTTCTTCCACAACCAGGCACAGTGCAATGTATTACTCTCTTCGGCATGTTTATAGCTTGGTAGCGCTATCCGTTTAGCTCCACGAGTTGGTGGGCGGGGCTACAGAAGCAGGTGTACATATTTATCTGTTGAGGCAGCGTTTCTGCATTCTATGACATCAATGGTCGACATCTTCTGAGATCGATCGTTTGCTGGGCCTGGTGTCAATAAAAGCTTTTCTTTGACTAACAAGGAAGTTTTCAGCTCTGAAACTTACAGGATATTCTTCATCACAATGAACTTTTATATATCAAAAGCTCAAGGGAAAGTTGATTTCTCAATTCATCACCCCTTTAATTTGGTAACAGTCATGCTGTTTAATGTTTGATGATCGTGTTATTTTAATATTTGCGTGAGCAATCTTCTATCACTTGTTTCAGCTTCTTCTTCACCTGTATTTTGATCCAGAGATTCTGTACTAGAAGATGTACTTTTAAATTATTTAATTCAAGTAAAAGTAAATTAAGTAAATTCCTATGTACCAGTGGACTAGCCTACACAAAAATTCAGATATGCAGAATTAGGAACATATCTTTTTTATATCAATATTCTAATAAATATTTTCAAACAATGTAAGTTTCACAAGACTTTTGTATGTAAAACTATGTAAAAACGTATAATTACTAATCTACTCAATCAAAAGATTAAACACAATTACAAGCCAAGTATACTTTGAATACTTAATTATACTTTAAAGTATATCTCGATCAAAAGATTGAGTACAAGTATAGGCCAAAAATACTTAAGTCAAGAATACTTAAGTGCAATTTTAAGTATATTTCTGAGAAGTATATAAAAAGTAGACTGAAAGTATACTTTCTTATTTTTTTAGTTTAAAAGAAGTATACTAATAGGACACTTTTTCGTAAGGGAATACACACATGTATTAACCTCGTCAGGTTGAGGGTGTCTATATTCCGCCGTGTAAATAGCAAATCCGCCAAAAGTGCAACTGGCTTTTAAAGGGAATGGGAGATGAGACTCTGATTGGTTTATTGCACGTTATGCCCAAAACACACCCATGACTCATTAAGAGAAATAGTGCAACCCTTTTAGACCATGCACCGGGCACGCCAACCATTTTCCCTGTCTTTAAACTAGCAAAAGTGGATTTGGACATGCCCTAAGTGCACTTGCGCTTTAGGCCACACGCTTAGATCGTTAAAATAGGGCCCAATGTCTCACAATTCTGACTTTTTTCTCTCAATTGCCAGTTTATATCTCACAATTCTGACACTTTTTCTCGCAATTCTGTGAGATGTAAAAGTAATTGTGAGAGTCAGATTTGTGAGATAAAAAGTCACAAATTACCTTATTTACTTTTTATTCAGTGGCGGAATAAAAGCTTCCATAGGGCACCAAATTTTTAGCTCATTTAAAAAGCGAAGAAAACATTTTCACAGAGCTGAAAAAACCTCAGGCTCATTAGTGCTGTCTTAATTATGCTTGGGGAATAGATGCGGACATTGGTTCTAAAGAGACATGTACGCATGCATTGCAGCATTTATTTAATGTTTTATTTTGCTTCTGTTCTGTTCTCACTTTGAAAAGCCAGCAATAATTCAGAAAAGAGTTGTACTGTCAGAGCAGGCATCGAGACCAGACCCCCTCCTGTGTGAGGTGCGCAGTGTGCTTGGCACAGGCCAATTACAACTGTGGAATAAAAACTTTAGACCTGCTTTATTTGGTGCCCTCTTAAGCAAAATGAGGCCGAGGACCTGTACCAGGTTGCTGTTAAGTGATTGTTCAGTTTGGAAAATGGAAACGAAACTGGTGTGATATATCAACCTCCTACAGAGTCCAGACGAGGCCTCGTCTGCTCCATGGCTCTCTTTCCATTCCACGTTACTCAAGTGATTGGCATTCTCTGACTCTTTCTGGCTCACTTTTTATTGCTGTCTCTGTCTTATTCACAAAAACAAAATTTTGCCTACTGCTCTGTTGGTCTCAGATTTTCACTACCGTTCAAAAGATTTTTTATGTCTTTAAAAGAAGACTATTGCTCACCAAGGCTGCATTTGATCTAAAATACAGCAAAAAAGTAATATTGTGAAAAAACTATTTTCTATTTGAATATATTTTCAAATGCAGTTTATTCTTGTGATGGTAAAGCTGAATTTTTCAGCTTCATTTCTCTTCAGTATCACCTCATCTTCAGTGTAACATGATCTTTCAAAAAATCATTCTAATATGCTGATTTGCTGCTCAAGAAACATTTATAATAATAATATCAATGTTGAAAACAGTTTTTTTCACCATATTTTTCAGGATTCTTTGAATAGAAAGTTCAAAAGAACATCATTTATCTGAATTAATTATCTGAAAGCTTTTGTAACATTGTAAATGTCTTTGTCACTTTTGATCAATTTAATGCATTCTTGCTGAATAAAAGTATTAATTTCTTTCAAAAAAGTACGGACCCTAAACTTTTGAATGGTAGTGTATAATGCTTTCTGTAAAAAAGCTTTCTATTTCTATTATACTTTTGAACGGTAGTATATGTAAATATCTTAATTTTATCTTTATCTTTTATTCTTTTGTTTGAATTAGTTCGGCTTGCAAATGAACCAGGGTTATTATAGTAAAATAAAACTAAAACCATAAAAAATGTTGTTACTTAAAAAAAAAAAAAAAACATTTCAGCTAGTTGCCAGTCATACTAAAGTAACTAAAATTGAAATAAAAATGAATAAAAACTATATAAATGTTTTTTGTTTTTATTTTACAAAATAGCCAATAAAAATAACAAAAACACTTAATATAAATTTAATAAAATTTCTAAAATGTGTGTGTGTGTATATGTATATGTGTATAATGATAATATCAATGTTAAACAAAGGCAGATTATGCATTTTATTGATCTTTATTGTATCTGTGTGTTCTGAATCTAAAACCCATTCATTTTTCTCTGTAATGCTGTTTGAGTCTGCGTTCGTATCTTGTCATATCTGGTCACCATTGATTTTCTTCTTTCCACTCCAAATGACTCAACATAATTTAGGAAGCCATTTCAGCTCATCTAAAACCTCCATTGCTACTGCAGTTTGGCTGGGTGGACTATACAAAAAAAAAATCTTGGGGATTTAATAATTTATGGCCATCTTTTTATATTTAACAACAAGCTGTCAACCTGACTCCCGTCACATAGAATCTCAGTGACTCATTCTGCAAACAGGAAGTGACACGGTTGACAGGGCAACCCACGTGGACGAGCAGGAGAGGCTGAGATGTCACACAGACGGCTGTCAAAAGCCTTTTCTCTCACTTTTAATGAGATTCCCAGATTTCAAATGAGCTGTAGTCCGATCTGCCTCAGCTCTCCTTATTATTTGCGGTGGCAGCCGTGACTTTGGCGTGTGTGCGTTTAGGTGAGGGGACACCCCTGTGTGTGTGAGCATATATCCATCAAGAATCTATATCAATGCAAGTGGCTGTAGATTTCTAGGTCACAACATTGTTGCTGTGTCACATGCTGAACTTTCCTGCACTGTAAACAAATTATGTAGCATCAGCACTAACTTCATATAGAGTCTTGATTAGCTGCCGTCATAATTAAGGGTTGTTAAATTAGTGATTTGCTGGACCAAGAATTGTTGCTTTACAGATCAGTGGCTCTTAATAGCGACAGAGTGGATTTTTCTATGCATGGTGGCCGAGGAGGAGTGCATTTAGTGTCCATGTAAGAATCTCTGTTAATTAGGTTTAAACAGCACAAGCATATTTGCTTTGATAAAATTAGCTGAGAGAAGAATGTGGGCTGATATGAGAGGATGTTCATACAAACACAATCTGTGTTTGCAGTTTTGTTGTCGCCTAGAAACAAGATGAGCTTAGTCAAAAGTGCTCTCTTATGTTCAGAGTATAAAGGGAACTTTGGTGTTTGCTTGCTTGATATACATTGTATCTATATTGTATCTATATTTTTTTGCCACAAAAAAAGGAAATTATTTTATAGAATATCATTTTTGAAAGCTTGACAGCCCCAATGGCCAGGAATATTTTAATATTCAAAGATTCACCTTTTGTGTTGCACAGACCAAAGAAGATCATACAGGTTTGTAAATCGTGAGCAAATTATGAGAATTTTTTGTTTTAATTGCTGTTAGTTGTTATAAAATCTTTCTGTCTGCAGCTGCTCTCAGATCTCATTGGGCCATTCTCGAAAATCCATTAAAACACAATGGCAGTAATGAAAACCGTGTTTCTACTCCAGGTTGCTCAATATAAACATTTATACGCAATAACTTGTTTTAATGAAAGATTTCAAACATTAAATAATGGAGACATCACTAACAGGTTAAGTAAAACCGGTTATATTTACCAGTGCATATATTTAGCAAAAGGCTATTAAGTTATTTTTTCTAGCTAATGAGTTTATGGACAATGAATATCTTTCTTGAGGTAATGTAACATTAAGTGACATTATATTTTAAAGTTGAGACTTTGCTTCATATCAAAAGTAACAAAGCTGTTTGTGATTATTGGATGGCAGGCACGTTACAATTCACGTTAGTGAATTTTTGTGCACGCTGCACATCAACAGAAAATAGCACAGACTAAAAGACTTTAGATTTAAAGGTGCAGTATGTAATATTGACAGCTAGTGGTTGAAATGGATACTGCAGTCCAAATTCAAAATATTGGAGAGATGTTTCCCCCGTCCCCTCCTCCTCAGACTCAACGCTCACGTGGGTTGCCAGATTGAAGTTGAGAATGAAAGCCAAGGAGACTTACACACTGTAAGTTGAGGAGTTGATTTATCTGTGTTTTAATATGCCACCTTTCATAGAGATTTTTAGATGGATGCCAAGGCTTTTTAGGTCGGGTAGAATCTGCAATATCTGACCCAGTTTGTTACGTGGTGTTTTAGACATTCCCACACGGAACGCACATTTCAAAGTAGAATAACTGGCTGTAGCATTGTTTTTCCAGAGAAACGAGTATGTTTCCTAGGCAAACATGTGTGACCCGTGCTGGCGAAAGGAGTCAGAATGAGCACAGGATAATTTCGAGCTACAGGAAAAACAAGTGAAAAAAATGTTGATTTTGGTTGTTTTTTAGGTGTTCACAAATTTTTTTTCATTAAGCCCTTGTCTAGCGATCCCAATGCTCCAAAAGCAGGTTTACTCACCGCCTGCGGTTCCAACGCACGGCCGTGAACCTTTATCGTTGGGACCGCTCCATCTTTCAGCATTAGACGACCAACAAATCCGGCGCCGAACTGGTCCTTGTTTATAAAACATTTGTCGCCGAAATGCAGGGAACAAACAAAAACAATTGCACAACTCTGTTGCTGCTCTGGAAAAACAAACTCCATCCACTGTTCCCTTAACACTGGATTCTTTGGGAAGCTGTACAGGGTTGTCTTGCCCTGGCAACCAAAAACAAACTTCTTTGGTGACATTGTTGATTTCGTGAAGTCCTGTGACCTGTACAGCGCAGCGCAGCCAATGACTTCCCTAAAGCAGACCAAAGCGCTTTGATGGGCGTGCTGCTTTCACTCTCTCGCTCTGGTCGACAAGGGAATTCCACCCTTGTTGACATCACGCAGACCCATACTCGAAAAAAACTTTCCGAAACTTGTGAGAAACCGGAAGGAGTATTTTTGGCACAGAAATACTCCATCAAACTTAATTTTTTAAACTTTGTCCATGTTTAGCATGGGAATTCAAGTCTTTAACAGTGCTCAGTATGCATGAAATAGCATTATACCACCCCCCCACAATTGTGGTATCATGGAAAAACAAGTTGAATATATATATTTTTTCTATAGTGGTGTTTTCTATTTTTGGTGTTGACTTGGTGTGTGTCAAATATGGTGTTATTACCAGGGATTTGAAGGTGGTTGCTAGGTGATTTTGTTTTGGAACCTTCAGAAAACTTTAACTCGATTTTTCTCAAGAGCTAGTGTCCACAGAGCTGACAAGCTGTCGTAGCACTACGTTGTGTGCACAAAATAGAAGCTGAACACAGTCAAAATGTACCATCGTAAAAACGCTAATTAAACATCACTGATTTTGGCCATCCAAAACCATTGCAGCCTAAAACCGGAAAAAGCTGTTTCGGCCAAAAATGTTATGTAGCCCATTCCTTTTTCCGTTTTTTTCTTTTTTTTCTTTCTTTGCAACCACTACCAACAATGCGCTGGATCCTTCACTGAAAACTAAAGGTAACTCACTCTCGCTGAAATTTCTCTTTGAATTCTTGCTAATACAAGTCGACACCATTATGACTAAATGTTTGCTAAGAATTATTTCCTACTCAAGTTTTTACTCTGGTCAAGCCTATCCAATAGGACACTGATAGTGGCCTTGGACTGCAACATGCCCAGTGCATTATGGCAAGTTGTCTTGCCTATTTGGTTAAGGTAGAACTGATTTCAAAAATCACCTTTCTATCACATAGGCAGCCAAGTTTTATTTAAAGCTAATTTTGCCAGCAGTGAATCACCCCTTTAAATTTGGCAAGTTGCGTTCACTGATGTCAAACCTGGTGTGACACCGGTCGTTGGTCTTCATGCTCCAAGTCTGAATATGTGCATAGTGATGATATATGAGTGCTGCTGTGAAGGGGAACATTTTCAGTAACTGAGTGATTGTATATGTAAATATCTGTAATACAAGCTAAAATGTCCTATTCCGTGAATTTAGCTTGAAGACTGAGCCAGCCTTCTATAACCTTTTACGTATTCCTTCCACACATGACAGAAGATGTTAGACTGTCACGGGAGCCAATCTGCCAACTCGTTTAACAGTGTATGTGTAATTCAGAAGATTAATCACACTTGCCTCCTCTCGCTCAATATCTTTACTGCTCCGTAAACCGTTCCCAATTTTCAGATGTGAGTTTACGGCCAGAGTGGACAAAGAACTACATGAACTATCTTGATTGAAGTTTTAAATGAGTTCTCTCTAATTGCCCCTGTCTACAGTAGATGCTCTCAGGCAGTCTTACATGGTGCAGAGACCTAGTTCTTTTGATATGAGGCACAATGTTTGCGCTGTCATCTGTTTTACACAGCACAAACTAATCTCATCAGAATCCTACATATGTTACCACCCCTCCTTAACCTTATTAAAGGCCTCTAGAGCTTAGCTCTCTGCAGGGTGACAGACAGCCACTGTTCATTAGGCAGATGTGGAACCGATCTGAAGACGGTATGAGAATCTGAGGACTATTCAGGGCAGTTTTATTCAGGGATCCATTGTCAAATAACTCTGATCTCTAGTACTGTCAATTTATTGAGTGTGTTTGCATGCACCCTCATAATGCGATTATAATGGGATTTAGGCAATATTGCGACTAAACTCTACCTCATATAAACGCAATACTTGATCAAACTAATGCAATTAAGGTCATAATCGTAGTAACCATAATCGCATTAAACTATGTGGCATACGGCGATTTTAATCGCAGTAAATAGCCATGTAAACACCTTATCGCATTATTACCGCTCTGACCAAAGTGCGCATGTGCGTGGACGTACACGGATTCCGTGTGTTGTTTACACAACTTCATGAATGAACTCATGTGAAATGTGAAAAGTTTTCCCTTCTCCAAATCACTAAACTCCATCAACACAACTCGCTGCGCAGTCTCTGCTCCGTATCTTCATCCAGACAGCATGAAGAACACAACGGCAGCGTAGGCAAACCCGGCATTGTGATATCCATCACTGCGCCAAATTAATATCCAGTACGTCCATAAAAATGTATTTTGAATTTGATGCGAGTAGATTAAAACAGTGGCCGGTTACATGAATACTGTATGCCTATCTGAGTGTGGTATAACCATACTTATTAGCAAATAAGTAAAACCGCATTCTACCAACTTAAAAAATATCTAAATTACGCCATACACCGATCAGGCATAACATGACCACTGACAGGTGAAGTGAATAATACTGATTATCTCTTTATCATGGCACCTGTTAGTGGGTGGGATATATTAGGCAGCAAGTAAACATTTTGTCCTCAAAGTTGATGTATCACAAAAAACGTGAATCCACAAACACAAACACTTTGTGTAACACAAAATGTTTAAAAAAATGGAAAAAGAAAAAATGGGCAAGCGTAAGGATTTGAGCGAGTTTGACAAGGGCCAAATTGTGATTGCTCAGTAAATTGGGGAACACATTGCACCAGTATGCACTATGGGAAGAAGGCAAGCCGGAGGCAGTGTGATGCTTTGGGCAATGTCCTGCCATCCATGTGGATGTTACTTTGACACGTACCACCTACCTAAGCATTGTTGCAGACCATGTAGACCTTTTCATGGAAACAGTATTCCCTGGTGGCTGTGGCCTCTTTCAGCAGGATAATGCGCCCTGCCACAAAGCAAAAATAGTTCAGGAATGGTTTGAGGAGCACAACAACGAGTTTGAGGTGTTGACTTGGCCTTGAAATGCCCCAGATCTCAATCCAATCGAGCATCTGTGGGATGTGCTGAACAAACAAGTCTGATCCATGGAGACCCCACCTTGCAACAAACTTACAGGACTTAAAGGATCTGGTGCTAGATACCACAGCACACCTTAAGGGGTCTAGTGGAGTCCATACCTCGACGGGTCAGGGCTGTTTTGGCAGCAAAAGGGGGACCAACACAATATTAGGAAGGTGGTCATAATGTTATGCCTGATCGGTGTATGCTCTCAATGCAAAATGCAGAACAGTTAGTTCATGCATTC
This sequence comes from Rhinogobio ventralis, assembly GCA_039654625.1. Classification (NCBI taxonomy): domain Eukaryota; kingdom Metazoa; phylum Chordata; class Actinopteri; order Cypriniformes; family Gobionidae; genus Rhinogobio; species Rhinogobio ventralis. The sequence goes on along the minus strand of CM077198.1, from coordinate 23,095,273 downwards.
ATGACCTCAAGGCTAGATTATTTTAATGCTCTACTCGGTGGTTGCCCTGCACACTTAATAAATAAATTGCAGCTGGTCCAAAACGCAGCAGATCAAGTTCTTACTAGAACCAGGAAGTATGACCATATTAGCCCGGTTCTGTCAACACTGCACTGGCTCGCATCAGTTTAAAAATGTTGCTTGTTACTTACAAAGCACTAAATGGTTTAGCTCCCCACTACTTGAATGAGCTCTTAACGCATTATAGTCCTTCACGTCTATTACAATCTCAAAACTCAAATATCAAAATCAACTGCTGGCGGTAGATCCTTTTCCTATTTAGCACCTAAACTCTAGAACAGTCTTCCTAGCATTGTTAGAGAAGCAGACACACTCTGTCTCTAGACTAAAAACGCATCTCTTTAACCTGGCATACACATACAACATTATCAATTTCTATTATTTAATTCAGTTAAATTATTCAGGCTGCATTACTAGGTCTGTTGGAACACTTTCTATAACACCTATGCCAATATTAGTCTCTCTGTTTATCCCGAGGTTTACAGTAGTCTGCCGGATCCATGCCGTATCGAGATCAGATCTTACAGATGAAAATGTTACCGAAATTATTGGAAACGGCTAAAAACGCTTTATTATGCATACCAGACAAGTAATTTAGCAGTCTTTTTGTAAAAGAAAACTCCGCACCTGCGCACATTCATATTCAAACCTGCTTGCCTGTGGACTAAACATGCCGTCACCATTCTCACAGATTCATGTTTTTTGAGGCTTGCACAGGGATGATAGCGTGATTCGACAGAGAACACAGACAGAGAAGCGTGATTCGTCACTCTAGAGAACACATCTCTACTGCTCTAGAGTCCAGTGGTGGCGTGCTTTACACCACTGCATCCAACGCTTTGCATTGCACTTGGTGATGTAAGGCTTGGATGCAGCTGCTCGGCCATGGAAACCCATTCCATGAAGCTCTCTACGCACTGTTCTTCAGCTAAAGGCCACACGAAGTTTGAAGGTCTGTAGCGATTGACTGCAGAAAGTTGGTGACTTCTGCGCACTGTGCGTCTCAGCATGTGCTAACACCACTCTGTGATTTTATGTGGCCTACCACTTCGTGGCTGAGTTGCTTTTGTTCCCAACTGCTTCCACTTTATTATAATACCACTAACAGTTGACCGTGGAATATTTAGTAGTGAGGAAATTTCACGAATCAACTTATTGTACAGGTGGCAACCTATCACAGCACCACACTTGAATTCACTGAGTCTAGGTGCTTGATTTTATACACCTGTGGCCATGGAAGTGTTTGGAACACCTGAATTCAGTGATTTGGAGGGGTCTCCCAATGCTTTTGGCAATATAGTGTATATATAATACACAGGGGATAATCCACAGCAATTACAATATTTTAATGTGGGCCTGTCACTAACGATTATTTTGGTAATCAAGTAATTGGTTGATTATTCACATTGGGTGGTTTCTTTGCCTCCATGCTGTGCATTAAAATCGTGTAATGGACACCTAGCCTTGAATTACCCTGCTTATACCATGGTTACTTTGCAAGACTGACAAGTTATGGGTGTTATTGATGTTTGCAGCACAAAATTTGACTGGAAGGGTTAAAATTAAGGTTATTTTTGCTAGCTATGACTTGTTAGACTTTAAATTTAACACTTTAAATCAGACACATAGATAAAGTTCAGTGCTGTAAGGTTACATTTATTTGATTGAATTATAACGTATTTGAATATTTATATATATATATATATATATATATATATATATATATATATATATATATATAGAGAGAGAGAGAGAGAGAGAGAGAGAGAGAGAGAGAGAGAGAGAGAGAGAGAGAATATATATTACCAGTGTCTCTCTAAACATTGATGTTACTATTTTGTTGCTAAGTAACAATGTAGTGATTCAGTAGCGAAGCTAATAAAAGTTGCGGGGCACTGTTCACAACAAATGTCTGTGCTCCTGAATGATCTCCCGTCACTGTGTGCAAGTAAAGTACACTCACCTAAAGGATTATTAGGAACACCTGTTCAATTTCTCATTAATGCAATTATCTAATCAACCAATCACATGGCAGTTGCTTCAATGCATTTAGGGGTGTGGTCCTGGTCAAGACAATCTCCTGAACTCCAAACTGAATGTCAGAATGGGAAAGACAGGTGATTTAAGCAATTTTGAGCGTGGCATGGTTGTTGGTGCCAGACGGGCCGGTCTGAGTATTTCACAATCTGCTCAGTTACTGGGATTTTCACGCACAACCATTTCTAGAGTTTACAAAGAATGGTGTGAAAAGGGAAAAACATCCAGTATGCGGCAGTCCTGTGGGCGAAAATGCCTTGTTGATGCTAGAGGTCAGAGGAGAATGGGCCGACTGATTCAAGCTGATAGAAGAGCAACTTTGACTGAAATAACCACTCGTTACAACCGAGGTATGCAGCAAAGCATTTGTGAAGTCACAACACGCACAACCTTGAGGCGGATGGGCTACAACAGCAGAAGACCCCACCGGGTACCACTCATCTCCACTACAAATAGGAAAAAGAGGCTACAATTTGCACGCGCTCACCAAAATTGGACAGTTGAAGACTGGAAAAATGTTGCCTGGTCTGATGAGTCTCGATTTCTGTTGAGACATTCAGATGGTAGAGTCAGAATTTGGCGTAAACAGAATGAGAACATGGATCCATCATGCCTTGTTACCACTGTGCAGGCTGGTGGTGGTGGTGTAATGGTGTGGGGGATGTTTTCTTGGCACACTTTAGGCCCCTTAGTGCCAATTGGGCATTGTTTAAATGCCACGGCCTACCTGAGCATTGTTTCTGACCATGTCCATCCCTTTATGACCACCATGTACCCATCCTCTGATGGCTACTTCCAGCAGGATAATACACCATGTCACAAAGCTCGAATCATTTCAAATTGGTTTCTTGAACATGACAGTGAGTTCACTGTACTAAAATGGCCCCCACAGTCACCAGATCTCAACCCAATAGAGCATCTTTGGGATGTGGTGGAACGGGAGCTTAGTGCCCTGGATGTGCATCCCACAAATCTCCATCAACTGCAAGATGCTATCCTATCAATATGGGCCAACATTTCTAAAGAATGCTTTCAGCACCTTGTTGAATCAATGCCACGTAGAATTAAGGCAGTTCTGAAGGCGAAAGGGGGTCAAACACAGTATTAGTATGGTGTTCCTAATAATCCTTTGGGTGAGTGTATATAACATTTATGTTACTATGTTTATTTATAGCTATGTTTACATGCACAGGTTTTCATGCATATGTCTCTGAATTAATTCAATCCAACTGCAATGTTTATGTGTACCATAAACTGTGCAATATTATATGTGCATGTCTTCCGAACAAGTTCTGTGCATACAAAGAGCATTAGCATAGCAACGAGAAGCTGTCAGCACTCCTGTCAGAGACATTGCTCCATAGTCTGTAATTGGCGTTCACCATTTTGACATGTAAAAACGTCAAAACATCTGTTGATTCTTACTTTTCCATCCATCCAGTTTCTCAACAGTCTGTTTATCCACTGATTATTTATTCACACCCTCCATCGTGTTTATAGTTGCATGCAAATAAATGCACACTGCACTGGACATATGCACAAGGGATTTTTGAACCAGCCTGTAAAAATGGTCAATTATTCTTCTTTTTAATAGATTATTCAGAATTTTTTTGATGAGTTTGCCGGATGGTTATTCTCTCCGAGTCAGATTACATATACAATTTCAGTGACATGATCACTGACCGGATTGTGTCAATTTCTTTTCAGTCAGTCACAAATTTTCACACCTTCATGACACGTTAGTTTCAGTCTGTTGGGTCTGTTTTGTTTCTCAAATGTCTCCTCATGTTATTCACCCTCCCTTTTCTTATGATGTATTACAAAGAGGAAAGTTGAATTGTTTTAATACCTCTCAGTGAGAACTGGTTGTCTGCTGTCAAGTGCATTTTGTCATGCCACCAAACTGCAAGAGCTCTACAGCACATTAAAGCCCTATTCGGATGGGACTAGTTTTCTAAACAACGTTTGAATTACAATTCTTATCATTCGTGTGTGATTTCATGTACCGACAGTGTGTGTTTTCTAGATGTGGGCGTTACAAAAGGTCATCAGCTGTGCTTACATGCATCGTGCATGACATGTTTTTATTTTTTTATTTACTATTTGTTGAGAATTAAAATTTATTATAAAATCCCCTTTTCAGTAAACTTCACAAGTTTATAGCAGTGGCTGTTTATAATAAACTTGCATAAGCAAGCAGAGAAATCTAGACAAGTATCTTACTTTTACATGACACTGATATTAAAATGGTCAGTCTTGGCAGTTTCCATGATTTGGCTCTGTTTATTATTTATGTCAGATACCATCTAGATTGGTGTGCAAATGGTAGCTCATTTAGGTAAAAAAAAACATGAGGAGAAATGTTAGGATAATACAACATCAGCATTCACAGACATTCACTTTCGGACGGGATTAGATTCCTCAGAGGATCGTTGAGTTTGCCGAAAACTTTACAACTTTACTGGAATTTTTACAGAGGTTGTGTGAGATAAACAGACCTGGCAGATTCGGACAGGCTTAAAATCGCAAAGTACGTCTATGAAACAAGAATTTCTTTAACATCCCCCTAGGAAACTAGTCCTGTCCGAATAGGGCTTTACCTTATATAGCTGTATTCAAATTTATTCTCAGCGATACACACACGGGTTAATAAGCCTAACCTTCCAAGCACAGCTCAAATGGAGAAGCCATGCTTGAAACATAATAACGATTTCTACATCACATTAGGTTGCTACTTTGGTTTTCTGTATTTCCCAGACGTCTTCTCCCCTTGGATAGAGAGTCAGGCATATGAGAGGTGCTTTACTGGAGAGTCTATCCAGTCTGGAGATCTTTAGATGTGACTCAGAAGATTTTGTTTGGTGTAGAGTGCTTCACTACTTCCCGACCAGAGTCTGTTCACCTTTTTTTCCCAATCCAGCAAATGGTCTATTGCGTGGGGCACGTCTAGAGGTTCCAATCAGTTTGTGGCGTGGATAAGTAGTCTGCTGAGGTTTGTCTGCTAGACCTTCGGCACTTAAGTATACTCGTACACATATATGAATAAAACATTTGCTTATCAATTGTTTATCTGATGCACAGGGACAAAAGGTGCACTATGCAAGTGCCGGAGTAATGGCCTGTCATCTCGCTGAACCAACCATAGCCAGGGATAATGACTGCTAATGCTAATGGAGGTCTAATTTCCAAGGCTGCTCTTCAGAGTGGAAAACAAGGGCATTGCCTTCATAAATAAGTGTGCATGTGGCATGTTTTTGTAGGAAAATTACTATTTGTCATTGAGGGGATAATAGCTTTTCTGGAGAGGGCAAACTGTTTTTGTGCTCTGTTAAACCGAACCAAAGTTGCTCTGAAAAATAAGATTCTGCTTCTGTTAGCGGATTTTGGCTACTAGTAGGTATAGTAGGTTTATTGTTAGATGTATACATTTATTCAGCATTTTTTTTTTTGCTTGATTAACATTAATGACACAAACAGGTATTTTAGGCTGCTGTCACTGACTGAATGCTTCTAATATAAACATATCCGGTTTTCACAGAGCGGTTTACGTTCACTTAAGCCATAATCAGCTGTATTAACATTAGATACTCCACATGATGGCCATTTTGACAACTGTTTCTGAATTTGACCATTCAGATGCAAATAGACCTAAATTGGAGATTGTGCGCTGTCTGAGAGAGCGCTTCTGGTGTGTGTCATTCAGTGCGATACCACATTGAGTTATTTTTTGCACAACTTACTGCGCATAATAACTTGATAAATTCTTTTTGAAGATCTTTGTTAAATTTACACGTTTCTTTGACATCTTCGCGTCTGACTTGATCTCCTCAGCGCTCTCTAATATCCAGCCTTCACTAACTGCAAGTTAATCAATAACGAATTGTAATTGGATATTAATTTTGTTCTCCAAAATATAGACAAGATTGGCTACCTTTTGATTTGGCTATTCTCACGTGACAGAACACTACTACTCTTTTACTTTTATGATCTCCTAGCAAAGATAGTTTAGTAAAGAAGAAATACAGGACAAAACATGATTTTTTTCATAATAAATTGGGACACTAAAAATAGAACTCAAATACGGGACTGTCCAGTGAAAAACGGGATGTCTGGTCACCCTAATGCAAGGCATCAAGTTTGGCCGTTTAGCATGGCATCATTAGCTGGTCACCATTCAAAGTCATTCAAAATTACATGTTAATTTTTTTTTTTAATGAATTTGAAAGAAGTCACTAAGGGCCAGTTCACACAGAACACACTTTTGCTGTTAAAGATGTAAGCACGAAAAAAGTCTAGAGATGCTTTTTTAAAAAGTTGAACTTATTGTAACTTGAGAATCGCGTTTTTAGAATGCTGTGTCATAATGCTGCATAAGACGCGAGCGCAATGGACATGCGCGTCCATCTAGCACGTGTTTAAAGGCACAATATGTAAGGTTTTTGGATTCATTTATCCAAAAACCACTAGAACAATGTTATATACAGTACTGTGCAAAAGTCTTAGGCATGTTGGTATTTTCACACGAAAAATGTTTTTATGCCAGTTATTTATATCATTTACTGTAGTGTGTCAGTAGGAAATATCAGTTTACATTTCCAAACATTCATTTTGCAATTAATTGTAATAATCCAGTGAGATTTTTATTTATTTAAAAAAAAAAAATGTATGCACAAGAAGTCTGACAGCAGCCGGTATGATCTGATCTCACCATCATCGAGTCTGTCTGTGATTACATGAAGAAACAGAAAAAAGACTAAATCCAGAAGAACTGAGGCAACGTCTCCAAGACACTTGAAGAAACCTTCCTGCAAAACTACATGAATAGGTGTAGGAATAGATGCAGGTGACAAAAGCCGTTTTAAACGCAAAGGGTGGTCACCCCAAATATCGATTTGATTTAGTTAATAGAAGTTAATTCATAAATAAAAGCTATTTATGTTATTATTTTTGACAGCATTCTCACTTTAAAGCATTCTCACAAGTGCCTAAACTTTTCACAGTACTGTAGTTTTGCAGGTAGGTTTCCTCAAGTGTCTGGGAGACGTTGCCTTAGTTTTTCTGGATTTAGTCCATCTCAGTTTTTTCTGTTTCTTCATGTAATCACAGACAGACTCGATGATGGTGAGATCAGATCATACCGGCTGCTATCAAAATGAATGTTTGGAAATGTAAACTGATATTTCCTACTGACACACTACAGTAAAAGATAACAATAACTGGCTTAAAAACATTTTTCGTGTGAAAATACCAACGTGCCTAAGACTTTTGCACAGTACTGTATTTTGTTAACTTGTGTACTTGCATTATCCCAAATGTTTCCAAGAATGTTTAAATCCAGAGAAATAAGCAATTTTAACCAGGACACGGATCGTGTCTGTGTGTCGCCTGTCAATGACATCATGCCCGCGTTACCCTTGATTTTCTATTTTGTAGAAACCATGGAAACACCAAAGACGCTTTAATATATCATGTGTTTTATTAGACAGGTGAGCAACTCTTTGGATACATTCATTGTTATATAGCTCAACACAGTCTTATTGTTTAAATCTCGTTTTCCTAATTTACCGCGAGTACCATGTTTTACCTAAAATTACATATTGTGGCTTTAACATAGAAAAACAATGGAAAAGTAGCCCACTGGAATGGAAAAACGCTCTGTGTGAACTTACTTATTTCCCAAACATTTAAACAGTAGTGTATATATTGTAATTATACCATTATAAGATCTGTACAATGCAATGCTGGCTGCAGGAAGTGCAGAAAAAACGAAGGCTGCATTTATTGAGTGAATTTCTTTTTTTTCTTTTTTTATGTTAAGCTGGTCATATTGATCACTGAAACTGCCAGTGGGATGGATGGGATGTTAAGAGATAGCATTCTCAAGGTTTTATAGACCTCTGGTGCATTAGGTGAGTTGGGCTTCAACAGCTAAACAGAATCACATTTTCATTTGGTCAAGCCTGGAAGTAATGAATACACAGAGGTGAGTTGGAGTTAGTTTGAGAAGTAGGGAATACCTAGCACAACAAGAGGACTCTGGGTAGGCCACAAAGGCAGATACTGGCCAGCTGCCATGTGTTGAGTGTCACTTAGACAGGCGTGCAGCCAGTTGCAGCCTGCTGGATTATGTACATGGCATTTTGCTAGCCCGGTGGGTGGACAAGTCAGGTTGGTGTGATGTGGAATGTGAAGGACAATAGTGCGTTTGATTGTAGGACTTCTGCAGTATTTGAGACATAAACAGCAGGCCATCTCTGTAAGCCCAACTCACCCACTGGGGATGACAAAGGAGAGGATCCATATGTGTATATAACGAGAGACAAGCTCTTGAATGCACATGTCAGAGGCAGAGCTTCTGAGGTGGTCTCCACTCTGAGGTAAGAACTATCACTGTCTTGTCGACTGTAGGGTTCAAAGAGCAGACATTTTTTACAGGCCTGAATCAGATTATCAAGGTCTGCTTTTTAAATGTTACATATCCTGTCTGTCTCCTTTTCAGGCTTTGATCACCTGACATTCATGCTTCTAAGGCATTTGAGATGACATTGTGCTACCAACTGAGTGTTTTATTTTAGTGACATGGAAATAGTCTGTTTTTGAAGGCAAAGTGAAGTACTTAAAGCTCTTTGGCTCAGCACTGGTCAGTGAAACGTCAGTAGATTGACTCGGCTTTGACCTTCCTTTTGAATACTGTATGTTGTGCACCTCTGAGTCAACAATGAAGTCTGGCTATAACTTTCTTGTATTGCATAAAATGGTTTGAACCAAGAAGAAAGATTATGAATTAGACCTTCATTTGTAATGTGTATTTAACCAACAAAAATCCAATGAAATAGACTTACTTTAGCTATAATGAACTTTAGCTATAATGAATATACCATTTAATAGTTTTAGGTTGGTAAGATTTTTTTTTTAAATAATGTTTTGAAAGTCATTTATGCTTAACTGTATTTAACAAATACACAGTAAAAACATTAAAATTGTGAAATATTATTACAATTTAAAATAACTGTTTTCTATTATAATATACTTTAAAATGTAATTTATTCCTGTAATGGTAAAGCTGAATTTTCAGCATCTTTACTCCAATCTTCAGTGTCACACGATCCTTTAGAAATCATTCTAATTTGCTGATTTGGTTCTCAAGGAACATTTCTTCTTATTAAATCAGTCGTGTTGCTTAATATGTTTGTGGAAACTGAGAAACATTTTTCAGGATTCTTTAATGAAATAGAAAGTTCAGAGGGATATCATTCACTTAAAATAGAAACATTTTAATTGTTATAATTGTTTAATAGCATTATAATTGTCTTTACTGAAACTTTTGATTAATTTAATGCATCCTTGCTGAATAAAAGTATTAATTATTATTATTTTTTTAATTACTGACCCAAAACTTTTAAACTTAAACGGGGGGTATCACACACAGTTTCTGTCAATCTCATGTCAATCTTGAGTACCTATAGAGTAGTATTGCATCCTTCATATCTCCGAAAAGTCTTTAGTTTTATTATATTTGTAAAAGAAAGATACGCTGTACCGAGTCTTTCCGAATAAAACTGAGCGGATGGAGGCGTATCGTGTGGGCGGAGCTAAAGAATCATGAGCGCGCGCAGCTATTGCGTTAATATGAAGTAATTCATTTAGTTCAACATATTTTCCCACTCTTTGTGTATTGTTATTTTTAGTGGTTTTACAATAAACAAACAGACACCTATAGTGGTCAGCTAAACAAATGTATTTAAACACACACCATACATTGCATGCTCCATTGATAAATGAACTATACGTTCATGTTGTTTACTTGATGTGCACTTACGCGCCGATAGCCAACAACACACAGACATTTGAAGCAGTTTTACTCACCGCCTGCGGTTCCAACTCATGACCGTGAACCTTTATCGTTGGGACCGCTCCATCTTTCAGCATTAGACGATCTACAAATCCGGTGTCGAACTGGGCCTGGTTTATAAAACAATCATCGCCGAAATGCAGGGAACAAACAGAAACACTTGCTGCTTTCGCTCTCTCTCGCTCTGGTCGACGTGTGCGCACATGCCTTTCCGGGAGAAGTGCCTGTATGGCCCGTACAAGGAAATTCTGCCCTTGTTGAGGTCACGCAGACCCATATGCGAAAAAAACTTTCCGAAACTTGTAAAAAAAAAAAAAAAAAAAAAAAAACTACGAAACTTGTGAGAAACCGGAAGGAGTATTTTTGGCACAGAAATACTCCATCAAACGTCCAACTTATTTTTTGAAACTTTGTCCATGTTTAGCATGGGAATCTTTAACAGTGTAAAAAGCTCAGTATGCATGAAATAGCATTATACCCCCCTTTTAAGTGTATGTTCAGTGTGCGTTCATTTTCTGTATTCTGTAAGTCAATTTCTATGTAGGTATATACTTTTGGTACAAAAAGCTTTTCCAATTTTATTTCCCAAAGGAAAACAGATACATTTCTTTATTGTAGGGCATGTTGTCACAGTATTTGTTGTGTACAAAGTTGTCACATTAGGAGCCTTAAATTTAAATCAGCTGTTATAGGTTATTTAAGTTCCCCCCCCCCCCCCCCCCCACAAAATATAAACCGTAAACCAATTATAAGACATCAAACAGTACCAAAAATATTATTAATTCAATTAACCTTTCAGTTCAAATTTACATTCATTATATAGGTGACTCTTGTCTAACTGTGTTAATGTGTTTTCACTTGTAACAGCAAAAATATGATATTTAAGTTTTAGTTTGAAGAATTAAATGCACAATAATTCTTATGTTGAGAGTTCTTTGAACCAAGAAGTGTTTGAAACCAACATACAAAATCACTGCTAGAGTGATAATCGACTCAAAACATTATACTTGCTGAGATATAGCCCTTGTAACAACCCACCCATATGACAATAAACTCCAAGCTCCCTTATAAATCTTCATGTAGTGCATTTGAATTCCATAGAACTGTATCCATAGGGAATTGGTGTAAATGTGTGTGTGCATGTTTGTGTATGTTTGGCATGGGAGGTGTAGGATTTCTGTAGGCATGCCAGTCCCTGTGCTGCCTGGGCCCAATGAAGTGGTGCAGGGTCCTGGCAGTGGACAGCGGAACGCACTCCATCCAGTCGTCTCTGATTGGAGGAGAAGCCTCTCTGTAAGTCCTCGCCAGAGGCTCATTTCCGCAACTGTTTTTGTTTTGAGCCGATTCAGCAATTTTTTTGTCAAACACACAAATCACTGAGGGGCGAGGGCGTGAGGGACTCGTTATGGCACATAAACACAAAACAGGAAGAGAACCTGTTCACCAACAGGTCCTTCCTCAAAGTCTACTGATCATTTTGAGTTTTAACAATATCTGACGCCCCCCTCTAGCTATCGGATTAACCGTAAACATCCAGGATTAATCACAGAGACAGTGGATTAAACAGAGAGAGAGAGAGAGAGAGAGAGGGAGAGAGAGAGAGAAAGAAAGAGAGAGAGAGAATGAGATTCAAGAAAGACTGAAAAATGACGGTGAATTAAGAGGAACGGCCTGAGGAGTGGACGCATTAGAGCCATGTGGAGGCATTAATTCACTTACTGCTCTGAGAAACATAGCATACAGAATTTCTCATTGAGACACATCTCAGGTTCTGTTTGTTTTGGCTATGTGTCACGGCTGTATGGGCCCAGACAGCCGGATGTGTTTATTTCTGCACAGATGTCAGCTGAGATTATGCAGCAGTAACTAGGTGACAGTGTGTCGTCATGGTCATTTAGCAGGGGGTCCCAGAGGAGGGCTTGAGTACTGTAGATGATTTGTGGGATGATAAGGCTAAACAGGGATGGGATGAGACTAAAAAACAACTTGGGGATATATGCCTATCATAACCCAAAGTGAATAATCACTCACTGTATTGCATATGCATACATGTAATTTTATTTCTGTTAGGGAAGAACTTTTTTTTTTTAGCTGCCATTACTCCAGTCTTCAGTGTCACATGATCCTTCAGAAATCCTCAAGAAATATCTTCCCGAGTTCAAATCCTCGCAAATAAACATTTTCAATAAATTAATTAGCAAGGTTGTGTTTTTTTTTTTTTTGGTTCATGGTGAATTTGTAATTATTCACAAAACTGATTTATTATTTTCATGCTATGGTTAATCGCCGCTAAATGGCAGATATTAAACTTTTTAGTGATCTAAAACTAGTAGTGTTTTAAAGATTAACTTTGAGTGTTAGATGATGGAAAATGCTTAATGCAAAAATTGAGGAAATTAAATTTATTAATGTACAGAATCAGCCAACATTCAATACTGACTGATAGATAATCTAATATTAATCCAAATGGTACCAATATTATATATTCCTAAAATGACATTGACATTGCCAGCCCACAAACCATCTGAAAATGTCCCAGCACTCCCTATGGCTTGTCACTCCCTGGGACTAATGAAAGGCAAAGAGGGGAACATATAGGCAGTCTGACAGCGGCACTGAACGAGACACAAGGGTTTCATGACTGAGGGAAAGCTCCTTAATCATAAGACTTTTGCTGGAATGATTGTGTCTCCTTCCCTTTGCTCTGGACGTGTGCTGAATTCCAGCGATACTTTAAGATACAGCAGAGTTACTGCCACTCTGGCTCTGGCTGAGAGAAACAGAGCATACGTGACCTGCAGACATTACTGATATTGTATTTATCTGCCATGTGTTTCAGGGTTCAGCTGGGGTGCATCTGTATAAGTGGGTATTTGTTTGTTCCTGTGCCTGTTCACTTTTTATTGTCATTTTGATATAGGGATCACTGCTGTTTTAATTACAATAATGTATATGATGGAGATGTGGCGTGGCACACCCCTTTTTCTCCTTATAGTTTTCTGTCACCTCTAACAAAGTCCCTTTAAGGCAAGTCAGTTCACTCAATGGCCATCTTGGCAACACTCCCTGGCAGATCATTTCTAATCAATAGGCATGCAAGTACTGTACAGCTCCTATCTACTTGAATGGAGAAAGACGAAATTGCCAAAACTGTTTGTCAAAATTATCTTTACATCAGCAAATATATCCATATCTGACAAAAACGGTATCATACAATTGCTTCTTCAGCTAAAATTGCAGTATTTTCAGGCACATGGGCATTAATTCCATAGGTTCTTTTAATAAAAAAAAGTGGGACTTCCATTCCTACAGCCGATAATGTGTTGCCATTTTTTTTTTTGAGTGAGTCATCTCTTTCTCCTCTTACTTCTAATCTCTCTCAATATAAAAAGGTAATATGATATATGATGAAAAACACAGGCTATAATCAAGCAATATTATGCAAGTAAGAGTGTTGTACTTCAGGATATCATCAGAGCCGTGGTTCAGATGTGGGCACCACTGCATCTGTGATATTAACTACTTGTTTATGGAACTGTTGTAGGCTTATGAAAGCAATAACAAGTAACTCACATTTTTTAAATTAACCATGTTCACATCAGTCAAAAACAACCAGCATGTTGCACACAAACCAAAAACAAAACACAAACAAAACCAAATAATAAAAAAATAAATAAAAGGAAAAAATAAAATAAAAAAAAGAAACAGAAGTTCAGGTTGTTCATTATAACTCAATGGAGGTAGGCAGTAAGAAACAAACAAATATCCCAAATACATCAGCATATATGTTTATATGTTTAACCAAATGAATAGGAGTATATACATTAACTACTACTACTACTACTACTAAAATTGTCCCATTATGGGTACGAGCTGGAATCTTCACTTATCCCAAGAAATTTCAATGCCTCCTTCCATATTTTATTAAATTACATAATTTTACCCATAAGATGGAATCAAAGTTTTTCTAAAGATACAAGATCCTTTATCATAGCTAGCCAATCCCTATATAGTGGAGGGGTATCTCCGACCCATTTGTTCATAATGGCCTTCCTTGCCAACATAAGCAAAGGATGAACAATGTCTTTATATTCCTCTACAGGAGGCAAGATGCCAAGTAAACAAATAGAGGGTGAGGCTCAAACTGTTACTGTCTTCAATACGCAATACTGCCTTTGTAAATTGGATATTTGGTTTTCCAATTCAATTTGTTTAGCTCTTTTTTCCTTGTTCTTTTTGCTTACATAAGAAATTATCATGCCTATGATGTATGCTTTGTAAGCATCCCATAGAACCCTAGGATCCGTCACTTCTAGATCATTAGAAAGAAAATAATAATCTGTTTGCCCTTTCAGATATTCAACAAATCCCTCATCCATCAAATAATAAGGGTTCAATTTTCAAAAAGGGTTCAAGCTTTCCCCATATGACAACATATAGGGAAGATTCCAGATTGGCCCATCTGAGCTTTCATTTTCTCAAAGGCAGAGCAGGATACCCAGGGCTTGGTTTACACCTATCTCCATTTCTAGCCACTGGGGGACCATAGGCAGTCTAGGGGAACTCATATTAATGTTAAACCTCATAAAGTGAAATTTTCATGTCATGGGACCTTTAATATTTAAATGAGACACTGGCTGTTACAAAAAAGTAGAGCGAAAGAAAAACTCCTCGTCCAGTGAACACAGCAAAATGTTTCAGCTCTCCTTTTCTGTACCCCCACAGAAAAATCCTGGAAAAAGTACTCTTTTCCTACCAATGTTGATGTCTTTCTTTCTCCTTGCCGCTTCCAGGATACCCATCTTGTCCCAATAATTATGGAGTCTCACTAATACCGCTCTCAATTAGCGTCAGCATGACTTAGACTGGTGCGATGAGCACGCTCAAGCTTAATTCGGTTATCTTTGGTCGACATACCGAGGATATCGGGGATCCAAGACTCGAAGAACTTAGTTGGGTCAGTCCGTTCTATTCCTTCTTTCAGGCCTACAATTTGTACATTGTCAGCGGCTCCTATTCTCTAAATCCTCCAAACACTCCATCACTTTTCCCAAGCCTTTTCAAGATCTGGAGACCTGGGTGGTCGTTGATGTACTCTGATTTTCAAGATCAGACATGTGCTGTTCAGCGTTGCCCACTCTACTAAGTAGAATGTCGATTTTTGCAGATATGTCAGCAATTTGCTCATGATGTTTCCGTAATTTCATGTCCAGTATCTCTGACGTTCTTTCGACAATGCTGGATACGGCGTCTTCAGTAAGGATTGCAATCTGAGAGCATGCCTCGTTTTCTACCTCGGGCCTGTCATCCGCGTTCTTGGTTTGACGAGTTGTTCTTCGTTGTACTTTCGCAGAAGAGTCAAATTGGTTCCAAAGTGTCTTCAGCGACATTTTGGACTGTTTAGACACTTTCAGTCACCATGCAGTGTCAGTAACAACGTTTTTGGAGAAGTTGTTGCTTAATTAAGCGAGGAGCAAAGTGCAACGCGTCTACACAGTGCGACGCATCACTGGAAATGGTCAATTTAAAATCTCACATTTTATAGAAAAACTAAGTTATTTTGACTTTTATTATGCTCCACTAATGAAAACAGTGCCAAAGGAAACCACAGCAGAATTATTAATTGCATGACACAGAGCCAATACACAAGATGTAGGCAGTGGAATGAGTTTTTTGGGTTGGTTACAGTGTCATTGTCATTGTTACAGTGTAATTATATATTTAAGTACTGAGTAATAGTAATTAACTTCATGTACTTACTATAGGGTTAGGATTAGTGTTTGGTTGAGGGTAAGTTGCATGTAATTATGCATAATTTACTGTTATCACTATTGTAAGTACATGTAACATATGTAACAATGACACTGTAAAATAAAAGTTGCAGCCGCTGCCAACGTTTTTGACCATTTTCATAAGTCATACCCCCCAGAATATTTTGTTGTATGAATATCTGAACATGCATATCAAAAGAAAGAACAGACCATCTGCTTTAAAAAAAACAAAACAAAAAAAAACGTTTTTTCTAGCTTTTTTTTTTAGAAAATCACGTTTTTGTCAAAGACTACATCCAGATCGGATCGGCTCGTCCTGACATTTCATTCAGTAACATTAGGTAGTTTTGATTTATATGCTGTTTAATGTTGAGGATCAAGTTATTTTACATATGCATATGATTACATATGATATCGCTTGTTTCTGCATCTTGTTTTAATTCAGTGCTCTTTCCGAAGAGGTGTAATAGCACCCCCCCTCCCCCCCACGTATAACAGTAAAAAAGCGGAAAGCCAGAAAATGTTCAATGGCGAGGACAGAGTTCACTTAAAATACTTTTAACTTGAGTGCAGAGTTTTATAATAATTAGTTTGATTATGGGAGTTCTCTAAATCCTTAACTGTGTGTGTTGCAGCTGCAGGGCGGCCCTCGTGGCCGGGATGCCACTGTGTACCCTGCCAGTCGGCGGTGGATCCTGAGGGGCAGGAGCTTCCCACCCAGTGCAGGGGGCAGAGCAACAAGCACCCTGATCACGACATGAATCTCTGCTGGAACGAGATCAAGCGCAAATCCCACAACATCAGGTATACCTCATTTTTTGTCCATCTGCTTATATCACGTTTCTATTCGGTTCATTGTCTGCTAGAGATTATTAACCTTTCCTCAGTATAGCACCAGTTAGAGATGCACATATTGCAAATTCTCCCAGTCTCAGAGGCACTAATGAAACCACTGATTGAGTTTGGGCTGTTTTGCATGTCATTTGTATGTAT
This sequence comes from Rhinogobio ventralis, assembly GCA_039654625.1. NCBI lineage: Eukaryota > Metazoa > Chordata > Actinopteri > Cypriniformes > Gobionidae > Rhinogobio > Rhinogobio ventralis. The sequence goes on along the minus strand of CM077198.1, from coordinate 23,078,560 downwards.
GTCTGTAATGCAAGGTGCTTTGTTTACATACTTAGCCTCATAATTACAGTCTCAACCCCAACTTTTCTCTGGGGATAAATTTAACAGGGTGTGATTGGTTTTAGACATCTACCCTGCAGCACAGGGTAATAAGATCATCCCAGGAAACCCTTGTCAGAATGCTGACATCATCTGGCCCAGAAGGAAGGCTACAGCCATACAACATCACATGTAATTGAAATGGATAGAATACTAAGTGGCCTCTACAAAAGACCCTCTGGGATTATATTGCACCAGCGTTTCAGTGGCTGACTTTTTCAGCTGGCTGTGTTTTGACAGACAGATGTCCCTTCCATCTAATGGCCTGATTTTTCAGCTTTGGCATCTGTAAAATGCAATGGCAGACATTTTAGTAGTATTAAATTGAGTTTTGATTTAGGTTGGAAACAAATAATATATATATTTTTGTAAATTAATGGATTAGGGTCAAGGTTTTCGTCTCGGCAATGGTGTTTTTGAAGAATGCTGACTGTAGAACTGTAGAACATTATTTGTTTTATGCCTAATGCTGAATTACTGCTTGATTTTGTAGATTGTGTTTCAGAGCCCAAAACAACATGAATAATTTACTTGAAATTTTAGCAGTTTTTTCTTTCTAAGGCTCTGTGACAGAGAAATCAAACAGACTTGCTAGCGGGGCAGAACAGAGCTTGTCTTTGTCATTCTCATCAGAATGTTTGGCTTCATTGGGGTCCACTCACACAGCAGTGAATGTGCTGTGACCGGGGGGCTATGTTGCTGAGGGGGGTATATGGGTGGACAGAGGCATGCTGGGAATGTGTGATTGCAGACGTGCCTGGATGTTTCTCACCTCTCTGATGGCGCAGCTGTGAGTGGGCGCTTATGATGCGACTCAAAACCCACATCTCTAAATCTGTTCAAAGCATCTCTTTGTCTTCGTAGATTGTAAATAATTAACACATCTGAACTGCCACAATTTTGATTATAATTCAGGTCTGTATCATGCTCTTTGGTGATATCATTCCACATAGATTTACATTAAGTGCAGAGCTTGCAGTGGTAAAAGTAATAAAAAGAAAGGCATTCCGGTTCTCTTCTTTTTCATGCTCCGCATTAAATGGCAGGGAAGAGAATGGTGACCTTTCAGCTATCCTCAGCTATCCCATCTTTTCAACTGCATGCAGACAAAGGCTTGATTGAGCACTAACAGCATGCTAATTGCTGTCGTTTCTTTGAGTTTTTAGGCTTGGAGATTAGTATGTTATAACCCCTTTTGCTAATGGGTCTACTGCCATGTCAAACTTGACGTGCTAAATGTATCTTGTGAATCTGAGTGCAGTTTGTAATAGAGGAAATGGAATATTCTGCCAACCTTATGAAAAAGAAGTTTATTCAAGTGTGCTATTAGTGTACTTCTTTTAAACTAAAAATAAGAAAGAATAATTTTTTCGGTCATCCATGTTTTCACTGTTATACGCTAGGGGGCGCATCACATATTCTGAAATAGTACAGAATCTCTGGATCAAAACACAGGTGAAGAAGAAGCACAAACAAGTGATAGAAGCATTGCTGAAACATGTAAAATAACGTGATCATCAAACATTCAACAGCATATAAATTCAAAACCGCCAAACGTTACTGAATGAAATGTCAAACTTATGAAGAGGAAACGACTGTGAAGGTTTGGGGGTGTTGTAGACTTGATCTACTCCATCTGTGTTTTGATCATTATTCTAAATCCGATCTGGCTAGAATAAATTGTTTTTAAAATGGAAAGAGTTTAAACAGTTAAAGCTATATTTCAAGTATAAAAAATTTATACCTAAATAGGAACATAGTAGTATACTTGCAGTGCAGAAATAATATATAAATAGTAAACTAGAAGTATGATGTTATGTTCACTTACAAGTGCTTACAAGTATACTTGCATAAAACTACTAGTAGTTGTTTACTGTATACTTCATAAAGTGTATTTTCATAAACTAAAAATGTGCAGAATGTTTAAATATTTGACAGTTACTATCAGTCTATCAGTCTACATAGAAGTTAGTTTGTAGTATACTTGCAGTACAAAAACAAAATATTTAAAAGATTGAAGTTAGATGGTTAACTGTGTGGGCAGCATGAATCCTTTGTCAGCTGTAGACCATTAAAAAGATTAAAAAATACAATTCTGTCATCATTTTCTTCTGTGGAACACAAAATAATATTACTAAGTATGTTGGTAACCAACCAGCATTGTATGGACAAAACCATTTCTCAACATTTGTTTTATGTTTAGTTCCACAAAAGAAAGGAAGTCTGGCATTTGGGTGAGTAAATGATAAAATAACTTTTGCGTGAATATCTATCCCTTTAAGGAACCAAATACAGAAATGAATGAGGCTTCAAATAAACATTTCAAAGTAATGTAAAAATACTCTTTCTATTAAATGTGTTGGGAGAATTATTATTGTCTCAGATTGTTTAAGATCTTTCTGCTTAGCTTCCCAGCATTACTTATCACAATTTGTTGTGTTTTGGATGCTGGCGTGCTGGTGACTTGACGTTTTAAAGTGCCCCTTGTAACGGAATTTTTATTTTTTATTTGTATGTTCAGGGAAGAAGGAGGCGGAAACCGGCGAACATTTACAAGACTTTAATAAAAATAAACACCAAATGAAAGTAAAAGTGGCAGCCCCTCACGGATGACTGCCGCGCACACACATAACAAAACGTAAATAAAACACAACGTAAAATCCAGGCCTGGTCCTCTCTCGTCTTGCACTGTCGTTGCTCCTCCTTTTATGCTCCCGTCACTCCTCCGTGAGACGAGACCGGTGTGGCGTGCAGCTGGCGCTCATTATCACTCACCACCGGCCCGCTCTCACGGTCCCTCGACTCACTGCTTGCCACACCCCTATTATGTTTTTTTTTTAATATTTGCTTTCATGCAGTGTGTAATATAGCTGTTTGTGAATGTAAATGTTCTGATGTAAAGTTAATAGTGCACAATAAATAAAGTTATAGTCTCCCAAAAGAAAGAATCAACTCTGAACCGCCTTTACTAGTCATTTGTATTTTGAATCCCACTGCGTGACAGTTCTACGTCACTAGAAAAGACATTTGCATAATGCCCGTCTATGTTGTACGTTGTCCACCCCCAAACAACATTTTACTGATGACTGCTTCTCAAATCTCGGAGTTCAACGCGGGATTCGCAAAACACTTGGTCTTGAAAGATGGGTCAGTACTTGGACCAGCTTGCTTCTCAGAATTATTTGTTCCATTAGTCATTCACGTTAGTGCTGGGTTAACGAATACACCGTTATTGATACAGTTCCCGCATGTGCACCGCAATAAATTAGAAATATACACATCAGTTTGTTGATGGACATACACTTGTTAATGCTGATGGTGAGGAATTACAGTTGCAATATCTCATAATGTACCTCAAAATGAGTAGCGCATCACTGAGAAACGTCCTGCTCAAGTCGTCCTTGCGATGGAGGTTCGGGTTGAATAACTCGTCCTTCCAATGTTTCATCATCGGACTCACGCTCAGATCGATATGGTAAACTCGACTCTATCAACTCTATCACAACACTCTATCACTCTATACCTCCGTAGACCAATCACAACAGATTGGGCCGTCTGACCAATCAGAGCAGAGTAGGCTCATGGAAAGGAGGGATTTAGAGAGACCGATTCATCCGTCGAGTCGTTTGAGAATCATTGAAAAATGTGGTGATGTGCAATGTATATTATGAGAAAATGAAACCATTTCATGCAGGTAAACCCTCCAAAACGAAAATAAGGAGCCTTTAAAATAGCATAATAGGGGCACTTTAAATAAGCTATCTAGCAAGATTTGCTTGGTCAGCAAGCTTCACCAGAATAACCCTGCTGATTCACAAGCCAAAAAAATAGTTTTTTAATGCTTCCAGTTCTGATTTATTTGAACAATTCTGGTTCTATAAAGATTTCATTTATTCTCTTGGAGGAAGAAATATTTGGAAAAAAGGAAATGCTGTTCTTAAATGAGGACATCATTTCAACAGAACAGATATGCCAAATAAGAAATATATTTCAAACAATTGTTTTAAAAGTGCATTTACAGAAGCAGCATAAATGCAGTTAACTAACTGGTTGTGTTTCAGTAATTCATTCATTTTTGCAAAAGAACAAAATTCTAAATATGTCTCTTTTAACTACACATTATCTTATGAACAACCAGTTTTTTAATCACTAAAAAGATCTGACTTTTACGAGTTATTTGTTTATGAATTGGACTAGCACAGATCATTGTATGTTTCTGTAGATTCAGTATAGTGTTGTTTTTTTGTCCACATTGGCGGAAAATTGCATGTTTGAGAATGGTTAACGGAACTGAACATCATGGACCCTATCAAGCCTGGGCCACCACAGAAATTCGTGCCGGCCTTTTCAGGCGTGTTATTTTGAGTTCAGCCCATATTTTGACATAGTCTACTCATTATCAGGAACTTTCAAAATGTTGCAGCCAGCGGTAAACACAACCTCTTCTAACTTTGCTGAAATCCACATATTTGTGTTTGTACCAGACAGTTGTTCAGTCCTCATATGGCTGTAAACCACATCAGTTGCATCATGACATGGGACCAGAGATGAAGAGCAACAAAAAAAAGGGAATGTTTGTGAAAGGTATGGTGTGGTGTTTTGAGTTTTTTTTGCTAGGCCTTGCAAATAAACCCACTACTCAGACACCCTAATGAATGAACGAGTCAAAAGGGATTTCGAAGTTCATGAATTATTAAGTATAAGTCTACTTGGCTGTGTTTGTAGGGATTAAATCAAATAAAGCTTGTCCATCGCGCTCATCTATCAGTGTGGGGCTGGGCGGATCGCTCTCTTTTGCTTGGTAGACACAATGCACTGCTGAGACAGTTACATTTATGCTCCGACAACTCTTTGTGGAAATAATAATCATGCATTCACATAAACAACCAACAGCATGGGGTGTATTCACAGCATGTGAATATCTGTTCCTTAGAGAAATGAGAAATTGTAGTAAGGCTGAATCAAATTTTAGCTGGGAGAGGCTGCCAGGCACTTAGGCGGCACTCATCATCCCTAACTTGGCAGAAGTTTTGCATTGGGGAAACTAATGATACAGTTGGACCATCCAACGTAGTCTCAGGTTTCTGTAGTTTAGCTCTCTCTCACTCGTACACTGAGGTAGCTCAGAGTTGTGGCTTTCTTGCCAGGTGTTGTTAAAGTTAAATGTCTGCTTATTTCCAGCTGAGACCTGCCCACGATGTGGCCTTAAAAAACTTTTGTACACATATCTACCACAGATAATTTAAGCTTTAAGCTGGGCTTTATTGGATGTGAGTGAATATATGAATACATGAGCGTCTGTGCAGAATGCATATCTAACGCTCTCTTGCAGGAAATGTATTCCTTTCTGCATTTCAGTGCTCATATGAAATATTCTGATGGTGTGATCCAATGGAGTGTTTATGCATAATGACATATATATGTAACTGGTTGATAATACAGGTGCAGTATTTGTATGCATGTAAGTGCCTGTGCAGCAGCCCATTGTGTTTGCTTAACTGTGTCTTATAAACAGAATGTAGGGTAATGAAAGAGGCAAGACGGGCAATGCTGAATTGCAAGGCTCATTTCTCCCATGGCACCATCGCCTTTTTTAGCCAATGGCTTCATTGCGTCTACGTATCTGTGCTCACAGACAAATCTCCCACCCTTCTTTTTCATTCAGTGTTACATTTCGAGGCTGGTATCATTGTGAGGACAGGCCTCAAAGAGAATGGCGCACAGAGCCGTAGGCTACGCTTCTGAAACAGAAACACAAATGAAAGAAAAAGGATATCACCAGGAACCTCACTCTTATCTTTAGCATTTAGTTATTTGCTGATCTGTGAAGCGACCCCTGGCTGATGGTTATCATGTAATGACCAAATAGCCATATTGAATGAGTTTTCTGTTCTTATTTTTGCTTTAATCTGTACAATTAAGTGTTTTTTCATTTACAGTTTATGCTTTTTTTTCCAATTCAACTTACAATGTCGTAAGCATTCCCTGGGAATCAAACCCCATACTGATCTCGCTGGTTTTTGTTCTAGGGCTAAACGATATTAAAGAAAATTGTGATATTTCTTCATCTCAGACTACTTTGCTATGAGAGCATCATTCAGCATTGATGATTGTCTCGCATATGTCATTGGAGCGCTCGTGTGCCCAGTCTGTTTTCTGCTATCTGCATCAACCTAACTTTTTGTTAGTTTATTACTTTGTTAAAATCATTCAGTTATAACAAGTCATCAGGATATGCATATCGCAATGTGTACATTTGCTGTATTTTGCAGCCTTAATTTGTATAACATTTAGACATAAATTTTGTATCTCGATGTGTATACAGCATCTAAAATGCAAGAATATTTCGGTATGGACAGCTTTAGATTTTTTTTGTTATGAATCTATTATATTTATATTATATATTTGCATAGTTAAAATTTACTATTATATACATTAGGGGTGTTGCGATGTACCGGTATTGACGTAAAGTGATAAAATCCATTAAAACAAGTTGAATATGACACCAGAAATTACACAACAGATTGAAACCATTTTTTTTTTTTTTAAATTAGGTAATGTGATGCCATATTTCATCAAAATACTTTTATAAATGTATTAAATTCAATTTTCTATTAACCTATAAAGATTTGTAACATTTGTAAATCACTGAAGTTGTTCATACATAAAATACAGATGCTGTCAATATATAAAAGTAATTTAGGAAGATGTCTTGTATATGTTCTAGAACCACATTTTACACTCAAACACCTTTTACAATAAATCTGTGACCTTGGGTTAAATCTACTTTAAGTTGCTTTGGATAGAAGCGTTTGAATCTGCTTATGTTGCTCCCGCTTGTAAGTTGCTTTGGATAAAATGTCTTCAAAATAAATAAATGCCCTTGTAAAAATCTTGTAGTACAAATGGCTCTGAAAGGCACGAATTGTCCTTAAGAAATGGCTTGCTTTGTCCCTGCCATGTGTACACATTGTGAAAGTAGCTCCTCTTTGGCCGCTGGTATTGATTGCTATACCCTATGCTAGCCATCATGCCTGATGGTTCATATCGAACAAGCAACGTTACAAGACTGCCAGAGCCCTGCGCACAGCTGCTACCTGTTTGCTTCCCAGTCACTAGCAGTCATGGCCAGCCACAAGTCTACAATAAAGTGCCGCCCAGCTCCTGCAACCAAACCGATCCAGATGCCTCCAGCATGTGTCGTCTCAGTACTGCTATCCAATCCATTAAAACCCCCCATTAATCTCCATTTGTTAACCCGAGGTTGCTACCAGGAACCAAGCGAGGAGGTCTATAATACTGCCCTGCTCCTATTCCAGTCGGTTTTTATTTGTTTCTCCTCCTTTGTAAAACAGAATTTGGATGCTTGTCCGGCAGAGGCATTGTTTGATTTTGTGGCTTTTGGAGGAATCCCCATAAAGCCGCAGAGAGAGACAAGATGATCGATGGTGTAAATCTGAGGATTTAGAAATGGCTGCAGAAAGCCAGCGGGCTGTGCAGGATACTGAATGTAATGCACTACATCTTTGATGGTGAGAGAGGCAGAGAGATGGTGTGCATTGCTCAAACATGCCACAGGTGTGAGGTGCTACAGTATTGCTGTGGATCAGTGAATTAGTAGCACAAGTGCTTGACTATTCAGGACAGATCATACCCCAGGGAGCATAAAGGGCAGATGCGTCCCATGTGCTCAGAGCTCTGGATGCAGGAACTGCTCTGATTGAGTCAAATGTGTCATAGGCCAAAGCTAACAAGAGGAGAAAGAAATTTAAGAAGTCCATCCAGTAAATGGGTGTAGTAACAGTATGAGTATATGTGCCAAGTCTCTTGGTCTTCACATTTATTCATATCACTCTAAAAAACACTGGGTTAAAAACAACCCAATTTGGGCTGGGTAAATATAGGACAGAACACATGTTGGGTTAATTTTACCCAGCAAATTAGATTGTTTATTTAACCCAGCATAGTTGATTAATGTTTACTATAATACTAGCTTATTTGTTTTACTTCATACATTAATTAATGTCCACGGATTAACTTTTTTAAAAACTTTTTTTAAATACTCGACACAACCTTGCATAATTCCTTTGTTTTTCGATCATATTTTACAGTATAGCATATTTCTATATAGTTTTTAATACATATTGCCAATATTGAAGCTCGTTTACCAAATATTAGTAGTAAAAATTAAACATTTAGAAGTAATTCATCGACCAGTCTCTGTTGTCCTGTTTCCACTGTAATGGCGCTGGATCTCGTTATGTTCAGCGACCGCCTTGCGTTTCTCTCGTAGCCAAAATATGCAGTGACTGGCTCCATAACCTGTCCATAAACAATCGGTGTACAGTTCTGAGAACATATTTTAACATCATATGTATTTATATTCTGTATATTTTTGAATAAATCCTAACATTTTATGCAAGGGATCAGGTGTTTCCATCACGCAAAAAGACAGACGCAACACTCGCTTAGGTGACTCACATTGCGTATGTTTCTTTGCATAAAATTAAACGATATACAGCACAATAACAAATGTATAGATAATGTATAGACATGCACCAATTTGATGGAGCTGCACTGCTCTCTCCTAAAGAGGTCGCAAAAAGCCCGCAATAAATAACTCAACCCCTGGGTTATTATGTCTGACCCAGGATCTGGATTACACAAAAACTACCCAAACACTGGGTTGATATGTCTGACCCAGGAGCTGGATAACACAGAAACTACCCAAATACTGAAAAAAAATAACCCCAAAAGGCTCAACCCAGGATTTGGGTAGAAAAAATAAGAGTGTTTTATAGTGTTGGTAGATGTTTAAATACTGTAGAAGTCAATTTCTAATTACTAATTAAGGTAATTATAACTTTATTGTTTTCATAATTACAGCTTTGTTTTGTGTAATTGCACAATTGTTTTTTGTATCTCACAGTGTGTTTATCTTTTAATGTGACTTCATAACTGGGAGTTGCTAGTTAATAGTTATTTGCTAGGTAATTTAACTTGCAATTGCTAATAATTATTGCATCTATATATTTCACTGTTGCAGCTTTATACTACCAAATTTTGGGGTCAATAATATTTTTTAATACTTTTATTCAGCAAGGATACATTAAACTCATTAAAGTGACAGTAATCACTAATCATATCTATAATGCTACAAAATATTTCTATTTCAAATAAATGCTGTTCTTTTATATTCATCAAAGAGTTTCTTAAACACCAGATTAACATATTTGAATGATTTTGACTCTGAAGACAGGAGTAATGACTGCTGAAAATTATGATTTACCATAACATGAATATAGTATATTAAGATATTGTATGTTAAAATAGACAGTCATTTTAAATTGTAATAATATTTTACAATTAAATGACACAATCAGAAAACTTTTTGGGCGGTAAATAATGGCGCAAATAACAGTAAATTGACCAGCGCAAACCTTAGTAAATCACCTCGCGTGATTCTATCCTTGTGCCATAAATTTTGCGTCTGAAAGGGAAACCCCTACAAATGCATATGCAATATGGTCGGCTGCAAAAATAATCCTGTCCACGCCTTTTCAGCGCTAATATTTCACTGCGTGTCTTTAAGTAAATCCTGACAGTGGGTTTAAAACACCAGCTGTTAAAAAACTATTGTATTCAATTTGCATTCATTGATAATTGAACCTTTGGCATTGTTTGCACCAACGGGCCTATTTACATTATTGTAATGTTCAATCAAATCAATAAGCCCCAAGAAGCCGGTGTTTGCAGTGAATTTAGAACAGCTCAGTGCCGTTGTTAGGCACTGTAATAAAGCGGAATCTTTATTACAGTTGCACTGTAATACAGGTGGATGTTTGTAGAGTAATTTACAACAGCTTCAAACGCGGCTCAACCAATCAGGATCAAGAACCGGAACAATCCTTTTTATAAGACTTTTTATACCCGTAGTTGATATACACTTACAACACACTAACATACTTTAATTTACAAAACTACAACTAGCACACATGTTCCTGTAATAGAGTATCAAAAGCAGTATGTGCCAGTTATAGCTGAAGGTTAGCAGCTTGACAAAAGGCCCTTTCAAAAACTCCAAGAACAAGAACTTCAAGAACCTTTTTTTTTCAGTTCAACCTATCACCATTGACTAGAAATGCTACGTGAACTCATTAAATTCACCCAGTCAGGAGCTTGATTTGATCCTTGATGTGAATAGTACAAAGAATCTACAGCTTGCACTGTGACCCCAGCAGAATTTTCCTTGGGTTCAATTCAATTATTTTGTGTTTGTATGTGTGTGTGCGTGCATATGTGTGCTTATTTATCCGCTACACAGTCACACCAATGGAGGAAGTGTGTGTGTTTGTTTGTGTTTGCGTCTGCATGATGAAGGAGCCTCCGGGCAACTATAGAACACACAGGCTCTCTAATGAAATGTCGGCAACCTGGCTGCCTTTATTGAGTCTAATAACACATCATTATAGGGAGCGCTGTGCCCACCCTCCTCCAGTACAATAGAGGTCTGGACAGGTTTTGTATTTGACTCTTCTCTCTTTTCATTATATCCCTCCTCTTGGTCTGTAATTATGCAGTATTTAATAGCCAATACATTCATTTTTACTGAGAATGTGATTTCGCTCTGTGATATATTTACTTTAAAGCACTAAAACTAAATTACTTTTTATGTAGCATTGCTTTGTTTGAAAATATTCTTAACAAACTAAATTAAACATATGTTTTGTATATCTGACTGTTGTCCTAATGAGCAGCACGCAGTTGCCTGACAATTGGCCTTTATCTGCGAATGATTAAAAATAACAAGCACGTTAGTGTTTGGATGTCCCGGTGGACACTGTTGCTTCAATTATCACTAAGTGGAGGCTACAATTACTTAGCCTTGTTGAAAAAAGTAATTCCTCAAAACAATCTGTGTAACCCAGAAGCGGATTTTTGAGGGAAGACACTAAGGCCAACAATCATTGTCTTTTTTCTTAGGCCTATTTATAACTGACGCTGTTATCCAAAGCGGCTACATATGACACGGACAGTCCCGCTGGAGCAACCTGAGGTCTTGCTCAAGGCAAAAATGATGACAGCTCATGGATTGTGGAGTTTGTACCTGTTTTTTTGTGTACTGCCTTGCCCAGATCCTTAAATCTACACCATCTTTGATTTGGTCTTTGGAGTTCAGTAGCTAAAAATGGAGCTTACAATTGCACCAGAACAACCAATAAGGAAGTGGTTCTCAACCTTTTAGATTTAAATGCCCCCCATTCTCCAACACAATATTCGTTTTAATATATAATATTTGTCAATATAATATATAACAGAAAATGTGCTGATATAGGTAAATTAACTAACCACAGTTGCATCAACTGCATGTTCCTCATTAAAACAATAGCTATATTTGCTTTTTTAGCATTTTAATGAAGTTTTAATGTAGTAATAATAATAATCATTTAATAATCTAAATATTTAAAGTCATCCTGCCGCCCCTTGGAAGTTTGCTTAGACCCCCTAGTGGGCCCTGGCTTCCTGGTTGAGAACAGCTGCATATGATGATTTATATTTCCATCCAAGTTCGAATTCAGTTTATAAAAATAAAAAAACCTATATGCAAGTAAAGCAGTTTTTCAATACAATTTTTCACTATAAAAATCGTCACTGTTGAGCAAATTTGTTTGAGCAAATAATTATCAAATAAATTTTTTTTGATGAATGTTTTGATGCACATCTTGGAATTTATTCAAGAAATGTTTCCATCATAGTTTTAATATGCTCATCTCTTTTTACACGAGTGAGATTTATTTTGTGTTTCCATACAGCATTTTTATGAATTATTCCAAAATTAGCATGAAAATATTTAGATTTAGAAGGTTGTTAACTGAATATTTTTTCCGTCATTGATGGCATTTTTTAGCCGTGACAGGAAAATCTGTAGGCCGTCCAAAATTTAAATTTCCATGATAAATCGTCTGTCCGAGGCAAAGATGCAAAGTCTAATGACAATTGCAAAATGTTTACTACTCATAGGTGAGCACCCAGCTTAAGTCCATGCGGACCAGGAGGAAGGTTTAAGTTCAGGCAGATATACAGAAAGTCGATCGATTTTATTCAGTAAATTTTTTTTACGGGTTTTCTGTTCATATTTTAATCGTAATTGTATTTTGTAATATTGCATTGTTCAAATTTGCCTGTTCAGGCACAAAGGTCTTGTTTTAGTGGCCTCCGCTGTCACTGTGGCGAAAACACAAACAAAAATGAATCTGCTTTGTGTGGTCTGACTGTTCATCTGTTCTCTTCATAAATAAATAAATGCATAATCTTCATAATCTGCAAAAAGTTCATGATTAAAAATGTAAACAAAAACAAAAGCTATTAAATGTCTTATTAACATTAAAATTATGAAGATTTAAATGACAGGTAATAATAGATTATGAATTTTTACGACCCTGTCTGTCAAAATGACGGACAATGAGAAAGTCAAATGCAACCACCGCCCAGCTTATAACCGGTTTGGAAGAATGGCACAAGAGAAGCCTAATAAGACCCATGCTAAAGCACACCTGAAGCCAAAAAAACATTAGACCCAGTAAAATATTGCTGAGATGAGCCCAAAATCTAGCTTTTTATCCATATTTCAATGTGCTGCAAATCTGACACTCAAACCGCACCATACCTACAGTGAAGCATCATCATGCTGTGAGGCCGCTTTTGTATCAGCAGAGGCTGAGCATCTTGTTAAAATAGAAGGTAGATAGGATGCTGCAAATACTAGATGAATTCATGATCCTAAACACAAAAACACACACAAACACAGAAAAAAAAACACTGCAAATACACTGTAGAAAAAACACTGTAGTGACAAATAGGTGAATGTCCTACAATTGTCTTGTAAAATTATGGTGCACAACCATCATGCGACTAACCTAAATGCATGGCCTGGAGAAAATCTGAATTGGTACATACTTCACCCATGACTTAATGTGGTCATCGCTGCATTACCTTTGCAATGTATTGAAAAGGTAATGCAATTACTAATATAAAATATAACATAAATGAATGCACTATATATATTCTCTTCTCTTTTATCCCTTTGTCTTAGCCATTATTTTTTTCCCTGCGTTCCCTGAGCTTTGACAATGCTCTAGAGTGGCATATAACAGGCTAGAAATAATGCAATTGTGAGGACACTGGGGGTTATTGAAACAAGGTTTTTCTCTCTTAATCCTCTGTACAGCATCAGCTAGGTTGCTGACAGAACCAGCCTGTCTCTAAAACAATTCCAGTCTGTGTGGGCAGGTGGCTAAACGACTCACTTTATATTTTATTTATAATAATGTGAAAATGTGGTTCCTGCAAACAGATAAGATTTCATCCTACGATTTCCTCCATGTAAATGCAGGGCAATGGGTTGAGACGTACTTTCCGGTTTTATAACATGCTGGGACATCGCAGAGATGTGTTATGCTCCTCAGTAGGCATTTCTCTTCTTTTGACACGCCTGTGTTGGAAATGGAGGCAGGTTAAAGCTGTGGCTTACCGTATTTTGTTTATTTATCCCGTTTTCTGTCATTTCTTTACAGTGATCCTGTCATTTCTTTAACAGATTTAAAAAGTCTACATACCCCTGTTAAAACAGCTGGTTTTTGTGATGTCAATAAGGATACAAAAATAAATTGTATCAGAACTTTTGTACCTTTAAAGGCACACTATGCAAGATTTTTGGATTCAAATATCCAAAAAAACACTAGACCACTGTTATATATTTTGTTGACTTGTGTACTTACACTATCCTAAAGGACTATCAAGGACATCATACCCGCATTACCCTCAAATTTGTAGAAAACATGGAAACACCAAAGACACTTTAATATGTTATGTGTTTTATTAGACAGGTGAGCAACTGTTTGGATAAATTCATCGACAGAAAATTAATCATTGTTATATAACTCAACACAGTTAGTCTTATTGTTTAAATAACATTTTCTTGATTTACCGCAAGTACCATGTTTTACCATGCCTAATAAAGATCTAATTTACTGCAGTGTGCAACTCATAGTAGCCGCCGAGTGAACGCACAGAGTACAGTTTTTCGGCACCGTGCCGGATCTCCGATGTGCCATGTTTGGCTGCGGAAAAAAAAAACATGAAAAAAAACGTGTTAATATCACGTTCCAGTCAGGCCCGGCTCCAGCTTTGAGATGCAGGGTGGGCCAAGTGAAATTCCTGGTGGGCCCAGACTTTTAACATAATTTTTTCCCCATAACAAAACTTAATTTTATAACAAAAGAGGCAGGTTTTGAAAGGAACTCTCTATATTTGCAGGGCTCAATGCAAAGGAGCTTTTCTACAGGTTCATTCTGATCCAGATTTTTACTTGCCCTGCAAACATTTTCACTGGCCCCACCACAAAAAAAGTATTATTAGTATTTTAATACATTTAATACATTGGTGTTGACGTCGGTGACGAGCACGCACTTCCAGCCAATCAGCGATCAGCAGGCAGATGCGCTCATTGATGACATGACTCATCGATAACTCGTAGCTGTATATTCAAGTGTGATCGCTACGCTAAAGTGGCATAAATATTACAGTAAATTGTATCTACAGTAAAGAGTGGGGGAGTGATCCAATGAGATTACTCGAAGGCTTTTTTATAAATATAACCAACTCTGAGAGCACAGTTGAATAACTTGAATTGAAATCGACTATATGACTCCTGTCCATCATCATGTGAACACTGATCAGGGCATCTGCAAATTTTAAACCGTCTAGACTGTGCTCTACTCGTCCCTGACAGCTGCTGAAAGAGGTTTGAATCAACGATCAGTTTTGACTGTGCTAAGTGCCTTATGTTCTATGTACTTCATGAAAGACGTACTGTAATTCTGTCAAAGTGCAACACAAAGGTAAACGCATCGTTGTTATTTTTTGTTGGCGGATTATCGTACAGTATCAGTGAATTACTGATCTCTTATATTGGTACTTGTTGCACTTAAATTGGCTTATTTTGACATTGAAAATGATGTTTTTCTGAGGATTAAGTCAATTAATTTTTTTTCCTGATTGCCATTTTGACCGTTTCCACCTGGACATTTTAGTCATATTTGCTAATTCTCTTTAATGTATTTGCAAATACATTAGCGAACATAGTCGGCAGGATGGAAGGTACATTTATGAAGCCTGGGGAAGACGTCCTAATTGATAAAGGGCTTAAAAATAAATGGCGCTGGGCATGGATAGAAGCAATAGGCAGAGACGGCAAGCATTTTGGTATCTGGTGTAGGAAATGAAAAGAACCAGGTTTGTGTTGTGCTCGAGAAAGCTAATTTATGCATCTAGCGGTAAAAAAAAGTGCTACCACGTCACATAGTCCGGGCTCTCCAACACACATCAAGATTACCGGGAACAACAACCACAGCTGACGTATCACTTTAGTGTTTTTGTTGTATTTTCTGTTTTGTATTTATTTCCCATTATTTAACTTGCCAGTTCTTGGAGCACTTTAATGTTTTTGTTGTTAATTAAACTGAACTGTAGTTTTCTGTTTTAAACTGTCTTTGTATATTTCCTATTTTATATTCATTAAATATTATTTCTTTTGAACAAAACAATTTCAAATGTTCATGTTTTAGATTGTAGGTCAAGGACAAAGCTAACCAGCAAAACATGATGTCAAAAGCATCCTAAATGTTACATGTGTTTGCACCATATTGTAGTGATTTAACCTGTCTTGGTATTGCTGTTTCAATTAGCCCACCATAATCTGTAGTCTGAGCCTGTCAATGCAATGGCAGAAACATTACTAGTTAGTTTCAAGGAAAATCATTTTCAAATACTGTTGTTTTTTCTCTTGTTTGCCAAATAACTGTATTTGTCCAGCCCCCGGAAAAAAAGTTCAGGTGCAGGATTTTTTTTTGCTTTAACCCCTTAGAGTAGCATTATACATAACTTTCAACACTCAATGTATCTAATATGATAAAACAGCGCTGCGTTACCCCACATACACATGATGGGAAGAAGTGGAATTGGTCGTCCACGGCATAATAAAAGCTCCATCAAGGCATCATCAAGCTATGCCTTTGTTTTGAATAAACGAACTCTAGCAGAAAAATTACATATTGTGGCTTTAATGTAAAAATTACAACCTAAGCAATGCCACTGAAAACTTGTGACACATTTCAGAAAAAATAAAAACTTAAAATAACCTATTTATTTATTTATTTATTTTTGCGTAGGTATTTTGTAGTATTTTGTCTGGTGGAGTCAGCATCCAAATACATCCAAACATATGCTGTTGTCTAGCTATGTTGGCCTGTTCACCAGGGAATAACATTGCAAAATAATAAAACAGAAATGGTGACAAGGTGCTGTAAAAAAAATGACCTGAGATTCCATATATGGACACTTTTGCGGTGCTGTGATCTCAGTGCTGTCTAAGATTTGACCGTGGGTCTGTGCCCTGTGGCGGGCTGTCGTTTGCTGTTTTGGCAGGGTACGGCTGGAGGCCTTTTCGGACAACAGCGGGAAGCTCCAGCTGTCCCTGCAGGAAATCATCGAATGGCTGACAGCTAAAGACGAGGAGCTGTCCGAGCAGCTGCCCATAGGAGGTGACGTCGGAGCAGTGCAGCACCAGCGGGAGTTCCACCAGGTTGGCTTAACACACGTACACTTATTCATGCTGTCATTCCCCACATTAGCATATCTTTTCTCTTGCTGACTTTGCTCTTGAACACTGTTAATCTTGTCATCTATCAACATAACAGGATCAATTCAATATTTAAGATTGCAATATGGCAGCAGGAGTTCAGACAGAATGACATTAAAGATTCAAGCCCACCTACCTGTGAGCTAATAAAAAGCCGCTAAATCCGTTATCAAGATGCAAAAGTAGACCTGAATGAAACCTGTTAATTGGAAATCTGAATCCACTTCTGTTTCATAGGCCACAAAAATCACTAAAAATAGAACAAGGAGAATAGTGGCAATAGTGGATGCATGAGCAATTAATTACTACTTTTATGTTCACACATTTTTCTCTCCAATTAAGGAATAGTTCACCAAAAAGACCTTTACTCATGTCATTCCAATCCCATATAAAATTCTTTCTGAGACAAAAGGAGAAATTTTGAAGACCGCAATGTACATTGAATGGGATGCTTTCAAGCTTCAAAAATGAACAATAAAGCACTAGAAAAGAATTAAAGAACTGGTTCATATGACCTTTTGTGTGAGAAACAGACCAAAAATTACATTATTTACTGACAATCTTGCCCTCCAGTGAGCTGATAACCATTGTAACTAGATCATTGAGTCAGTGAGTCACTAGAGAATCAGTCAGATTTGTGAATGAATCATTCAGAATTAAATTACCTGATTCATTGAAGCGATCTGACACAAAAGAGTGATTCGTTCACAGATCACACATCATGTTTCTCTCATGAACGCATGTGAACCAAGGAAAGCTGTGGTGGATGCCAGGATTTTATGTCATACGGGTTTGTAAACGATGACAGATATTTTCAATTTTAGGTGAACTATCCCTTACTACTCTCCTGTACATACACATTATGTTCTGCCCTTAAACATGTTCTTTTTCCCAATACACAAACTCACTCTCTCAGATAAACACACACCTTGTAATTGGTCCTGTATACTACAGGATACTGCTTCCATCTTAGCACCAATTTCCAGTGTTGTCAGCTGAATAAAGCAGGAAAAAGAGGGGAGGAAAGAGACAGCACGAGAGTGAGAAAGAGAGAGAGATGGCAAGCTCTTTCTTTCTGTGACTGACACACTGTGAAATCAGCCTCCAAATTAACAGGCCTGTATCTCACTGTCCCTTTCTTGGCTCTCACTTATTTCTTCCTTTTTGCTCTTAATGTAATATGTACATGCACATACGCACATGCATGCACTCCTGTCCTCGCTCTATCATTCCACCTGCCACATACTGTTCTCCTTTCCTCCATTTCACCCCTGCAATGTATGATGTTCGTGTTCCCAATATGCCACATCGCCCTAAAGCTTTTCTGACAAAGCAGAGAGCAAAATCAGATATGCTGCTCTGCAGAGAATTACAGCGTTTTAAGAAATTTAAATTATTGATCATTAGTGAATTTCTTCCTCTTTGTTTATATATCAGACTCTTTTTGTCTTCCCCTGTGCTAATTCTTCTGAGTTTGTTGACAGATTTGAATGGTTTGGATTGGTTTAAAAACTGTGTATATATTGAGGCTTGTCCTAACACCAGTCTAGACTGAAATTATAATGGTTTCCCATGAGTCTTTTCCCAAGACTAAGTAGTATTAGTGGGTACTTCTTAACAGAGACATTACCAGGCAGAAACACCCATTTCTTGCGGCTTTTCCTACAAATGTATAATTAATACATGAGTGGTCTTAAGGCTTTATTTATTACATTTTCACTTTTAAGTGGAATAAAAACATTTTCAGGCCTCAGTTATTACATGGAATATCAAGAGGGCATGCTTTCCGTGAAGACCCCTCTGAAGGTTTTTTTGAAGGTTTCCAGCAGTACATTTTTACTTTTAGCTGTTTGATTTCAGATTAAAGTTACTGTGCCAGTCAATCAACTGCCACTAGCAATGTTTCCATTCATGTTGTAAGTTAAATTTATATGAAAATCAGAATATCGCATTCAGAATATCTTCTTTTGTATAAAGAATATCTTATTGACAAAAGAAAGAATGTCATACAGATTTGGATGATTTTGGAAACTATGCCATTAATAATAATCTAACAATATCTACTGAACAAAGCTGAAAAGCGGGTTTCGTTTAGTAGATTGGCACCTTAGTAAGTAAAGCTTTATTTATATAGCACCTTTTAAAAACAGTATTTACTAAGTGCTTTACAGAAGAGAAATACAAATGTGGATTCAAAGAGAAAAAAATAGAGGAGTAAAATAAAGAAAACAAAAATACAACAATAAAACAAATCAAGGAAAGGCCCTAGTGAACAAATGTTTTTTTAAAATACTTTTTAAAAGGGCATAGTGAGTTGTCAGGAAGAGTTACATAGCTTGGGACTGAAATGACTAAAGGCTGACTCGGCATATTAAGGCAGTACCATGAAGACATTTAAAAACGAATACGATTATTCTAGGGGTTGATGGGTGTTGTAGGGGTCCCATTCACTGTCTGTGAACTAGTTTATGTGTGTCAGTGAGGCTGCTTTCATGTTTATGCCTATGCATGATATTTATGTCAACATGATACACTAATAAATATATGCTCTTGTGTGCAGGGTTTCATGGAAGATGTCAAATCCAGAGGGCCCTACATCTATTCAGTGTTGGAGTCGGCTCAGACTTTCCTGGCACAACACCCTTTCCAGGAGCCTGAGGAGACGTTGCCTGATAGCAAAGGTCTGTTCTCTAGTGATGATATAAAACTCTCCTCATATTAGAGTAACAGTTACAGAAGAATAAAATAAAGCATATTTTGTTACCTTTTGGAGCTTGGAAAGGTTCAGTTTGAGCAGATGTTTTATACCATCATCACTGTCCTCGTCAGAGCTCATTTCCCAGTACATTCAGCAACTGGCTCATATTCGCCAAAATCAATATTTTGATCACTGACAGCTTCTTCACCAGATCCACCATCAAGTGACAGTGACACTAATATTTGATTGCGTTCAGTATTTGCTCTGCAGTAAATCGCTGAGCCATTTCAAATTTTGCTGATGATACTTCCTATTCTTTTGTTTTCTGCCTGCTGTGACTATGAGTGAAACGTCACTTCATCATTTTGTATCAGACATTGCCACCTTGTGGAGTAAAGGTGAATTGCACATATTCAGTCATCAAAGATTCGATTATTGTTGTGCAGAAAAAAAAAATTTTTTTTTTTTTTTACAAAACATTAATGGGAAAACAGGCATTCTTTTATAATTGTGTTTTTTTTTCTTGTTATATTGTTTATAATTAATTGATTGAGCAATACTAAAGGTCTAATAAGGTTAATGTCTAATTTTAAAAAATGAATGAGGGGGAGTGTAGTGAATGATGTCCCGGGTCACTAAAGACCCGAGGTATGCGTTTAAGGGTTAATCAAGTGTCATTATGTTGTTTTACTCTGGCTCCTGAAAAATTTGTCACATGATATTTAGGGCTAAGGTGATTGGCTCAAAAACAAGGGGGTCCTGTGCCAGTCAATCAACTGCCACTAGCAATGTTTCCATTCATGTTGTAAGTTAAATTTATATGAAAATCAGAATATCGCATAAACTATTTCCAAATAAGTGCTAATGATCATCCACAGATGCCTTATGCCTGGGCAACCGCGTATCAAACCTTTCAAGGTGGTAGTTACACTGCCAAAAACAACCGCCATGCGCACATTCACGAGAGAGTAGAGGTACAGGGTAACCTGTGACCCGATGTGTGACTTGGGCATACTGTAAGCTTAGGTGAGAATAGAGGATAGAGCAAACTTTGAAGTCTATGAAGAAATTAGAAGTCTAAAACAAGAAGTTTTAAAGAAAATTGACGGAGGATTTCGATACAAGAAAAGAGCTACGTCCTACGTCGGGTCAGAGAACACCTGGCAGAACTCGATTCTCTCGTGAACATACCTACTTTATAAAGTTTTAAATATGGATATTTTTCTTACAAAAACTCATCACTTCGCTTCAAAGGCATTTATTAACCACTGGAGTCGTATGGATTACTTTTATGATGGATGGATGCAAAAACTCGGGGCTCTATTCAATGGCATTAGAAAGAAGAAAGTCAGATACACCTAGTAAATTATAGGATAGTTTTAATTTTTGGGTGAACTATTCTTTATTTAAATCCTTTTTTTTTTTTAGCTTATTTATACTAAAAACAAATCTGAAGTCTTAATGTTATGCAGTGTCATTTTATATAAATGTTTTTAGATATTTTAATTGGAAAATTACACAAAGTACTTGTTAAGAATAGGTGGACACCTATTTTTAGGATCGACACACGGCTATTGGCAGATCAGGTATTATAACCCAACATTAATCCAGTACAGGTGCATAGACATTACAATGCTTGATGAGAAGATGCTTCCCTTGTAGGTCATCAGCCCAATTCTGCATCCACATGTCATCATGAGTGTGTCTGTGTCATATGGAGGAATTAATAATGGAGAGATCAGGGCAGTTGTTTTCACTCTGTCATTCTCCATTCTTCCCTTCCTCTCCATCACAGAGGTCTCTCCTCGCCGGCGAATGCTGAATGTAAGTCGCTCTGTGTGGAAGCAGGCCAACGTGGCCAGTGACCTGTGGGAGAAGTTGACGGCACGCTGTGTGGACCGACACCGGCACATGGAGCGAACCCTGGAGAGGCTACTGCAGATCCAGGCCGCCATGGAGGAGTTGGCTGCAGCTCTGGAGCAGGCGGAGGGAGTGAGGGACGCCTGGGAGCCTGTGGGAGACCTGTTCATTGATTCGCTGCAGGACCATATAGACGCTACCAAGGTAATACATCTTCGATGATCTTATCACAAGTGACTAATGTAGACAAATCACTGTTTACACATTTGTAATTGGATTTTAAAAGGAATGGTCTCTGATTTGGTGACTACATACATCCTTTGCTACTTCAGTGTGTTACCACATACATACACAAAGTACAAAACAAGTCAGCACAGTGTTACTCACAAACATACTTCAATCCCCCTGCATAAATGAAGTTTTGAGTGGATTTCTGAAGATTATTTTAGTCATGCATGCTTCACATGATCTGTGTCTGCATGATATCAGGAAAACCTAAGAAGTTATGTGACGTCTGTATGTGTGCCAGTTATTTTTTTAAAGCTGCATGTATTTGTCTAAGTTTAAACATAATATAGACACAATAGTTGATTGATGTACGAGTGGGCGGTCTAAGAGGCATCAGGGTGCATTAGAGTTTACACTACATTGTGACGTTAAACCACAATGCGCTGAATTAGGTCTATTTTGGTTGTAGCAAATGAAACTTTAAAAACATCCAAACTGCAGTGTTAAATCTTGTACTGGTAGGAATGTTTAAAAAGTGAAAAAGTGACTTGCATTTGACTTTTGTATGGTTGGCTGTTGAGACCCTGTGATGCATGTAGCCAATTTACTTCTAGATGTGCTGCTTTAAATAGATAAAGATAAAGAGGCTCAGTGTGCATTTGTATTATCACATGTATTTTGATGTATTCTGATGGACTTTAGATATTTTTTACAGTCTTTTTTCATTTGTTAGTGGACCCCACATCTTGCTCAGTTACTAATTCTAAGAATTTCAGCCAGATTGTAATGAGACTCCACAGGGCACATTCCTTTAATGGCATAGAATGTCTTACACATTTTCTCTCATTTCATTTCACTGTAGGGTTTAAGGAAGTTTTTTTTTTTTTCTCAGACTTCAAATTAATTAAAGTGCTGTGAATGTGTGATGTGATTTGCCACCGATGTGAATTATCTGTGTTATTTATTTATATATTTATTTTCAGAATGAGCTTTATTCACCAAGTCACAAGGGATTTGTATGGTTTTCAGGAGCTCTGGCTGCTTAAAACCATGAATACATAACACAAGAACAGAAAGGGGGGAAAAAATCTAAAGGAATATACATCTAGATTGTGTAAGCAGTACATTTACAGTACAAAATAAATACAGTTTCTTTATTGGCATCTACGTATGGTTCGATGAAGAACCTTTAACACCTATGGAACCTTTCCAAATGGTTCTTTATTGTGGGAAAAGGTTCTTTAGATAATGAAAATGTTCTTTACACTAAGGAAAACATGATTTTTTTAAAAACTGTTCACTAGTACTTTAGGGATCCAAAATGGTGCTTCAATGGCATCACTGCGAAAACCATCTTTTGGAACCTTTGTTTTTAAGAATGTATGTACAGATGCACATTAAGTGCTGTATATACAAGTGTATAAATGATTATTATTATTATTTTTGCATAATAAGTATCTAGTGTCTAATGCCTATGTGGCCTAAATAATAAGATAAATATACTCAACTATAAAACCAGGTAGGTAGTAGTGGGTATGCTATAGGGGTGTGTAGTGGATCCAGTATCTGTATCTGTAACAATCTCAAAATTATTCGGATAAAGCCAGAAGTTTAGCCAGCAGTAGTTTGTAAAATTACTTAAGATGAAATGTACTTTTGTTACCTTCGTAGTTATCATTGAACAAATATGCCTTGTATAACTCATAAAATAATTATTTTTATTATAAATATAGGCAGTGCTATAGACAGTGCTTTGAGATGTAGTGTGAGTACAAGTTCTGGCTCGAGGACCTTTTCCGATCCCGATAAATATTTAAACATCATCTAATTAGAGCAATAATACAACATTTTAAATAAAAGGGTAACTTTGTGTACAGAATGCCAGGACAATCATCCACAATTAACCTCAAATAAGAGGAGAATATTTAAAATGCTGATTAGTGAATATTTAAAAAGCTAATTAGTGAACATGGAAGTTAAAAGAAAATATTTAGTGGTTGAATATTACTAAAACAACTTTTACTATATGCATACAAATGTAATCTGAACAGAATATAAAGAATATATTAAATGCTTGAGAGATTAAGACCTATCGTTCAAGATTTAAAAAATTTAAATGGACATTTCATGTTGCAAGTAGAAAATGTGTATGATTTAAATATATTAGTTGATATTACTCTTGACAGATAGCTGGTTTCTGAGAGACGCGCAGAGACGGCAACGCAACTATTTGATTTGCTATCGTGCTGTGCTTATTGTATTTATTCGTGTATCATATCATACAAGGTTTAAATAATTTAAATAGACATCAAAATGTAGAAATTTTGTAGGATTTAGTATTGTAGTTGATATTACTCTTGCTAAGCTCTGGTTTCTGAGAGATGCACGGAGACAGCAATGCAACACTGCTTTCATTTGAGTGTACAGTAATCCATTCACACACTCATTATTGTGTAGAGTTTTATGTATAATATTGTATTATCTCTGGCTTATCCAGCAAACACGAAGAGTGACTATATTTTTGTCTACCAAATATTTTTTCTATTATTTGGTGGAATTTGTTATTCGTTTTGAAGCCATTATCCATGTTTTTTCCATATGAGATATTTACTTTCGGACCCATCCATAGTATGATAGCTGTTAGACGTGGAGATGGCCTGTGGAATAAAACTGTTCTTGTGGCTGGATTTTCTAGTTCACAGAAAACTATAGCATCTGCCCGAGGGCAGAAGTGCACGTGTCTTACAGTAGGTGAGATGTGATAATGTTACCTGCCCATTTCTTCAGTCTGGAGATCCTGGAGGTTGAGCAGGTGCATACCAATTTTCATCTAAGCTGTCCTAACAGTATATTGCAGTCTACTTGTACCGAATGAGATCAAGAAAGCAAATGGCAGTCATAATCAATCCAGTGGCATTTTTACTTTATTTTCTGGATGTCCTGTGTATAGTTTCCAGCCTGTGTGTTTTATGGTTTTCTGATAGCTCACTCAGCTGTATGCTGCTATTAGTTTT
This sequence comes from Rhinogobio ventralis, assembly GCA_039654625.1. Classification (NCBI taxonomy): domain Eukaryota; kingdom Metazoa; phylum Chordata; class Actinopteri; order Cypriniformes; family Gobionidae; genus Rhinogobio; species Rhinogobio ventralis. The sequence goes on along the minus strand of CM077198.1, from coordinate 23,053,983 downwards.
GCCCTTAAGATACTGTACTCAGTCATTTGACTGTGATTAAACAGAGAGATTAGGGTCATAATAAAAGCACTGAAAGATGATGGATATGAATATGTTATCCTTTAATCTACCATGCTATTTCAAAGACTTGAGCGTAAAAGCATATCCCCCTAATATTTCTCCTTGTAGTCTACACTGTAAAAAAAAAATCAAATGACTGGCAGCAGTGGCTGCCAAACAAATATGGAAGTAAAATAATGGCAAATATTTTTGAAACAAAAAAGCTTGTTGAATTGCACTACTTGAAAAAATATGCATTGCATTAACCATGCTTGCATTTTAATGCATTGTATTTTTAGGGCTTGCATTTTTATGGGCTGAAATTCAACATGGTTGTATATTTAAGATGTGAATATTTCAATTTAAAAAAGTTCACACACATTTTCATTATTAAAAATTCAATAATCCATATTTACCTCTCAGATTTCATTTCCAACATATTCATTCTGTTTAAAAAATACAATCTATAATATTTGACAGGCAATTTTCGGTCCATTTTATTTCGCTTTACAAATTTGGTTCTACAAGTTCAGTGGTGAAAATTCAACAGTTCACATCCGGGAATTGCAGGAATAGCAGTAGATTACCGAGCATAATCTCCATCTGCTGTTAGTCGACCTCACCAGCAGGTGGTGCAAGCGGCTGTTGACGAAGACCAGAGCAAGTGTAGAGGGAGTCATTCATTCATTAAATGGATTTACAGAAATGGAGCAAGCGATACATATTTGGGCCAGTATATATATGGAAAAGCTGATAAAGACACAAAAGCAGTGTTTACATTTAAGTCTTCGCGATTACTTTTGTACATGTAAAAAAACCATAAAATGAAAGTAAAATATCTTTATTTAAATAAGGAAAAATCTGTAAAACAACAGTGTTTTCTCTAAAACTTTTAATGTGAATTTCTGTAAAATTAGCGTTTTTGCACTTTATTTGAATTAAGATATTTTACTTTAATTTTATGGTTTTTGTTTGGCAGCCGTAGCTGCCAGTCATTTGACCTTTTTTTTAACGATTTTATTTTTTACAGTGTAAATATAAAACTAATAAGATTACAAAGAATAATGTTAAATTGTTACTTATGGACATAAACCTTTAATATAATGAGCTACATATTTAATTACAGATTATTTCTGTAATTTTACATAAATTTGCACTGTAATAAAAAATATTTTCTGTAAAATTATTAGTTTTTTTTTTTTACAGTGTACCACTCCCGTCAGAACTCCCTGAGCTGTACAATAGGAGGTCTTTTTATTGACAATACAATCATGGTTGTTTCCGTGGCGATAAGCGGAGTTATTATAAATATGGAACACTGTCCGTTTCTCTATTAATGTAAACATGTTTTTGTGATGCAATGCGCCTTTTTGTGAATAGTACAGTACATGTCATTGCAGCTGTGTAATTAAATAATGAACTAGTTTGTCTGCCTGGAGCTGTACCCTGATGCAATATGTTGAGTTTTTAGTTCAGGCTGAAGCAGGACTCTGTGAACTGACATGTCCAAGAGGTGGGGCATTTATCAATGTTTCCCCTGCTGTCAGAACCAGCAAGCACATGCCAAATCATGCAGGCTTAGAGTTTTTCCATTTGTTTTCCTGGCTGCATGTCAAAGTCATGAACAAGCCAAGATCAATGCTCCTACAGTTATCTACATACAGTAGGGTTCAAAAGTTTGAGGCCACATTGAATGTCTGGGATTTTTTTATTTATTTATTAATATTTTTATTCGGCAAGGATGCATTAAATTGATCAAGACAATAAACTGACAATAAAGACATTATGGGCCAGATGTATTAAAAGCTTATGCCAGCGCAAACCCTATTTTAGTATTAACAAACTTTCGTCAGGATTTACTAAACACATGCAGTGAAAAAATAGTGCTAAAAAGGTTATTTTTGCGCTTGACCTTATTGCATATGCATTTGTAGGAGTTTCCCTTTAAGACACACAATTTATGGGAGGAAAGTATTTAAATTAATCATGCAAGGTGATTTACTAAGGTTTATGCTCATCAATTTACTGGTATATGTGCCATTATTTAACAGCCAAAAAAAGCATGTGTTCTTTAATTTGTGCGTTGTCAGTAGCTCACACGCAGAACTTTCCACTCCCATCTGCGTTTTTTTTCTCACTCTCACGCTAATTTGCCCTGTTTAGTAAATCTGGCCCTTATGTTCTATTTCCAATAAATGCAGTTAATTTGAACATTTGAATCCTAAAACATGTATCATGGTTTCCACAAAAATTTTAAGCAGCACTGTTTTCAGTACTGATTATGATAATAAAAAATGTTACTTGAGCATCAAATCAGCATGTTAGAATGATTTCTGAAGGATCATGTGACACTGAAGACTGGAAAATTCAGCTTTACCATTACAGGAATAAATGACATTTTAAAATCTATTCAAATAGGAAACAATTCTTCTAAATTGTAATAACATTTCACAATAAAACTTTTTTTTACTGTATTTTTAATCAAATTTAAAAAAAATTTTTTTTCAAATTTTCTCTTGCCACCATTTCGCACTCTCACACACATTGGGTCCTGTCACACTTAGACATTTGGTGCGGGTTCAGTGCTATCGACAGACTGGGTCTCTCTTGCACTTTTGCCCAGTGTAGCACCTCAATGTAAATGTGTGGAAGGAAGCAAGCAGTGGTGTTGGATGGAATGAAAATGGACAAGTGTAGACTGTGAATGGAATAAAAGATCACTTCAAACATCTAAAATATCCACCCTGTGGCCAGCCTGTCAATATCGCAACTTTTTTAATCCTTTAAATCATTTGTAGTGAAAAGCAGGCAGTTGTAACATCAGTAGTAACACAATGCATAGTGCACTCAGAAATCATATACAGTAATTTTTAATTTAAGTGAAAATGTTGTGTAGTGTTGATCATCCATCTCAATTTCTTTTTCTTTTTTAGCTGTTTAAAGAAGAGCTGACCCAGGTGAAGGAAGGAATGAAACACATAAATGACCTGGCCCATCAGCTGGCCATATCTGACGTGCACTTATCCATGGAGAACGCCAGAGCCCTGGAGCACCTCAACAACAGATGGAAACTTCTGCAGGTAGTAAAATCACACGCCATATCTCATCCTTACCTGCCCACCATGGCTAATGGACCCCTATGGAGATCATACAGTACACTGGTCACCATTGCCAGCGCTGGCTCCAGCCACTAAGTTTGTGCATATGCACTATGAAAAATGGAGCTTAAGAGATGGAATATAATACGCCGGTCCTGCCTGGCTGGGAGCGGTGATGGCTCCATTATCATCGGTCACGGGGAGTGCCTTTTGTCTACATGCTCATGGGAAAACAAAGGCCTTTCTGACGAGAAAATAGAGGAGATGTAAAATGAAATTGAGTGTTTCGATTGCATCTGGTTGTTTTATGTGTGAGATGAGCTTAAGAGAGCCAGAAAGAGATGCAGGGAGAATGAGAAGTACACATGAACGTGTGGGAGTGTGTGAATTCAGTTATTGAAAAAAGACTATGAAATGCATATCTGCAGCAGTTTGCGTGTGACCTAATGTGAGGGAAAACAAACAGGACTATAGTCTGCAAGCATTTCTCATATGTTTGTACTTTGTAGTATAAATGCCATGAGAAATGCTGTTGATAAATCCTTGGCTTTTAATGCGCAAACATTCATATAGTCATGTGAAAAAGAAAATCACCCTTTTGAATTCAATGGTTTTACATATCAGGACTTTATAAAAATCATTTGGTCCTTGGAAGGTCTTAAAATTAGGCAAATGCAAAAGTTTGCAAAGTTGCATCTGAATAAACCACAAGACTTCTGGAAGTCCTATGGACAGATAGACAGCACAAACACCTCATAGATTTGGGCTTGTTTTGCAGCCACAGGACCTGGGCATCTTGTAGTCATTGAGTCGACCATGAACTCCTCTGTATACCAAAGTATTCTAGAGTCAAATTTGAGGCCATCTGGCCGACAGCTAAAGCTTGGCTGAAATTGAGTCATGCAACAGGAAATGATCCCAAGCACACCAGCAAATCTACACCAGAATGGCTGAAAAAGGAAAGAATCAAGGTGCATTGGCCCAGTCAAACTCCAGACATCAACGTGATTGAAATGCTGTGGCAGGAAGAGAGCTGTGCATAAACAAATGCCCACAAACCTTAATGAAGCATTATTGTAAAGAAGAGTGGGTCAAAATTCCCCCACAATAATGTGAGGGAATGATAAAGTCATATAAAAAAATTAACACTTCAAGTTATTGCTGCTAAAGTTGGTTCTACAAACCATTTGTCACACATGGCTTCTCCATTTGGCTTTATTTTTGTTAAATAAAGAATGACACTGTGTAATATGTCATGTCATTTGTTCATCTTAGGTTGTATTTACCTAATTTTAAGACCTTATAAAGTTTCTCATGCTCACCAAGGCTTCATTTATTTGATCAAAAATGTAATTTATACTTGTGATATATTTAATGTAAACATCTTTACTAAATAAACATGTTAAATTGACAGCCCTAATATTTATCTAACAAGACATTTAGTGGCTCAATAGCTACCGTGATTAACAGAGATATCTGCCCTTACATGGGGCAGTATTATATTTCTATTATTACAAAGCAGTGCTGGTTGTCCTTGAAATGCCTCACAGAAACAGAAAGAATACAGGAACTTCATGCTTGAGTTGATTTGCTGGCCTTTGTATATGTCAGTGTTTTGACATCCTCTGAATGATTTACATTGTAAATAACTCAGAATTAGGTAGTCCACCATTCCCTAGAGACGTCTGGTTGGTGGCGACAGCATCAGACGTGGATTACTCTTGGGAAACAACTTATGCAACACCCTCACCCTTTTCCTTATTACCGCTCACAGACTTTTCACAGACTCTCATTCATTTATCATTTATCTCAGTCACCGCTCATCTACTCAGTATGTATTCTTCAAAAACGGATTGGGGACAGTAGACTGGTACACTGGTCCAATAACACAACTTAAAGGGACCCCAAAATTAAAATTTTGTTATTTGCTCGTCATGGTGTTAAAAACCCATCTGACATTCTGTTTTTTGGTGGACCATTCCATTACACAATCAGAGAACTTTGATTTAGTATGTAAAATAATTCACTCCTCTTTCTCCTTTTCGATTCAAGGGGTCTATTGAAGAACGTCTAAAACAATTGCAAGATGCCCACAGAGATTTTGGCCCCGGATCACAGCACTTCCTTTCCAGTAAGTGTGGTATAACTCATTTGAAGCATAGACAGTGAAGTATGGGCTAATGGAGCTCAGTGTAGAGGGGTTGGCACAGGGCTGTTTAAATGAGCAGGGTGGGCTGTGTCTTTATTCATTTTCGCCGTCACATCAGATCTATCTGGTGAATAATTGCAGGACAAAGACAGTTCCTGCTACAAATATATCCTCATTTAGAAGTTGTCCACACTTTTCTGGCTCTCTAAATCACTACAAATCAGTGCTACATTGCAACGCTAAATGAGGACAAAGGGAATGTCAGTTCCAAGTGAAGTTTCAAGCAATGCTGTAGTACTCAAGATCGGACTCAGGGGCCAGTCTGGTGTTCGAGTCCAAGACCATATTTGCATGGTCTTGGTATTATCATGGCCTTGAGAGAATCTGTCTTGGCTCAGATCTTGACTTGAACTCAACCAACTCACACAGTTCAGTTATAAACGAGAATGGCTCTTTCAAATTTTAGCAGAATTTTAAAGGTGCACTCAGTCACGTTATGCTTATAAAAACACGTTTCCACATATATAAATGATTAGAACTTTTGAGAAATACTGTATCATTAATGTGAGTATCATTAATGTGATCTATGCTCAAATGGGATGCAAAATCCAGACATAAAAGTATTCTATAAAAGACCAACAACGCACACAAAATTAAGATTGAATCCAAGAATGTCCATAATGGATGTGTATAGTATACGAGACAAAGAAAACATAGGCTGCATCCGAAAACTTAGGCAGCTGACTTGTTGCCTCACTCCCTTATAGGCAATGACTTTGCAGGCAGTGTTTGCACACAAAAGTACCTTCTGACAGGCAGACTTCTGAGGCAGCGTAACAGTTTAATGATCTACAGTAAAATAGAGTGAGCTTTGGTGATAACTAAAATATTTAATTACTGCAGTAGTAATTTCTCACTAGAAAACGCACATTTACACAAACTGACCAGTAGCCGCAACTTTGAGACGGCAATCCTTTTTTTTCTAACTTAATTGTCACCGAATGGAACTTATAGGATTATGGGATATCAAAGGCAGCGAAGGATACATCTATGCTGCCTTCAAAAATGGATCAGATGAAGGTATCTCAGGAGACAGGAAGTGAAGCTTACATTGAATTCAAACGTCTTGATGCCTTCCTACCTAGGAATGCATCCTCCGAAGGCAGCATTTTTTTACGTTTTTGGATGCAGCCATAGTAAAAAAAGAACAAACTTTATACATCCAGGGCAATAGGTGGCAGTACAGAGTCCAGAATGATAGGTAGTTTACTTCTGGGACAAATAAGAACCAGATAAAAGTTACAAAAAATGACAGGCCTGGTTTTACCGACAGGGCTTAGATTAAGCCAGGATTAGGCAGTCCGTACATTTTGCCTTTTTTCCCGCCATCTCTGTTTGAAACCTGCAATTGCAGTTATTTGCGGAATTATCATCTGTACGTGTGTTGTGCATCGGCGTGGCTCCTCAGCGCGGATGAATCTAATGTTTTGAGGAGTCACCGCACCGGTGCAGATACTGTACTTCAGAATCACAGATTTTACGTCTTGGAGTATAACCTAAATAACTTTTGGTTTTGATCTCCAGTTGTCACAGATGATGTCATTTGGGCCTTTCTGGATTACAATCCACCATCAAAATGATAAGTTTAATTACTCCAGCTGCTGTGAGAAAAGGCTATAAATGATACGCTGAAGAACATGTGGTCCGCTACTCACATGTGTTACTACTACTAGCCGAACTCTTTCTTTATGTATACAGACGTGATGTAATGATGCAAAGACATGCCTGAGTTTCACCAGTACCACTCTAATTATAACACATTATTACAAGCTTACTGTTGTGAATGGGGCTAAGGTAAGGAGATAGTTTTGAATACTGGCTTGTTGGGGAAATTTTTACCTGGAACTTCATTTAGACCCTGGTTCCTGCGGTCAAAACACACAGAGTACTACCCAAAAGTCCCTAGTTCCTGTGGAAAGTTCCTGTGGTGGAAACGTGGCTTTTGTGGTACTTTATTTTGTGATTTCACTGGAAAAGAGAGTGAGTTAGGATAGAGAATTAAAGAAGTAAAGTGTACATATGAAAGCCATGTGTGGAGGTGGTGCCCTGTCCTCTCTCTTGGGCCTCATTCCACCACTGACTAGAAGGAAGGATAATACTTGTAATGTTACATAAACCGAGAATTTTAAGGGTACAGACACCTAATTTATTTCAGATTGTAAAATCAGCTGAGAAGGAAGACAGGGGTGCTGAAGCCCCCTAAATGACCTCAGTGACTATATAGTTCTCCGTTCTTACCTTTTGTATATCATAGCACAGCAGCGTTTGACCTTAGAAGTTCCACATAAAGAAGTTTACACAGCTCCACTTACAGAAAAGCTTTCTACCATTCTGAACACTTTTGAGGTGCTATTGTTTAATAGCCTCTCTGTGTGGAAGCAGTATGCTTGAAGGACCTTGAGCTGTGCCGTTTGAGATTTTCAAAATAGCTTTTCATGCTCGACATGTCTGTCTGATTGATATTGCACTTTTTCTTCCTTTGTCACTCCAGGCTCTGTGCAGATTCCTTGGGAACGTGCCATTTCCCCCAACAAAGTGCCATACTATATCAAGTAAGTCCAGCCGTAAAACATCAGTAGTCTATGAGTGTCAAAAGTTAGACAGTGTAAAACTGCGGGATGGGCATGTCAGATTATCAGGTATAGAAAGCAAACTCAATTACTGATCCCTGGTGCAGAAGATTATTGCGCTGCGATTAAAAAATAAAACAACATTTCAACTGTGGCGTTCCTTTTGTCATGCAGCCCTGTGCATTTTTGGCCATTGGAGTTTACAGATGTCACAGCAGAGTCTGTGTTGGGTGGGGATCGCAGAGGTTAACATCCTCAGTTGAGAGGAGGTCTGTAATACTTTAAAAGATTTCCTTTAGCATTCCTATTCATCATAGTGGTAGTTGTTAGGCTCCCCTGAACGCCACTGTTTGAAATATTTATTCATAGCAATCAGTATTGTTATAATTAACTAAAACTATTAAAAACATTTTCAGTAATTGAAATAAATAAAGCTGTAATTAAAAACAATATAAATATAACATGAAAATCTCAATTTAAATGAAAATTAGGAATACTGCCTTGGCAACTAACTGCAATAAGTTTAAGTACTAAAATTAATTAAAACGTCATAAAAATGACAAAAGCACATAACAAAATTACTAAAACGAAAATGAAGTTGAAAATAAAAAATAGCAGTGATGGGAATCACAGCTACGGCTCAGATGATTGGCTTAAAAAGTTATGTGATTTCCTATCAGTGTTATTTTAGTTTATTTATATGCTATTATAGTCTGTATTAATATTTTGAAAGTCACAGACTGCCATGTGACTAATCATTCTGCAGGAATTGGCTGATTGAATGACAAGAGTAAATGATTAACCCTGACGTCAAAGGGAGCAGACAGGGAAAAAATCAATTTTATTAAAACTCAAATGGTGAGAAGGGTGGTCCATGTGAACAAGCCACAGGGTAAAAATTACGCAACAGAAGGTTTTCATGTCACTGGCCAATCAATGTAATCACTAGCGCAGGTAATGATGAGTGAACAGCTGGGAAAAATTCCCTCTTCAGGCCCTGTCACTTATTTATTTATTTGTTCCTATCATTTATTCATTTTTTATCTTTTGGCTGATGGTCCTACAGAGGCTGCAGAGTGCAGGGAGTGGAGTGGTTGTTGCAGTAAAGCATGTAGCACACATGTATCGGATTTATCTTGCTCTTATTGTTCGAGCCATGTGTAGTATTTGAGCTTTTCATTGAATGTCATCAAGACAGCCCTTATGTTTGAGGATATGAGCACTTAAAGACATTGAGATTTTTGTTCAAGATTACTGTAGTTGTCTCTCATACTATGGCAATGTTTCATTTGCTGTATGTTTTACAACTGATAACTGCATATTAAATTAAATGATATATTATGATTTATGATCTACTTGAACTATCAAAATCGGCTTTTTACCTTAAATGTACTGATAACTACCATGAAAATACAGGTGGTAAAATAAAAGCCACATAATGAATTGGAATTCATCATAAATGGTCTGTTCATAAAACGCAGCCAGTACTCATACGCACACAGACACACACAAAAAGACAAAACAGCATTAGAGTAACACACGACACTAAAATAATGCAATAAACAATAACTAAATAACAGAAAATGAAACACGCCAATGTACAACATTACTGATAACAAAAATAAGAAGAAACTAAATTATTTAACTAAATATCATATGTGATATATTGTGCAGGGACTTCTGCTTTTACTGTTTATCACTGCAAATTTTACAGTAATTTTTAGATTTTAATTGCAAAAAACTAAATATGACAGTAATTTACAGTAAATTTACATATTTACAACCACTTCCAGTTTTTAATGCATACCATTAGCTAACACAATTTACAGGTTTGGATATGGATGTGTATACAAAACGTTTGTACTTAAAGGTATAGTACACCCAGGAATGAAAATTCAGACATAATTTATGCACCCTCATGTCATTCCAAACCCAAATGGCTCTTCTTTTTTTTTGTTCTTGTGTGCTTCGTAACCAATTGCCAAATTTGAATATGCAGATATGCAAATGAATTTTGAAAGCTGTGACAGAGGGGACATTTTTCAGTACATAATGATTTAAATTTGCATTTGTGCATAGAAGAAACAAAGTAATATGTGTTTGGAGTGGCATGAGGGTAATAAATAATGAAAAATGTGTAAATAATGACAGAATTTTCATTTTTGGGTGAACTGTTCCTTTAATGTTTCTCTCGCATGTGTTCTCCCTCTTCTCTCTATGTTTTTCTATTTTTAGCTTCACTACTCTGCTCTTATATCTCTCTCTTTCTCTCCCCTTTTATAGCCATCAGGCCCAGACAACCTGCTGGGACCATCCAAAGATGACTGAATTATACCAGGCTCTGGGTCAGGCAATTAAACACAATTAAACTCTGCTCTTATATCTTCTATGTGTCTACTTCCCACTGGGGAACTGTGATGTGGACACACACAAGCTCAAATACACCATCTAGAAGATGGTTTCACACTGAGCACGATTTCTTTACCTGGACCTCTAATTATAACCTAATATTTCATCCCACCCCAGAGATGTCGACAGCTCTCTCGTTAACCCGAGGGCAGCTGGGCCAACGATACAACCCATAGCTTCTAATTAATAATGATTAAAGGGCGTTTATTCTGTGTGTTAATCTGATGCGATGTGACACAGGTAGTCTAAACACTCTGGCACGGCATGAGCATAACTGCTCAACCCCACTGAAGTGACACATTGCTTTCTGTCTCTCTGTTGGCCAATTCGTGGCTTTTTTTTCTCTTTCCTTACATTATTCTCTTTTTTTACTGTCCCATCTCCCCTGCTTTTCTCTCACAGCGGACCTGAATAACATCAAGTTCTCTGCATACCGGACAGCCATGAAGCTGAGGCACGTGCAGAAGGCTTTAAGATGTATGTAAAAAGCAGCTCCCACATTGGTTTGCCCTTTTCCTCTCCTGGTCTCTCAACCCAAGTCATTGATTTTTCGCGTACGGGGCCGGCCCTGCTGTGCGCTTCTGATCTGTCTTTTTCATTAAAGGCCCAGTGATTTTTATGCAGCTTAATTAAGCCTAATAATTGGTGTGATTGTACTTCTTCAGGGGTGGTAATTAAGAAGTCTGCATGAGGAATTAACCACTGTTCCCCCTGTGACACGCTTTGTGGGTGGAGGTTTATCTGCCTCTGTCCAGACAGGAGCTCTTTCTCGTTGACAGTTTGTTTCTTTCCCTCAGCCCTCCCACTGTGCACATAATATAAATATACACTTGCCCTTATAAGTCTGTTTTATGCTTTTAAGAGCCTTTCAAAAATATAATCAAGCACTGGTAAGACATCTGCTTTAATACACTGAAATATTTGTGATTCATATGTGTCTTGCAAAGGAGTTTATTTCTACCTTTGCATGTCCGTCAATAGTAAAATATTATTTTTGTGTACAACTGGTGTAGTTGTACAACATCTACCAGTAGGGGTTTGGTCATGCTAACTAGCCAAACTTGACTCCCTTGTGGAGAGTTTTGAATCTTGGGTCAGCAGGATAAATTGATTCTTCTATAAAACCTGTGCATTTCCCATTTGATAAGTATATTTAATCAAGTAATGTAGTAAAAGTTGTCTTTTTTAAGCATTAGTAAAACGCATTATACCATATTTTCTGAAGACATAATTCAGAAAGGTATCAAGGTTGATGGTTTTACAGTTTAATTTGACATTGCAGACTTATTACTCAGGCTTTTGAAACTACAAGGTCCTGCTTTTCTACATTTTAGGTAAGATTGTCCTCAACAGACTTATCAAAACATGGTAAAGTGGAGGAGATTTTAGCTAGTCCTTGAAATGTACCTTGTACATTTAGATATCTTGAAATGATGATGCCATTCACAAAATATAAAAGAGAAATTTCAGAATTAATATTAGTTAATATGAACTAAAATCACAGATAGACAATTCAATTTATTCAATATTCAATTTTAGTTAATATTTATTAAAGATTTATTAATTAAATTTTTCTGTGTTTTATGGGGACCTTCCTTAGACATGATGATTTTTAAACTGTACAAACTGTATATCCCCCAATCCTACTCCTAAACACATCCCTCACAGACAACGTTCTACATGTTTACATTTTTTTTAAAAAAATCATCATTTAGTATGATTTATAAGCTGTTTTCCTCATAGGGACCAAAAATTGTCAAGATCAAAAATTTTTGGTATTACTATGCTGGTGAGGACCAGAGGTGGACCGTAGTGAAGTATTTTTACTTTCTACTCAAGTACATTTTACAAGTACATGTACTTTATCAGTGTTTTTTTTTTTTTTGGAAAACTTTTACTTCGCTACATTCCAAAGCATAATGTCGTACTTTTTACTGCACTACATTTCATAAATATACTTACCTTTTACCTTTAATACTTAATTACATTAAAAATGTAGTACTTTCTTTTAATTTAATACATTTTTTTATGTAATTACGTATTAAATGATATTCAATATGAAACATAGTGCAGTAAAAAGTACAATATTATGCTTTGGAATGTTGTGAAGTGAATTTTCGCCAAAGAAAAACACTGAAAAAAGTACAGACCCTTGAAAAATGTACTTAGGCAGAGTAAAAATACTTCACTACTGTCCACCTCTGGTGGGGACATATTGTCCCCACGGGAAATACCTGAAACACACACACACGCGCACACACACACACTCACACACACACACACACACACACACACAAATAACTATAGTTACACAGTGGCCATCATCAACTTCAACATCAGTTTGTTGATAGTCTTTTTTTCCACATATGTACCTGTTTTGTAGAATGTAGAATGATCTTATTCAGGTTACTTAATTAGACTGAACCCACTACTAAGCTTGGCATGTGCATTTTAGTATCTCTCAGGACAACATCTACTGCTTGCATCTCTCTCTCTCTCTCTCTCTCTCTTTACTCTTTCTTTACTCTCTGTGCACTTTGACTCCTGTTTTGCTAGTCTATGTCATTAGCCGAATGAATAACCGGGCTGCTATAGAAACTGTGTTGATGATTGAGGATGGCTGTATAAAGAGAGCATCAACAAAAAGCCTGTTAGTGCCTGTCTACCCACCTAACCCTGAAAGCACCGTGGCCACTCAGCTTCCATATTTCAGCTCATTATCCAATTAGGATGACATCAGCATACAGCCTTAACCCCTATACTCTCAATGCTGCACTAGAGATGGCCAGATAAAATTATGTTAGAGCAGTCAAATCCAATTAGTTGACACTCCACATGTAGTAATAAGCATCTGGCCTATATGTGTGTGTGTGTGTGTGTGTGTGTTTTCTAGTGGACCTGTTGAAGCTGAGCAGCGTGGTGGACGTATTTAGAGAACAGGATTTGCAGCATGCCGAACATGTGATGGATGTGGTCGAGATCATCCACGCTCTCACTTCCCTGTACGAGAGACTAGAGGAGGAAAGGTCCGTCTTGATCAATATCCCCCTGTGCGTCGACATGTGTCTCAACTGGCTGCTGAACGTTTACGACAGGTACTGACGGTAATGTCACCCACAACCCCTTTGACCTGCTCCCACAAATGATGTCAAACCAACTCTGCACCTTCCTGCTGTCTGCGAGACACTTTTACTGGTCAGTCACAGCCTGTGTATAAACTAAAAGGCCGCCCTTTTTCTATGATTTAAGGGTCTATGACATGACGCTCTTGTCCTATCTGTTAATTGATTAAAAATGCCTTAAACATGCAAAGCATTTCTGCATTAAAATTAATTTTGATGTTTTTAGGGGAAAAGTAAAAAAAAATATGTCAGTGATACAACTGTTCTGATCTGTTATTTTATTTTATACTTTTAAATTTTTTTGTAATTTTATTTGCCATATTAGTTGTTTATATTTCTTTTCAGCATTATTTTATTTTTATGTCAGTTTAAGTTTTAGTAATTTTAATGTTTGAGCTTAAAATTATTTTATTTCTTTTAGTTACCAAGGTTATATTTCTTTTTTTTTTTTTTCGTACATTTTTTAAGTTCAAGTTTTCATCTAATATTCATTTTATTTTATCTCATTTCAGCATTTAAATTAACACATTTTTAGTTGTTTTAATTTAGTTTTAATAGGACCAATCAACATTGGTTCTATTATTATAATGAAGAGAAAAATGAAATTCTTGAACTCTCCAAGTCATGTGGTACATACAGTACACATACAAAAAAATATATATATATCAGACATTCTGACCTTTTTATGACAACATAAGGTTAGTTTGTTGTAAACTGTGATGTGTGACTTCCCAACAATGTATATACTTCTGAATTAATAATTTTTAACCTAGAAAAATATATTTTTAAACTGTACACATTTTAATCACTACTTTTGAAAACACTCAAATGTATATAAGGTGTAAGGAAGAATATGTTATTATGTTTAACTTGCTAGTTATGCAACACAAATCATTCAATTAAAAATGTATAAGTTATTATAAGTATAAGAAATTATATTATTTTTCAAAACCAACATAAACATTTCTAAGAACTTGCCAAATGTGGACACTTTAATTGACCCTTAAATATCTTACCAATAGGCAAAGCTGTGTTCTCCTTTTCCCTCAGTTAAGTGAATGACTGAGAAATCACCAGCAGGCAACTAATCAGACTGTAGGAGTTAAAAGCTCCACTGAGAATTACATTCTGTGCCAAGCTATTGGCTTCTTAGCCAACGTATAAAAAAACCCCAAAACATTAAAAACAGATTTATTTCTTTGTTTTTCATTAACCATCATGAATTTGTCTCAAATATATACCAGACTCTTAACTACCTACTGCTAATGGCTGGAAATCAGAGCTCTCACCCTGTGAATAATTGGTGGTAATTGCTTTTTTGTTTTGCTACAAACGAATGTGAATAAGAATGAGCAGCATGCATGAGGATGATAATGACAAACTCAGTCAAACAAGAAAGCCAAGCAAGGTAGGAAATGTTCCCTTTAGTAGCAATACTGACAGGGGATTCCTTGTTATACACAGCAAAATGTGTTTTGGTAGTGCTTGATCAGTTTTCTAGAATATTTTTGGAGCTGTACAGCAATCTGTTTGGATTTGCTGGTGAGATCTTGATCTCAGTGGAGCTCAAATCCTGACCTGTTTTAGTCTTTTTGACAGGTCTATCTGGGGCAGTAAATGTAAAATGTCTTTTCCTGTAAGCATAAAACATTGAATAAGGCGAGAAATGTACCACTATACAAATATCTGAAAAGTTCACTGTGTATATATACTTGCTGCATCACTATTTTGCTCAGCTAGCAGTACCAGCCCCTGGCAGCATCCTCATTAACGATTCAGATGTTTTGGAGGAAGTTACTCCTCCGGAACTTTTATATATTGACCTTAAATCCGTGGTAGTGAGCCGAGGCAGTTGCTGAGATGATTTTTTCTGCATTGTGTAGTACATCCATGGAGAAACATTGACCCGACTGTACCACACGATGCAGGGACTTTTAGTTTGGTTTGGTCCTGGTTACTTACTACTCGGTCATACTAACTGACAGGATCATTTCAATATATGTAGAAGAACCTCAGTGAATTTTTTAACGTTTAATATGTGTTCGTATTTCTTTTAAATTTTTTTAAAAATGTGTTCCTTTGTGTTCCTTTCTCTAGTGGTCGTAATGGTAAGATGCGAGTGCTCTCCTTCAAGACGGGCCTGGTTATTCTATGCAATGCAGACATCCAGGAAAAGTATAAATGTGAGTAGAGATTTATTATGTTTTTAAAGGGAAAGTTCACCCAAAAATAATTCTGTCATTAATTACTCACCCTTTCAAACCCGTAAAACTTTTGTTCATCTTCGGAACACAAATGAAGATCTTTTTGGTGAAATCTGCCCCTCTGTTGACTGCTTTTGACGCTTCAAAAAGTTAATAAAGAGATCGTAAAACTAATCCATATGAATTGAGCGGTTTACTCCAAATTTTCTGAAGAGACACGATCGCTTTATATGATGAACAGATTGAATTTAGGCTTTTATTCACATATAAACATTCATCAACTCACACATTAGTTGTGGTAAACGGAAGCTCGTTCATTTGAGCTTCTGCAAGAACCAACAAGGTTCTCCTGAGTAAAGCAGGTTCGGTTGAGCTACTGTTTATGATCGCTGAACAATGTGTATATGTGAATAAAATTCAATCTGTTCATCATATAAAGCAATCGTGTCTCTTCAGAAAATTTTGGACTAAACTCAATTCATATGGATTAGTTTTACGATCTCTTTATGAACTTTTTGAAGCTTCAAAGTTTCAGTTGCGTAGCTGTCAATGGAGGGACAGAAAGCTCTCAGATTTCATCAAAATCTGAAAAAATCTTAATTTGTGTTCTGAAGATAAATGAAAGTCTTTCGGGTTTGGAATGACACGAGGGAGAGCAATTAATGACAGAATTTTCATTTTTGGCTGAACTAACCCTTTAAGCCACATTTAAACCACCATTAGCTGATCCTTACAACATACACTGCTGTTCAAAGGTTTAGAGTTGTGAAGTTTTTTTATGCTTTTGAAAGAAGTCTCTTGCGTTCACCAAGGCTGCATTTATTTATATTAGAAATTACATTAAAAACTGTAATATTGTAAAATATTAAGTATCGTATTATTATTATTTCTTTATTATTACTTATTATTGAAAATAGTTGTGCTGCTTAATATTTTTGTGGAAACTGAAATATTTTTTTGTAACATTATAAATGTCTTTACTGCCATTTTTTTTTTTTTTTTTAATCAATTTAATGCATCCTAGCTGAATACATTTAATTTCTTAAAAATGTAATTTCTTTTACTGAGCCCAAATAAATGGTAGTGTAGGCATAGGCGGGTATAATTTATTATTATAAATAATAATAATAATAATAATAATAAAGGAATTTAATAATTAAAGGATTAAAAGGGATTTAAGGGAATAAATAAATAAGAATGGTAAAATAAGTTATAGGTCTAATTGTTGTAGGCTAATGAAGTAATCAATTTAAACTATTGGCAAATAATATTTTATTTTAAAAAATACACAAACTCCCTCTTATTCATATGTCTAATATGTAGGAAATGCAAAGTTTTTTTGCCTCGTCATCACATTAATTTATGAATTAGGCCTACATGAATCATGATCGCATTTTTTCAATTCAAAACGGGGACATTTCATAAAAGGTTGAGTAGTTTGCTTGCATCACTAGATAGTCTATTACTGTCGGTAGCTGAACATTTCTATCATAAAACAGTTGTCTAATACTTGCATCTACTTACATCTTTCCACAAACTCTTGTTGCATTGTGAGTGACCATACGGTTGTGACAGTGACAGACTGAACAGTATGACAGTAAGACCCGCCTTCTTTTTGATTTGATTGGCCATCTCGATCATTTTGACATTGATGAGCGCTGTTAGACCACTGAGGTAGAGCAGCCTAAAAAATGAATCAGCCTAAAAATTTAACTTTTAAAATTGTTTGTCATCCTAAAAACAATCAGCTTTACTCATTCTACACTAAAAGGATGAGATTAAATTATGAATTATATTATTTAAAAAAAAAAATGTATTCATAGCTCAGACAAAATCATTGGCTCCGCCCCCCCAAACTCCTATGAGTGTAGGTGTAGGTGTTTTAAAGTTTTACTGTCCTTGTTAGGACTTTGTCACCACAATGTCAGCAACACCTGATCTACACACCTCCTCTAACCTTCATTGGAATCTGTGGTCCATTAACACTAAAGTGCTAAGTCAAAGTCATAGTTTTTCTCTCATGGGGTTTTCCTTTCTGCCTTCTCTAATTTTTTTAAATTCTTTCTGTGGCCTAAATCTGAAGAGAGTGGGTTAGAGGGTAATTTGACAGCGCAGTCACAAGCAGGACCCAGTAAATAAGAGTCAGAAAGCATTGGAGGAGAATAGTCCAAGCCAGAGTTGGACATCCTTAGGTCAGAATACATTCTGGTGATCATTATAACACCCAAACTTTGCCTAAAATGTGAGATTTACATCAGTAAAGAGAGTGAGCACTGATTGAATGATCAGTTTTGCTGTCTTTGTCACCAGTTACTTTGTCATTTCAACAGTAAAGAGCACATCCGCCCTTACTAAGACTAAGACTAATGTGTAGATGGAGACCTATTGGCCATGGACAAATTATGGTCCGTGATTTTATGGTTGTGATTTGTTCCTGTTGGTAAATCCTGTTTAAGCTGTCTTTAGAACATAGGGGCTTGTTTTTATCTGGTCTAAGCTGGTCATTAACTGGTCCAAACTGTTCATTAATTGGTTGACCAGCCACCATTCCAAATCCAATTTGATCACAGCTAGTTTGTTGGTGGTGTTCAAGCCTATACCAGCCAATGACAAGCTTAAGCCCAAAGTATTCTTCAGTCGGTGTTCCTCGACTGTCCATGCACTGTCCGCGTTACATAATTTCCATCATCAGGAGGGTCCGTGGACGTCCGTGCACACTGTCCGCGTGCGGAAACAAAAATTGGGCTGCACGCATACAGTGTGCGCGGACGTCCGCGGACCCTCCTGATGACGAAAACACAACAGGAATACAACAGGAATTTTCCAACTACAAATAGACTTTATCATAAAGTCCCAATTCGGATATATAAAGTCACAAACCATAAGAAATTGCAATAAAGATGCAATAATGTTGCAGTTGCAAAAATAAACACAACTTGTGTGCAATACGTTGCAAAAGAGTCACCGGTGTGCAGTGACTAGTAATCAACATCAAATCTGTGAGTGGCCAGGAACACATAACATCTCTCATTTCTTTATTTATTTCATATCATGCAAAGAGCCACTGGCACAAAGTGCTGTTCATCTGTCTATATCAATTTTACATCTGCAGTGGCTTCTGGGTATCGGGCCACAGTCGGCATCTCAGTTAGAGGCCCCGGGTTTGGCACTGATTGACCTGGTCTAATTTGTCCTTGGACTAGACCATGTATGAGGCTGGTTTACATGTGGGTGCGAATGTGTATATGTGCCTGCACAGCAGGAAGGTCTGTGAGCGCCAGCCACTTTAGATGGTGCTATTTTTACTGGCACTGCAGAGATTATTCTCACTCCTGTCAGGATCATTCTGCTCAATGATGGCTTCATGACACGCACTGTGTGAGCTGTTTTAGCTCTCTTGGCTAATGTTAGCCTTTTGTCCACATTTACAGACTCCAAGATGCAAAAAAAGGATTTTCTACTTTTTACAATATTTTTATTCTCCAGTAAAAAAAAAATATCTAAACATATTTAAAACTTTAAACCAGATAGATCTTTAAACACAAACGGCACCGCACCATATATATATATATATATATATATATATATATATATATATATATATATATATATATATTAATAATTTTGATACAACTTATTTCTGTTTCTAGCAAAGGCAACATTTTCAACTAATATTTCTTTATTTTATTTCAGCTTTATTTCAATTAACATATTTATTTGTTTGTAATAGTTTTAGTATCAACACTAGTAAGAGGAGGTAGACTTAATTTAAAATGTACTCTGTAATGTGAAAGTCTTTCTTAACAATGGTTAAAAAATTCTATTTTTGCAGTGCCAACACATTGCACATCAAAGTGTTAGCAAGATGCCTCACACCTCTATAACCTAAAGGCATTTAAGTCTTACATTCTCAATTTGCCCACCTCCAGATTTCTCCATACTGGCACAAAGCTTCTTTTCCCTAGTGTCTCCTTTTAGTGCAGTATTCAACCAGGTCTTCTGCTTGTGTATTGCAGACCTTTTCAGACAGGTGTGTGGTCCAGGTGGACTGACAGATCAGAAGCATCTCAGTCTGTTACTGCATGAGGCCATTCAGATCCCTCGGCAGCTCGGGGAGGTGGCGGCATTTGGGGGGAGCAATGTGGAGCCCAGTGTCCGTAGCTGCTTTCGGATGGTAAGACTTCTTTAGCTAACCAGATTCTCTATCAGTATCTCATTACAGTATCTCAGAGATTCAGTATCTCTCTTTTTCTCTGATATGCTCTCTCTTCGGATGATGAAAGGGCCTCCAAATCAGCAAATCTTCTTGGACCAGAGGCATACTTTCTCACTTTCCTTCTTTATTGCCTGTCACATTTCTCTCTCTCACTCTCTCTCTTCTAACTGGGCTCTGCTTCTCCTGGGTTTTTGGGCTAGAATGTACAGAGATTAAAGAGCTGTTCTGTGACTTTATTCCATTGGGCTTTAGTGAGTCACTGGCTAGAAACATACTCAACACAAATGCTTGGTCAGTGCTTGGCTGTCCTGTTGTACTTATTAAACGTGTATTTCTCCTTTACTGTGCCAGTATCAAACTTGCATACTCAAGGGGACAATAGAGTTACCTTCTAACATCTGTGCCATTATAAGTGAAGTGTGTAATTTCAATGCCATTACCGACACTAAACAGAATATCAAAAACAATGGCTATTTTGAAACGTTTCCTCAAACACTCTTGTCAGCCATTTATGTATTTGGATAGAATCACATAGACACAGGTTAAATTTTTGGGGGAAATCAACCAAGAATGGCTTTTGTCTTTCCATATAACTAGGATTAGGGAAAGTATTTGATGTTAACTGTTTTATATTTTAACATCTTTTGAATGTTAGCTGCATTTAAACTGATTTTAAACGCTGTAAAAATGCTTCCTCCTGTCATTTCATAGGTTTATTTTTCCCCCCAAAAATGTAAACACATATCATCGTCTCATCTAATGGTTTGTTTGGGAATGTTTGGGAAACCTGTTTGGAACTATTTTTGCTAGTGACACTAGAGGCGCAGAAATTACACCCTTGACTTAAAGGTGTGGTAGGCAATTTCGGAGAGGCTAGCAATAGCAAGCTTGCTTTGAAATCATAAGATCCCCCCCTCTCTTCAGAGCGTCTCCAAAGCCACACCTCCTCCAAAACACATGATAGCACAGCCAGAGCAGAGTCTGCAAAGCGTCATGATAGACGCTGTTAAATTACCTCATGTCTCAAAGCACATAACATTACAATAATAATAAATGTAAACAACTTAAAGAGCGTTGACTTTTACCATCTGACTGCTGTAGATTGATTTTGCCATTAATAGTGTTGCCATAGAAACGCATAAATCTAGTCTGAGGACATGAACCGTTCTGAGTAGAACGTCACAGGTTTACGTCTCTTAATTACAGTAGTTATGGCGTGAGCAAAGCATAAGCTCATTGTTTTGGTTCAGGAAGAACTATAAAAGGTGGCTGCTGTTTGTTCATGCCGCTCGGCAACGTGTCTAATTGTAGGCTGCATGTATTTGATAAAAAATACAGTGTCACATAGAAGTGGGAGAAAATTTTGATAGGGCAATATATCGTTGTCCTTCTCTATGCGATACGAGAATCGATATGTTGGCGTCAATATTTTAATTAAGAAAATAAGGCACTCTAAAAACATTTCCCTGCTCTCAGCATCGCTACTTCATGGCTCCTCGAGGTGGCGCTCAACACATGAATGAGGGAATCTGCTGAACATAAGTTAACTAGCCTAAGAAAAAGAGGTTTTTAATGGGATGGCGGACAGCAGTGTGAGTAAAATAATAGATGCCCCAGCCACGTTTAAGTCCAAAAAAACCTGTACTTAACCTTTTCACAGGCATTTTTTTTTCATAGTTGGACAGATATCGTGATTCATCATTATAGGATTTTCTAGCAATATATTAATTATCACAGAATTGCTGTATTGTGATATTATCGGTATGTATCGTGTATCGTATCGCATCGTGAGGTACCCCTGTGATTCCCACCTCTAGTGTCCCATGATTTTTTTCAAGTCTTATTATTCTATTTGTGGTCTTCGATGCGACCACACATTTTTGAGTGGTAATGTAAATTTACCTGAAAGTGAAAATAGATCATTTAATAACATTTGAATGATAGACATAACGGCTTTCTGCAGTGCAGATAATACAGTGCATACTTGCATTATGAATTGCGTTCTGACAAATTTCAAAACACAACTATGTGAAATCAAGCTTTCGAAAGAGTTTGGGTCCAAATACCAACTTAATAGGAATTAGTAGTCCATAATAATTAAGAAAAATTAAGGCCTAATGCCTGTTGACATCTTCTCATCTCTCTTATGAGGCTGTAATTCAGAAAATGCAGGGGCATCGTAACCTTCTGGCATTTCATTCTACTGACGGCCTAATTATGAAATTGGTGTAGGCCACAGGTTTCCTGTACAAAAGCCTTAAACCTTTCTTTCTTAGAATAGGATTTAATTAAGGACTGGTGCACTAAGAACATGTGCGCAATTGCAGGCACATATAATTAAAATTAATTTATTTTCACGTTTGTTCCATGTCTGCCTTTTTATTACTGGAGGAAATGCCACTGTGGCAACCAGTACTTTCCAATTACACAATTTTTCACCCGGCTACATTAATCATGACAGGCCAAGAATGATGCAGCTCAGCCATCCGGCATGTGTTGTAGCATGTTTCTGGATTTCTAGATTATTTAAAGTATGGTTCACTTTGTTTGAAGTTATGGACCATCTCATGAGAAACTCTCGGCTCTCTCCGTGGTGTGGACTGTTCAAAATATCCTCTTTTTTTGATTCATTGAAACTTCTGAAGTGTTCCATTCAGGTCTACACAGACTTTGGTCTCAATCCCAGACCTCAAGCACTGCTAAAGACACACACACACCCACTGCGGTGGCCTCTAAGAAGACTGTACACTCCAGCGACTACTAAGGGCCACGCTAGAGATACTCATGTTAATTATAAATCTCTGCCCAAGCTTCAGAGTGCGCCCAAGGGAAATCAACCTTTTAATGCTTCTTCGATGCGTATTTAATGAGAATTTAGCACGTTCCAGATTTTTATGTCATCTTATTTTATTAGGATTATTGCTTGTCATCCATTTCCCATCAGGTCACTGTAACAAGGGGAGACCTCTCTGAGATTGTATCCTTCCCTTTCATGGGGCCGTGATTCCCCGGGATGTGCTCTTACAGGGTGCTTGTGCCCATCAGCTACCAGAAGTTGTTTTGGTGCTTAATTAGGCATGCATAATGAACAATATGGCCGCTGGGTGTCTTGATTCATGCTACATGTTGCTCTGTGATTTTTCTCTTTCTTGTGTATCTTCTGTATCTACCTCTAGGCTCCAGGTAAGTCTGCAATCGAGGTGTCTCACTTCCTGGAGTGGATGATTCTAGAGCCTCAGTCGGTGGTGTGGCTTCCTGTTTTGCACCGGGTGACTGTGGCTGAGACTGCCAAGCACCAGGCACGCTGCTATATCTGTAAGCAGTGCCCTATCAAGGGCTTCAGGTGAGCTACTGCAGTGCTGATCAAAGGCTTTGAGGTAATAGCACTATATTTGAGAACTGTGAGTAATATACATGGGTTGTTAATGGACTGGTTTTGTGTTTGTAAATTAAATAGGGCTGAGAATAATTGAGTATGTGAATACTGTTACATTTATATAAGTATATAGCATTTTCATCTATTATATATGATTTCCTTCAAAGAAAAGCTGAATGCATTAAAGCTGAATGTAATACAGCATATGATTAATTAGAAAATTATTTGACAAAAAAAAAAATCATGAGATTTACCTGCTGAAAAAAAACATCTTAGTAACCAGAATGCAATATGTACACTATCATTAAAAAAAAATTGTCAATAAGAAATTAATACTTTTATTCAGCAAGGATGCATTAAATTGATCAAAAGTGACAGTAAAAACTTTTACATTTTATTTTACAGTGTCCTTGTTACATGTTACATGTGCTTACCATAGTAATAACAGTAAATTTTGCATAATTACATGCTAACCCTGTAATTCACCCTCAACCAAACCCTAATCCTACCCTAACCCTATAGTAAGTACATGTAGTTAATTAATATTACTCAGTACTTAAATATATAATTACACTGTAACGATGACACCTTAAAATAAAGTGTAACCACAAATTCTATATTCAAATAAATGCTGTTCTTTTGATCTTTCTATTCATGAAAGAATCCTGAAAAAAGTCATGTTTTTTTACAAGAATATTAAAGCAACACAACTGTTTTCAACATCGATGATAATAATAAAAATGTTTCTTGAGCACCAAATCAGCATATTAGAATGATTTCTGAAGGATCATGTGACACGGAAGACTGGAGTAATGGCTGCTGAAAATTCAGTTTTGCCAGTTTTATACAGGAATAAATTACATTTTAAAATATATTACAATAGAAAACTTTTTACAAAAGGCCAGAAAATAGATTTTTTTTACTGTATTCATTGGTGAGCATGAGACTTATTCAAAAAAAAAATTTAATGGTAGTGTACAGTAAGTAATATTGATTTGTATGCAGATTTTTGATTAGTTTAACCAGAAGGATATCTTAGTCAACCTACTTCACTAAAAAAAGCCAAGTTTTGCTAGTGAACACAAGATCCACTAGTACTACTAAACCATCAGTATCCAGCATAATGCACCCTGCTAGCCTTAAAGGGGTCATGAATTGAGAAATCAACTTTCCCTTGAGATTTTGATTTATAAAAGGTCATGGTAATATAAGAATATCCTGTAAGTTTCAGAGCTGAAAACTTCTTTGTTAGTCAAAGAAAAGCTTTTATTGACACCAGGCCCAGCAAACGATCGATCTCAGAATATGCCACATTTTGACATCATCATGTGGTGAAACACCGCCTCAACAGAAAAAGAACAACGCCTGATTCTGTAGCCCCGCCCACCGACTCGTGCCTGACATGACATAGGCCTACATAGAGTTAAACCGGATCGAACTTCTAGGCAATAAACATACCGCATAAGCTTCATTCGGATTCCAATATTATGAATGCATGGATGAACTTTATTTTTAATGAATATCCAGCTTACGTGGGGAAGACATTGCGCGTTTGTTCCTTCATTTCACCACGGATTCGTTTGTAAACTGGAGACTGGATTTGCAGTCAGGATGAGATTACATTAATGAATGAAGCAACACACTTATGTGAGTAAAAAAATGTTTTTTATATGTGGTAGCATTGCATTGTTACAGATCGTTTGATATCTATTGATGTGTA
Organism: Rhinogobio ventralis; assembly: GCA_039654625.1. Classification (NCBI taxonomy): domain Eukaryota; kingdom Metazoa; phylum Chordata; class Actinopteri; order Cypriniformes; family Gobionidae; genus Rhinogobio; species Rhinogobio ventralis. The sequence continues at coordinate 23,029,020 of CM077198.1, read as the reverse complement.
CGTGTCTAACAGAACATACCTTAGTACGCTGTCAAAGGCTGAAGAATCCTTTGTTTGTGGTGTTGTTGGTTTATTGCGATTCGGGATCAGACTCGGTCATTTATGGGCCAGGGCTCGCAAAGCCCAACGTCCCGGGGCTGTGTGTTTTCAAGACGGGCTACCAAAACGTAAGCCCGGCTTGCCGACGGGCTATCTTAAATAGTGAAATAACATTCTTTTCTTGATGTGCATTGTTCACTCACTTGACTTGATATTTGAAGGGCTTGTGCGCGCGCACGCGCGTGTGTGTACGGTTCACGGTTATATCCACCGATCTGGCGGGCCAAAGTGATAAAAAAATAACATTCCAATCAATCGCGGGTGGATGAGAGATAAATCATTGTGTTTGTTTGATAAAGATATTTTGCGATCCCTGTGGGCGATTCATTCCGGTTGCCGTTTCACCACATGCTTTCAAAACAATTCCCACATGTACTGACAGGGGAGCTGAAGCTCATTAAATATGCAAATATTATCCAATCCTAGCCGTGGGCGTTTACTTCCAAGTCTACAGTGCGGCACGCCCATAAAAACCGAGCGTTTCTTGAGAGAGCCTCAAAACCAGGGTAGAAAATAGCCTATTACTTATTCATTATGATGTTTTTGAATGTAAAAACCACACGAACGTCATAAGTTGACCTTAGACAACAGTATAAAGAAAATTTAAAAAGCCATGACACCTTTAAGTTGTTTTTGTCAGCAGGGTAGTCATGATTCCTTATTTTAATATATTCGCAATCCTAAAATTAACACATCTATATATGGATGTAAAATGTGTCTCTGCCTCATCACTGTTTCAGATACCGAAGTCTGAAACAGTTCAATGTGGACATCTGCCAGACGTGTTTTCTGACAGGCCGGACTACCAAGGGCAAGAAACTACACTACCCCATCATGGAGTACTACACCCCGGTACATATGCTTTGTTACTTTCCTTGCCAACTGGCAGTTTGTGCTTGCTCAAAGGTTTTAAATTCAATCACTATTGTTCAAGGCACTGCGCAAAATAAATATGAATTGAACCAAATTGATCTTCTGCAGTGAAATATAGCATTAGGCCATTTGCTTAATGGTTTTCCCATGCTCCAGTCTGAGTTTTATAGGTGGGCGTCTTTATTATGCACCGGCATTCTGTAGCTGCTCAAGAGATGATAGATTGAAATGGGAGGAAGACAAATGTGTGTGTGTAGGAACTGATGTACTGGCTGTGTGTCGGAGGAATGTTACTAAGGGGATGTTTTGTGTTTCAATCACTCATGTTCTCTCATTTTTCTCTCCGATGGCTCTTTCTGTCTCTCTCTCTTTCTAAATCATTACAGACGACCTCAGGCGAGAAGATGAGGGACTTTGCAAAGACACTAAAGAACAAGTTCCGCTCAAAGCAGTATTTTAGCAAACACCCTCAGAGGGGCTACCTGCCCGTTCAATCAGTACTGGAGGTGGAGAGCTCTGAGACGTGAGTCTGACTTCCTGTCTCCGCTGATGAAAATCACACCTAAATGCCAATGTGCTCATTTTGAAGGTTTATAAGTGGAGAACTGTGCAAAAAATCATTATTTTCCCTGCTGAAAAGAAACATCTTAAATCAGCTTTAGCTGGTCTGCTGCCTGGTCAGGGTGGGAGACATCTAAACAGCTAAAAAACAGCAGCTTGTCCAGGCTGGAAGGACCCGCAGATCATCTTAGGCCAGCTTATTTTTGTCTTATCTAAACATCCTTGAAACCAGATACATTTTGTTGATAAAGTACATAAATAAACCTAGATGGTTTGCTGGTCTTGGCTGGATTAAGCTGGTAGTCCAGCTGTTTTCTCAGTCTGACTATTTGAAAGCACCCAAAACTCTTCTAAATAAAGCAAATGGATCAGCCTGTCTAGGTTGGGAGACCAGCTAAGACCAACAAACCATCTTAGGCCAACTTATTCTTTCTCTCGTTTCCCAGTAAAAATATTTAAACTTCCTTAAAACCAGATCGTTGAGAAATTAAATAAAAAAAAGCCTAGTTGATTTGTTGGTCTCCCAGCCTTGCCAAGCTGGTCTTCAGCTGGTTTAGCTGGTCGTCCAGCTGTTTCCCATCCTGGCTAGCTAAAAGCATCCAAAACTCCTCTAAACAAAGCCAACGGATCAGTCTGATCAGTTCATAGACCAGCTTAGACCAGCAAACCAGCTTGAACACAGGCATTCGTACATGACAAGCTACAGACGTGTATGTATGTGTGTGTGTTTTGACAGGCCCTGCTCATCTCCCAGGCTGCCTCATGCGGACACACACAGCCGGATCGAGCATTTTGCCAGCAGGTGAGAGTTCAGTCTTGCACGGACAGTGATCACGTATCAATTTTGCTCTGATATTCTCCCAGCAGCCAGATCTTCTCACTCTCCTGAGCTCTGATTGGCATATTGATCCTCTTTACATGGACACAGTGTACCAAACAGCAGGGCCTTAACAAAAGCCTTAGAGGAAGTAAGAGGGATGTGAGAAAGAAAGAGAGGGACATCAAAAGAGAGAGGGTGAGAGATGGCATTCAGAGGGGTGGACAGGGGTCAGCTACTTTCCACTAGAAGAATGAAAGCTCCACACACAAGGTCTGGATGGCTTGAGGGAGCTGCTAGCACAGATCAGTCTCATCTGGCCTGAATGGAGTGCACATTACACACTCAGGAAACAAACATACAGACATGCACTTGTGCTCGAACATGTTAAAACGCTCATCCCTACACACAGTTTTACCCGTGGGGTTTAGAATTAGGTACAGTAGTACTTTAAGCTTATGTCACCCTTACACACATATTTGATGCCACACAAAAACACAATTTCTGTAATTTTACTGCGGAAAAAAATATTTTTAAACCAGCCTAAGCTGAGTTCTTTGCTATTCCAGCCTGGTCAAGCTGGTGTGAGCGTCCACACACAGAAAGAAGTAATTCTGTACTGTATTTGTACAGACTGTACAAATTCTATTGAGCAAGTTATCAGGTCATTTACAAAACATTTTCAGTTGAAAATCACATGGGTTTGGAACAACATGCGTGTGAGTAAATGACAATCTTCATGTTTGGCTGAACTAACCCTTTAATTCTGCTGTGGCAGCGTGTTGAAGCTTACAGCCCAATGTGGCTGGTTTGGTTTGACTGCAGCAAACGATCAGGGATATGCTCCTCTCCCCCGACTAACGTCCCTGCCAACTACCTAAATACACACAAGTACATGCACACATGAACGCACAGATCAGCCCTTTGCCTGCCCTACCATACTGTGCTGCCAACTGTCTCAGCTCACACTTTGCTGCAGCTCTTATCTGTACTACAAATAGACCAGAGCACACACACACTCTCTCTTGACTTCTGTGTCCTTTTGTCTTCATCTGTCTCTCTCCTCCTCTGTCATATGCTTGATTTCTACTCCTTCCTTTTAATGTCTTATTTCATTTCCCTATTTCCTTCTTAATATCAATCAATTACCATATCCCACTTTTTCCTCTCTTTTTGTCCTATTTAATTCCCCAAATTTGTCTCTTTCTCTCATGCTATCTCTGGTTTCCCCCAACACACACCAGTGCTCCAAACTGAATGTCAGAATGGGAAAGAAAGGTGATTTAAGCAATTTTGAGCGTGGCATGGTTGTTGGTGCCAGACGGGCCGGTCTGAGTATTTCACAATCTGTTCAGTTACTGGGATTTTCACGCACAACCATTTCTAGAGTTTACAAAGAATGGTGTGAAAAGGGAAAAACATCCAGTATGCGGCAGTCCTGTGGGCGAAAATGCCTTGTTGATGCTAGAGGTCAGAGGAGAATGGGCCGACTGATTCAAGCTGATAGAAGAGCGACTTTGACTGAAATAACCACTCGTTACAACCGAGGTATGCAGCAAAGCATTTGTGAAGCCACAACACGCACAACCTTGAGGCGGATGGGCTACAACAGCAGAAGACCCCACCGGGTACCACTCATCTCCACTACAAATAGGAAAAAGAGGCTACAATTTGCACGAGCTCACCAAAATTGGACAGTTGAAGACTGGAAAAATGTTGCCTGGTCTGATGAGTCTCGATTTCTGTTGAGACATTCAGATGGTAGAGTCAGAATTTGGCGTAAACAGAATGAGAACATGGATCCATCATGCCTTGTTACCACTGTGCAGGCTGGTGGTGGTGGTGTAATGGTGTGGGGGATGTTTTCTTGGCACACTTTAGGCCCCTTAGTGCCAATTGGGCATCATTTAAATGCCACGGCCTACCTGAGCATTGTTTCTGACCATGTCCATCCCTTTATGACCACCATGTACCCATCCTCTGATGGCTACTTCCAGCAGGATAATGCACCATGTCACAAAGCTCGAATCATTTCAAATTGGTTTCTTGAACATGACAATGAGTTCACTGTACTAAAATGGCCCCCACAGTCACCAGATCTCAACCCAATAGAGCATCTTTGGGATGTGGTGGAACGGGAGCTTTGTGCCCTGGATGTGCATCCCACAAATCTCCATCAACTGCAAGATGCTATCCTATCAATATGGGCCAACATTTCTAAAGAATGCTTTCAGCACCTTGTTGAATCAATGCCACATAGAATTAAGGCAGTTCTGAAGGCGAAAGGGGGTCAAACACAGTATTAGTATGGTGTTCCTAATAATCCTTTAGGTGATATACATATACATACACACACATACACATACACAGGTGCTGGTCATTATAATTAGAATATCATCAAAAAGTTGATTTATTTCACTAATTCCATTCAAAAAGTTAAACTTGTATATTATATTCATTCATTACACACAATATTTCAAATGTGTATTTCTTTTAATTTTGATGATTATAACTGAAAACTAAGGAAAATCCCAAATTCAGTATCTCAGAAAATTAGAATTGTGAAAAGGTTCAATATTGAAGACACCTGGTGCCACAATCTAATCAGCTAATTAACTCAAAACACCTGCAAAGGCCTTTAAATGGTCTCTCAGTCTAGTTCTGTTGGCTACACAATCATGGGGAAGACTGCTGACTTGACAGTTGTCCAAAAGACGACCATTGACACCTTGCACAAGGAGGGCAAGACACAAAAGGTCATTGCAAAAGAGGCTGGCTGTTCACAGAGCTCTGTGTCCAAGCACATTAATAGAGAGGCGAAGGGAAGGAAAAGATGTGGTAGAAAAAAGTGTACAAGCAATAGGGTTAACCGCACCCTGGAGAGGATGTGAAACAAAACCCATTCAAAAATGTGGGGGAGATTCACAAAGAGTGGACTGCAGCTGGAGTCAGTGCTTCAAGAACCACTACGCACAGACGTATGCAAGACATGGGTTTCAGCTGTCGCATTCCTTGTGTCAAGCCACTCTTGAACAACAGACAGCGTCAGAAGCGTCTCGCCTGGGCTAAAGACAAAAAGGACTGGACTGCTGCTGAGTGGTCCAAAGTTATGTTCTCTGATGAAAGTAAATTTTGCATTTCCTTTGGAATCAGGGTCCCAGAGTCTGGAGGAAGAGAGGAGAGGCACACAATCCATGTTGCTTGAGGTCCAGTGTAAAGTTACCACAGTCAGTGATGGTTTGGGATGCCATGTCATCTGCTGGTGTTGGTCCACTGTGTTTTCTGAGGTCCAAGGTCAACGCAGTATCAGTCTGTGTGTAATGAATGAATATAATATACAAGTTTCACTTTTTAAATGGAATTAGTAAAATAAAACAACTTTTTGATGATATTCTAATTATTTGACCAGCACCTGTGTGTGTGTGTGTGTGTGTGTGTGTGTGTATATAAATATATATATATATATACACTCACCTAAAGGATTATTAGGAACACCATACTAATACTGTGTTTGACCCCCTTTCGCCTTCAGAACTGCCTTAATTCTACGTGGCATTGATTCAACAAGGTGCTGAAAGCATTCTTTAGAAATGTTGGCCCATATTGATAGGATAGCATCTTGCAGTTGATGGAGATTTATGGGATGCACATCCAGGGCACGAAGCTCCCGTTCCACCACATCCCAAAGATGCTCTATTGGGTTGAGATCTGGTGACTGTGGGGGCCATTTTAGTACAGTGAACTCATTGTCATGTTCAAGAAACCAATTTGAAATGATTCGAGCTTTGTGACATGGTGCATTATCCTGCTGGAAGTAGGCGTCAGAGGATGGGTACATGGTGGTCATAAAGGGATGGACATGGTCAGAAACAATGCTCAGGTAGGCCGTGGCATTTAAATGATGCCCAATTGGCACTAAGGGGCCTAAAGTGTGCCAAGAAAACATCCCCCACACCATTACACCACCACCACCAGCCTGCACAGTGGTAACAAGGCATGATGGATCCATGTTCTCATTAGGTTTACGCCAAATTCTGACTCTACCATCTGAATGTCTCAACAGAAATCGAGACTCATCAGACCAGGCAACATTGTTCCAGTCTTCAACTGTCCAATTTTGGTGAGCTCGTGCAAATTGTGGCCTCTTTTTCCTATTTGTAGTGGAGATGAGTGATACCCGGTGGGGTCTTCTGCTGTTGTAGCCCATCCGCCTCAAGGTTGTGCGTGTTGTGGCTTCACAAATGCTTTGCTGCATACCTCGGTTGTAACGAGTGGTTATTTCAGTCAAAGTTGCTCTTCTATCAGTTTGAATCAGTCGGCCCATTCTCCTCTGACCTCTAGCATCAACAAGGCATTTTCGCCCACAGGACTGCCGCATACTGGATGTTTTTCCCTTTTCACACCATTCTTTGTAAACTCTAGAAATGGTTGTGCGTGAAAATCCCAGTAACTGAGCAGATTGTGAAATACTCAGACCGGCCCGTCTGGCACCAACAACCATGCCACGCTCAAAATTGCTTAAATCACCTTTCTTTCCCATTCTGACATTCAGTTTGGAGTTCAGGAGATTGTCTTGACCAGGACCACACCACTAAATGCATTGAAGCAACTGCCATGTGATTGGTTGATTAGATAATTGCATTGAGAAATTGAACAGGTGTTCCTAATAATCCTTTAGGTGAGTGTATATATACATACATACACACACACTACAGTGAAGATTTGTCCTTGCGTCTATATGTATACATTTACTTAGTCACAAATTGTGATCAAATTGCAAATGGTCACATGTTTGCGGCCTTATCTGCTTCTATAAAGAATGAAAAATCCACATCTCTTTTGCAGCTCGTTGAAAAATCTGTTTCATTCACTTTTATCTGATAGTGCGATCCTTCACCAAATATGAGCAATAGAGAGCATGTGCTGAATGAGGTAGCACATTATTTATTTCCAACATTGACAAGACTTGCTTTGAACTCAAATAGAAAATTAAATTCTTGTCAGATGTTTTAGATGTGTTATCTGCAGTAAGAGCGCAGAGGGAGAACGTCATAGCCAAGAGAACAGAGATTGTATGTGCGTTTATAGGCTAATCCAGAGTAATGACTGGAGGACCTCAAGATCGAGGGGGTGGCAGAATAATTCCACTGGCATTTGATGTTCTAGACTTGCTGTACAGGGGCAGATTTAGACAGAGTCTGCATATGACAGAGTAAGTGGTCTGTAGTGATGGCCTTTCATCTAAAAAGCTAATAGCATATCAGAAAAAATTAGCCATTATTCTGAATCTTAATACACTATCCATTTCAAGACAGTGCTTCTCAAAGGAGGAAATGGTTTGTCATGTACTCGCTGATCTGTGTTTGTGACCTCTCTTTTTCCCTTTAACAAGAGACCACATTAACCACACACTGAGAAATACCTATTTAAACAACTACAAAGACATATACGTGTATAACCATAAACTCCATTTGATCTCGCACCCTGTGCGCATCTGTGGCATCATCTACTAACACTTTTGATTGGATCTAAACTGATGGATTCTTCTGTGGATTAAATTAGAACGTAGCCAGACGTAGGGGTTAACCAGGACAGCCAGTACCACCAGTACCACCGTCATTGGCTGAAGGACACCTGGTGGGTGAATGTGTATCGACTTTCTGCTATTCTCTGGGTTCTGTAGTCTGCTGTATTCTGAAGTTGAATTCAGACCCTTCTCTGGCAGCTTTCCTAGCAACATGACATAAATGCACTTAGCACTCCTCATTACAGTCTCTATATAGGCTCTTATATTGTTGCTAATTCACAGCTGTCCTGGTAAGGCAGTGAAATCTCCCCAGTCTCTCACCTAGGGTAAGCTAAGGCAGGGAAAGTGCAGTGCATTGCTAAAAGCAAAGTTTCACCCCTGCGTTGCTAATGGTAAGCACAGGGACCATTGTCAACTCCCTGTTGTGTTGAAAACACCTCTGTTGTTCTGGGTTAATCTTGTCTGTTCTGGATGACACAGAAGTTTGCTGGAAGCACAGGGTTAACCTTCTAGCCATGCAAGCTCATTTTCATACATTGTTGGATTCTGATGTGGGTCGGAGCACAATTTGTTGCATTTTCAACGTTGCCACAATAGTGAGTGTTAGCATCAAGTGTGTTGCACACGTCCTGAAAAGTGAAGCCAAAACATTTTGATCACCCCCTTGTTGTTGGCTGCAGTATAGGTCATTAACTCTTAAACGCATACCTCGGGTCTTTAGTGACCCGGGACGTCATTCACTACCTTCCTCCTCATTCATTTTTTAAAGTTATACATCCACCTTCTTAGTATTCTTTAATCAATTCATTATAAACAATATAACAAGAAAAATTAATAGTTATAAAAGAATGCCTGTTTTCCCATGTATATGGTTGCTAACTGTTACGTACTGCTCCGAGACACGAAGGTTGAGGATCCAAATGCAGTATTTATTGAAGGGTAATCCACAATCGTAGTCAAAAGTACAGGCAAGGTCAAAACACAGGTAGGCAGTCCAAACAGGCAAACAAGGCAGGAGACAGAGGCAAAATGGTAATCCAGGAAACAGGCAAGAAATCCAACAAACCAAGAGACATGAAACCAGGGAAAACGCTCAGAAATGCAGTGTAACACTAAACAAGACTTAGCAAAGAATGACAGGGTGAACAGGCTAGATATAGGCAGAGGTAATGAGGTAAATGAGACACAGGTGTAAACAGTGAGTGCTGATGAGTCCGGGCAAAGGATTATGGGTGATGTAGTCTATGATGGAATGACAGTCCGGGTTGGAGTGCCCTCTGGTGGTGATCAGGGGCACTCACACTGGTGAATCGTTACACTAATGACCCGAGGTGTGTAACAGTGCAAGTAGATTTTTTTTTTATGCACAACAATAATTGAATCTTTGATGTGCAATTCACATTTTTTTCACAAGGTGGCAATGTCTGATACACAATGATGAAGTGACGTTTCACTTATAGTTACCACAGGCAGAAAACAAAAAAATAGGAAGTAGCATCAGCAAAACTTGAAATGGCTCAGCAATTTACTGCAGAGCAAGTATTGAACGCAATCAAATATTAGTGTCACTGTCACTTGATGGTGGATTTGGTGAAGAAGCTGTCAGTGATCAAAATAAAAACATCTGCCTAAACTGAAGCTCCAAAATGTAACAAAATATGCTTTATTTTATTCTTCTGTTATTGTTACTCTAATATCAGGAGACTTTTATATTATCGCGACAGTTAGAGATCCATCCATGTTAGATATAGATCCGGGTCGCTAAAGACCTGAATATGTAATAATTATTATTAGCGAAACAGTAATGCAGTTAAGGGTTAAAATCCGTACTCTACATGAAATCAAATGAGACACAAGCCAAACTAAAAAATCCAATTACACTTCAATTTTTTTCCCCCAGAGATTCTGTCATTTTAGGTAGTTCTTATCAGGTTGACTTATATTTAAGTGTTTGTTTTTCCAGTAAGTTTGGTTTTAGTTAGTTATTTGATGCTATAAAAACTATAGGTGTAATGTCAAGATTAGCAACTGTGCTTGTGATTGAGTCCTGTGGGAGTATGTGCGGGACCTTGATACAGCGGGTTCACCTCAGGATCACTACTGTTCGGGCTATAAATGACGTAATTGGCGCAAGATGTCAACGCTTATTTGTAGGATATTTTGCCTTAATTTTTCTATAGTTAAAGGAAGTGGAGACACTTCATCCATCTTTTTTTTTACAGTCTAGGTTCAGCATAGACTAGACCTCTATAATGAAGATGTCCCCTGATTTTCTATATCATGCATGCCTATTTATCTGAGATATCTCTGTAAAACTGATTCGAAACAGAATGTATTGTGAAAAGTGCTGCACAAATATACGTGACTTAATAAGCTGGACCAGCCTATTTATTTTAGTCTTTTTTTATGATTGAGCTAAATAAACATAATTTATCTTTATTTCTATTACATTTATTTATATTGTGCATTTCACAATACACATTTGTTTCAAAGCAGCTTTACATATTTTGTTGATTTGACAGTATACCATTCAAAAATTCAATCAATATGGCTTTTTTTTTTAAAGAAATATAATTGATCAAAAGTGACATTAAATACATTTATAATATGACAGAGGTTTTCAAATAAATCTGTTCTTTTGAACTTTGTATCCATCAAAGAATCCTAAACAGCTGTTTTCGACAAGAAACATTTCTATGCTGAATAAATTACACTTAAAATATACTAAAATAGAAAACGGTCATTTTAAATTGTAATGACATTTCATAATTCCTGTTACTGTATGTTGTGATCAAATACCCTTGGTGAGCTTACAAGACTTCTTTCAAAAACTTCTTACTGACCGACCTTAAACTTTTTATCAGTAGTGTATGTTGTTGAAATGTAAGCTTGACAGTTTTGGAGATTTCATTCTTTCTCAGTTTAAGTAGACAGGACCTCTAATTGCCTACATAGGAAATATTTTCAATATGACCACAGAGTTTTGCTCTCATTACTTTTGCAATTGCGTTTGGTGTGGCTAGATGCATAGAATTTGGATATTTCAGCTTTAATTTGGCTTTAAGTGGACACAAGGACTCAAGTTGCAGTAGACCATAAAGCATTCATACTGTATACTTTCCGGCATGACATGTCTGTGGTATGACATGTAAGCTGCGGTGCTTGTTGGAGATCTTTTTCATATTCTGTTTTTACCATGCCACTTGTAGCAGGGAATGAAAACTTGCAAGGGTTTGGGTGAAAATACCCAGGAGAGGCGTTTATGTCATAAAAATGCATGTGACAAATTAAGTGAAAGGGGAACAGATTCTCCCTTGGCTTTGTCATGGCAGAGGGTGAAGCCGGGAGGCACAGCTTCAGCGGTTACATGATAATTTGTCACCCAGGTTAGTCGTACACGGTATCTGAAAAGTCAGGATCACAGCATGTGATTTTTGGGTTGGAGAAACTGCTCTAAGGTGTCTCTCTTATGCAGTCGCTGAGATGTCTCGATGAGTCACAGCTGTCTTCATCTTTTCCTCCGCCAACCGTGTGCAATTCCATTCCTCTGCCTCTTGTGTTTGAAGCCACAGTCCTTGCCGCAGCAAACAAATTACAGTGCACAGTGGCTTTGCCTTTTGTACACCTCTTTGTATGTTGTGACCCATGCTCCATAACATGACATTTTCATTTCGCTTGCTTTTTCTTTTCAGGTTGGCAGAAATGGAGAACCAGAACTGTTCCTTTTTCACCGACAGTCTCTCTCCAGATGAAAGTTTGTGAGTACACCACCTCCCACACACACTCGAATCTGTCACAGCTGCTAAGTCCTCATGCATGGGCGTGTGGATGTGCGCATGGCCATGCATGTATGCCTTCATGTTTGGTGTGGCTATGCAGTCACATTAATTAGAAAAGATAATGGAAACGACCCATGGCAATGTGCGCGTTCACCCTCCATCGTATTAAGTCTGTGTGATTAAGGAGCACAACAGTAGGGATGAATAGAGCAGGCTTGGATGCTGACAGGAGGGAGAGGAAGAGCGAGAGAGAGAGAGAGGTTGGGCTATTGAAATGCCACCAAACAAGATGTTAAGAGCTGCAGGCTGGTGAACAAGTGAAAGCCACTGAATTATGAGCATATATAGGTAAAATAAGGTGAGCACTCACAAAATCAAAACTAATAAAAGAGGTCAAATCATCACAGCCCGGAGTCATGGCAGCGCATACTTTGTGCTGGAAATGACTGTGTGTGTGCATGAGCGAGAGAAAAAAGGAAATTTAAAAGAATAGTTCACCCAAAAATGAACTTGTCTTCATGTAGTTCCTGTGCTTTATACCTTTCTTTCTTCCATGAAACACAAAATAATCACTCTTTTCAATGCAATTACAATAAGTTATCCAGCTTTAAAAGGCATGCAAAAGGTCCATTCAACCATCATAAAAGCGACATTTATGTAGTCACTGATGACGTCATTAATGAGCAAATAAGCCTGAACCTCAAGCCGAGACTCGAAAGCGGGTTGTCTTGGCATATGACACTGTGCTACCCACAAGGCTATTGCTGCTATAACAGCTTATTTTTATCAGTTCGTTTGTCTTTAAGTCGTTGAATTTCTCACAGATTTCTGCTTGTTTTAAATCAGATACAGATAAAGTAGCATAGTAAAAATTACATTTATATGAATGCATTAGTAAGAGAGCGATTGCGTGTGAATTAATTCTACCTGGCAGCGTCTCTCTACTAATAGTAAATCTGTGGGTTTTAGTTACTAAGAAATATATGCTAGAACTTTTCAGTTTCTAAGTTATTTTATTGATAAATCACAGAACGGTGTTGACAATACATTTCTGTGCTACTGAATGATTCTGTGTATGTCTATGTGTGTGCGTTACAAGGCAGCACGCATTAGTTTAAAAACGGCAATTAACTTAATATAATAAGTTATTTAAAATGTGAATTCACACCATCAATAGCATCCAGATGGTATAATCAAACATGTCTTGTGGAGCTCTCGGAGTATGCATTTATTTGTCATTTTAACTGTTTGGAAACGGAGTGTAAAAGTGGACATCAACGATTTCTTATTCTTAGCCCTCTATAGACCATGACCAGCGACTAGTTGACAAGCTGAAAAGCGGCATGGTAGAACAGTAAAGTTGATTAGTCGACTAGTCTGTGCCACCCCTACCACGTAACTCGTGCACTGGATTCCAAGTCTGAAACTATACAGTAACCTTGTGTGAGGAATTCGAGTCGTCATTCTCTGATAATCTTCATCACAACTGTTAATTGTGAACAGATCATTGGGTCAGTTTGTTGGACTTGAGAACAAGTACAATCCTGAATCATTCAGACCAGTGGTCAGAAACCTATGACTCATGAGCAACATTGGGCTCTGACAAAAATCATGTGGCAGGTTTCTCACCCTTCACCAGCATGTGGTCATTAAAAACTTAGGCACATCAGAATTCAGTTTACTGCAGAAAATGCAAAGTTACAATTCCTTTGTTGTACAGCCTACTGAAGTTAATGAAAAGTCAGTGTACGATAATATTTCAAGTTGTTCCAACCAATTTACGTATGAAGTGCTGTACGCAACACCAATCAAAGGCAAACCACTTGTTTTTATGAATACCCTCACAAATGTTTGGAAATGACAACCACATTTATTTGCATATCTGATTCTCAAAATGTTATGTTCACACAGCATCTTACAGTAGCGGCTCAAATAGCCCTGTTTCACAAGTCTATATTCTATTATCTTGCTTGCCATGAATATCACCTGTAACCAACCATGACAGTGATTTAAAATAAATATCAAAGGCATCCATAAAGCTAGAAATTATCATCACCATCGTCAAGTTCATCATTCAAATCTTAATTAACCGACAGCAGCTTTTATACTTACACAGACAGCATTTTCAGCATCTAAAACCTTCACATTACAGACACAGCTTACATCTCTGTCTCTGTAAGATACCGAAACAAAAATGAAAACAAGCCACACACATGAGACACGCATGTGTGCAGCGCAGAGTGGTGCTTTCGTGTTGTATGACGTGACATATACAGGGAGTGCAGAATTATTAGGCAAGTTGTATTTTTGAGGATTAATTTTATTATTGAACACCAACCATGTTCTCAATGAACACAAAAAACTCATTAATATCAAAGCTGAATATTTTTGTATCAATATTTTAAGTAGTTTTTAGTTTTAGCTATTTTAGGGGGATATCTGTGTGTGCAGGTGACTATTACTGTGCATAATTATTAGGCAACTTAACAAAAAACAAATTTATACCCATTTCAATTATTTATTTTTACCAGTGAAACCAATATAACATCTCAACATTCACAAATATACATTTCTGACATTCAAAAACCAAACAAAAACAAATCAGTGACCAATATAGCCACCTTTCTTTGCAAGGACACTCAAAAGCCTGCCATCCATGGATTCTGTCAGTGTTTTGATCTGTTCACCATCAACATTGCGTGCAGCAGCAACCACAGCCTCCCAGACACTGTTCAGAGAGGTGTACTGTTTTCCCTCCTTGTAAATCGCACATTTGATGATGGACCACAGGTTCTCAATGGGGTTCAGATCAGGTGAACAAGGAGGCCATATCATTAGATTTTCTTCTTTTATACCCTTTCTTGCCAGCCACGCTGTGGAGTACTTGGACGCGTGTGATGGAGCATTGTCCTGCATGAAAATCATGTTTTTCTTGAAGGATGCAGACTTCTTCCTGTACCACTGCCTGAAGAAGGTGTCTTCCAGAAACTGGCAGTAGGACTGGGAGTTGAGCTTGACTCCATCCTCAACCCGAAAAGGCCCCACAAGCTCATCTTTGATGATACCAGCCCAAACCAGTACTCCACCTCCACCTTGCTGGCGTCTGAGTCGGACTGGAGCTCTCTGCCCTTTACCAATCCAGCCACGGGCCCATCCATCTGGCCCATCAAGACTCACTCTCATTTCATCAGTCCATAAAACCTTAGAAAAATCAGTCTTGAGATATTTCTTGGCCCAGTCTTGACGTTTCAGCTTGTGTGTCTTGTTCAGTGGTGGTCGACTTTCTGCCTTTCTTACCTTGGCCATGTCTCTGAGTATTGCACACCTTGTGCTTTTGGGCACTCCAGTGATGTTGCAGCTCTGAAATATGGCCAAACTGGTGGCAAGTGGCATCTTGGCAGCTGCACGCTTGACTTTTCTCAGTTCACGGGCAGTTATTTTGCGCCTTGGTTTTTCCACACGCTTCTTGCGACCCTGTTGACTATTTTGAATGAAACGCTTGATTGTTCGATGATCACGCTTCAGAAGCTTGGCTATTTTAAGACTGCTGCATCCCTCTGCAATATATCTCACTATTTTTGACTTTTCTGAGCCTGTCAAGTCCTTCTTTTGACCCATTTTGCCAAAGGAAAGGAAGTTGCCTAATAATTATGCACACCTGATATAGGGTGTTGATGTCATTAGACCACACCCCTTCTCATTACAGAGATGCACATCACCTAATATGCTTAATTGGTAGTAGGCTTTCCAGCCTATACAGCTTGGAGTAAGACAACATGCATAACGAGGATGATGTGGTCAAAATACTAATTTGCCTAATAATTCTGCACTCCCTGTATAGTTGTCCAGTCCGGTTCACACAGTGGGGGTTTGCAGAGAATGCGATTGTGATTCCCGAAAATGTACAGGTGTGAGTTCATAATTTGTCACTTCTGTAATTAAACTGTGTGTGAATGCAACCATAGGAGTCAAATACAGGACTCCCAGCAATTTTCTATTGATGCTGTATGAACATAGCCATAGTAACCTCTGGTGCTCAGATACAAACAGCTACCTAGATTTCAAAGGAGCATAAACAATGTCAGTGACTGGACTGACACACACACAAACACACACACACACACACACACGTCTGAGTCACTATCTTTGTTGGGACTCTCCATAGACGCAATGGTTTTTATACTGTACAAATTGTATATTCTATCCCCGTACACTAACCCTACCCCTGAACCTACCCATCACACAAAACTTTCTGCATTTTTACATTTTCAAAAAAACTCATTCTGTATGATTTATAAGCTTGTTTCCTCATGGGAACCCCCCATCTCATCCAAGATGTTCATGTCTTAATTTCTTTTCGACTGAAGAAAGTTTTTTGAGAAAAACATTTTTCTCCCATCACAGACTTCCATGACAACCAAAATGTTGAAGGTCCAAATCAATGCAGTTTCAAAGTCCTTCGAAGGGCTTCAGAGGCTCTCTCAGATCCCAGACGAGGAATAGGGTCTTATCTAGAGAAACGATTGGTCATTTTCAAATTTTTTTTAAAATGAATATACTTTTTAACCTAAATTGCTCGTCTTGCGCTGCTCTGCGATGTGCCACGGATTGCGCAATCATGGCGGAAAGGTCACGCAAGACGTAGGCGGAAATACCGCCCCAAGCGAATGTGCGAGGACTAATACAAACACCCTTTACCTTTAAAAGAAGCGCTTTGAAACTGCATTGATTTGGACCTTCAACATTTTGGTTGCCATGGAAGTCTGTGATGGGGAGAAAAATCCTGGAATGTTTTCCTCAAAAAAAATAATTTATTTTCTACTAAAGAAAGAAAGACATGAACATGTTGGATGAGATGGGGGTGAGTAAAATATCAGGAAATTTTCATTTTGAAGTGAACTAATCCTTTAAAAACAGGTAGGAACTCACACCAATGCATTGTGACTAACAAGCCTTCATCAGGGTGTGGGTAACAAACACACTCAGAGACTTTTTAAACATTACTTAATTAGTCAAATCACTGATTTTAGAGCATTCACATTCACAAGCTGCAGAGTTTAGCTCAAGCTTGTCTCAACACACCTGTTGGAAGTTTCTAGTATGCCTAGTAAGACCTTGATTAGCTGGTTCAGCTGTGTTTTATTTGGGTTGGCGCAAAACTCTGCAGGACAGTGGCCCTCCAGGAGCAGGATTGGACACCCCTGGTTTAGATGATAAGTTAAATAAAGTGTACAAATAAGAATAAACAAATCCACATTACATTCTCTGTTCCAAGGGGAAAAAACACATTGCAAAGTCAAAATCAACAGATTTTGATCAACAGATCAAAATAAACAAATCTACAATGCTTAAAAAAAGAAATAAAAAAAAGGTTCCCTGATTTAGACCATTTTGTGAAATGGATCAACTTATTCAGTGAAGAGATCCGACTAAAAAGAACAATTCACAGTCAAACTGACGAGCGAAGAGAATCAGTTATTATTGCATTACTTAAAAATACCTGGAATAAACAGTAGCACACAATAAGATTGTATAAATTATTAAAACTACACATAAATAAATTAAAACACAAGTTACCATAAAGTCTTTATAAATGAAAAATAAACATAATAATAAGTTATATATTATTATATAGAATAAGTTACTAAAAATGAATTGGCCATTTTTATTCTGTTTTTTGTGTGAAAAAGCTTGAAATCTCTTATCCCATGTTTCACAGTAAAGAACATACTAAACAGTCATCAGAATTTCACCGTTTGTGTTTCACAGAAGAAGAAAAAAAAAATATTGTTTTGGAATAAGAGTAAGTGAATATTCACACTGTATTTTTAGTAAAACTGTTCCTTTAAAGGCAGAGAGAAAGTGCAACAGTGATTCATGTATTTTATTTTTTTGACAGGGCATATGTGCCATTTCAGTGGCTTTTATCAAATCTCTCTCGTCCAGCGGCCTTTGTTTACTGATGGCACATGTAATGGCACCTGTATAATTACAGGAGAGTGCATGAAAACAGGGTTTTTTTTGTATTATTGATGTGACTAATGTGAGGCCAAGATTATTTCACTGCTTCCTGTGTGTAGTGGTAATTCTTTTTTACTCATGCTGTGTGCCTGTATATTGGCTGTGCCTCTTCACTTTTTTTGTATTCAAAACCATGGAGAGTGCTTTGCTTACCAAGAGTGTGAGTGTGTGTGATTGCCTATTGTTCAGCATCTACACTGCTATTTGTTTTATAGATGTTGGCTTGCATTGCTCTGTGTTTGTCTACTCTAAATACGCCATCCGCAGAATATGCGTACATGTGTGCTGTATTGATATGCCACTGCTGCATTGTGTGCATTTGGCTTATGTACCTGCTGCTTTGTGTGTGTGTGTGTGTGTGTGTGTGTGTGTGTGTGTGTGTGTGTGTGTGTGTCTGTCTGCTGCTGTGTGGCACCGCTAATGTGTTCAGTGTGCGCTATCTCCTTTGTGGGGGGACTCAGGGATGAAGATCAGTACCTCCTACGTCACTCCAGCCCCGCCCTCGAGCAGGACTCCCCCCAAAGCCACCTGCTGGCCCACCTGGACTGCCAGGACAGAGAAGAGCTGCAGCGCACCCTCCACCGCCTGGAGAACGAGAACAGGTGAGGACACAGCCAGGAGCACATTCACATGTTCACATCTGTGCAGTTTGTGCAGCACTAATCAGAATTCCAAAAATAACTACAACTTTTCATTTTTTTTTAAAGAAAATTTAAGTGGCATGTAACCAAGCAAAAGATGCAAACCATTATGATAGTTTTTTTTTTTTTTTTGGTTGGTTGGTTGGTTGGTTGGTTGTTAGTTCAATGTTAGTCTGAGATTTGCTTGTTTTATCATTCACCAGACAACAAAACAATATCCCATATAGAAACTATACGTTATAAATATAATATGAAATAATATATATATATAATATAAATTAAATATATATAATATAAATAATATATATATATATATATATATATATATATATATATATCACCCTTATGTCATTCCAAACCTGTAAGACTTTCGTTCATCTTCAGAACACAAATGAAGTTCTTTTTGATAAAATCTGAGAGATTTCGGTCCCTCCATGCCAGTCTACTACCACTGACGTTTCAAAAAGTTAAAAAAAATATCATAAAACTAATCCATATGAATTGAGAGGTTAAGTCCAAATTTTCTGAAGAGACACAATTGCTTTATATGATGAACAGATTGAATTTAGGCTTTCATTCACATATACACATTGATCAGCGGTCATACACAGAAGCTCAACCAGACTTGCTTGACGCGCGAGAACAAACCTGTGGAATTGGTTCTTGTGGAAGCCAAATGTGCTGCGTAACACACGGGAATGTATCTAATTGGTTCTCGCACGTCAAGCAAGCATTCTTGAGCTTCCGTTTACCAGATCTGATGTGTGCATTGATGAATGTTCTTCAACAATGAATTGATTAAATCGAAAATAATCAATAAGGAAAGTAATTGACAACAAATTGGTTTTTTCGATTAACATTCGGCAGTCATGTCACTTTACAATAGTGACGTCAGCCTGAGCTGCTGTGGGAAAACTGTTCAATCCATGCAAAACAGGAGAATGCTTTATATTACGCACTTCAAACAAATGCATCAGCATAATGTTTAACATGGCTTGCCGTCAAATGCTCTGACAGATGCGTGTGCTGTTTAATGCATTTGAGATGTGTTTTCTCAGTGCATAACTTACATTTTATGGTTGTATCCTTCGCTTATAAACTTGCTTAATTTGCATGTGTTTGCATCAAACAAACAGAGCACTACACTAAGTAAACTACACGTATTTCTTGTTGGATGTTAAATGTAGGTTTAAATTTCTACATATAACAAAAGTAATTGTATTTTTATGAGAGCAGTACCTGTAAAGATGAGTGAATGTGTGTGTTCCTCCTACCTCATACTAGCATTTTTATTGTAATGTTTTTATATAGTAACCAAAACATTTTTGTAATAATAATAATAATAATTTGTTACATTTTATATAGCGCTTTTCTGGGTACTCAAAGCGTTTTTACATATAGAAGGAGGGAATCTCCTCAACCACCACCAAAAGAAACAAAACTGTTCTATGGTGGTCTATTTATGCATATTGATATGAAGTTTTCACTGAGGGTTATCCTCCTGACCTTTTATAGTTATAAATAATAACTAATAGTTTTTAATTGGTTGAGATAAAATGTGTTTCTGGGAAAATGTGGACATTATTACAATTATGATGGTTACTCTAGGTCAAAAGCCTTTTGACCTGCATCCAATGAAAGAGGTGTGCTCTTTAGACCTTAAAACAAAGGTTTAAACCTCTGCAAAAACAGTCTATTAGGTCTACCATTTTGTTTCATCCCAAAGGCTATTTTTACAGCTGTGTGTCATTTATGAGTTTTGTCTTCGGCGTAAATCCTGACCTTTAAGTCATGCTCTCATGGGGTCTTGCTTTGTTATATGTGAGTAATAGGTCAATAAAGCAAGATTAATTGTTAGTGTCTGCAGGGGATCTGCAACCTTAACCTCCTGAATAAATCAGGGCTTCCCGCTGTCATTATCAGGATAGAACGAGCTGAGTGATGGCTGCTCTGTTAAAAAGTCTGTTTGTGTGTTTTTGTGTGTGTATCACTCAAATTTGATTTCGTTTTAGGGGGTTATAATAACAACAGTTTCTCAACAAGAAAAAAACCCCATAAAGCCCATATTTATCCCCTGATCCAATCCAACCCAACTCACATGGTACAAATATGGAAATATTGATTATTTTGTTACTTCTCTATAAAATATACAATAATACAGACAATGATATATATAATAACATAAAACAAATAAATAAAATAATTATTTTGCATCGACTATGTACAGTATACATACTACACTCTCATTCAAAAGTTTAGGGTTTAAGATTGCATTTAAGGCTGCATTTATTTGAAGAAAAATACAGTACAAACAGTAATATTGTGAAATATTATTACAGTTTTCTAATTGAATGCATTTTAAAATGGAATTAATTTCTGTAATGGCAAAGCTGAATTTAGCAGCCATTATTATATTCTGATTTACATTTACATTAATTTAGCAGATTTTCATTTCTTATTATTATCAATGTTGTGCTGCTTAATATGTTTGCAGAAACTGATACATTATTTTTTAGAATTCTTTGATGAATATAATGTTCAAAAGAACAGCATTTATTGAAAATGGAAATTATTTATAACATTATAAATGTCTTCACTGTATTTTTTTACATCCTTTATGAATAAAAATAAAATCGTACTGATCCCAAACACTTGAAAGGTAGTGTTTATACTGCAGAAATAGTAATATTCTTAACTGTTTTCATTTACGAATTCATAATTTGCTTGCTCTCTTATCATTTTATAGAGAAGTAACAAAAGAATCAACATTTCCGTATCAAATATACCACAATACAGAAAATTATATATAATAAATGAAAACAAATTAATAAAATAATTACATAAAATGTATTTTTTTATAAACAATTATAGATTTAATATATATCTTTAATTTTATATATATATATATATATATATATATATATATATATATATATATATATATATATACATACATACATACATGCATGCATGCATGCATGCATGCATGCATACATACATACATACATATATATGGTACATCAAGGCAGTCTATTATATATTATATTATATATATATGTGTGTGTGTGTGTGTGTGTGTATGCATGTATGTATATAAAAATAATTATAAAATTATGATATATAATATAATTATATATAAAAATAAATTTATATCAAATAAAAATATTAAATATGAAATTACATTTATGTAAAAATGCATTCCACATGACAAAAAGCATCTGGTTGTTGAAGCAACATTTTTCTCCTCCTAAAATGGTAAAACTAAACATGCGAGAGCGCGTTATAATGGCTCCCGTTACCCAGATATGACAGCACTACTGCAGCACGCATCATGGCACAGTGATTAACAGTGATTAACAGTGAGAAACTTAAAAATGGCACTTCATGACAATAAGGCTGCCGACCACTGATCTAGATGATGATGATGATGATGATGATGTCAAGAAGGCAATAGTAATGATAATGATGATGCTGTTGTGTCTCCCGCAGAGTGCTGCAGGGTGAGTATCGGCGGCTGAAGTGGAAACACGAAGAGGCAGCAGCATCACCCCAGCTTCTGGAGTCGGGTCCAGGTTCACCGGCTGGTCAGCAAGACGAAGAGCTCCTAGCTGAGGCTCGAGTCCTCCGACAGCACAAGACTCGCCTGGAGACACGCATGCAGATTCTGGAAGACCACAACAAGCAACTGGAGTCCCAGCTGCACAGACTCAGAGAACTACTGCTGCAGGTAAGTTTACAGATGCCGATATATACCTTGAAAATGAGGTGTATGCGAACAGTGAGTACTGAAATGTGAGCCGGAGTAGATTATTATGATAAAAACAATGAAGGAATGGTGTGTAGGGAGTTGTATTAATATATGTTTCCGCTGCACAGGGAGGAACATGAACTGGTAAATCAGGGCCTTCTGTGCTGGAGACTTTAATGTTAAATGTTTATGGGTTTGAAGGAATGTTTTGAGCTACAAAAAGGGCCACTATGAGAGAAATAAAGATGGGCTGGCAAAATATACTGATAAAGGGGGGTAGAGGGGAGGAAGATGTATTTGAAGATTTTGGCAAAAAGAGTAGGAAGACAATTGAACCGAGGATAAGACCATATTATAAACTGTCTTGATGTACCACATGTAGAAGGTAAATGCGAGGCAAGAGATGCTTACTAATGCAGGTTGTGTAAGGACAAGGAAATCGTGAACTAGAAAAGACTTGTCAAGTAAAAGGAGAAGAGCTGTGGAGACAGAAAAAATTTACCCATTTCTAAGGCCTGAAAAGAGGTGGAGGACGAGTGAGTGCAAGGAAGATGCACTGACTTCTAGTAAATTGGTTCTGGTAAATTGCAAAGATGGGAAGGAGATAGAAAGAGATTATGTATGGGGGAGAACACCATTGATGGAGATGGAATCATAGGGATGGAGTGGGTGGAAGGTAAGTCATTTCTCGAGCTGACGAACATAGAGCTTAAGAAACGAGATGGACAGAATAGAGTGTGCAGAAAGAGGATCCCTTTTCTTCAGTGAAATAAAGACAGAAAGCAGGCCGAGGAGGGAAAAGAAAAGCTCAGGCAGTGCTGAGTGAATAGGATAAGAGGTGGTTGTGCAGAAAAAAGAAAGGTAGTGCTGTAGAGTAGGGACGGGGGATATCTTATCGTTTGCGATTATACTGGTAAAAATTCTCCCCACGATAAGAATTTGTCTTCCTGCAATAATAACGATAAAGCCTAGTTGATGACGCGACCCATTCGCATTTCACGTGCAGAGTGAAACCAGCTATGGCGGAAGCTGCGGAGGAGTTTATCGCTAAACGAGGAGCTACCTCTACAACCTGGAACTGGTACACACAGATATATATATGTGCTTAAGAGATTCATTCTTTGTTAATCGATCGGTAAAGCGCGCTATTTCAGTTAATCTCAATGAATGCCCAGTGTATTTGACGCACAGTATTAACACTAGTCTGAGGCGCCCGACTGTTCAGTGTTTCTCACACACTCATAGAGAGAGCGAGAGAGTCTTACATACCACGCAGAATTGACGTGCTTTATGTAAACAATATTCTTTGTTGTATTTTCCTGTAAAATAACGGCGTTCATTTTTAATTATTCAGCCTTTATGAACAAGAAGAAACGAATGCGCAAACAGCAATCTCATTGGCTGGCACTTACCTACTGTAGAGATATGATATGCAGGCTGTGTTGGTGAGAGAGAGTGAAGCAAAAACACTGATGGTGTAGCTATAGGTGAAAAGGAATTAGATGGAAATAGAGGGAAGGAACAGAGGGGAGAGAGAATGACTTAACCTACAAAAACAAGCGAAGGATGTGTTACGGGGAAGCAATAATGTGTTGGGATTATGGAGATCTGAACTCTTCGTTCAGCACCCCTAGAAATTTGCTGGGAAATTTAGAGTCTTACCTCTGTGAATATCTCTTTAGAACGCTAAAAGATTTTAACTCAGAATACATTTGAGGTATTCAAGCAAACAGCCTCAGTTCAATTCATCTCCCTGTGAAATGTGTGGAGACGAGCCATCTCTGAGTTGCTTATAAGTTTGTTTCATCCCTCAAGAAAATACAACGCCTTTGTAACATATGGAAAACAAGCCAAATCCCTGGTTGATAAACGCCAAAGTTTGGAGTTTTGGCAGCATTTGAAAACTTGTCACTGTTTTTCTCATCAAAAAACCTAACAACTGTCTTCTGTCTAGAGCAGGCATTCTCAACTCTGGTCCTCGAGGGCCACTGTCCTGCAGAGTTTAGCTCCAACCCTAATCAAACACACCTGAACCAGCTAATTTAGCCTTTCAGAATTACTAGAAAGCTACAGGCAGGTGAGTTTGATCAAGGTTGGACCCATAGACCGTAAAAAAGAAGAAAAGTGAAGCCTCTCGAGGTCTGAATATGGCGCTGATATCTTGCACAGATTTGGGACCGAGTCTGCGCAGTAGTGACCTCAGGACCGGGGCTTGCGCAGTAGAGAGCAGAAAGTAGAGCCGCAATATCAAAAGCCCGCCCACACTCTCGCATATGCAGAACAATTCATTATGTCGATGTGAAAATAAACAGTTATGGAATGTAGAAATGAAAGCTAAAGCTCCAATCTCCCCCCGAAAATCCAGAAAAAAAGTCAGTTGGTGCCTCAGTGGCAACTTCATTCAGAGAAGCTGTCAATCTCAGCTGTCAATCATGACGTCACACCCCCCGTTTTTATAGCATCAAATAACTAACTAAATTACAAAATTATTTAAAAAAACGAACACTTGAAATGAAATACAGCGTGATAAAAACTGCCTAAAATGACAGAAACCAATTTTGGGGAAAAATTATATGAAGTGTAATTTGATTGCACGGAGGGCTTTACTGGGACCAACCACGGCTTCAGTTTTTAACACGAGTGCTGCAGGCTTGGGTTGAACCTAAACTCTGCAGGACAGTGGCCCTCGAGGACCAGGGTTGGGAACCCCTGGTCTAGAGCAGTGGTTCTCAAACCTGTCCTGGGGACCCCTCACTACTGCACATTTTGTATGTCTCCCTCATTACACACCCCATTCAGGTCTTGCAGTCTCTACTAATGAGCTGATAAGTTCAATCAGGTGTGTTAGATGAGGGAGACATGCAAAATGTGCACTGGCGGGGGTCTCTAGGACAGGTTTGAGAACCACAGGTCTAGAGCATGGCTAGGCTAGCATACTGCATACTGTACAGTATACACTACATATTGACTACTATTTATGTTAAGTATTGTGTAATTGCGATGACAAATGTTTCTGATGTTAATGCAACATGTATAATGTTGTTTAATTCAGCGAGTGAAATCCAGTTAATATTTTGAAATTTTGTATAAATAAGTTTGTGTAAAATTGGGAATCCGATTAAATGATGCTCTTTTGGGGGAAGGTCTGTTACTAAGCATAAAGCATTTGAAGCATATTTGTTAAATGTAACAAGTGATTATGTGTCTGATTTGTCTCAGTCGTTACAACAGACTACACTGCCATTGAAAAGTTTGGGGTCTGCAGGATTTCTTTTTCTCATCAAGGCTGCATTTATTTGATCAAAAATAGTTAAAAACAGTAATGTTCTAAAATATTATTACAGTTTAAAAGAAATGCATTTTAAAATGGAATTTATTCCTGTGATGCCAATTTGCAGAAGATTTTGTGCTCAAAAACATTTCTTATTATTGTCAATGTTGAAAACAGTTGTGCTGCTTAACTTTTTTGTCAGGATTCTTTGATGAATATAATATTCAAAAATTGCTGAATTTAAAAAAAATAATATTATAAATGTCTTTACTGTCATTTCAATTTAATGCATCCTTGCTGAATCAAAACAAAATCGTACTGATCCCAAACATTTCAGTGGTAGCGTTTATACTGCTGAAAAAGTAATAGTAATATTCTTAACTGCTTTCGTGATTTAATTGTTTCCTTGTTCTCTATCATTTTGTCATGTCTACCAGCCCAAAGATGACTCGGAGGCTAATGGTTCGGCTCCTTCCTCTCTGTCCTCTCCTGTGTCAGGAGGAGGCCATCAGGGGGAGCCTCCCAGCAGAGAGACGACAGACACAGAAGCTGCAGGTAAGACCTGGAATAACCTTGCAGCTCAGTGCCATTTACTGTCATCCTGCCAGAATCTGCCCATAATGAGATGCAAAGAGATAAGACTTATTTGAATAAAGCTGATTGTTACCTTATGATGCATTTTGTTGAGTTCATTTTAATTGTAGCATTTAATGTTGTGTAGGTGAGGATTTTGATCATGAGCAAGACACTGTACTGCAGCTGCAGCAGGTAATCGAACAGCTGAGGAACGTCTTCCCATCTGAGCCAGGTCAATGAGGAACCTGAAGCAAAACTCAGAGGCCTAAAATTGTGCAGGTTTGCTTATTTTCGAATTAAATAAACTTTAAATTAGTATTTCGCCCTGTGTCATTTCAAACCTGTATGATTTTTTTTCTTCCATGAAACACAAAAGAAGTTTAGCAGACTCTGCAAGTGGATGGTGATTTATACTACAAAAAAGCTCCATAAACATCTTGTAAATGTGGGCTGTACGACTCCTGCACTGTATTTTAAATCTTCTGAAGCCGTATGGTATGATTTGTGTGGAAGCCAAAACGAAAACTATATTGTTCAATTCTCAATTCGGTTGATTTCTCTTTCAAACCTCTCTCACTTGTCCACAATACACTTAAAGGGTTAGTTCACCCAAAAATACTCGCCCTCAAGCCATCCTAGGTGTATATGACTTTCTTCTTTCAGACAATATAAAAAAAAATCCTGGCTCTTATGCAAGTTCACACTACATGATTTTAAGCCCGATTTGCAAGTTAACAAGCTCGCCGACAGGTCGGGCTGTGATCGGGGGCAAATCAGCGGGTGATCAGCGCTCGACAATCTTTATGTGTGAACTACTCAACGAAGCATCAAAGACGCTCGCTGATGCCTCGCTGACGCCTCACCGACGCCAGACAAATATCTAGCATGCTAAATATCTGGAACTGTCGGCCAACTCGGCGTCCTGTGGTGTCAAGTGTCGCGACGAGCTACAGCCAATGAGAGCATAGGCGCAGATCCCGAGCACTCACAGAAAAACAAAAGATATTTTCCATTAATTTTAACCAATAATAAAGAAAAACGATTGCAGCTTTCAGACACAACTTTCTTCTCGTTTTATAGTTTCTATGAGTGCATTTACATGCACGTTCTTAAGGAGATTATGCTTTATAAGCCGACAATGCAAGTGGTCATGTAAACGCGGTAACCCGTTTTCTTTTAACGGAGTACGATCATAAACGGCTTAAGCATAAACCGGTTAACCTGCTTTCTGTGGGCTTATTGAAGTGCGTGACGCATCTTGAGCCGACATGTTTAAATGCACACAATGCACTCAAAAAAAATTGAGCGCTAAAGCAGGAAGATTGTCAAAAACAAATTAGAAGTTGTTTTGCTGAATCTCTTCAGAAGACATCTGTGCTCCATGAAAAGGAAAAAGTCATACAGGTTTATTTTTTGCTGAGCTATTCTATGAAAAAGATGTTATTTTAGTGTGCAATGCAGATGCAGTACTTTAGACTACCTTCTACCTAGTGTGTTGAAGAGAAATACATTTGAAAACATTTTTGATCTTTGCACTTGAAGTTTTAACTTTCTATTGATCTGTCTGGATGATGCATCACCCTCCTTACATTTTTCAGGTGCCGTATTGCTCATTTGATCGTGGGCAGGGTTTTGGGAATGCGGGGCTGGCGAATCCAAGGACAGACGAAGGGACTGCGAGAAGGGATCAGAAGAGTTTGAGGACAACCTTCTCAGCCTGCAGCCATTTGCCAGTCCCAAAGAGTGGTGGAATTATCTGAGTGCTAACTAAACAAACTAATGTTTACATGGTGCCAAAGGCCTGCACTGATCCGGATACTGTGCTAACCCGTGTAGTAATGCAAGGTGTGTGGCTTCATCAGTACAGCACAAGAACCACAAACAAGACTTGCACCATGCAGAAAGTGTCTCTCCTTAGATATCCCTGTGCCAGCAACATATTTTTTATTTTTAAAATGGTTTTCTGTGATTCACTCATGCACATAAACACAAATACGCATATACTGATAAGTCATGCTTGGCAATGTGTGGCCCTTGTTCTGTGAAGCAGAAAAGAACAGATTCACCTGAACTGTCAGGACACACAGAAAGCTACTTTACACTGTTAGGATTACGTCTTCAGTTGAGGCCATCATTTATTTAAGATGCCAAAGTGCCCAATGAGCATTGTGCTCCTGCCCTGACATTCTTTCCCATTTTCCCCCTTCTCTTTCATATAACACACTGTTTCATCAAAAGTGCAAATCACTCTTACATGCATATATATACAGAGACATGAACTAGTATTTTGAATTAGTATTTTGCCTTGTTTTCATTACAATTCAATTACTGTTCAAAAGTTTGGGGTGAGTTTTTTTTAAGGAATTAACATTTTTATTCACCAGGGTTAATTAAATGAATCAAAACTAACAGCAAAACACTGTTATTTCACATAAATTTCTAATCCTGAAAAATGCATCACAGTTTCCACAAAAAAGCAGCACATTTGTTTTCAACATTGATAATAATAAGAAATGGTTCTTGAGCACCAAATCAGCATGTCTGAATGATTTCTGAAGGATCATGTGACACTGAAGACTGGAGTAATGATGCTGAAAATTCAGCTTTACCATCACAGGAATAAATGGCATTTTTTAATATATTAAAACAGAAAACAGTTACTTTAGATTCCAATAATATTTTGCAACATTACTGTTTTTGAATAAATAAAAGCCTTTCTTTCATAAACATTTAAAAAAAAAAAATCTACAAATATTATGAAACAGAATACATCTAAATCTAATTTGATTGGCAAACCATTCATCCTGTTTTTAATGTTGTTTAGGTATTTCTACTTGAAAACCAGACAAAACCCTGATTAAGAAATTGATTTTTGTGTGTGTGTGTGTATGTGTGTGTGTGTGTGTGTGTGTGTGTGCAGCCACTCATACAGAAAGGATCTATTGCACAGATGAGCGGATTTCTTGGCTGTTGGTTTTCTGGTCACAAGGGAAAGGTCTCTCAGCAATAGAGATTTGTATTGTTGTTTTGTTGTCAGAGCACTTGCCGTTAAATTACAGCTGTCCAGCGTGGCATGAACAAGAAAGTAGAGACCCGAGTAGATGATTCGACCCAGGTTCGCCCTTTTCTCTCTTTGGCTTGGGAGGGTCTTTTACACCCAAGTCACAGCCTGATTAATTTTAAACCTAGCACAGCTCTTATTATGCCTTAAGACTTCAAAGCTCCCACAGCTTTTTTTTGTCTTATTGTTGTCCTCCTGATGCAAGTATTTTGTTTACCAAACGCTGTTCTCCAGATCTCTGCATTTCCACAATCTGAGGAGGGAAATGAAAGTGAGTGTGTGGAAGGATTATTTTACATTATGCCGAGAGAGGAGGGTGGCAAATGGATCATGCTCTTTGTAAACAGAGAAAAAAGGCTTTTTTTGTAGAGTGATTTACTGTGGGGTGTCAGATTTATATGAGCAGAGAAGATTCTGGGGGTGTAGCGAGTAGAAAAGAGAAACATCGTGAGCGAGAACAGATACGGTGTGAAAGAGACTGCAAATGGGAAAGAGAAAAGTGTGTAAATATTCACTGTGATGGGTTGTGACACTGCAGCCCCTGCAAACAGGAATGTGATTATTGCAGCTGAGAGAGCAGGAGATGTTCTCCATTTGTTTTGGCAAACGTTGGAAGTACGACGATTCCTTGTTCTCCCATTCTCCATCAAAATACAACCCTAGTTGCACTGTAGTCGCCATCAGCAACTTCCTTTCGCATGCATTGTGATTTCATTTTACATCACAGCAGCGAGCTGTCTGTTTGTTTTGATGCAGTTCCTAAGAAACTGTCCCCAAGGACACGGTCCTGAATGTTGGTCTTTACAAAGGTGGGGTGGTATCATAATGGAGGAGATACAAATAAGCATATGGAGGAAGAGAGAGAGGGGGACTCAACTCCCCTCCGTCCCATATGCCTGCCTCTGTTTAACTTGCATGGCTCCTCATTAAGATCAACATCTGGTGTTCTATCCACAGCGATACATATTTATCATTCCAATGCTTCATCGGGACAAAAGCACCTCACACATACAAACGCGCACATTGAAGTATACACACTGCATTTTCTTTGCTTTCTCCAGCTCGTTCTTTATTCCATGCCTAACAGTCTGAACGTGGATTGTCTGAAGGCATTTAAACGATGCAAAATTTTTTTTTTTTGTCTTTTTTCCCCAGTACACTATCTAAACATCCTTAAAACAAGAGAACATTTACTGAATTTCATATTAAGACTTGTTTTCAGAGTATATTTTTTAATTAAAAATTTCTTACCCAATTGGCAGTTATTTTAATGTCATATCTTATCTGAAAGCATAGCATCTTAAGCTTAAAATAGCTGAAAGTTTTATTTACATAATTTCAGAAAAAAATTCTTAAATTCTTTTATACTTTTTTTTTTTAACAGCCCAAGCATACATACATGCCTATAGAATGCTGCATAAAACACATTTCAAGGGTTGCTTCAGTAGTGGACATTTGTCAAAAGTAAGCAATGACGTACATCCGAGTGAACGAGATGGAGGGTTAGCGAAGGCAGGGCACAAAAAATTTGACTTAAACGCAGCCCCAATCTTGGATGTCGGAAATAGCTGCCCGGGGTTGTTACAAATATGACCGTAGAGTGAACAGACTTTCATTGAAAGGCACTTTGATTCAATATATTCTATGAAAAAAGTCTTACGAAACGTTTTTCAAATAAATGAATCCTTTTTAAGGATGTTTAGATATTTTTACAAGAAAACAAGACTGAAATACTGATTGAGAAAAAGCCTATAGACAGGGAGATGATTTATTAAACTCTTTTGTGTGTTTTGTTTTTTGTTGTTTTTTTACAAAGTATGATATAGAGCTCCAACATGGTAGCAAGTCATGTAGCATTATGTAATACATTGAATAGAAAATCTCATATATGCATACCATTTGCAAAATATAATAATTCTCCATTATGACATGCATAATCAGTATTCCTTAATATATTTTTAACTCGTTTCACTTGTCTACTCCTTTTAAAAAATGAGATGTGATGTGCTGAGTTTGTGGGCTGTGTGAAATTACAGAATTTTAGAGCATCGCTAAGGGCTGCCTGAGCTAAATTTATCCATCTGCCTCATTAACAAATACACTCATTATTTTTGTTTGTATGTAGCAGACCTTTGTGTCACAACCCCGATACTTTTCTGGCTTTGCAGGCTTGTTTGTAATATTGAACTACACAACAGGGCATTTACTGATTTAACCTCTGAACCTGTGGCATCATCATTACACACCATGACATGTTGTTTTTAGAGTACAAACATTTTGTGTTTCCCTGCATTATGTGTTTTTTTTTATTTTTTATTATTAACTCTGTAATTCATGTCTTAGTTTTTTGTTTTCATGTTTTTAATCTGTACAAAATGTGAAAAGAATGCATTTTAAAAATGAATGAGTTACTGGCTGCTTTCTACTCATTGTGTACAAAGAAATAAATTTTTATTTGTTATACACCTGTTTTGGTTTGTCTTCCTTCAGCTGATGGGATTTGATATTGATATCTATTTCTTTTTCTTTTTGCATTTAACATTTTTGGTGGGTTTTTCTGGTTTTGCAGGTGATGCTCCTATCGGTTCAACAACGCTAGTCTTCTCCATCTTAAATTCAGTAGCTGTGTTGCTCTCCTCTGCTTCATCATCTCTGGTCGTGTCCGTCAGTCTTTCTTCCCTTGATGCTCTAGTGCTTGCATCTTTGTCTGACTTTTCAGGAGACTCTTGTTTTTCATCTGTGATCTCATCTTGGCCATCATTTTTCTTCGTAATGTCACTGGTCAGTAGAGTTTCCGAGTCCCCACTATCTGTCTCTGATCTCTGTGTATTATCTCCCAGCACATTGCTTTGGACTGAATCCCTGTCTTTATCTGCAGCCGTATTATCTGTTTTTGCCTTTGATTCTTTCAGGGTCAGAGAGCTCTTGTCCCTTTGGTTCTCGCTGTTTTTCCTCTCATCCTGTCCTTCGTCATTATTACCTGCTTTGACACTGCAGCTCTCCTCTGATTTGCCACTGCAGCCTGATCTTCCCAGATGTCCTTCATCTTTCCCTGCTGACATCTTACTCTCATCTGCCCATGTCACTCCTTTCTTAGTCTTCTTTCCCCTCTTGACCTGTGATTTCTTTTCCCACTTCTCCTGAGTGCTTGTCCAGTAGTTTTTGTTTTCGTTGACGCACTTCGCTCTGATGTTCTCCCCCATCTTCTTAATCTCCTGCTTGATGATAGGTTTGAATGTGGGATCAAGTTGCAATACCCTAGTGAAATCTCTGCGGGCCTCGTCTTCATTGCATAATGCAGAGTGAGCCCGGGCCCGCTGGTACGCGGCCTTCAGATTGTCTGCGGCATAGATGAAAGTGAGAGAGTGAAGACCATTCCTGCCACATCGCATTGGCTTCATAATAAATAATTCATACAAAAGTAAACAACGGTTTTCACTCTTTGCATAGGGGGCTGGATAGAGATACCAAGGGATATCTCAATATGATGAATGATGCAATTGGCTCAACTTCTTGGATCCACAGACAAAGTGAAGCATTGAGATGTGGTAGCTAAAAGGGAGAGTGGAGTCTAACTGATATAGCTAAAGGCTCTGTTTTTACTACAGACAATAACAGAGTGATTGGCTGACTTGCACTGGGTGGTGAAGAGGAGATCTATATCTGCTGCTGCTTAAACCCAACCAAATGTGTGTCTACGTCATAGGGTGCTTTTCAAATGAAAGACTGCGTCCTAGTAAGGCTGCATATCTCTGCTGCTATGTCATGAATCGCCGCTGAAGACTCTCAATTTGAAGGATCCTTGGAAGACAGCCTTCATTTCGCATTCATCCAGCTCATTTTGAAAGATCCTTAAATCACCCACAATCTTTTGCAGACACTCCAATTGGCAAACTAACGGAAAACGAGTCAGCACTGAGCTTGTCTGAGTTTATGAAATGTAAGTAAAAAAAATATATATATTTTAGATGTAGGCTTACATGTTATCTTTTGTCTTAGTGTTAATTAATCACTTAACACTAAACTGCCAATAATGTAATCCACTGGGAGACCACAGACGGTTGTCATTCACTGCATTGTATTAATAGAATGCCAGTTAACTCTTTCCCTTGACAGTGTTTATGAAAAAAGTTGCCAGCCACTGCCAGCGTCTTTGATCATTTTCACAAAACTTTCATGGCCTCTAAAATATTTTGTTGTATGAATATCTGAACATTCAACAGCCTATATCAAAAGAATGAACAGACACTCTGCTTTTAAACAAACAAACAAAAAATTGTATTCTACTGTAGCTTTATGCATTCCTTTTTTATCAACACTTGAATGCAAGTTAGTTTAGTAAAAACAAAAATCATGTTTTTGTCAAAGACTACATTCAGATTGGATTCAGAATGATAATCAAAACATAAATGAAGTAGATCGAGTTCACAGTCCTATAGCTCGTCCTGGGTCGACATTTCATTCAGTAACATTAGGCAGGTTTTGATTTATATGCAGTTTAATGTTGATGATCGTGTTATATATATTTACATATGCATATGATTGCATCTTCTTCGCATGTGTTTTTGTTTTGATCAGGAGATTGTCAGTGGCGGGGAAAGAGTTAATATATAGATTTTAATACAAAGTATTTTTCAGAAAGTTTTATTTGACCGTGACCATAGAGGCAGGAACATTATGTGATGTAGCAATGCGCACTTACTAGACCGTTGCATTCTATCATTTAATGCTGAGCAGGACTCTAGCCTACAAGACTCAGAAGGACTGGACTAAGAAGAGCACAGCCTCACTAGGATGCTGCCTTCCATTTGAAAAGCACCCATGGTCTATGGTAGGGGTGCCAAACTCCATTCCTGGAGGGCCACTGTCCTGTGAGTTTAGCTCCAAGTCTAATAAAACACACCGGGACCAGCTAATTAAGGTCTTCAGAATTACTCGAAATTTCCAGGTAGGAGTTTGGAGTTTGACACGTGGTGTATGGTGTCATGTATGATTTATATGTAACTAATGAACAAAAAGTTATGACCAATCTTAAAAAAAAATTAGATGACTAACTGGTAAGACTAGTCTGAGCAGTTTATGCAACCAGCCTATGTCCATTTCTGCAGTAAATGAGTATATAAGCTCACCTTTATGTTTCTTCAGCAGTTTAGAGTTGAGATCCACCACTTCTTGGTATTCCCCAAGCTCCAGCTTACACTGACTGAGGTTTAGACAGAGTGGCAGACGGACTTTCTCTAGAGATTCCCAGTCTTCTCCTTTATGTTCAACCTCAAAAACACACAGAGAGATAGATATGGCTTAGTGAGCACTGGGTTGCTGATTCCCCATGGGGATTTTTTAGCTTTCCTGTCGTTCATGCTAAGTAATTTTTAGATCCCCAATGCACATCTCCTCTGGGATATGAGAAGGTATACACTCACCTAAAGGATTATTAGGAACACCTGTTCAATTTCTCATTAATGCAATTATCTAATCAACCAATCACATGGCAGTTGCTTCAATGCAATTAGGGGTGTGGTCCTGGTCAAGACAATCTCCTGAACTCCAAACTGAATGTCAGAATGGGAAAGAAAGGTGATTTAAGCAATTTTGAGCGTGGCATGGTTGTTGGTGCCAGACGGGCCGGTCTGAGTATTTCACAGTCTGCTCAGTTACTGGGATTTTCACGCACAACCATTTCTAGAGTTTACAAAGAATGGTGTGAAAAGGCAAAAACATCCAGTATGGATGAATCTCCATTTTCCTGTGGGCGAAAATGCCTTGTTGATGCTGGAGGTCAGAGGAGAATGGGCCGACTGATTCAAGCTGATAGAAGAGCAACTTTGACTGAAATAACCACTCGTTACAACCGAGGTATGCAGCAAAGCATTTGTGAAGCCACAACACGCACAACCTTGAGGCGGATGGGCTACAACAGCAGAAGACCCCACCGGGTACCACTCATCTCCACTACAAATAGGAAAAAGAGGCTACAATTTGCACGAGCTCACCAAAATTGGACAGTTGAAGACTGGAAAAATGTTGCCTGGTCTGATGAGTCTCGATTTCTGTTGAGACATTCAGATGGTCAGAATTTGGCATAAACAGAATGAGAACATGGATCCATCATGCCTTGTTACCACTGTGCAGGCTGGTGGTGGTGGTGTAATGGTGTAGGGGATGTTTTCTTGGCACACTTTAGGCCCCTTAGTGCCAATTGGGCATCGTTTAAATGCCACGGCCTACCTGAGCATTGTTTCTGACCATGTCCATCCCTTTATGACCACCATGTACCCATCCTCTGATGGCTACTTCCAACAGGATAATGCACCATGTCACAAAGCTCGAATCATTTCAAATTGGTTTCTTGAACATGACAATGAGTTCACTGTACTAAAATGGCCCCCACAGTCACCAGATCTCAACCCAATAGAGCATCTTTGGGATGTGGTGGAACGGGAGCTTCGTGCCCTGGATGTGCATCCCACAAATCTCCATCAACTGCAAGATGCTATCCTATCAATATGGGCCAACATTTCTAAAGAATGCTTTCAGCAACTTGTTGAATCAATGCCACGTGGAATTAAGGCAGTTCTGAGGGCGAAAGGGGATCAAACACAGTATTAGTATGGTGTTCCTAATAATCCTTTAGGTGAGTGTATGTTACTGTAAGTTCTGAGGGATATGTGAGTGTTGTGCAGTGTGCAATATATTCAGAATGTTTTTTGACAGTGTTTTCTGTGGGTGTTTAGCCCATGTCTCTATGATATTGTCTTTCATAATGTTTAGGTCACTCCATCAAGTTCGAAAGTCTGATGAAAAGAGACAGCACACTTCTTCTAGACAAGCCACACAATTTGAGATCATTCATGACAATTGTACTTATGCTTAGGTGGTGTTCAAAACCCTATGTTTGCTCAATAGTAACAGTGATGCTTGAATTAGAAAGCCCCGCTTGAGCATAGGAACAATCCAAAATATTGCGAAGACATATTATAAACTTCTTGGCTCATGAATATTAATTAGGTGGTGTTACATTCACCCAGTAGTTTTAGATATGTGGGTTTTTTTCAGAATACCGCTACAAGCTTTCAGTGTCATTACTAAAGTAAGGCTTCTGCATGGTTTTAAATTCCACATTTTATGTAGCCAGGTACAATTTCAACATGAAGCTCTTAATATATTATGAGTTTTTTTTTTTTTTTTTTTTTAAATAAGTGGGACTTATCCTCAGTTCCTTCTACAGCTATAAAGTGTATGACAAACCAGTGCTACCAGCGCTCCAAAAAGCATCAATGAACTAATGGTCTCTACGATCAACTTAGGCTCACACAATGTTGTTGTAAAATGCAGCCTCACCTTAGTTTGGAGATGGTCTACATACTCCAGAGCCTCCTTGAACTTGACAGTCGCCTCAGTGTATTTATGCTCTTTCACATTGAAATTGCCTTCATCTTGGAGCAGCATAATTAGTCGTAGCATCTGCTGCCAGTCCTTGCCCTCAGTCAGAGCTGTTATCCTGTAATTGGCCTCTCCTGCTGAATGTTCACTTTGGGTGTCATGCTTATTTTCCTCTGCTACAGATGGATTCATTCCCTCCTCAGCATCTTTGACCTCTTCAGGGGACTCCGTTTGTTCCATCTCGATTTCCTCTTTTGTAGGCATCACAGAGTTTTCCTCCTCCTCTGATTCTCTTTCTCTCTCTCTTTTCTCTTCAAAGATGTTCCAGTACCTTTCTTTATCCTCCCAGTATTTTTCCTTCATTCTGTCAGAGAGAAGATTCAATTCTCTTTGCACCAACCTAGACAGTGTGATGTCTAGGTTGGCCACCATCTGGAAGTCTTTCCTGGCCTCCCTCTCACTCCACACAGCTGCATAGGCCTTCGCTCGCTTGTAGTAGGCCTTGACACAGTCTGGAAAAGATTAATAATGGGACTGTAATTTGTAGCTCTTCTGTTACTTACCTACTGAGGCAACATAGGGCCAGATTACTAAACAGGGCAAATTAGCATGAGAGCACAATTCCATAAAATCGCAGAGGAGAGTGGACAGTTCTCCTCGTGATCTACTGACGACATGCAAATTAAAGCACACAGACGCAGCCGGATCATTTCCATAATGACCAGCGCAATCTACCCGTTAGCGTCTGGTTTAAGACGTGCTTTTTTGGGTGGTAAATAATGGCGCAACACCAGTAAATTTACGAGAGCAAACCTTTGTAAATCACCTTGTGTAATTCATTTAAATACTCTCCTCCCATAAATTTTGCGTCTGAAAGGGCAATGCCTACAAATACATATGCAATAAGGCCAGCCGCAAAAAAATAACTGTGTCCACGCCTTTTCAGAGCTAATTTATTACTGCGCTTCTTTAGTAAATCCTGACAGTAGGTTTTTAACACCAAAAGAGGGTTTGCACTGGTGGAAGCTGTTAGTAAATCTGTCCCATAGTCTTTCTGAAGGCTGTGTATGTGTTCATATAAAGGTATTTTCATATGAAGTAGTATTATTTACTTTTATATCATTAAAAAAGGAGCAATGCCACACTCACCGTTTTTACCCAAGTCGGACACCAAGTACACGTACCTAATTTTGCTCTGAGTGGGCTCGAGAGCCTGGTTAAAATTCCCTATTAATGGCTCTACCCCTCTTTCATTTGATCATGCTCTTCACTAAATCTTTAACTCTGCCAGCCAACGTCAGCCTCTGGCAAAAACAGCAGATTCTGTGAGCACATTTCAAAAGGATGTGCTCCCCAGGTGACGCACAAAAGAAATAGTAAAGAGAGCAAAGATGGAAGATTTGAACCGAAACAGACAACAAGGTGTGGGTGACACATGGGGCACAGCAGAATGAAATGAATACTGGGAATTAGAGGGGGTGGGGAGACAGGAGAGTGTCCTCGATAAGGGGAACTGCGAAAGGCCAAAGTCACTGTGCCGGCTGCATATGCATAAGGCTCATTAGCAGAGCTACCCACACTGCCTCTGGAGCCACTGCGAGAGACGATACATCTGTCACTTCACATGCTTCAAGAGGGCTTACACAGACCAACTCCTGTCCCTACTGCTCATGCAGCCAGCCAAGCTTAAACAAACCCAAACCACTGAGGACGAAGATTACTATGCATGCTGGCAAGTACAATTATGAAAGTGAATGCAATTGGATTATTTATAACCAAAAAGCAAAGGCTAATTCTAAAGATGGTCTGATACTAAACTGGACTACGTCACCTCGACCTAAATGTCTCAGACTAATTTGTGTTGGTTGTCATTTTCCTGTGAATCCAGTCGCTTGATGTTTGATTTTCTGTTAAAATTGGTTGAGATTAATCCTGCAAGTCCAAAAAACTGCTTTTTGGGCTTGCTAGCACTAAAAACCATTTTTTTTTGTACGATCAAACTTTTGTTAGTCATAGTGCTTATTTTTTGCAATAATCCAAAAGCTGATCCTATTGGCTTTTTGATGAGGGAACCAAGGTAATGCTAACTTCCTAGTTGGCCAACAAAAATATATAGGCTACGTCCGAAATCACACTCTGAGTAGGTACTTATTTTGAATAAGTAATTACTTCACAACTGAGTAACTCTTTTATGAGTACTGTGAATTTGGACATACTTTTGTCGCATAAGCCGCATTTCCACCGCAAGAACTTTGGAGTAGTACTTTGTGTGTAGGGACCAGGGTCTAAATGAAGTTACGGATAAAAAAAAATTCCCCCTCAGAAAGTCCCTGCTTGCAAGGTAGTACTTTTTCAAAGTTCAGGAACTTTCGGGGGTGGGACTTTGGCGCTAAACATGCTGATTGGTTGAATTCATGTAGCATTTTGATTGGTTGACTCCATGCAGCATTTTATTTCAACCACCATTTTTAAAAATCTGTTGCATTACGTGCAGTAAGAATTGTTTGCTTTTTAAATCAAGAGAACTGGAAAGTCGCACGCAGTCCTACGTCACCGGACTAATTTGCCTAATCTTTAGACCGCGATGGAAACGCAGACAACAACAGGTCTGGAGGGGGAAAAAAGTTCCTGGGACAAATTGTTCCTGTAATTTCAGTGGAAACGCGGCTATACTGTTTTTCGCCTACTATATAGTAGGGATGTATGCGATTTCGAATGCAGCCATAATCCCTGCAGCACTCTATGCATGGCTACTTCTGAATTGGTGTCAATGGGAAAAGATGGTGTAGATACAGCATCTACCAACAGGGAAATTGAGGCATTCTAACCAGCCAATCCTTGACCATTTGGTTTATACTAACAAGCTGGCTTACCCTTGTGTTTATCCAGGAGCTCTGTTGTATGTTCTATGACCTCATAATATTCCTCCAGCTCTAACATGCACTGGCAATAGTTCAGTACCAGAGGAATGATAAGCCTGCCCAGATTAATGTAGTCCTCATCTCCTGGCATCTCCTACACATGAAGGAAAACAGACTCAGGTGTACTCATCAGATGCTTTCCTCAACAGACCCCTATAACCCCAATGTCATTTTGTTTTTCTTTTACCCTGGATTGGACTGTACGCAGCAGAACAACAGCCTCCTGATACTTCTCTGCAGCTTCACGGAACCGACCCTGCTTGACCAGTGCATTGCCCAAGAGATGCAGCGAGGGCACAGCCTTTAGCTTCTCATCCTTCTCCATCATCCAAGACTCGCGCTGGTAAGAGAATGGGTCGCCCACCTGAGGAAGACAGAGAATTGGAGCGTGCTTGTCTCGCTTGGTTGAGGATTGAAAACATGGTCTGAGAATTGGGAACAGCATTTCTTTCCTGGCGTGTAGCATTTGATTGTGTAACATTCTGTTACGCTGTTTGGGTTGCAGTGAGAAATCTATTGAAGGTGGAGGAGTGAAAGTAGAATGAGTGTGTTGTGCAAGGGTGCGTGTATGTATTTGCTTGTTTTCTTTGCTCTGTGTGAATACATCTCTGACCCACCGAGATTAACTCCATGATGAAGATTAGAGGCTGAGGTGTCCTCATTATCTCATCGAGCTCTGGGAATCCTGTCGAGTGGTAGTGAAACACGTTTCCCATGCCACACGTATGTCTTTGGCCATCCAGAGGGTCCTTTCCCTGAGCAGCCAGTCGCATCCCTTTTGACACAATGGGATAAAGGCCTGTGTGCTGAGTATACAAAAGAAAAATATTATCACATGCCAGTGTTTCCTACAGAACTACCTAACATTTTTTGCAGCAATATTTCTTCATTCATTACTAATCTTTAACAACACATTGCTAATTGGACAGCTAGTAACATGTAGTTAATTAATATTACCCAGTACTTATTTGAGTGAGTACAATGTAACTACGTCACCTTAAAATAAAGTGTAACCGAATATTGACTTTCAGTTCATTATACTGATTGACAGATCAGAACCACTCTGATCGATTCAGTTTGATTAATAATTAATCAGACTGATTTAAATCGATAACCCTTCTCTTTGAACTGTACATAAAAAAAAAAAAAAAAAAAGAGCAGCTATACTGTTTGCAATGCATATTTTTGAGTCACTAAAAATAATCATTTGTTCGGGAATCAGGCTACCCCAGCCTGGTCATGCTGTATTGTTTTTGATTGTGAATCGGACTGCACTATTTGCTGTATATAAGTGTTTTAATCACACCACTTTCAATACATGCCACAAACAACTTTTGCCATGGCACACTGAAAGATTCAGCAGCGGAGGAGCACTGCAGTTTGACCTTTTGTTCAACTTATTTCTACACCAACCATCTAACTGGAATCTTTAGTCTCATTTGACTTGCAGAATAGATAATACATGCTTTCATGTGTTTGAATAAAAACCGCAAATGAGAATGTTAATAGAAAATGTAGTAGGCTGCCAAATATGCTAAATACATAAGATATATATTCTCCTCCATACTTACGTGAAGATTAATTAACTCTTTCTCTGCCAGCATTTTTGATAGTTTTCACAATTTCATGCCCATGTTCATCTGAACATGCATTATAGCAAAAGAAAGAACAGAGCATCTAATTTTAAACAAACAAAAACAGTTTTATCCTAGCTTCAAGCTTTCTTTTTTATCAACACTTGAATGTAGTTGAAAGTTTCAACAATTCAAAGTTTGATAAAAAAAGCAACATTTAAACAAAAAGCTGAGAAAATCAAAGACTACAACGTGCAAAAGCAATGCTTTTATCTGCTCCTTTTTTGCCTGTGTTTTGGGAACACGGGTTTAGTTTGATTTCAAACACTTACAGTGGCATCACACCAAAACTCTGCCACCTCTCCAATCCTCATGGAGGTTAAAAGCACCTCCCACACCTCCATCTTGAACATCTTCCCCACAAAAATCTCTGTGGGATGCTTATTTTTGCGACTGTCGTCAATCACAGTTCTTTCAAAGTTGTCCAACAGAGTCTGGAATTGGAACACCAGCTTTGTGGGTAGGAAGGCAGAGAGGAAAGAAAGAGAATAAAAACAGGATTTAGCGAGAGCAGAGATATTTTTCCTGCTTAGTACACCATGCACATCTTGTAACTTGCTACTTGGTGCATGTTTGTATGTGTTGGTGAAATACAGGGTTTTCAAGCAGACCCAACATCACTACAAGGCATTTAAATGTATAGTCTTTTTTGAAGTGTATTGGTGGAGACACCTTGATGGAATGGGAACACACAGAGTGCATACAGAGCACAGCTGGTAAATGGAGAGATTAATGTTGGCATTGTCGTGGAAAATGTTTGTCATCCTCTCCAGGCTGAGGACCATATGCC
Organism: Rhinogobio ventralis; assembly: GCA_039654625.1. Lineage (NCBI taxonomy): Eukaryota > Metazoa > Chordata > Actinopteri > Cypriniformes > Gobionidae > Rhinogobio > Rhinogobio ventralis. Next base: position 22,987,318 of record CM077198.1, on the reverse strand, counting down.
TGGACAAGTAGGGGGGGAGAAAAGTCACCTGGCACAGATACAGTGTCCCTCAGCCGCTGTCCAAAATGATAGGTTGCCAAACTTCTGTGCAATTATATCAACCAAATGTTTTGTCACCTAACAAAAAACATTTTATCACCAGTAGATTCAAGCTACAACCATTTCTAATTAAAAAAAAAAGTGGTTAGACATGAACCCATCCAAACAAAAGCCCATATGCGTCTTACCTTAGTTCCCTTCGGAAAATGTGGCAACGGTCCTTGACCTCCATGCAGAATCTTCTTTTTTACACCAGGATGGTCGAGCAGATATGTCTCTTCCATTTTAAACTCTTTAGAATGAGTGTTTCTTTATTGAATCAGTTCTTATGTTCTGTAGCCCGTGAGAGCTGGTCCTTGGCAGTGTTAATTAGCAAGCTGAGGAAGGGAGACAAATCACACCCTGCAGCCCAATGCTGCCTGGCTGCTTTCTGACAGATGGCTGGATTACCAGGTTGAGGATAGCCACTTTAATCTGCTTTGGCTAATCCTCCAACCCCCCTGAATCTTCAGTATAATCCCCTGTAAGAAGTGAAGGGATGGGTGACCAAAGAGCGGAACTCAGAGTACGGAGACCGTCGAGATCATTCTAGAAGGAAATAGGAGTTGAATAATCCCAGGAGTTTGCTAGTATAATTCAGTGGGAAGTTAGAACTATTGCAGACAGAATGATCTGGAAGTCTCTAGTACGATTTTCCAGTTTGTTGACCTCTGCGATGAGAGCATCTTACAAATTTGCAGATTTATTGAGCAGAAGAGACTTGCCAACAAAACTAAACTTTATTTCAAATATGAATTTATTTGAAATACTGCAGTTAACTAAAAAGGGTTTATAGTGTATCCACATGAAAAAAAAAGTACAAATACACAATATCTTATTTGAGAAATCAAAGAACCTTTTGTGATGAGGCATCAGTTGAATATACTAACAATTATTTTAGAGTCTCATAACACAAATGGGATGTTTAAATTCCGCCAATACATGCAGAAGAGTAAAAATCGGTCATGTGTTCAGCAGTTGCCTCTGGTCAGATTCTTTGTATTGCAGTATCTTTGTAATCGTGAGCATCACTTCTCGATCAGCGAGTCCAGCTGCTCTTGAAGGGAGGCCAGCTGTTGGAACAGAATAGCAGTGAGGGATGGCTAGCAGTAGGGGTATAATTGAAGGCTAAGTGCAATATATTCAACACCTCCAACGTTGTTACTTTTTCCATCAGGCCATTTGTCAGTTTAGGAATCAACAGTGACAGAACAAACTAACATTGGCCAAGGGTTAAAGGTGCACTATGTAACTTTTCCCTCCGCTAGAGGTCTCCTTTTCAAAACAAAGGCGTAGTTTGATGACGCCAAGTTTGAGCTCAGAATCTTGGGACATGTGGTCTTCACCTCACAGCCGGTGGAAAAGAATCGGGATAGGACAGAAATCATGTTCATGGATGGGGTTCATATTAACATTACTGTAGTATGAAGCAGAGCAGGACCGATTGTTAATAAGATGAATGCAACACACGCTTCGCGAGCGACGGGACTTTTATTATGCCACACTTGCCGGCGCCATTTCCGCTTTTCCTTTCATGAGTATGAGGTAATGCAATTTTACATAGTGCACCTTTAATATTTATTTTATATATAATAATAAAAAAACTAACAGTAAAGCATGTGTCAAGTTCTTTTACTCACCAATATTAGATATGGAAAATTACACTCACTAAGCTCAATGGGAATATGTTGAAGTCACTGATTGTGCATGCTACATGCATTATGGGCATCAACACAAATTAGATTTCAGTTCAATTGCTCTAGATTCTAATTCATTTGAGAATAGTTTAATTTTAATGTCCATTTTGCATACAAAAAAAAAGCAATTCTCTCTTAGCTATTGCTGAAAATGACATAGGGAGCAGAATACTTTGGTACATTAGGAAAATATTAATAAAAAAAATAAAAAAACCTTCATTAAAAGGACAGACTCAAAAGAGTCATGTGTTTTCATGAATATGACTACATTAGTTGCACTGCTTGTTGATTCACTAAAAAGTTGATAGCATTTATAAAAGCAGTGGATATAACCCATTTGTTTGTGAATTGGACTACAGTGGTTGCACTTGATGTTTTCGATTTACTAAAAATAACTGGTTCATTTGTTTGTGAATCACAATGCACTGGTCAAAATTGTAGAGAATCCATATTGAGAACAAATATTTATATATTTATATATTACAAATATTAATTGAACAAATATTTATAACCCATTCCAAATGCATGCAGGCTTTTGGGTTTGTATGCAAACTCACCTGTTCCATCTCTTGTTCCTCTTGATGAATCATACCATTCAAATGACCCTGGAAGCGATCCTGTAGGGGAGAAGGAAAGAGAGACTTTATCTAGCTGACAATACACTGTTTTGATGCTAGCCGTTTGAGAATGTCTTAACTGTACACAGATCTATTTGATTTGTGGGCCTGTGTATGGAGCTCAGACGTGCATGACCTTTCCCTTTCGACTGTAATGACCGCAGACAAATGTAGCCCGCCTTAGTGCACACAGTCCAACTGAAGTGATACTGTTGAACCACACGTTTGACCCCATTTCACAGTGTCTAAATCTTTCAAATGGAGCAGTTGCCAGAGCAATGAATTCTATGCTTTTTTGTGAGTTATGTAAAAGCAGCTAAAGGCAGAAATGTAATATTTATGCCTTAAAATGATGGCAAAAAACTTGCCTTCTTTGGATTTATTCAAGGTTATTTTAAAGAGCTGTACTGCACAAAAAGTGTCACTAAGGCTATGTGTTTACATGATGTAGCATGCCAGAGAAAGTGGAACGCTACATCATTTAGTGCAGGTAAACAAAACTCACCCTCAGAGCTTGATTTTCCACCTCCATGATCAATTTCTCCTGTTGCTTCTTGCGGGCACGGGTTTCCTGGAGCTTGGCCTTCAAATTGTTGATCTGCACCTGGTACTCCATTACTGTAGACCAAAAAGAGATTATGTCATATTGAGCTCTCTTTTACCTTTGAGAGCTAGTTAATCTGCAAATGCACATGTAATCTAAGGTCCCAATTAGCTGTGAATCTTTCATACTCTAACCATGCAACCCCGCATAAATACTAAATGGCATCTCTTATGTTCTGCACTCTCAGAGACTGGGAATTTAAATAGGCCTTTGTGGTTAATATATAAGAACTGACTGATTATTTATCAAATCTCAAATAATCTTGATGAATTTGGACATGCGGTACCTGACCAACATTGTAAAACATATACCATTTATAATGGATGTGATGGGTGTGGCATCAGTGACGCATTTTCAAGGCACAATGTTAATCCCAACTAATTTTCAGTGTTTTTTGAGGACAATAGCTCTTAAATTCCTTAAAGTTGAGTCAATTTTACTAGGACTAAAATGGTATCTAATTTTAGTCGACTGGAACAACATTTTTAGTTGACCAGATATTGCAAAATTAGCCATCCATGAGGTGTGTCCCGTGCTATACTGAAACAAGCTATCCAACTAAATAACTCTATAGCTAAACCTTTTCCTTTAAATATGTGAACAAAAAACACAGTGGCACAGCTCTGAGCAGCATGGCTCATTTTTGCAGGTTAAGTGCAAATGTGTGTGTGGGATGATGCCAAGGTCAGGCATGTCTGTTACTCACTGACATGGGTGAAGACACCACCAGACAACCGGTACACCCATCTGACCTAAATACCGCAGCAGGCTCATCATTCAAATGCTAATCTAGGTCGGCTTTTGTTTGTCTGCCGGTCTGCCTGCCTCTGGTACTGAATTGGGCTTTTAAATTGGGCTTGTGCTGCGGTCCTGACAATGCACTGTAATTGATCAGACAACTGTACCACCATCCTACCGATCTGGTTGTTCCGGTCATTCTCGTCTCTGCCTCCATCGGTCTCGTTCAGTTTCTCGTGGAGTTGCCTGACCATGTCATCTTCAGTGTCCATGATGTTAAGGTCTTCGTCCTCGTGCCGTTCGCCCTCCTCGTCCTCATCCTCACTGCTGCTGCTGATGTCATTGAAGATCTCGCGTAGCTCATCATGTTGGACTACAGTAGGATAAAAAAAAATGTTAGATAGATATAGCTATAAGGCAGACAGACTTGTGTACGGATCATTCACCTGAAGAGCCATGACCCTTGTGTCCTGAGGTTCCAGGCGACTCCAGGTTGGACAGTGATAAGCTGTTGTCAGGTTCTTTGGTCTCATCCTCAGCAATCACCTCCCATCCTGACCACAGGGTCAAGGTTCATATAATCAATAACCCCTTTATCTTTTCATACCCTGAGTTTTGGCACATGCCCATTTTGCTGTTTGTTATATTACTGGTGCTGCTGAGCTTCACAAATGTATTATATGACTCATGCCACCTTTTCCCTATAATGCTGAGCTTTAACAACTCATATCTTGCACGGTCACTTTATTTAATTTGCGAGCAAGTCTGCCACCTGGTGGCAAGTCTTAGTATGACATTAATGACAATAACTTAGTACTGCTTGATCCTACATTAGTAATGACATTAGCATCTAGATTTGTTGTGACACTGGGTTTGCGGCAACAAAAATACATGACGAGTAAACAAAAGCAGAAATGAAGGATACGAACACCGACGGCTTCGGCGTCTGTGCTCAAAAGCCTCTTCACCTCCTTTTCCACATCAGGAGACTCAATGTACTGCAGGATAAATCAGGTTAAAATTCAGGCCTAAGGAACATAATCTCAAAAACTGCACGCACGCATTCAGACGCACACATAGTACTGACAGTATAGGCTGGCTGCATGCCAGAGAACACATTAACGATTAAAAAAGGAAGCCAAGTCAATAGCTAGCTGCAACATAGCGGAGATTTATTCAAGAGTCTGAGAGAAGAACCTGCCCCTAACTCGCCTGCTGTCACTTCAATCAAATGAACAGCCAGATTGCTTTCCTGCAAACCTTGGTGGCAAATGAAGATGGAATGCTTTATTTATATGTAAATGTTGGCGTTTACCATTAATTCATTTCTTTTTTCCTGCAAGAGTAAACATTTTTTTCTTAACTACAACTGGTAAAGGACTGCAGAATCATCAAAAAAACAACAACAGAAGCTGAAATGCTCAAGGAAAACTAAATGAGGTTACCTTCTTCTTCGCTGTCTTCCTAAACCGCCTCTTCCTTGTGTTCTTCAGAGGAAGGGTAACTGGAATGAGACAGATGTAATTGGACATTAAAATAATTTCAATCATTCTACAACTGATAGGCTGTCTCCTCCACATTCACTCCGAACCAAATTCCAGTACAAGAGCGGGAGACACTTACTGCCATGGTTCCAAACAAATTTCTTGTCTTTGTCCTTGTCTTTCTTTTTGCTTTTGGAGTCTGTAGTGCCTGTGGGCTCCTCTAGAGGGGGGTACAGGTCTCCATCTAGTGTGCACACCAGCATCTTAAACAGAAAGTCAGAGGAATTGATGGAGATACGGCCTTGAAGATGTGCTGGAGCTCATTAGGAGACTGCAAAGGGGAAATTTAAGAAAGTTTTATGAACAGAGCTCTTACCTGACAGATATCAGCAGTCTTATAGAGGGTCTTTTTGTCAACCGTTTTTAATGACTCCAGAATGCAGGGTAAATCCACTAATTTACATGCTAAAGGAACACGATCCACGCGTACAATCCCATGGTGACCATCAGCTAGGAATATATATAACAAATTCCCTGAGCAATGTTTTTGTCAGTACAATAATTGTACATAAGCGATTTAATTTATTAAATCAGGATGTGTAAATTGGAGGCATTTAAAATCTTTTTAAAATGTAAATGAAAAGTATTTCTTTGTTAAATTTTGACGACAGTGCTTACCGTGCAACTCTATAGTAAGTCTGTCTTTCATGTTCATGCTGCTAGACTGGGCGATCCGTCTGACTGTAGAGGCATACTCCTAAAAAAACAAAGCATCATGCCATTAAATGAAACAATTCATATAATATTAACACATTTAAATCAATAAAGTAACATGTTTTTACTGTACAGATTGGCATTATTTTGTTGCATTATTTTTGAACAGGTATGTTTTTCTTATGCTCACCAAGACGGCATTTGTTTTTTAAATACAGTGAAAAAAGTAATACTGTAAAATAATTTTACAATTTAAAATGGCTTTCTATTTTTAATATATTCTAAATGTAATTTAATTCAGCCAATTACTCCAGTCTTCAGTGTCACATGATCCTTCAGAAATTACCACTGACGCTGAAAACATTTGTGCTGCTTAATATTTTTGTGGAAAACGTGATACATTTTTGCCCAAGATTCTTAATAGAAAGTAAAAAAAATTGCATTTATTTAAAATGTATATATTTTTTGTGACAATGCAAAAGTACCAACTGTCACTTTTAATAAATGTATTGCATCATTGCAGAATCAAAGCATGTTAAAAAAATCTGATGTTGCGTTTATAAACCTGTGACAATAATTCCCACGCCCCTGAGAGATCAGCAAAGCATTCTTTTAACAATTAACAAGCTAACGTTTATCAATCAAATATGTGCAATTAAACTGGATCTGGAGTTTATGGGACCTCACTTAACTACAAATTCATATACTATTCATTAACACAGCGGAAAGATGAGTTACCTCTTCTCAGTTACAATGTTGTATTGTCTGACTGCAAGTCGATAATTCCACAGTGAAAAGTGAAGAGAGCAGCCTTCATATTTTCATTCAAATAATGTAAATGATAACGTTCAATTAATAGGGAGTCCTAGTTTCAGATGTATTTACTGTAATCTACCTCATCACAAAACTATTTATCAGGAAGATTTTACACCCCTGACTGGAGAGTCGATTTACAGCAGTAATTAACTAATCGAAAGAGACACTGTTAATTTTCATGTTTATTATTACAGTAAAGCTGCTTGCTCACAGTTGACATTTTTGTTGTATGTTTATTTTATGGAGAGGAAAGCGCACAGCACATATTTACATATTCATTTAAATGCCGCTCTCAGTAGCGCAAGTGGCGTCAGATGTTCGCTCAGAATACTGCAGCTCATGTATTTCAAACTTCTTTATACCCCAAAGCGAAGAACGAAAAAGAACTTTGTCGTGAGTATATTGGGGCCTTTACAGTGTGTCCCATGATGTCCAATGCTGTCGTCTGCAAAATTTAACTGTCTCATGTAAATACAGCAACAGAGCCCTGCAGATCGCAAACATTTAACTTGACTGGAATGACTAATATATCTATGACAATGTACATCTGTAAGTGATTATTTAGTAACACTTTACAACAAGGTCCATTAGTTAACATTAACAATAAGCAATCGTTAATACACAGTTCATTCTTAGCTAAGGTCCATTAAATAACATTAACATTTTTGGTTGATTTTAATCATGTATTAGTAAATATAAAAATCAACATTAAATAAGATTAATGCTTTAGAGGAATTTCATAGTTCATGTTACTTATGTAACTAATGTTAAAGGGGCAGATTGTAGTATTTTTGAGGTTCTATTGACAGAAATGCAATATAATATACATAACTATGTTTTCAGTGCTGTATAAAGACCTTACATAATGAACCGTTAAGTTATTATTACCTTAGAATGAGGCATTTCTATCTATATACACCACGGGTCCCCTTACAGTGAAGTCGCCATTTTGCGATGTCATGTTTCTACGGTAGCCCTTAACGAAAAACACAGAGTTCTAGCTACTCTCTGCTGTCTCAGACGACATCTTTGTCCTGTGTCGGCCACCGTAACTGCTCTATGTGCTTCAAAGGGAGGGGTGACGGTAGCAATTCGCAACCTCACCCAATATTATTTGTGCCTGCAATACCGGAGGCTGCACTTCGCCGCTAAAATGTACACAGTGCACCTTTAACAAATGGAAGCGTATTGTTAAGTGTTACCAATTATTTGCTACTTGTGTAATAACATGATGTTATTGGCCTTATAGTTCTTGAGTTACTTATACATGCATAATTATGACTCCTATTATACAACACTCTTCAGTGATTAATTATTCAAATGTATTTCAAAGGAAGTGTTTTGGGAGTGTGTACATTACTGATTTTAAATATTGGCTTTTACTAATATAGGTGGGGGAAATGCAGAAACAAACCTACCTGAGGAAGCCGCAGAACAAACTGACTCTCCAGCTCATGAGGAGCATCTTCTTTGCTTTTGGAGCCCACCTTTGCCACTGAAACAGAGAAAGGTATTGAAATAGTACATACTGGCTCACATTTATCAATATAAGAGGATAAGGGGTTATGGAGATGCCTTCACAAAAAAAACTGTACTGTACAAAATGTTAAAACATGGGCTTTGGAATATACCAATGTAGGTACTAAAGGATTACCATCACGATCATGTACCATGGTATTTACATGGTATTCTAAGGCAGGGTTTTTCAAACTGGTGTATGGGGACCCCCAGGAGTCACATGAGAGGGCTAGTGGGTCCGGTAAAAAAAGCAGTGTAAAATAAAAATAGATAACTAATAAAAAGATTAAACTAATTATCTAAATAATCATATGTGATTATTATAAATTATAATAATAAAACAATAATAAATACATTTTAATTTAAATAAATAAACAAAAACATTTGATTAAAATAATACATATAAAAGTACAGTACTACAGAGAACAGAAAAAAATGCAATGTAAATGTAATCAACACATTTATAAGATACATTTTTCCAGAGTATTAATTTGGTATTTTTTATACTCGAAAAGGCCCTCGCATGGGGATGGTCATATTTGGGGTTCCGTGGCATCTAAAAGGTTGAAAACCTATGGCATAGTAATACCATGGTACTTTTGTGTTAGAAGAAGAGAGAAATAGAGTGAATTCACGAATGTATGCATACTAGTACCTTTAGTTTTTGAAGTCATCTTTGCTTCCTAATTCTGCGCAGAAATGGAAAATAAGCCAATGTTTTTATACTGACAAGGGAGTGTGCAAATCAATCAAAGGTGTGCAGACTATGTACTACAAGCTTCGGAAAAGAAGGCAAACTCTTTTTAAGGAATAACACTATTATACAAGTGTGACAATTGGTAAAAGTATAATAAAATAAGAGCGTGTTAATAAAAAATACTCACCGAGACCACCGATAAGCTAACAGGCTAACGTTACATATACCAGCTATCTCATATATAACAACATCAGACAGGATAACTGTTAAATATATATTCGTTTCTTTAAAATATCCAACGCATACAAGTATTGCAATAGCAAAGTTATCATGAAGTATAACACGGATTTTGTAAGAGAGAAACTATAATGGTACAAATTAAAATTGCTGTGCCTCGGTGAATCGCCTCGCGGAAGCTCAGAGTATGTTTGCGCTGCAGTGCCACCTACTGTCCGTTGTGTAGATGCAGATAACGTTACACGTTGAAAACCCCGCTTATACTAGAACATGGCTGCTTAAGTCTATTAACACAATTTCTAGAAAATGTGGCGACTTGGTATTTTTTCGGTGAACACTTATAGTATCATAAGAAGAAAGTTATGATATAAAAAACAGCAAAATACTCAGTATAGGGCATTTCACATAAATGAATACATAAAAACCAGCAAGTCATACATCGTCCCATATGGTCTAGCGGTTAGGATTCCTGGTTTTCACCCAGGCGGCCCGGGTTCGACTCCCGGTATGGGAAGTACAGTTTTTGCTTATAGCGTGTAAATTACGAGAAAGTTCAGCAAAAATAATTAAACAAAAACAACAATAAAGCTGCTATCTAGTAGCAAGCGTTAAAGTAAAAATATCCACGCAACCAAGCTTTTATCATGTCACTGATGTGTGTTACGCGTTTTCGTATCAAATTATCATTCGTACAATATAGTCATTACGATAGTAGGCCTAACTATCTACAAAGAGCACAGGTAGGGTATAGTTAAACATAAGGGTCAGTAAATTTCGTTTAAAATAATATAAAAATAATATAAATAATATGTGTGTGTGTAAAATCTTAACAATATTTAGGAATAGAATGATTAAGACAGAGATGAAGTGGTTAATGTAGGCTTTGTGAAAAGAAAGAAAGAAAGAAAGCTGATATTCAGTTCTTTGATTGTTTTGTCTTTATTAAGTCAGTGTTAGTAAAATATGGGAAATGTGTAGTTTGTATCTTTGGAAATTGTAAAAATGAAATGGGTGCTTACTACCGATTCCAGAGAGGTGTAACCAAACGTTTTTTTCCTTGGCAAATCTGAGAACAATATATCAAATTAAGTAAAAAATAAGTAAATCCCCTGACCACAAACAACACTATTACCCTTGAATTCCCCAAACAGGCTATTCCGATAATGGGCGGGGCAGACAGTGTCGTAAGGGGCCCTCTGCATTTGTTGACATCACAAATTAACGCGCGGTGTTTCTAAGGGGATGTCTCAATTTATCTGATATAACAAATGAACGCTCACTCACCTGCGGGACACTATTCAGCCAAGCAACATAGTACGATCGCCTTATAACAAAGACGATATGTTTACTGCCATATTATTACTTGAACCCACATTATTAGTATGTCCGATATGTGCATGCCACTCTGGATTAAATAGTTTAAATGCAAGGCGCTGTTAAAATGTTAAATGATGGAACAAGTGGAGATGTCTCTTATTTTTTGTCTATGCCGTCCCATAAAAATGAGCAAAACTGTAAACACTGCTCACACAAACAAATCTTTTGATTGGTCGACTAGGTGCCGACGTCACCCATCCCATCTGCAACCCTGAAAGACGCGTCACTGATTACATGGGAGCGTTTTCGTTTGACGCATCGCTCGCTTGCAGTGTAGATGCCGAACGCTGGACCAATTGCTTTCGAGGGAAAATGTGAGCGCAAGGAATTCCCCACGCAGTGAAAACAGTGTAACCTTATGTTAGGCAAAAGAGAGCGACGAAGCTCGCTGAGAGCTTCAAAAACAATGAGCTTTTAGAAGAGTCTGTCTTTGCCAAAGAGGAGAAACTCACTTCTATTTAACAGGACTGCGTTGGAAAGGAGGATTCGGATGATGACAGATTTCTCAGGAATGGTTTCACTGAAATGATCGCAGTGTGTCTATCACTTACTCCACTTACTTAACCTTGAAACATGTAAATTATGGCACATTAAGATGAAGGTAAGTGTTTGAAAAGTTTGTACCATCTCTCTAACTTGTTCATGTGATTGCAAAAGCTTTTACATAAGATATTATAGTTGTTAAGCACTTTTAGAAGTTATTTCTCAAAGCATAGGCCTATAAGTGCGTTTCAGATGTAGGATGTCTTTTAGAAGTTCTTCTTATTGTAACAGTGATTAATGTATTTGAATGTATTCAGATTCCACTAAACCAGCATGTTGTCATCATTCTGATCTTATATGACCATTCTGATCTGAATAGCCCCCAGGATAGCTTGACCCGCTGCTCTGTTGTGCCCTTCTCCCATAACTGTGCACTGAGTTGTTCTAGCATGATTGCAGGCATGTGACCATAATGACTGGTTTAGTGTGAGAATCTCTTGTCTCAGGCTGACATTGCTGGTCAAGACACAGAAAGGGCTTCACATGAGTGTGAACAATCAGTTTTCCAGTCCTCCGTGCTTGGGCTTGTGGTGCATCAGTGTTTTCACCCAGACCGGCACCATTTGTGGATGTTTATATGTTTAAACTGGTTTGTCTTTGTGTCATTATCACTACTTGTGATCATGATCAGAAATTAGTTAAGGCTTATAGGGCACAAATGCCACAGAGAGTGATTAAAATGCTCTTGATGTGTGGCCAAAAGTGCTGTTTATCCGTTATCTGATATAACATAGTGATCAGCTTGTTATGTAAATCATATTCTAGAAGATTGTCCATTGAGTTGTCACATTATTTACAGATATTATTTTTGTATTTGATGTTAGGTTCATTTATTTATTTAAAAAAAAATGTCTATCTGTCTTAAAGTTCTTTGAACCTCAATTTGAAGGGACAAATCGTTGCGCTTTTTTTTTCAACTTAGCTTCTTACATTATGTAGCAATTAATGTGTAATTTCATATTATAACAGAGTATCAAATCCATCTGCTGGTGCAGATGAGACTCCCACACTCATTTGCCGCAAAGTAGTCTTTCCTTAATTTGTTTTCTGTATTTGTAGCTTGATGTCTCACCCATTGTCTATCTGTCTAAATGTTTGCCAGCTGTTTACATTTTTGGGATACAAAGCTCCCCTGTGAGACGTGCATTTTGAAGTATCTCTTTGGCTGTGGTATTCTCAGCATTCTGGCCATTGGGAGGTGCTGGGGTCAGGGAGTGCTTGTGTTCTGCTTTGGGAGTTTGTGATATTAGTCAGCTCGGTTGATCCAGAAATGCTATCAGCTGGTTCTGATACCCCCTCCCATTACAACAGCCCCCCTCCCCATCCCTCACACACCCTAGAGGCCTTTAGATAGCTGGGAATTCCAGTCTTCTGAAACTAATTATCCTCAATGAGAGGCTCTAAATATACCCCATAGTTGGTGCTGTCTTGACTCTTTTCTTTTAGAAATACAGTCCTTGGTACTCCCCCTTTTCTCCTTATGACTTTGTGTCTCAGAACTCATGCCCAATGACCCTATTGTGCCTTTGAACTGGAGAGCCAGAAGGCACAAAGGGGCATTCAGATGCTCTTACTGCTTCTTATAGCAGATGAGACACGTGGCTGAGATATCCCAGAATGACAGTGAGAGGTACGTGGGAAGCCTCTGTGTAGGGAACATGCCCTGTGCTGGAATATGTGGCCATGACTGTGACTCTCATCTGCCTACCTTGGAATATGCAGCCAAGTCAAGGAAAGTTATAAAGGGCAGATTGACATAACTCGCTCCACTCTGCTCCGACTTTATGTCTTGGCCTGATGGTATATAGAAAATCACATGAGATATGACTTAATGGGCTGGCTATTGATTTGTCTCCACATTTGAAGACATCAGTCTTTATAAACTCGACATCCAGGAACTGCATCACCAGGGCATCATCAGCTGAGAGCTTGCTGCAACATGAGCCGCCTTTGCAGAAAGGCTACACGCATCAGCAAGGATATCTAGAGTGTGCTAGGACAATGTGCATAATATGACACCTTATTTGACTTCACCATACAACTTACAGCATGTGCAAAAAATTATTGAGTATTTTCTCAAAATGTTGACATTAAACTTTCAGTTCTAGAACACTGACAAGAACAACATAAATGTTATGTCTCTGTGGCACAGAGTGTGTGGGCGAAACAACGTAAAGTCCATAGGCTTCCACAAGGTGGTGGTGTTCATATATTGAGCTCAACATTAAGGATGACCCAAGATCAATTGATAGAACTGTCGCTGCCACTGAAATTGATTAGTTGATTCTGGACATCCGTTTTTTTATTTCTTGCAAACATAAAGGTTTGGTTTTCTTGATGTATTCACCATTTTTGTTGCAAATTCCTGCAAAGATAATGGTATCAAGCTTGCTAACATCAACAGTTGGCAAGCAACAACAGAAACACCAAAATTATTTTTATTTTAAGTTAAAATGTGTTGAAAACTACAGATAAATCAGTAAATTAATGAAATTATGCTACATTATATTCATGTAATTTGCTAATTGAAGGAAATGTTCTTTTTGTCAAGAATTTTTTTTTTTTTTTAAATATTTTAACCCCATATAAAACCCATTTGTTGAAAAATATAAATTAAAGTATACAAGTATACAAATACATTGCTAAAAAATCAATTGCACAGAACACAATCATTGCCATGAATGATACATTATATGAAATAGACAAAAATCAGGATTTCTTTATTAGTCATTAGTTTCACTGTTTGTAATATTACAAACAGATCTATGAATAACCCAAGTTGTTGCTTTCCTTCACTCTGTTTGTAATTAGTCATGTCTTAATAGCATTTTTATAAAAAAAATTAAAAAAATGGAATTTAGAAGTTAGGGACTTTTTGTATTGTTCCTTATATAAATTACTGTAGAGAAATAGTTCTTAGTAATGTAAAAGCGGGAGACGGGTGATCTATTTTGCCAGAATAAGACGTCAAGTCACCTTAGTTTGAAGCTTGATGCATTTCCTTACCATTATAGTGTGTAATTTAGAAAGAAATATTGTCTGCTGTTTTCTTTCAAATTAGATTAATAGAATTATATATTTAGGTTAGTGTAAAGTCATGGTAATGGAACCTTGCTGTACAGATGGCAGTAGCCAAATATGTGAGAGTCTCATTAAGCATAGAGATACAAGGTCGACTGCCTTTGTTTTGACTAACGAAAGACAAATATGGAATGCTTGCGTATTTTTTAGCAGGCACATTTTATTGCTGATGTCGGTAACAGCTGGAAGATTTGCATTGACTGAATTTTTAATATAGAGAGAGTATTGTAAAATAGCAGTTTTCTTTAAGTTACATTCTACATTCATGTTTTCAGGTCCCAAAACCTGCTGTAGCCTGTCATTAATGTTAATCAAAGAATAAAAGAGAAAAGCACTCACTGCTCTTGACTGGAATTATTCATGAAATTATTCAATTTCTGTATATCTACCTGTTAGACCTACCTGAAAATCTTAAAGCACAGTTTACAAGGTTAGATGGATAAAAAACAATAACTTATTTTAGCAGGGCAGGTAAAAATCTGAAAATCCGGGCCAGTAGAAACCTTAGCGTTGAGCCCTGATATATTAAAGGCACAGCTTGTGACATTTATTACAATGGGTTTATGTAAAGATTGTTTTAAGTTCACTTAAATTAAAAGTTGTTATATTTTTTAAATGATATTAAATGGTAAAAATGATAGCTTTCAAATATACTGTAATGCTGAATGGCTAAAATAAAAAAAATAAAAATTTCATAGACATCAGTATCAGTGCTGGTATCAGTGATACTGGCCTTCACTCATAGTGCTTAGTGAAAAGATGCTATTAAACAAATATTTAAAATATACTGATTTTATGTTTCTACAATATTTTGGAGACTCAATGTGAAAGTTTTATAATATAAAAATATATTAAGACCTTTAATGTTAGGTGCAATTAATCGTGATTAGTTATTTTTTTAATCGATTGACAGCACTAATTATAACATTTGTTTTTTATTAAATGTCAATGTGTGAAAGAAGTGACGTAGGTAAAAACATTTTTAAAAATACTGTACCGATTGAATTATTTATTTTGATTATATTTCAAAAGGCATTGTTTTAAGAACACGTGGTGTTTCATCCCTTGGGCTTGGATTTAAATTATTTAAATAGATTGAGACATTAGGTATTCATCTAGCATAATGCTTTCCAGTGTCTGGTCCTCAGAGAGAAAACATACCATTTGACCATTTAAGCTCTAAAACAGACCCCACAACCATCATTAGCGGCTCAGCTTCTGTTGTATTTCACTATAATGTGCGTAAAAGGCACTTGCAGTTTTACGGTCTGAGATAAATGACAAGTTAGACTGATAAAGAATTAGTTTATTTTAAAGAATGACAAGTGTCTCTGTGTTTTTAGATAGCTTTTTCCATCCTCTTTGCTCTGGTCAATACTTTCCATCCACAGATGTGTGATTTGAACTGTGTGGAATGTTGGCCTTGCTCTTTGTGTAATGTTTAATTGGTTGAGGTTTTGTGAGGATTGTATAATGTCTGACAAGAGGTAGTAACTTTCTTGTACAGACCAAATAATATTTCCCTCATATCACAAAGATATAATGCAGAAGACATAGATGTCTTGATGGCATAGTTTATATTATATTATATCGCATTATCACATTTTATCTCAGTATATTTTCCTTTCACATACCTGATTGTAGTCATCTTGTTAGCTGTATCCAGGACCAAATTACATTTTAAAGACAGTTTAAAAATGAAATCTTTTTTCTGTTGAAATATTTTAAATAATCTTGCCCGTAGCCATAGCTTTCAAATGTAATTTACGTATGTGCAAAATAGCTCTTCTGATGTTCTTCAAATTTCTTGTATTTTGAACATCTTGAACTTGCCAGTTTTCATTTTGAATTTTCAAATTGTTCTTAATAAACATAAACATTCTAAAAACAATTGTTTTTGTTTTTAACGACAGTCAAGATGATCTTGCTTAATTCCGCCTATTACGTTTCCTGTATTACCTAACCAGTAGTTAGAAATTTGCTAAATTACATTGATAATAAATCTTGAGCCTGTAGAGCTGAAGGTTAATATATAAAACTTGTAATGGAAGTCTAATTGCTTTTTTTTTTACCTGTTAGAGTCATGGACACTTTATCACATATCATGGAAGGAATGACTCAGCACCTTAGTGCATTAACGGAATTTCCTTTGAAACTCCCCCTATCCTACTTCACATCCACTCATTTCTTTCTGAAGTCCAGAATGTTGTATCTGTTCATAATCCCACATTTCTTGTCATTCTTAGTTGACAGGATTTCTCAAGGTTGACCAGATGTAATTTTTTGGTTCACAGTCGTATTTACAAAGGCTGATACCTTGGAATCCTGTGGACTGTGGTGTGGCATTCAATTAACCTTTACTCTGTCAGTGTATTGAAGCACGCAATGAATGGAATTCTAGTCACCAATGACATGTTTGTGGTGAAAATTGTAGGTAAAGCTAATTTCCCACAAAACCTTGTTTTTCATGCACATGTTTATCTCCATTTAAAACCATAGTTGTTACAAGACATATTTCAGCATCTTCCTCATGGAATGACTTCATGTTCCTTCTGTCTGGATTTAATTAGAATGCTCCACTGTCCTTTTCTCTTGCCCCTTGGTTCTTTGAGGTCTGCTCTTAACCAGGATGGTATGGAGGGAGGTCTTTTCTTTGTGCACAAAGCCTCTTGAAGCAGTCACCACCTGACCTCAGTTTCTCACAAACAACACCGCCAGCCCTGAGAAGTGCTTTGTCTTTGTCGATTATCTCAAGGTTATGCCTATTTTTGGACCTGTCCGCTTATGCCACTGTTTTACATCTCCCAGTGATGTAAGTAATACACTGTAAACCCAAATAAGTTGGGCTCATCAAATAAGTTGAGGTCAAGCCTGCCGCACTCATGTTGAAAACTGAAGCCGACGCGTCTCAATCGCCCCCAGGTGGTTGGTCCCAGTATAGCTCATAACCCCTGCCCCTCCATGTATTCAAATCATTTTTTTCCAAAGTTCCAAAAGTTTTTATCACGATGATTTCATTTCAAGTGTTCGTTCTTTAAATACGTTTGGTTTTAGATGGTTATTTAATGCTATAAAAACAGGGGGTGTGACGTAATGACTGACAGCTGAGATTGACGGCTTCTCTGAGTGAAGTAGTCGCCGAGGCACTAACAGACTTTTTTCTGGATTTTTGGGAGGAGATTGGAGCATTAGCTTTAATTTTTACATTTCCATAACTGTTTATTTCACACCAACATAATGAATTGTTCTGCATCTGCAAAAGTGTGGGCGGGCTTTTGATATCGCTGCTCTACTTTCTGCTCTCTACTGCGCAGACTCCAGTCCCGTGTTTACTACCTGGCAGACTTGGTCCCAAATGTCAGCGCCATATTCGGACGTTGGCGGCTTCACTTTTTTTCAGTGGAAGGTAGTGAAGACGCGTCGTCCATATTTTTTTTACGGTCTATGGCTGAGGTACATCAAATTTTTGGAGTTACGATGTTCCCGATTTTAAGTAAGCAGAACTATCCAGTTTTGAGTTTGTAGTACTCACGCATGTTAATTGCTCCTAACTTGAAGTTCTGAGTTAGCTAACTCATACATTTTGATAGCAATTAACAAAAGATTTAGTTAATTCACTTTTTTATTTTGAGTTCTTGCTAATCAAATTAGTTATTTGAGTTACTTCACTGTAAACCCAAAGTTGCCAGAACTCAAAAAATTTGAATGAGAATTTTTTAAGTTAAGAAACTCAAAGTTTAAGTAAGATTTTTATTTTGTACTCATACAATTTTATTGTTCTTAACTTGAATTAATATTATATACAAACAAACTAATTTAGAAAATGCCAACATTCTAATTTGCTAACAAGGTAATAGCATGGTATAGCACTTACTGAATGAGTACAGCAACTTAAAACTTGTAACTTACCTGCTCTCAAACTAAGCAGCATTTGCCACTTGTCACCATGATGGTAACTCCCCAAAAACCCACATTAACAGAAACTCTTCTAAATTAGCATAACAAAACATTAATCACTACTAAATCTCCCTTACCATTAATCTTGCACAAAAACATTTGATTTTAGCATGTACTCTCCCTTTTGAGTGCCATGGGCAAAGCATGCTGGGAAATAAAAAATCCCAGCCCAGTTTTAGTTAAACTTAGAAATGAGTTCATATAACTCAAAACAATGAAGCAGTTCAGTTTACTTGAAATATGTCAGTGCTGTGAACTCAAAAGAAAAATAAAGTTCTAAATACTCATAACAGTTCATTTAACTGAACAAATTTGTTTAATTTAAGTTTGTCCTAGTCAAACCAATTAAGTATTTTGAGTGTTACAATGTATTTTAAAGGACACTGTGGAGTTCCTTTGCATCACTGATAAGACATTGAGACATTTACAATGTACTTGATGTTCTCCTTACAAAAGTTAAAGGTTTTATATCAAGACAGAATATGTCAGTTGGTTTGAGTAAATTGAATGAGTGTACATTAGCAGTACTCAAGCCACAATTACATTTTATGTCAGCAATTCATTTGAAGTAAATTTATAGGAGGTAACAGGGAAAAAAAGATCCACTCCGGACATGGGCAAAACCAAAGTGTGTCATGTACGTTTTAAAACAGGCACACAGCAGAAAAATTAGGCCTTCTTGTGGCTCGGCTGTGTTTAGCTTGGATTTAGTCATGCAGAGCTAGTAAAGGCGAGTGGGCAGGTTTTATTTTTAGGCTGTATAGGAAAGGTGTGTCTTTGAACTTTGTCAGCAGAGGCATGTGATCAGGGTCTGGTTGCTGTGAGGGCAATTGAATTCTCCCAACACTTTCTGTATAGCATATACAGACAAAATGCTGGTTTTTCTTCATTCATTTCTTTCGCAATTTACTTAGAATGTGCTTTGAAGTAAATTACACTGCGTAATAAATCCAAGGTCTTGTTTTTACACAAATATTATTATATTATATTATATTATAGATCTATGGCTTGAACATATAATTTTACTTAGTAGGTAGTGACAGTAGTAATACTGGATTGGACAGTTTATCAACTGATACTGAGATGAGAAAAATTGAACTCTATCTATTTGTTGGGTGCACTGCAATTTCTAGCAAAACACTAATATTTATATGCAAATGTCATCTTTTTGTGCATTTATTGTAGTGATGTGGAGCGTGTTGGACTTGTTTGATGTGTCCCACTTGATGTCACAGACAGTTTATAAATCATTGTTGGCACAGAGGGGCAGGTGCTCGCCCCTTGTTTACACATTTTACGTCACATGCTTGATGCTGAACATATAGGTGACCCAGCAATCTAAGCCATGTTATTTATTTTTCTCCCTTTTTTACCTTTTTTGCTTCCTTGTAATCCTCCTTTGTCTGTAAGGGACAGAGTGTATGCAATATATATTGCACTGGCTTCATTTCTTAAACAAGTTCAGAACACACCCACAAGACTGAAGGTTAACCAAGAGGCCTGACTGCTTTTTTTCCCTCCTAAACAGTTCATTCGTACAGTTAAATTTTTAGTAGTTGCTGGTAAGCCCTAACGTAACTGCTGCTGTAGTTGGCAAAGTGTCAATTACATGACTATTTGTCTCTTTGCATTCTGTCTCATTTACTCGTCTAAATGGTGCATTGACAAAACCCACTGCGTTTCAGCGCTTTTCACTAAGCCACGCCATGCCACAGACCCTGGCTTCCTGTTTGTCAGCTGGATTGTCTCAGATAAAAATGCTCGACAAAGGCTATGGCTGCATATGCACAAAGATAGAGTGAAGAAACCTAATGGCAGAATAGGCAGATTGACATTAATTTGATATCTTGGTCTATTTAATAGGGTGTTTGGCACAGATGATTCACCCTAAGGTCCTCCAACACCTGTAAGACTTTCTTTCTTCTGTGGAATGCAAAAGAAGATGTTTTGAAAAGTGTGTTACTGTCAATTAGTCCAATCCAATGTGGTTTTGGACCCCATTGAGTTTCATTGTATGGGCAAAAAACAGTTCTTCAAACAGAAAATCTTCAAAATACCTTCTTTTGTGTTTTGCAGAAGAAAGTCATACAAGTTTGGAACAACATGAGGGTGAGGGTTAGTGAACTATCCCTTTAATGTTGAAATAATTTAATATAGCCGAAGCCAAACCAAGCAGCAGTCACAATTCTGTACTTTCCCTCTGATTGGAAGAACGTAGTGACGTAGAAATCAGTGGTAAGGCCTCTAATGAATTGGAAGTGTTTCTTGTGGCTGTTCTTTTCAACAGCGCAACCAGGTGGGGCGGCTCTTCCAGTTTTATAATGCATGGCCTCTTTCATGCCTCATATCAAACATAAAGCCTGCTTTATGAGGTGTTGTATGTCCTGCAGGGCCACTCCCATTTCACCTTCTAAAATAAAAGCTCTGGCAGCACTCAAAACAAGAACTACAGAGAGCTGATCAACTGATCTAGTCAGTTGATATACATTTTGTGTTTCACTCTCCTTGAGACATCTCGTTTTTAAAAAGCATTTCATCTGGGTAGAAATCCCCGTGCCTGCTTAACTCCTGCCACGTCTACGTCGAGTTGATGAAAACCTTTACACTCTTACCCAGTCTTGTGTTACCCGTCTCGCATAGCTCAAGGTGTAGTCTGGTTGTTACTTTGTCCAGGTTTCCCCTCCCCCACTGCCCTCCCCAGCCCATCCAAACCACAGCCTGAGCTCACCTGAAGTAATTTGCATATTAGCTCTGCCCTTGCATCTGATTGGTTCCAAGCTAAAGTTCTGTTTTACAGCGTGTCTGTCAGTGGTTACTCGGGGGGGGGGGGGGGGGGATGAGTCACAGTGAGAGAGAGCTTTGCTTTGCAGTACTTCTCTTTTTTAAAGATTTCAACCCGCAGCCATTGCCCTCCCCTACTCTGTTCTCATTTTCGTTCTATCTACCACTGAAGTGAGTGGGAGAGGCAGAGGGCAGGTCAGTGTTCAACACCTTGAACATGCCATTCGATTCGCTTTAGACACACCCTTGGATTATTTTTTTTTTCACTCATGTCAACGTAATCTTTCTCTTTTTTCTAAGATAATTTCTTTTTTTAATCTGAGTTTTTTCCCAACATTTTCATGTATGTTTTACTCCATAACCATGGAGTATGACATGAAACCCCTGAGCGTTTAAGGTTAGTGACCATTTTATATCTTTATGACGTAATATTATGCAGTTGTATATCTGTTAGCGCCAAGTATCTGTTGTCTGCATTCTTCATTTTGTAAGCATTATTCTATGTAAGCATTTTTTTTCATGTACCTGTATATGCAATATACATTGTGTTTGATATGAAATTACACTTTCTGATTTTAGATCAACATTTAAACACAGTTTTTATATATATGTATTACGATGCAGATAAGCAACCAATAATCTGTGCGTTTAGCCTTCGTTTAATAATCAATTATTGGTCAAATTATTGACAATTTTATTTTTAATTGCTGCGGACGTGCGTAAAAACAGGTTTAGTACTGTTTTCCCTACATGAAAGACCATTTTGCAATTGTACAAATCTAACAAAACGTATTTATGATATAGTGTGCGGTATTTACAAGTTTATAGTCACATGTTTTGCAAAGTATCATTGCCTTATATGGGTACCGAGAGTAGGTAGGCAATCGTGTTTTGTAAGCCTGTTGACCAAGCCCATTCGACGGTTAGAGTGGGTTGCAGTGTCAAAATAAACGTTTCAATTACATCTTTGCCTGTTTTAGCTATATGCTTACAAAGTTGCCAACTATGCACTACGCCAATGTACCTTTTTGTTTGCGTAAGTGATGGTTTTGGTGTGTCATTGATTCCATTACGTGGGCTTGTAGATTTCAGTTTGATTTTAGACTGGCTTATCAGGCCTCATCATTGCTGTGAAACCTGGTCTGAATGTTGCTCATCCTGTTGTGCTAAGAAACCACAGTAACTCAGGAGAGAGGAGAGTGACAAACAAATCTAGTCATTATACCCAAGCATCTCTTTTTTGCTCTTTCTCTTTTTTTAAAATATAACCCTCACAGAACATAATTTTGACAGAGTTTGCCACGTGTAATTATGCCTGACACCGTACTTACTATAGTAACTTGTGTCATCATCTCCATGGTATGCGCTGAGACTAGCTTGTAAGTAGCAGGGCAATCAGTCTCCTAGGGAAAACAGTAATTTTTGACACGATTATGTTCAAGCATGTGGCCAAAAGTAATGTTGAAAGAGTTTTAAGCAAATTAATATCTTGGTTGAAGTTACAGACAGTCACTTAAGAATCAGCTTTAGACTAATGTTATTGCTTGTACCTTTAATTCATGTTTTGGTAATATTCCAAATTTTTATTTTTGAAAATTTAAAAAAAAATATTTTATAGATATTTAACTAATATCATATTGAGCTTCATATATGCATTTTTGTTAATGTAATATTACAATACAAGTACATTTGATAAAAAAACAAACAAAAAAAAAAACATTATTTCTGTTCAGTCAGATTCACACATGAAAGCAGTTTGTGAAGGTCAGAAAACTTGGACTTTTAGGGAGTTTTCCCCCATCCAACACACCCTATGTCATATGACCTCAGGTGTTCAGGGCAATATCAGATTTTACTTTAATGGCTCTGTTATCTTGTCAGACCCCCTGTTAGGCTGGAGATACCAACACCACTCAAACTATTATGCCCCCAACCCGGCTGTCCCTGATTTGTATTGTAAATGAGCCAGGGCACCTGGAGTTGGCTAGTAGTCAAACACAGGCCCCTTTGCTGCAGATTGCTTTTGTTTGGGGCTTCTCTTCAGGTCTGAGTTTCTGTCACAGTTGGCAGCGAGGCCGGTAGTGTCAGGTTGGTTCTTCACATAAAACAGCGTCAACAAGTCCCTGCCTGTAATTGGATCATTAGGTCCTGCTGAGCAGGAGGGGTGGACCAAACTGCTCTAGCTGGTCTAGCATGGAGAACAGAAGAGGGTTGGGCCTGAGAAAGAATATGTGTCCTCTTCCTGTCACAGCATTATGTGGGTTAGGGCTGCATGTTATTGAATTTTTTTTTATATACGATCACTCGTTAAATAATGCAATATTCCATATGCGATACGATAATGTTTTAAGTGTGTAAAAATAATTTCAATTATGTTTCATTTATTTAAAAACTGAAAATGATATAACCTACACGTTTCACATTCTTTTTGTGAGAAGAAAGCATCCCTACAACTTCTAAACAGCAGTGTTTTACTGTAGCATACCTACATTCTGTTTAACAACAGAAATTGAATAATCAAATATAAAAATAAAACACAGCTTAGTCTTCACTGTATTAATTAAATATATACTGCTTATTAAAGCTACAAAAGCTATTTAGTCAAGAGCAGTGTGTGATTTTTCTCTTTGTCTTTTGTTTGATTTAACATTAAGCACACAGACAGAAGCAGCAGTGTTGCCAAGTACACGGTTTTCCCGCGGAATGGGCTGGTTTTACACTGTTGCCATGGGTTGTTTTTTTAAAACCACTGGTTAAAAGGCTGCTTTCTGTGCACGTGAGTACTTCGCCATACTTCGGATGGTATGAAAGCTGTTGCTGAGGCTTATATTGCAGACTATGGTTTGTTAGTATTTCAGTTCTTTCAGTGCTTTGTCATTCCTCCGGCTTTGATAGAGTTTTTGGAATTGTAGATTGAGGAACCTGCTTGGTAGCTAACTAGGGGTTTTAAGGACATCTCTGGCATTTTCTTAGCTTTTGAAGTTAGTGCAGTCATTGTCATTGAGTTTGTCAATATGATGTATACTATAAGAAATGTTTAGACAAGTTGAAACTGACTACAGTTTAAACATATCTATTGGGACCATGACAACAGTTTGCAACAGTATGCAAAAAATATTTATAAGTCAAAAGTTAAATGAGATCACCATATAAGATAACAATTGTGTCGCCGTTGGGTATCTTTGAATTTTTACTAAAAGCAGTAGTGTTCTGCTGAAATAGTCCAGGCAGTCATTCCTTTGTCGTTTATGTTGTTGACTGCTTGGGAAGATTTGCATCACATTTTCATACTGCTCTCCCCATTTCCATTGAGCAACACACATTCTCAGTGTTGAAACTGTCTGATTCCTAAAACAAGCTCAGACTAGCATGCCTCAGTTCTCAGGTACCAGATATACTGGCAGAAGATTCGCTATCAAAGATGATTACATAATAGCTTAGTCAGTGTCAACTTGAAGAAAATGAGAGAATGTGTAGAGAAGATAAGTTATTTTATATTTAATCCATACAAACAACTAGAGATAATGTGTTTTTGTCCAAAACATATTGTTTAGGAAAGAAAGCGGAACAAATGGTCAGTCAGTTTATCCAAGAGAAGCACATGTCCTCGACATCACAAAGAGTGGCCTGCAATTTCTTTTGGGAAATGCCCTTTTGTTGAAGAAGTTGATGACTTCCACCCACTTGCTACACCCGTTTTGTTTTTGTCTCAAGCTTTGGTGGGTGATGTTCCACTGAAACTGCCCACTGAATGGTTCTTTCTGTTGTTCTAGAGTTGAGAACGTTCATTTACATCCTGTTCCCCAGGGCACAGGCTATCATGTGATATTCCAGGTTTTACTTTGCTTTTGAGAAATTATGATAAAAAAATCCAACCAAATAGTATGCCTCAATAGTAAAAACATTAATTGGCTGAGAAGGCATTTCTGCAGAAACTTTTGTAAGTCAACTTTCAGATCCACATAGCAGCTAACAGAACTAACTATGTTGCATTTTTGGTTAAGTTAAGGACTGTTGACATTTTGTGAAGTTGTGATCACATTTACTGTTCATCTGCAAAGTTTCAGCTATTTCAATAGGAATCCTATCGGGAATTTTGTGTGAGTTACCAACTTGCATTCACTGTGTTTAAAACTGCTTGGTTTGAAAGTGATTTCTCTGTGAGCTGTACTTCATACATCACACTGACAATAGACAATGGGTCTTCTTTGCATGTAAAATTTTGTTTATGACTTTAGAATGACTAAATGTGTTTTTTGATCATCGAACGTGTCTTTCTATTGCTTTTATGTCCTTCGTTGAGCATGTTAGTGTCAGAAATTGAATATCACTTTCCACATTACCGTTGTTGTATCTCACCAGAGATGAGCTACACGTCACATGTTCACAGATGAATGATATGTCAGACCACTTCCCATGTAAACCACACTACTTAGTCTTTTTTGCTTAGAGTGTATTCACTAAATTAGTCACAGAACATCACATTTCCAAGCATCTCATGACAAAGTGCTAAAAAATAACCAAACAACCATAACCACCCAAAAACACGCATTTAAAGGCCGTATTGAAATCATTCTTATGAAACTGCATTGCAATAACTGTGCTTTCCAGAGCTCCTATCTTTTGTCAAAGCAGTTGCATGTTCCTCTTTTGATAGAAAGGCATCTGTCTCTTTGTAACCTGCTCTACTGCCACTCTTGAGCCAAGTCAGCCGCCTGGCATTCTCATATAGGAGGAATGCTTTCAGCATTGTGCCCTTCCAGACTCAAAGCAACATGGATGACATATTCCCATTCGCACCGTGCAATAAAAAGGTTTTCTGCTGACACCAGTTTAGTGTTGTGCACCTGTGTCTTGGATGCTTCGGACCTAGACATAGAGTTTGAATAGTTGTTTTCATCTAGAGCTTTAGTTGCACACAGATGTATGTGTGTGTTGCTAACGAGTAATTAAGAGATGGACCAGATGAGGACTAGTGGTTACCTCCCATAAATACAGTGCAGGGGCAGCCCCTATGTTTGTAGTCTGTCTGGTAAACAACGAATACACAGCCTTGTGACTGACTGGTTATCGTCATGACAATGTATTGCTTTTCATAGGAACAGCTCAGGGCAGATACCAGCCTTGAAATGCCATTGCATGCAATTCAGGCTCACAAAAACTCTGAAAACAAAAAGCTTCACAGTTTTAAAGTTGTGAATAGAAGCGACCATTTCGCAAGCTCTAAAGCAACACGTGTGGTGAGCAGCTAAGAAAGTATCTCGCGTTTTTGAGAAACGCACGCAGGCTTTGAACAAGTTGTGGGCAGTTGTGTTTAACAGAACATTTAAACCACAAGTCACAGCTCTAAAAAGACTCTAGTTGTTAGTTTCTAATGGTTTAATGTTTAAAATTAAATGTAAAATTAGGATGTATGGTTTTGATGTGAACTATGGCTTGCATGTACAGCACTGTATCATCTGTGAATTGTGCTAAATAAAAATGTTGGCTGTTTGGAAATGTCCAAGTACAGCTCTTTTTTTTAAAATACATTTTTGACGCTTTTGCTATGCATTTTACCTTCCATTTTTAGAGTGTATTCAAAGGATAATATTTTATATTTTCTTTAGTAGATAACTAAATGTCTTTTTGTAGTAGAATAGGAATTAATATATTAGTGATTATTTATTATTATTTTAAATTTTTTTGGCCTCTTTTGATGTTCAGAATTTTTTTTAAATTATCTTTTAGGCCAGTATATATAGAGACAAATGACAGTGATATTTTAATGGGTTTGTGGAAGCTGGTGGTGCAGTGTAATTGTATGTTTAATAGGTCCAAATGTGTCCAGTTTAAGAACACTGTCCTCGGTTAGTCAAGAAACACATTGCATCAGCCAGAGGAAAGTTTACTCACAAATTCTGTAGTTACATCACAACCTATGGGGTGGCTAAATATTCTTTGTAAGCTAACTAAAATAATACCAAAAATAATGTGTATGTGCTTTACTGAGTGTGGTTTGAAGGTGGTTGCAGTAGTATCATATATTAGCTGTGGAAAATTGAAATCCCTTAATACTGGAGACCCATGGAAAGTCTACCGACCTGAGGGTGTTTTTACCGCCCCCACCTCCAAAAAGTTGTTTACAGCATTAGCATAAGTTTTGTGCCTTTGAAAAGTATCAGTAGTCAAACAGTTCAATCCAGAACTATAACATAAATTAAGTTCTGTATGGTCAGAGAAGCACTATAGTTTTATATATTTATTAGTTAAATTGAAAGGATCTTTGCCATATAACAGTAGTTATGGTATGAGGATACCAGTTGGTTTCAGTTCAGGCCACATATTAACCTAATTGCTTAAAATATCTCTATGTTCATTGGTTACTGTCAGTTGTGTTGCAAACGTATTTGGAGTGATATTCAAAATGATGGATGAGATGTCAGCCTCTGGCAGAAGTCTTTTAAATTGTAGTTTTAGTAAAATAACTGAAAATGAATTAAAATGACAAGACATTACAGGAGAGATGATTTGATGTGTTGTCAACAACACTAATCAATAGCCTTAAATTAGATGATTTTTCTTCAGCAGACTAATTATGTATTATATTATATTAATGATATTATATTAAATTATATTACATTAGATTAATTAATTAAAAATATACACATTCAAAAAACATGTGTTATATGACAATATTTTTCATGCTTAAATGTCAACTACCCATTATATCTGTGTCATTTAACTCAACATGCTATAGGTCACCTCACAACTGGTTTCTTAGCAACAGCCTCTCCTTGTTTACATTTTCATTGTGAGTCTCATTTAGTGTTCACAATCCTCAAGAGATATTCTGTCTATTGCATACGCACAAATTAGTGCCTTGTTATTGGTACCTTGCAGTGAGCCCAAAAGCTTTACTATCAGATTCTGCTGATTTGATGGATAACTGTGTTTTTACTAACTGTATTTCACTCATTTGTTTGTTTTGTAGTTCTCGCCTCACTTCAGGATATTGTCACTATCTGTATAGATTTGAGATGATAACTACTACTTTTTAAGCTCCCTCGTTAACAGGCTCACGTATTATTGTTGGCTTTTCTCATCTCGTTGCTATCATGAGCAAACGATGGCACTACAAAGGCCAGTGTTCCTTCTCAAATATTGACCCGAATAAAACCCTGCCACCAGCATCTGCATACCGCCTCCTCACGAACCGACAAACAACGACAACAAAATGGCAATGTGTAATCTCTCTCCCATCACTGATCTCTGAAAGTGATTAGAGCTATTCTTTATTACTCCAGTCCTCTCTCGTTTCTTGTATTGAGAGATTTGAATGGATGAATGGGGGAAGGGGAGCGTAATTTTATAGTGGTGTGTTTTTATTGCCGTGGTGTTTGCTTTGCGCTGTTTTCTCCACAGGTTACACAGGTGATGCCCGGGCCAACATTCACATCAGCTCATTCAAACATTTCCAGCAGTAAATGAGTATCGTATCAAGAGTACATGCCGTCTGTGTAATTAAGAACATTATCGCATACTAGGTTTCATAACATTGAGAATGTTATTCTAGTTCAGCACCTGAAAATGTGTGTTTTGCAACAGTAGCTGCAGAGTTGGATCATGGGTTGAATAATTATATGCAATTAGTTAGTAAAAGGAGAGGTCCTCCTGTACACCCTCCCCATGGGGTTTTATTAACCAGCATGGATCTGAAAGCTGTCTAAACATATCACTTACAGTACTGTGGACTCATCAGCCTCTCACAGAATAATAATATATCACCACCACATTCAGAGTGAATGGATTCATAGACAATACCACAACATGTTGGCAAGAGCTTGTATGTAGTATGTTTGTTAGTTTTTATAAACCCATGCTATTTTGTAGCTAAAACATGAAGCAGCTGGTTGGATTATGCAGTTAATTTCAGCCCTGGGTATATTCCGGGTCTCATTTCATAATGAAGAGTCGGTTAAGTCTCAGTACTGTCTTAGCATGCTTATTACTGAATAAAGAAGGACCTTTTTTTTGCATGGTATGCTGATTTATACCATGTAACTGATATGTAATCACTTTATGGAAATGTAAGTGACCTCTTTTCATGTTGCACCTCCTCTTCCATATTGTCATAGTCAAGACTTCATGACGTGACTAGAAGAGAACTACACCACATATTGCACACAGCCCCTGCAGCTCTACAGGGCCAAAGGCAAACCTTACATAACTTATGATAAATGGCATGAATGTCAGTTATTTTGGGCCAATTGTGTCAGCTATAAAGTATTTTATGATGCATTATAATAGAGGAGTGCCAGCCTTGCAGCAAGGAGTGTATGACTTCGTTTTAGAGCATGATGGTTTTACCAATGTCTGTCGGACTAGATAAATACAAAGACAGATATGGGTTGCTCCAATTACTTACTAATTTAGGTATAGTTAGGAAAATGACGTCAATCAGTTTTAGGCGGCAGTTCATAGGTGTGAATTTAGTCAGCATGATTTTGTATCTATCTGTATGTCCTTTTGTCAAAAAATATGACAAATAAAATATCTACATTAATAACAATTTGCAATACCTAAGTTCGGTTTAGATGGATTTGGATGAAGGTATACATGCACGTTTTAAATTTCAAAATATTTTGAAGGGTCTAGAACAATGACAATGACAACAATGGTACGGTTAGTAGACTGTGCATAAAAGTTCAGCTTTTGCCCATGTTGACACCTCATGAAGTTTATGTCCAGACCTGTTTGGAATGCTCTTTGCGTTTAACAGCCAGCTTCAGTTTCTTTGTACCCTCAGCTTGCATATTTTTAGCTGATTTCAGGCAAGAGTTTTGATTTCTCACGCATGCTTTTTTAAAAAGGCCTCGAGCATACAGAAAGGAACTTCAAACAGTTAGTTTCTCTTTCAGTGACAGTGAGCTAAAACGTGAACTTTGAATTTTACTGCTTTATAGTTAGCGAAAACCCTGTGACGTCTATGGTCTTATTAAGTGTAAAATGCAAGCCGTGTCATCACAGGCTCTTAAGGGTTCTTAGAATTTTATTTTGGAACGTGCAAGTGCAAGGCAGACATGTTTTGCTGCTTAATTCAAGGTGCATTTTTCCCTCCTTGTGCAGACATATGCTGTGACATGTTGGTTTTGGTATGAGTGTAAACACATCGGGGATGGGTGAGTCAAGATGGCGGGGGTGGCGCTATTTCTCAACAGTACATATGTCGCCATAGACGAAAGCATGATAAATACTGCCTCAGGAGAGCTAGAATGCCCCCATTTATCAAGGGCGGCATTATCAGTTAACAAGCCTTGATTTCTACCAGGTTCCACGGTAGAACCAAACAGGCTTTGAATTCAATGCATTTTGAAGTTAGTTGAATGTTATTTACTCAAGTGTGAGATGGATGTTTCCATAAGCAGAATAAAACAATTAAAGTGTCACACAATGTGTCGCAGATTACAGATTCTAAACATGGTCAGATGATTGTGAGTGAGGATTTTGAAGTCAGTATCAGGCTGATATCCCTGAGTTTCTCCAGTCTTGTCATGCTCTGAATTGTTCTTGCATAGAAGCCAAATAATTTTGTCTTTGTACTGAAATATCTGAAATGTTTTTTTTAATTTCTTATGCCACTGGAAACAGTGCTAATGCAATTCAAAAGATTCCAACAATTAAATGCTGGAAGTTTCTTCAAGCAGCACGTCACAATGAAACCGATGTATAGCTAGTTACAATACATGCAATCAATGCATTGGGAAAATTATATCTTATGGTAAAATAACAATCAGAATCCTTAGTATGTGTTTGTACAGTTGACAGTAGATTTTTTTATTTTATCTGTATTAATGTAGCAAATCTAAATTTGAGTGTCTACTGTAATTGTAATGTTGTAATGCTGAAATTCACTTGTAACTTAAAAAAAAAAAAACTGATTTTAGTTTTTAGTGTTTTAAAGTGCCCCTATTATGCTATTTTAAAGGCTTCTAATTTTGTTTTGGAGGTCTCCTACAGCAGGTTTACAGGCATCAAAGGTCAAAAAACAGTTTAATTTTCTCATAATATACATTGCACATCACTACATTTTTCAATGATTCTTGTCTCTCTTAATCCCTCATTTCCATAAGCCTACTCTGCTTTGATTGGTCTGATGGCCCAATGTGTTGTGATTGGTCTACCGCGTACAGCGCGTGTTTTGGAAACTAAATGGCCATTACTATAACTGAACTTCAGCTCCACCCGGAGGCTTCCTAACGTCGATTTTACCATATCGAACCGAGCGTGAGTCCGATGATGAAACATTGGAAGGACTAGTTATTCCATTGCAAGGACAACTTGAGCAGGACGTTTCTCAGTGATGCGCTACTCATTTTGAGGTACATTATGAGATGTTGCAACTGTAATTCCTCACCATCAGCATTAACAAGTGTATGTCCATCAACAAACTGATGTGTATATACTATAGCACTAACGTGAATGACTGATGGAACATTAAAGTTTTTCAAAACAAATCTTGCTCCATCCTTTATCTTTACTCAAAGCAGTAAGAATGACAGAAAATCTACATTAATAGACAGTTTTAGGTAATAGTGGCACACAGCTGCTTAGAAGAAGTATTTTAGTAAGATATTAATAATGTGAGTTAGCAGTTAGCTGGAGACCTACACAATATAAAACACAAAACTACGTATTTTGAAAACCCGGTAGAAAATATATACATCAATATTTATTCATACTTGGAGGTTGTGATTCTGAGGAGCAAGCTGGTCAAGTTTTTCGTGGGCGGACAATGTACAACATAGGCGGACATTATGCAAATGTATTTTCTTGTGACGTAGAATCATTACGCAGTGGAATTCAAAATACAAACGACTTGTAAAGGCAGTTCAGAATCGATTCTATCTTTTGGGCGACTATAACTTTATTTATTGTGCACTTTTGATTTTACAACTTTGCAGAACGTTTACATTCACAAACCTCTATAGTACACACTGCATGAAAGGGAATATTTGAAAAACCATAATAGGGACACTTTAATTCTTAATTTATTTAGAAAATATTTCATTTTAACATCTTCCGTTTATCTTTTATCAGCCATAACATGAAAATAATTGTCTACTTGCTTGATGGTATCAGAATTTTAACATCAGCACATGCCTAATATCGTTCCAATGCCACTATGCCATTTTGCAAATACTGGCAGTTGTAGGTGACAGAATTTGAATTGAATAACTTTTACCTTTTGGGCCTCAAAGTTTGAAGTACAAAAAGAACTTTTGTCTTTTTTAGCCCCTGTGGCAATTTCCTGTCCTGTTTTCACAAGTCTGACGTGTCTTCCTATCTGTGGTGTGCGGCCTGTTGCCACATAGTAGAAACAGAACACGGGGAAGAACATTTTTAACATTATGTAGCACACACCATGTGCCTTTTAAGAAGTCCATCAGTTGGGGTCAGCTCGCTGCTGGTAAGATATATAATCTGCTTACATTTTTAAACATCAGCCCTTCTCTTGCCCATCAGCATCTGTACCAATGCCTGAGGACAGTACATACACATAGAGGAAATAGCTAAGTGATTAGTCGCAGGAGATGAACCCTGAGAGTGAGAGATGTGAGAGAGGAAGTGAGTAAGGGTGCACCAAGTTCTGTTCCTCATGTTGTTTTCGCAGTAATTAACCCCAGTCTGCGATACCCATACTACATGGAACTGAGTCTATAAAACTGTTGGTTTCTAATTGAGAAATATATGCTTTTTTAAATCATGAGATTTGTGTCAGTGAGCTCAGTCTTGGTCTTGATGGTTTTAGTTGATAATACAATATTTGATTGTGCGTGTGGTGGTATCAGCTCAGTGGGATGACATCTGAGATAAGTCAAGCTTTTTGGAGGTGTCTGAAGATGGTGTTTTTTTTTTTAATTCTGAGAACCAGACTTGTTTTGTTCTTCTCAGAAACAAACGATTGCAAGTGTAAAAGTAGGGAGCCTTTTAAAAAAAATATTTCGTTTTATTTCAATTTTTTTTTTGTGTGTGTGTGTGTGTGTGTGTGTGTATGTGTCCAACAAATGTGAATTAACAAGTAGATTGTGTGACATGCTTTTATTGTTAAAGCATAATGTTTTATTCCAATAGTGTTTACCAACTAAATAGAAATGTATGGCAGTCAAACACATTGAAAACACAAGAAATACGAAATCTAAGAGGAAGAGGAAGAAGTTTCCACTCTCAAAATGAGAGAGAAGTGTTCGCTTGTTTGTGGTCTAACAGTCAGGAAGTAGCAGAAACCGACTGCTCAGTGATGCATTTCCTGTCACTGCACGATTCACAGGTCAGTTGTGGCGGTTCTTTTTCCTTTTGCATTTAAATATCTTTAGTTTAGGGTACCTTTACTATGGCTTACAGTTTGAACTGGAAACTCATTTCATAGTGTGGGTTGTATAATTTTATGTAGTAAATCATCCATTTTTTAACTTCTAATACCAGGTAAACTGAACAAAATGTGGTTGGCTGACATTTTCATAAATTGACATTTTTCGCAATAAAATTGTTTGGAAAACCATGAATCACATTTCCATAAGGGTGGATGCTCTCTGTCATCTCCTCAAACAAGTTTCCTTCTGGGAGAGATGAACACAACTGTGTCATCCAAGCGTCTTTAGACCCTAATGAGTGTAGTGGCAGGGATTTTGCCTTCACCTGGCCTTATTCTCTCCTCCCCAGCCTTTAATGTTTGGAGAGCTGAGCTCCAGGCTCAAAGATAACAGCTCCTGTCTCAGGTGGGTGTGGGGCCCCTTGACTTTTTCTAGCGCCTTGAGGGGGAGTGGAAAAGTACAAGATTAAATTTGCTTCGTCCCCTGCAAAGGTAGCAGAAGGTAAAATATTTTTTCTCTCAGTTTTAGCATGACAGAAGTGGCAGTTCTCGAACTAATGTGTTTGTCTCTCTCTCCTCTTCTTTTTTCTTTCTTCATTCCCCTTCACAATGGTTGCTTAAGTTTTTATAATGTCCTTTTTTAACTCTTACCTGGTTTTATGCGTTTATACTCAAAGCACTTTTTGGGTCTGTATTGAGAACACACTGAATTGTCAACTTCTGTGGCAGAAGTTGCTATTCCATGTTGTTGTAGACAGATATGGCCATGGGAGTTGCTTGTATGCTTGTCTCATTAATTGCCCTGTCTCTCGTTCTGTTGAATTAGCAAACATTCGCCTCACAGGCCCTTGACCTTTCTCCCTGATGTATAATACACTCTTCTCCACTTCTGTGACCAACAAATGGGGTGTGTGATGGTGATACTTTTACATCACTTTTAGAAAAAGACAGCATTTTTTTTTTTTTTTCACTGTAGGGATGTCAAATACCAGTGCTGATACAAAAAAATAAATGTACCTTAAATAGTCTTTCTGCAGTACTCAGTATGGTACCCTCACTTTTTTTTTACTGACATGTTGCTGCTTTTGGACATGCATATTCAGACGCTCGCCCATAATTGCAAACTTAGTAACACAGTAATGCGTCTGAGTGCATGAACAGGCACATGATCTTTATTTTGATCATAATGCTCATCTTGGTGAGCTATTAATGTATACAAAGTCAGTTTCATTTTATCTTATTGTCAACAAGTGGGACAATAAATTGGAAAATATTTGAAAACTGGATCTGTGCATTTTGCAGTTCATGCAGATTATTTAACCTGCCACTGTCTATTCATTAATTAATATTAACATATGTTGTTAATATTTGTCAAACAATAATACTGATAAAAAGAGAAACTAATCACTGGTTCAAACACCTTTTGAATAAATAAATAAACAATTAAATTACATATTGCATTGTTGCATTCAAAAGTGTTAGGACATTAATAATGTTACAAAATATTTGTCTTTCAAATAAGATGCTGTTCTTTTGGTTAAAAAAGGTCACGGTTTCCACAAAAATATTAAGAATCACAACTGTTTTCAACATGAATAATATTTCTTGAGCACCAAATCAGCATATTAGAATGATTTCTGAATCATGTGACACTGAAGACTGGAGTAATGGCTGGTGAATTCATTATATTCATTATATGTTTTTATTCTAATTTTAAACAAATAAATGCAGCCTTGGTGAGCATATGAGACTTTAGAAAACAATAAAAAATCTTACTGTCCCCAAACTTTTAAACAGTATTAATATTAAATAGAATATTTAAAAAAAAAGGTTGTTCAGTTGTATATTATTCAAAATTGGCACTGTGTACTGTGAATTTTTATATTTTTTTATATTTAACATTGGTATAACTTGGACATAAAGCAGCAGCAGGCTAGTAACTTTTGTCAGGGCTGTTTAAATGATTTTGACCATGTTATAGATGAGTTTGTCCAAACTCTGACGCCACTAAGTTCATTATCACAGCATTACAGGACTTCACTTGAGTTGAAGCATCACATCCTCACAGGAACTGGGCTAAAAACATACATGTTCTGCTGAGTCAAGCAGATGACCCTGTTGAAGGAGGCTTTGTCCTCCATATTGATTGAAAGGTTGCTTTTGGCATAATTCCACCCTCAGTGTTTCTCTTCCCTTTAGTAAGTGAGAACAAGCCTTCCGATGTCTCAAAAGACACATATATGTTCAATGGCTCACTTGAGGTGTTTTGCATTCACATTTTGATGGTGGAGCCGAGCATTGTGGAGTGTGTTTTTGCTGAAACGCTCAAGACTGGCATGTTCTGAAATGCCAGGAATGCCAGTCCTCCTTCCTGACCGAGCAAAAAAAGTGCTTCACATTCCTCTCGCTTTCTCTTAGTCTGTGTCTATCCGAAAGCCTTAGAATCCCAAGCTATTTTGAGAGGCACTCAAGACTAGTTTTTCTCAAATACGTTGACATCACTATTGCCATGACGTCACAGAGTAACTAGAGATTGCTTCACCCTCTCCAAAACCATTTCCATCCATCCTGGTGATGTCATCAAAATAAGGCAGCTCACGATCACACCACATCTTGAATCCATAAGCATTCCCATCAAAGCGCTCACCTATGTTAGATGATTATTCGTGTTTGAATTTGCTTGCTCTGTGATTAAATTCCATTGTCAGGGTGACTCATGGCTTAGTCATTCGGTTGGCTTAAATTACATCCTTTCATGGTCAACACTGAACTCAGCTGAGGACTCTACAGGGGCGGGTGGGTCGACAGGGTTAGTAGGGTAAGATGTATTTGTTCGTAATCATTCTCCCTTCAAAACTGGTTATTCTGTCAAACATTTTAGTCCGCTTCATATTGACAACACAGACTAGGCGCTTTGCCAGACTCATACCAGCTGCTGCATTAGGACTCAGACAGACGTTTTTCATGTACACCTCATAGTTTTACCTTGTTTGCTGAGTGTGTATCCTTGGCAGACCTCAGCTGTGGAGTGATTCCATGCAAGCCCCACCCTGGAGAGTGTTTGCTTACTGAAGTCTTGAGTACTGAGTAACTCTACCTCCCTCTCGGCGCCTCTGGATGACGTGCAGCAGGCCTTTGTTTGCATGCACATGTTGGGACTAGTCAACTATTGTTGCATCCCCTTGTTTCGTTTGCAGGCTGCCGTCACGGTGGCGTAGGTCGCTCACCATGTGCCCGGCTCGAGGTCTTGTTATATTCAACTGGGAATCAGCACGGAGAGCAGCATGGTGCTCGCAATCTTTGCACGATTTTGCTCCCCACCAGGCTCATCTCTCTGTGTGAAACGTTCTCATCAATCCCATATCACGCTTCCATTTGCCAGCACATCACCGTCAAATGGTGTGAATGACTTCATTACTCAAAAGCAGAGTTGTAGACCATGGCAAGATCGTCTAATAGAATTTCAAGCTGCGAGCTTTGGCTGTGGCATACGCAGCTGCAGTTTGAGGTACAAGAGCTGTTTGAATTGGAAAGAAGAACCGAAAATGACATGAGGCCATTTTGAGCTAGTCTGTAACAGAGGAGGCAGAACTCAGCCATGCTCTTGTTTGGCGACTTCTGACCCTTGGCTACGGAGACTTAATGGACGAGTGCTTTCCCAGACTGCAGAGGTAGGCATGACCCACTCTGTGTGGTCTTGATTTGCCTGCTATCAGTATAGTTGTTGTTATCATTTCTAGCACTATTTATACTATGGATATGGATGGTAATTCGGATTGTGCGGTTTGTTGAGAAGAGGTGTACTTTTACTTGATATAAAATGCTCTAAAATACCCCATAGATTTGCCTTAGGCATTGAAGTAGGAACCCAAGCCATATTTAGAAAACCAATATATAGAAATGCATGATGCACCAGCTGATATTA
The DNA here is from genome assembly GCA_039654625.1 of Rhinogobio ventralis. NCBI lineage: Eukaryota > Metazoa > Chordata > Actinopteri > Cypriniformes > Gobionidae > Rhinogobio > Rhinogobio ventralis. The sequence goes on along the minus strand of CM077198.1, from coordinate 22,950,102 downwards.
TGTATATTTTTTGTAGTTATTGTATTGGTCTACACTACCACTACCATTTTTAGGACACATTAAATTGAGCAAAGGTTACAGTAAAGGCATTTATAATGTTACAAAATATCTTTTGAGCTTTTGAAAGAATGAATCCTAAAAAAGTTTTAAGGTTTTCACCAAAATATTAAGCAACACAACTGTTTTCAGTATTAGTAAAAAATAAGATATGTTTCTTGAGCACCAAATCAGCATATTAGAATGATTTCTGAAGGATCACGTGGCACTGAAAAATTAATTTTTTTAAAAATGTAATTTAAATTTTAATAATATTCACAGTTCACAATATTACTGTTTTTACTGTAATTTTTTTTATCAAATAAATGCAGCCTTGGTGAGCATAAGAGACAAAAAAATTACAAAATCTTACCGAACCCAACCTTTGCAGTGTGGCAGTCTATATTAAATATATATGGGCCGATAGAGAATATCAATATTTGATACTGTACATTATAATGTAGCACTTGTAGTAATAATAGGTTGGGCTTCTCTGTCATGGCATACACCATCCTGTTCCTCTCCTGGAGAGACAAGGCCGCACAAGGCCACATGTTGAGGAAGAGACTCCAGCTGCTACAGGGGTCTAAGCTAAACAGAACATTTGTTTGACCTCCCTGCCACCCACACCCACACGGGACTGTCCTATTCTCTTTAACTGCCCCCATTCAACCCTTGTACCCACCTACCCCAACTCCCCAGACACCATTCAACCTGGTATGCTCTTGTTGACACACACACACACACACACACACACACTCACTCTGTCCTTTCAAAGCAAACAAGCCCCACCCTGCCACAGAGGAGACATGGGCTGCTTTATTTTATAACCCCCCCCCCCCGCCCCTTCTTTGGTTCGTCCAAACCTCTCCTCTCCCCACTGCACTTGTTTAATCTTTAACCAGACTGCAGCCCCTTCTGTTCCTTCTCGCAGCCTCAGGGCTAGGCAAAGGGAACTCTTTCTCTCTTAGGCCTGTGATTCTTGTGTTTTTAGGTTTCAGTAGTTCAGCTGGCTTCAGTGTGAGGAGTGAATGTGGACTTTGGATGGGTGTGGAGGGTGTGTTTGGGCCCTTCTACTCATGTGACTGATAACCCAAACTTGTTTACAGTACTCCTTTGATCAAGCTGGGTGATCTCATATCCTGTGGCGATCCATGCCCTTCACCCCTTCCTCCACACTACCACTGAATAGGTTCACTTATTACATCTGAACCTTGACGAATTAAAATAAAAGTAGACCAGTAGTCTCGCTGCTTTTAGTGATTTTTCTCCCATCATTTGAAGCATCATTCAAACAGAATAGTGTGAAGGATATTAGTACTATACCAATATTAAAATACTACCTGATACCTATTAGCCGATTATTTATATTTCATGTTATGGTCGATAACTGATCAATTATTGAAATTCTGTATTATTTTGTCAATTTTTTTAAAATAATATCTTAAATAATTTAAATAATATTGTATTTAATTATCTGTGTCATGTTGGTTATTGGTAAATTATTTTACATATTATTTGAAGTAATGAAAATAGCACTTTGAATATTAAAAAATGACATTTAAAATATTATTTTAAATAACTGGCTGATAATGGATATAACACCGTATATAACATATATAGTGTACTATATATATAGTGATCCCTAGTTAATACAGGGCGACACAGTGATGCAACAGTTGTATTGTTGTGATCTCAGAGGGTAAACAAGAGTCAGAGCCAAAGAAAGTGAAGCGTGCCAGTGATGAATGTGTTGCTGGAAAGCAGAGTATGTTTTCCACTTGTCCATTTTCATTCTGCCCTGCCAGACTTCCTCAGAGTCTGTTTTTGAGGCAGCTTTGGGCGTTCGGAGCCAAGAATGAGATCGGTGAGCCGAAAGTCTCCCCAGCAATGAGTGAATGCTTCATAGTCAGAAAATTAGCCTCTTGCCTCAGTCCCAGCGGTACCGTCTCAGGCTTGTCCAGCCATCCCAGCCCTTTCTCTCTCTCTGATGATGTGACACAGCCCATTTTGCTCAGTTGCAGTTCCCTAATGTTCCTTTTCCTCTCTGTTTCTCTCTTGAAGGTTTAGATGCCCCAGACACAGCTGGAGCGAGAAACCTCCTCCATCTCGCAGTCTTCCGCCACCCTGTCCATCAACTGGAGAGAAAAAAAAAGTCAGCAGCGTGCAGGACCAAAAAAGGGAACTCTGTTTATACCTAACAGTGCCTCTCATTTTATGAAAGCAGCAGATTACCTCAGCAGTGTTCCTGCTTCAAAGTGCTTCCTGTGCCGAGGGGTGTAGTGTGGAGCAAAGCGCCCGGGGAGTGCGTGGAGGGGTAGGAACCCTCTGCCTGTCAGCCTGTGTCCTACCCTCTCTCTCTCCCTACAACACCATGACCACTGCGGTCCAGTCCAGTGAGCTTGTCTTTGAGTTCGCCAGCAATGGGATGGATGAAATCAATCAGGTACATCACAATCACATTTGTTGTTTTTTTGTGTGAGAACACTCTGGTCGGCCCTTCATCGTTGACCTGAAAGCCCTGAAATATTTTGGTGCCAGAAATCTTTGTTATTAGGCACGTAAACTTCTCTATGTTTAGGTACTCTCTTTGTCTATCCAGCTGTACAGGCAGGGTCTCAAAAAGGGGACACAGGTTTTTCAAAGGTCTGTGCCTTTGATGCTGGGCATGAAGGGAAGGGAGGGAGGTGGAACATTAAGAGTGCAAGGAGAGGGTTGGAGGATGACTGTGTGGGTTGCTGGCAGGGTTCAGATGGAAAGACTGAGATGTAGGAATCGCCAGTCAGTCTGAACTCAGTGTGTTTGTAATCTTATATGAAAACTTAGTTGAGAATGAAGGTAGCATTTCAGCTTCAGGACGCTTATTTATGTTACATACAGTGGCCCCAAAATGTATTTGGACACTTAAGTCACACTTTATGAATATATATATATATATATATATATATATCACTTTGGCATCAAGTGGCATCTGAAAACTAGAGCTTTTCTCAGAACTAAAATTTCTGAGCCACCTTTTCTGTTATTTTTACCAACTGGTAAGTCAAGTCAGTTTTCCTCAAGTTCACACAGGTGTCCTGGCATAAACATGTTCCACAAAGTTTGAAATGTCCAAGATATTTTGTCTTCATTTTCATCAATTTACACTACTATTCAAAAGTTTGGGGTCTGTTTTTTTATGTTTTAGAAAGAAGTCTCTTATCCTCACCAAGGCTGCATTTATTTGATCAAAAATACAGTAAAAACAGTACATTTAATAGAATGTAATTACAATTTAAAATAACTGTTTTATATTTAAATATACTTTTAAAAGTTTTATTCCTGTGTACAGCATCATTACTTCAGTCTTTAGTCACATGATCCGTCAGAAATCATTCTAATATGCTGGTTTGGTGCTTAGGAAACATTTCTCATTTATTGTCAATGTTGAAAACAGTTGTGCTGCTTAATTTATTATTATAGACCCTTTTCACATTTCCGGGTTTCTCAGAGCAGAAGTCGTCATAGTTGGGTTAATTTTTATAGCGGTGAATGAGAGAATACATTAAATATATTTTTTTGTGTCCCCATTTGCTCAAATAGCAAAAGAAAAACGCAACAATAGTGATTTCACAACTTTCAAAAAGAGGGAAAAAATAGAGTGAGATTGATAACGGCAGTAAAAAGAGAGAAAGGTGTTATTTTTTACCATCACTCCCATAGACGCTGTATTAGAAACACCTTCACAGCAGCGGTAAGTTGTTTTTTGTAATTTGATGCAAAGTAATATAATACGAACTATTAGTGTTATAAATGTACATACAATTTTTAAAAAATGAAAATACAAAAAACGTTGCAGGATTTGCAGTTAAAACGCGTCATCACAGTCTGTGAAAAGGGTCCATTATTATTATTATTATTATTATTATTATTTTGGAACCGTGATTCATTTTTTTAGGATTATTTGATTAATAGAAACTTCAAAAGAACAGCATTTAATGTAAATAAAAAAACTTTTGTGAGATTATAAATGTCTTTACTGACACTTTTGATCAATTTTAAGTCCTTGCTAAATAAAAGAATTGGTTTCTTTCCAAAACAATCCTACTTACCCCAAGTGTTTATTGTATATTTTGAAACCCAAGAAACTTATTTTTGTGTAATGTGATTGATATGTGTGCTTGCTAGATTTCTTTAAAATAATAATAATAAACTTAAAATATCTTTAAAAGCAGCTTCTCAAAAGGTAAGCAATGCATAGCTAGTTTTAAAAAAATATATAGGTCTGAGCTTCCCTAAGTTCAAGAGTACCCTGCTAACCATAGATCTTAAGTGGGTTTGAGGAACAGCCTGCAAATTAGATTGTGAGGAGTGCACAAGCAAATATAGTTATATAGTTTTAAATGTGGCTTAAGTGTCCAAATACTTTTTGGGCCACTGTATGTGTGGATGCCAGTGTGCTGTCTTAATATTGTGTTTCGGTTTGTTCTCTCTATTCTCTCTGAGTTGAGATGACTCTAGAATCATGATCATAATCTTAAGTGTGTGTTTGAGCAGTCATGTGAATGGGTCAGGTGTGACAGGCCTCTTCTCTTACAGACTGAAAGAGAACTGAAATCTAGATTCAGGCCTAACCTGCCTAACTTGTTGCACCGTGGGAGAAGAGTCCTGTTCCACCCAGAAATCTACTATTGTTTTAAATGACGTTGGCTTCTCAGTCACTCCCTAAATCCCCTCGCTCTATTACAGCACCATCATAAATAGGCTCTACTAGTCGCCGCACAGCCTTCGATATCTTTTGATATCCATATCACTACTAACAATAGAGCTGCTTTTTTCAGGGACTGCACAAGATAAACCTAGACTCTTCTCGCTGTGTGTGCTGGGTTTTCCCACACATGGGTGCTGTGAAATATGTCCAGCTGCTTCTCTGGACCATAATGATTAGCCGTGCTGGACTTTGCAGAGCCAATAATTACCTTCATAAGTCAAGTCGTGTAATGGGAGTGAAATTATATTATGGGACCGTGTCAGAGTTCAGCTACTGCAAGCAACAGCAGTTGTGTACTAGATCCAGATCTCTAGATTCACCTTACATGCACAATCTTACACTGATTATCACAGATTAGCACGACAACATAGTTACAACCTCTTAAATTCTGTAAAAAAATAAAAAATTTATCAGAAAACTGGCACTACTAGATTTTTACCCATGACCTCATTTTCACTCTGTATGTAAACACCTTCACCGGCGTTCTTGTGACTTTAGAATGCGCATGTCTCATGTGCATGTCTGTTGATGTCAAAACAAAAGAATTTCTCTCATAAACAAGGTTTTCTTGCATCGTCAGGTTTTCAGAATGAGCTTTGTGCATGCAAGTTTGCTTATTTGTTGGGTTGTAAAAAATAGGGATCAGCGATCACATTTTAGGGACCGAGTGCAAGTATTGGCACAGTACAGTGGAATGATAATTTGAGGTTAGAGTGTGTAAAAAATTTTAAAAGTAAAAAACATGATTACCTCTTTCCTAAATCATTTTCATATCAGTTTGCTTAATTTAGTTTAGTAAAGAAAGACAAAATTTTGTGTATAACAAAGTAAAGCATTTGTTAACTATAATTAATCAAACATCTCACTACTATTTGACTTATATAAACTAGCACTCAATGAAGTCGCTCGCCTGTGACTCTGTGGCTCAGTGCTCTTTGTGCACCTGCTCCCACCATATTGCCAATGAATTAAGACTACTGTTCAAAGTGTGTCATCATTTATATATATATATTGCTGAATAAAAGTATTAATTTATATATATAAATTAATACTTTCATAAAAGTATTAAACTTTTATAAAAGCTTTATATTTCAGATAAATGCTGTTCTTTTGAACTTTCTATTCATTAAATAATCCTGAAAAAAATTTGTACACATCTGTTTTCAACATTGATAATAATAATAATAATAATAATAAATGTTTCTTGAGCAGCAAATTGGCATATTAGAATGATTTCTGAAGGATCATGTGACTCTAAAAGACTGGAGTAATGATGCTGAAAATTCAGCTTTGAATCACAGAAATAAATTGCAATATTTCTTTTTAACTGTACGTTTTGGTCAAATAAATGCAGCCTTGGTGAGCATAAAAATCTGAAAAATCTTACTGACCCCAAACTTTTGAACGGTTGCGCATGTCATAGACATCATTAATAGTGGTATTTCTTCAATACACTTTCATGTAGTTTGGCTGCCAGTGTTTCTTTGTGTGGCAAAATTGATGCTTTTTGGCATCAAAGCCTTTTTAACAAGTACACGCATGTTAGCACAAAATGAACTCTAGCTGTATTGGTGCATCCACAGTCTATAAAATCACAGGCTCTATGACAGAGCCAGGCTTACATAACTTGTCTTTGCCACATCACACATGTCCTATGGCTGTGATGACATGACATCGTGCAGCTTTAGTGGTGAATGGACTAATTACTTATTGCTGAATACCTGTGGCATCAAGCCTGGTTACTGCACAGTGTTTGAGAATCATCCAAGAACCTGTCTCCAACATTTCAAGTGAGGGTCTTGTATTGCATCAGTGGGTTAGCATCACCAGTGGCGTCAGGTAAAGCAGAAGAGTGTAACTGCAGGACAAAGCGCATGCTATTGGGTTTATGCACACAGTAGGAACACAGAACTCAACTATTCAAATGACTGATCTTTATCTGATGTTTCCCTTTTAGAAATGTGGTTGATAATTCTGAAAAAAGGATGTTAGAGGTTTATGACAGTCTCTGTTTATTAAAAAAAAATAGAGAAGCTTTCCTCTTTTTTAAAAAAAAACTAATGTGCAAGATTGAGATATAGTTTTTAAAAAAAAATGTTAAGCTGTATTAACATTTAAATCTTTTCGTCTAATGACAAAAGCATTTAATGCAAGAAATTTTAACTGTGTATAGACTCATATAGACATGCTCTGCTATTTTGCATTTACCTGTCGGGCAGAATGAGAGTCTATGTAAACCGATCACCAAAGTTTTTTGCATAATCATGATATCTGATGTCTGTAGTTCCAAGGTATGGCAGGACAGAAAGGAGGGACTGAACGAATGCACAGAATAAGTTGCCCTCTTACTCAGCAGTCATGGCTTGTGGGATTCACCCGGTCTGTGTAGCCTATTTAAAACTCTTCTCTCTTAGTATACTGATGAACGGCAAACAATGATATCTACCATTTAGTTGGTGCACACTAACGTTTAAAAATTTGGGGTCAGTAATCATTTTTTTTTTTTTAAAGAAATTGATACTTTTATTCAGTAAGGACACGTTAAATTGATCAAAAGTAGCGGTAAAGACAATTGAAAATGTTGCAAATTATTTCTGTTTCAAATAGTCAAGTCAAGTCAAGTCAACTTTATTTATATAGCGCTTTTTACAATGCAGATTGTTTCAAAGCAGCTTCACATTGTTAAACAGGAAAATAATGAACAGAATTTGATTCGGCTGTACAGCCGCTCTGGAGAAAACGGTGATGTCATCAGCTCATTTCAATTATCATATATATTCAAGTAATGTAGTTGATATAATTTAGTTTAGTAATTACATTTATTTGGATATTTATTTGAAAATTTTGTGTCCCCAAATAAATGCTGTTTTTCTGAACTTCCTTTTCTTCTGGTCAAAGAATCCTGATTTTTTTCTACAAAAATATTAAGCAGCACAACTGTTTACAACATTAATAGTAATAGGAAATGTTACTTGAGCACCAGATTAGCATATTACAATGATTTCTGAAGGATCATGTGACACTGAAGACTGGAGCAATGCTGAAAATTCAGCTGTGACATCACAAGAAATTAATTAAATTTTAATATGTATTAAAATAGAAAACATCTATCCATCAGTTTGTTGTAGGGTTATTTCCGTGTCTTGGACTCCAGGCTGGGGACATCCTGAACAGATGGCCAGTAAATACCAAACAATTATTTTAAATTGTAACATTTCACAATATATATGTTTTATTGTATTGTATATTGTATTGTATTGTAATTCTTTTAAAAAAACAACACTTGGTAACACTTTATTTTAATGCCTTGTTACATGTTACATGTGTTTACTCTAGTAATAACTATAAATTATGCATAATTACAGGCAACTAACCCTAAACCAAACCCTAATCCTACCCTAACATTATAGTAAGTACATGTAGTTAATTACTATTACTCAGTACTAAAATGTATAATTACACTGTAATAGGGATACATTAAAACCAAACATTCTTACAGACCCCAAACTTTTGAATGGTAGTAGTGTATATCCAGATTAAACAGTAGCTAAATTCAAGTGTTCAATTTCACAGCATCACACACCGATTTCGCCATTGAATTTGTTTATAGTAGTTTGTATTATACTACTGAATGAATTATCCTGGTCTTGAACTGAGATTTTGAAAGCCAAACCCATTGAGTCTCTGGGGAAAATGCCATAACAGCAAATAGTCCAAGGATGATGGAACAAAAACAGAAAATACTGCCAAAGGAAGATGTAATATGTAAGATGGCTTATGTGTTTCACAATATTGTTTGCAAAGTGACAATATTTCAAGCATTCCTCAGTACTGTATAACATGGATCAATTATTGTTAAATATGTTTGTTTTATGCGTCTATGTGATCATTTTCTTTGGCCAGGAGCAAGCAAAAACATGTATGTCTTTGCATGTTGTTTCAGTCATCTTCATGCAGTTGCACAACTGGAAAGGTGACTGCATTCTGCTGCCATCTAGTGGTTACATTACACAACAGACAAATGCGTTCATTTTATAAATCCTGGAACGTAGTCCCTGTGGAAAAGCAATCACTTGTCAGCAGTGCCGGTCCTAGATTTCTGGGGGCCCTAAGCAAAACTTTGAACATTTGTATGTATATATCACATTCATATAACAGCAAAAGATAAAAGGATTTGCACAAGAAGGATTTACACAAGAAATAAAAACATAACTTTAAACTATAAGACGATAAAATAAAACAGGCTCACAATGAACAGTTGCATAATTTATGCAGTCCTCTAACTAGTGTCAAAATAAAGGTCACCAGACTTTGATCAGACTAGTTTCTCTTGAATTATTCCCGCTTTGTCAATGTTCACTTATTATTTTGAAATTTTTTGCGATGTTTGCACATATTGTCTGCCAAAGGCCTAATGAGAGCTGCTAGCTGGCTAATGAGATTCGGTTGATCACCCACACACACAGAGACACAGTGTCAATCACTTAGCGATGCAATCTTCAGCTCCAGTTTTCTTTGGAAATGGATTGTATGTGCATTTTTTTTTTTTAAAGTAAAGCCCTTCAAGTTGCTTTAACTTACACGCCTGACTCATCTAGACTGCCTAAAAGAATAAGAAAGCACAAAGGACAGAAGAAAGACATCTTTTATTAAGTATGTTGGTGTATTTTGGCAGTGTTGACTGTGGTGGGGTTGAGTAATGGTCTCTTGTGGCTTTAGAGTCCAGTACCAACTATTTCCTCTTTTCTCCCAATGTGATCTCCACCCTTACTCTGGAATGCTGGTGGAAATGAGGAAGCCTGAAATGGTGTTTTTGGTATGAAGCTCATAACCCTGGGAGCAAACAGGGTCATGTGTATAAGAACCTTATAAGAACTGTGATACGTTTGTACTTACGTCATTTAATCACATGATACCACAGGCTTGTCTCTGGCCTTATTGTTATGCTGACGCATAGTAAGAGTCCAACCAAGTGACTGAACCAGCTCAGGTTAAAGCCATTATGAATGGGCCATTAACTTCTGCCTCTGTGAGTATGAGTAACCTCGACGATTGTGTATTAGAAGCTTTCATCTGCAGGGAAGGGGCAAATTTATGTTTTAAAGCAATTATGGTGCACTTTACTGCCTTTCTGCTGAAAGCACTGCATGGCGGTTGATTTTAAATCAATGGTACATTTATCTCTCTGTTTGTTCTCTCACAGCTGGATGACCCTTCAGTGTTCCCAGCGGTGATCGTGGAGCAGGTGCCCGCTGCCGACCTCATGCAGGTGTACTCTGGACTGGAGGCAGATGAGGTTACTAATGGGATCATGGTGGATGCCATTCAGGATGTGGTGGAAGAGAACATCATGGGAGATGTGGGGCTGTCTGGTGAGTCCATTAAGTGATCACAATTATAGGTGGCATGTTTAAAAAACAAAAACAAACACCGTATTCCTCGCACCCAAAGAAGTCCACAACACAAAAGTCTTTTGAAAGTTTTTGAAGTCTCTTATGCTCACAAAGGCTGTATTTATTTAATCAAAATACAGTGAAACCGTAATATCCCTGTGACACAGTTTCCCTGTGATGGCAAAGCTGAATTTTCAGCATCAGTCTTCAATGTCACATGATCCATTAGAAATCATTCTAAAATGCTGCTCAATAAACATAAACATTTCTTATTATTATCAATGTTCTTATTATTATCAATGTTGAATACAGTTGTGCTGCTTAATCCAGGTATCTTTGTGGAAATAAATTTTGGTGAGGATTATTTGATGAACAGTATTTATTTGAAATAGAAATCTTTTAAAACATATTTCTTTACTGTCCCTTTTGATCAGTTAAATGCATCCTTGCTAAATAAAAGTATTAATTTATTTTAAAATCTTTCTGTCACCAGACTTTTGAACTGTAGTGTGTTCTTATTTAATAATAAAAAAAAATGTGTTATTTAACACAGCAAATAATCAAAGCTTATTACACATTTGTATCTGTCTGTATAGAAAAACATGGACAGCGTGACAAATCACCTTTGTCAATTTGTTCTATAAATATCCAAGAAAACTACTCTCAAACACTTTTAATGTGTTTAACATTAAAGTTAACCCAAGGTTAATGTTTGTCAAGTGATGTGTAAATGTGTTATCCACAGTAGAGACGCCTGTCTCAGGCGGAGAGGACAATATGGAGACCATCGAGGCAGCTGAAGCCCTGCTAAACATGGAATCTCCCAATAACATCCTGGATGAGAAACGCATGAGTATGTGATGACTCACTGTCAGTTTACAGTTTAAAAAAAAAAAAAATTTAAAGAAATTATTTTGGGAAGACCTCTTAAAGTCTCTTGGCACACATACGGATACGATTTCTCATTTCAGTTCTGTTTGTGAATGTTTAAGCAAACAAGCATTCTAATACTTGACCTCTGCCTTTCTGTAGTTCACACATATGGGACTATGCTGGAATCAGACCTGACCTACATTTCCCTGCGTCCAGAGCAGCTCTCAAACGGCTGCATGGATGGTCCCCTGGATGAGGAGACGTCCTCTATGGATGAAATCCCTCAAAGGAACCTTTCCAAGCCTGTCAGGAAAAGCAAAGGTACCACAATCCTCCAGTAGAAGGCAGTCTACACTTTTTTTTTATTGTTTTTTTTTTGCTGCATTATATTAAAAACTAAAGATGAGACCAAAGAATGCAAAATTGTTAAAAAAACAACCAAAGACATCTAAAATTGTAAAAATGTTTAGTTGATCTGATGGTCTGAGAGGTAACTATTTTTTTGCAATCATCCTGCAGTGCGCAAACCAAGACCAGTGCGGCCCTGCTCTCCCATCACCAATCCAACTCTCCCGCTTAAGAAGAAGAGCAAAGAGGGCAAAGGTAAGCGTAATATCGGATCACCGCACCGTAGTAAATGAAAAAAAGGTGGAAACTATTGCTTTTCTCTCTCCTGAATGCATCATGAGTCGCTCTTACTGCCAGAGAGGCAGCGCTGCGACTGCTTAATTGATGAGGTGCTCTCAAAGTGCTGCGTTTGTGAGGGAACTAAAAGTGATAGCAGGCTGGAGGGCACATCGATGCTGTCCTGATAGAGGCCCCTTATGCATGTGCCCCATTCCCAGCTCAGAGAGGAGGCTGGCCGCATACATATACATCACCTTGACACACCGGTCTGTTCTCTCTCTGGCTCTCGCACTGCCGGGGTAGCTGTTTTTAACCACTTCTGGCCAAAGCACATGACAAACAAGAATAATCTAGTGCCAGGGCCCTCTAATTAATTTCCAGCTCAGCGTAAGGCTACCATGAAGGGAGAATTGATTTATTAAGGTTATGAGAAAGAGCACAATAATTGCACCTCTGCCCATTCTGCTGGTTAAATAAGACCTGTGGATTCGCATGTGAAATATGAAAGTTGTTTAAGCTTTTTATAAGTCTAAACTTTTAATGAGTCGACAGAGGAATATAAAAGACCCTTATTCTTGTAGGTAACACTATCTACCTGTGGGAGTTCCTCCTGGCCTTGCTGCAAGACAAAAACACCTGTCCCAAATACATCAAATGGACACAGAGAGAGAAGGGCATTTTTAAGCTGGTGGACTCCAAGGCTGTTTCCAAGTTGTGGGGCAAGCACAAAAACAAGCCTGATATGAACTATGAAACCATGGGCAGAGCACTCAGGTGAGCCAATGGTTACAAACACTTCACCCAGAGGGACCAATCATGCCAGCGGAATTGCTTTTCCTGACCTCTTGCTTCTTCTTGCTCTCTTTTAGGTACTATTACCAGAGGGGTATACTGGCCAAGGTTGAAGGACAGAGGCTTGTTTACCAGTTTAAGGAGATGCCCTCAGATCTGGTTATTATAGATGAGGATGATAGCCAAGGGGACGACGCCAGTTCTGGCTACGGAGGGCATAGGTCTGCTCCTCACGGACGGGCAGTGGGCCGCGGTTCATCGCGTGCGCAGGGAAAGAACGTGCAGTTGAAGTCAGTGAAGAGAGAGATGAGTCCCGGTCTGAACAGCAAACAAGCAGAACAGTTGCTGCAGACGGTCCATGTTCTTCAGCCAAATCAAGGTGCTGCTGTCCCAGCACCTACACACTCCGTAAGGTGAGTTTGTGTATGTGTCTGTGTGTGTGTGTGTGTGTGTGTGTTTGTGTGTTTGTACAAATACATAAACAGACAGCCTCACACACAAGCAAAAGCTAAAAAAAATTATAAACCACTGTTGAAACACTAGCTCTTTTCCAAAATCTAGTAAGCTGCCTTGTTATCTTTACTGCCTACATACATAGGTAGCTACCTTCTAAGGCAGCAGCATCATAACTAAAATTGTGTTCATTTGTAACACTTTTCCTAGGCAGTAACATGAATTGCAGAGGCTTGTACATGACATTCAGGGGGGGGAAACAAGATATTGTGGCCACATATTAAGAATTCGTTCCCTCATTTTAGTTAAATCATGTTGCCATTTAACTAAAACGAGGGAACGAAAAAGTACATTTAACTAATTTTAAATGAGGGAGCGAAGATGTACACCATAGCCACGATTTAACTAAAATGAGGGAACATATTAGAACGTGGTCACGGTTTACCTAAATTAAAACGAGAGAATGAATTAGTACATCATAGCCAGGATTTATCTAAAATGACAAACTAATGATATGTGGCCTCAAAATAATAATTTTTGGGAAGTTCTTATTATCTATTTTTTCCACCTGTCATGTGTTAAAGGAACGCTCCACTTTTTTTTGAAAATAGGCTCATTTTCCAACTCCCCTAGAGTTAAACAGTTAAGTTTTACCGTTTTCGAATCCATTCAGCCGATCTCCGGGTCTGGCGGTATAACTTTTTGCATAGCTTAGCATAGATCATTGAATCTGATTAGACCATTTGCATCTCGCTCAAAAATGACCAAAGACTTTCGATATTTTTCCTATTTAAAACTTTTAATTCTCTTTTAATTTATAGCTACCATATTGGGCATTATAATTTCTCATTAATGTAATCTCTATATACTGTCTCTGGTTTCAGCGAAAGTGTTCTCGCTTTGTAACCCAATGGCCTTCTCTCTCTCAGGACTATAAATATGCCAGGGTCAGTTCCCATGGTGCTCACGTCAGGAGCTCAAGGAGGAGGTTCGGTCACCCTGCAGACCCTGCCGCTGTCCTCTGTTCTGACCAATGGAGATTCCTCCACTCATACCTCACCGCCTCGGGTCATTCTTCACACTGTGCCTTCCTCCAGCCCCGGGGGTAAAGATGTGCTCACCATCCAGACTGCCTCTCTGACGACAGACAGCATTCAGCACCAGCAGCTCCTCATGTCCACTCTGGGCTCATCCAGTGGAGGGGTCACCACAACACAGCAAGCCGGATCTCTTAACGGCATCACCCGCTTGGTCACCCTCAATGCCAATGGGCAGCCCGTAGTGGCCCAGCAGCCCGGAACGGTCATCGCCACTGTCCTGAAGCCCAGTGAACTTCAAGGCCTGCAGGTAAAGGAGGAGATCCTAGACCCACATTACCTCCAATCTCTGGTCAACAGCAACCCTAGCCTGGCCTCATTCTGCAAAGAGGAGCTCGAGGATGGAGTGGCAGAGCTGAGCTACAGAACTGTGATCATCAACAATGCAGGACAGGAGCTGGGCCAGACCCTCAATGGACACTCAGATGTGGGCTTGCAGCTGGCCAGCAGCCCGAGTGAGGGCCTCACCCCTGTGGAGGAGCTGGAAGTGAGAGGAGAAGTGGCTCTGCATCCAGAGCCTGAGGACAAAGAGCTGTTGGAGGGCTCTCAAGGTCTGCAGGAACTGCCGGTCACCATGCAGATACCTGCCTCCCACTTCATCCAGGTAAAAGCGGAGCCGGCTGAGACCTAAACTGTCGGCCAAACAGGGGAATGTGGACACAATCGACCAACAAATGGAAAAAAAAATACAGGATTTTTTCAGTGGAGCAGATGATCTGTAATTTATTGCTCTTGATTGTTTAGAATGGGCGTTTACTCAAAGTAAACTCAAACTTTGTTTGCTTAAAGTTATTGTGATATTGTGCCTAAATTTGAACCTTAAGGGATACCGACCATGATGTCATGATGAAAGCTCTTTGGTTTGCTCTCCATCATCCCCAAACTCCCAACAGGAGAGCAGCCATTCTCCAACCAGGGATATTCCCACCATATGTGCCAGTTGAGATGTTTCTGTCTCTTCTCATCTCCACAGACAAATCCAAAGACTTGATCCAGCAGAGGGACCAAAGGAAGAGTTGGTAAGAAGCCAAAATGAAACCAACAACACACCATTGACTTTTGGATTAAAACACACACACACACACACAGTTGCTTGGGACATACAAGATGGAGAATCATTTTTGTTTTTTTCCTATGTAGCCATCTCAATGGACTTCAAAAGGATGCCTATTGGAATAAGACTGAAAGAGTGCCTAGGTGGTTAATGCTTTTTGGAAGTGATGTTTTGAAGGGGAAGATTGTATGATTCGCTCTGTTTTTAATACAGAATTATGACATTATCTCATCCCCTTCATACCGGCAGAACAGACGAGGTTATTATTTGTCCATTACACACAAATTTAAAAGCTCTGCGCTTTTATGGAAATGGGCATTGCCTGTCCAAGAACACAGTTCTTGTATACCTTGATTGTATATAGTACCAGACTAAAGAATATAGTGACAAATTCCAAAATCATTTGCTAAAGTATTTCCCCATTATAATCTTGTTCATATGAAATGGCACGCAGTATATATAAATAAATAAGTAAATAAATATATACATATACATATATATAAATATATATATGTATAATATACAACTGAGATTCAATTTATGGCCACAAATTTATTTATTTTCTAAATTTCAAAATTCTGTATAAAAAGTCTTTTTTAAACAAATGCAAAAATGAGGGAAAATATGCAGTATGTAGGGCTAATATTACCCATAAGAATCCAGTATGTGTGTTTGTTGCAAGCTGTATTTTTCCAATTTAAAGCGTTCCATGTAATCCGCACACCTTTCATATTTTATCTATTTTTCAATATAAGGGGATCCGAACGTAGCTTTATGAGATTGAGCTATCATGCTGTTCTTATTCACTGTGATGTGTTTAAAGCCATTTTTTTACAGAGCATAAGTGCTATAAATGCGATGTCCTTTGGTTTCTGCCTTTACACTGTCATACTTTTACCCTGTATCAACCACATATCGTTTGACTGATGCCTTACACGTCTGTTTTTCAGATCACAGATTGTCTCAGACACAGCTGGTGTGGTCTGTGACATTTAAGTCGCTTTTTAAAATGTATTTATTTGTAGTTGATGTAGTCGAGTCTGTTTGTGGCCTCCATTCCCTCTTCACCTCATTTATATCCAATGAATCCAGAGCAGAGTCTCCTAATAGCGGCATCTCCACAAGTAAACAGAGTGGATGTTGTAGCTATGTTGATCCGAAACTAAATTTGTGCTAAATTGGAAGAAGTGACTGAAGTTGTTGAGGGTAAATGTGGACCGCACTCCCTGAAGGCAAGCCGCTGATCAGGGGCATCAGGCCTTTGCCTCTAATTCCCTTTGACTAACACCAGAGCTCTGGTGCTGCTCTGACAATCATGGCTACATCTTGTATTATGCAAGATTACGTCAATAAGACAATCGGTCTTCAGACCTGGTCTTGTTGACTGCAGGCTTTACGCTTTGTAGTTTTGGGGTAAAGGTATGCCAGTGCTCTTCCTATAATTTCAGCTTTCCTTTTCTTGGGGCTTTCCTATTTTTCCAATTGTCCTATAGTAGACTAGATTTTGTTTTTCTAAAAAAAAAAGAGAGAGAACCAAAAGAGAATAAATATAATAAAAACCAATTTTGCCTTAAAGTAAACGTGTGATCGCCTGTTCCCTTTTTGCTGTGGAAATTGAAACTCAAGATCACAGATTGAGTGGGTACTGGTTAAACAACACAAAGCCCATAAGGCAGATGCTATCATTGTTCCAACGTATTAAAACAAGTACACCTCCCGGTGCATCTCCTCAAGCATTTCCTCTGTTAACGTGAATTAACAGAGGTCAGATGCACTCCCAGGTATCTCGCACATCTTGCTGTGAATCGAGGCTGCTGTGGGGAGCTCTGTTTCCAGCCATATGTGCTCTTATTCAGATTGTCTGCTCCTTCTGGAGACTACAGAGAGACGCGGCAACTTCGGCAAGGACAGAGTGAGTGCAATCTGTTAACTACAGGAGGCAAAGCGCCTAAGAGTTATTGACCAATCAGGCATGGGAAGCTGATTCCATTTCAAACCCGTATGCTGTTGTGTGTGGAACACACCAAGGCTGTAACCATTTTTTGTTTTTGGTGTGGGAAAAGGAGGGGGGGGGGGGTATTGGTTTATTTAAAGGATTTAAATTATAAAGGATTAAAAGGGATTTAAGGAAATAAAGAAAAATATATAAGAACGGTAAAAGTTCCAGTTCTATTGTAGTTATGAAGTAAACTATTTGCAAATAATATATATATTTTTTTAAATATGCACACATTCACTCTTATTTTTATCTGACTAATATGTAAAAATGCAAAATGTTTCTTGTCACGTCAAATTCAGTTATGATTTACATAAACATCATATTTTCAATTTAATTGATTGAAATTCCATAAAAAATGTCAAGTAGTTTGCATCACTGATTGTAAAATATTAAATGTTTAGCTACTTACATCTTACGACACACTCTTTCACTGCTATAACTAAAGTGTTGTGTTGGAATCTGCACTAACAGTAAGCCCCGCCGCCTTTGATTTTATTGGCCATCTCACTCATTCTGACAGTGACAAGCGCTGTTAGACCACTGAGGCAGACCAGCCTAAACATTTTACATTTTACTTTTGTCATCCTAGCAACAAACAGAGCGGTATGTAATGGAGTACAGCAGAGCAACATAAAAAATATAAAATATTAGGTGGGACAATTTGGCCATTTCTAATTATTTGGGGGAATGTCTATGGCTCAATGTCTATGGTGGTTACGGCACCCTGGAACACACAAATTTATTTTTATTTATTTTTTAAATATTCTTCATATTTTTTCTGTACAATTACATTTTTTATCGACTGTCAAATTCCAAAAACTCTCTGTAGGACTATAGCACAGATACTCCATTGCATTGTACATTTGTATGGACTGCTTTTATGGTGCCTTGCCCTTTTTGGAGCTTGACCTGTGGTCATTTTGAACTATCATGTGGAAAAGAGCTGCTTGGAAAACTGTCCTTTGTGTCCCATGTAAAAAAAAAAAAATTACATCACAGGTTTGAAATGACATGAGGTTGTATAAATTATGGGATTCTCATTTTACTATATTTGTTTAACATATCCACCCTCCATGATTTTATGTAAGCTATTTTTTCTGCTGTCTTGTGGACAAATAATCTTTAAATAACTAATACAGACTGCAAGAGAACACAAAACTGTTTTCTCTCCTGCAGCTCTGTGTGTGCCGGACTTGTGGTGAGGATAGAAATGATTGTGTGTGTGATTACTCGGTGGTATGGGTTTGGAGAGGCTTTCGGTGGTCTTATACGGTGGGATGTGTGTGTGCACGGGCATGTGTGTGTCTGCTGATGGAGCCATCTGGCAGCTGGTACATGCTGGAGCTCTTACCCCCAAGTCTACTATTCACACACAGCTGCAGATTACCCAGCACTCTGAACCCTACAGGCAACACTGAAAAATAAAACAATAACATATACAGAAAAACACAATATCAAAGCTGTTAAAGGTAACTGTAGTATAGATGGAGCAAAATGACAACTGAAAGTGGTTGTTAAAACGATTTGCACAGCCTGTGTCCTGTGAAAAAAACAACATATTTTACCACACCACTACAAATGTTACGTGAATCGGAGTAGATAATATGTTTATATGAACGTTTGAATTCAAATATAAAGGAAGGGGTGACCGGTATAGGAACTTTAAGTTTTCACAATGGGAGCATGTCAATAATCAGTCTATTTATAGCATTTTAAGTAGTAATTGATAAGTAATACATTTTATAAAAAAACAAAAAACAAAAAAAACATGAAAGATTGCCCCAAAATATCAATTTCCTGAATGTTTAAAAATGCAATACAACTTTATTATAATCTAAAATGTATTTATATTATACTGTATACAGGGAGAAAAAGGGTGTCAAAATTGTACCTTTAGGGGTACAACAGTTCGTCACTGGGGCAGTATCCTTAAAAGGACATCTTTGTACCTTTTTTACTCCTAAAAGGTGCATATTAGTACCCTAGACTAGAGTACAAATACGTACCTTAAAGGGGTCATGAACTGGCTTTTTAAATCTTTTTATACTGTTGACTGAGGTCAACTTATGACGTTCGTGTGGTTTTTACATTCAAAAACATCATAATGATAATGAATAAGTAATAGGCTATTTTCTACCCTGGTTTTGAGCCTAGCTTGTTTTTATGGGCGTGTCCACTGCTATGATTGGATAACAGTTTTGCATATTATAATGAGCTTCGGATCCCCCGTCAGTACACGTGGGGAATTGTTTTGAAGACGTGTGGAAAAACGGCAACCGGAATGATTCGGCCCACAGGGGTCGCAAAATTATTTATCTCTCAATCACCTGCGATTAATTGGATACATTTTTTATTACTTGGCCCGCCCGATCGGTGGATATAACCGCAAACCGTGCATCCCTAACACACACACACACACACACACAGCAAAACTTCACTGCAGACAAATCAGCATGTTCAAAACTTCCGCGATTTGTATTTTTTCTTCAAGAGAGTGAACAACGCACATCAAGAAATAAATGTTATTTCACTATTTAAGATAGCCCGTCGGCAGGCCGGTGATACATTTTGGTAGTCCGACTGGAAAACACATTAGCCCCAGGACGTCAGGCTAGCGATTTTGCGAGCCCTGGCCCATACATGTTCCGAGTCTGATCCTGAATCGCAGGACAATGAACCAACAACACCTCAAATACAAAGGATACTCCAGCCTGTGACAGCGTGGTAAGTTATGTTTAGTTAGACTCATGCACATAACCAGTAGATATCAAACGATCTGAAACAATGCAATACTGTCACATATAAAAAAACTTTTTTTACTCGCATAAGTGTGTTGCATCAATCCTGTTGGATCCAATATAGAAGGCACAGCATCGAGCAAATCCAGTCTCTTGTTTACAAAAGAATCCGCGGTGAAATGAACCAAACAAACGCGTAATGTCTTACCCACGTGAGCTGGAACTTCATCAAAAAAATAAAGTTCAACCTCATTCCTAATATTGGAAACCGGAAGAAGCTTGTGCAGCGACTGTGTTCGTCCACAACCAGGCACTGCACACTATTTTGTAATCTTCAATGGCATGTTTATTGCTTGCAAGTTCGATCTGATTTAGCTCCACGTAGGCCTATGTTATTTATCTATAACATGTCAGGCGTAAGTTAGTGGGCGGGGCTACAGAATTAGGCGTTCTTCTTCTGTCGATGAAGAAGAAGCGTTGATCGCTGCTGTCTGACGTCACAGGGAAACAAAAACGCAGATTGATCGTTTGCTGAGCCAGCTGTCAATAAAAGCTTTTTTTTTTTGACTAACAAGGAAGTTTTCAGCTCTGAAACTTACAGGATATTCTTATAATACGATTACCTTTTATATATCAAAAGCTCAAGGGAAAGTTGATTTCTCAATTCATGACCCCTTTAAAGTACTACTATGAACCTTTTTGTGGTAAAAAAAAAAAATGTCCTTTTAAGGGTACTGTATGTCAATGTGGTTTTATTGTCTTTGGAATTTTTTATTGTTGGGAGAATTGAATTCACAAAATATTATGCAGACAGTTTTGAATTAGATGTTTAAAACCTAAAGCACTGGTAGAGAGAAAACATCATCCAAGTCAAAATCATAGTTGCTTACTGATATAATGTATAGCTATTGTGACAACAGTTTTTTTTTTTTTTTTTTACCATCACCTTTTTGCAGATCACTTAAGTGTGACAAATATAATTTTTAAAAGTAATAATACTCTTTGTAGTCTCTCGGTTAATATTGTCATAAACGGGTGTATAATAGTTATCCAAGAATAAGAAAATGTTGTTTAACATAAAGCTAATGTATACCATAACATGCTGCAGGAAACACATGTAGCTGTTTGACATGCATGTCGACTCCCCATTGGTAATCATGCAGCATTAAAAAAGACTAAACAGGACAGCTTGCAGTGATCAGAGTTTCACTGCTGAATGTCATAGGCTACAGGATCTATGACTAATCATAAGCTTCTCAACCAAAATAACCCTTGTATAGCTTAAAAAAAAAAAAAATATATATATATATATATATATATATATATATATATATATATATATATATATATATATATTGAAATTAAAGCTGAATTTCTAGGCAACTGTGGTTCACCAGTGTCAAACTACGCCTTTACATCAACACAGCTGTACAAAATCAGCTCAAGGAACATTCTATTTTTAAAGCAAGACGACAAGTAGCTGGGGGCCAATGACATGCTTGAAGAGAGCGAGTGTTTATTGCATCATGGTGTCTCTCTAGTGAGGAGTGGCGGGACGGCTGAGGGATGGCGGTCATTAGAAATGTGCCTCCAGTCTGGGGCTGCGCTAAGATTACTCACACACCAGGATACTGCCCCACACACACACAAAGACTAAACAATGATTTTGTTCTGTTGCTGGACTAAGACTAATGACATCCACTCCAATTTATGTCCTTTGTTCATCACTTTATATTTACATCAAATTTTTAAAGCAGCAGTCTCACAGCGGGAATTTATAGAAGCTAAAAGCAATACACTTACAGCTATTAAACTTCTCACCCTATATCCCTCAGCTGCCTGAATTGATACAATTTTTCCATTGACAAATGAAACAATAAACATGATTTTATATTTCCCAGGTCATAACCATAAAGTCAAGGTTTGGCTGATTATTATGGCCCCATTAGCCCCTGTTGGTTGCTGAGATCTACATCATCTGACTAAAAAACAGATTTTCCTCTATTGATGGCAATTCAGAAATATTTGGATATTTTTTTCAGAATTAAATATATGTAAATAAATATATTTCAATACATTATAGTAGCCTAACTGCTTTGCAGTCTACTATTGATGTGACTGATAGAACTATGTAGTTTACATACATACAAGCTCAGCCTAAATGACTAAATATTTTTAAAAGAATTATGAATTTACTGATCCAAAAACATCTTTAATATATTTACGATTTTCTATTTAACATTTGTTATTAAATCTTATAGGCTATAGCATCAACCATAGCAGTTTCATTTAATATATATACACACACACACAAACACACCAATCAGGCATAACATTATGACCACTGTCAGGTGAAGTGAATAACACTGATTATCTCTTCATCACAGCACCTGTTAATGGGTGGGATATATTATGCAGCAACGAAACATTTTATCCTTAAAGTTGATGTGTTAGAAGCAGAAAAAATGGTCAAGCGTAAGGATTTGAGCGAGTTTGACAAGGGCCAAATTGTGATGGCTTGATGGCTAGATGACTGGGTCAGAACATCTCCAAAACTGCAGCTCTTGTGGGGTGTTCCCGGTCTGCAGTGGTCAGTATCTATCAAAAGTGGTCCAAGGAAGGAACAGTGGTGAACCGGCGACAGGGTCATGGCGGCTCAAATTGCTCAAGAAGTTTATGCTGGTTCTGATAGAAAGGTGTCAGAATACACAGTGCATTGCAGTTTGTTGCTTATGGGGCTGCATATCCGCAGACCAGTCAGGGACCCTATGCTGACCCCTGTCCACCGCCAAAAGTGCCAACAGTGGACATGTGAGCATCAGAACTGGACCACGGAGCAATGGAAGAAGGTGACCTGGTCTGATGAATCACATTTTCTTTTACATC
The DNA here is from genome assembly GCA_039654625.1 of Rhinogobio ventralis. Lineage (NCBI taxonomy): Eukaryota > Metazoa > Chordata > Actinopteri > Cypriniformes > Gobionidae > Rhinogobio > Rhinogobio ventralis. The sequence continues at coordinate 22,927,404 of CM077198.1, read as the reverse complement.
ACTTGGATGGCCGGGTGCGTGTGCGTCACTTACCTGGGGAACACATGGCACCAGGATGCACTATGGAAAGAAGGCAAGCCGGCGGAGGCAGTGTGATGCTTTGGGCAATGTTCTGCTGGGAAACCTTGGGTCCTGTCATCCATGTGGATGTTACTTTGACACGTACCACCTACCTAAGCATTGTTGCAGACCATGTACACCCTTTCATGGAAACAGTATTCCCTGGTGACTATAGCCTCTTTCAGCAGGATAATGTGTCCTGCCACAAAGCAAAAATGGTTTGAGGAGCACAACAACGAGTTTGAGGTGTTGACTTGGTCTCCAAATTCCCCAGATCTCAATCCAATGAAGCATCTGTGGGATGTGCTGAACAAACAAGCCTGATCCAACTTACAGGACTTAAAGGATCTGCTGCTAACATCTTGGTGCCAGATACCACAGCACACCTTCAGGGGTCAAGTGGAGTCCATGCCTCAACGGGTCAGGGCTGTTTTAGCAGCAAAACACAATATTATGAAGGTGATCATAATGTTATGCCTGATCGGTTTATATATATATATATATATATATATATATATATATATACTGTATATATTGTATATATTTAAGGATTAAATAATTAAATTGCAGTATTCATAATATACTTTAGAATAGACAGTCTGCTTATTTAATTTTTTTGCCACTCAGATTATTATGAATGAGTTCTTTCCCACTACAGAAACACAAGTTTTAATCAAACTGTTAGCGGAGGCTACTCAAATGGAATGATTTTTTCCCCCTCAAACCAGTTCAACACAGATTCCGCCCGGTTGACGATTCTAAAGATTTCATTGGTCATGTCAATCACAGTGTTGATTGCCTACTACACAATAGGCGTGTTCGAATTGAAGCGGCACTGCGGAGACAGATCGGTGTATGACATCAAAGTACCGCGAGAGCAATTCGAAAGCATACAGGCTGCGTCCGAGATTAAGTAGGTAATTATTTAGAAGTAATTACTTAACAACCGCTAATGTTTTATATAGTATGAATGTAATCCAGACATACTACATTCTCCATGTTGTCATTATCATGTGACCTACCAGCATCAGTAGGTCACACTCACATGATTGCTTCACTGCCATTCACAAATCCTCTCCCGTGGACTCATGGGATAGCAAAGTGTCCATCGTATGCACATTTCAGAATCTCGCGGGAAGAAGTAGGTCATCCGGGTACTTTTTTCTTACTCTTTTATGAGTACTGTCTAATTCAGACATTTTTATTTTGTCACATACTGTTTTTCGCCTACAATATAGTAGGGAAGTGTGCTATTTCGGATGTAGCCAGAGACTAATCGCTATAATCTCTAATCGCTCTCACGGTACTTTGATCATGTGATACACCGATCGGTCTGCGCAGCACTGCTTCAAGTCAAACATACTGTACCTACTGCTACAACTAGGGCTTATGTGAGTTATGTCCATTTTCTCACGCAAACAGTGGAAAAATACAGCACGGAGCAAAGAGGACACTGCCCAGCTCTAAAAAAACACAGTACCAGTCATTGTACAATGTAAACATTGTAACATTGTCAGTAAACCTAATGAAATCATGTTTGTCCCCTTCCCAGTGGATGTGGCATTTACCTTTTAATATGCTATAAGCTAACTTGAGAAAATAAGCCAATTTAAAACATCAAATGGGTCCTACACGTTCCAGTATTGTAGGCTACACCATCTTGCTTATATCACCCAGGGATTTTCAATCTTTTAGATGCAACAGATCCCCATATATGATCATTCCCATGTGAGGGCACCCATCCTAACATTTAAATGGCAACAATAGATTTGTGTAAAATATTATTTGAATAACATTTAGTTGATTGTTTTTTTCTCTCTCTCACTATAGTAGGCTACTAATGTGTGTTATTTATTTGTTTATTTTAATCTAAAACATATTTTTTTGATTTAACTTTTATTTTCATCTATTTTTTATTTATTTTATCCATTTATTAATATCACATTTGTATTTTAAATATAATATATATTTATTTTATTAATTTATTTATATCATTATTTTAAGTAATCTTTTTATTTATTTATCTATTTATTTATTTATTTTATTTTATTTTTTAAAAATTACACTGTTTTTCTCTAAACATTTCCACAGTCCCTCAAGCATTTCCCTGTGGCCCCTTCTGAAAACCCTTGCCCTAATGCGCAATGATATAGTCATATCCATGTGGCACCACTGGAGGGCAGTAGTGTCACACCTCAGTAAAATACATTTAACAAGCAATTTGCTCTCTCTTCTTGTACTGCTTTAAAGCAGATAGTCTGCCTGTAAAACACTGACTACCTGCTCCACAAACACGAATCTGCGAGTTAAATCCAGAGAACTAAAACAAACAGCTTGGAGGTAAATTACAATGCACTTTTGATGTGCTAACAAAAGGAATTAATTCACATGCCTACCTGCAATCTGCAGTCACCCTGCCTCCTTGCACTGCTCCAGAATCACTGAATTTTTGCCCTCAGTCTTCTGCAGTCACTGTTGCTGCAGGCTCACTTTCTGCGTCTCGGCATGGAAATACAAGCAGCTCTGAGCTTTCACAAATGAAAATGGCCACTGTTAGGTTGTTTTAAATCTAAAATCGTTATACAAGACTCGGTATGAATCTGGCTCGGTATATCTTCTATTCTTTAGTTAATTAAATTTTAGGTCATGAATCAGTGGTATATTGCTTATAGTTATTTGGCTTCCTACAGGTTAATAATATACATAAAATATACATATGTCTTGTTTTATTTGTCATATGACATGTACATAAACACACCAGCTTTAGTATGTGTCTAGAAATGGCACTTAAAACACAAATGTATATATGGATACGGCATGTCTCATACTTAAGTGTAAGGGGCAGTGACATTGTAAACAGCTTGGTTGAGTTCTCAATTACATTCGTTTATTTTTACACCAATTTCGTCAGTTGTACTCTTACTCTTTGAATATTATACTAAAAATGTAATTATAATTTTGCTTAGAAAATTCATATTAGTAAAACATCCAAGAAAGTATATCAAGACAAATTAAGAGTTTTAATAACTAATAACATTTCTTTTTATTCCTCACACAGAGCTATCATATGACTTCAGAAGTCTTGGAATACAGTCACATGGATCACTTTTATGATGGTTTTGTGGTGCTTTTGATCTGTTTTGGAGCTTGACAGCCCCGGTCCCCATCCACCTTTAAGGTAAAGACGAAAGCAGCACGAAAATAGAGTCATACAGGTTTTTAACAACATGAGAGTGTGAAAATAGATGTTATGAATTACGGTCTTAAACTACATGCTAAATTAATTTGAATAGGTGTAATAATAATAATGTTTTTTTTGTAATGGTTGTAAACAGTTGCTGCTATTTTACCCACAGTGGCTCTGTTGAGATCACTTATTTTAGCATTGCATCAAGATAAGTGCTGGTGTATCATATGATTTCGGGTATTGTGATAAAAGAAACAGGATCCAATATAATAAGCTTTCTATGGGGTATTTTGAGTTTGTGCTTTGATCATTTACCTCAGGCTTCTAGTGAATTGGATCTTAGCATCTGCAGATGAACAAAGTGTTTTGAGGAAAGATATGGCTGATGAAGATCACATTTAGACAACTGACCATGGAAAGGAAAGAGATAAACATCAAGGTGAGTTTTAACTTTGATTTGTGGCTTTTGTGCTTTTTTGTGCGGGGTCGAAACAAATTGGAGCAGTTATATCAGTGTGCGGACATCACATTTGTTTTTTGTGTGGTTGTTTGTCACAGATGTGGCATCATATGTTTCAAGATGAAAGCCCTGTGTTTTGCTATTTTGTCGGTTTCTTAGAAAAGATGCATTTGATATGCTTTCAGTGTAATGTCTTCCAAGATTTTGTTTATGATAATTTAAAATAATGTACTGTGTCAGACTGTTATTAAATCTTACATAGCTCAGTCATGTAGTTAGTCGTTTTGGAGCTCAACTGGTAGAGCATGATGCTAACAATGTCAAGCTCATTGGGTTTGATTCTCAAAGAACACAAACTAAGAAATCTGACGATTTAAATAACAATTGTGTCCCTCACTAAAATTATCAGCATGTTATATTTCACAGTGTATTTTTAGGTCCCTTAGCACATGTTTATTCACAGCAGTAAATTAGTAGCAGACACTGAAACTTTTACCAGTTTTATTCAGAAGTAAGTTGTTGGAAAAAAACACAAAGGAGCATTAGATTACATAAATGCAATTTATAGAGCACCCATTTGCTTGGATGAAAAAATCGATTGAAACAGTCACAGACCTGCAATTATGGTGCTAGCAATGTCACTTCTTAAATATAGCCGTGTGATATGTGTACAGTATAGTTCTATGCCACATTCAATTCACATAACAGCTTTTAAAAAGGCTAATTTTCAAAGTTCTACAGGGACTTACTTAAGTGTTCAGTAAATACATTAGAAACAATAGTTCATAATATAAACATGCAAATTAGTGTAAATGTACTTATGTTAACCTGGTTCCTTATAATGCCTCTCATCCACTATAAAAAAGACAAATAAAGGGCCCCCAGAAAGGGTAACATGATGTCATGCAGAACTTTACACGCAAATCAAATTAAAACATTTTGAGTTATGTCTCTTGTTTTGAAAGGTCTGCATGGAATATGTAGACTACAGTATTGACCAGAAACCGTTTCTGTGGTACTTGTAGTTATAGGTCAAGGATAGATCAAGAGACTGTTCATTGAAAATAAGTCTTACAGAAAGCATCCATTTGTAAAAAGGGAAACACACGCACGCATGCACGCACACACAGTATATGTGGATAGTTGATATGAAATCTTTCTGCATTTTACCATGATAGACTCCATCTTGCACTGTTTTAAACCGTTACTTATATATATTCAGTTTTTAAAACCATGATAATTGAGAGACTAATATTCCATGTTAGCCTAAAATCTTGAACTTGATTATGTTATCAACTACCCATATATAATATGAAAAATGATTATGGCAGTGACAAGGTCACTGCTTGATGTTTCAAGCTATTGTTTTGCCTCACTTCAGCAGAATTTTTTACACGAAGAAGAAAAAAGTTGAGCATATATGTGACATTTCGTACAAATGAAGCTGGTCTACGCGTACCCCTGAGCAGCATAGCACCATTGGTTCCCCCCGGGATCCTCAAATTCGTCCCAGCATTCGCGCTATCCACCAGTTGCAGGGCATGACAATCTGACAGATGACCCGTCCTCCCTGGTAATAGTAAGGATATGGCCAAAAGCCGCCCAGGGGCTCGTAGTATCGCCGACAATAACGGTACCCACGACGACAGTACTGGCAGCAGTAGCCCTGCTCATCTAGGCTGTTGTCCAGCTCCAGCCCCATTTCTCTCTGCGAAGAGAGTGAGTCAACAGGGTCAGATCCACAGCCAAACAATACCTGCAATCTCACCACAGGGCGTGTGACTTATAGCTTGATTTTAGCAATAAAAAGGTGCAGTGCTCTGAAGGGGGAATGAAGAGTGATTATGGGGTGTAGACATGCAATTACAAAAAACCCTGTCATGCTCGGATATGTCACAAGGATCAGAGTGGCATTTAAAATAGATGGTTTTGATATGCCAAGCCAGGGCATCAGATATGATATAATGCCCTTGACCTTTCTATTACACCGCCGGTGGCATCTCATGGCTTTGGCATCTCAGATTCAAGTCCCTCAACCCCACTGCCTGTCTGTTCTCAGTAAGAGTGAGTTTGACACTGGCAGACGCTGAGATAATTACACTATTTCTTTCATCCCAGCCCTCCCACTCCCATAAAAGCGTAGCATTGGTGCCTCAGTCCGAGCAGCGACCCTGGCCTCATTTGAGCTCAGAAATGAGAACCCTCCCTCATGCACTCTCGTGCCCTACTTTGACTTTGGCATAAAGCGAATGGCACGTTCCTACAACAATTAGCGGGGTAATGATCACCCAACAAGGATCGGTTTATTTGCTCTCGCAGGCAGGGTGTGAATTGGTGTAAGGGCTAAATGAAAGCGGAGTGAAAGGTAAATTGGGTAGAATTAATGGCCCTTGGCCCTCTCCATTGTGATGGTGTACGCATGCCCTCTCCAGATTACCCAGGGCTGAGTGCCATGCCTTTGATCAGCCCGCTATGCCGAGATGGGTTCCGAGAAGTGCCACTTAACGTTCTATCTCCTATAACTGTTGGAGCAAATAGCACCCTCGACTCACAGTTTCATTTGACTGCATTTCGATCTCTCCTAGCTTAGGACACAGACAATATGACGTTATCCGGCTGATTAAAAACACCATCATGGACCTAGTCACCTCTGATGATCTTACATTAGATTGGCAGATGAAGCCGTATCTCTCTAAGTTGTCTAGCAACGCTTCAGAGTTCCTGTTTTAAATGATGCAAACCAACATGACAGCAGAAATAGCTTTGAAATGTGTTGCCCGGGAAGAAAATGATATTTATTCACGGTCATATGTGGTGTTTGTATAGCATAAACAGGTATATTATTATCATTATCGATCTTTTTGGGTTTGAGATGAAGCACAGTGAATTATAATGTGCCATGTGCGTGTGAAGATGCATAATGGCATGCGTTTCTCCTCTGGAGTCCCATCTCTCATTATGTTCTCCATAAACGAAGCATGTATGAGTTTTCATGAGCTCACTATGCAATGATGAATGGAGTGAAAATTGCATTCTCCTAATGATTAGACTAGTGCAAGAAAAAGAAGGGTGATGCCTGTACTCTTTGATTTATTACTCTCACAAATGCACAAAGACAATTACTGATTCATAATGTTTTTCAGGTTTAGGGTCACGAGTGTTGAGACAACAATTCATTTTGGTAACAGCACAAAGCCTGTCAGTGTAGCACTGTTTGATTTATCAGACTTGCACAGAAAAACCCCCTGCCAGCATGAAAGGTGGATGTTATTTGGGAAAATAAGAGGTTTTTTTTCCCCGAGTGAAATGATGTGTGATTAGTATAAAACAAGGAGACTATGAATGGTATTGTTGCACAGATGCATATTAATCAAACTGATTATCCTGTTGCAGAAAGTGAGTGTTAAAGGGTTAGTTCACCCAAAAATGAAAATTAGGATGATTTCCTCACCCTCAAGTCATCCTAGGTGTATATGATAATTCTTCTTTCAGACGAACACAATTGGAGTTATATTAAAAATGTCCTGGCTCTTCCAAGCATTATAATGGCAGTGATTGTTGGGTTATTATTTAAGTCATTTTCGAATCGCCTTCCGTATTCAACTTACGGAAAAAGTGTAGCGCCTCTCACCGTTCAAAATGCTTACGCTACGTCTGATGAGCGTAACTAGTGTGCAAAGTCGTCAGACATGGCGTAAGCATTTTGAACTGCGAGAGGCGCGGGCGCTACACTTTTTCCGTAAGTTGAATATGGAAGGCGATTTCCCGGAAGCTAGATCATTTAGATATGGATATTTTTTTTACACAAACGCATCGATTCGCTTCAGAAGGCCTTTATTAACCCCCCGGAGCCGTGTAGAGCAGTTACGATGATATAGATGCACTTTTATGGACTTCAAAAATGACCCAACAGTTACTGCCATTATAGGGCTTGGAAGAGCCAGGACATTTTTAATACAAACTGATTTCGTCTGAAAGAAGAATGTCGGATGGCTTGTGGGTGAGTAAATCATGGGATAATTTTTGGGTGAACTAACCCTTTAATAACTTCATGTTTGAGACTTTATGTGTCTGTCTGTTGCATGTGGCGATGACAAGAAGTGAAGTACTCTGGGACATGATGTCAGTCATTCATAAACTACTAAGGGTAATTAAGAACAGGTGCCTATAGCTGACTTTAGCATTTTATATTAGCTTCACAAAGCCTGTTGTCGTTTAGTGTTACAGCATGTTAAAGCGTGATGTACTTGCATTTAATGCGAGAAAGTATGAAAACTCCTAATTTATTATGGAATGGCACATCATACAGTTGATTCTCAACTTGACACCCTGTGGATTTATTTCACAGACTGTGATTACTGAAGGCATAAATTATCTCAAACTTCACACTATCTTGATGCTAACTAAGACACGGGAGAGACACTTTTTCCCAAAAGATTTTTATTGATTATAAATTAATTTCGAGTAAAATTCTTCATGCACCAAATTATTGTTTTTTTAGTTAGTTAATTCATTAATGTATTAAACATAATTAAATATGATTAACACGCTATTTGTTTATTTATTTATTTAAACTGTGACAGCATGTAATGTAATGTAATGTCAAATTGAATAAAATGCATTGTTCTGTTCTAAAAACTGATTGGAACATCTATAGTGATTGGAACTGATAAGAGTGTGCACAATAAAAAAAATTATGGGGGTCTTATGGGGAGAACCTGTTTATCAGTACATGATGGAGAAAGACCCCTTTTACGCGTTATTTATTTATAAATCAAACCCAGACATACTGTTTAGAACAAAAGTAAAGCATTTGCATTCATTGTATGGTGGAATTTAATTATCGTTGAAGCTGAACCATTATTCATTTTAATGTGAACACCTGCAGAGGACTGCATCTTTATGCTTGTGCGATTAAGTGTGAAGAAAGTTGTTTTATTAAGTTATTGCAGATTTGGATTTCCATGTTTGCATTTCCTGTGTGTATTGATATTTACTACCGTTCAAAAGTTTAGGTTCAGTAAGATTGTTTTAAAGAAGTCAATACTTCATTCAGCAAGTGCACATTTAATTGATCAAGAGTAACATTTTAAATGTCTTTACTGTCACAAATAATTTCAAATAAATGTGCTTTTGAACTTTCTATTCAAAAGCACTATTCTATTCCTAAAAATGAAAATTACCCCATGATATACTCGCGCTCAAGCCATCCTAGGTGTATATGACTTTCTTCTTTCAGACGAAAACAATTAGAGATATATTAAATAATGTCCTGGCTCTTTCAAGCTTCATAATGGCAGTGAAATGGGGGTCCTGATTTTGAAGCCCAAAAGGTGCACCCATAATAAACGATATCCACACGGCTCCGTTTTTTTTTTTTAATAAAGTGTTTCTGTAAGAAAAATATCTATATTTATAATTTTATAAACTTAAATAATTAGCCTCCGGCAGACGGCCTACGCAAATTGACTTACGGCAAAAGAGTAACCCTTGACACGATGTAAGAGTAGCATAAGCTTTGACGCCTCTCGCGGTAAAAAAAAAAAAAAAGGGCTGGGCAACAAATTCAAGCTCTTTTTTTCTTATATCTTATAATCCTCCAACATTTCTCTTTAAAAATTCTCATGTTAGACTTCTAATTCGTGACTAGTGTTTTGTTTTGCTCTATCCTCTGTGCTTCCGCGTTCTTCAATACACCATGTTTCGGGTCAAGAGTTTTACCGTAAAACGATGCGCACGGCCGCCTGGCTAGTTATTTTAGTTTATAACGTTTTAAATGTGGATATTTGTCTTAAACAAACGCATTGTTTCGCTTCAGAAGCCCTTTATTAACCCCCCGGATCCATGCGGATATCTTTTAAGACGGATGAATGCCCTTTTTGGGCTTCAAAATCATGTCTTCTATTCACTGCCATTATAAAGCTTGGAAGAACCAGGACATTATTTAATACACACCTTGGATGGCTTAAGGGTTGAGTAAATCATGGGGTAATTAACATTTTTGGGTGAACTATCCCTTAAAAAGCAACTGCATGCAGGGCCGGCGCGTGCCTATAGGCAAACTAGGCAGCTGCCTAGGGCGGCAGCACAGTCAGGGCAGCAAGAATAAAATATTTTTTTTCCCCATTTAATTTATAAATTTTTTTTGGACATTCGTTTGAATTATTGCACTTCCTTCATCAATTTATCACTCCATTAGTTATTTTAAATCTAAATGAACTTTTCTTCATTCTAGTAGCCTAACATGCCCACCCCATTCTGCCCCACACTAGAGCGCCAGCGGTCTACAGGAAAAACTCCCTGATGTACATCCAAAAATGTCATCAAAACGAAAAATAAAAAAATCCGTACATTAATACAAAAGATGACTACTTTTACTGCTGGTGATAGCTAATGATTTTAAAGCCGACACTCGCTTCTGAAAGGTAGGCTTACGCATGTGTAGCTATGTGAGAGAAAGCAGGGTTGAAGTTATGTGGATCACCTTATTGTGTGCATTTATATATTCCAGCTAACATTTGGATGTTTAATGACCGTTGAAAAGACGTCCCTCTGACACGTCCTGTCATGGTTGAAAAATAGTTCCAAAATGAAAGTTGATTGGACATAGGCCATGTTGAGCGTATCTGAATGCATTTTTTGGAAATGTAATGTAATTTTTTTTCCTGATTTATGCCGTCCTACAGCAGCTATTTTTGGCCAGAGACACAACATTGCCATCTGACCAATGTTTGCTGGGATGCCATATTGATAGTAATAATATTTATAACTGATACGAAGAGCTGTGCACACGCAGAGACTACCACTAATTTGCCGCTTTCTGTGCTTCTCTCATTGAAAATGAACTAGAGACTTGTGCTTTCCGCGTCCCTTATGTCAAAGTGGTACTGCTGCCGGCCCAATTTATCAGTGGCCCACTGGGAATTCTCCCGAATCTTCCGATGGCTACTCCAGGCCTGTGCATATAGGCTACTTATTTTATAATATAAAACAGAATTTGCATTTGCACTAGTGGTGCTGATTTGTTTTTAATGTTGCAGAATCAAAAGAAATCTGAAAACATGCTTCTGTATGCTTTTATTTTAGTTTAATTTTATCAATTAACAAAATCTCCAGTCTTTCACATGCATCTCAAAAATCGTCTTTAATTGTGAGTGTGTGGGGGCGGTGCGACAGTGAGCGGCAGTTGAGCTTGTGCCAGCCCTGACTGCATGTGTTAACACGTACATTTTACACTGCTTAATTGATTGACATCCCTCACATTTTTTAAAAATTTTATTACAGATTTAAAAAGAAACTTGATTTACTAGCATTAGATAAATTTTAGTATCCTAAGTTTAAAGTGAATTTATCTTCTTTGGGTCCTTGACTGGAAAGTGCATCTTAAGTTCAGACTTGGGGAGGGCGGTTCAATCAGCGATCTGCAAGCCAGAATGCTTTCAGCTAGAACGTGGGGTCGCAATGCCTACCATCAACAACTGCGGCAGGCGCACAAGTCTGAGATTCGACCGGACCCAATCATCAGAGGCTTATCCTCTCAATGTAGGTCAAGGACCATGATGCAATTTCTCAGCGCAGCCAGATGATAGTTATTCAGTTTGAAAGATATCCAGAGCGGTGCTGGCACACAACGCATCAGCGTGGCAGGACTGGGGAAAGGTCAGCCTCGTATATCTCAGGCCTTCTGTCACAGGAACTTTGATGATTATTTATAAAAAGTGCACAACAGGAAGAGACCTGTAGCAAAATATAAATTCCCTCCTCAAGCTGCAGTCGTCTGTTGGCGGGAGAGCTAAAAGAAGGAATTGCGTCTAGGATCCTCTGAAAGGTCTGAGATATCTGGCTTCCCAGCAGCATCTACATTACTCCAGACTCCAATTACCGGGAGCCACATCCCCTCTGACGTTCACAAAAGCCTTTGTTATCGCTCTGCCCACAAACACAGCCCGCCTGTGCTTAGCCTTGGAATTGGCTGGATTGGTATGTATTAACTGATATAAGGAGAGGATTTCAAAAGCAAAAGGTGGTTTCATCTGGGTTTGCTTTAATTATATGGAACGTTGCAGTCCGTGTTGCTGGATGAGGTGGGCAGGCAAGTCGTTCCTGGACCTCTGCAGATAATGGTGCCTTTTTTCCCCCCAACCAAATTTCTTTCTTTGCGCTGTCTTCTCATCCTTGTGCTCAGAAACTAGAAGTCACATACTAGATGGGGAGGTGTAGGCTATATTGTAGGTGTGCAAAGCATTAGTGCGTACGACTTCAGGATAATTAATCATTGAACATATGCCTCACTTCATAAACGTAATAAAGGACTCTCTTTGGCCGCTTGATTCTTTATGTCTTAATAATTAAAGCATGATTAATACATTTATCTATTCATTAATAAGTGACCTTGGGAGGCTGTCTTTGTACATCACTAACTACATAAGAGAGGCAAGAAAAAACTGTGCAAAGCAAACTTGCTTCCTTTAAAGGCTAAATACCTCTCTCCATTGCAAGACATTAAGGGAGTCTTGGCCTGATTTAAGCAGATATATAGAGCAATTTCAATGCCCTGTGGTCCACATGGTCTGTTTTAAGTTCTGAAAGGGAACTTCGATTAATGAACGATTTATACCAAAAAAGAGAGCATGACTATCCGGCTCAACCGCAGTCGAACACGCCTTTTAGTAATGAACCTCTGGCTCTTACTTACATAGTCGTTTACTGGTAACTGGTCCATGACGTCCCGGGTCTGACGTGGCCCTCTTGCCTCCAGCTCTGGAGTCTCCTCCACATCTTCTACATCATGGAATTCATTATCTGCATCACAGAAGGAAAGACGATGATACAGTCACGCTGCTAAACACCTGCTGCTACAAAATGGATATCGTGAGAGGCCCCTTTGATCTTCCTTAAGAACATAAACCCCTACAGTCCTAAAATGCCCTCATTTAGGGAAATCAGTAACAAGTTTTGGCAAAATATTTCTTCAAACATGGTGTATCATGTCCTTGATTAATCAATGATTGCTTAGGACAGTGGTTCTCAAACTTTTTATACCAAGTACCACCTCAGAAAATATTTGGCTCTCCAAGTACCAACATTGACCAAACATTAAAATACAGTAGTGTAGTAGGCCTAACTATTCAGCTACAGCTCTGCACAGTTCAAAAACTAGGCTGTTTATTCCTAATAAGAATATTTATTGTTGTCAGCCACTTTAACATTGTAAATACACTGTTTGTACATTAACACTGCACTGTGCTTACATACAGGTAAATAAAACAATTAAATAATCATTAAATTAAAATGTGTTGTACCTAAAAGTTAAATTAAAACTGTATTGTACTTAAATGTTAGAAAAACTTTACTCGAATAAAGTCTAAATAAAAATGTATTGTACCTAAAATTTTAATTAAAACTGTACTGTACTTAAATGTAAAAAAAAACTTAAAATTAAATATTTGTTCTGGGTTTGTCACACCACAGAAAAATGTGTTATTAACCACCCAGACAAATTTGAATGATAGAAAAAAAGCGGCAAGCAAAATCTTGAAAAAATAATCAGCTGGGGGCGTGTCCGCTGTCTGCGCCGAAACCACGCCCACTCGTGGGAAAGCTGCATTAAAGGGTTAGTTCACCCAAAAATTATGTCATTAATTACTTACCCTCATGTTGTTTGACTCCCATAAGACCTTCAGAACACATCTTCAGAACACAAATTAAGATATTTTTGTTGAAATCTGATGGCTCAGAAAGGCCTCCATTGGCAGCAATGTCATTTCCTCTCTCAAGACCCATAAAAGGTACTAAAGATGTTGTTAAAAAGTCCATCTCACTACAGTGGTTCTACAATAATTTTATGAAGCGACGAGAATAGTTTTTGTGTGCAAAAAAATTCAAAATATCGACTTTATTCAATTTTGTTCTCGTCTTCCGTCTGGACCTCTGACGTGATCTCACGAAGCACCACGACGCATGCACGAGAATATGACGTAGAGCCGGCGGAAGCGAAGAACTTTGTTTACAAGCAGAGGAAGACGCGCCATATCTAAGCTGTTGAATTCTACATTGATTGTGCTTTAGGTCTTGGTGTAGTGCTCAAAATGGTGCTAAAGTGTGCATTTCCTGGATGCCCGAACGCCAGCTCTACATCATATTCACGCGCATGCGTCGTGGTGCTTTGTGATTTCACGTCAGAGGCCTAGACGGAAGACAATAACTTGTTGAATAAAGTAGTTTCGATTTTTTTTGCGCGCAAAAACTATTCTCGTCGCTTCATAAAATGATTGTAGAAACACTGTAGTGAGATGGACTTTTTAACGACGTCTTTAGTATCTTTTATGGGTCTTGAGAGAGGAAATGACATTGCTGCCAATGGAGGCCTTTCTGAGCCATCGAATTTCAACAAAAATATCTTAATTTGTGTTCCGAAGATAAACAAAGGTCTTACGGGTGTCGAACGACATGAGGGTAAGTAATTAATGTCAGAATTTTCATTTTTGGGTGAACTAACCCTTTAAGCACACAAGAAGACAACACTGGGCACATACTGCCAACGAAGGCACCAGATGTTGGCGGGACGGGAGAATGAAGGCCAGGGCGGGAGATAGTCGGTTCGGCCCCATTCTGCAGTGGATTATCAGTGAATCCCAGTCTCCGACCAAAGTTTGTAAAACTATCCAGTGTAAAACGGTCACTGCAGAGGCAAGTGTTGGTGGTGATCAAGGTAGCTGTTCACAAAATTAATCCACCTCTTTTTGATATCATCGATTTTGTTTTATAAGCTGATTTGTAATTTATCGCAACTAGGTGATATGCATTTACGTGACGAAGGCATAACTAGCTAGCCAACTGTAGGCTGTAGTAACTAACGGTAGTGACAGTAACGCGCGATTGAACGGGCGAACTGATGGGAATGTGCTCTAGTTATAGTGTTAGGGGAGGGGCCAGGCTCAGTGGCTCCAGTGCGTCATCGAATCACAGTTTTAGTACTACACAGTTTACAGTCTTTGTAACGTCTTTCAGCAATACATTTATAACATTTATAATTTAGAAATAAATTTAAGAATTGCCTTTACAGGGACTTTAATTTAGTGATTCCTCTGCGTACCACTAGAGGGAGCCTGAGTACCACTAGTAGTACGTGTACCACACTTTGAGAACCACTTATGACATTTCTAGAGCATTAGCCACACAATTCTGTGTTTGAAGGGAAAGTACAAAAGAAAAAAAAAAAAAAATGACAGCCTTGACTTGGCTATTCTGAAACCTTATTACTAGGGTTGAATTGGATTTTGAGTTAGTGAAGCCCTGTTTGTAACCTCTGAGAGGTGATGGGTGGATCCAGTGGATGGGTAGATCTTGGCAAATCTCCCAGATCTTGGAATTCAACAGGAATGTTTTGTTGGTTATGGGCTCCTCAGCTGGGATCCATATCTGAGAGTCCACCATCTGCATATCCACTTCACCTGTCTCACTCACCTGTAAAAAGAAAGTGCATTTTAAAGTGCAGGGCTCAAAATGAACTTTTTTACTTGGTAGAACTGGTGCTCCCAACTTCAATAAGTTCGGAGCACCAGCAAAAATTTAGGAGCACCACAACTAAAATAGTTATACATTATGTGTGAGTGAGTGTGTGTGTGTGTGTGTGTGTGTGTGTGTGTGTGTCATGTGCAAGTAAACCGGTCGTTCAATTGTCAGAATAAAAAAGTTGCTTGTCTGCAAAAAATAGGATTTTTATGTTTTAAATATAATTTATTTTGAAGCAATTTTATCATCAGTGTTCTATCCATTCTATCATAGCCTATTTAAATCTGCATATTTGTGATATTTACCCCGAGGGCATTGTTTTTACCTTTTATAAAGGGCATTTTTTCCCCAATCTTATTAAATGTATGCTTCATCTTTCATTTTAAATTTGATAAATAAATTAAATTAGAATAACACACTATAGGGCTGTTGGAAATCAAATTAATTAATTTACACTGAAAAATTACAATTGCATTGAATAAATGTTATGAGATTGTTTTAAATATATTTTTAATATTCAAATAAGAAATGTTGGAAAGAATAATGCTATTAAACATGAAACTAAACCACCAGTAGATGGCGTCAGGTGACCGTCTTAATGAGTGAGTCATTGAGTCATTCATTCAAACGATTCGTTCAAACAGCTGAGTAATTCAAGAATGAGGCAGTTCTTAATGAATGGGTCATTGAATCTTTGACTCAACCGATTTGTTCAAAACGCTGTTCTGCTGTGATCTTTGTTTGGAAATATTTTCAGTGCTGAAATAGAACAAAAACAGTCAATATTGCATCTAAAATGTAAGTGACTTGATTTTAACTGTTTATTGAACTGTTGTATGTAATCAATGTCACATTTTCAATCTTTGTGTGTGCTGCTGCGCTGATTTGCTTTTATTTCTCCTCGAGGGGCTGCGCGAGCCTCAACAGCGCAACCTTGTTACAGTCAGTAACATTATAGTACTTACATTATTATCCACTATCAATCGCCACTTACACTAAATGAAATAAAATCAGAATCATTCGCGTTTTTGGTGATTCCTTAGTTATTTTTTTGTTATTGACGTTTGTCCGGTTGGGCAAGTTAAATTCTCTCACTTTACCCTTCATAAAAATCCTTCTCCAGCTCTTTACATGTTGCGCGCTAGATAAGCTTCCTGTCACGTGACAACGGAGCGCAGTGAAAGGAGTGATTGACGGCTAATATTAACCAACCTAAAGTCTGCTTTGAAGTTAAAGATGAAGTTTAATTTGTTATTTATAGAACAGTGGATCGGTTACTGTATCAGCTCACAGCACATACTGGGAAGTAACTAGCGAACGTTTTGTAGAGAAAGGAAAATGCTCCCAAATATTTCTTGAGGTTGCACCAGAGATGTTCACAAGTCTTTCATCTGGAGTCCGAGTCAAGTCTGAAGTCTTTAAGCTGGAGTCCGAGTCAAGTCTGGAGTCTTTTTTCACGAGTCCGAGTCAAGTCTGTTTTGTTTGTAATAAAGGTCCTAAGATATTAATGTGTGTCTCACTGTCGTAGACACACATTAAGAGAGAGAAAAGCTGTGAAAAGATTGATACAAGTAAAACGTAGTGCTAAGTTTAAAGGTTAGATTTTATTCATGTTTTAATAGGCAGGCAATCCAAAAGAGCCACCCAGCTACACTACAGTATAACAGCGAGCTGTGTGAGTTAATGTCACTAACCTTTGTGGATGCGATGTCTAATAAAATGTCGTTTCCGGTGTCTTTAATTGTTTTCCACACATTCTTTGCATCTAGCCGATCTGACACGGTAATACATCCAAATGTGAGAACATATGGCACGATGGATCCTGTCATGTTTCATGGGACTCTTATGACGCGTACAATACACGGGCATCCGTAATCAAATTCTATGACAAGGGTCCGATCTACCATGTCACGTACATGTGAAGCAGATATTATAACATTCAAGTAAAGCTTCTTTTTTTCCACTTACGATAGATAAGGATTAAAGACTTCAGTTGCTTTTAAAATTTCACGAGTCTTTTTTGTCGAGTTGAGTCAAGTCTGAAGTCATTCCCGGTCGAGTCCCGAGTCAAGTCTAAAGTCTAATAAAATGCGACTCGAGTCCTAGTCACTAACTCGAGTACCCATCTCTGGGTTGCACAGATCAAATTTCGGGTCATGTCAGATAACTTTGATAGAAAGGTATGTAATGGATTACAATCAACCAATCAGCTTTCAGCTGTTAAATTTAAGTACACGATTAGATAATACCAATTTAGGTCAACCAATTACCAAGCAATGCTTAATTTTGTTCAGTCTGTGGTGTAAAAGGTCACATTAGCAATTAAAGAAAAAACACTTGAGCAAAACATGGTCAGGTCAAAGTGTCTGAATCATTTTGGTCCCAAATTTTTATCAATTTTACTAGTAGTCCACTGTATGAAGAATTTTTGGGTATAATATGTCACAGTTTACTTTATTTTGCTATCCTCGCTTACATAAATGAACTATATTGTCCTGCACCCACCAGTAAAAAAATATATCTGGTGTCTGAATAAGTTTTGGTTTGACTGTATTATTATAGTATAGTAAACATAACATTTTAGTTTATCATGTTTTAGTAATGAGTTCCAGAAGCTTTAAATATCTTTAGCATAAAGGTGGATTGTATCAATATTGCTTTGTCCTGTTGTGGATAAGGAAGTGATCATTCATAGAGTCATTGCTGATACTTTTATTAAACATTTTGGTAAGTAATGACAGTGCTCAACTTTTCTTTTTTTTTCTTTTTTTATAATTTATTAACAACAATTATAAAATCAATTTCAACTTTTAAATAATTTGAATCATTAAACAATCATCACACAAACCCATTATAATAAATGTCACATTTACGCTTTAAATTTAATGTGAATGATGTTTCTTTGTCAAAGCCTCAGTCTCGGTTTGATTGAAGGCTGTGGGTGAAGTTAGCGGCGTGAGAAGTTTTGTGGCTGGCTGCTTGTGTCTTTCAGCAGTTCTGCGTATGGTAAGATAAATAGTTCCTATCTTACATAACTTGCTATCACAGTCCGCATTTTCACTTCAGAGTCTATTTTATGCATTTATTTATTTTTTTGCTAAAAAATAATAAAACTACTAGTTTAACAAAACACTTGTGTGGATCAAGAGGAAAGTACTGATACTTAAAGGGGTCATGAACTGCATTATTTTATTATGTTTTAATGTTTCCTGGGGTGCACTTATAATGTTAGTATGATTTTTACACCAAAAATGGTCATAATTCAGAAATAAAAGGCATTTTCCTACCATGATTTCAGCCCTCTTATTTGAAGGGGTGTGTATGTTGTGAGACTTCAGTGTAAATGCCCATTGCTGTGATTGGTTGACATCTTTGCAAATGAAATAACTAAGTATTACACATGGAACTCTGTCACAAACTTTTAGCACGTTGTTACTATTACAGCTCTCAAGGTTAACTAATCATGGAAAGTGTTGATTATAGCATTATATTTAGATCTATAGCATTATATTTAGATTGTGGCATGAAAGTTTACAGTGAAGAGCAGTGTAGCCGATCACAGACATTTTAAGCGCATCAATGCAGTGATCTCGTCATTGCAACTCGATTTCTACACACTAATGAATGCTTTCATTATAACTAACAGTGCAAACACAATGTAAATAAGATATTTTTTTTATTATAAAAGGAGTTTTGGCGAGAGTCCAGAACTTAGTCACTGATAAACCAACCCATTCTGACTCCCAAGGCGTCAAAAGCATGGTCAAGTGCCTTCCGCGTCACAATGAAGACACTAAAGGTATCCCTAGGCGTCACTATATCGACGTGCAGGGTTCTCCGTGGATTTCAGTTTGCCCAATGAGTCAGATCAAGACTCAGTAAATTCTTTGCATTTGTAAAAGCAGACATGATTTTATGAATATTTATAGGCTACTTTTATATTTTGGAGCAACTAACCCAACTCCTACCCTAAACCTACCAACTTCTCAACAATATAAAACACGTAACAGGCAAATAAAAGTACAGTCACAGGTATTTATTGCAAAAACTGACCAAAAACAGTATAAAAGTATTAACTCATGTTGCATTCCAAGTCTTCTGAAGTCATATGATATCTTCATGTAAAGAACAGAGTTGATCTTAATGTTGTAATCGCTGAAATGATGATCCCGCCGCTCCGTGAACGCACACACACACGCACTCAGTCAGTCAGTCATATCTCATTTAAATGATACACCTGACTCTTGAGCATGACACAATCGGTCACAAGACACACGAGAGCCAATGAAATTTTACAATCAAAGCTGATGTAATGACGCAATTGGTCACGAGACATACGAGAGCCAATGCAATTTCACTATGACATCTAACGTAACGTTTCTTCGGGCGTCAATTTTTGAAATTTGAATGTGTGCTTTTGGGGATTTTCTTCACACAAATCAATCGTTTGGCCTCGGAACACTTGGAATATTTGTACTTTTTGAATAAATTGTGCCTGCAGTTGTATCTGCCTGTTATATCCTGTATTTTATATCATATAATACACAGATGGGTAGGTTTAGGGATGGGGTGGAGTTGGGTTACATGTTCAAACGTGTCTAAATAGCGTAAATAAAATAAATGTTAATAAAATTATGCTGGCTGATTAAATTGAAAATCACACTCCAACATGTCATAATGGCAAAATCATAACCCAATATATAATTTCATCATGACGATAACATTCCCATGCCCAACGTGTCTGTGTATGACGCCAAAGGTTTCTCATTGAAATCAATGGAGCACCCTGCACGTCGAAAATTATGCCTTGGGGTACCTTTAGCGTAGGGCTGGGCGATATGTCTGAAAACTATTTCATATTGCTCGATATCGATAATTATTGTTATTTTTTATGACCTATTTACTAAGGACCAGGAGAAAAATATATTACATTTAAACATTTTTATTTTAAACTTAACCTTCCTTTGATTATAATCCCCTCAGTAATAAAGGCAGAAATGTGAACACAACCATGTAAAACACTCAAATAATTAAAATGTAAACATAAGTCTAAAATCACAATGAACACTTAACAATTATCTCTTAACATTAAGGTGCAAAATTAAAGAATACGTAAGATATGCTTAATAAAGTGTAATAAAATAGTGCAAAGTGTTAAATATAAACATAGAGAAACCTGAGAAGAACTATTTTCTGCAAGTTTAGTGCTAGGAAGTGCACTAGCTGATTCACCTTCTGGTGAATAAAGTGTTTTAAAAAATGTGCAGTGTTTTGTAAACATAGGAGAAATTAAAATAAAACTGAGGTAGACTTTACATCTGTAACCTAAAAAGCTAACCTGATACAGTACAGTAACATTGATTGAAATATAAAACCAGCATAGAAATATGAAAAAAGTAACTCTTCAAGTTATTCTTACTCTAAACATACTTGAACTATTCAAGTATATTTTCAGTCCAGGTTTTGTGCTAGGAACACCAGTTGGTTGACCTTCTCTGGGTCTAAAGCTGCCCTGGTGCATGTAACAATATTACCCCAGTACTAAAAATTCTTTCTGAGGGGGTGCTGGTGGCTGGAAGTACTTTTTCGCCAGCTGAGACAATCTAGGGAAGTTGTGTTCATGTAGCCTCCACCAGTCCAGAGGTTCAGACTCACTGTCTGCATCAGGGCACATCAGGTACCTTTCCAGCTCACTCTCCACTTTTAGTTTTTCAGTGAGAGGCAAAGCATCCTCTTCTTGACACTGTTTTTTTGAAGAAGCTCCCCAATGACTTGCGTTGCTTCTTCATGCCCAGTGGCAGAGGTGGTCCACTGGCAGCTCCTCCTTCTGCACCTTGGTCTGCTTCTCCCTCAGAAGGCCCTGCCTGTGACTGGCCTTGGTCTTCATCCATGATCTCAGACACTGCTCTCATTTGAATGGCCCCTACCTTCTCTGGTCTGATGTATTGGTATTTAAATGAAGGTAGCCATGTCAAGGAGATCCTCTGTGTCAGGGGCAGCATATTTCTCGTCGAGATTTATTTTTGTCTTCAGCTCTTTTGTGAGCTGAGTGTCCCCCTCATTAACTTTCAGCAAATTGGAGTGGAAAAGGTGGAGCACAGGCTTCACGTACAAGACCGTCACATATAACTCCCCAGAAAGGGAGTCTGTGAACTCCAGGAGAGGAGTTAAGGCCGCATGCATTGACTCAAGGACGTCAATATCCTGCCACGTTGGGATCAGGTGCCTGTTGTTTTTGTCAGAAGACAGAACTTCAGTGATGGCCTTTTGTTACTCTAGGACCCTTGCCACCATCTTTTGTCTTGAGCCCCACCTGGTTAGTGACTCAGTGACCAGCTGGTATGTGGGAAGATTGAGATGTTGCTGTGCTTTAGAGAGCGCACTCTTTTTCTTGCATGAGTAAGAAAAGGCAGAGACCACTTTCTTGCACACACCTACAGCCCTTTTCCTCTCTTCTATCCTTTCCTGCAGCACCTGCAGAAAAACAATGCCAGCGTAAATAACTGATAATAGATCAGACACACACACACACACAGTCATTTCAGTGTGTAAAGTTGCTTTCATAGATAATAATAATATAATTATAAAATCTCAATTTATTGGCTTATAAAATCAACATAGGAATCAACATTAATGGCGAGCATTAAAATGACAATGCTACTCACCAATAGCAGAGTGCAAACGATGGACAAAACACTGCAGCCGTGTCCAGTTGTTCAGTGAAGTCGCCTTCACTACATTTGACCTGCTGTCTGTGGTGATGCACACCATTTTGTCTTCAGGACAACAGTGCCTCCTTCATACTTATGCTATCACTTCTCCTTTGTGGTCTTTGCGGAAATATACAGTCTCAAAGTATCTGGTTTTCAAAACCCATTCATTGTCTATGAAGTGAATGGTCAAGCTAATGTATGGCTCAGAAGTACAGCTTGACCACAAGTCAGAGGTTGTTGCAAAGTAATTGGCTGACAATATTTCTTGCTGCACAGATTCTTTGCACATTTATATACAGCTTGGGAATGGCGGTCTTAGAAAAGTACTTTCGTCCAGGAAGAACATAGCGTGGATCAAGCACGTGTATGAGATTTTTATAACCTGGCTTCTCGACAGTGCTCAGCGGAAGCATGTCTTTGGCTATATGATATGCCACTGCCTTCATTATTTCTGCCTTTGTCATAAGACACTGATGCAGAATACCTCTCCATGGTGGTCTGCTGCTTGTGCGGTGTTGCAGCTGCAGATGTTGTTGGACGTTGCTGGCGAATACGGCTGTGCTCCAAAGGGTGAGCGTGGCTAAGGTGGTAAAACAAGTTTGTGGTATTACCAGTCTTGGTAGGGACGACGATCTTGCATAATTTGCAGACAACATTGGTTTGACTACGGTCAGACTTATAAAATCCAAAAAACTGCCATACTGGCGAGCTGACTTGTTTTCCTGTTTTATCAACAATTTTCTCACTCGCTGCGGCACTCATTTTCTACTTATCACTCCACGCTGGTTCTGTTACTGAAGAATCCAACACGAGACAACGATATGGCGCAACCAAACTGGTACTGTTACATGATTGGCTGTTAGCGTGTCACTCCCTACGTTGCTAGGTTACCAGAGAGTGAGTGCCTTTGTTCATGCAACCAAACTTGCTTCGCAACCTCTGGTTTCTTCCGATAAGGAAAAAAAAATAGAACGTTTTATCGAACGCATTTTTTATTGATATCGATTACGTGATCGTGATACATATCGTTATCGTTTTATTGCCCAGCCCTAATTTAGCGTCTTCATTGTGACGCGGAAGCCACTTGATCATGCTTCAGATTTTGGATAAACTTGCGCTGTTTGATTGACAGCTCCAGCTATTGTAAAGGGAGTGTTCTTTGATTGCTTTCTATATATAATTTAATCACAGTTTATATAACAGATTATTTTCATCCTACTAAGAGAAACCATGTGAAGTTTGGTTCACTGGTTTGATTTAACTGTCTGATTTGAACTAAATGTCATTAGAGTATTAGAGTGCTTTATATCTGCTAACTCTTTATTGTGATGGCCCCCAACAGACATTCTACTGACTATAAGTAACTTTGCAAATAAATGTCAATTTATGCTAACCCTAACCCTACCAGTCTACTAATACTCTACTTACACTCTAATGATAGTTAGAAGACATGTAGGTGCAACATTACTTATAGTCAACAGAATGTGTTAAAGGGACAATCAAAATAAAGTGAAACCAGAATATTTGACTGTACATGATTCTTTACATTTGAATCATTACACATTTTGGTTAGACACATACACATAATCAGTACATATTAAACAATCTGTAACAAACCAATAGTGACAAATAGTAAAATCTTTTTTACTTTCATAAGTGTGTTGCGCCGTTCCTGTCGGATAACAGTGTTTGGAAGGTTACTTTGGAAATGTAATAGGTTACAGATAACAAGTTACCCTATTTAAAATGTAAAATGTAACTATTTCAATTACTGTATTAAACTTATTATTATTACCTTATTATTTAATTACACATTTTTTATCAGTAACTGTAACTGATTACAGTTACATTTATTTTGTAATTAAATTACGTAGTTACACGTAACTAGTTACTTCCCTACACTGTCGGATACAATATAGAAGCATCGTATCAGTGGGTGGGGCTACAATGGTAATGATGATGTAGGCGTTGATCTTCTTCTGCCGAGGTGGTCTTTCACCTAATAGACATGTTCCAAAACGATTCGTTCTCTGGGCTTGGTTTCAATAAAAGCTGCTTTTGGACTAACAAGGAAGTTTTTCAGTTCTGAAACTTACAGGATATACCGATATCTCTTTCGCACAGGCCAAGCAAGCTAAAGCTGGAGTCTCTGCTTTATCCTATTGCTTTGGAACATTTCACTCTCTCTCCGCAGCCAGGGAACAACTAACTGCTGACCATGGCTAAAATCTTTAATTTGACTTCTCTTAAAGACCATAGCTGTACCTTCTTGTGAAACAGACTTATTTCTTCCCTGGCTGTGAAAAAGTGCCCTTTTCTGCAGGCACTGTTGGTGTTGCATTTTAATTTTTACAGCAATAGGAGTGCAAAAAATATAACTGACTTTAAGATGAGTTTAAGACAGATTTACTGTCTGCTCTGTTGGTCTAAGGAAGGACTTGTGTGTCATTCAGTCCTGTAGGCACGATAAAGTACACTGTGGTGCATTTACTCCATCACAGTTATACAACTAATTATACAACTAATAATAATGTACTTCATTTGTTAGTTCTACAGTTCATAAGCTGTTAAGTAAATTATTATTGCTTAATGATAGCGATTACATGTCAGTGATCTAATTCAGATCCAGAATGGGTAATATAATCACATGAGGTATATGTTTGTTTTGCTGTAGTTATGTGTAAACAGAAGTACAAACAAATTCTACCACGTTCCCTTGTTAATTAGTGCAGAGACCAGAGAAATGGCTCACATGACAAATATTTTTACAAGGTGATTTTCTCCCAGTCTAAAGCTTAATTGCACATTAGTTAAGCTTGGTGTAGAATCCTGAGGCTATTGTCTGAGTTACTATCATTTATATTAGATTCCCCTCTTTCTCTTTTATTTGTTCTCCTCCTCAACCCTCTTTTTTTCATCCCGCTGCTCTTGTTTTATTAGAAGTCATTTTCTGTGCCATTTCTTGTTTGTTGGGAAGCGACACCGCACTGACCTGTAGCGGTTCCAGTTCCGCCTGATTAAAAGCTTCACTCTCTGCGCCTTTGAGAGTTTCTTTGCTCCAGCCCCCTCTCTCTCAAATCACACTAAACTAATGATGACTAGGAGGACAGCCTGCATGACTCAAGTAGTGAAGGATGCTGGTTTAGCCTAAAATTAAAACTAGAGCCAGCGGTGCAAGCAGACCGCTTTAATTGACCATCTCGGCTGCTCAAGCAAAGCATGCCTTTAATATGTGTAAACAAAGGTTAGGGCACTGATCCTGTAATATTTTATAACAGTCTTTGAGAAATTAGCTGTATAAGTTTAAGGGTGGGTTCTCTTGAGACATCTAAAGGTTGCAGAAAAGGCACTGAAAGAAAAAGAGCAAAGCTGAATTATGTCTTGACCAAGGGGTCAATGTTTGGCTGGTTGGCATGGCCCAGTTAGTATGACCCCAGCTGGTCGATGCTGAAATTACACCATCAAAATGGCTCTTTCTCCATTGATGGCAAGCATATAAAGGAAACATATTTAATTATAGCAAGGACTTTATATATAGGAAGATGGTGCACTCCGATTACTTAGGAATGAGAGATTCGCCCAAAATGGCGAATAAGCCCCGCCTTTTAAATGAAAGTCATCGCGTCCCTGCAGCTGCTGTTAGAAGCTTCAGGTTTGTGCATGCGCATTAGCTTTGTCCAGGCTAAAAAATGATTTTTTTTTGTCATGATTCGAGCATTTAGAAACTATTTTTTGGTGATTTCAAATATGAAATTTAATCGTAAGCTTGTTGAATAGTTTTGGAGAATTTTATGTTTCCCCATTCAAAGAGATAGGAGCTGCACTTGCATGCCTGAGAGGCGTTTCAAAGATGACCGCAGTGTGAAATTACTTGTCTTAAAGGGACTTTGATTATAGTTGATAGTGAAGGCTGCCATCATCCAACCAACATTGTCAGGACATCATTTTCCTGTGGCTCCAAATTAATCTGAAGTCACATGGTATGTATGCCTGATTAAAAGCTTCACTCTTTGCACCTTCTTTACCATTCAAAAGTTTGGTGTTGGTAAGATTTTTTAAATGATTTTAAAGAAGTCTCTTATTCTCACCAAGGAATACCATGTATTTGATCAAAGTACAGTAAAAACAGTATTAATGTGAAATATTATTACTATTTAAAAAAAAAAGTGTTTTAATATTTTTTAAATTGTAATTTATTCCTGTGATGGAAAAAGTAAAATGTCAGCAGTCATTACTGATTTGGTGATCAAGATTCATTTATTATCAATGTTGAAAACATTTGTGCTGCTTTTTGTGGAAACTGTGATACAGTTTTGTTTGATTAATAGAACGTTTAGAACAACAGTATTTATTTGACCTATAAATCTTTTGTAACATTAAAAATGTCTTTATTTCACTTTTGATTGACAATGTCTTTGCTGAATAAAAGTATTAATTTCTTAAAAAAAAAAAAAAAGAAGAAGAAGAAAAAAGGCTTGGTGACCCCAAACTTTTGAATAGTACTGTGTGCCTCAGGTTATTGGCTCAAAATTGTTGTGTTTGCCCATGAGCAAAAGGCAGAATTCAAATCATGTTCATCCAAAGAGGTCCTACAGCAGCTGGGCAAGTGGCTTGAATGAGAATGCTAATGGATAACTTTCTTTGGGCTAGACCAGGGGTTTTCAGACATTTTAATGCCAAGGATCTTAATGGATTCGATTTTAATGCCAAATATGATGATTAACTTGCGATGGTCCCTCCTTCCAAAATATAAAGACAGCTGTGTTGCCTTATCATGGAAGTTTTTACTTGTAAGGAGAGATTAACACTTATTTTTTTCCCCCTTAATGTTAAAAACTAGGTCTGTGAATGGAATAAAATATAAAATATCCACAAATCAGTCAGTGACTAAACAAAGGGTGCCAACGTGAGTGTGCTCACCGACGCGCAAAACACCAGGTGTAAAAGCGTCATTTAAAAAAGAAAACCCTCGGGTTCTTCTTTTGGTTTGGCGCACCGCGTTAGAAATTGTCCGACCAATGAGATTGCCGCTTTTGTTCACTTGCCTGGAGCTGCTGAAGTTACAGTAAAACACTACTTGGTGGCGCTTAAGCACAAAACGGTCTTGCCGAGCACACATTGGCGAAGAAGATGCAATGAGGCATGGTAATGGGCAAGATGAATGTAGAGCTGCTGGTCTCTTTGGTGTCTGAACACAAATAACTTAAGGACAAATGCCACAGCGACTACAAAAATCTCGATAAGAGGGAATTGTTATAGAGAGGCAGATCAAATAGGATTCGATGGTGATTTTCCATCAAATCCTATTTGATCTGCAATCAAATCAAAAGCGGCATCTACTGTCAGGGAGTGAATTTGCACGTTCACTCAGCGCATCGGCAGTGAAAATCGACTGGGTATGAACACAAAGACGCATTGAAAAACGTCTCAAAAAATGCTGACGATAATTGCGCGATAAACGTCCCGGTTTGCACGAGGCTTTATGATTTAAAAAAATCAGAATTATACTGTATAATATTTTTTTCCACCTTGCACATCTCAGTTTGAAAAATGTTTAGTTTATAAAATATAATATAATTATAAAATAAATAAATAAAAATAAATACATACATTTTACAATAATGCAATTAATTCAAGAAAACTTTTTTGTAAGGGAAGAAAGTATAAATAGCAATGAAGAAAGTGACAGCAGGAAAGAGAGGTTGCACAGTTACCAAAAGAACAAATGAATCCTGTGACTCAAGGGCTGTGTGCGGGAAGACAGGCCGTGATTTCATCTGAGACATTTGGGCAGTTGGAGACCAGTGGAAAGTTCAAGGATTACCGCTTTCATCATTTCCCAGACTGAATAAATTGAAAATGGTAAACAATCTAACAACATACAATTTATGCTTGTCACCTGGCCGTGCTCGCAGGCTGCTTTATTTCCTTATCAGTGGCATGCAGTTTCTCCTCAGCCAGCATTGTTTTGTGGTGAAGCGTGTTAAGGCAGCTTGCTCTGGGACCACAGTCGCATGCCCTGCGGCTCAGCTGCACTTGGAGCTAATAATGTGGATTTTAACCTCTACTTCCTTTACATGCTCACAACCTTGGAAAGAATGGCCTGTTTCTCTCTCTCATCCACACACAAGTGGTCTTTGGTTTCAATAGCATCCTGATTTATCTCAGGCCTCCATGCTGGTATGTATATAATCAAATCAAAGATTGAAAGAAAACAGGAATGTAAGTAGACAGTTAGCGAGCCTGAATCATTCTTTCACATTCCTGTGAAGCCCACAGCTCGCATTTTTAGCATTTTACACTCCTTAGTCTGTTTATCCAATAAATGAGAGATCATTTGTGTGAATGTTCTCCTGGTTAGCTGCGTCTTTATGGTATGAACAGCTTGCTCCATCTTGCACCATGTGTCCCTGTCCCCCCTTGAGAACCAGGCGCATCGCTCGCTCTCTTTCCATCTACCCTCTCTCTCCAGCCCCACTGCTTTAGCCCTGGCCAACTCTGATTGATTTCACATCTGTGAAATAAAGCTTAGCCGAAAAATCTAATTAGGTTTCACAATGAGCAAAAAAAGGAGAAATGGCAGCGACATATGGCGTTTGCTTCGCAATTAGTATCTGTAAACATGGATTAGACATTAAAACGATGAGGGAGAGAACATGCAGGCTGTTTTTGACTATAATACCTTCTGTTCCAAAAGTCAAAGAGGATGTCTGGGAACTTGCGACAACAATGCATCAGTGTGTTTTTAATACAATTCGGAGCGGCGCAACACTTTGCATACCCTTTTCAATACGAACTGCGAAGGAAAGAGTTTAGCGCATGCGAAACCGCCTGCCATTTTCCATGACACCGATAAATTGGATGTTTGATTGATAGAATTTTGCCCATCACTCTTGCCGAGCATCACAGACAGCCATTAGAGCAGGAGAACAGAGATGAATCACTTCAGCCCTGAGTCAAGTGAAATTTACGGAGCAAACATCTTCAAATACCATTTTAATGGCTTACCTTTCCCAAGGACCCCTCTCTCTCTTTCTCTCTCCTTAAGGCTATTTGGGCTGAGGCTTCAGAGGAGATGATTAAAAATTAATATTAGTTCAGGATTGACGGCAAACACCATTTGATGTGTGCCACAAAGGGGTTATGGGATTGTGGACTTTCAGATGGATTCACGGCCACAGGAGACCCAAGTTTATACTTTTGTGGAATATGCTGGAAGGGACGAGGGAGGGAGGGAGGGAGGGAGGGAGGGAGGGAGGGAGGGGGGTGGTTGGTTGGTTAGTTGGATTGCGGATGGTGATGGTTGGACTAAGTGTCATTTTCACAGTCTGATGAGCTCTACTGCAAAAAAATCATGATGTTTTTGTCCCCTGTCTTAAGGAAGCAAATTGTTAATTGAGATTAGAATACCTCTACGTCGATGGTCTTTGAGTCCAGCTTGGGCAGCTCCTTCGTTTGAGCCCTGATGTAACATCTTTGGTGTTTGGCAAAATGGATGCCCATGATGCCCTTGAATGACACAAATAATAATGACTGTTTATTCCACAATAATAAAAAATTAGCAGTTGACTTCAGATATCTCTGACACCCGACAGCAGCTTTTACAGCACAGCACAGATATATAGCCAATTATGTTATATACAGTAACTAAAGCAACCGGAATCATTTCCTAGCCAGTTCAAGATTATTGGTCTACAGCCCCAGCCAGTATAGAGGGATACCGCCAAAGCCATGATTATATGTAGGCAAAGCCCATTGATTTGCAGCACTTATGGTCTGTGTTGCGAAGCTAATCTGTTTGGTGAAGTGAGGAGCTTTTTTCCTGAAAGCCACAGCTGATGGTCTGCCATACAGAATTTGTTGCTTTACACTTGAAAAGAGAAAAACCCATTTTAGAAGGAGCATCTGAAGAAAGTTCTCAGTGCTTTACTGTCTGAAAGTAGTCTTCGAAGGGAAATAAAGGCTATCGCGTTACAGACTCTTCACTCGGAAGAATAAAAACAATATCTCCCTGCATTCTGGAATACATTAAGTAATCCACAGTTGCTCTCGTTTTGCTGTTGTAGCATAAGAAAAGTGAGAGTGAGTATAAGGCTGAATTATTTCTGCAATATTAACGAAAGCATTTGTGGTTTCATAACTACTGTTAGACTGCATGCTAACAATTGTCATTTTCACCCAAGCTCACCGGTTAGTAAAGAAACGGTTATAAGAGGAGTGCATTGTTTGTGCCGAAAATCATTGTGACAAATTGCTCTTCAATTTCTGGTAATGGCTTGCTTTTGCACGCAAGAAGGACCTATCTCTTGATGAAATGCATTTATTGCTGAGCCTGGTCAACTGGAAAATGGAGAGACTCTTCATTACAAGGATAAAAAATAGGAAAAGAATGTCATTTAAGAAAGAGTGTTGAAGTACAGCTTTGCCATTAGCCAGATTAAATGTGTGCATGCACTGAGAAATTATTCGAATGGAAGCAATGACTGATGCAATTGGCAGAGGGCAAAGAAGTGCTGCTCCAATCATTGGCACATTACTTGCATGTAGATGCCCACACCTGTTTCCGCCAGTTATTGCTTTGAGAGACAACAAATAATGCTTCCTGAATGCAGGTGAAGTCAGGGCCTGGCGCTAAACTGAATTAGCACCAAAGAATCGCTGTTAACAACATTACTAGATCTAAGATCAGACTTAATCTGTGTCTGGGAAGCTGACCCTGACAGTATACTGTTTCTGTATTAGGATGTTATAAACGGACTTTGACTTTGTTAAGAAATTCCCCCTGCATCTTTACCGACCTCTTGTATCATCAAATGGGCGGTAAGATAGCTCATCTTGTCTTCCTGTAGGACAAACTAATCATTGTTATTCTTCACACTGATGGACAGAGACAGTGATTATTGGCAAAATCATTTAAAGCCTTTCTCTCAGCCACTTTTGTAACTGCTTTTTACAAGACTACAACGATTGGAGACAAATGTGCCATTTGTACATTATGAAATGCTTTTGTGTTATTGTCCAGCTCTTTTGCACTTAGGCATGTGTTGAAGATCATTTCCACCTCGGAATAAAGAAAAAAAAAAAAAAAGATTAAAATCAGGGGCGGTTCTGGGGGGGTAATATATATATATTACAAATAGTTGTAAAATGCGGGCTATAATGGTTGCTACGCACTTGATTATAGATAAAATAAGCTCTCTTTATACACGTTGTGTTGTGTCTAACTTCACCCATACGCAGCAGTGATACTGTATATTAATTTTACTGACTTGACTACTTTAAATTCCATTCAGGCATTTCGTTCATTTAAACATACTGGTAGTTAAAATATAATTTTTCAATGGCTAATTTCTCCGAACACGTCCACATATGCAATCTTTGATCATATTCTGAATTAGGAAGTCATAATGCAGCCAAACATAAATTAAGACCAACGCAATGAATGAACCGTTCATGAGCGACTATCACAGAGACGGTGTTTCACCACAGAGATACCCAAGAAAAGATACAGGTAAAAGAAAATATTTAATTTCAGTCTTGTTCACGTATAGCGAGAAATAATATTATTCTATCCAATTGTCCAGTGTTGCTTAATTATACAGTATTAGATGTTTGTTTTTAAACCATAAATGAAACAGTCATGACTATATAGCCTATGCAAACTTTGCAAAGAGTCCGCTAACAGAGAACAGATGTAGGCTACAAAATAACATGTAAAATAAATGGTTTAGTTTTGCTTTTATAAATTGAGCATGCATGATCATATTACAGATACATTAATTTTCCTAAATTGATTTGTGTTAGAATCTGCTGCATAATCTTACAGATGGGCCTTTTTTTTTCTTCCATTTTTGTTATCAATTAGTTTTGTGTAATATAGTGTCAGGTTTACAGATGCAGAAAAGTGCCTAGATATTAAAAGTGTGTGATGTCATCACTGCTCATCACAATACAATACAAGATTACTTGTCAAATAATAAAATGAACTTATTTTCCTTCAAGCGTAGAGATTGCAGAGTGATACAGTACATGACTTTCAATAATCCGGAAAATAGGTTAAAGGGTTAGTTCACCCAAAAAGAAAATAAAAACACCTAAGAATGTAACTCATCCTCATGTTGTTCCAAAAACCTGTATTAGTTAGAATGTCGGTAACCAAACCATTTCAGTGCTTCTTATGTTCAACATAAGAAAGTCATATTTGGAACGACATGGTGATAGAATTTTCATTTTTAGGTGAACTACCTATTTAACTGCACTGGTTAGGATAAATGTTAATGTGTGCCCCCTAAAAGCACAAGTGGCCCCTGCCTGGCCCCCCCAGTTACCGTGGTCTAGAACTGCCACTGATTCAAATTAAGCTCACACTGACTTTCAATCAGTTACAAGAAACAAAGTTGTGCAATTGTTAAGATATACATGTACAGTTTAAAAATGTACTGTCTTTAAGATTTATAAATGTTGAAAAATGGTCAGTAAGCAACTAACCGTTTACTTTAATGTATTTTAAAATGTCTTTTATTTCTGTGATGGCAACATTAGTCCAGTATTCAGTGTCACATGATCTTTAGAAATCATTCTAATATGCTGATTTGTTTGTCAAGAAATATTTCTTATTATCAAGTTGAAAACCGTTGTGCTGCTTAATATTTTTTTTGGAAACGGTGGTATTTTTTTCAGGATCTTTTAATGAATATAATCTTTAAAAGAACAGCAATTTATTTGAAATAACAATATAAAAGTATTTACTGTCACTTTTGATCAAATCCTTTCTAAATACTAAATACTTTAAAAATAAAAAATTCTTACTGACCCTAAGTCTTTGAACAATGGTGTATATCAATGGACAATAAATAAAAATAAAAAATTGTAATGGAAATTCACTGGTACCTTGCATCGCAGTAAAATATATCACTAAATTATTTCCTTTTCTTAATCTGAAGGACACTTTATGGCTTTTGGTTCATAAAAATATATACACTGTGTCTCCTTGGCTTTCACTGTAAGCTGTTGTGGAATTCTCATTATTACTTTTACGTTTCTGGAGGACACTCTGAGAACTTGACTAAAACAATAGAAAAAGGATTTTGCTTGTGTTTCTGTTGGCATTACCGCTACATTTCCATTCATGGGCTGTAGCCTTCAGGCTCTGTGGAGATGGTTTGTAGTTTTAGTGTGTGTAATGACTTGCAACATCCCTCCTTCACAAAAATCAATTCCAAAGTCTGCCCTAAGTCAGAAGTTGCAAGAAGTGCAGAAGAGGGCTCGGTGCTCAAACTCCCCTTTCATTTATATCAACATGTGATTTGAATGATTTTACCTATTCACTTGTTTTCTGCTTTCCCATGGCAATGCCTTGAATGAAACTAATCTCTTTTGTGGCTTTGCTCCACTGACCATAGTAATTTAGAAAGAAGATGGGGCCAGCAACAAGTGTGTCTGAATGCTGATGCGAGATGTCATCGCTGCCAGTTTGCTTTTGCTTAGCACAGTGTTTTTCAGAGATTCAATATCATCAGTCTGAGAGAAAAATAAAAACACTCTGTCTGTATTTTGACAGCAGTTCCGAGGCTGAGACTCAGATTGCAGGAATGTGAGCTGAATCTATCGCATCACAAAGAAAATATTTCACTTGCATGTCATAAACACTTACATTTTTGAAGTCATGCACTTCCAGGACCTTGTTGGTGCCATTTCCCATCCTGAAGATCTCGATGCGTTGCGCTGGATGGATTTCCATCATGCTCTCAGTCTCCATTCCATCCAGCACAGCTTTATACTGATGATCATATACCTGTTTAGACATATGCAGAATTAAAAACACAGTGCCACTAAAATATCCTAAAAAATAATTACAGTATAAATAATTTGTCAATTTTCCTGGTAGTTAATCCTTTATTCCTCAAATATTACATATTGTTTCCTTATACCTACACGAGACAAATCAGACACAATTATTTGTTATATTTAACAAATAATCTTTAAAACTCGCTCTGGGTCTTTAGAACCATCCCCCAAAATACCACTAAGGGCAAGAAGGGCCTGATACCAACTGATAAGACTTTATTGAAGTGTATTGCTTGAAACAGGGGTCGGGAACCTTTTTTAACCAAAGATAAAAAAAATTCATTTTTGGTTAATGCATTTTTCCAAAAGAGCCACAATAAAAAATAATTAGGAATGCACCGATACCATTTTTTCAGAACCGATCCAATCCGATATTAAAAATTCTGAGTATCGGCTGATACCGATACCAATGCAGTTTTGTTTAAAAATTCTATGTAGAATTTCTGTATCTCAGTGTGTTGAACTGATAATCACTCTTTTGTGAGGTAAACACAATCTACTAAATACAGACAACTTCATTATAAAGAAAAACAACAAATTATCACAATCTATGACAAAAATACTATTGTAAACTAGATGGTGGATAATTCAGCAGCAAAAGTTACTCTAGAAAAATCATGAGTGCACAATAATTGCTTAAAATCTAAACATTTAGTGGGGAAAAAATAAAGAAAACAATAAAAGTGAACACATTACACATTGTTGGAAAATACATTCATGAAAAACAAGTAAATATATTTATAGAAATAGGGCCTATATACTAAGCAATTACAGTTATTTTAAATGTATAGTGCAGCTTTTTAATGAGGCAGAAACATATTATAGATAGGGCAGAACAAGAAAGGCTATTAATAATCTTTCATAGCGCAAAAGTATTACGAACGGCTCCAATACAGCGTGGCGTATGCACATCCCGTGCTCAGGATGATGCGTTTGAAGCAACATGGCGTCACAGCGCAGCGCTCCGTCTGCATTGAACATTTCAAAACACAAAGGGAAGAGAAATCCACACGTAATGTATCTATCTATGCAATATTTTATTGAGCCGTTTCTTTTAACAGTTTAACATTTCAGTTACCGTGTGTGAAGAACAATACAATCTCTAGTCCAGTGTTGTGATCTAACAGACACCCGGTAGAAAGTAACACGATTTACAGCAATAAACTCCTGCAAGATAAAGTCATTTTATGCGTAACCATAGACCGTTAGGAACTTTAATTTAATGACTTAAATATTCATCTGTACCTCACATTAAACTGTGGAATGGCTTCAGAACACTTATAATATAGTGCACGAAGCGTTGCTGATGCTTTATAATGTTTTTGTGGGGCACTGGGGCTTAACAATAACACAGAATATTATACACTGAGTATCGGTTCAGTGCATCCCTAAAAATAATATAATATTATTATTAAAAAACATGCATTTTGTGTGTGTGTGTGTGTGTGTGAATGCACACAGTGCTTACATCTACTGTGTTTACGCGAATACTCAACTTGCCATTTTTATATATTTCTGTGTTTTTGGCCATTTAGGTGCGCAACCGAAGACAAAGGCTACTGTGCTTTTCCGTGTTGTGCTCGGAGTGTGTGCACAGCATCCTGTCAGTAGAATTCAGTTTTCTTCCGTGACTTATCGCACTTTTAATATTTATTTTCATTATAAAGCACATCCCGCTCTTTTCTTTCTCATTTATTCATGTTTCGTTATTAATATCTTTAATCAGTATAGTCAACTGAAATCCGCGAGTATTCATAAATACGACACATTTATAGGACATAAAAGTTCTCTGCCCTTAGAACAGACTTTCCTGCATTAATTTATAGACAAATTGATCTATAAATGAACATGCACCCCAGGACATTGTGTGTATAATTAGTACTTTCTTATGTAGTGTTTTCTGTGTGGTATTTTTGTTTTATGCATATTCCATGATAGAACCAACGGTCAATGTAACCTCACCTATACCATGTTTGGTCTCTATAAATTTGTACATTGAAGATTGAAATGATTGTATATGATATGGTGATAGCTATGCAACATATAAGTATTACAAGAATCTTTAATAGTTTCTTCATTGGCAACCAATCCAGTTGCACATGCAAATGAGCATGCTTGAAACAAAGAGCCATAAAATCTTCCCGCTTGGAAGATTTGGCCTTCCTCATTGGTCAAGTCAACCCTGAGAGGTGTGACCTTTCCCAGACTTTAAAGAGAGCGAGACGCACAGATCCACTCTCTCTTGCACCTGTGGCCGGCACCTGTGGCCGACACGCGCAGCATCTGCTGGCTCCCACCTGGCCAAGCCGACCACACCATGTGTAGCTTCTTCGACCATGACGGAGTCGAACTAACCATGCAAGTTCATCATATCTTCTTCTCTCAACATGGAAAGAATCGATTGCAACTGCAACACCATCGGACCGGACTATCAAGACTTTCTCCTGCGACGGTATGTCCGGACGTTCTTCAACCGGTCAGGCAAATGCAAGTAATGTATGATATACTAAATCGCTGTTTAGTTCGTTAAAGCTGTGAACCCATTTGTTTAAACAAAGGAGCTTGCAGTCATAACTGATGGTTCTCCCAGGTGTTAGACTCTTTTTTCCATAGCTTCATTCCTCTGTTCTGATCCAGTTTTTCAGTCACTTTCACTTTCCATTCTACCCCATGTATGTGTGCTTTTGTGTATGTTTTTTTATTAGATTAGTTATGTGTTCGTGATTTAGTTAATAAAACTTGTGCACAATACATATTTGATTCTGACTCCCTGTCTGCAAATAAATTGTCACTTAAATGATCAATTTTGTTACACGCTCTAAGCGCTGTAAATGCAAAGGAAGAATTATTTTTCTGTGGCCATGAAAAATACCCTTCTCTTAGTATTAATTAATAATCAATACTGAGTGTTCACAGGATGAACTGATTGATTGATTTTTAATATTATTGTAGCTACATCAAGTTAATCTTATTAACTGATTTAAATATTCATAATTAATCATAATGAATAATCATTAGTTATGAATAATTATTCATATTTCCACTTTGAGATAACTCGCTACATACTTTATAGTTACACTAGTTAATGTTAACTAATTAACAGTCAAATAATAAAATGAATAATTTGTTTTTGTATTTTGTTAGACACCGATCAGGCATAATATTATGTGTTCATAATATTGTGTTGGTCCCCCTTTTGCTGCCAAAACAGCCCTGACCCATTAAGGCCTGGACTCCACTAGACCCCTGAAGGTGTGCTGTGGTATCTGGCACCAAGATGTTAGTAGCAGATCGTTTAAGTCCTGT
Source organism: Rhinogobio ventralis (assembly GCA_039654625.1). NCBI lineage: Eukaryota > Metazoa > Chordata > Actinopteri > Cypriniformes > Gobionidae > Rhinogobio > Rhinogobio ventralis. The sequence continues at coordinate 22,890,317 of CM077198.1, read as the reverse complement.
AAGTTGTGAGGTGGAGCCTCCATGGATCGGATTTGTTTGTTCAGCACATCCCACAGATGCTCGACTAGATTGAGATTTGGGGAATTTGGAGGACAAGTCAACACCTCAAACTCGTTGTGCTCCTCAAACCATTCCTGAACCATTTTTGCTTTGTGGCAGGGCGCATTATCCTGCTGAAAGAGGCTACAGTCACCAGGGAATATTGTTTCCATTAAAGGGTGTACATGGTCTGCAACAATGCTTAGGTAGGTGGTACGTGTCAAAGTAACATCCACATGGATGCCAGGACCCAAGGTTTCCCAGCAGAACATTGCCCAAAGCATCACACTGCCTCCGCCGGCATGCCTTCTTCCCATAGTGCATCCTGGTGCCATGTGTTCCCCAGGTAAGCGATGCACACGCACCCGGCCATCCACGTGATGTAAAAGAAAACGTGATTCATCAGACCAGGCCACCTTCTTTCATTGCTCCGTGGTCCAGTTCTGATGCTCACATGCCCACTGTTGGTCGCTTTCGGCGGTGGATGGGTCAACATGGGCACGCTGTCTGGTCTGCAGCTGTGCAGCCTCATATACACAACAAAGTGCGATGCACTGTGTATTCTGACATCTTTCAGAACCAGCATTAACTTCTTGAGCAATTTGAGCTACAGTAGCTTGTCTGTTTAATCAGACCACACGGTCCAGCCTTCGCTCCCCACGTGCATCAATGAGCCTTGGCCACCCATGACTCTGTCGCCGGTTCACCACTGTTCCTTCCTTGGACCACTTTTGATAGATACTGACCACTGCAGACCGGGAACACCCCACAAGAGCTGCAGTTTTGGAGATGCTCTGACCCAGTCGTCTGGCCATCACAATTTGGCCCTTGTCAAACTTGCTCAAATCCTTACGCTTGGCCATTTTCCCTGCTTCTAACACATCAACTGTGAGGAGAAAGTAAAAACTGTGTTCACTTGCTGTCTAATATATCCTACCCACTAACAGGTGCCATGATGAAGAGATAATCAGTGTTATTCACTTCCCCTGTCAGTGATGTTATGGTGTATAATGCAATGCCATTTATACTTTTTATGTGTCCACAAGATGATGCTGTATGTAGTAACTCCGATCCAGTGCTCATTGCCTCTTAATTGCCTCTCAAAAGAAAATATATTGAACATTTTTTTTTTATGTCAGTGCGGTCCAGGATTTTTTTAGACTTTCATTAAATGAACAAAAAAAGGTTTAACATAATTCAATATATCTTCTTTTATGTTGCACATAAGAAGTACAGTAAGTCATACATGTTTGGAATGACATGAGGGTGAGTAAAAGAAGACAGTATTTACATATTTGGTTGAACTAACTCTTTAATATGAATGCACTTTATGAATTGGTCCAAGAATCATACCTTTATCAAGGCCAGTCAAGGCTAGTCAGTGCCCATGCTCGACGGGCAGCATGACTACAACCTCTATTAATGGATGCGATCTGGCAGTTGCCCGTAGTTGCCATATACACTCACCTAAAGGATTATTAGGAACACCATACTAATACTGTGTTTGACCCCCTTTCGCCTTCAGAACTGCCTTAATTCTACGTGGCATTGATTCAACAAGGTGCTGAAAGCATTCTTTAGAAATGTTGGCCCATATTGATAGGATAGCATCTTGCAGTTGATGGAGATTTGTGGGATGCACATCCAGGATGCTCTATTGGGTTGAGATCTGGTGACTGTGGGGGCCATTTTAGTACAGTGAACTCATTGTCATGTTCAAGAAACCAATTTGAAATTATTCGAGCTTTGTGACATGGTGCATTATCCTGCTGGAAGTAACCATCAGAGGATGGGTACATGGTGGTCATAAAGGGATGGACATGGTCAGAAACAATGCTCAGGTAGGCCGTGGCATTTAAACGATGCCCAATTGGCACTAAGGGGCCTAAAGTGTGCCAAGAAAACATCCCCCACACCATTACACCACCAGCCTGCACAGTGGTAACAAGGCATGATGGATCCATGTTCTCATTCTGTTTACGCCAAATTCTGATTCTACCATCTGAATGTCTCAACAGAAATCGAGACTCATCAGACCAGGCAACATTTTTCCAGTCTTCAACTGTCCAATTTTGGTGAGCTCGTGCAAATTGTAGCCTCTTTTTCCTATTTGTAGTGGAGATGAGTGGTACCCGGTGGGGTCTTCTGCTGTTGTAGCCCATCCGCCTCAAGGTTGTGCGTGTTGTGGCTTCACAAATGCTTTGCTGCATACCTCGGTTGTAACGAGTGGTTATTTCAGTCAAAGTTGCTCTTCTATCAGCTTGAATCAGTCGGCCCATTCTCCTCTGACCTCTAGCATCAACAAGGCATTTTCGCCCACAGGACTGCCGCATACTGGATGTTTTTCCCTTTTCACACCATTCTTTGTAAACTCTAGAAATGGTTGTGCGTGAAAATCCCAGTAACTGAGCAGATTGTGAAATACTCAGACCGGCCCGTCTGGCACCAACAACCATGCCACGCTCCAAATTGCTTAAATCACCTTTCTTTCCCATTCTGACATTCAGTTTGGAATTCAGGAGATTGTCTTGACCAGGACCACACCCCTAAATGCATTGAAGCAACTGCCATGTGATTGGTTGATTAGATAATTGCATTAATGAGAAATTGAACAGGTGTTCCTAATAATCCTTTAGGTGAGTGTATATGCTTTAAGTAGACTCAACAAATGTCTGATTTGTCTGAGCTCTCGGAAGCATTATATGGCTTTCCACTGTTGCCAGGCCTTGCAGCGCTGCTGTTTATCTCAGCGCTTTCTTAAATGTTGTTTTTGGGCATGCATGGGTGGCTCCTCTCTGTCTACAAAAATGATTCATGCCCACCAGCCAAAAACCCTGCTATTAATATTTATGTATGTGTTGTGTTATGATGAGAAATTACACTGCTGAGCTCACTCTCATCTGTCTCAGTAGCATTTCTGAGTAATATGTTATGCTTAGACGTAAGGCAAAAGATGCACACGCACAAGTATTACATTACATTACACTACTACATTAAGATTAATGTCACAAATCAACGCTTTTTTGGATTATTTAAGTGCTTTATGCAGTGTAGCATAGAGCAGTAAACACATCATTTAATATCGACTTAGCTCTGTTGTGGAGAGTCTATTGAAATTAGCTTGATTAACTTCTGCATGGATCTGAATTTGTATTCATCCATATACAAAGAGGAAGTTATGTAGACATAAGCATGTGAGTGTGGTTATAGCAGAACTGATTAGACTACAGTGTGTTTTAAAGACAACAAAATATAGAATATTCCAGTACTGAAGTATGGGCAATATGTTATTCCTGCAGTTTGGATGGCTAATTTCGTTCTGTTGATTTATTGATTGCAATGACTTTCAATCTGTCTGTTTATCACACAATGGTATTAAATAACTTCAGAAGAATTGGAATATAGTGCACCAGAATATGAAATACGGGCACAGTGGAATATGGTCCACTGTTGTTATATTTTAAAGGCACTTTTGCATTCTTTTTGTGACAGCCCCAGTTGCCTTTTTTTTTTCTTTTCTTTTTTTTGATTATATGGAAATGAGCAGTCGAGATGTTCTTCAGAAATTCTCCTTTTATGTTCCACAGAAGAAAGAAAGTCATACAGGTTTGGAATGACACAAGGGTGAGTAAATAATGACAGTTTTTTATTTTTGGGAGAACTATCCCTTTAAGAACATGATAACGAGTTAATGAACTGGTTGTCCTGTGAAGGTCCTTGTCGGTGTCAATCCAGCTTGAAGCTTCTGCAGACGTTCTTATTGATTAAAAATCACAGACCTTTTTAAAACCCCTTCCCTTTTTTGTTGTTATTGCTCTCCTATTTTATGACAAACCTCACAAGACCTTCCGGTTGAGCGTTAGCCTATCTAATGTTTTTGCCTACGCCGTGCTTTGTTGAATCCAATTTTCTCGAATAGATGACAAAAGGGGCTAGATATCACTAAGAAATAATGATAATGAAAGTAAATTTGCTCTTGGCACTATAGCAGAGTACTGGGGTTCAAGGCGAAACACAAAGAGAAATGTTTTCATTAGCACTCCATCATGGATACCTTGAGCATAGCATTGATTTGCGTAATACAATGTTTGCTTTTTCAAACTTCAATACTCAATAAGCCTACGGTGATCATGCTATTGCCTGGCAGGTTTAAATATGATATGATTTAACCATTGTCATTCCAGAGTTTTCAAATTATCTGCACACTGTTATTCTCCCTTTATTTAGAAAAGATTAAAAATGGCAACGTTTCGGTCAAAGACCTTCGTCAAGCACGGAAGCAGTTTTTCGGAACATTCCGAAATGTTGACACTTTTAATCTTTTCTAAATAAAGGGAGAATAACAGTGTGCAGATCTTTTTAGTATTACTTGAATTTTTTTGATCTTGTACCTGGCTAAGATGCTTTGGATGTGTGTACCTTGACCTTTTTTATACCAGAGTTTTCACACAATATGTGACCCTGAACCACAAAACCAGTCATAAGTTGCACAGGTATATTTGTGGCAATAGCCAACAGTACATTGTATGGGTCAAAATTATCGGCTTTTTTATGCCAATAATCATTAGGATATTAAGTAAAGATCATGTTCCATGAAGATATTTTGTCAATTTCTTACCGTAAATATATAACAAATTTAAAATTAGAAATGTGTGTTTCCATGCTGAATTAATTTCAAGTGATGACTTAAAAATGACAAAATCTTGTGGCTCATTAATTGGAATGTCATGCAATTAATTAAATTATTATTATTTTAAATTGATTGACAGTCCTAGTTAAAAAAAAAAAATCTACTTGTCTTGTGCTTCATGTCACTATTTCCTAGACATTTTTTGCCCACAATATTGATTCGCTTAGTTGGTCTCAAAACAGCAACAAAAACAAAACAAAACCCTGTATTACAGGACAAAGAAAATGTAATTGTATCCCTTGGAGATCACAAGAATGTACTGGCATGTTCAGGGTCTGCTCATGATATATTGTTAAAATCGTCCCTAGTGCCTAGGCCTTGAGCTCTCAATTCCTGCCAAACTCATTACTTTATAAAAGAGGCATTTGAGAAGCACAGTCTTTTGTTTACATTTTTGCAGGTATGTCATGTGGCCACCACAGGAGCTTTTCAGACTTCTGACATTCTACACATTGAGTATTCAAGTAGATTACCCAGTAATCTACTTCCCAGTAATGCCACCTGGCTTCAATATACTTCAAAAACTCATTAAAGATAACATGAGGAGAAGTTTTCAGAGTTTTCTTGTTTACTTCTTTTCATCTGCTGTGTGTCTGATCTCTAAGGTGGCTCTTGTCGTCCAGCATACAGAGACTCTCAGAAGAGACCCACCCCGAGGAGAATTAATAACAGACAAGGAAGCCAATGAAGTCTGAGAGTGTTTTGCATCATCGTGCCCTACTGGTCCCCTGAGGACGTGCGTTAAAGGTCGTCCAGACACTGTCACAGGTGAGTGGAGGAGAGAGGCTAGTATGCTCATGACAGCGTGTCCCCTTGTTGTCCTTAAGGGCCTAGAGATATGACCGCCCGTCAGAGCGCAACATGATGGCTGTCATTCAGAAGTGAGACGATGACTTCACTTGTGTCCTTACCCTACTCAGAAAAAGACCTGCGACGTACCAGGGTCAGTAGCACCACCATGTTGCTAGCCTGTGTGTGGAGGAGTGTGATAAACTCAGGTAGTTGTTTTTCAATGTACGCCTCAGGAATATCCAGATTCCTTTCAGAATTGCTATTTTATTTCTGTGCATTATGGTTTTCGTATTGTTCTAGGTGTACAAAGTGAGTAAAAAAAATCTCGACCAGTCTCGAGGGCTGACAGATGCCACCCAACGAAATAAACACTAACTGGCTTTCATTCAGCACGAAATATAGTACTTTGACGTAGAAAGTATGAGTACAGCTGTAGATATAGTTCTGGTTTGGTTGCAATACGTGAATTACCTGCAGGGTGTGCGGTCGTCTCTTCTCCTCTTCTTCTCTCCAGCAACCCTGCTCTCCACATGCTCCCTGCACTCCCGCAAATGATGATTTAACAACTACTATTCACATGGGTAGTCACATGTGCAGAGCAAATTCCTCCCTGGGGTTGAGCTCCCCTCTGAAATGTTGTTATGAGAGAAGTTTTTTCCCCCCATGTTCCGTATCTCTTTTTTTCCACAAAAAAAAGAGATATGGGGGTGAAAAATAAGTATTTTTCATACAGATTCAAAAAGAAACACAGCTGCAACTGTCACAACAGCCCCCACAGCAACACTGCCACTTTTACAATTTCCCTATTTCTTTTGCCTTTAGGAAAATTAAAGACACACTTCATTCGATTGACAGCTTGGCTTTCATCTCATAGAAAAGATGAAGAGACACTAGTGTATGAGCTATAATGAAAGCTGGATTCTCTAAAAAATGAGACACCCTAAAGAAAGAAAGAATAAAGAAACTCCAGGGTATATTGCTGTAAAATGAGATCCCCTCAGGAAATAACTTCTCCAGATCAGTTGAAGACAGCGGTGCAGATGGCATTCACATGTGCTCAATGCATGTCAAAAGCCACTGTGTGAGCTACTGTGTAGTTATTATTCTAGGAATTAAATGATATTCTCATTTCAATGTGCGCTAAAGATAACAATTCGCCCATTGATGGGCTCTTCATTACCACTCTGATCTGGTCTGACTCCATTTTATCTGCCCTGAATGGTGCCGATAACAGCGGGTTCATTTCCATCACAGGTTCATCTCTATGAAATGCAAATGGTTTTCCTGTTCCATTTATTTCTCCCATCAAAAGCCTCAGATATTAGGTATTAGCTGCAGACCTCTCACTATGTTTTTGTTTGGTTTGGGGAGAAAGGCAAATATGTTTTTTCTTTTTCTGAGACAAAGGAATTATAGAAGCAGACACCGGTGACAAGGCTTGTCAGGCTGTATGACCATTACAGTTAAGATAAATGCGAAGGGAATGCTTTCAGGGCTGCCAGATGCATTTAGCACAGCATCTGGAGATGTCCGATGAAGACAAGCAGTTGCTTTCTCGACAGCCGCCTATTTTGAAAATGGGGAAAACGATGGTCACCAGCTAATAGGTGACATTTATTCCTCAAGGAGCACCATTTTTCAGGATATAGTTTATCATCTTAAGAAATACCTCTAAAAGTTACTCTACATCTGGCTAAATTGGGAGGTCTCAATATCTTTGTAGCCTGGCAGCAATGCTAATCCACAAAGGTCTTGTTTGTTCAAATGAAAGGCCCAGCATCAAAAGCACATCTGAAAATAATGGCTACCTCAGATGAGACTTTAGAAAACATGCAGTGAAACTACACGAGGTTGTTATTATGGTATGTTTAATTACAGCCATTTACATAAGGAACAGAGGCCAAAAGCATCTTGTTTTTAAGGCTCTTTTGTGCCTCGTTCAGTTCTTATTATAGCTCTGTCAACAGCAGAGTTAAAATCAACTTTTACTTCACCCGAAGCCACAGCAAACTATTAAAAATAGAAGTGAGCTCCCTTGCGGACATTTTGGATGCAGAACAGAAGGGATATGAATCACTGCCTGTCTATAACTAGCTACGTTTAATGTGCACCACAAATAATAAACAATAGAGAGTGGGCTGGCACTCATCGCAGTACAAATCACATTAGTGGACGCAGAGCCATGCAATAATGCAGGACATATTTCTTAACGCTGTGTGCACTCTGATGCAGACAATACAAATGTAATTACTCACATGGCACACTTCACATCTTAGAAGAAAGGCACTGTAAATTGTTCAATTGACTAAAAATGCCTCTTTATAGCTAGAACTGGACTCTCAGTGGAATTTTAAATGCATAATTGCAAGCAATTATAGAGATGAAATTTCAGCAGCTAAATTGTTTGAGAGCTGCAAGCTCATTCCTCTATATTTATACTCCAGAGGTTCGCTGAGAATTCCTTCACAGACGAGGGCCTCTCCACGAAGGGAGCGCAATGACCCATTTTCTCTGCCTGGATCCCCTGTGAGTCTCTATCGTTTGCCACGTATGACCACCTTGCTGTGGTTGACTCGTATCTGCAGCTGCTTTTAATTTGCTGGGGCAGCCCGGTCCCTTTCTTCAGAGCCAGCGCATACATGACTAATCGCACAAGCCATTTTAAACAACTTGAGCTCTCACTGGCGATAAATCACTTTGATCTGAGCTACTGTGCGGGTAATAGAGCTATATTCAGGAGGGAGGGGGCCATAGAGCATTGGGAGCAATTGCGTTTTTCTCCCTAGTCAGCATGCAATTGTAAGGCTGGCTCAGGGACTGGGACATTGCACTTTGAATCATTGTTTGCTTTTATGATCCGTTAAAAATCAACATGCAAGGGCCATTTAATACCCATCTGGTTGGGTTAACTCTGGCTTAAAAAGTGATATCAGAGTCATGAAACTTGCAATTTCTGTTATATTTAGACATTACATAGGTTGAAAGAGATCAACATGCATATTTTAATGTGTTTTTGAACAATGTTATTCTTTGCAGAATTTTTTATTTATTTTGCTCTGAAGCTTCCAACATTTGTCCCCTAGGAAATAAACGAAAGCCCTTTCAACAGGGCGAAAGAACATTTTCAGGACACTGGGTGATGCAACACTCCCAAGCTTCTGCTCACAACCATGATTGATATCTCTGTGCTGAAGGGTGGAAACAACTGATGTAGAGTTTATAAATAAAACCTCCAAGAGGTGACAAAAGACCTTTGCCTAGAATACTAGTCTCACTTTTTTTCCTCTTCCTCTTCCTCTCTTTTTTGCGAGGTTTGAGCGACTGCTGTTCGAGTGAAAACACACAATGATTCCTGTAATTGATCGTTTCTCTGAATGGCCTCGCAGTGTAAGAATGCAGGCCAATCTTCCATCACAATAGAGTACAGGATACCACATGAAATATTCATCAAACATTGCTCAAAATTCTGAGACACTCTGGTACATCTTTGTGAATGTATAACAGATTTTGCATGGCAAATATGGAGCTAAATGCCCATTGAAGCACCGGGTTCAGAGCCATGTAGCCGCAAAGGAAGTAACCTCTCCTGCAGTGGGAGAGGACATGATGACCCTAATTGTTACTCAGACTCACTAAAAATGACTAAATTGACTGAAGACATTCACTACTCCTGTGGCTAAGTGGCATTCAGACTGCTTGTGAGAGCAAACACTGTGTTTTCAATCTTTCAGATGCACAGGATAATTTGATTAACAGCATTATCCGCTAATGAGAAGAGAAATGTAGCTTGGCTGAGGAGAACTATTAAGGAGCTGTTTTCATTTAAAACCATTGAATAAGGTCCAGAAAGTAGGTTTTATTAGAGAACAACCATTTTAGTTCACTAATTTGTATGAAAAGGTGCCCAGCGACTGCAAAATAACTCTCATATGTGTAGCCAGCACAACAGCTTGACTAAAAAATAAATCAAAAGAACTTGGAATTTTTAGGGGTAGATAATGGACAATGGTGTTTAGACAACATAATTTCCCTCCTAAAAGCATTTATTTTGTAAGCCTCTCTTCATTCAAAGTAGATCTCATAGGAGCTCTTGTCTTGAAAGCAGAATTTTACTTATCTGACATTCCATCCTGCAATGTGGCAAGCAGGGAGACCCGAGGCAAGTGTTGACCAGAGAGCTTTAGAATCGCTCTGCTCTTAAAGTGTTTTTCAGGCATTACTGCTGCTGCAAAGCCCCAGTGATGAGAGTCATCATGTATCGCTCGCATAGTAACAACATTCTGGTCTCTGGCCTTGGGTGAACGGAGGGGCAGCAGTTTATTTTGGTCTCTAAAGCATAGCTCAAGATATAGATCTACGTAAAAAGGATGGAAACGAATGCTTGCCAAGTTTGCCCACTAAAGCTTATAATGTAAATGCACCAAAATTTTTGATCTGAAGGATCAGTTTAGAAGAGAACAGAATAAAAACTGCAATAGAATGTCAAGTTATTATCTTAAGCTCCTTATGTAGCCAGCCGATTGCTTCAATGGTTTTTCTTTTTTCTTGCATAGTAACCATTAGGGGTGGGCGATATACCGGTAGACGCGATTTAACCGGTAGAAATTCGTCAGCCGGTAGAAATTTTAGACCATCGTCTCTATCATGGTTACAGGCTCATGTGACGTTGCTGTGCGGTACGGTCACGAAAGCTTAACGTTACCACGTGTTTCTCAATGTCATTATATTTCTCACAGATTTCTGCTCGTTCTGAATCAGAAACAGATAAAGTAGCACAATAAAGATTACATGTATATAAAATTGAATGCATTAGAGAGAGCGATTGCGTGTGAATTAATTCTACTTTCCAGCATCTCTCTACTAATAGTGAAGCTGTGAGTTTAGTTACTAAGAAATATATGCTAGAACTGTTCAGTTTCTAAGCTATTTAATTGAGAAATCATAGAACAGTGTTGACAATATATTGCTGCACTACTGAATGATTTTGTGTGAGGTGCGCAAGCTATGTGTGTGCGTTACAATGGATGCAGCATGCATTAGTTTAGAACGGTGATCTTACCTGTACAATAAGCGTGCATTCTCCCGATCAATTTTAAGCATCCAGATGGTATAATCAAACATGTCTTGTGGAGAGCTCTCTCAATATGCATTTATTTGTCATTTTTAACTGTTGGAAACTGCGTGTCAGGAAATGGCTTATCCTGTTGCGCCCTCTATAGGCTAGCGACTAGTCGACGTCAAGCTTAAAGCATCATGGCAGAGCATTAAAGTCGACTAGTTGATTAGTCGACTAGTCTGTGCAACCCCTAGTACACAATTAGTTAATTTTATTAATTTGTACATTTATTTTTTTCATACATTAATTCACAGACTCATACATTTATTCACTTTTATTAATACATTATGTAAGTAATGACACGTGAAAGACTATTATTTATATAGATTAAATAGATTGTATACCCTTATCGTAGCACAAATTTATTGATTTATTGATTTATTATATGAAACAATCAAGAAATGTCTGGGACGCAAAAGGCAGATTTTCCACCTTTTGACCACAAGATGTCGTTAGTGTGCACAGTGTTGAAAAGCTTCAAGTAATGAACCATTTTACGATACAGTTGAGGGGAAAGCTTTAGTGCTTCGCAAAGCTTAATTTCACCATCACTAAATTCATCTGTAGTAGGGTTCTGGTATTCTGTCACCCTGTTAGGTTTAGATACAGGAATCAAAATCCAAGTAAGTTTATTTGAATTTACAAACAGAAGACTAGGGTATCACAGGAGAAATAACACAGCTCAACATCTTCAACAACACTAAACAGCAAAAACATGACTAATACCAGAACAAAGGGAGAACCAAGAATTTGAGTATAAATAGGGTGAGCAAACAAGGGTAACTAACCGAGGAGCACCTGAACTAACTTAATCAAACAATGTGTAACCATGGTGACAAACAGGCAGGGAATGAAAGATGAGCTTAACTGATTAACATGCTAAAAAACTAACAATGAAACTCAGACATGAACATAAAAGAAAAACAGAAAACATGACAACTACTTGTACTAAGATCAGTGTAAAATATGTATATCTCATTACCATGGTTAGATAAACTTAATTGCTATGAAAAACTACAATATTACTTGTAAACAAATATTTTACCAATATTATTTATATATCTAATTAGGGCTGTCAACGATGACGCATGTAATCAATTAAAAATCCTTAACGCATTATAATAATTTAACGCAGATAACAAACAATTTACTGAAGCACGTGAAATTACGTCATTAACAGTCACGCAGTGAGATGATCATAGAAGTCGAGAGCGTCTACAATAGCGCAAGCACCTCAATTCAGGATTGCAATCAAGGTAAAGACAAATGTGGTGACGTACAGTAGTCGTACAACGTCATACACAGTCGTAAGCACGTGTGAGTCCGTTATGATGATACGCAAACGTGGTCCTGTTTGGATACCGCAACTTGACTTCACTTTTCTAAAATGTAAACGAGCTCTTTGCTGTTACACTGTGCACATTCTATATACTGTGAATTATATAATGTGAAATATATAGAGTGCTTTGGTATGCATAAATTCTTGAATTATATGGACTCCTTATGGTGTGATGCTGGTGTCCTTTTGGAGTCTCCGATTGTCCTTTTTTTTTTGGAAAGACACCTAAATTTACCTTGAAAAAAGCTTACAGAAACCATTTTGTGAGAATCACCGATCAATCTGATGGTTTGCTGGAAATTGCAAATGACGACAAAATGAACGTTAACCAAGATACATGGTATATGCTTAATTTCATGATAAGTGTGTGATTAATCGCGATTGGGTAAAATAATAATAATAATAATAAATAAATAAATAAAATCTGATATTTCTGCCAAAAAGGGTAGTTTCTATAGTTAATTTTAGCAAAATTAAAGGCATTTCTTTATTGATGCCTGTATTAAGTAAAACATGGTCTATTTAATCTTTATGAATACATGTCAAATACAAGTACAAGTATCATGCATCCATTACTGTTCTTCCCTGTCATTTCTGTTTTATCTTTCAGTAAAAGCAATGATTACTCATATACTGACTATGCTTTGCATAACGTGTCACAGCCCCTCCCTGAATATTAAGAACACTTCTCTCCAGTCTTGAGGATCAAGTGTTTGTACTCTTGCTTCCTTTTCTCGCTATTGGCTCGCGCCTTCGTTTGGCAGCTAGTTTTTTCCGGTATCATGCAGAGCAAGTAGGCTCAGAGCTTGGAGGATTGGATCAACAAAAAGTTCTCAATGCCGACATGGCTTTGAAGTTAACAGCGGCAAAATGGTGTTAACTTTTGGTGTGTAAATGGAAACACAAAGTCTTCCACTTACTGTGGATTTCAAGTGGATAAGGAAGCAGAGAACTCTGTAAATGTTGCTTTATCACATATAGCACATGTAATGTATTATATGTGAATGCAGCTATTTTTCACATTCCTAATGCAATCAGATATCTTTTAATGTTTCATCAATTTGCCCCATTAAAATCTGTAAATGACATGCCCAGTTATTAAATGACGAGGCGTTTCAAAGCATGTTTAAAGCTTATTGAAAATAAGCTCTCAGCCAAGCTTTCTGGAGAGCCGTATTCAGTTGTAACCTTGGCGTGCGGAGTACATCTGTGTTTACTGCAAATAGCGACACTGTCTGAGTTTTTTTTAAATGACTTTCTTTCAAGAGCTATATTGACTTGATTTCGCTGTCTGCCTTCAATGCCTCTATAAGCAGAGAGCAAAATTATAGACCTAGGTATTATCTGTGCAACCCCAATGTGCCATGGACATGAGCGAATCAACACCTCATGTTTACGCTTCTTACAGACTTTGGCTGTGACATTAGTAGATGAATGAGCTTGACGTAGCTGATGAAAATCATTTCACATTCCAGCAGCTTGAGGAAAATATCTGCAAGGTTATTGGTGCTATTCAGTGTACCTCGTCTTTGCTGTTCCGCAAATCTAATTTTCCCTTCACCAGAAGCTCAGTGGTGAGGAGTGAGATAAAAGATTGACATATTTAATTGAATCAATAATGTGCTAATCAAGCTTTTTGTGCATTTTGACTTCTTTATATAGCTTATTAGAATGCAAACATGCATGCATGTAACAATGTGAGTTATTATGTGTCTGTTCGAGTTTTTTGGAGTGATTTATCTATGATTTGATGAGATGCCACACCTATTGCTTGATTTTATTTCCTGTCTGAGATCAAGGGTCCTATCATACACCCAGTGTAATGCGTTGTCAGGCGTGATGCAAGTGTTTTTTTTTTATAGTTTCAGCCCGACGCAGTTATCATTTTCATGTCCAGCGCCACGTTGTATAAATAGTAAATGCACTTGTGCCCATCTGTTTGCCCATGGGCGTGCAGGTCTAAAAAAGTTGTGTGTTCTGTTGCATTGTTGGCATGTTGCTATTTTCAGGCAACTGAACACGACTGCACCATTGACCGACAAAAACCTGGTCTAAAGTCAATGGCGCAGTTTTTTTTGTGTTATTTAAAGGACTGGTTCACTTCAAAATGAACATTTCCTGATCATTTACTTACCCCCATGCCATCCAAGATGTTCATGTCTTTCTTTCTTCAGTGGAAAAGAAATTAAGTTTTTTGAGGAATTTTGAGAAAAACATTTCAGGATTTTTCTCTATATAATGCACTTCAATGGCAACTAAAATGTTGAAGGTCCAAATCAATGCAGTTTCAAAGGGCTTTAAAGGGCTCTGCATGATCCCAGCTGAGGAATAGGGTCTTATCTAGCAGAACCATCTGTCATTTTCTAAATAAAAAAAAAAATTTTTTTTTTACTATTTTAACCTAAATTGTTCATCTTGCGCTGCTCTGCGACACACCACGGAATGCGCAATCACGTCGAAATGGTCAAGCTAGACGTAGGCAGAAGTACCACCCCCATGTTTACAAAGTGCTCGTGCGAAGACTAATACAAACGTCCTTTAGTAAAAGAAGGTTAAACAACGATGTCAGACGATTTTGATGTTGGAGATGGAGTTTTTTTTGTAAAGGCCGTTTGTATTAGTCTTCGCATGTTCGCTTGGGGCGGTACTTCCGCCTACGTCTAGCGTGACCTTTCTGACATGATTGCGCAATCTGTGGCACGTCGCAGAGCAGCGCAAGATGAGCAATTTAGGTTAAAAAGTATATAAATGTGAATTTTTTCTTGAAAATGGCCAATGGTTTCGCTAGATAAGACCCTATTCCTCAGCTGGGATTGTGCAGAGCCTCTGAAGCCCTTTGAAGCCCCTTGAAACTTCATTGATTTGGACCTTCAACCCAAAAATCCTGGAATGTTTTCCTCAAAAAACTTGATTTCTTTTTGACTGAAGAAAGAAACACATGAACATTTTCTATGAGATGGGGGTGAGTAAATGATCAGGAAATTTTCATTTTAAAGTGAACTAATCCTTTAACTAATCCAAATGCTTGAATATTTGGTTTCTAAATAAAATGTTATGAATGAATATGACAAAATATTGAACACATTTATAATATACTTTCATCCCATTATTATCGTCATCATTATTGTTAAGGTAATCATCCTTTTCTTAAACAACTCTGGTGTGGTTGTGTCTTTGAAACAAGCTGAACATACTCCCATTTCTTTAGACATTAAACAAGAAGGAAACTAGTTCATTGTTATGTGATAGACAGTCGCTTCTGGTTTTCTGTTTCATATAAAAACTGTGGCAGTTTGCCTCGTATACAACATGTGTTGATATAAATTATGCACTGATCAATTTCAAGGTGTCTGTTGGTGAGATTGCTGCTGTCATGTGAAAAAGCTAGCTATGTGATGTTTTATTTTCACACTGAGCCCATTTGATGCCCTTTGATGATGTCCGTTTTGTTTTTCTGAATGTCATGTAAATGCTTAAAGGATTAGTTCACTTTTAAATAAACTTTTGCTGATAATTTACTCACCCCCATGTCATCCAAGAGGTCCATGTCTTTCTTTCTTCAGTCGAAAAGAAAGGATTTTTTCCAGGATTTTTCTCCATGTAATGGACTTCAATGGGCACCAAATGGTTCAAGGTCCAAATGACAGTTTCAGTGCAGCTTCAAAGGGCTTTAAACGATACCAGACGATGAATAAGGGTCATAAGTCATAACGATCGGTCATTTAAAAAAAAAAAAAAAAGTTTAAGTTTTATAAGCACAAATGCTCGCCTTGCTCTGTTCTGTGATGTGCGTTCGTGATCATGTAATATGCAATTACGTTGAAAAGGTCACGCTTGACGCAGGCGGAAGTACCGAGTCAGTGTTTACAAGTTAAACGTGCACATGACTAAGTCAAACGCCGTTGACCTTTTCAACGTAATTGCGTATTACGTGACGTCACGAACGCGCATCACAGAACAGAGCAAGGCGAGCATTTGTGCTTATAAAACGTAAAAAATTTTTTTTTTTAAATGACCGATCGTTTCGCTAGATAAGACCCTTATTCATCACCTGGTATCAGCTGGTATCGTTTAAAGCCCTTTGAAGCTGCACTGAAACTGTCATTTGGACCTTGAACCATTTGGTGCCCATTGAAGTCCATTATATGGAGAAAAATCCTGGAATGTTTTCATCAAAAACCTTCATTTCTTTTCGACTGAAGAAAGAAAGACATGGACATCTTGTATGACATGGCGGTGAGTAAATTATCAGCAAAAGTTTATTTAAAAGTGAATTTTTTAATGCTTTCAACAGGTCATGAAAATTCCATTATTTGTCAGCATTATGAACATTTTCTTATGCTATAATTTCGGTGTTGACGATTTGAAAGACATGACTCTTAACAACATGCCGGCCCCCAACCAGTATGCAGGTCAATACTTTGCAAGCATTGCCTCTCTCATTGGAAATCATTCAGCTCCCACTAGGAGATGCCAATCATCTTAGTGTTAAATATTTTATCACTGAATCAAGCAGGATCCCCCCAAAGGGCTGTTAACACTGAAAGACTAACAGAAGCACATTTGCTGGGGTATTCTGGGAAACTACCTTTGACAACTGCCACATTTAAGCAACAAAACAAAACAACTGGTTTAGTACAGTAATGTCATCACATTGATGGGTGACTGAGTCCATTTTTAAGCTTGTTATAGTGATATAATTCAGAAACGGATCTAATAATGGGAAATTCTCCTCAACTACCCGCCACATCTCAATGACTGTGAATTTAACTCCATATCTGGCTGACAGATTTAACCCTTAATCCATTTAAAATAATGAGGCACATTCCATGTATCTCGATGGTGCTAAGAGCGTTTTCAGGAAAGTTAATCTGATGAAATTTCTTTCTCTTGTGAGAGAGCTGTGTGGAAGGACTAGTTCTTGGCACCCTGTGTAGAATTGAAACAGGATGTGAAAGCTCAATCAGAATCTAAATTGTGCAAGAGAAAGAGAACTGATCTCTGTTCTGTTCTCTGATTTTCAGGGGATGGGGTCTTGATGGGAAAGAGGAGGAGGCAATGAAGGGTAAGGGAAATGGTTAGCACACGTCCATAATGAAGTGGAGAATATTGTATGTGTGTTGCTTGCAAAGACCAAGAACCGTCATTGTAATCGTATGTGTACTTTCAGAATCTCTATTTGTCTATCTAAAGTTCTATTTGAGATTTCTTAAATTTTACTGACGTTAATATAACAATGTTAACATCTGGCTGTTGCCAGAGCAACGAATGACCATGACATCATGCAATTATTATATTGATAGGATAGCATCTTGCAGTTGATGGAGATTTGTGGGATGCACATCCAGGGCACGAAGATCCCGTTCCACCACATCCCAAAGATGCTCTATTGGGTTGAGATCTGGTGACTGTGGGGGCCATTTTAGTACAGTGAACTCATTGTCATGTTCAAGAAACCAATTTGAAATGATTCGAGCTTTGTGACATGGTACATTATCCTGCTGGAAGAAGCCATCAGAGGATGGGTACATGGTGGTCATAAAAGGATGGACATGGTCAGAAACAATGCTCAGGTAGGCCGTGGCATTTAAACGATGCCCAATTGGCACTAAGGGGCCTAAAGTGTGCCAAGAAAACATCCCCCACACCATTACACCACCACCACCAGCCTGCACAGTGGTAACAAGGCATGATGGATCCATGTTCTCATTCTGTTTACGCCAAATTCTGACTCTACCATCTGAAATGTCTCAACAGAAATCGAGACTCATCAGACCAGGCAACATTTTTCCAGTCTTCAACTGTCCAATTTTGGTGAGCTCGTGCAAATTGTAGCCTCTTTTTCCTATTTGTAGTGGTGATGAGTGGTACCCGGTGGGGTCTTCTGCTGTTGTAGCCCATCCGCCTCAAGGTTGTGCGTGTTGTGGCTTCACAAATGCTTTGCTGCATACCTCGGTTGTAACGAGTTATTATTTTAGTCAAAGTTGCTCTTCTATCAGCTTGAATCAGTCGGCCCATTCTCCTCTGACATCTAGCATCAACAAGGCATTTTCGCCCCCACAGGACTGCCGCATACTGGATGTTTTTCCCTTTTCACACCATTCTTTGTAAACTCTAGAAATGGTTGTGCGTGAAAATCCCAGTAACTGAGCAGATTGTGAAATACTCAGACCGGCCTGTCTGGCACCAACAACCATGCCACGCTCAAAATTGCTTAAATCACCTTTCTTTCCCATTCTGACATTCAGTTTGGAGTTCAGGAGATTGTCTTGACCAGGACCACACCCCTAAATGCATTGAAGCAGCTGCCATGTGATTGGTTGATTAGATAATTGCATTAATGAGAAATTGAACAAGTGTTCCTAATAATCCTTTAGGTGTGATAAAATTATGTGAATTAATATAAACCCATATAATTATTGAATTGTTAGTCCACTTGATATGTAAAGCTACATTTGAATTAAATAACAGGAAGAGTAATTTACTGAATTGTATTTCAGAGAAATTCAGGGAAATGCATTCTGGGAAATTAAGTATCTCTCTCTGAAAGGCTTATTCAGCTTAGGTGCTTTTCAGTACTTAAATTGATGCTTCCTCATTTCCTCGCTCCTCCGTCCTCCAGCCTGTGAACCGGAAACTGATCAAACTTGAAGGACATTTCAATTCTCTAATTGCACTGCGAGGAGATGAGGAATGAGGAGTGAGTACACAAGTGTATCCTTCCTTTGCA
Organism: Rhinogobio ventralis; assembly: GCA_039654625.1. NCBI lineage: Eukaryota > Metazoa > Chordata > Actinopteri > Cypriniformes > Gobionidae > Rhinogobio > Rhinogobio ventralis. Next base: position 22,871,611 of record CM077198.1, on the reverse strand, counting down.
CATGGATGGAGCTAAGACACAAAGGAAAGGAAGTGAGGAAAGGAAACGAGAATGCACAAATAAGAAATGTGAAGCACCCCTACTGTTCAGGTAAGAGCGGGTGCGGCCATTTGTCATTTTAATGTGTCTGGCTTCTGTTGTCATTCTCTTCCAGTTATTTTTAGCTGTACAAACAGCTCATTATGCTGCTTGATTTTGCAAACTGGTATTTTATACCATATTATTTTAATGAATTGTAGCACAGTTTTACAGTTTACTGCACTTTGATATATTCTTCACGTTGCATAAGTCTCGCACATTGACAGAAAACACCTTACTTCCGAAAAATAAGGTGCATAAAGCTTCAGACTAAAGGCATTGTCAAGCCAACATTCAAAGTTTGTTTTCACAAGCATTGCTATTTTAGTTAAAATTACAATTTTAACAAAAAGCCAGCTCAATTGGCTGGCTCCTGCATCAGCATCACACGCATGTGTCGTGGTGCTCCAGCCAATAATGAGCTGGAGTTCTGACGTAGAACCCGGAAGTGCTGCTTTACTATTGTTTACTATGTGAACAGCGTAGGAGACTGACACAGAAGAGAAGAAATTGTTGAATAAAGTCGTTATTTTCTTTTGTTTTGCACACAAAAAGTATTCCGCTTCAAAACATTAACACTTTCCCCGCCAGTGTTTTTTTTTTTAAAAGTTGCCAGTCAGTGCCAGTGTTTTTGATAATTTTGTATGAATATCTGAACATGCAATATATCAAAAGAAAGAACAGAGAGTTTTGATTTATTTGCGGTTTAATGTTGATGATCGCACTAAAGTCGTGATTACGAGCCCATTTTCGACCTCGAAATGGGAGGGTGTTCATGTCAAGTCAAGTCAAGTCAAGTCACCTTTATTTATATAACGCTTTTTACAATGCCGATTGTTTCAAAGCAGCTTCACAGTGTTAAATAGGAAAATAATGCAACAGAATTTGATTCGGCTATACAGCCGCTCTGGAGAAAACGGTGATGTCATCCAGCTCATTTCAATTATCACATAGTGTCAATGCTGGCAGATCAGTAATGTAGTTGAATATTTAGTGTCCCCAACTGAGCAAGCCAAAAGCCAAAGGTGGCAGAGGTGGCGGTGGCAAGGAACCAAAACTCCATCAGGTGACATAGTGGAGAAAAAAAACCTTGGGAGAAACCAGGCTCAGTCGGTGTGGCAGTTATCCTCTGGCCAACGAACAGTGTATGGTTTTGATTCTGGCAACATTACAGGTCAGAAGTCATATTAGATCGAAATATTCGAAAGATCGGAGTCATCACGCCGGAAACGGGTTTATTGAGGATGTCGTGTCGATGAGGCATTTACAGGGGGGAGTCTAATTGACACGGTCTCTGCAGACATTTCAGGGATGCGTTGGTCATGTCTAGGCGCAGGTCCACCATCTGATCTGGATAGGGCCCGTATCCGGCTGACTGCAGTAAACCTCGGGATAAACAGAGAGACTAACATTAGCGTAGATGGCATTCTTTTAATGATGTAACGAGTACATCAGGTGATATGGGAAGTGTTCCCGGTTCCGGCTGACCTAGTTAATGCAGCCTAAAACAATCATTTAACTGATTTGAATAATATAAACTGATAATGTTCTATGTGTATGCCATAGTAAAGAGATGTGTTTTTAGTCTAGATTTAAACGGACAGAGTGTGTCTGCTTCCCGAACAATGCTAGGAAGACTGTTCCAGAGTTTAGGTGCTAAATAGGAAAAGGATTGACCGTTTTTGATATTCTAGGTATTATCAACTGGCCAGAATTTTGAGACCGCAATAGATGTGATGGAGTATAATGCATTAAGAGCTCGTTCAAGTACTGGGGAGCTAAACCATTTAGTGTTTTGTAAGTAATTAGCAAGATTTTAAAATTTATACGATGTTTAATAGGGAGCCAGTGCAGTGTTGACAGAACCAGGCTAATATGGTCATACTTCCTGGTTCTAGTAAGAACTTGATCTGCTGCGTTTTGGACCAGCTGCAATTTATTTATTAAGCGAGCAGGGCAACCACCCAGTAGAGCATTACAATAATCTAGCCTTGAGGTCATGAACGCATTAACTAACTGTTCAGCATTTTGCATTGAAAGCATGTGCCGTAATTTAGATATATTTTTAAGATGGTAGAATGCAGTTTTACAGATGCTAGAAACATGGCTTTTAAATGAAAGATTGGTATCAGAGCACACCCAGGTTCCTAACTGACGACGAGGACTTGACAGAGCAGTCATCAAGTGTTAGACAGTATTCTAGGTTACTACTTGTGGAGTTTTTTTGTCCAATAATTAAACATTAATTTTTTTCTGAATTAAGTTGCAGGAAATTATTAGTTGTCCAATTTTTTATATCAGCTATGCATTCCGTTAATCTTGTGAATTGGTAGGTTTCGTCAGGGCGCAAAGAAATATAGAGCTGAGTATCATCAGCATAACAATGAAAACTAACACCATGCTTCCTAATGATATCTCCCAGTGGTAACATGTACAGGATGAAAAGCACTGGTCCTAGTACTGAGCCTTTCGGTACTCCATACTGAACTTGTGATCGGTGTGACATCTCTTCATTTACTGCTACAAACTGATAACAGTCAGATAAATATGATTTAAACCATGCCAATGCAATTCCACTAATGGCAACATAATTTTCGAGTCTATTCAAAAGAATGTTGTAAATAGTATCGAATGCAGCGCTAAGATCGAGTAACAGTAATAGAGATATACAACCACGATCAGATGATAAGAGTAAATCATTTGTTACTCTCACGAGAGCAGTCTCAATACTATGATACAGTCTAAATCCTGACTGGAAATCCTCACAGATACCATTTCTTTCTAAAAAGGAGCATCGTTGTGAGGACACTGCCTTTTCTAGTATTTTTGACAGAAAGGGTAGATTTGAGATTGGCCTGTAATTGACTAATTCTGTAGGATCAAGTTGCTGTATTTCTTTTTTAAAAAGGAGCATAGTTGTGAGGACACTGCCTTTTCTAGTACTTTTGACAGAAAGGGTAGATTTGAGATTGGCCTGTAATTGACATTCTGTAGGATTAAGTTGCGTTTTTTTAATAAGTGGCTGATCTGAGACCCCCTAATGAGCATTTTCATCATTTTATTTGTAATAAAATCCATTGTCAAATAAACTCTGAAACAGGAAACTCGTATTTACGATAATTTCGAGAGCATGTGAAGGCAGCATAATTAATGACAGAATGTTTATTTATGGGTCAAGTCAAGTCAAGTCAACTTTATTTATATAGCGCTTTTTACAATGCAGATTGTTTCAAAGCAGCTTCACATTGTTAAACAGGAAAATAATGGAACCGAATTTGATTCGGCTGTACAGCCGCTCTGGAGAAAACGGTATATTATACAGTATATTCAAGTAATGTAGTTGATATAGTTAATTTAGTTTAGTAATTAAATTTATTTGGATATTTATTTGAAAATGTAGTGTCCCCAACTGAGCAAGCCAAAGGCGACAGTGGCAAGGAACCAAAACTCCATCAGGTGGCATAATGGAGAAAAATAAACCTTGGGAGAAACCAGACTCAGTCGGGGTGCCAGTTCTCCTCTGGCCAATTAACAAACAGTGTATGATTATTATTTTGGCAGCAATTTCAGAGGGTAGATGGGTGAACTAACCCTTCAAAATAAAAATTCAAAATACAATTCTGCATCCTGTTTTCTACCTCAATTCAGCTGTAATTGTCACACAACCACATTTGTTGTTTGAAGTGAAGCTGTTGACAGAATCCATTACATGGCTTTTTTATGAATTAATAGATGCTCTGCTTTATAATTTTGAATTTTGTCTATTTTTGCTTGCTATGAGGTCATTGTTCCTGATATAACATGCCAGAAACCATCAATAGCTTCAGACTTAATACCTTTGCACAGGTTCTCACTTTTCTGTTCATAATAATTCACAGGAATCCTGGGGAGCACCTGAAAACATATAAAACACTTCTACAGGCATTGACAGTCCACCTGAGAGCCCCTGACTGGGTCGAGTGTATGCGTCATGTTCCCCTGCCTCTCCTTTACAAGGGAACAGTTTGTTTCAGCCAGGTGGAGGTCAGAGACTATTGCGTAAGCCCAGTAAAAACACAAGCTCATAAGTGAATAAATGAGTCTGATGAGTGAAATAAAAGTAAATTGCAAACCCGAAAACACCACCCGTGTGGAGGTGCTTCCAAAAGCAGCTGTACGGATTGGCCAGTCCGCTTCATTACTGTAATTATTCTCCCCCAAGATCCGAAGACCAGAGGATTTTACATGTAGAGATAGAGGAGAACACACAGATTTGGGCTATTTTAGCACCGCTTTTTTAGAAAGCAGACAGTGCCACCATCATGCCTTCCTGAGTCTATCCATCTTTCCTGTGAGGGGACCAACATGTACGTCCTGATTTTGTCGAATTAGATGTATTCCTGGGTCGACATACTTTGTTGATCCTGTCCGGAAATGTTGTCATAACTCTATCCCTACCCCTAAACCTAACCTATAAGTTATCCCTAAAATCAGAGGGAAATGATAGGTGAATAACACTGATGTAGAAGCACCTAACCCTGGTTGTAAGCATAACCTTGACATAAACTGTAAACTTGTCCCTTAAATCTGATCTGTTCCAGGAACAACAAAGATGTTCATCCAGGAACATGTTGCACTTGGTAAAGTCAGGTTCTGCGACCAACACGACAGTCCAAAAGAAAAAAGGCTGGTTGCTGGACATGGCTGGTAAACAAAGCTGCTCGGGGGGACTGTTCTTTGCCCGGCACCTGCCACTGTTACTGGAGAGCAGGTGCAACTGTGTTCATTAAGATACACATCAGGACACAGAAGTCCTTAAGAGGCAGTTGGGGGCACATTTTGCCAGGCTGGCTTGCAAACACAACATAGCAACAAGGTGAGCAAAGTAATTTCAGCTTGAATAATGGGGGACGTCTCGTGAGTCTGACAGACGTGTGCAGCGAAGGCAATTTCACAGTCCCTCTCCGCCGCTGTTCGTGTGATCTATACGAGGTGTTCTCCAACACCGCGGTCAATATGACAGACGCTGGTGGTTCAGGCATGATAAGGTAGCCTGAAAGAACGCAGCTTGGGTGCTGCACGTGTGTCTGTCAACCACGGTTCCTTAAGCGACATCGGGCATTCAGAAAGGTCAGAAAAGTAGATAACATCAGTTTACTGCAGCAGATGTTTTTGGCAGCAGTGCTTCAATGTTTGTGATTTTAAAGGCATTTGCTTTACATTCGGTTCTATTAGGTGATATGACAGGCATCTAATCCCACTGGAACCAGGAGAACAATAATTAGGACATGAAAAACATGATGGCGCCGTTGGACAACACAGTCACACAGTTAGACGCGCACACGCCCTTCTTAAACATATAGCAGGGTAGAGAGTGATGGCTAACTCTTTATCTTCCCTGGGCTTCTGTAACAACATATGTTTGTAAGTAATTAAAAGAAGTTCCCATGTGGTTACCATGTCATATTGAAATACAATATGGAGAGCAAATTACCTTTCGACAACAGTTTATGCAAAGCTAGACACAGGAGACCGCTTTGCCTCTCCCTGCTGCCACATGGAGGGATTGGCAAAGACAATCTCCTGCTCTTTTGATGTATTGACTTCTAATTAGTTTGTCAGGAGCTGTACCTTTTAAGCCTTTTAAGAGCATGGGAATAATTGATGATGTCTTACCTAACAAAATAAGGAAAGTGAGAAACATTTCATATTTCATCATGTCTAAATAAGGGGAGGCGGGGCTTATGAAATATGCAGTGTTGGTTTGAAATATTCATATCTAAGCTGCAGAATTGTGATGCCCGGAGCTGCAATAGTTGCACATTCAGGTTTCATTGTTGATGTCAGCACTTGAGGCATACTGTGTGTGTAAAACACACACACAAACGCACACACACACACACACACATCACTTGCCTAATATTTCCCTCTGACTGCTGTTGAAAAGCGACCCCCTTACAGTTAGGCCTATCATTGTGTTTTAAAGTACAATTATATTGCTCGTTGTTGGATATCAGAGACTACATGGGCCTTTAGTTAGCCGACCGCAGCAGTTTAAGAGTGTGAGCACTCGTTCTCGATCTCCACAGCCCAGACTTCCAGTGTCATTAAGCCCATTACATGCCCTGTGAGAATATTCACTGCTTCTGCTGCTCAAAGTGATGACTCCTCAAGCAGGAGCATGAAATATCTGATGCAGAAATTAGACTGGAGCTTCAGCAAATGCGTTAAAAGAATCGTCTGTTAAACGAGTTATATCCTGTGGGAGAATTTATGCATAATGTAGTATACCAAAGCGTAAGGCTTGCGTGTCTGTTGACACTCCGGTATTGCCAATTACTTACATGCTGTCTGTCTCTGAGTATCAACCAGAATTGGGGAATTATAATGTTTAATATCTATGTTTTGCAGTTCCGATTTTTGTAGCAGTCTTATTATGTAAAACGTACTATGTATTTATCTATTCACGCTGGCATTTTCTCAAACTCTGTGATGTTATTGTTTATGCCAAGGAAATCAAGATTGGATTCAGTCAGTTCCAAGAATACTAAACAGTGTGTGCAGATGTTTCTGTGTCTTTCATTTCCATTCCACGATTGTTATTCTAATCATTTCCTAATTAATCCACAGCCATGCACCATTCTCAGTAATATCTCTTGGTCTGCACAATAGATTTGGATTTCTCTTACCTTCCCAGGGCTTGGGCTCCATATATATCTCAGACTGAAGATACAGAGGGCCAGTATCAGGAATATAACACTCAGAATGATGGCAGCACACTGGTAAGCTCGAAACCTGGCCTTTCTTTCCTTCTCTTTCCCCAGCTCAACCTATAAAAACATTCAAATTATTGTACTACTTTATATTTATATGATGTGATTCCATGAAAAGGTTTCACACGTTGAATGTATTGCACCACAGTGCTCAACTGTGAAAGAAATAATCACACGGGCAATTTGAATCCTTCCGATATCAGAACAAAAGGTCACATTTATTAAAATTGTCCCAAATTAAAAGTTTGTCTGTTCGATTAAATTCCCGGAGCTTATGGCCGCAAATTAATAAAGAAAGGCTTTTGTTCCGGCTGAGTTCCAGGAGGGAGAGTCTAAAAGCTTACTATTCACAGTGGTGTGCTCCACTATCTCTCAGGACATGGCCAATCAGAATTATGAAATATGGAGGAACAAGCTTCAATTAGCAAACGTCTCTTGCCGAAACAGAAGCTTAAAGAACAGAAATAGCAGTGGTGACCATGTGCGGTTCTAGGCTCAGTGGATATTCAGAGCATAGGCCTATAGCCCAGACCTCTATCAATGTGTATGGTTTACTTTCTTTTCTTTTTTTTTATATATATATTGAATGATGCATTTTATTATAATAATAATAATAATAATGTTGAAATGTGTCACATGTAACACTTTACACTCTAAAAAAAAACTCTAAAAAGCCTTTGGGTTAAATTTTTTTATTATATTTTTAACCCAATGGTTGGGTTTGTCCATATTTGACCCAAATTTGGGTTAAAACAACCCAGTATTTTTTTAGAGTGTATGTACTATACTTGAAATAGTATATAATATAAAATGCAATAGTTTTCCCTTTTAGCTTTTTATGATTCGATCTTCATTAGCATTTGTGTCGGCAAGTGTACCCAAGTAAAAAAAAGTATATTAAGTTCTAATATAAAAATATAGTTGCTGTATTATTAGCCTACAGTAAGTTTGTGAGGTTCATCTCATTATGTTTTAATAAAAGTGTATTTCCAAAATTACAAATGTCTTACAAATTTGCCAAAAAAAAAAAAAAATCCACTGTATGTTCTACTTCGTTTTCAGAGTTATGTTTCTAAAATATTTTCTACTTTGCCAAGATATCTAACTGGACCAAAGTCAATGCAATTTCTTGTGATTACTTTGTTGTCTGTGGAATGAAAAGTGGCGTCATCATTTCTTTTCGCTTTGTGACAGAATAAATAACAAAATGCGGCAGACTTTATGCAAAACAGTGGCTTGTAAGACAAAATGTGGCTTGTAAGACCACGTCTGATTTATAGAGCAGCCTGCAGCTCTGAATAATTTTATTTGTGACAAAAATTGTGACAAGATGATAAAAATCATTCGGGGCTGAAATCTCAGAAGCTCACCCCTAATGCTGCCCTTGGTGGTGACTACTATGATTGCACTTTAGCTCACTGTTTTGTCTATATCATTAAGGATCATTTTTGGAACAATGTACTGTGTATATATATTGGTACACTGGCTTTCAAAACAGATATTCTTGAAAAGTATACACAAATAGAAATGCACTGAATAAGACAGTTTCACATCGAGTTTGTCATGAGCGCCCTGTTAAAAAAAATCAAGGCATAAGCCCTCTCGCTACACATGACAGGAAACAGGAGGACAAACAATTAGAGAAGCCTGAAATTCTTCTAAAGAAGAATTTCCCCTTGCATGAAGCAAAAATATGAATACAGATAGTGCTGAAATCCAGAGGTTGTATAAGCAGTGGAAACTTGACTGGAGGACAACGTTCCATCTGCTTGGAATATAAATGGCTCTGAAAATATACAGACGGCTGCCAGCAAAACAGTATTAAACCGGTTTAAGGTTAAGAATCAGCGAGGCAATTCTGCTGTAGCGGGATTGAGTCTGAGTCTACGGTGAAGAAGGGAGCCGAGGGCCCCCTGCTGATGAGAGAGAGCGGGGAAGGGCGAAGAGGAGAAAGAGAGAGGCAGAACGGGAGGGAGGGATCGAGAAAAGAGACTGAGAGATGAGAGAGGAAATGTGGAGGGAGAGAGAGAGAAGAAGCCAGAAGGAAGGAAAACAGACATTCTAGATGGTTGTACTAAAACAATTTTCCTCTGAAAGGATAAACCGAGTAGAATCCCCCTCTAATGTCTGTTATTTCACATCATTGATGGCGATGGAGATCTTTCTTCTTAAAAAAAAATTGCACACAGTTGTACAATTGCTCAAATCTATATTTATCATCACTGGCTCTATGCTAGTCCGAAAGGGTATATTAATAATTGTGTTGTTACATTATTTTCTAAAAGAAATCCACCCACTTGATTTTCAGCAAAGCAGACATAGATTGCATATACAATGTTGAGAAAATTGTTGAGATTGCCTAATTATAAATTATGTGGAATAATTTGCACAGTAGAAAACGTCTAGCCATAGAGCGTGCCACTCATCTGAACAAAAGGCACTGAGTAAACAAGACCCACCTGACATTCACATCACAACCTGTTTTAAAAAAAGAAGCAATTTTTAGATCTCCCACTCATCAAATCCTCTTTACTAAACCTTTTAAATATTTTATTTTATATTTATACATTAAAGTGAGAATCACCATTCCGTCTGAACATCGATTTCCTTTTAGACATTGCATATTTTTTATTTCTAAAATGTTAAAAAAATAAAATCTAAATTTATATAACATATAAATGCACATGTAATACTCACATCTTTGCAAAGGACTTGTTGACTGCTGAAGGAAGGGCTATTCTCCATAACTGTAGCTGGAGCAAAAATAATCTCTGGAAACCTTCTTTCACTCAGAAGTCCCTCTTACTGGAATCCAAAGAGCCAAACTTTTCATTCCATTGGTAATGTGGGAGCCTGTTCAAGAGGGAGGGTTCCTCTTTCAGATGGGATGGAATAACTACTGTGGATAGTCAAAGCAGATGTCCTGAAATTCATCTATGAATGGAGATTACGCTAATGTGGGTTGCCGTGAGCATTATTGGTCTCTCAGGTAATTCCCACTTTTCTTCTTTAGTGCCAGAACATTTAGTCAGGCATTTTATAGTTACTGTTATTTAGCTATACCTACTTGCCCATCATTACTTAGTAGGCAACACAATCACATCTGGAAATATCTAAGAGGGTTTCAAGTTTACAAAGAGTTAAGCTCAGTAAAAGATTGCACTCTGCTTTCCTTGATTTTAACTGACTTTGAAAGCCCACATTTCAAATTTGAAACCATATTTCATAATAAAAACAAAAAAGTTTACGCAGTATTTGAGAGCGGTTCATTTATTGAGCTGTATCTCTGAGGCCTGTGCAGTGATATTTATAAAGTGATATTATAAAGTGATATTTATAACCTATAGCTTCTGTTATAACACTTCTCAACAGCAAAAGCAACCTAAAACATTTTAAAGGGAACATAAAAATGACCACTTGCCAGGAGCAATATTCTCACAAGTTACACAGCAAGTTGTATCAACCCTGAAAAGCTGTTCCATTTCTTATGCTGAAATGCTTCTCCCCACCTCAAGGGGGATCTAGGGAGGTTTCTAAAGGAAGGGCTATCCTTTTAAGAGAAACAAGTAAGAGTGTTTCGTAGAGGTACAGAGGGTATGCATCGGCTCACTTTCGCACCGGAACACGCCCCCTCAGCCGGGACTGAGTGGCAGAAGAGCTGCTGCGTGACTGGAGTTAATAGGGGAAAACGTGAGTAAAACAAATATCAGTTTAAACTAAAGGTTGGACTCGATATTGATAGTGTTCCTTACAATTTACCAAAAAGATCCAGTGATCCATGGATATTGACATGCAGCCAGGAATCATGTTTCCTGACATTTATACGAGTCTGATTTCGATACATAAATATTGATCACTGTCAGTCATCACAATTAAGTAAGTAAATCCCGCATTTATATGCGGATGGGTCTATGTATAGAAGCGTGTATGTGGCCACTTGTCAAGAATGGAAAACAAAAGTTTTATTGAAATTCTAAATATATTATAGGCCTATTCATAATATTTTTTATATCGCATAGACAGTGCACAAAGAGCGCTCCCTTTATAATCACTAAAAGCTGTCACTCATTCAATGAATGCGATCTCACAAAGCTCTGTCATAATAATCAGTGAAGCTGACGTCACAATGAATCTCTTATTTACATAATGTCTACACTTATGGAGTATTAGCGCGCGTGCAGAACTCAGCACTGGACAAAAACTCAAGCGGTGAGTGGATTTTAACTTAAACACCTGTAATTGGCCATTGCATTTTAGAAATCAACAAACATGTCTGTGATTGGCGAAATTACTCACCGAAGCCAAAACACGTTGGAAATTGATTTATTTGACAAGCACAAATCCAGACACGCACCGGATCTTTTGCCAACTCTTTTTCACTAATAATATGCGATTATTATTATGAAAAAAAAAAAAAAAGACCAGCAGTTATGGGCAGCTTTTCCCTCTAAAAGCAATCATAGCAGAAGCAGCAGCAGGTGGCAGTGGTTTGAGTGAGAAAATTACACGCTGTTATCAAGTCCATCTACCTCAGTCCGGAGGGGGGCACAGGGACATAGGAGTAAATCACGGGGGGGTCGGGGGGGGGGTTCAGGACCCACCCCATCTGAGGGTTGTCCCCCCCTAAAAACATTAAGCATTAGCATTAAAAACCACATTGTGTATTGTAAATAATATAATTATATATACTTAAAATAATTGTGTAAGTAGTAAAACAATACAAACGCAAATGGGGCAAAAATGCGTTTTTAAGTTTAGAAACATTGAGTCCCCCCTCTCTTGCCTCACAGTGGTTTGGTCCACTGCGCACCTCACCTACACACACAAGTCCGGTGGAAGACTACAGTTCTTCAGTAGTTGTGGAACTCCAGTAAGGGCTGTTAAGGCTATTTTATTCACTTTAAACATTGGATGAAGTGATTCTTTTCTCTTTAACACAAATGATGCTGAGTTATTAATAAATTAGCAATGACAAAAAATGATGATGAATGTGTGCCAGATAAAATGACAGATAAGAAAAACGGACATAAGATAATTTTTCAGTCCACCAAAATGCCACACATATTCTTACAGGTACAATTTTGTGTCCCCTTCAAAAAGTGCCCTTGAAAAATTTTATGTTTATTGTCCCCCTTTGTTAGATGAAATTTACGCCCATGCACAGGGATATCCATGCGGTCCGTTGAAAAGCCTCCCCCGACCTCCCCTCTGGTGCCGGGCCTGGTTTTGTATGTTTTTTGCGGCATTCATGCTGAAAACCAATGCTGCCTCTTAGTCTTTTTGCCACTCAGTGGGGCGTAACCGCAGACACTCCAGCTGATGGTGATGTCATGTGCATACCCTCTACTGGCATGGCTTTGAGTGTTTGCTCAACTTAGCTTGATGCATGAAACCCTATTATGAGGAACATCTTTGGATCTACTGCTCAATGCAAGTTGTATATATTTTTGTTCAGAATGTTCTCTTTTGGCCTCATTCATCAAACAATAAGGACACTTTCATCTGGACTATGATTTGATCTTGTTCTACATGATTACCTGGACTGGTTATGGTTTGAGACACTTTGTTGAACTTCTATTAAAAAAATTCAACAAAATAAAGAAAATTCTCAACTTCATTTCTTTGGATGTAATGTTTTGTTGACATTGTTGCATACAGTGCATCCGAAAAGTATTCACAGTGCTTCACTTTTTCCACATTTTTATGTTACAGTCTTATTCCAAAATGGATTAAATTCATTATATTTTCCCTCAATTCTACAAACAATACCCCATAATGCCAACGTGAAAGAAGTTTGTTTGAAATCTTTGCAAATGTATTAAAAATAAAAAACACAATATACATAAGTATTCACAGCTTTTGCATGACCCTCAAAATTGAGCTCAGGTGCATCCTGTTTCCACTAATCATCCTTGAGATGTTTCTACAACTTGATTGGAGTCTGTTTGGCACCTGTGGTAAATTCAGTTGACTGGACATGATTTGGAAAGGCACACACCTGTCTATATAAGGTCCCACAGTTAACAGTGCATGTCAGACCACAAACCAAGCCATGAAGTCCAAGGAATTGTCTGTAGACCTCCAAGACAGGATTGTATCGAGGCACAGATCTGGGGAAGGGTACAGAAACATTTCTGCAGCATTGAAGGTCTCAATGAGCACGGTGGCCTCCATCATCCGTAAATGGAAGAAGTTTGGAACCACCAGGTCTCTTCCTAGAGCTGGCCGAACTGAGCGATCGGGGGGAAGGGCCTTAGTCAGGGAGGTGACCAAGAACCCCATGGTCACTCTGACAAAGCTCCAACGTTTCTCTATGGAGAGAGGATAACCTTCCAGAAGAACAACCATCTCTGCAGCACTCCACCAACCAGGCCTGTATGGTAGAGTGGCCAGAGGAAAGCCACTCCTCAGTAAAAGGCACATGACAGCCCACCTGGAGTTTGACAAAAGGCACCTTAAGGACTCTCAGACCATGACAAACAAAATTCTCTGGTCTGATGAAACAAAGATTGAACTCTTTGGCCTAAATGGCAAGCGACGTGTCTGGAGGAAACCAGGCACCACTCATCACCTGGCCAATACCATCCCTACAGTGAAGCTTGGTGGTGGCAGCATCATGCTGGGGAAATGTTTTTCAGCAGCAGGAACTGGAAGACTAGTCAGGATCGAGGGAACGATGAATGCAGTAATGTACAGAGACATCCTTGATGAAAACCTGCTGCAGAGCACTCTGGACCTCAGACTGGGGGCGAAGGTTAATCTTCCAACAGGACAACGACCCTAAGCACACAGCCAAGATAACAAAGGAGTAGCTATGGGACAACTCTGTGAATGTCCTTGAGTGTCCCAGTCAGAGCCCAGACTTGCACATGATTGAACATCTCTGGAGAGATCCGAAAATGACTGATGGAGCTTGAGAGGTCCTGCAAAGAAGAACAGGAGAAACTGCCCAAAAATAGGTGTGCCTAGCTTGTAGCATCATACTCAAAAATACTTGTATATGTGATTTTTATTTTTAGTAAAGGTGCAAAGATTTCAAACAAACTTCTTTCACATTGTCATTATGGGGTATTGTTTGTAGAATTGAGGGAAAAAAATAATGAATTTAATCCATTTTGGAATAAGGCTGTAACATAACAAAATGTAGAAAAAGTGAAGCGCTGTGAATACTTTCCGGATGCACTGTATATAAGTTTGTTTGGGTTATGTGCTCTTCAAAACTTAAATATACTTAACCCTGCTCTTGGATGAATGGATCCCCTTCATTTATATATGTGACCAAAATAAGAGTGTTACATTGTCCTTCCCTTACGGAAATTGCAGTTGACATCAAAATGTGAGCAGAGATTTGAGTTGCTTGCATACCTTATTATTTAAAGTTTGACCCAACACTATTGCAGAAAATTGACCCTGACTTCATGATGAATATTTCTTTTACTTTAATATTTTACAAGGCCATCTCACAAAGATGAGTGTGAAAGCTTGCTGGAAATGACAGGAAATACTGAAAGACTCTCTGAGGTGCTCTATCAATAAGATGGTGGGAAAACAAGAGTTTTAGGTTAATATTTGTACATGTTGGTGCTGAGTTTGTTCTTTGCAACCAGCTTGACTTAAATCTTTACAATTGCACTGGCATTTTCATTTTGCATAATTCATCTGTAAATCTGTTTCAACAGAAGAGTGGAGCTCCCATCGACAGCCATTCCAACTCAGCAGCACTCTGATCCATAAAAACAAAACATAAACAACACTTCAGAGCACTGGAATGACATTGGAAGGCCAAAGAAAACAATGTGAAAAATTCAGCCAGTACAGAAGATGAAATCAAGAAGATATGTATAACCAGCCACTATATAAAGAATGGGGTGGCATACCAATTATTTCTGATTACGAAGAAAAAGGGTATTTCGTTTGCATTTCTCATTTCCAGTCAGAAAAATAAGGCATAACTGTGAATCTAACACTTTCATTTCACTAAGGTTTTCACCTTGATGTGCATTAATGCTATTTTTCAGATTTATCAAGTTTCATCACTATATCCACTGTTGTTTCATGCACTGTTACGTGAACCGCAATCTTGTGTTGTTAATTAATAGGAACACAAACACAACCGCGCTGTTTCTGAGAAATCCGTCAGCTACTTGCCATCTGCAAACACATGCTTGTCGATGCCAGATATTATTATCCTTCTCATAAAAGTATGCTAACTTAAGTTCCTCCCAGAACTCTGTTGAATTCAGAATTTTTGTCCATGATAAAAACTTAAACTTTAATCACAAACCATGTCCATGTCTGAGTGTACTGTAAATGGAGTTTCAGCTTTGCTCTCCTACTCAACTTCATGTAACACAACAGCCTCCTCTTCTCATCTTCTCTTTTCTATTGCCAAGGCTGCCTCTGTCAAAGATTCACAAAAGACACCCACACACGCTGCCAACAGAGACCACTAGCAGAGCCTGCTGTTTCTAAAGGATTTGGCTGGTGTCACCTGGTCGTGAGTTGAAGGGCAAGGAAAGGAAGATGAAGAGCTCTTCTCTGGCCAACAAAAGTGAACCTATTAACCACAGAATACATTAAGTTGTGTTGCTCTACTGTATGCAGGAAAAGAAACATATTGCAATCGCTTATGTGGCCATGAATCTGACGAGCAGTGATAGCAAATGATAAAATGTGTTTTATGTAGCCCATTTTAGCACACATGCCTGAATATCACAATTTTATTTCAGATGAAAGCAATGACAAAACAAGATTAACCAATCACTAACCTAATCAATAAATGTATTCAGATTTTTAAAATTGTAATAATTTGGCATTAAAGTGCAATTATCTTTAGGGAGCTCTATAATTCATATTTCTCCATTATATTCCTTGATGCTCAAGACATAGACCTGAGAGATGAATACATGTATAGGCTGTCCCCAAGGTCTGCTAATTGTATTAGATTTCTTAGAGCAAGCAAAGTGAGTCAATAAATATTTGAGGGATAACACAGACTCAGTCTCAACGGAGACCCTTTGAACCGGCATACTGGAAAACGAATAAATGGAGTCAAGGATTACAGTGTTGCAAATCTCAAAGTTAGTGCAATCGTCTCCCGCTCCTTACCTTCAGGGAAGAAAGCTGTGCGCTCTGGGATTTTTGCAATTTCTTGCATGGTGGGACAGGTGTATTTACTTTGGTAATTGTATTCCTTTTCCCAATTCATAATGGGATTAAATATTAATGCCATTCAGAGCACCAGAAAAAGCAGATCTCAGAAATTATCTAGGCAGCCATAATGCGAAACCTTTTTCTACCAAGTCTTTGCAAGTCTTCTTTATGGTTTGAAAGTGCTCTCCAGCAATCTGGATTGCAACCATTTTCTGTCTGTCTCATGTATGTTTTGCAAAGGTGGTATATCACATAAAATGGAAAGAAAATAACAGCCTTGACATTTTATCTTAAAGGACCCTCAGTGTGCAATCACAAACTATTTTACTATAAATGTTTTCCTAAATCAAATTGGCATGTTTTCCCCAAACGTGTCTTAATAAGCCATCCCAAATCAATAGGAGTGCTAATTGGACTTGTACAAACACAAAATACAGTATAGAGGCTATGGGTCAATTTTAAAGTATTTTTATAGCTGGATTAGCCCAGAAACTTGAATTATTCATTAAATCTTTTTAATGCAGGCATTACTATTTTTTTATTTTATTTTAGAAAACGGTTAACTTTTACTGCAATACACCCATAATTTAATGCCACTTAAGAATGAGTGGATGGTAATTTGGTTGTTTTAATTAGGGATGTAGTTCAAAATAGAATAATGAGTTTTTATCTCACCTGCCTTTTATGTCCTGAGAAGTTCACACTGCTTAACTGTTAGGACAGCATGTTCTCAGCTTCTGTGCAGAAGAGTACACCTTTATTAATAAACTGGTTTAAATTACACTAAAGAATTAAACATATAAGAAAATATAAGAAAATTAGACAAAAGTGGGAATATAATCAGACCCATATGGCAAAAATAAATATTTGCTAAAATGGATGTTAAAATACTGTATATTTACTTAGCAATTTTTATATTTTCAATCTAACTTTCAAAATTTTTCAAAAATGAGGCATTTATATACATTCTCTATTAAAAAACCTTCTAAATGATGTATGATTTGTTTGAATAGGACAAAAAATGAATGAGCTACATCTGTTTGAAGTCAACAGAGTCAGCAAAGCCAATTTTGAGAAAAATCGAGTTAAAGTTTTCTGAAGGTTCCAAAACAAAATCACCTAGCAACCACCTTCAAATCCCTTGTAATAACACCACATTTGACACACACAAAGTCAACACCAAATATCTATAGGAAAAATATATCTTCAACTTTTTTTCCATGATACCACAATTGTTTGATTGACATTAATGAAACAGACAGCCCTATATATTAAGCCCTACTGTACCAAACAGATCTTATATAATGATATACATCAGATGTTTTTCCCCAACAGTTAACCAAACGTTCACTTAAGACATAACAGATAATGTTTGCATGAATACTCGCCAAGACAGATATTTTGACATACTATTATTCTGTGTCTGTGTGTATATCGGGATTGCGTGCTGTCTGAGCCGTCTTTGTGTGCACGCTTCGGATCTGTCAGTCAGCACGAGTGAGATCGTTTTCATGGACAAAGGAAAGGTACTCCTCTCTGAAAACGTACAAATAAAGATACTTTTAGATGGGGATCGCTAGGCGAGGGCTTCACGAACTCATTTTTGTGAAAACCTCAAAATTGACCAAAATTTAAATTTTTTACTTGTTTTGGCTGTAGCTCGAAATTATCCTGTGCGCATTCTGACTCCTTTTGCCAGCACAGGTCACATATTTATATTGTCCAATTGTTTTTCCCAGCATTTACCCAAAGATTGGAAACATTTTGCCCTTGAAGTACATTTTGTCATTTGAAAACATATTTTCAAAATGTTTTATATTAGAATTTTTTTTGTAAAGGTATAAAACAAGGATTTGTTTTCATAACTCACAGCCATGGCATTAATTTTATGGTAATGAAAAGACTCTTGAATTAGCAGTCATATTCTGCATGCTGTACCACACTGATGAGAGTCTAAATTTTAAATACGTCTTTTCTACATGACCAGTGTCCAGAGGTCACAGCGAATGTCCAAGCCCTTGTAGTTATGGCTCCTCATGCCGAGCGCTGCGGGATCCAGGAAGAAATCCAAACTCTCACTGCCTTCACTATCAACACCCCACCCTGCCCTTAGGCCAAGCACCAGATTTTTCATGTCAGCTGGCACACACCTTCGTCTCATAAGTAGGTGTTTGACTTTCACAAGTCTCTCTTCATCCTGGCAAATGGACTCTTTGCCAAGGTTGCCATATCCTTGGGCGGTGTGGATGTCAGTTATACATGCAGATTTCTTCTGCTTCACATGGTAGATATTCCCATTGGGCTTCTATAGATGAATGTCTAATACAAGTTTGAACTTTTTTAAAGCAGAAAATATCCCCCTAATTACTTCAATTTACATAATTACTCCTCTGGTAAAGACTCAGATTAGAGTCTTGTGAAAAGGCAATTTCACATGCAAATGTATCTTAACAGTGAGAAATGTTAAAAATACTTTTCCTATGACGAACAAATATTTAGAGTTAAAATACTAAAACACCTTAAGCGGAAAAAAGCTGTTAACATATTTCTCACATAGTAATATCAGAATATTAGCACATCTCTTTAAAACTCTAATGCATTTGCGAAAATGATCATCCTTTAAATGGGACATTTTATAAGGGAAAGAATATCAGCATACGTGTTAACTATATACTGGCTTAGACTACACTTAGTCTTAAAGGTTTATCTCGAGCTTCAGGCTTTACTTATTCGACAGTCAAAATGACTGTCAGGGAGAGAGATTCCCTTAAACATCTGAGGCCTAATTTGATTTCCAAGAACTGCAAGACATTACTATTAGCAGATCACTAAAAAAATGCTGTTCACTAGGTAAATGTGTAACTAGAAAAAAAGGAGCTTCTTTTGTGGTGACATTTTCTGAAACTGAAATAATTTTGAGAAAAATGTTTAAGAAAAGTTATACTGTAGGGGAGAGCGGGGCACAACCTAACGCCAGGCTAGTTGTAACACACGTTTTAAAACTTTCCATGCCAGCATGATGAAACTTGGTGGTGTATTTACTAGTTGCCATATCAATACTATAAAAATTGCACCAAATTTTTTTTTGGAAGATATCACTGAACATTTATTTAACCATAGCAAAAAGTAAATTTCCTACTTAAGTTTATTTTTCATCTCTCTTTTTTGTTTATGTAAAATTAGACAAATCTGATATTCTGTTATTTAAGAGTTGAGATAGTTCTTTAATGCTTATCTAACCAGCAGAAGACACAAGCCAGGTTGCGCAGGTGGGGCATGTTCTAACACTGTGCCCCTATTAGAACTATGCTATGCTATTCTATACTTTTATTAATTCCATTTAGAAACCATGAGAAAAAGGTGAACAATGACTGCGAATCAATGTTCAGAAATTATTAATAATTATGATGTTTTGAACCATGCTGTATAGTTGTGTTTTGCGGTGTGTTTGTTGTCAAACTCAAAAAATTGTTTATTTTTAATTAAAAAAATGCCATTGTTTTATTTGAAAAAGTTTATAACTGAGAAAGTCAAAAAGCGTAAGGTTGTGCCCCGCTCTCCCCTACCTGTAACATACTATAATTACAGAGAAACCATATACCTCCATATGGATCAAAGCTATATCAAGTTATGTCATCACCTTTAAAAAAAACGCAAATGAAAACATCAGGTACTTTATCAGGTTAACTATATGACGATCTAAATGGCTGTGGGGTCCGTGTACCTTTGGAATAGGTCATTTTTCTAATTTTTGTTTAAAAAAACAAAAACTATTTATCACATATTCAACCCTTCTCATTAACATAAAAATGTTTTTTCCCCCATATTTTTATTTTTGTTTTTGTCACACTTTGTTCTAATTCACCAAATGGAAACAAAATAAAACCAAAATGGATAAACAGCTTTAATATTAGATTTCTACATCAATTTTTTTTTTTTTTTTTTTTTTGTGTGCAATATTTCACCATCACTTTCTATCCTATCTTTGTCTGCAGCACTGTGAATGGAACAAAGCCAATTTAAATAAATAGAGGCATTTGATACAGATGCACAAAGCAAAATAAATTGCAATGGGGTAATAAAAGAAAAACAAATACGAGTTTAACTAAGTTGTGTGTGTGTTCATGTGCATTTCTGCTCAAGAACAAAGTATCTGCATGCTTTTAAATAAAACATTCATCAGACCTGTGTGAAAAGGGGATCTTCCTCTAAATATCTCTAAATGCAAGAAAGACTTGCAAAATCATTTCAAATTCAAATATGTTTTACTTTTGGCTTCAGCCCAAGAGCGACCCACTTTAAAATGCATTTTAACCTGTGCTTCAATGAACAAATGCTTGAAATAATTCAATCACATGTGTACACAAAAGATAGCTGAAGTCCCCTGATTTCAAGTCATCATCTCCATCATTCCAAAAGCAATCACGACCTCTACATGAATGAAGGCTGCTGTTTACAGTATGAAGCTATTGAAATCTGAAGCTGTGAGATGGGAATAAGACTGCCAGGGATAGTAAGATTAAAAGCCATTAAGTATTTGAGAAATTGTTAGGTGAACATGAATATATCAGAACAGATGCTTTGGACGCACCTAACCCTAACTGAAACAAAATCCATCACGTGCATATTTTATGAAATAGTATAAGACCAAATATTACCATATGTATTGTTTGGTTTTGAAATTGGTATTATAACACTGTATTGTATCTCAGATCAAAGCAGGATAGACTTTTTAGTTTCTATCTTATTGCAGAAGAGGTTAAGACTTGTCAATCTTTCATCTGATTGCTCACCAGATAATTCTCAAAGTTAATGAAATAAAAAAATAAAAAAAACGTCTAAAATATTCTGCATCAACTGGCCGATCATTAAATCACAACTTTTGCCTAGAATGTAATAAATTGTCTTAGGTGAGATTGCGATGTTAAGATCTTCATTTTAATTTTGCTGACTGCAGTAGGTTTAGTAATTGAGTTTTTAAACTGAGTTATCCAGAGGCAAATTGAGGGCTGTACTTTGCAGTTTGAGACACTCCTGACATAGCTTAAATGAAATATTATTATTTTTCATTTCTTTGCATGGAGAAATCACAAACTGTTTGTAATTACATCAAATGCTGATTTTTTTTGTTGTGTTTTTTGCCACAAACAAAATGGATTTCCTTACCATTCAATGAAAAGATGTAGCAATCAACTTTGTATCTGTACAGACAGTTAAAATGAAAATACAGCAATAGAATTGAAAACAATCATGTATAACAAACATCATTTGCATTGCACTGGGTGTATAATACTCTTCAAAAAGCAATATAATATATTCACTTACACTACATCCGTCTGTATTTCTTTTGTATTATAGCAGGCCTAATAATTCTTCTCTGCCTTGGCATTAGCACCAGGTTTGAGTGCATGCTTTGATTTATCATCATTCATCTACATAATAAATGATGGACATATTTATAGAACTGACTTATTTACATTTATTATGTGGACATCAGTCCAAGTAAAGAGAGGGAAGAGTGAATGTGAGTTTGCCAGAATGAAATTTGTTTTCTTGTTATCAATGCAAACAGAATAGCTCGCAAGGGCAACTGGAATAGCTCGCTGTTTGGAAGAGTGAAGTTTCATTGGTAAAGTTTGCTATACTCATTTAAAAAACACTGAGGTATGGAGCATTCTTCATGACAGTCACTTTGTGAATCATTGATAAATTAAATAATAACCAAAACCAAATATACCTTATAATTTTACATATTCTTTTATGATTTCTCATACTGTGTCGATAGGATTCCAAGTACAAGCGATTTGTCCAAGCTGAACGTACAACTGATGCAATCACAGGCATCATATATTTAATGTAAAGTGTACAGATATGTGGAGCAGCAATTTTGGACCAATAAGATTTCATACTGGCTACCCCAATGCAATGCCGCGGTACAGTTTGACTGCACCATTGGCCATAGCTTTTGAAAATCACAAATCAGATGTATTGTCGGTAAGAATTATATGTCATTTTATTTTGAAAAGGAATCAATTTTCATGTTGCTCAAAAATAACATTCTACAAGAAAACAAAACAAAACTTTGTTGTATATAAATTGTAGCAGTGCATAATGCATGATTTCATGAACAAGGTGAACAATTATGAATGCATGGATGAAACTCACTCAGGATGCTGACAAAATTTCCCACACGGTTTTCCATGCAGCATTGTCTCTCTGCATATGGGAAGAGACGGATTATACGGAACAGTGAAATTAACTTCTCTGTCTTGCATTCAACTGCAGCATTTTGCAGGAGATAGATCATGTCATGTGAGCTCCATTGTCTATCGCTTTCATTGGTAGTCGCCGCCACTCTCACAACCTTGCGCAACGTTCCCTAAAAGTTCTCTGAAGGTGAAGGAAATCCCAAACTTTTATAGAACATTAGGGACGTTCCTAAAATCCTCTTTTGGTTATAAAAAGTGCTGCAGTTAAAGGTTGACTTTAGGGGGATGTTCCATTTTGGTTATTTTATGGTGACATAGCAACATTACAAAGAGGACATTTAGGATATTAACAGAATGTTCCCACATGGTCCTCTGTTCGTCATATAATAACGTTCCTTATATGACTTTAGGGGGACGTTCCATTTTGGTTATTCTATGGTCACATAGCAACGTTACAAAGAGGACATTTGATCCACCTTTGTGAAGCAACTTTAGTACAAATCCTGCGTTTGACTGACCCTCATTTGCAAAGCAGTCTAGTGTACATAGTTCTGTCAGGACCACTATTGTCAAAGATGATTGATTGACTATTTAGCATACAGTTTGGATTGGCGGTATGGTTCTGTTCTGGACTAGAACTCCCTGCGTATCCATGCAGCCTAGCATGAATAAGAACCCCCCAAAACAAAACCAATGCCGATATCCCCCCAAACAGAAATTATGCGAAAATCTGAATGACTTTTCTTTCTGAATGAATCTTATGGGGGAAGCATCACCCCAAGCTGCAGCAAGCAAGGACATATTTGCAACAATCATGTTGCTGTAACCAAATTTAAAATCATTGAATAATATCTATTAGGGGACGCTTACACCCCTAGCGGCAGCAGAATATATAAAAATGTTTTTTTTGGTTTTCCAAATCTTATGGGGGAAGCATCACCCCAAGCAGCAGCAAGCAAGGACATATTTGCAACAAGCATGTTGCGGTACCCACATTGTTTTTCATTGTATGGTATCTATTGGGGGAAGCTTACTCCCCTAGCGGCAGCAAAATATGATACAAGCATGTTTTTTGGTTTTCCCAATCTTATGGGGGAAGCATCACCCCAAGCCGCAGCAAGCGAGGACATACTTGCAACAAGCATGTTGCGGTACCCACATTTTTATTCATTGTATGTTATCTATTGGGGGAAGCTTACACCCCTAGCGCAGCAAAATCTGATACAACAAGGATGTTGTAATCAAAGAACTAAACTAGTAGTCTGTGTGGGAAACATACACCCTGCAGCAACATCTCCATGTAGATGCAACATGCAGCTAGCAATGAAATACAATGCTTCCTCATTCATGATCATGATTCTGCTCCTATCGGGGTGATTCCATCGGCTGGACAAGAAGGCGACGACCCCCACGACTCCGCACTCTCTCATGGGATCACCAAGCCACGATGTTGTTAGTGTTGAATAAGAGACCTCTGCGGTGAAACGTACCTGCAGTGTGTATTTAAGCACAGCATGTTATTGATAGTCTAGATAAGCTAAAGCCACAAGCATGTTGCTAACATTAACATAGCATGTGCAACTAGCTTAAGACAAGCATGTTTCCAATAGCAACCAGATAGCCTTTAGAATGAACATTTTTCAAATGGCAACTATACTTAAAGAACAAGCGTGTTTCCAATAGCAACTAGAGTTAAGCTACAATGAAACAAAATATGTCATAAAACACCACTCTGCCTCTTTTCGTTTCCATTTGAAAAAAAAAATTAAACCCATTAATGTGTGGTTCAGACAATACGTGTGCATATATATGATTATCACTGTAATAAAATAAAATATGACATAAAACATAACCCAGTCTCTTTTTGTTAAATGTCAGTTTATGTGTGATCAATGATAGGCATTATATAAGTATAAGTAAAAGGTATAAGAAGCTATACAAGAAATAAAGCAAACAATTCAGTCAAACACATAAAGTCAGCGCTAGTAGGCTACAATGGTAAAGTTAAATAGCCTAAAAAAATAAAGTAATGAAACTTCACTTTGCTCTCAGTCAAAATGATTTGGCAGGCAACAAATGATAGATTCATGAGACCAAAGATCTTTATAATTATTTAGATCTACACAAGACGAATGATATCTCATGTTTAACCACTACAGAGACATCAGAGCCAGCGGCAAACGCCAGAAGGACTAGCCGAGGAAAGGATGCTCTCGCCGGGGTTAACGAGCGCTGAGCACCCGGTGATCGCCTGGATCTCACAACTCCCAAAACACCATATAAACTGTTCAAATAGGCAGATGAGCTTTAAACAACTACATTCTCGCCTGAAAAAGTCGTAAAACTACATTTTGTGACACAATAACAGTAGTATTTTTAAATTGCAGGGGTTTCTCATCCGCTATTGACTTGCCATTAGTTTATTACGTCACTTCACCACGTGACAGCAGCAAGCAGGCTCCTGATTGGTTAACGTGGCGCGAATAGACGCCAAAGTTCTGATTTTTCAACTCGGGCGTCAGACGCGAATTCGCTTCAAACGCGTAAATGCACAAAAAGCACCATTTGCGCGTATCGCGCAAGACGCTCAATTCGCGAGAATTCCCGGAAGTGGTAGGTGTACCCCTCAAGCTCCTTAGAACGTTCGAGGTGAATAAGGCGAATAGCAAACTATAAAACGTTAAAACACCTGTTTCAATAGCAACTACGTAGCTTTAAGAACAGCGTGTTTCTAATAGCAATGCAGCTTAAAAAACAGTGTTTCCAATATCAGCTACAGCTTTAAGAACAAGCGTGTTTCCAATAGCACTAGCTTCAAGAACAGCATTCCGATAGCACTACAGCTTTAAGAATAGTGTTTCCAATAGCACTGCAGCTTTAAGAACAAGCGTGTTTCTAATAGCACTGCAGCTTTAAGAACAAGCGTATTTCCAATAGACTACAGCTTTGAAGAACACATTTCCAATATTAACTATACTTTAGGAACGAACATACAGATAACAGAATCAGATCTTCTTCTGATCTTCTCTTGATACCCTTCTTCGTGCAGGTGAGTGCAGATCTCATCTGAATTGTTCTTGGTTCAATTAGGCTAAATTAGTAAACTTTAGCGAGTCCATGTCAACAATACAGCAATGTGAGAAGCAATGCCAACTCAGTCTCTTCCAGATCAGGCAGCTTACAATCAATGCAGCGAATCGCGTGTTCAAGTTCACAAACTTAAATGAAACTGAGGTGAAATCCATGTGGGAAACAAATTCCTTGCTAAATTCCTAGTGAGGTAATGCGATGTCACCCTCCGAATTCGCCATTAAATGAGCTCTGGAGTACTATCAGGATAGCTGCTGATAGTACTGAAGGAGCTTATATACTGTAGCTGACAGTCAGCTGATGCGAGCTTGACTAATGTGACCTGCCAGAACTTGATATTCACACAAACATGTTCTGTAAATGTAATTGAAAGAACCTAAATTGGCCAAAAAAAATACCATTCTAGGTTGGTCCCCTAAAGGTCCTGCAAACGTTATGGGAATGTAGTGTAGAGGGAACGTCCTAGAGTAATGGTCCCCTAAACATTCCCAGAATGTCCTGAATGTTCCCTCAAAGTCCGCCAAATAACGCCCCCCAACCCGTAAAAGAACTCCACATCGTGACCGTTTCAGAACGTTCTTAGAACGTTATCAGGCGACGTCCTTGACACCAGCAGGGACGTTCTGAGAAAACGTAAAATTTCTAGCGGGGTATGAATCACTGTTCTTCAAGTCAACAGAAATCACCTCCTCCATTGAAAATGAATGACTTCAGTTCACTTTTGATGCTGCATGTCAGTGTGAGCGCCCCTTTAAAACAGAAACTCAGATTAACATAAGAGATAACTTTTATTGCCTGTCATGTAAAATCTGGTTAGGGCAGAGAACATGTAACAACTCTGTATTAAAGGGGACATCGGATGAAATTGTCACTTTTTAGCTTTTTTTGCATTTAGTTATGTTACTGGCTTGTCTGCCAGGTCAGAAAAGCTAAAAAGAACACATGCAACCAGTTTGTTATAGGCTGTTTGAGTCTGAAACTGTGTCATCCAGTGAGCTATTTCAATTTGCAGCCGGTTTCTACGTAGGTAGCTAGTTATTTAAATAAGACCACCCACAACTGCTAACGAACTTTGCCGTATTAGCATAGACCCCGCCCTGAGCGAGTTTGCCAGTCTGCCATTTTCTCCAGGCCGGAGCAGCTGTAGCGAGTAGAGACAAGAATGTCTCGTAGGCAAGTTTTGTTGTTGGATGTAAGAATGAAGGTAACAGTCTTCATGTACTCCCGACATCAGAGCCGATGAAGACGAAGTGGATTAGTTTTATTTTTGAATGGAATCAAAATAGCAAAGCCAAATCAAATAGCAAAGCCCATATACCTAAATTAGTTTATGTCTGCGCAAACCATTTTACACCAGACTTCTTTATGAACAAGGGTCAATACAAAGGGATAAAACAAAACACAGGTTTTGCTAAAAAGTGGCTGCTCGATGGATAAGTACCAATTAGTGATCCAGCTTATAGTCTCCAGAGCGACACTGGTCATGGCAGTATTGAAAGGGAGAGCATGCTTTTTATTACAATTTATCGGAGTTGTTTTACGGATATAAAGTTTTCCGAGTTTATTAAACTCCCCTGAAAAGGCATAAGGTCTGTATATATGTGTTTACTGTTAGTTGTAACGAGTGTTTTTGTGTGATTCGCTGTGTATGTTGATGAAGGGAGAGAGAGTGTTTATGGACAAGACATTACTGCACACTTCTTGTACTGTTATTCAGCTCTTACAGTGATTTTCTGGAGTGAAAACAAACGCTTCATCTTTTGTTTGATGTCCAATAAACTTCATAAAACTCATCAGTAAAGTTTTGGCCATCATACGGACAGGATCCGCTACAACAGGCTTTCACTAATAGTGGATAAAAGCAAAATGACAACATAATTTATAACCGTAATTAAACTAAACTGTTCTATCTCTATGCAGCATATATTCTGGTACTGACAGATTCTGAGCGTGAGATTGTTCAGTTTTGATTATTCTGTTTTGTTGCCAAAGCATGACAGTGGTAGTGGCTTTGAACATGAGCTCTTAAAGCTCTGCCCTCTGTGCCGGGAGCACCAGCTCATTTGCATTTAAAGGGACAGAAAAAAACAAATTTTTGCTCACCCCCAAAAAGTGGCAGCCTTAACATGCTATAAAAATGGGTAACACTTTAGAATAATGGTCTGTCATTAATAAGTAACTATGCAGGAAGTAATGCAAGACTAATGAGTATTACTACATTAACACTTCAGCTACTATTATTAACTAATATAGAAACAAGCTTAACTAATCAGTAAGTAATATCAAATTTAGGAGATATTTCCTTGTTAAGTAATCAATAATTACTGAATGAGATTAGCCTCATTAATAACTATTAACTAACTGACAAATTATAAAGAACATTATATTTACTCTGACTATAGTCATAAAATGCCTCATTAATTATTCAAGTGTTACCTAGTCACTCTGACTAGGTAACACTTAAGTAATTAGTGATGCATTTTATGACCACGTTAAGAGTAAAAAAAGACAATTGCTCACATCTCAGACACGTTAATGTTGTGATTAGTAATTGATTAGTAATTCTTAAAATAATTCTTAAATCATTATAAATAATTAATTAGAGACTCATTTTACATCTTGTAAAAGGGGCATCTGATGTCCCGTTTAAGAATTTAACAACTCTAACAACTGTATTAATAAAAGAATGGGAAAATGCATGAAATAGTCTTGCAAATGGAAAGACTGCTGTTTCACACAGTCCCAAATTATGATTCGTCTTATTTTATTCCAATTCATCAAGTGAGGTAGACAATGCTGGGCTGAGGTGCTGCCAAGTCCTTGAGAACTCATTTATTTGATGGCTTTGCTATTTGATTGCCCTTATGTAACTTCCTAACCTAATTTACATAACACAGTACATTAGTCTTGGACACAGGCGCCCTGAGTATGTGCATAATTAGCCTTGTATCAGTCCATTCTGAGTTCCATTTCAGCTAATCACTCTCAGCATTTTATTAAGGATTTTCTGGGTTTCGTGACAGAAGAAGGACCATTATGTTTACATGCTGTAATAGACCACCATGGTGGTTGCTCTTGATTTGAGAACAAGATATCTGAAACTCAAAATGTTTATGAATTGTTAAAAAATAACAATACTTTAATAGCATATGTTAATGTAGGTTAATGATCATGTCTGACATTTGTGAGTTGCTGAAAACCTAGTAATTTAATCATAAAATTAAAATAAATGTAAAATACATCAAAAACATTAATTTAATAAGTTTAAAAAATTTAATGTATAAAAAATATTTGCAATAAATTAAGCATTAAAATAAAAAATATATAATATTTGTATTATTATTATATAAAAAATATTTAATTTACTCCTTTCATTAACCAGCATTAGAGAACTGTGAACATGCTATTGTGTTGTTAAAGTCCTCATGAAATCAAAATCGATCTTAATAACTTTGTTAGCACACATTACAGGTCTTAGGGTGAACACAGAAAAAAAATGTTTTGCCGTGGTAATCTTTAATCAAAATCTGAAAAGTAACTTCCGGTCTGGAATGGCAATTTGACGGCTTGAGTTTGAATATACTTAACCACTCCCCTCCAACCGTTAGTCTGCTATGAGCGAGAGATGGAGAGGAGGAGCGCTGAAGTTAAACCCTGCCCTCTATTCAATATTCCGTTTTACTTGGAAATACGTCACAGCACTGAAATAAAATCAGTTGCAACTTCCGGTTCACTGGAACTTTAAATTATTGAAATATTGGGGTTTGTAAAGTGTAAAGTGTTTTTACATATATATTTTATTTTTTCAATGATGACACTTTTAAATTAATAAGTAAATTAGTTTACAAAGGTGAAAAACTAGAAAGATGACAGCAGCTTTGTTTGAGGATAAATGCCTATCCAACAGTGAATATAAGCAACAGATGCGAATGGTCAGGAGAGTAGAAGATTTACCCTCTCTGGCCTTAAACTGGAGTAGAAACAGATGGAAGACTCCCCGACTCTCCACGGGCACTGAACACATTAAAACACCTCTAAGCTGCAGATGCTATAATACTACCTGTGGCGCTGAGCTAAATGCCTCTCATTCGAGCACTTTCTCCTTGAGTTCATTCCCCCAGTTTCCATTTCCTCCTTTAGTTTGTCTTGTCTAAAATGATGCAGAGTTTTTGTTCTAGGATTTGCTTATGATTGTTTGAATTCTCCATTATGTCCAGGTGATGGCAATGTTTCAACTGGCTGTGGCCAGCGTGTGCAACTGAACTGCTTAAGGCATTGTAAATATGAAGTCTGTTCCAAAACTGATAAAGCCAGTCCACAGATTCTGTTTACACCGGGCTTAAGCACTGACATATGTTTTGGAAATGAACATCTGCTAAAGCAAGTGTTAATCCTATAGACAGCCTATTTGACACCCAGGAATCTCTGATATGAAGCATGTTCCCCTAGTTACCCTATGATCCAGCAAACTGGTTTTCAATAATATGTTGAACTTCTAAGCTCCACCACACTAAATCTATTTATCTGGACTAAAACGTTAAGCAAGGCTTTTTTAGAGGCCATATCTCACAGATGACAAGAGGTAAATCTTTAATCATTGCACTTAGTGTCAGCAGATGCATTCCTACTTATCTATCAAATCCTGTATATTTGGGTGTCTCAACACTGATGTAATACTCTGCCCTGATGAAATGACTTCAAGATGATGGCATTTATTTACTCGAATGGCAGAGCCGAGCGGAGGAGAAGGAGGGCTGCTGTGGTGCCACCATGTGGTGCATGGGTTGTCTGAACCCATCTTGAATGGAAGAGCTTATGCAAAGCCATTTGTTCTGGCCTACTTGGGATTGTTGTTAAAAAAGCAGTCACAAACAATGATGCATACAAAACAACGAATGTTTATCGGAGGAGAACAAACCTTGAACCAAACTGAGCTGCTTTATATATAGCTATATCAAATTTGTATTATGATTGAGGATTTTTGCATTATCTACACTGTTACTGAACTGAATCAATACTGAACTCACTTGAGCTGAATAACACTTGTCTTCTGCAGAGCTGCTTTACAGTAGAAACTGAAATGGTCTCATATTTGACAAAGTTTGCATCATTGATTCGGTTATTATTATTATTTTTATTTTTATTTAAATTTTTGTACAGATGTAAAAGCCTCAGACATTAAGGCATCAGACATTAAGGCATCGGGTGAAATGGCCTCAGACATAAAGGCATCAGACATAAAAGCATCGGACATAAAGGCATTGGATGAAACGGACTCAGCTGGAAGCATCACATTGCTCCAGTTGTCACATGTACGCAGTTCAGAAGTGGTACAGAATAGATTCAGAATGGCAGCGACAGGTAGAGAGCGAAGGTAAGCTGTACCTGACCTAAATATATTTTATTCTTACTGTTTTAATTAAATGTAACACTGGTTAAGTTGTATAGAACATGTCCTACTGTGATTATTATGTAAATTTGTATTATACACAAGTTTTATTCACGCTAGCTAGCTTGTATGTTGCAAACTAAAGTGATGTTGCTTTGTGTACAGAGGTTACCAGAGAAACTGCTTTATTTCTGCTGTTTTTTGCCTTCCAGCAATGAAGACGCTTTCTTTATCAAAGGACTCAAAATCCATTCAGAGGTACGACTAGCAGAGAAATTGCGTTAGCTAAAATTGAGTTTTTGTTTGTCATTTAAAATTCCAAAGTTTGTATGATCGCAGTTATAAATTTCTAGCTGAAAATGAGCTGGAAAATGTAGAAATTAACCAGGGTCAGTCAGTGAAATTAAGAAAGATCACGGCCTTGATCAACATGTATGTCTGTATCGCCTTTTATATAAATGTATATACGGTGCTGTGTAATCTCTAGTTGCTGAAACAAGACATGATTGCTTAGTTAATAGTTTTTATTAGGTTTTATTATAAATTCATATAAGTACTTTGATAAATGCTTTTTACTTGACTTTATTTGCTTTATGTGACCTTAAAGGAATCCAAAAGTAATCAGATTACATTACTTTCATATTGTGAGTACTTGGATTATGTTACTGAATACTTTTTTTATGAAGTAATTTGTAACTAACAGAATATATTTTAAAAGTAACCCTCCCAACCCTGGATTTTAATCAATCTATTGTATAAAGTGCTATATAAATAAACGTGACGTGACTTTACTAGAGTGCAGAAATGCAGAGCTGCTTGTTTTTTTGCTGAAACATGAAGCCTTTAGGTGTGTTCAACTTCAGCTGTGGCCGGATGTAACTGATCCACGAGAGTTGCCGCTTGCAGTCGTAGAGGAGCTGAAAACGGAGATGTGAAGTCAGACATTCTGCTTCCCGTAGTGACGCTCGCACAGTGCATACTTTGAACTGAATTAAATGCAATATTTGTCAAATAAAAAGATGTTTCAGAGACATTTTCATTCAATACTTTATGTACTGCCTAATACAGCATCTGTTTTTACAAGAATAAAGTTCAACATAAGCCAATACTATTTAAATACCATTGAAGTAGGCAAACTATAAACTATAGTTGGCAAACTAAATGGTCAATCAGAACCCGTGCAGCCGCTCTGGAGAAGCTGCGTTGGCTGAGTCAGCGGTCTGCTCTCAAAATGCTCTTGCTGTACTTTGATGCCATACTTGCCATACAAGGCTTCACGCTGTATCAAATCGGAAAAATTTTCTAACGGGCATGTACTGCTTCAAGTCAGACACCTATGCCGTTTATTTAGTCTTAAAACTTGCACACATAAAATCTAGATACTAGATGGAGCGGTGGAGCGGTGGAACATCAACTTAAGTCGAAGTAAGCATTAGTTAAGCAGGCATTTATAATATAAAGTAACTGCTGATGAAACCAACAGAAGGGAAGAGAACAGAGGTTAACCAGGCAGTAGAGTTAAGGTGCTTTTAAAGGGGTCATGAATTGAGAAATCAATTTTCCCTTAAGCTTTTGATGTATAAAAGGTCATGGTAATATTAAGAATATCCTGTAAGTTTCAGAGCTGAAAACTTCCTTGTTAGTCAAAGAAAAACTATCAATCTGCAAATGTTCTTCCCTGTGATGTCAGAGTGCAGTGAAACGCCTAACCGAAGAAGAACTTAACCGAAGAAGAATGCCTAATTCTCGTAAAACACCCACTCGTGCCTGACATGTTATAGCTAAATAACATAGGCCTACATGGAGCTAAACCAGATTGAACTTCCAAGCAATAAACATGTTGCATAAGCTTCATTCGGATTCCAATATTAGCAATGCATGGTTGAACTTTATTTTTGATGAAGATCCAGCTCACGTGTATAAGACATTGCACGTTTGTTTGCTTCATTTTACCGCGGATTCATTGTAAACAAGAGACTGGATTTGCAGACAGGATGAGATTAAAAACGTTGCCGTGCCTTCTGGATCCGACAGGAATGATGCAACACACTTATCTGAGTAAAAATGTTTTTTATATGTAATAGTATTGAATTGTCATTTGATCATTTGATATCTACTGATTATGTGTATATGTGTCTAACTAAACCTAATTAATGATAACAACTACGCTGTCACAGGCTGGAGTATCCTTTGTATTTGAGGTGTTGTTGGTTCATTGTCCTGTGATTCAGGATCAGACTCGAACATGTATGGGCCAAGGCTTGCAAAATCCCTAGCCTGACGTCCCGGGGCTAATGTGTGACTGTTTTCCAGCCGGGCCAAAATGTATCACCGGCCTGCCCGACGGGCTATCTTAAATAGTGAAATAACATTCTTTTCTTGATGTGCGTTGTTCGCTCTTTTGAAGGAAAAATACAATTGCGGAAGTTTTGATCATGCTGATTTGTCTGCAGTGAAGTTTTGCTGATGCACGTACTTGGCTTGTATGTGTGTGTGTGTTAGTGATGCGGTTCGTGGTTATATCCACCGATCGGGTGGGCCAAGTAATAAAAAATAACATTTAAATTAATTGCAGGTGGATGAGAGATAAATCATTGTGTTTGTTTGATAAAGACATATTGCGTGCCCTGTGGGTGAATCATTCCTGTGGTGCTGTTTTTCTACACGTTTTCAAGTTTTCAAAACAATTCCCACATGTATTGACGGGTCATTATAATATGCAAAACTGTTATCCAATCATAGCTGTGGGCGTTTACTTCCAAGTCTTCAGTGCGGCACGCCCATAAAAACCGAGCATTCCAGGAGAGAGGCTCAAAACCAGGGTAGAAAATAGCCTATTACTTATTCATTATGATGTCTTTGAATGTAAAAACCACACAAACGTCATAAGTTGACCTTTAAAAAGCCAGTTCATGACCCGTTTAAACAATCATCCGTCAATGTCATGTGCTCTTTATTTTGAATTTGCAGCATCCATTCCTACCGGACTGTACACCACTGGCTTTGAGGAGGAGGAGGAGGAGTAAGTACTAGTACTAGTAGTAGAAAAAGGCTAGAAATATGTCATTAATAATATAGCAGAGTTTTGCTAACTAACATTATAATTGTTGTTTAATTTATTAAAAACTATAAACACCATATTGTAATCAGTACAACATCAAATTCAAGCCATCTCACCTCATCCTCACCTCGTTGCTTGTCATAAGTTCTGTTATTGTATGGTAGTTTTGACCATAAACTATAATAACACTAAATGCTGCTGTACAGGAGATTGACTATGAGGCGGACTATGAAGGGAAGAATCTTCCAGCTGCAACAGCTAACAGATTCTTCTTCAGCATTAGCACTCCATTTTGTTGAAATGCAGAATTAGGTAGTTTAAATTTTTTTTTTTTTTTTTTTTTTTTTACATTACATTTACATTCATGCATTTGGCATACACTTTTATCCAAAGCATCCTACATTTTATTTAACTTTTATTAAGTTATTTTATATATTTTAAGTTGCTCACTCAACATCACAGCAATAGCAAGCTACAACGATTCAACAATCCAATTAATTCCCAATGGATAAAATCAAGTCCTGACCTAAATTGTTTTCTCGCTCAAGAAGCCGTTTCTCTCAGATATGTGTATTATATATAGGAAGAAACGACTATTGCAACTTCCCACTTTGTTTAATACCCACTTTAAATGCTGAGATTTGTACATCTACATTGGTGTAGCTATGGAACAGAAGTTTGTTTACAGAAAAGGCACTGTGTTGTAATATAAAACTTGGGTAATTAATGTCATGGTAAAACTGTTTTGGAGCAACACAGAATTATATAATTTCTTGTCAAGGTGTTTTCCATACCACTACATGGCTAAACAAAGAGTGCAAGAGATTGTACAGAGTCAACATGCAACAATGGTGAGTTAATAATGAGATGGTTGCTATGGCCACAAATGCTTTAAATAGTTTGGGAGAAAGGGTTTTATAAGGAATATGTGTGGACTATAAGTAAAACAATCACTTGAAAGTGTACTATATCAACTGAACCATAATTACCTGAGTTAATTTGGACTTTGTATAGGGCTGTCACTGATTAATTGCACAAAGGCAATTGTCCAAGGCAAGTGATTTATAAAGTAAAAGAAAGAGATGCATCGGAACACCAACAGTTCTAATAATGCAAGGTTTTGAGTTGAAAGACTCTGTGCAGGGTTGTTTTTCCTTTGTTCACAGTGGCATTTTGGTATTTTCTTGGAAACAGATCACTTTCTCCAGCAGGTGTGTAAAAAAATGCTTCTGTGTTCACCCTTTTTTAAGAACATCTTTGACTCCAGCTGAACATAATGCAGAGAAAGGAATGACCCACCTGTCACTATAAAGGTATTTACAAGTTTACACTTAAAATAATTAGAAAAGAGTATGCATATTTGGCATGCTCTCCGGGGGAGGGCTCTGAGCTCGGAATGTGGATGAGTACTCCCCCCTTATCTCTGGTTAGGATGTGAGGAGATGGGGTGGTGAAGGGATGCAGAAAAAATTGTTGAGGAACATAGGTGAGTTGGCTTACGCATTTATAGGCCTCCTCTCATGCTGATTGGATAGATAATTTGAACGTGCTCCTCCTGAACTTTGTTAATGAAACATAATTTTACGAGTTCACACTTTAACAAATGATTAGATAGAATAAAAGAGTACACATATTTGCCGTGCTGTCCGGGGGAGGGCTCCGAGCTCTGAATGATGCCTGAACTTAGAGTACTCCCCAAAAAAGCCAATGAACTTGGGACAGCAGCCAGGAATTTATTAACTAACCCCCAAAAATGTGTGCAATGAAGTTGGCAAAATGTTTTTTTGCGGGGGAGGAGCCTGATTGCTTGACCAGGAGGGCTCATTTAGCATCCGATGGGAGCCTGCAGCTCACAGCATCGGATGGGCAAGCCCTGCCAGCAGTCGAATAGGGAGCAAGCAATTACAACCGCCCGACCGGGAAGGCTCACATGGCATCTGATAAGAGCCTGCAGCTCGCAGCATCGGATGGGTAAGCCTCGTCAGCCGAATGAGGGTGCGAGCAATTCCAACAGCCCAACCGGGGGTCCAACATCCGATGGGAGCCTGCAGCTCACGGCATCAAATGAGTGAGCCCCACTGGCAGAAGAATAGGGCAAGCTTTCAAAGTGCAAGGTTTTAAAAAACGATACCTTTACCGTCTCCATGTAAACAACAAAAACGTGAATCTGTGAAAACGGTGACCTCATACGCATGCGTGTTACGTGTTCGCGGGGTGTTTCTTGACAAAGCGACATCTCCAACTACTGGCCTGGCATGCATAATACAGCCTTTTTACTGTCATTTTTGCAGATTCATATGAACGGGGATTGTTTTCACAGTGTTGTCGTCTATTTTTAGTACATTGTTGTCGTGTAAACATACCCTAAATGAATGTGCGTGTGCCACTTAAACCAGCAAAAGATAAAGGAACAAACGATCATCTAAACCAGACTGCACTTTGCTGTTTGATGATCTTCCAACATCAAACAACGATTACAGTATCAAACCGATGTGTCAGAGGTAAATATACACAGGTTATAAGGCATGTTATTACTTCGAGAAAACCAATGAAAAAAACAGAGAAAATAAGAATATTTACAAAAACATTTAATAATCGATCTCTCAGCTCCACTCGGTATAAGCTGAGCTTAGGATTCCAATCGCCCAGGATAAAACCATGGGTCAAGCCAGGTACATTGAAGAGGACTGCGGCAAAGATTCCTAGAGGATGAAAGATTCTTCATCGGACTGGAAGAATTCAGACATGTTGGGAATGTGGGTTGGGGGAAAACTGTTGAGGAACATAGGTGAGTCGGCTACGTATTTATAGGCCTACTCTCATGCTGATTGGATAGATCATTTGAATGTGCTCCTCACGAACTTTGTTAATAAAACATAATTTGTTGTTTACGGTCTGTATAAAATGTTTGTGGTCTGCAGTGTTCTGAATATAAGTAAACATGAGTGTTCCATATTTTACCATTATCTAATTATGTAATTAGTACACATTATCAAACAAATTCTCTACAAACTCTCTTACAGCATTGTAGAGAGCTAATCGGCAGTTCTATTACTCACTGAGACTCCTCATCAAATTATTATGACTTTAGGGCTAAGCTGAATACCACATCCTGTGCTCTCATTTTCCTCTTTGCGTTTTCTTCATTAATTGTAATAAAGTATAGAAGGACATACAGTACTGTGCAAAAGTCTTAGGCACATTGGTATTTTCACACGAAAAATGTTTTTAAGCCAGTTATTGATATCTTTTACTGTAGTGTGTCAGTAGGAAATATCAGTTTACATTTCCAAACATTCATTTTGCAATTAATTGTAATAATCCAGTGAGATATATATTTTTTTAATGCACAAGAAGTCTGACAGCAGCCGGTATGATCTGAACTCACCATCATCGAGTCTGTCTGTGATTACATGAAGAAACAGAAAAAACTGAGACAGACTACATCCAGAAAAACTAAGGCAACGTCTCCCAGACACTTGAGGAAACCTACCTGCAAAACTACAGTACTGTGAAAAGTTTAGGCACTTGTCAGAATGCTTTAAAGTGAGAATGCTGTCAAAAATAATAACATAAATAGCTTTTATTTATGAATTAACTTCTATTAACTAAATCAAATCGATATTTGGGGTGACCACCCTTTGCGTTTAAAACGGCTTGTCACCTGCATCTATTCCTACACCTATTCATGTAGTTTTGCAGGAAGGTTTCTTCAAGTGTCTTGGAGACGTTGCCTCAGTTCTTTTGGATTTAGTCTTTTTTCTGTTTCTTCATGTAATCACAGACAGACTCGATGATGGTGAGATCAGATCACACCGGCTGCTGTCAGACTTCTTGTGCATACATTTAAAAAAATAAAAAAATAAAATAAATATCTCACTGGATTATTACAATTAATTGCAAAATGAATGTTTGGAAATGTAAACTGATTTTTCCTACTGACACACTACAGTAAATGATATAAATAACTGGCTTAAAAACATTTTTCGTGTGAAAATACCAACGTGCCTAAGACTTTTGCACAGTAATGTACATTACACACCAAAGTATTTCTGTGCTTGTCAGCTAAAACTTGAAATCAGTAAGACTATAGGCTAATAAAAAGCTCATGATTCCAAACAGAGGTTAAATGGTCTTTTAGAATGTTATTATAAATAAAACAAAGAAGTTGGGGGAAGCATTTTATTATAGTAAAAACTGCAATATTATCAATCATAGAAATGCTGAGGTGCTTATGTGCACCTTTCCAAGATTTAAATGCACCTAATGCTTTACAGTATGTCTGGACTGAGCTTGTACATCTCTATTTTAACTAAGGGTATGCCTGAAAATGAAATATTATCAGATATTATCCTAGAAATTAAAAAAGAGATCACATCACAAACTTATTTCATTCAACTCAAGGATCTAAAGACCATTATCTGAAGTTCATCAACTCCATTCTCACAGCCCTTCTCTAGTATTAAAAATAAATCAATACGCTCACTGAGAATCTGCGAATTTTCAGCTCAACCGCTAAAGTAGCAATCAGAGAAATAATGATGAAGAAGTTGGTGGAAATATTGTAGTCCCTGTCTGCTGTCTAGCTCTTCCTATTGATTTGGATCCCCACAAACCAGGATGGGTGAATATGTGAACATCGCACAATGGATTCCCTCTGTGAGCGGTACAAAAGACAAATGGAAATTGCCTTACAGTATTCTCAATGCTAGTTCCCTTATTATTATCCTGTGTAATTCATTCAACAGGATTAGCCTGACTCTATTCATTTTCAAGGCTTTCTGCTGAGGCACAATCATATACATTCACAGTCATCTTTTTTTATGATTAATTTAATAGATTTTTATTCTTCTTGAGTTTCGCATCTTTGGCATGAAAAATAATGTCAAATATAGATTGAACTCGTCCTAGTCTGCAGTCCTCCAAGAGCCGTTTTAATCATGTTCTTGACAGTCAGAGTA
This sequence comes from Rhinogobio ventralis, assembly GCA_039654625.1. NCBI lineage: Eukaryota > Metazoa > Chordata > Actinopteri > Cypriniformes > Gobionidae > Rhinogobio > Rhinogobio ventralis. The sequence goes on along the minus strand of CM077198.1, from coordinate 22,832,918 downwards.
AATTGGATGAGCTGGAGGCTTGGAGATGATACACACAAACTGTGAAGGTCACAGGCAAAAAGCATGTTAGCACTGAGCTTTGATGTCCTTAAAATTTGAGTGAAATTGACAATGTTTTCATATTCAGATGAACGGACCTTGTCAGTGCATACACATCTATTACTGTCACAAAACATCAACCAATTTCTGCACAGCTTCTCGCAATGAAATAGAACACTTTAAAATAAAGTTTAAACCAAGAAGTTATATTTGTTTAAGCTTAAGATATGGTGTGAACTAGGATTTACTTTAAAACCATTTTAACAAATAATTACAGAGACAGTAAAACGCATTGAATTAAATGTGAAATTTTAAAGATTTAGTATTAATATTTTACTATTAAAATAGTATTTTTCTAGTAATATGTACTTTTTACAGTGTACCCGTATTCACTTTCTTTGTTTTCATAGTTTGACTCATTTGAGCTGGATGAAACATTGTGTGCCTGCAGCTACAGAAAAATTAAATAAACACATTATATATATATATATATATATATATATATATATATATATATATATATATATATATATATATATATATATATATATATATATATATATATACACACACACTGAAATGAAACAAGGTGCATCCAGCAGCTGTTACTGTCACTTCCAATCTCAGGAAAAGATGACCATCTGAGTGGTCAAAGACACTTCCTAGCTTCCAAGCTATCCACGGAACTATTTAATCATGTCTGGCTTCACCGTGACAAATCGGCACACAGCGATTGGTTTGGGTTTAACTACTTTAACCATATGGCGGATGGTGATATACGTGGCAGTTATCATGCTCTGACTGATGCCTCCTGTAGAGATGATTGCTTCATTTAGCCAGGCTTTATTGTTGGTGGTGGGAAGGGTGGGAGCTGGGATTGTGTGAAAAGGCAACGGTTTATCAAGGCTCTGTGTGTGGCAGCGCACCTGTGGCTTCAGAAAGTTGTGAAACCCTGGCCAAAGTAAACTGTATGAAACTGACTTTTTCTATTTTATACCACACTAATTTAGTCATACTGGAGACAATTATTCTAATTATAAAGGCAATCTACAGTATAATGCTTACAGTATAACTATATCCACAGCAGGCGCTTTAGTCAGAAGCAACCACATCATTAATTAAGCAACTTTGTGTCGGGTGTACAGGAGGGAGGGGGTATTGTTACCTACAGCTGGATAATAAAAGGAAGGAATTGTTCATTACACCATTATTCATTCATTGTCTTTTCCCCAAGATGATCTAATATGTGAAGCAGACCCTAATTATGAGGCACATGATATTTAATGGCTAATTTGTACGATGATATGGACGTTGATATTAATATACTGTGGATTAGTCATTGCCAAAACCATGTGGATATGTGGTATTTACAAAAAATGTCAGCTAAAGGAATAAACAACCTACTGTGTCTTCCCCTTTCACAGAGAGGCACTCATTAGCTTGGAATGTCAGTGTATGTGTGTGTGTTTACAGCAATCCACAGCTTTTACTCAATGAAGGAACAAATTGTAAAAAGGTTAATGTCCTCTGACTTCAGCACTTGTGGCAAATGATGGTAATGTAGGATATCATTTTGGAATTATTAGTATATATGCCACGAGTGAGAATGAAAGTACACACCACTGACTAATTTGTTCATTAAATTGGTGAATCTAATCACATGGTCATTAGTAATGTGCTTGTGGAAAGGGTGGGCTGATTTTATGACACCCTGTTGCTCCAAGCCAGTGACACAGTATCAGTGTTCATAAATTGGATTATCATTCAGCAAAGTGAATCTTCACTAATTATTTAGAGCAAACCATATAGTGTGAAACTGAGCATTTACATTTTATCATTTTAAAAATAATCGTTTAAAAACAATTATTGTATTATTGTAAAAAAAAAAAAAAAAAGTTGATGGTGGGTGCCCACATGCATATTCCATATGCTTCCATGAGCATATGATAACTGGGTTAAGCAAGGTGACTCATACACATACGCAACAAATGCCCCTTAAAACATTTAAAAAATGCTTATTACTCAATAATTACTTACACTTGGTGTAACCTACTGTCTTTTTCTCCGTGCAATGGTGTGCTCGATTAATTTATTACACAAAAGTTATTAGTCTTGTGAGGGGAAATACACTGAGTGTAAATACATTACCACCCAAAAATATATTCAAACAAATGGACAAACAAATATTCTTTCCATGAGTGTTGTCACGAGTCGCTCTGATGATTTGGGATTTTGCGATGATTTTGCAATTTATCCGTGCAAAAACCAGAAAGCACAAGCTTACAGTCATTATTATCTGTTTATTATTATTATTATTATTAGTGCTGTCAAATGGATTAATTGTGATTAATCACATCTAACATACATTTTTGTGTTTATATATGTGTGTGTGTGTGTATGTGTGTGTGTGAGATATATATATATATAAATAAATAATTGTACGTTAGATGTGATTAATCAGTTTAACAGCACTAATTATTATTATTATTATATATATTTTTTCCCCAGTCCTTGAATTTGATTGTGCATCACTTCGCTTGATTATACGTTTTAGACTATTAGTTTTGAACAATGAGGACGTTGTCATGTCACCGGAAATAGAGTCATCAGTGTCCTAATGTGTAGTGTTTCAGGGTCCTTACTGTCCTTACCAATTACCGAATTCGTGAACCCGATATACTGATTCACAACCTAGGAAGGGTACGCACCTTCACTCCTTCAAGTGGACTATACATCAAGACTGTCCATTAGCGCTGGAGCTTACTCCTTCTCACACAGGAAAAGCCAAGGTCAGGATTTTCATTAAATAATACATTTCAGTTTGTCTTATTGTATGCCCAAAGAGCACTTGGAATATATATATCATGAGTAGCCAGGGAAATTCTGTGATCAAATTGTGATAAAATTTTCTCCCAAAAAAATGTCTCCTTTTGTGGTTTTAAAAAGAAAGGGCATATGGCTTTAGAACTATGGATTATGGGTGATGTCAAACTTTTTTAATTCAATACGATACCAATACTTTCTTCTTACAAACGATACCGATACCAAAACCGATAATTCAATATTTCTACATTACATGACACATACTGGTCATTAATAGCAAATATATCACAAAACTGTAAAAAGAATCTTGTATTTTACAGAAATATTTTCATTAAATAATAATAAAGAAAAGTATTATAACATATGAATCAAATAAACTAAAATACCATGTATCATAGCATGGCATCTTGCTGTATGTTTTCCACAGGTGAAAAGTAGCACCACCCCATGCTACGCTTCCTTTCTGCCATTCTCTCCATCTCTCTCTGTTTAATGTGGAAGTAAGTGTCTCTGCACGTGTGACTTTGCGTGGCTGTACGCTCGCTTCTCACAGTCATGTGACACAGGCCAGCTAACAATATTTTGGCACAAACATTAAAAAAAGTACTGAAAACATGTGATGCAGGAACCCAAGTTTTTTAGTAATATCATTTTAATATTAATATTTTTGAATTGAATTGAATTGATAGCAAATGTGCCTATCCCTATTTAGAACAACAGGAGGGCTGAACAATTACTTAATTTCCTTTTTTTATTTTTTTTATTGAACTATCCCTTTAAGGGTTTTCAGACGCATTTTGGTCGGAAGCTTACGTTATTGCGTCATTTGAAAATTGGTTCTGATTGGTCAGTTTAGTAATGATTCTATCAGCCTCCTTTAACATTCATACAGTGATTAAAAACTTGCCTGGGATAGGGCATATGGCAAATATATTGATATATTGCATTCCTCTCTCTCTCTCTCTCTCTCTCTCTCTCTCTCTCTCTCTCTCTCTCTCTCTCTCTCTCTCTCTCTCTCTCTCTCTCTCTCTCTCTCTCTCTCCCCCTCTCTCTCTCTCTCTCTCTCTCCCCCTCTCTCTCTCTCTCTCTCTCTCTCTCTCTCTCTCTCTCTCTCTCCCCCTCTCTCTCTCTCTCCCCCTCTCTCTCCTTTCATCTCCTCCTTTCAAGGATGAGGCATTTGGTCCTGGTTCTGATTGAATACCTGTATGTACTGGCTGCTGGCCTGATAAAAAAGGGGTTTAAAAAAAAAAGTTTGGATTCTTGTCTAGAGGCCTTTCTTGCTCAGGCTCCAGACCGTGTGTTGGCTATATTGACTTTGTATTACTTTTGGAATGGATGTACAGTTGCTTAACTTTGCTCTACCTTGTTGCTAAGCAAGCATACAATTTAATTTACTCTGTAAATAATGAATAATTCTTTGTAAATATTGTAGTTTTCCATATGCCAGCAAAAAGAGCGATACTTTTGATATTACATTTTCTAATGTTTGGATTAGACGGGAGAACCAGATTTTCATTTTTCTGTCCTGGTTATGTTAGCTCCCTGAAAATTCATTCAATTAGCGTTGAGATTTAGTATTTTCATTTGTCTAACCATCCGCACTGCAGAAAGCAAACAAAACAAAAAAGAAAACTCACTCGCTGGTGTTTTTTTTTCTGACAGATGGTTTACATTTATGCTGCTTGTTCAAAAGAAGAGCAAGACCTGGACGGATTTATACCTCCCTTGGGTCACAACACAAGGTGGAGAGCCATTTCATATTAATGCCATCTTATGGCCATGTGTGAGGCTATTTCATGGCCATTTAAAATCACTCCAGAAGGTCGATTATATTTGTTGTTGTGCTCATATCCATAATTCATGGAGGACAGGGACCTCTTTTGACCAGTGTTTATATCATGTCTTTGAACACCTCACCTTTTCACTGATCTGAATTCACCACACATGCAATTTGTTTGTTTCTATTCTGTTTTTGTTAAAATGCCACTAAATATCAATTACACCAGAGATTGCCTAACATCTGCCTGCCTATATGTGCAATATAAGTCTGAGGCAGACAGAGAAGAGGCATAACCACTAAGCACAGGTTATCTAATTGCCCTGACATTGCTAACACTGCTGGGGCTCATTTGAATGTTTGAGTGAAGGAGCAATTAGACCAATTCATCTGTACACTTCATTTCTCATGCACCTTTTCTCTGCTCTCCTTTATCACTGAAGGGAAATGGAGAGAGAACACAGTGAAGAAAGTTATTTGCTATACTCATTGCCTCACCTTGTCAGAACAAATTTCATCCTCAGAGTTTATTGAGCATGTAGTGTCTGAGGTGTTTGCTCTTATAAAGGTAGAAACAGACAGAAGTCTAAGGCAACAATATAATAATGGAGCTCTGGTGGGGTTTCATAAATATAATGTAAACAATTAATGTAAATAATTTGACCTGTTTTCCAAACTCTGAATATTAAGTAACATGATACAAAAACTCGAAAGATTAAAATGAAATCCCATAGGGTTTAACTGAGAATATTAGTTTTAGTATTTCACTTGAATATTTAGGACCACATATGGGTGAAGCGCTAATTAAACTCTAGTTAGCAACATGAACCAACATTAAAGCCCAAATGGATTTCAAACGTGAACCTGGGAGCATGTAATTACACGGTTAACTTCAAACTTTTAATTAGGTTACCATTTTGTTTGTAGCACATTTGTGAGATAGTAAATATGGTAGCATTTACTGAAAGCATTTCCAGTTTGTGATTTCTGTTTGTTATGACAATAATTATAGCAATATCTGAACAATGGACTTAATTAATCTTTATTTATCATGTTTTTTTAATTTTTTTATATGATAACGCTTTTAGATTACAGCCTCGGAAAGTACTGTTTAAGAAATGAATTTACAGCGTAACTTTCGGTAATTATAGTGTACCTAAAGTATGTATGTGTAGGTAAGGGAACAATATGTAAAGTTTGGGGAATAAAGGGGTAACTACCAGGAAAATGAACAAATTATTTATGCTGTAAGTATTTTAGAACTAAGGGGTAATTATTCTACTATTATGATAGGCAACAATCTTATGTTTGGGAGCAATTTAGCGAGAACACTGCGAGAACACTACCTTTTTGTAATAATAGTGTACCAATACATAACATTTTTTTTATTTTTTTATTACAAGGTGCATAGTGCATTTATACATTAATTTATACTATTGCAACTTAAAAAAAAATACTGGGGAAATATAGTCGTTCTAGGGTAGTTACAGGATAAGTGTGACATCTGCGGGCTGTAAATTAAAGTGGTGCTTGTTCCCTTCTTGTTTCATGTAGTTACAGGGTAAGTATGAATCTGCAGGCTGTAAATTAAAGCGTTGCTTGTTACCCTGTTGTTTCATGTAGTTACAGGGTAAGTACAATAAAAATACATACACACAATCCGATATATATATATATATATATATATATATAAAAAATAAAATAAAAACTGACTTTTCGCTTACGTCACGCTTCAAGTTACATCAAGTGTGAACTCAACCCTCTTATGCACGTGCAGGTGACTGTTGGTCAGAAGCGATAGTCTACAGTTTGAAAAGTTTAAAATATTGTTGTTTTTCTTTCAAACACTTTTTGTTTCACTTCAGAAAACATTGATTCATCCATTGGGGTCGTATGGATTACTGTAGTTATTGCTGTATGTGCTGTTCGATGCTTCAACTTTTAGGAACCCAAATGAGTTTTCATTAGCAGAAATTATTTTTCTGTGTTCATCTGAAGAAAGAAAGTCGTATACATCTCGGACGGCATGAGGGTAAAAGATGAGTAAATGGTGAGGACATCACTGGGTGTACTGTATTTTCTTTTAATACATAATACAGTATAGCTAGAGACATGGGATTCCTTCTTAAGATTCATCAGTGGAAAGAACAAAAAAGAAGAGGAACAAGAGGAGGAAAAAGCCAAGCAAGAGAAACGAATAAGAAGTGTTGTAAATCTGTTTCGATCTGTTTCTTCAAATAAAGGTTTAGATGTAGGGGTCCGAGTGATATCAGATTGTGTACGTGTTTTTATTGTACTTACCCTGTGACTGTGACTGTGACTGTGACTGTGACTTTGACTTTGACTTTGACTAAGAACTCACCAACAGCAGTTTACAGGAAACAATACTCAACAAAGGAACAAGGCTCCTACATGTGGGCTTAAATACACAAGGACTAATGACTAAACAAGTCACACCTGTGAACAATCAAGACAATGAACCAATGACAGAACTGAACTGAGAACACATAACAAAAACAACCAATGAGAACATAACACATGAGGACAAGACAATCACATGACAATGCAGCACATGGCAGGATCACATGACAAACAGGAACACATGACAAAACCCAAAACCGTGACAAATAGTAGAATAATTACCCCTTAGTTCTAAAATACTTACATGCACAAATAATTAGTAGTTACCCCTTTATTCCCCAAACATTACATACTGTTCCCTTATACCTACACGTACATACTTTATAGTTACACTATAATTATCGAAAGTTACGCTGTAAATTCATTGTACTTACACAGTACATTCCGGGCTGTAATCGAAAGCATTACCAAAAATATATAGAAACAAAAAAATTTTGTCTTGTAGATCATATGTTTCAGAAGATCACTGATTGGTGCCTGACTGTAAACAGCATGTTTTGGTACAATATCAATTGTGACCTGGAACTGAAAAAGGACTGTGCTTTGGCCTCCCATGCCACAGGGTTACTATTAATATGTAGCTGTGCTGCACTTTTAATGGAAGCAGTTGAGTGGCTGCCGCTTCAGATGTAAATAGACCGACTTTCCATGGCCCATACTGTATGACTTATTGAATAAAGCTATGATTTAGGCTACTAAAAAATAAACCTTAGTTGACTTCCATTCATTTGTGCTGCCAGGAGGATCTGCCATTTATTCCTTTGCAAGGGGTCACTTGTATGTTTAATAATTCATTCAGCATATGTTGAGCTGTCAGTTAGAGCGCTTTGATCTCTCCTGGCCTGTCTCTAGCACTGCCATCAGCCTGCGCAATAATTGTCATGCACATTAACAGAAAAGCTGTGTAATTTGGTTAAATCTGGCGTGCATTACTGCATTGATCCATTGTTGTTAATGCAATCACAACACCTTTAAAAAGGTAGGGTTTGATAGATGCACAGTGTTTTTATAAACAGCCCGAGAGTGATTTTTGGAGCAAGATATGAAAAATGAAAACAAACACATGCTGGAATAGTAGAGACGCCCTGATGACAACAATATATTCTGAGTGACATAACCCAGCATGTAGAAGAGGGAGGAATTCTCATAAAGAAGTAGCAGCAGCGTCAATCTGTCAGTGTAGCAGAATCAGCGCAGGGAAATCAGGTATAGGGGCACATTTGAAGTACAGGGTTGAATGCTGAATTAAAATGTCTCTAAAAATACCTGCAGAGAAGTTGCAAACCAAAAAAGCCCACTTTCCGACAAAAAGAATTTTAGACATAGCATATATCATTCATCTTAAAATTTCTGGTTTTTATTTTTTTATGATTGGATCTAATCTGTATTTGTTTCAATGGGTCAATGTTTAGCTGATTAACATGGTCCAGTTAGCCCCTGCTGGTCTTCTCTATCCTTAAACCTAACCCAACATCTATAAAATCAGAGAAAGAAATAATCAAATGATAGGTGAATAACACTGATGTAGAAGCACCTAACCCTGGTTGTAACCCTAAACTTAACTGTAAACTTGTCCTTCAAATCGGATTGGTTGATTGAAATGTTGTTCCAGGATCAACAAAGATGCGTAACCCCTTTAGGGTCAAAGATCGTAGATGGCCCCAGATTACTGTTGTTCAACATTCACTGCATGTTAAAACATACTTGATCTAGACAAACTGAGTATCATTAGAAAGATTAAAGACTACAGCTTCGATATTTGACCACTGTTTATGATAAAACTGGGTTGCAGTGACATTAATTTCTTAATTTATGTCAGGAGTTCAAAATAATTGATCTGTAATGTAAGATATTTTGAATATAATATCACACGCATATGAATTCTCTCTCGTCTGCTGCGGTTTATATGTGTACACACAGTTGCACTGTGTTCTCTAGGGTTCTTAGTTTAAAAGTGTGCATATTTGGAGAAATATTGATTTATCACGTTTGCAAAATATTTTGTCATACAGAATACCATTTCTATTCATTTCCCACTGAATTGTGCGATATGAAGAGCTGAAAGAGTTCACAGCGAGCTCTGTCTCTTCTTCCTTTGAGTCAGATATGACTCATCGCGCGCTCATTCGATCTCTACAGCTGTCAATCATCTTACGTGACCATAACTCCAACCCTTCTGCATGACGCTATTTCCTCCTCCAATTCTCAGTGAAGAACGAACTAAAGAAACATTTCTACACGTGAAATAAGAAGCTAATAAACACACGATAACTATGGCATGTTTTGTTTGTGATTTTCATGCGATTTCGGCTATTTTTATATCAATAATGGACATTTACATTATAAATGCTAAGCAGGTGTAGCTATTAGCTTCATATAAAATGCTAAATATAACATATTTTAACATCATTATATGACTGAAATCCACATTAGATCGCGACCGGAAGGTAATACAAACACTTGGTGGTATAAAGTGAGTTTTGAGTGAAAGTGTAATTTTAATCTTTTAAATTGTGTTATGTAGCTTGATGCTAACTGTAGCTCTAATGCACCTGTTGCACCAGGAGCTACACAATCTATTTTGTTACAATAATTCACATAAGGTCCCAAAAATATTCTTTTTAGTTTGTTTGTTTTCTAGAAAATTTAAGATAATATGTGGATTACTGTTGACCCTGACATGGTCTTACAAAATGCTTCGTAGAATGCATCATTTTAGAGATATCATCCTCAGATTTTAAATGAAGCATGACCACACAGGCGAACTATCCCTTTAATGTAGATATGACTAACAAACAGTCTGTAATGTAAACTTGGGTGATTTAGGAGCATGCTCATATTTCATATTTACAGAACTACCAGATAGTTAAGGGCAGAAAGCTAATAAAGTTAGGTTGGCATGGAAACACGTCATGTCTAAAGGGGGTGAGTGGAAGAGAAGCTTGCAGTGCACCGTTTCTTTCTCTTGCGTTTCCCTTCTCTGCCTCTCTCTTTTGCTATTCAAATCTTTTGTTATTCAATTCGAATAAGGCTATGAAAAAGTATAACAATGCATGGGAACAAAAACAACAGCAATATAATAAATATATAAAGAAAGAAAGAAAAGAAAGAAAGAAAGAACATTTCAGTTGTACATTTTGCTCAATTGGAGAATCTTTTTGTGTGTGTGTGTGTTTTTACAAGTAATATCTACACTATTAAAATAATGCTGCATTTTAGACTTAAATTGTGACACAAATCTGTGGTTGATCAGCATGTAAGCCAGTGGCTTCACTACCTACTGGGAAAATGACATTTGTTTCTGTTTATAAAAACCCCCTTGGTGAAATGCAAACAATTTTGGCCAGGTGTTTTGCATAGTTTTGTATAATTGGCTACTTTGTGTGGGGTTGATGAATTAGATAATACACACGGAGGTTAATAACCCTAAATCAGTGCCCAGCCCAAATGTGGGGCACACCTGTGTGCTTTCTAAATATACCTGACACACAAAACTAGCACACAGCTAGTTGGCACACTATAAATCTGCATGTTGTTTTGACACCACAATAATCGCACCCCAAGAGCAGTGCAAGGAAATACACATACAAATCATATTTTGATTTATTTAGTCACCTATTACAATAGAATAGATTCTTCACTGAATTTGTGTGATTGCTAAATCATAAACCAAATGCAATTGCATGAATGCAACAATCTGTGGATATTTTCATGCACTTACCTTTTTTTTTTCAATTGTCCATTCTCTCATTGCTCCTCTTGTTTTCATTAATTAACAGGCTATCCCACTTCACATAGCCAAGCTTAATCAAACTAACAATTAGCTGCAGGCACTTGTAGACCCTTTGATTGATAGCCACAATCCTTGGAGTTTAATTTGAGCGATTGAGTGGGTGCTTACCAGCGCTCTAATCACCCTCAGGGATGTCTTCACAAGGACATTTCAACTGTGATGTGTCAAATTTCTGTCCTACATATCAAGTTTCTGAATGTTGTAAGCAAGTTTTCAGAATAAGGAGATTAAAGATCTGTGCTTAGTGTGTGTATTATTTACAGTATATAGATTATATATATTTAGTTATTTAGTTACATATATTTCTGGTAAAGAAATTTGTTCACTTCATATAGCCAGTACAGAGATTTTGGGCCAAGTACGATATTAATATTTCCCTCCATATATTTTCTGCATCTCCTGTGGGCCCTCAAAGCATACCCTCTGTTTAATAAGATAACATTTTTTTCCCTCTGAAATCTGAGAGCACTTAATGCCAGAAAAACTGTGTTAGTTTAACAATGTGAATGTGCCCCAAGCCTACACCTTCCCCAAGAGAAGATCCAAACAGGGTGGAAAAGGGTATGAGACCATGCTGCTTCAGAAATCTTTGCATTCAGCATTATCTAGTGCTAGGTTTGACGCAATTCTGAAGACATTTTTTGATATTTCATTTCATAAAATAATTTTGACCTGTTGCCCTCATCCCACCACACACATTTCTGAAAGTAATTAAATTTGCCTCACATTTCATTTTATGGAGAAGTTTCACAAGACCTTTGGGCAGAACTGAGACATTTACTTTGAAACTAAGCAGCTTTTCTAAAGACCAAAAACGTAAAATAAAATACTTTTTGGAAAATGTATTTTCTTAAAGCAATAACTAGTGTATAAAAAGCACAGAGCTCATTCTTCATAAGCAAGTTCTTCTTCTTTAAAAAAAAAAAAGTCTGTCATGCATCAGAATAAACATAATTGCAACCTCAGTCTAGAATGTGATTAAAATATGTTCTCTAAAGAAATGTTCTCACAGCTATTTTTTTTTTTTTTGTGAAGTATTGGTAGGATGCCATTACATTTCAGACTGAACAGTTAAATAATTAAAAAGAGAAGTGCAGACTTCTTCCAAACAGGTTTCACTCATTTCCAACACCTGGAAATTCACTATTTTGTTTTCACTATATATTCTCACAGCTATTATTTATGATGTTTTATTAACAAAGTTTGGGAGGAGCACGTTTCAGACAATCAACCTAATTAGCATAAAAGGAGGTGTACGCCATATGCATACTCTTTACTATATCCGATAATATGTACGTTTTTGTTTAGGGAGGTATTGATATTTAGGATGCCATTAAGTTTCAGTCTGAACAGTTAAAGTAGGGTCAAGATGACCTTTAACAGAAGCTTTTAAGACTATAGAAATATATATAAAAGAAATATATCATTGTATAATATGTAAAATATATTATTTTACCTAATACTTTTCATACAGTATACAAAAGTATTAGGCAAAATATTGAAAATGTGCAAATTGTGAATCTTGAGATGCGATTTTTGTTCTGCCAATTGCTTCAATGGTAAAAGAAGAGTTAAATGGTATATTTCTGACAACCCTTTAATGGGATTCTGTTGATTTTATATCCCTAACAAAATCAGGTGGTATCCAAATGTCAAGTCTCTTAATGCATGGGATATTATTTATTTTGATTGAGTCATTGTTTCAATTCCAGTCCCTCTGTGAGAATATCACGATCAAGACACATTTCAGTGACAAAGAGGTAAAACTTTTTCTCTCCAAACTTGGTAATACAGAGAGATTAATGTGGCAAATCCCAAGGGTCTGTAGAAGACTCCGGCATTGTTCCTGACGATGCCCTTTTCAATCCCCGCACTTTTGAAATTTATTAGGGGATTTGTATTCTTAATGACACCTGGCCCTTGCCACTGGAGCAATGTAAATAATCCCATCACCCTGCCCAAACTCATCAAGCGCAGGCTAATCCCTTGTTTAAGGCAGTTACACTGGCTCCACCCATTAATTCCCGCTTCATAAGGACACAGCTTTGCATATATTACACCGCTATGATCTTGTGAACACTTCCAGCGTCTTGCGGAATTCACACAAGCTCTGAGAGTCAATGTCACTTCCTCCAACTGCATAAAGACCTCTGCCACATGATATCAAAGAGCCTGCTAAAACATGCACTTTTAAGTTTAAAACTTCCCATTTGTGACACATTTAGTATGAGGTTTAGGAAATGGGATTTGTGTGTTCGGAGAACATAGAAGTTGAATTTAGTGCCAGAGACCTCTGGCAAACAGCCAGGCAGAGAGGAATCAGAAAGAAGTTAGAATGTGTGTTCCATGCTTTGGGTTTAAAACATGTCCTCTCTGATAAGGAAACAACATCGAGTAAGCCACTAAATATTATTTTCAAGGGCAAGGAGTTAAAACTGTCCCAGACACGGATAAATCTAGAAATATTGTTTACTGCAATATCTAATCTGAACATACTACTAGTGAACATTCAGGTAACACAGTAAGGCCTTAAATATGTGTTTACATTGAAAGGATTAATGTAATATAACAAAATTGTAGAAAAGCTTATTTGTTATAAAAGTGCATGATTTGAAAGGATGGCTAGCAATTCATGTGCAAACACAGTGACTTTTTCCGAGGCAAACCAATTACAGACTGAACTACTTTCAGAAATGGCAATAGAGACATTTAAGCATCTATTTTAAGCAGCTATAAATTATGTGTGAGTAATGACAATTAAGAGTGAGAATGGGATACAAGTCAGTGCAAACCCCACATAAATGAGACCTCTAAAAGAAGAATAAACATTTAGTGGTATGTTTAATGGTATATGTTCTACTTAATAAAAAACGGTCTCTATGCTAGATTTTATGCTGGACAGTGTTATCACTAGGGTTGTATCATTTGGGTTTTTTATGATACCGGTGCCAAAGCTATACTTTTAAAACGGCACCAGTGCCTAAATGGTGCCTGAAACAATACTTAAAAAAAGAAAAAAAAAAAAGAGCCACAAAACGACAGTGGATGACATTAAAGAAGGGCTTTTTATTGAAGAAAAAAATTTTTCTTTAAATTGAACAATTTATTAAAAGTTTAAAGTATACTTAAATATATAAATATAAATAGATACAAAACACAATTTACTTAACAAATTCACAGTAAAACCTAAGCCACCTAACCCAATTACAATAGTCCTAATTTAACACTAAATAACAGTTACAGTACAAATAACAGCTTCAAGGTTCAGCATTATTTTGCAGAAATATGACCATTCTCTGGCTAAATATTTTAGAATGCATCGCCTTATTGTTTCCATGATGCTATCCATGATATTCTGATTTCCAAATATGTGTAAGTGAATGTGTGAGTTGATCTATAGACCATTTCAACAGCTATTCGTCTGTTCAAGGAAGTGGCGTCTTTGTTCCTTGGATGTTAGTTGTCGAGCGCATTCAAAACATCGGCGGGAGGAACTTGATATGCAGTCGGATTGTGATAATTTATTTAAACCTGATATTAAAATGATCAAAATTAAAAATAGGTCTATAATGTGCAATGGGCGCCGCCATGTTAGTTTGCACCGAAAATAGACTATGCACGAACGCTGCTTACGTATTTCCGGTAGAATCTCAGACAGCGACTCCACTTCCGTATAGCACTAAGTGCACTAGTGGCAGAGCTGTTTCCTGACGTATATTGCAAACAAAAATAATTATGCAAGTATTTTCTAGATAAGTATCGTTATAAATATAAAACATATAACATATAATGTCATGCTAGTTATTGCTTTCTGAAAGTTTACATATTAACGGTGAAAGACGGTAGTTTTGCCTGTCTCATTACTGGAAAGGGGCTATTACTCACCTTATTCTAATAAAATATCTACTTTGTTTCAGCGCAACGACCTTAATAAAAGCATGGTCAAAATATTGATGAGTAAACACTAGTGACAGACTACATTTATCCCCACAGGTTTTATATCCTTGGATATTTCTCAGTGCATTAACACTCTTCACAACAATATAACATATTGATTAAATTGATTTAATATTTAGTGGAGAAATTGTGGATGTAAGATTTTAATTTATTTGTACACATGTAGATAATATAAATATGCAAACATAAATCACTTTATCTGCACTGCAATAATGTAAATATAAATCACTTTATCTGCACTGCAGTAATGTAAACATGTAAATACTTTTGTTATGGGTATATATAAAAAAACTAAATTTTCGCTACAGACAAACATGACAAAACACTCCCAGCCTGAACTTTTCCAAAAGCAGACTCCACCAATAAATCGTCACTGAACATCTTGATTGTGATGGCTCTGGTAAAGTCATAATACAGCTCGGCCACTGAGAGGACTGAGAGGTCAGGCAGCACTGAGAACACAGTTTTAGAACACAGATTAGTTTTTAATCATCTTCCTTAGTATGAGTTTGAATTATTTGACATTATTGGATGTCAGCAATGTTTTAAAATGGTTACAAATAAGCAAAATAATGGTTATAAAGCTCTCAAATGCCGCTTAACAACTCCAGGCAAATACTGCTCTGTAACAATAAAATATATATATATATTTTTTTTGACACTGGTAGCAGGACACTCCATTTGTTATATCTAAGCCTGATCTCATACAGTAGGTAATTTTATCAATTATGAGTTAAGCAAAATTGTGGAGTTTATGTAAAGTAATATATTGATGAATTTACTGATTATAGTAGGTAAATTCAGCAGTCAATTTTTTTTTGAATAATGACTGTTGTTCACAGAAATGCTGTATTACTCACGTTACATACAGAACAGATGTTGTGTTCTGTTCTGTCAAATCTATAATCTTTCAGACTAAGCCAATAAAAAATTTGACAATTTATGTATGCAAAGTATGCATGCATTTATTTTTATGCATTTTATTTATTTACTTACTTAATCAAGTTTATTTGTATTATTTTAAAAGGATTTGACAATTCACTTAAACTTACCATTGTTCTAGGTTTGTGCCAGCTCAGAACTTAAGCTCTACAAACCTTATTACGATATAGTTTTACTTTCCCTGTCTTTGTACAGAAACCTGAAAAATGTATAAAATGAGCATTTAATTCAGACATGAACTAATATCTTATGTCCTCCTATTCTTAAACTATGTGGCTTCTGCCTTCCTCACTGACCTGAAACAGACCAATTACCCTCATGCTTATCACCTAATTCTTGTTGGAAACTGATAAATTATTAATATTATAGTTAATATTCATAGTCCAAAAATCATATATGTAGCACATCAGTCAAAAGGAATACAATATACGCAAACATGTTAACTAAATAGATGAAATCAAATGACAAATAAACAGGTATGAATGGTCAGAAACTGGGATTTAGCTAAAATCGCTAGTTGCATATAGCACGAGAATACTCACCCTCAATGTGTCGAATGTAATTCGAAACATCTTCTTGCTGTTAGGAGTGACAGCTGACTGCCTCACAGTGTGATTAACATCATTCAGAGTAAGCCAGGGAAACTCTTTTAAACCGTGAGTGTAAAAATATCTTCTGTGCTGTCTACATAGTTAACCAATGGCGAAAACGGCTTCCGGCGCTGTGCCGGATGTTAGTGGGTGAGACAAAACGCGGAAGTGATCGTGCATAGAGTCTATTCAGAGAATCGGATCTGTCATCGGTTAAAAGTATCCACGTCTCATGAAAAATACATGAAAGTAAGTGACCGGTGAACTGGGAGTAATAAATAATAAGTAAATAAGACACGTAGTCAAATTATAACTGAAAGGATTGTTATTGACGATTTCATAGACATTAGCAAAAGCACGTTTGAATTTAAGTGGCTCCGAAATGAGGCACCGAAATCTGCGTTCTGATTTGGTCTGGTTACATACTGGTTATATAGCCATATTGGCACCGGGTTTCAGTACCCAACTCTAGTTATCACTGCTGTACGTTCTTACTGTATGTAGTGACATTCTTCTCACCTCATTCCTTATTTATTTATATATATTTATTCTGAAGAAAACAGAGTGAGTGCAAAAGTCTAAAATCAAATTTTATATATATATATATCTCAAGCCTATATATGCGTGGCCTGGTGGCCACTCTTCACTGATTTTACATTCCATCAGTAAGAGCAAGAGCAGGGTGAGGGTTGAATTAGCAGAGCAATAGCACAGCTGTACATAAAGTATTGCAATTCACACAACATAACTGGAGATATATCGGAGTTCAAAAGCGGACAAACTGTTGGTGCGCGTCTTGCTGGCTCATCTGTAAGCAAGACAGCAAGTCTTTGTGGTGTATCGAGAGCTATGGTATCCAGGGTAATGTTGGCATACTGCATATCCATATAAGCCATCAGGAGTAACTGTTGTTAGGTACTAACCCAGATTTTATCCAAAAACATAAAACCACAGCTGCCCAACTCACTGCAGAATTAAATACGCACCTTGAATCCCCTGTTTTCACCAAAACTGTTTGTTGGGAGCTCCACATAGTCAATATTCATGTTCAGTCTGCTATATAGCCAAACCTTTGGTCACTCATGCCAATGCCAAATGTTGGTTTCAGTGGTGCCACATGTCAGTTTCAACGGTGCCAACAGTGCAAATCTTGGGTTGCGGACAATGTGAAATATGTATTGTTCTCTGATGAGTCCACCTTTACTGTCTTCCCCACATCCGGTTATGGTGTAGTGTGTGGAGAACACCCGCCTAACACCCGCTGCCCAGAGTGAAGCACAGGGGTGGATCAGTGATGGTTTGTGCTGCAATATCATGGCATTCCCTACTGTGCTTGATGGGCGCGTCACTGCCAAGAACTACCAAACCATTCTGGAGGACCATGTGCACCTAATGGTTCAAACATTGTACCCTGAAGGGGGTACCTTCAGCATGATAATGCAGCAATACACACAGCAAGACTTGTGACAGAATGGTTTGATGAACATGAAAGTGAAGTTGAACATCTCACATGGCCTGCACAGTCACCAGATCTCAATATTTTGTAGCCACTTTGGGGTATTTTGGAGGAACAATTCAAAAAACGTTTTTCTCTACCAGCATCCTGGTTCTGGAAGAGGAATGGCTCAAAATCCCTCTGGCCACTGTGCATGACTTGTGTCTGTCATTCCAGAGACAAACTGTTGGTGTATGGGCCGCAAAAGAAGGCACTACACCATGCTAATAAATTATTGAGGTCTAAAACCTGATATTTCAGTTTCATCGTGGAACCCCTACAGTATGCTCCTGAGCCAAAAAAGAAAAAGAAAAAAAGCCCCAACTGGCTAAATTCTAAGCTATTAATTGTCTTAACCACAAATTATTGTTCAGGAAATTAGCTACATTTAAGCAAATGCACTACTTAAAAAGACATTGCTGTCTCAGAAAAACATCAAAGACAGAATTAAGTTTTTGGTTGAATATGGGAAGTTGTGTGTGAAGTCAAGAATCACAATGAAATACAAGTTGCATGGTGATGCTCTAGAGAGTGTCTTTGGAAATCTGCTGAGAAATATAATAATAAATGCATCTCTACCACAGTGAAGAATGAATGAAGAGTTGTCATTGTGTGAGGAGCCTTTTTAGTTGCTAGTATTGTGATTAAATTGGTTCAATGATGTTTTATGTGACTAAAAGACCATTGCTACCATCAACTATTTGGTTACCCACATTATTCAACATATCTTCTTCTGTGTTCAGCAGAAAAAAAATACATGCATATAGGTTTGGAACAGCTTGAGGGTTAAGAAAATAATTACATAATTTTCAGTTTTGGGTGAACTATCCTTTTAACTATTACTTTCTCAAGTAAGTGTTCCTGTACAGTCTGTAGCACATTCAAGACTTAAAAAATAACAAACCTAATTCATGTAATGAATAATGTCTTGAATGATATAGTAAACCTAACACTGAACAAGGAGTCAAAGGTATCATGCATTGATACAACATACCAATACAAAAAGCCATCCTCTGTGCTCATTTAAAAAAAAAAAAATGTTTTTCCAGGCTGAACGAAGAGAGCATGAAAATATGGAAATTGGATGAGTAATTTCAATGAGTTTGAGCTGGAGCCCAGTCAGAACTCATTAAGAACCAGAAAGGGTCTCCAGCATTACGCTTTAATTAAGCGTCAATCTCCTCCAAATTTGATTGTGGGAGACATGCCATTATGTGTGGCTTGTCATATTATTCCTCTTATTCAATAATGGAGTTTAAATACGTTTCTTCACCTGTCTCACAGTGCCGACAGACTTGCCACATGAGAATGGATTACACAAAATGAACACAGTACTGCTTCACTTGCCTACTGCGCAGTACTGAGAGGTTGTGCACATCTCTCGCCTGAGTGTTCAAACTCCCTGAAAGATTAAATGATAGAAAAGAGAGAGATGAATCTTGGGGCTAGGAGGGAGGCTGGGTGAACTTGATTGCCTAGGAAATGTGCAATGAATATATCAATGATCTCTGCCACAGCATCCCACTAAAAGATACTGCTGGTGAATTTATGAGTCACGAAACATGCAGGATAAGCTCACATTAGAATCTTTGCTTGGTGAGTCTGAGTCATTGAATGCTACTGGTATTAATGAAACAGGAAACAATCATTACTGTAGCAGCAGGTAGCTTTGTTTTTCATTAACATACATGGATACACTGCATTAAAATGGTGCTAAAAAGAATAAGACATTCTTTAAATAAACAAGTTTTAGTTGTGCAATTAGGAAAAAAAGTGAGGTGTTTGTGATGCCTTTCGGAGCTTACTTTGTGTGAAACCGTGCTGCATTCCCAAACGTGCTGCATTAATTTTGTTGACCTGTTGTATTGGTTAACCCCTAGAATTCCTTTTCAAGTTTTTGATTTGTGATCAAAATGAAGTTCTCTCTCGTCACCTTTCATCATGACCCAGAACACACAATCAACACCTTCGCGCATACGGCTGCCTACCCCAAGATTTGCCATCTGTTCTCAAAGCCTACAGAAAGAAACCAAAATGTAAATCTTCAAAAAATTGTCATTGTGCATTGGTGAATGATCCTAATAAGATATAACATAAAATCAAAACCATCACTCTTTGATGAAATATCTAAACATAATAACTGCTGTGTCTCGGCTCTTGAAGTCACACCTTGATTTTGTGATAAAGCGAAAGATAACAGTCTCAAACTTGAGCTTCTCAGCAGTGCAGATGGGTGGCATGTCAGATTTCAAGCCTGTCAGAGATTCAATCGAAGTGACAAGGTCTGGGAGAGCAGCGGAAATGGGGGCACTATTGAATTAGAGTGTCAGATATGCTGATACACACATGCAACTAACTCAATTTCACCACCAAAGTCTCCATTGTTTGGAAACACATTATTAATGAAATTGCATTTTACTGAAAAATGAAAGGGACAATGTTTTAGTTATTGGGTTCCTACAGTACTGACTAACAATGAGATCTTCCAGATTGAACTTCTGTTGCCCTTACGAAAAAGAAGTTTATTCAAGTGTGCTATTAGTATACTTCTTTTAAACTAAAAATAAGAAAGTATACTTTCAGTCTACTTTTTATGAACTTCTCAGAAATATACTTCAAATTGCACTTAAGTATACTTTACTTATACTGACAGAAAAGTCTAAGTATATTTGGCCTATACTTGTATTCAAACTTTTGATCTAGATATACTTAATGGTATAATTAAGTATTCTAAGTATTCTACTCCATCTGTGTTTTAATCCTCGTTCTGAATCTGATCCCGTCAAAGTCTTTGACAAAAAATTATTGTTTCATTTCTGTTTTATTTAGGTGAAATTGATTTACTGCCATTATTAAGTTGGTTATTGAGCTTTGCAGTAGGGATGTCAAAGCCCTATTCGGATGGTAATTGTTTCTCATGTGGACGTCTGTAAAAATAAATTTGCATGGCACATGTATTCGGGTGGCGATTATTTTCACGATGGAGGAGTGAGTTTTGTGGGAGCATGATTGCTGTAAATGAAATTTCATATGCTAATATATGTATTAATATCCTATTTATTATTTGATTATTTAAAACTCCTGTTAAAAAAATAATAAGATAGACGTGCTATAGTTGAAAGTTTTCTGTATTACATTTTATCTCAAAATGATATATCACCGTAAAAAAAAAAAAAAATCACAGACTAGCCCCTGTAAATGTTGAAAATGTTTTACGTCCCCATGAGAAACAGTCACTGACGAATAGGGCTTCACAAATGCCAACCAAGTTGTTTTAACCCAGCGGTTGGGTTAAATGTTTGCCCAATGTGCTGGTCAGTTTTATTTAACTCAACTATTGTTTTAAAATTACTGTATTGCTTGCTTACAATGTTGGAAATTAACATTTATTAATATGTTTAATAAATTAACACTATTTATAACCCAGCAGGCACAGTACGACAATGTGACGCCAGGAAGACGTTGGACTCCAACTAATCCAACGTCAGTCAGACGTCATATTTTGGTTGAAAATGAGTCAAGTTGACGCCTAAACCCAACGTTTGTTTGACGTCAAGCTTCAGCATCAGACAGACGTTGAATTTTGGATGGAATAAGCACAGCACTGTAAAAACAAAAACAAAAATCGTAAAAAAGGGTGAAATGTATGAGCAGAGGAGGATTAAACAACTCCACAAACAGCATTACCAGCTTCACGCATTACTAACCAAATTGACTTTATTTCTGTTATACGTCTACAGAAGCTCTTATTGAGAATTAACAGAGGTTTTGTTGTTGATGTTTTATTGAAAATAATAGTTTAGTTTGAAGTCACCATTATGGTGATCAGTGTTTGCTTTAGTTGGGTAGTTTGATGTCTTTTTAACATTCGTTTTTCTCTGGCTGCTGTAATTGTGTTTGTTATGGCAAGAAAAGCAAGAGATAATGTGATCAGATGATATTGTCTTACTTGATGATAAAGATATGATCATCATATAGTGGTCTATTTCACTGATGTCATCCAGAATCTAATCTTTTGATACATGATCATTTTGTATTATTAATTATAGCAAGCCTGTAATTCTACATTGTCCACTAAACATTTTGATCTCCAGCATCTATTAGACTCACTCAGACATCAATAATCAGCGTATGAATCTCAACAATGGTGACGTGCTTAATGCCACAATGCATTCTTGGAGCAATAGACTAGTTTTGTATCATGCACCCAGAATGCATTGCGGCATGAAGCATGTCACCGTTTTTGAGATTCATACGCTGATTCTTAAATGTCTGTGTGTATCTTTAAAACTTTTTGGTGCATAATGCCTCAGATTAGAACACTGCTGGACAATCACAGGACTATTACGTTCAATAATGAGAAATTAATAACATGATATCTAAACAAATAATAGACTCTGAATATGATCAGTGAATCAATCACTACATGATGATAATATGTTTATTATCATCAAATAGCTGACATCATCTGAACACAATTTCTCTTGCAGTTCTTGCCATAACAAACACAGTTACAGCAGCAAGAGAAAAGCTAATGTTAAAAGGTCAAGTCAAACTGCCCAACTAAAGCAAACACTTAAAAAAAAAAAACATTTTCAACAAAACATTAACATCTAAACCTCTGTTAATTCTCAATAAGAACTTCTGTAGACGTCTGACAGAAATAAAGTCAATCTGGTTAGTAATAAGTGAAGCTGGTAAAAGCATTTTTGGGGGTATTTAGACAGCAAACCAAATTTTATTTTTAACCAAAATCCAACGTCTGACTGATGTTGGAGTCTACATCCTGTGCCTGCTGGGAAGTTTAATGAATAATAATTAAACAATAAACATTTATTAAATTGCTTATTAATGTGTTCACCTTTTGATTATTATTGTTGCCTCTAGTAATTATGTGTCTGATTTTTAATTTTCAACCTATTTTGGTTTCATTTTGGTTTCATTTTAAGCCAGCCATACAGTAATTTTTAAACAATTTAAAACCAGTATTAAAAACCACTGCCATATATTGCATTCAATATATTCCAGACACTCACCTAATGCCTGATGAGATTATCAGCGCTGTCAGAGAGGTACACCATTAAACACTGAATTAACTTCTCTGTGTATTTCCACAGCATTGGTCTAAAAACATGAAACAAAAACGTTGATTTTCATGGTGGATACACAAAAGTTTTTATATCTGAACTGACTTTGAAAAATATGTCTTTAAAGCAGACAAATCATCTAAAATGCTGAAAATATTTTTTGGTAAAGCCAATTTGTCAAAAACAATTAATAGTCAAATGTGAAATTATTATTATTATTTTTTACCTCCAATAATTGATCTAACAGGATGCACCATATCCTGCTATTGTTGCACCACAACTGTTCGCACTGAAAAGACAAAAACAATAATATTACAACAAAAATGATTAGGCTAACTTTTTCAACTTTTATTAAATATTAGTTTTGGAGCTGAGTGAAAGCTCAGTGCATGCACTTAATGCATATGCATTAGTGCAAACTCCATAATTTTACCTTATGCAGTCTTCATGAATACATGCAAACATAACCATTTAAGCACTCAATAAGTTTGCTGGAAGCATGTACATTTATAAAATATACTCGCGTGCAAACCGGTTTCTTGATTCATGTGCAATAAACTTACACATACAAACTCGATGTGTAGACTAGAACTAGTTGCAAGGTATTCAAGAGTAACATTCTGATTGTTGAAGAATTCATCGGAAATTCAAAATATTGTAGCGCACAGACTCTTCGTAGTTGTGAAATTGCTATTTTGTTTGCACCGGCAGTGATAGGGTTAACAAAGGGAGTTCAGAGGGGCGGAAACAAATGCGGAAGAGGTAGACGGGTACACTTGTGTGACAGTGTGTTCATCTTCGTTCTGATTAAAAGTTCGGAAACAGAGCCTCCCTTGTCTGTCATTCTTCAGACATTACAATATAATTTTAACGAATCCCCAGTGACTACAAATGCATTAAACATTAGATTACACACTTTATTTTGTTAATATAAAGCTAAGCTTAGCTTATCTCCTTTCACCATCTTCACCACATTGTGCTTCATAAAATGTTGCATTGTACTTCCAGTATAGGAATACACCCCACTAACACAATACATGAGTATTAATGAATGTTAAAAAAGTCAAACTCTAACATTTTACTTGTTTTTTTTTAAAGACAGCTTACCTGACAAAGTCTTCACCACATCACGCTTCAAAATGGCTCCAGCTTCTGCTCATTGGCTGGATAGAATATTTGAATATCACGCAGCTCACAAATACGTAAAATTTTATGTTGGGTTTACTTAATTTTACCCAGTTGTAATGCTAGTTGATGTCACTTACGTTTTTTCATTTACATTTACTCTACACATACACTTATTACCTTTTAATTTACATTTTTGTGTTGCATACACTAGAATATGTTAAGCAGAGCTTGCAATGTTATAAATATATATATATTTTGAGTTAAATCTATTTATCTTTATAAGTAATGGATGTTGAGCCAACAAATTCTTTTTTTTTCAGTGCAGGAACTCCAGCTATTCCCGTCAGATGACAAACTCCACAGCATCCAAGAGACGCCTACCTCTCATCCTCAACCTAGACCAGGTATTTCCACCCCGGATTGCGATCTACATCTTGAGCGTCCAGAACGTCAACTCAAGCGCTCGTACAAGCCGCGTCCAAGAAGACCGCTCTCTCCTCTCCATCAAGACTCACAGCTTCCTCCATCTCTCATTCTCCTTCTCTTCCTCCTCAGTCTTAATCTCTACTTACTCGCATAGAGGCTTCGTCAATTCCCTCTATTTCGAAATGGACTGTAAACAGTCTCCGTCAAGCACTCGCTAATTCCGGTGTCCATTTTCCACGCAGATCTACAAAGATCCAACTATTCGAGCTAATGGCGAGTTCAAATAACACTCCCAGTCCTCTTAAACTCCATCTAAAAAACCCCAAGGAAAAAATTCAACGCAACTCAGCCAATTGTTCTTCCCCGCGGCAGCAGAATAGTCTCAATCACACTCAGCGCGCTATTTCCATAGCAACCGCTCACACTTCCTCGTCCGCTCCTGTCTCGTTCGGGCCAGCAACAGCGGCCGCCGAACTTAGTTCCACAGCGGATCCCACTCCAAACAACCCTCAGGTTTTCTTTTCAGGCTTAAGATCTTCCAGGTTTGAGACAGAAATCCCTTCTCACTTAATGTTTCTTCCTTCTGCTGCTACTTTTCATCTTAATTCTCACAAAGGAGCAGAATCCTGTGTGACGTTGCCTCCGCTGAATGTTCCACCCCCCCACCTTTTCCTTTTTCTTCAGATGGTGATCAGTGTGAGGATGCCTCCGCAGTTGGTTCCACCTCTTTCTTTTCCTTGTATTTTCCACTCTTTTCCACCCGCAACCCATATTAGTCAAGAAGCATTTACAAGGATGCCTCTAGCTCAGCCCTCCACGTCTACAGCCCCAGCTCGCTGGCCATCCCATACCCTCACATCAGCAGAACTTCTACCACCTCCTCCTCACGCAGTAGCCCAGGAACCTCCACCAGTGTCTTCACAACTTCGCTGTGTAATTCTTGCAGGTGCGGATATACACTCACCTAAAGGATTATTAGGCACAACATACTAATACTGTGTTTGACCCCCTTCAGAACTGCCTTAATTCTACGTGGCATTGATTCAACAAGGTGCTGAAAGCATTCTTTAGAAATGTTGGCCCATATTGATAGGATAGCATCTTGCAGTTGATGGAGATTTGTGGGATGCACATCCAGGGCATGAAGCTCCCGTTCCACCACACCCTAAAGATGCTCTATTGGGTTGAGATCTGGTGACTGTGGGGGCCATTTTAGTACAGTGAACTCATTGTCATGTTCAAGAAACCAATTTGAAATGATTCGAGCTTTGTGACATGGTGCATTATCCTGCTGGAAGTAGCCATCAGAGGATGGGTACATGGTGGTCATAAAGGGATGGACATGGTCAGAAACAATGCTCAGGTAGGCCGTGGCATTTAAACGATGCCCAATTGGCACTAAGGGGCCTAAAGTGTGCCAAGAAAACATCCCCCACACCATTACACCACCACCACCAGCCTGCACAGGCATGATGGATCCATGTTCTCATTCTGTTTACGCCAAATTCTGACTCTACCATCTGAATGTCTCAACAGAAATCGAGACTCATCAGACCAGGCAACATTTTTCCAGTTTTCAACTGTCCAATTTTGGTGAGCTCGTGCAAATTGTAGCCTCTTTTTCCTATTTGTAGTGGAGATGAGTGGTACCCGGTGGGGTCTTCTGCTGTTGTAGCCCATCCGCCTCAAGGTTGTGCGTGTTGTGGCTTCACAAATGCTTTGCTGCATACCTCGGTTGTAACGAGTGGTTATTTCAGTCAAAGTTGCTCTTCTATCAGCTTGAATCAGTCGGCCCATTCTCCTCTGACCTCTAGCATCAACAAGGCATTTTCGCCCACAGGACTGCCGCATACTGGATGTTTTTCCCTTTTCACACCATTCTTTGTAAACTCTTGAAATGGTTGTGCGTGAAAATCCCAGTAACTGAGCAGATTGTGAAATACTCAGACCGGCCCGTCTGGCACCAACAACCATGCCATGCTCAAAATTACTTAAATCACCTTTCTTTCCCATTCTGACATTCAGTTTGGAGTTCAGGAGATTGTCTTGACCAGGACCACACCCCTAAATGCATTGAAGCAACTGCCATGTGATTGGTTGATTAGATAATTGCATTAATGAGAAATTGAACAGGTGTTCCTAATAATCCTTTAGGTGAGTGTAGATCTTCCTTCTCTCCTTACATCAGTTTCTAACAACGAGCTCAGCCTCTCTTTCGGTGGTAGTCATTTCTACACCTACCACAAACTTTTTCCTGCTAAATGTGCTGCTCGTATCACCCATTGAAATCAGTGCCCATATTGGGGGGCTCTCGACTTAGAACTTTACAATAACGTTTTTTTAAGCTGTCGAAATGTTTCCTGTGCCATTTGCAGGTCAATTTCTCATTCAACTTTGTCTTGTCCTCAAATAACAAAAACTTTACACATTACCTAATTTCTGGTTTGAAAGAAGGTTTCGATCCTGGCTTGGAAAGCCTACCAAATTCCAGCTTAATCTGCAACAATCTCCAGTCAGCCTCAGCTGAACCAGACTCAGTAGAGGCCCTCATTAAAAAAAGAAGTGAATTCCGGCTTCATGATCGGTCTGTTCGATTCCCCCCGTTCGAACTTTTCCGCATAAATCCTATAGGGATAGCCACCAGGAAATTCTCAGGCAAAAACCGCTTCATAATTGACCTTTCTGCCCCTCATTGGAAAAATCAACCAAGTATCAACAGCTTAATCCTGCTAGAAGAATTCTCACTGCATTATCATGACATAGACCAAGCAATAAATCTCATCAAACATGCTGGCACCGCAGCCTTGCTCGCAAAGGTTGATATTACATCAGCTTTCAAGGTCATGCCCATCCACCCAGATTTTTGCCATTTGTTCGGCATTCGTTGGTGTGAACAATTTTACTTTGCAGTCCGTCTGACTTTCGGTTGCAAAAGCAGCCCAAAAATATTCGATACCCTATCCGAAGCTTTCTGTTGGATCCTGCAAAACAACTACGCCATTCCCTACCTCATTCATCTATTCAACGTTTTCTCATAAACTCCCCCAGCCAGTTTCCCCCAGCAGAACACCTATCCATTGTCCAAAAAGTCTTCTCACAGTTAGGAGTCCCCCTCTCTCCGGAGAAAACCTCTGGCCATTTATGGGGCTCGAACTGGTCAACAAAAAACATTTCCTTCTTCTGCGACAACCAAACAGTAGTTCAATCCATCAACAAAGGCCATTCTAATGCTCCAAAAATCATGCCCCTGCTGAGACGCCTCATTTGGACATCCTCCTGTAACCAATTCGTTGTGAAAGCTGAATATATCTCAGGCCATAAAACCAAATCGCTGATGCTCTTTCTCACTTTCTTTTCAGAACATTGGTTCCAGAATCAGACTACAACCTGACACCAGTTCCTCCCTATTCAGAGCTCATATTCCCGTAGACCACCCCCTCAGTCATCTGCACACCCTTTCCATGGAATCAATATTGCAAGCCGTTTCGCCAAGAACCCTACAATCCTACTGGACAGCCTGGAACTCCTTAAAAAACTTCCATAAAGTTCACAACATAGCTTTTCCAGATTTTTTCCTCCTCTCAATAACTTCTTTCATTTCCCACCTGAGCAGTACCAAATCCATTCAGCCAGGATCCATTAAAGTCTACCTCAGCGGCATACACTTCTTGTTCAAAAACATCCAAGGCCACCAGTGCCCCGCTATCTCAAATCCCCAGACATCTCTTCTTATCAAAGGCCTACAAAATACTCACCCCACCAAACCCTAAACCAGGCAACCTCTAACTATCGACCTCCTAGGCAAATGTCTGACTACCATCCACTCCGTTTTTTCTCTCCAAAAACAACCAGAACCCTGGACGCAATGTTCAATTTAGCCTTTTTTGGCTTCCTTCCTAAAAGACTCCACCCCCACTACCAAACAAGTACTCACCTTTTCGAAATTCTGCATAGCTTTCAGTAGACTAACAGAAGTCATATGCGCCGTCTTTCCCACAAGACGCAAAGAGCTCAATGACTCAATGAAAGGATCCATTAAAGTCTACCTCAGTGGCATACACTTCTTGTTCAAAATCATCCACGGCCACCAGTGCCCCGCTATCTCAAATCCCCAGACATCTCTTCTTATCAAAGGCGTACAAAAAACTCACCCAACCAAACCTGATACCAGGCAACCTCTAACCATCGACCTCCTAGGCAAATGTCTGACTACCATCCGCTCCGTTTTTTTCTCTCCAAAAACAACCAGAACCCTGGACGCCATGTTCAATGTAGCCTTTTATGGCTTCCTTTGAGTTTCAGAATTTACAACAAATTCTACTTTCAATCCAATCCACCCAACTGTCTCAGATCTCCAAATTTTAAACCATGACACAATTCGATTCAACATCAAACAGAGTAAAACCGACCAATTGAAACGTGGCCATTCAGTCTTTATTTTTGCCAACACCCATTCAGCCCTATCAGTCCCTTGCTGCATTCCTATCTCAGAGGCACAGCTGCACAGAAAGGCCTATCAGAAAACCAGATTAAAATGCTAGGTCGGTGGACCTCCCACACTTTCGAATCCTACGTGAGATCAAACCTCTTCCACATCCGACAAGCCCATCAAACTCTCACATTCTCATAAATCTCGCTGCTTATCAAGCCCCACAGGGCTGTTATACATCTGGATGCAGTGAGGGCCCTCCTGTTCAAATGATTGTGAGCTACCATGCCTGGCGTGGGCTCCATGTAATGAACGCTATGGCGGGACGTCCTCCATCTTTACTAAGTTTCTCCCTCCAGTCCAAACACTGCTCCCGCAGGAGCAACCATGAGCGTCACTGCTGCAGGTCGATAAACGCAGCATCGAGACACATTAAACTTGTCTTGCATCCTACACTGCCACAGCAATACACATTCCCAGCTCCTTGTCATCTCTAGGCCACGCTCTTCCAAAATTCAGCTCATGCTGGAATAACTCCCGTGCATCACTGCCGCAGTCGTGAGTCTGCCGATAATTGCAACAGCAAGTAGTGTGCCAAAGTAAAGCACCCGAAATTCCCCTACAGCTCCCTAAGAGCTTCCGAGAACCAGCTCCAAAGTGCCCAATTCAAAACTTCCCCCAGAATCTGGTTACCACTGTCTATTGCCTAGTGTCTTTGTCGCTCATTTTTTACTCTTTTGGGGGGGGCCTTTCGTAAATAAACTGAATCTTCATAGCAAATACTGCCATCAGCTTCATTCACATATTACCAGCTTGCTGCCCTAAATCTAATTTGCGCTTTTTAGGGGGTAAATCTAAGCTCGAGTTGAAGCTGCTTCCTCGAGCCCCTCCACCGCGGACAGCAAGCCAAATATGCTTAAACCTTATTAGCTAAAAAGTATATGGGTAAATGAACTTGTGAAGTGAATTTCACAACGTAATTTTGGGAGGAGTGAACCCATCTAATTTTTCAATTAGTGAAGTTCACAAACGCAAGTTTGGGAGAAGTGAACCCATCTAATCTTTCAATTAACTGCCAAAGCATATAAGCAGCCACCTACCTCCTTCTGGCATCAGCGGTTTTTGCATCCCTCCACCTCCCCAACTCCACCAATAAAAATTTAGGCATCCGTTTACCATACTCCTCTTCCTAGCATTAGTAGTCCCTGGGGGGTAAATCTAAGCTCGAGTTGAAGCTGCTTCCTCGAGCCCCTCCACCACAGACAGCAAGCCAAATACGCTTAAACCTTATTAGCTAAAGGGTATATGGGTAAACAAACTCATGAAAGAAAATGTATTTGTTTACTGATACCCCTTTTCCACCAGCATGAACCGGGTGCTAGTTCAGAGCCAGTGCTAGTGCCAGTTCGGAGTTTGTTCGACTGAAGAGCCTTCTAAGAACCAGTTTGCCTTTCCACATGCTAGAGAGCCACCACAGAGCCAGGTCTTACGTCACTGTATACGTCTCATCTTTCTCAGCAACGCTAGCAAGGCAGTGGGAAACACAAACACACCAGGCTTTTTTTTCACAAATTACGGCGAGCTGCACGAATGTGTTGGATTCGCTGTGTTTTGATGCCAATGTAGGATCGCAAAGCCATGTGCATCAATAGTAACGCAACATTCGCCATTGTTGATGGAAGGCTTGTTCGCATCAGCGCTGCGCAGACCGATCAGCGTATGATATCAAAGTACCGCAAGAGCGATTCAAAAGCATAAGGAGTCGTATGCTCTTGCTGTACTTTGATGTCATATGACGATCGGTCTGCACAGCGCCAATGCATCTGGAACAAGCCTTCCATCAACAATGGCGAACGTTGCGTTACTATTGATGCACATGGCTTTGGGATCCTACATTGGCATCAAAACACAGCGAATCCAACACATTCGTGCAGCTCGCCGTAATTTGTATAAAAGGAAATTACAATCGAGCAGCTATTAGCTCGATTAGCTGCTATTTCAAAAATGGCGGTCACAAGTTTTTATTCGTCTTGTTGGTCACGGTAACCCCGCCCCCAGCCCCTGACGCAAGCGGTTCTTACTTCTAGACCAGCAATCTTTTGGTGCTACTTAAGAACCACTTTTCCTGGTTCAGAGCTGGTGCTTTGGGTGTCGAAAGACAAAGAACCGATTTGAAACTAGGCTCTGGCTCCGAATCAGCACTCAAACTGCCTTGGTGGAAAAGGGGTAACAGAGTATACTTCAGTTTTCATAAACTAAACAATGTACTACAAGTATTAAAATAGTAAACTATTAGTATGCTTATAAGTTCACTTGTAGTACAAATGAGAAACGTAGTTGTGTACTTAAAGTTTACTACTGTTACACTTATAGTACACTCAAACTTATACTTTTTATATACTTAAAGTAGGCCAATTTAGTCCCAAACAGTATTGAATTAGTACACTTACAAGTTTACTACTAGTACATTGATATTAGTATACTTACTACATAAAATATACTTAAAATATACTTTGACATTACTTAAGTACACTTCATAAAATGAACTTGAAGTATACTTCTTTTTCGTAAGGGTGACGAGCTGAAGGGAAAGATGGTCAACTGAAACATGACTTACCAAACATTATACTGTTTTTGCAGCAGTATAATATACTGTAACAATGCTCATTGAACATGGAAAGGCTATTTACACTCAAGCTAGGAAGGTTTTTGGCCTTTTGGCAAAGAAACATAATATTTTTAATCAATCACTGTTTTCACACACCTGAAATATGTTTCTGGATTGAAAGACTAAACTTTAAAAGTCTAAGACTTTGGAGTCAGACCCACTTAATGCATAGTGCTCACTAGAAGAAACCACTAAAATGACCTTTAACACCAAGCCTAAAGAATTCAGACATTAGCTTGATGGTTTGTTATTCATTCTTGGCAATATCTACAAATGTTTCTGTACCTGAAATGGTTAAACCGTAATTTATCTTCTATCCATATGATTACGAATTTATGAATTTAACTTTTACGTTTTATTAGGGTCCAGTGGTCGTGAACACAAGTCAAATAAAATGAGATAAACAGTGGGTGAGCACAGCGAAATGAAAATGTTCCTCAGCACAATGTTTTAGATGGCATCTCTTACCCTGGTGGCACACAGCTAATTCTCAGTCTTGTTAAGATGTTTCCTGCTTTCCATTCCACATTAGACTGAAGAAACAAGCAGAAGAGCTGAATAGCCTCTTCTTGATTATGGAAATAATTGGTCCCATCTCCATATCACATAACCTCACTCACGCTTGTATTCACTGTACACCTGCTTTATCAACACAGTGTTAATGCTGTGTTGTGGCAGATAATGTGGAATTATGGAGAATGTAAACACTTTAATCAGGATTCACATGTCTTGCAAAAAGTGTTTCATAAGCCACTATGATTCTGCTGCATTTCTGACAATATCTCATTTAGCAGGCAAGTCCTTTGAGAGAGTCCTTCCCAATGGACCCTTGGTTTACAGCTCTGGTTCTGAACTGCATAAGTGATTCTAAACCCTATTTAGGAGGGTTCAACCACTTGTCTTTTATTTCAGACCCCTACAAATATGTGATTGCCTGAGTACCCTTAAAGTCTGTGATTATTTGATTTCTCTTCTTTTTTTTAATAAAAACAGCAGCTGTACCCAGCTTTTTTATATTGTATTTTGAATTCCACCACCCCTTTTCCCTTACCAGTCATTTAAAGGTTTGCTATATTAAGCACAGAGCGCTGCATCACCCTGGTTTCTTCAATAAAAACCCATTGGCTTTTGGATTATTGCAGAAAATAAGCTCTGTGACCAATAAAAGTTTAAGTTACACATTTAGTTCATCATGATAATCTTCACAAACAAACACAACTTATATTAAAAACAATCATCATAAGTAAAAAAGCTAAACGTAGGCTATAAATTAACCACACCACAACTGCATCAACATCAACATCACCACCATTAAGCTTCCAACCCTTTCAGTCTTTAATTGTATAATAATAATAATAATTCTAAGATAGTTTGCAAAAGCGATATTAAAAGACAACAAGGCTGTAAAAGCAGACTAGTGAGAGTTTACCTGTTTGGTGTGATGATATTTAATGTTTCCGACAACCTCGTAGTCCTATTTAGCCACTTGTAAGACATCCTTTTCAAGACTTAGATTTCTAGGTTTTGGTCTACAAAAATATGTCGTCTCTCCTATCAAGTCAAGTCACATTTATTTACATAGTGCTTTATACAATATAGATTGTTTCAAAGCAGTCAGGAAGCTAAAGCAGAAGTCAGTTTAATGTTGATTCAGTTCCATGGAAAAGATCATCAATTATTAAATTAGTTCATTTCATCTATAAAGCAGTTTTGCAAAAAAAATATGACATCGTCCAGCTCAGTTCAATTCTAATTTAACAGCGCCAGTACAGTCAGATAAATAATATTGTTGAATATTAAGTGTCCCCAACTAAGCAAGCCAGAGACGACAGTGGCATGGAACCCAAACTCGACTAGGGGCATTCACCATATTGGAATGATCTATCTGACTGTGCATCTGCAACCTAGTTATTCACATGTATGAATATCTATATCTGCAATAGACATTAGCAGACAATATTCACAGCATTAAATTTATCATTAATGTGATAATTCAGCATATAGATATTGCATATTGAGTTATACATAAAAACACAAACCAGCACATTCTCATCTTTGAAAGGTTGTCCCATTTGTCTGTAATTATAGCTTTGTGGATTTTACAGCCATGGGCTGCACAATGCTGTGATATTTTCAATAAAAATTCATTGATTTGTTAGTGTGAGTGATGTACAGCTTCATGTTAACCATTCCAAGATAACGGATGCATCAACGTATCTGGAGTGGTTGAATGTTAAATCTACGTATACACAGAGATTGTCTTATTATAGGGAGATGAGAGGGTCTGTGGCTTATGGAAAAAGCATCTAACTTGGATCACATGAGGCACCTCAGCCTATCATTTAATGACAGTGATGTCAGTGGCCAGCGTTCAGAGTTCCCTTTCAAGGTGTGAGAACGCGGTGAGAACGCCTCTGCGTGATTGCGTCATGAAGCACGTGTGGAATCAGTCCAATGGAACGACGGAATGTCATAGGCCGGTGATGTCATAGACCGGAAACTATAAAGCACCCATGAAAACAAACCGTGCTAGCTTCTGTGCCTTCAGTAAGCGCTCCGTGTGAATCTTGTCTAAACTAAAAAAGTTAGGCCGGAGTTTTCTACCTTTGTTTGTAAAAGAAAAACATAAAAGAAAAATAAAAATATGGCGAGTGAACAGCAATTCACTAGATGTGTTCATCCCTGCCCTTGTTTCATCACGGGTGGGGATGCACATTCTATGTGTGTTGCCTGTTTGGGAGCGCAGCATGCTCAGGCAGCCCTTGAGGGGGCTGATTGTGAGCACTGTGAGCGGCTACCATTAAGAACGCAGTGCTCCTGCTGGGCGCTCTTCGAGGAGAGTGCTTCGGCTTGCGTTCCTCGCAGCTCGGGTCCCACTTCTGCTGAGGCAGAGCGGCGGCTTCAGTCATGGGGTTCGCAGATGGATCTAACAGAGGGGTTAGAGAAGGGCCCAGCCCTATCTCGACCCTCACCTGTTAGATCCAGTGCCTCATCTCTGGGTTTGGAAGCCTGCCCTGCGGTTTCTTCCTCCCTGGGTGAGGCACCGGTGCTGCAACTATCCAGCTCTGAGGAGTTGGATGTTGTTAGTATCGCTACTGAAGACTCTCCACTTCAGTCCCCTGCTAGTGAGGAGCTATTAGAGGTGCTGACGAGGGCAGTGTCCAGATTAAACATTGACTGGCCGGTTGAAAGACAGCTCAGCCGTTATGTCGGTGCTTGCCGTTTGTCCCAGACCTCCACACTGAGGTGTCGAGGTCCTGGAAGAAACTGGCATCATATCGTGTTTCTAGCCCTCAAACATCTACGTACAGTAACATCGTAGGGCTAAAACAACATAGTTATGGGGCGATGCCCAGGGTTGAAGAGACATCTCTCTCCCACGGCTGCATCGTCCCTAAAAGCCCCGACACTACCCACCAAACCATTAAAGACAACATCAGCGTTGGTGGGTAAAGCGTACTCGGCGACAGGTCAGGCCGCGGCATGTCTGCACATGTCTATCGTGCAGGCATACCAGGCCGACCTGCTAAAGGACCTGGGTAGTAGTGATGAAATGGGGTCTGACGTCATCAAAGAACTCCGTCAGTCAGCTGATCTAGCTCTCCGGGCCACGGAGAGGCACTTGTGGCTGAACCCCACTGAAATCAAGGAGAGGGACAAAAGTTTTTTGCTTGACGCCCTGATTTCTCCTGCTGGCCTTTTTGGTGACGCAGTCCAGTCTGTCACTGAGAGGTTTCAGGAGTCTAAAAAGCAGGCGGTGGTCACCTCATTATACGGTGCCCGTCTTCCTTCGGTGCCCTTTAGAAGGCCACGCACAGATGGTCCTTGCGAGCCACCCAAGGGTCTCAGGGTCTCAGAACAGTCAAGTCAGTTGTTCCCTGCCGGTTCACCGCTTTAGGGCTCTGCACTTGTTGTTCAAAGTATACCAGCAGTGAGTCTCGAGAGACTGGTACCCTTAGTAGATTTTCTGGCAGAGTGGAAACTTCTACCAAATGTATCTCAATGGGTCCTGCAGACAGTAGAATAGGGGTACCCGATTCAATTCAGCAAGCGTCCACCTCCTTTCAGTGGGGTCCTACCCACAGTGGTAGGCCCCAAGCAGGCTCTGTTTATAAAACAGGAAGTAGAGACTGTTTTGTGAAAGGAGGCTATATAAAGGGTTCCTCCTCCCAGCAGGGAGTCAAGGTTTTACAGCCATTACTTCATTGTGCCAAAGAAGGATGGAGGGTTGCACCCGATATTAGATCTGCGCCTATTGAATCGCTCTGTAGGGAAGCTCAAGTTCAAGATGCTTACACTCAGACAGATTGTGTCACAGATCAGGTCCGAGGACTGGTTTGTCACCATCACCATCTCAAAGACGCATACTTCCATGTATCCATCCTTCCACAACACAGGAGGTTCTTGAGGTTTGATTTCGGGGAGAAGCATACCAATATCGGGTACTTCCCTTCGGCCTAGCACTGTCACCCCGCACTTTCATGAAGTGTGTGGATGCTGCACTGGCACCGCTGCATCTACAGGGCATTCGCATACTCAATTACATCGACGATTGGTTGATTTTAGCTCAGTCCGAGCAGATGGCGGTTCAACATCGAGATGTTGTTCTCGCTCATATGAAAAAGTTGGGGTTGAGACTAAACACAAAGAAAAGTATGCTTTCTCCAGTACAGAGGACCACTTATCTGGGCGTGGTCTGGGATTCGGTGGCGATGCAGGCTTGTTTATCGCCTGCACGCATAGCATCGATTCTCTCAGCAGTAAAATAACCAAAGCTAGCCCAGTCACTCACTGTCAAGCAGTTCCAGAAACTGCTAGGTCTCATGGCAACAGTGTCCAACGTTATACCTTTTGGGCTGTTGAACATGAGACCGCTGCAGTGGTCGCTCAGAACCAAGGGGTTCTCCCCGGAGGGAAATCCGCTTCACATGATCAAAGTCACGCAGCGATGCCTTCATGCTTTAGATCCTTGGTTTCTGTCCCAGGGGCCTGTGTTAAGAGCTCAGGTTCGTCGTGTTACGCTAACGACAGATGCATCTCTCACGGGTTGAGGGGCCGATCATGAGTGGTCGCTCGACTCAGGGTCTGTGCCAGGACCATCAGCTTTCGTGGCACATACATCGCCTGGAAATGATGGCGGTGTTTCAGGCTCTGAAGCACTTCCTGTCAGATCTCAGGGACCACCATGTGCTTGTTCGGTCAGACAACACATTGGTGGTCGCTTACAAAAATCATCAGGGGGGGTCTGCGGTCGTGATCCTCCTGTGGGCCCAAGGGAAACTGCTATCCATCAGGGCAGTTTACATCCCTGGGGTCCTGAACCAGGAAGCAGACATCCTGTCGAGGCAGGGGCCGAGGCCCAGGGAATGGAGACTCCACCCCGAGGTGGTGGAGCTCCTGTGGAAAAAATTGGAAAAGTGGAAGTAGATCTGTTTGCATCAGTAGAGAACTCTCACTGCCCTCTGTGGTTTTCTCTGACACATCCAGATCCTCTGGGGCTGCCATGGTACAGGAGTGGCCGAGGCTACCTCTGTACGCTTTTCCCCCGATTGCTCTGCTTCTGGGAGTTCTGGAGAGAGTTCGCCGGGACGGGGCCTGTCTGCTGTTAGTAGCCCCATACTGGCCGGCCCGAGTTTGGTTTTCGGACCTAGTGTCTCTTCTGGAAGGCTCTCCTCTGGAGATTCTGACCAGGAGGGACCTTTTCTCTCAGGCGAGCGGGTTAATCCTTCACCCCCACCCGGAGTTGTGGAAACTGTGGGCTTGGCCTCTGAGGGGGCCCAGCTCATAAGTACAGGTCTCTCAGCTGATGTTGTTGAGACCATCCTTCACTCCAGCGCTTCATCCACAAGGAAACTGTATGCATTGAAGTGGAGATTATTCACTTCATGGTGTGGAGATCGCCAGTTGGACCCAGTTAACTGCCCGGTTGGCACAGTGCTGGAGTTCCTGCAGGATAGATTCTCAGCAGGGTTATCCCCCTCCACAATAAAGGTGTACTCCACACTCCTTTGGGTGGTGTTTCATTGGGGAGACACCCACTAGTTACTTGTTTCCTTCGTGGTACTCTAAGACTTAGGCCTGTAGTGCGTACGAGCAGGGCTTGACATTAACACCCGCAAACCCACCATTGGACCAACCCAGCAGATTTCAGCTGTGGCGTGTAACACAGTCACTCCCACTAGCCACTTTGGCGGGTTTAACTTTATTGTAGTCTTCTCAAAAGGCATCTGTTATAATCGCGTTGCACATTATAATCAATCACATGCGCTTCTTTTGAGCTTATAAATGCAATGTCTAATAATCAGAGGCGTTCAGATTAGTCATCGAGTTTTGTTCAGAGCCCGTTCTCACTCACTGGAATCTGCACTCTCATCATAAACAACAAAGCAGAGATGTATGTGCGATGTATGTAGGAGATTCATTCATCATACAGTGATTGATTGTTTCAAACAAAGATCACAGCAGAACCATAGCGCATCTGATGTGACTGGCATAAAGGTGGCTTGACGTTAGACGACGTTCAATATTGGCAAATTTAGGGACCATCTCTAAAGTTACATATGACATTAGTATACACGTTTCTAACTTCAATAGCATTTGAAGAAAATAACTTACAGTCATAAAACCGACTGTAAAGTGTTCATCTAGATGTCAGGTATGATGCACACCTTTTGGATTTTTGATATATAAAATAAACTGTCAAATCACATGAAAATATGGATATGCATTTCACTGTATGGGCTCATACACAAAATATGCTGGATTTAAATATGTCTGAGTTGATAAAACACTGATGAGAATATTGCTTGAGAATAAATTATATTTAGAACTATATTTATATTTTACAATTTATTTACAATTATATTTATATCTTTTTTTTTTTTTCAGACAAGCTACTGTTAGTGTTTCTCTGTCTAGATTAAGGAGCTTTACACACAACCTACGTTCCGTCGTTCCGTTGGACTGATTTCACACGTGCTTCATGACGCAATCACACAGAGGCGTTTTCACAGCGTTTCGACGCAGCGTCTCGTTCCCTCTTTAGGGAACTACGGTTACATACGTAACCGAGACGTTTTATGACAGTCAGTTACAGTTTACGTTACACACAGTTTCTTGTGGATTAGCGCGTTCATCTTGTAAATAATGTTCTATATTTGGTGTCCCTAGTAAACGTACAGTAGGACTGCAAAGATTCTGGAATGTGCTTTACTGAGCGGAAAAAAAGAGCGCAAATTGCATTGTTAGCTGCAGATTACTGGTCACTA
Source organism: Rhinogobio ventralis (assembly GCA_039654625.1). Taxonomy (NCBI): domain Eukaryota; kingdom Metazoa; phylum Chordata; class Actinopteri; order Cypriniformes; family Gobionidae; genus Rhinogobio; species Rhinogobio ventralis. The sequence goes on along the minus strand of CM077198.1, from coordinate 22,794,075 downwards.
CAGTGTGCATAAACCACATTTAGGATTAGATTTGAATTTGTTCATTAAAAAAACTGCTTTATTGGGCATACATAGCAGTGATACTAGTCATTAAAAATTTTATTATAATTTAATTGTGGAAATCTGGAAGCCATAGAAAGAATACATTTATTCATTAATATTTATATTTTGTCTACCTTCCTTCGTCAAAAAGCATCATTTTTAGTCATACACAGTCATAAATCATTACAATTCAAGTAATTCAAGGAAGCCATAGAGGGAACACATTATTATTTTATTTATTTTTTCATTAAACAACAATATACAATATTTATAATTAAATTATAATTTTTCTTTTTATTCATTAAAATGCGTTATATCAGCATTTAGTGCATGGCAGTCTAAGTCATTCAAGTCTTGTTATAATTGGTAAAACCTGACAGTCAAGGAAAGAAAACATCAATATTGTTTATTTTCTTTAGACAATAATATCACTCAATATTATACAACACCTATTATTAAATGCTACTACACATTTGCTGGTGGTAATAATGCCTTAAATGATTTCTGTTGCGACATTCCCTACTCTTCCTTCTCTAAAAAAAGATTTTTTTTATCAAGGTAAAATCTTCATAAACGAAAATATTGTTTAGTGTAAAACATATCGAAGATTAGCAAACAGGCTGTCGATTCATTAAATGATAAGCTATTTCCTCACAAAATCGGTTTATTCAGCGTATAGTGAAGCCTCTCCTTCATTGATATCCATTCAAAAAAACCTTGTCTCCTTCCCTGCGTACCGCCAAAGCCTTAGAGTGTTAGCTTTAGCCATTATGCTTATTTGGCTAAAGGTTGCAAGCTTGCCTTTCAGTGACTTTGGTATACATATCTATGATCTATGCAGCATGCTATTATTCTTTCGTCTTAAGGGAAGCTCAGCCCCCTAGTAGTAAATCCAGGAAAAGGCGACACATTCTTTTATAGGGCGGCACTGGTCTCTAGGACAGGGGTTCTCAAAGTGGGGTCAGCGAAATGATTTGCTATACTATATTCCGGACTATATGCAGTGTTTTTTGTCATCTGAAATGTGCTGCGACTTATGTTCCAAATTGACATATATAATGCATTTAACGTCAAATGGCCACTTCAACACTTCAATGTTTTTATAGACGTATTTCTCATGTTTGTGCTACAAGTATTTGCTGTTTTGGTTCATTCTTACTAGAAAGAAATTCATAGATACAGAGATGGCAGAGCAAAACGTTTTGTTGTTATTTTGAATGTACAAAATAAAATAACTTCACAGTTTTGAATGATGCCTTACTCTTATCTATATGACCATAAATGATGGAGTATTTCAAGTTCCCTTTCAGTCGGTCATGTTCGGCGTACGTTGGACGTCACTGACGAATTGGATTCACTTCTGGGAGCCCCTATCAGCTTTGAGTGTATACAAAACAGGCCAATGGCCATTGGCGTGCGAGATTTGCATCTCACGCTCCATCCGATCACACACAAATCCGCTTCCTGTTTATACCCGCGCTGCAGGGCTTTTGTGGATGTTCCCACTGCGGGAATGTGACCATCTCGCCGTTGAGGTCGAGACTGACCTACCTTCGGGAAGGCGGAGTCCCCTTGCCTATTTCCCGTCCTAGCTCTACCCCCACTGGCCAGCAGGGTAGGGCTACTTCGGCGAGTGGCCAGGGTGACCTGAGGATTACGATTAGGGCTACCCCGCCGAGGCCAACTCCACGGGCCCCTAATCCCTCCATACCGCCGCAGCTGGTTGAGTTGCCGGAAGACCGTGGTGGCCCCTTCCATGGGTGTCCGCCCGTGTCTTTCGATGCTCCAGCGGAGGACAGTATGTCAGTCGCTGCATTGGAGGGGGAGATAAAGACTCGGCTGTGTTGCCTCCCTCTAGGAGAGTGGTGTTGTCTGAGAGCGACCCAAAACTGACAGCTGTGCTTGCCCGGGCCGCTGAGAGGGTAGGGCTCATGTGGAACCCTCCACCGTGTCCCGAACCCTCAAGGTTGGATGATTGATATTTGATCGTACCATTCTTCCTGGAAGTGCATGCAGAGCTCACGAGATCGTGGAAGGCACCTTTTTCTGCTTGAAACCGGTCAAGTGGCTCTGCACACCTCACTACCCTCGATGACGGGCCAGCCAAGGGGTACATGGTGATCCCGCCGGTTGAACGGGCTGTCGGAATGCAACTGTGTACGGCGTCCGCTTCCTCTTGCCGTGGCAATCTGCGTCTCCCATCCAAAGCCTGTAAGTTTAAGTCCAATCTAACGGGCAAAGCTTACAGAGCCTGTGGACAGGCTGCGTCCGCCCTGCATGCCATGGCGTTGTTCCAGGTGCACCAGGCCCAGGCACTCATGGAAATGCACGAGAGTAGACCTGACCCAGAACAGCTTTGGGAGCTCCAGGCAGCGACGGACCTTGCTCTCCGAGCAACGAAAATCACCACCCGTGCAGTTGGTCAGGCGATGTCCACCATAGTGGTCCAGGTACACCATCTCTGGCTCAACCGGGCGGATATGAAGGAGGCCGATAAGTATCGGTTCTTGGACTCCCCCATTTCCCAGGTTGGGCTGTTTGGCGACGTGGTCGAGAGCTTTGCCCAGCAGTTCTCAGCCGCCCAGAAGCAGACGGAGGGTATCAAACATATCCTGCCCCGGCGGGCCGCTGCTGCCTGCACCCACCCACCGGCTGCAGATCCTCCGCCTGCTCATCACAGAGGACGTGAAGCCGGCTGCGGGAAGGCCGTCCAGCCCACTCAGGCTGCTGCCAAACCAGGAGGCAAGCGGAGGTGCAAACGACCCTAAGACGGGCCACCCAGAGATGGAGGGCACAGCTTTCCGGGAAATGGTGTCCGCACCACTCCCTCCCCTGGTCTAGGGCCGGGGGAGAATCCTTTGTTTGAGAAATCGTTTTGTTTATGTTCTGCCACTGGCCCCCGGGTGGTACCCAAAACCTCAAAAAAAGAGCTGTTGCCAAAATCTCTGGGTGCCAAGAGAGCGCGCTTTGCTGTGTACGACGCTATAATGCCTTGTTTCCCTCAGGTGGCTCTCCCTTCGCCAGCAGGGAGCGCTGGCTGTGCTCAGGATGCACTCAAGAGGCCTCCTCACACCCATGCGCCCCCTTAGCGGAAGCAGGTAAGTGCTGCACTGCACACTCAGACCCCACATTTGGCAGCCATTGGTACCACTCCGGGTACGTCTGTGGTGCTGTTGGTTCCGCTTGCTCGGTTGCTGGAAGCCTGGCTAGCGCTTCCCAGCCCGTCTCGCTGGCTCATCCGCACTATCAGACTCGGCTACGCGATTCAGTTCGCCCGGTGGCCCCCCAAGTTCAGGGGCATCCACTTCACCTCTGTGCTGAAGGAGGCTGCCCCTGTGTTACGGGCGGAGATCGCAGTCCTACTGGCGAAGGGCGTGATAGAGTAGGTCCCTTCAGCCGATATGAAGACACATATGAAGCTTCTACAGCCCGTACTTCATTATACCCAAGAAAGGCGGTGGGTTACGGCCAATCTTGGACCTGCGATTCATTCTGCGATCTGCCAACGGGCTTGCAGTGTTGGGACTGTGGACTGGGCCCCAACTGCAATGGCATATCCATTGTCTCGAGTTGCTAGCAGTTCGGCATGCGCTGAGCCGCCTCAAAGGGCCGCTACATGGCAAGCACGTTCTGGTCCGTACTCACATTCTCGGCCTGCTCAATCGTGCAGCTGACAAGCTCTCATGACAGCAAGTGCTCCTGGGAGAGTGGAGACTCCATCCCCAGATGGTCCAGCTGATTTGGAGACGCTTCGGGACCACACAGGTAGACCTGTTGCCGCCCCGGACATGTTGCACAGCCAGTTGTTTTACTCCCTGACCAAGGGGACCCTCGGCACGGACGCACTGGCACACAGCTGGCCCTGGGGCCTATGCAAGTATGCGTTTCCCCCAGTGAGCCTTCTCGCACAGACACTGTGCAAAGTCTGGGAGGACGAGAAGCAGGTCTTGTTGGTTGCGCCGTACTGGCCCAACCGGACCTGGTTCCCAGAACTATTGCTCCTCGCGACAGCCCCTCCCTGGCCCATTCCTCTGAGGAAGGACCTCCTAATTCAGAGACGGGGCACCCTGTGGCACCCGCATCGGGACCTTTGCAAACTCCATGTTTGGTCCCTGGATGGGACGCGGAGGTTCTAGGTGGCCTACCACAGACTGTGGTAGACACCATTACTGTGAAATTGTGCTGTATTATTAAAAAGTGCATATTGTGTTCATTACTTCACCCACAATAACTTTGGGTTCAATCAGTGTCATAATTATGAGGAGGGTGTCCTTGTAAAAATTTTCTACCCTATAAGGGGTCCCTGTCCCCAAAACGTTTGAGAACCCCTGCTCTAGGGCACACAACTTGGATACAAACTGAACTATACAGATAAATATGGAAGTATTTTACCAAACTTTGTGATACACAGTCTAAAAGTTATCCTTGCCCCTGCTGAACAAGTTCTGATTATCACTGTGAACTGTTTTAGCTCACATTAAGTAAAAAAGCCCTGGAAATAGCAATGATAAACCGAGTTTAGTTCTCATTAGTCAGAAGTTTTCATTAGTTGTCACTTCATTGAGACACGCTTGCTTATATCATTTTGCACATTAATTAACGGAGGAATTTATTTAAATCTATAACAATAAAAAAAAAGCAAAAAAGCAAACCTGCCTAATTTTAATTACTTAAATTAATGAGTGCTTCATGCTGTTTAAGGGCAAATATTATCCACATTTACCATACCTTAGCACATACATATTTCTTTTTATGTATTTAAGAGTCTTTTGCCACGTGTAGAGTGGGCTCTGGGTGCACTGCAGTGTACAAATAACAACTCTCAACCATTTGGAGTTACATACATGAATGAATCACAGAACAATAGATTTCTTCTCCAAGGTGTATATTGTGTTTCATTTTGTGTGCATATAGATACCTCATGCACTCATGCCGAAAGTACTTCAACTCTGAGCTGCTGTCAAATCACTTTCAATGTGTGCAGATAGCAAAATAAGCAATTTTCATAGACAGTTACCCTAGCTGTCTCTACAACAAGCCCAGTCCTCAAGTTTTACATCAAGGATCACAATCATTACACTAACATTCTTTCATAGAGCTCAATTTACCACAAAGACATGGGGAGCCTTATTTGATCTGAATCAATCATCAACTGTGAAGGAAGAAATTAAACTCTTTAGTTTTCTTTTGTGGGCATAAGTGCTTATACTATAAGAGCTCCATAGACTGAAACCTTTGATTGAATCTCATTTACTTCATGGCATTTATTCATCTTATTCAGTGTATTATAGTTTGTAGGTTTTTGTATCATTTGCATGGAGAAATAAATGGAGAAATATTTTTATGGTCTTTTGTCCCTTTTGACCTTTTTGTCACAGCATTGAGATCCATATCACTCAGTCTAGTGTGATGTAGCAATAATCCTCAGTGAATCTAAATCATTTTATACAATTCAATTAAAGCTGTGATCTGTGACTTCACAGAGGAAAGAGTTAGGACAAAAGCATAAGAGAGAGAATCTCAATGATTTTCAAACAAAAAAATAATTGCGAGTAAAAAAAGAGAAAAGAATAAATGTAAAAAAATACATAAAAAAAGAACATAATTAACTAACTAGCTCCATAATGTTTTCTTTGCACCAAAAAGGTCTTAGCAGAACATACTTGTTACTGTGTATTTGGCTTACATTTGAAATTAGACCACATTCTGGATTTCATAATTGTTAAAGGTAATGGACACAGGACAATGGATTAACAGATAATTTCCAAAACAGTATGAAATTTTCGTTTCCAGAATTGAATGGCATTTTAAATCATTGTGACTTCAAGATACTCATGTCTCAATAGGCAGGTAAATGAAGCAGATTAGATGTATAATATACTCATTTGCACAAGCAAAAACTCTTCTTTATAAATTTATAACTTTTTATAACTGAGCTCCTTAGTCAAGACAGAAATGGTACAGTTGGAAATTTCCCAGTGGTATAGGACTTAAGGGAAGCTAATTCTCCACACTTATTTGCTTTCCAAGACTGTATTTTATCTTTTGAAGGCAAATATAATCTGTGTGTTTACTGCATACTCAATTAGACAAATGTACTTGTTTTAGCATGCGCAAATTAAGAGATATTGCAATTTACTCCCACGAATTGAGAATATTACATTCACTTTATGTTTTAATTGTTGAGAGAATTATGAGAACAATGACAGATTCTTAAACAGCTTTTTAAACAGAGAGTGACAATCCATTACAGGGAGGACCATTGATTTATGGGTCAATGACGTTATTCTTTTTTGTTGGTCTAGATCTGTAAAAAAAATATAATAAAAAAAAATAAAAATAATAATAATAATAATAATAATAATAAAATAAAAATATATTTATATATTTCACGGTTCATTAAGAAATGTATCACTATTAGAATAAATATTCAATATTTTGGCCTTTGTTAGTTCAAATCAAATTGAGTAAATCACAATTTTCTTTAAAAATACTTTAAAAATCATTATAAAAATTTTAAAAAAATATGTTTGCAAACATATTTAAAAAATAATGATTAGGATGTGTATTCAAAGCATAAATGAAATATTTTATAACTTTTTACCCAATGTTACACCAATTTTAGGACATTTTTAGGACCTTTAAAGTGCCCCTTTTATTGTTTTTCAAATATTCCCTTTCATGCAGTGTGTAATATAGCTGTCTGTGAATGTAAACTCTGAACCGCCTTTACGAGTCGTTTGTATTTTGAATCCCACTGTGTTACGGTTGTAAGTCAGTAGAAAATACATTTGCATAATGCCCACCTATGTTGTACATTGTCTGCCCGCAAACAACTTGACCAGCCCTCAAACACGTAATTTAACTGACAACTGCTTCTCAAATCTCGGAGTTCAACGCGGGATTTGCAAAACACTTGCTCTTGAAAGATTCAGTACTGAGTTTATTTGGACCAGCTTGCTCCTCAGAATCACAACCTGTAAGTATAATAATTATTGATGTATATATTTTCTACCGGGTGTTCAAAATACATTGTTTTGTGTTTTATATTGTGTAAGTTTCCAGGTAACCGGCTAACTCATGTTATTACTGTCTTACTGAAATACTTCTGCTAAGCAGCTGTGTGCCACAATTACCTAAAACTCTGTCTATTAATACAGATTGTCTGTCATTCTTACTAAACAAAGTTTTTGTTTTGAAAAACTTTAATGTTCCATCAGTCATTCACGTTAGTTCGGGGTTAATGTATGCACTGTTATTGATACAGTTCCCACATGTGTAACGCAATAAATTAGAAATATACACATCGGTTTGTTGATGGACATACACTTGTTAATGCTGATGGTGAGGAATTACAGTTGCAACATCTCATAATGTACAGACTGGGTGATCTGGTCAATCAGAGCAGAGTGGGCTTGTGGAAAGGAGGGATTTTGAGAGACTGGTTCATCCATTGAGTCATTTGAGAATCATTGAAAAATGTGGTGATGTGCAATGTATATTATGACAAAATGAAACTTTGAACTTTTTTGAACTTTGATAAATGTAAATCTGTTTTAGGAGACCTCCAAAACAAAATTAGAAACCTTTGAAATATCATAATTGGGGCACTTTAAATCAAATTATTTACAAAAATCTTTAATTTATAAAACCAACTTAAATATGAAAATGATTGGTTCTTTATACATATATATCAAAGACACCTTGCTACAATTGATTACATTCCATCACTTAACATTTGTGAAAGATCACATTACACTTAAGAAACACTGCATTGTAGTTCTGAGCTTCCCAGCTGTAAAAATCTAAACTCTTCATGCCAATATCCAGTTCATTTCAATTATGTTCCAGGTAAAAAATGCTCATCTTCATTTATTCAATAACCAGTCAAATGTTTCATAAATATGGATGTGCCATGCTGCATTAACTAACTAACAAACTGAATAATAGTTTCACTGTTAATATGTTATTCTAAAATTTGATTTCCAGAAACGTAGCAGCATGCAAACACCACACCCACAGAGTGTTTATTCATATGTAGGCATGCATTTACTTGTATGCAATAGAGATAAAGACAAGGGGGGGGGTCTGACTGAGCCATCATTCAGGCTGAATGAGGACATCTCAGAGAGAGGCTGAGTAACAAGGCCTCCAGTCAGCCAGCGTCTCTGCTCTCTCTGAGCATTCTCCTCACTTCCCTGCTCACTGGGGGGCTGGCTATGCATAATGCATGGTCCATAGGTCCCAGTGCATGTCACAGGTAGCCATCAGCCACGCAGAGGTGAGCGGCCCAGGGGATTCAGGCAGACGGCCACTGACAGGGGGTCTGTTCATTAAGCAGCAGATGCCAGGGTAGGTCAGGCTGTTACCCGTTTAAACGCATCACGGATGAAGCCTACGGGAAATCTGTGTTTGATAAGTTTGGTGTTTATTGAGTTACCTCACTTTGATGTTTCTTTGAAATTGCTTTGATTAAAAAAGAAAAAAAAGAATAAGAACTGATTGGCAAATGTGATTTCACCAAGTACAGCATGTTCCTGAGTGTGACTTTGAACAGCACTGCTATGCTTGTACTGATAATTCCATAGGCTCTGATAAACAATTCCACCTTCTGCAGATAATGCTCAGTGTGGTGCTTGTGGATGCATCTCTCATAACAGTACAAGTGATGGAGTATTCTTTTTACAGAGCATTTTAAAATTTGCTGGCATGTTGTTGCTGGCATGTTCTTTCACCGGTGTGTGCTATTTGAGGTTGCGGAGAACAGTGAAACACAACACAAAGCCCCCTGTGTGAGTCCAATGAAATAAGCATGATTTCTTTTGGGTGAGCAGACGTGTGGATTGGGCCAAGAGAAAGGTAATGCTGTTAACTCCCTGGCCTCCACTGAGATAGAGACAGCATCTGCTGGACAGATAAAGGCATCAGTCACAGCTGGGCTCAGTCCCTCCAAACCCCAGTTTTGGCATTTACTCTATCGATTAGGATCCCAAGAAGCTGCAGTCTGCTGTGATAAGAGCAAAATGGCCGAGTCTTTGGAAAGGGGGGGGGGTTATAGAGAGCATAGAAATATTCTCTTTGGCTTTATTTCTCATCTCAGTGGATAAATCACTGCATTGATGTGACCTGGCCCCATTCAGCCAGCAGCTTTTATTAGCTTCTAATAGGAATGTCATTTGAAAGAGACGAATCTGACAGTTTTTTCTTCGGAGAATATGTGAGGTTCTGATTTAATAACCATTCCCCTGTTTTCATAACAGAAGAAAAAAGAGGAGAAAAAGCAGTTTCTCTCCTGCTCTCTTGATCCAAATATTAGAAGCCAGATGGGTCATTGCTATTATGCAGTATTTTGTCCCTATCCTTGCTATATATGTCTGAATGTATTCTAAAGATGGAAATCATATTAGTGTTTTTCTAAAACATTTTGGCATGTAAATGTTTTCTAAAACATTTTGGCATGTATATGTCTGAATATATTCTAAAGATGGAAATCATATTAGTGTTTTTCTAAAACATTTGTTGCATGGGTGCATCTAATAGACATATTCCAGGCGTTACTTTATTTTTCTCCAAACGTTTTTAAATCAAACATGTTTTCTTTAGAAATGTTTTGATTGATTATCAATTTATATGATTTTTTTTCTGTGTCCATAATCTTCCTTTTTCTATCAATAGTCTTATGCAATATTCCTTTATCTAACAAAAGTCATGTCCTTAAACATATTCTTCAGGAAGTGATGGGAAAACAATAGCACAAACATCAAGTATTAGCATGATTTGACAAATTATTTGTGGTATTAGTTGGTTTTTCTATCCTGCCTGATAAAAATACAGAAACTGATATCAAAAACAAAATATGAAAAAATAACCTCTAATGCTACCAAATACGCAATGGCTTTACTTTATCTCTTTATTTCCTACTTGTTCGTTTTCTAGACATGTAAATAATATTTAAAAGGTACTGATTAATATAGTTTAGGTGCCTGAGCTTGACCACAGCATATTTCTGAAAGTCTTGTATACCTTTTTATAGAAATAGTTGCTTAAATTACAACAGGCATATTCATTTTTAAAAAGCTGTTTTTTTTGTTTAGTTTTTTACAGTACTGCATAACAGAAATGACCCAGAGAGCACAGCAAATAGAGATGGAGGCAAAGCAAAAGAAAGCCAGCAGCATGTTCAAACAGCAGCTCATCACACACCTCTGGTAGTCACATATTGCAATTTCACAAAACACATTCATTTCTCTTTCAAATCGTTTTGCAGACAGAATGTCGAAACCGATGCAAACGAAACCGATGCAAGTATTTTAGTGAATAGAAAATTGCCGCTATCTCAGTGCTGTCCTTCCAACAGTTGACATGTACTTGAATCTGCTTAGATACTGAAAGCATAAATGTCAGGCTTGGTAGAGGGAAGGTGATTGCTCCAGGAAAACAGGAAGATGCAAAAACATAAACTGCCCGGCCAAAAAAAAAAAAAAAGTAGTCTATGACTGGATCATTATTGCAGTTATTATTATTTTTCTAGCATGTTATATGTTTGCCAACAGTTCTTCGAAACCTTAATAATTGATGGAGTGTGTAGCTTTTAATTTTTTAAACAACCATGTAGGAAAACACATCATGGCCATATTCCAGGATGACAATGTCAAGATTCATCAGGCTCAAACTGTGAAAGAATGTTTGGGAGGGAGCATGAAGAATCATTTTCACACATGAATTGGCACCTCTGAGTCCAGACCTTAAATTAATTTAAAGTATTTGGGATGTGCTGGAGTAGACTTTACAGAGTGCTTGACTCTTGCATTGTCAATATAAGATCTGGACCAAAAATTAATGCACCTCTTGATGGAAATAATCAATTGAATCAATTTATTTTGAACACAACATTTAAATAAACCTATGCTTGTTTATAGTCATTGCAAATTAAACTAAAATAAGAATTCTGTCATGAATTCTGTGTTCTGACACATCACCTTTAATTAATTTAGCTTATTTTTATCAGACATGTGCAGACATTGAGATTAGCAAGAGAACAGGGCCAAACAGACCACAGCAACCCCAGAGCAGCTGGGATTTTAAGCACTTTGCTTAGGGGCACAACATTAGCGGTCAGAGGATTTGCCCAGGGCAAGATATGAAGCTGGACCTTACTGCTGGCTCATAGGAGGTCTTAACACCAAACACCCCATTTTTTTATAGGTTCAAAGTGAATTTTGAACTGTTCATATTTCATTCTCACAGGTGTAAATACAATTCATGAGATTGTGAATTCCAATTATCATCAGCAGAAATGTAATTCATGAAAAGCTGAAACAGATTCCCATATCTTTCTCCCCAGGATTCGCCGTCTCGCTGAGTTATGACCCTGTAATAGTCGGGCTTTGTGACGCACTCTAATGACCGGAGAGTTAGAGCTCTGGAATGATCTATGATATTAGAGCTTGGCTGCTTTCAGTCTCTTTAAAGATCCTGGATTTACAGATCAAGTAGTCCAAGAAAAAAAAGTATTTGTGGATTGTATCATTAAACTAAATCAGAAGTGTTGATGATGACAATCTGTGTGAGTGGAGCGCACCACTGATTTCCAACAATCCACTTTCAAAGAAACAGAAGTCAACATATATATAATAAACACACAAGATGGTGATGCTCCTCGCCCAGTCTTGTTTACCATGGCTGGTGGTTTCATTGGAATAGCATGTGATTAACGCAGCCGAGATGTGCCACCACACGAGGAGTTGTTTGAAAGGCAAGCGAAAAGTTGTTGTTTGGCAAAAACTAGTGAGATTGCTGGCTGCCTGGGGAGTTCACAGGGATCAATACAACGGGAGTGACAGCACCAGACTTGATTAAATGTGACTGCTACATCTGGCAGCCGTGGCCATTACTTTCCCACTACCATTCCCTGGGGTTAGGGAGCATGAAGTGACAGTGCCCAAGCAAACCTCCATTACCCCCTTTCCCTGCCCTTACAGGTAGCTCATAGACATGTCAGTAAAATAGTTACATACTCTCGGCTACGGCGCAATCGAGCGCGACAATCGCTCGGTGTGTTTGTTTGTGCGTCCGTAGGGGTGTTTGTGTGACAACTGTACGGATCGCGTGAGATAATTACAAAGCCTTCAGATTTGGTTCCCAGTGCCACTGTGCATTAACATTTGCTTTGTGAAATATCTCCCCTCCATCACGGCTCAGTGATAACGCTCGTATCGGAGACAGAATGACATTAGAACAGTGACTGAGGTTGATATTGTTAATCTCCTCACTCGACACACACACACACGCGTTCACAATGGATCAGCGTGAAATCAATCCAAAGAGACCTTTATAATGGTGACACACAAAATGCTTGTAAATTCAGTGTTTTCAGTCAGAGGCGTAGCTCCAGATGGAGCTCATGCAGTGTTTAAATAGATGCAACATGTGTGGAACCCCAGTCAGTAAATGCAACCTGCTGATACCAAATCACTTCAAGCAGATTAAAGGGCCTCTGTACCAACGAGCGAATGAGTATACAGTCAAGGCTTCTCAACAATCTGCAGATTTTCATCTAGTCGCCAGTGGTTATACCACAATGAAAAACGTTTAAACATCAGACATTCAAACGGCACTACTGAAGGGGATGTGCCTGAAGTCAAATACTTTACTCAAAAAGGCACAAACAATGAGTGAATAATGAAATTTACCGAATAATAGAAAACATATTTCAGTCTTCTTTTATTGTGTTCATCACAAGAGTAATATAATGTTTTGGTTTAATATTATACCTGTTTTTTTATTTCTTTGAAATGCCTATATTAGTGTTTTAAACCTTCTGAGCAAGATATACAATAAAATGTTTCTCTATCTCAATCCAAATGCACACAATAGTGGAAACCATAAGCGGTTTAAAAAAAAAAAGGGCTTTTCATTTTGTTCTGACACACATCCTGTCCACACTATAGTCTATTCAAATATAGATACAGACAATTTTGTCATCACAACAAATAACGATACAGTTAATGACTGCACTGCAAACCTTTAACTACTACAGAGAATCACATGCCATTTGCATCTGCTGAGGTTAGCATTCAGAACATGTGTATTTCAGTAAAGCAATATTGCATTGTTTTTCAGACAATGCTTCTTTGATTGTTTTTTGATTGTTATACATTCTGACAGAACTGACCCTCGTCTTATATTCATGTCGGGGCCTCATGTGTGAAATGAGAAATGTGCGAGTACAGACATTTCTCAGAGACTTGTCCTCTTTTGACTTCCGTCCTGTTTGAACTCAATCAGGAAATATTCAAATGCATGCCGAGCAGCCTCCGGCCACATCTGAGTTTCACTAAGTTTCAGCGTGATTTTACAGTCCGTGTTGCAGCTGTTGATGGCAGTAGAGCACCTGCTATTGAAGCATCAGCTGGGGGGAAAGAGACACCTTCGGCTCTGTATTTCTGCTACAAAACTGCCAGCTGCTCCAGAAGTCAGTACAGAAGAAGCTTAAGATGAGGTAAAGAAAATACAAGGTTTCATGAGGTTTTCAAGCCAAAGAAGTGCATTTCACCACCTTCATCATCTTACATTTGTTGAAGAAAGAAAGAGAAACTTTCTTACAAAAGTAATACAATGTGGTATATTTTTACCTAAAATGGTCTCCAGACTTTAACTTAAATGTTTAGAAATACAACAAAATATAAAAACTTGCAAGAGTAATTTAATATCTAGTCTGGAAAACTTGCGTCATCTGTGGTTTTGCCACTAGAGTGTGCGGCAGTATTTCCTCCACTGAACAACGAACACAGGGTGCGGTCACATTTACCACTGCTCTGAAATTTCATGAGCAAAATCCAGTCATTTCAAAAGGAATCTGTGCAATCAGGAGTTTTGCGAGAGTGTAAAAACGTTCCCCTATTTGTGTACGAGTTGGTCACACAAAAACATTTGTCGACGAGAAGAGGCTTAGTCAACCAAGATTTTGTTAGCCGGTTAGTCATACAAGGCATACAACTGCCTTAAGGAGTTTTAAATCCGGCGAGGTCCCAAATTTGAGCTATTTAGGGGGGTTCGGGGGGCATGGTCCCCCAAAATAAATTTCGATTTCTCTGATCTACATATGTGCATTTTAAGATGTTTGAATACTTAAAAAAAATTAATAATAAATAGCTTTCAAAACCATGTTAGTGGGCAGTAGATTATCTGTCATATCTTCCATCACTCTTTCACTCTTTCTTTTTCTCTCAGTCTTGCCCTGTCTCTTCCCCTCCTAAAGCTGAGCTCTGACTAATAGACTTTTAGTTTCGTCTGTCAGTGAAGAAAGTAAACATAGGTTCAACTGATATTTAGCCTATATTTTATTAGACAATTTAATTCACTGAAGGCTACGAACGCTAGGTAAATAAGTCTAATACATTTATTCACAATATGTACACACATACATATGCCTAATCTGATGAAATCGGCTTTGTTTAAGTCCTTTTTTAATTAAAAATGGCGAAATTAGACAACATTTTATTAGTTTGCCTGATTATGTTTGTTGGTTGTTTAACATTTCTATCCTAAAACAGCTGTCAAATACAAAATGTTTAGTTTAGCTACTTACATCTTGCGACTCGTGCTGCGAAATCGCACTCAGCAGCTTCTGTGGACACAAAGCCCGCCTACTTTAATTTGATTGGTCATCTAAAATATTTTGACATTGACGAGCAATGACAGACCGCAGGCAGCTCAGATGAGAAGATAACCTTGCAGCACTAAAATAGTGTTAATATTCTATTAGTCAATTATTTCACAACATTCATTATATACACCTCAGTCCGGACCACAGTGACTTTTGGCTACGGCCATGATTACAGTCGTGTAGGCAGCCTATAGTTTACCTCAACACTTCAGTTTACATGGTCGGAGCTATTCAGTCTTGTTCAGCTAGTTTCGCCACAGAGCCTTTAATGTACAGATGAAGTAGCGCTTGTATCAAATTCAAATGGATAAAGCGACTGCCTGGCGCTCGTTATTTCTTCAATAGAGCGGCAATAGAGTTTGTCAGCGCTGTGCGTGAGACGATCCAGCTGCTCTCGCGCTGTGTTTCCACGACCAATCACGGGCCCCCTCCGTGCTCGAGCCCTAGGGCTTCAGCCCCACCTAGCCCATATGTTAATCCGGCCCTGCCTCCACTGTGTGAATAAATCGCCATCCGAATGCACGAGTTTTATTACTGAGGTAGCATGCACATTTTTTTTTTTTTACAGACATCCACATGAGAAACAATTACCGTTCGAATAGGGCTTAATACATCATTTCAAACTGTAAAGTCTTTTATTTGTGTACACTCACAATAACATCAAAACATTGTGCAAAATAAAGAAAACAAATAGCATGAGCTTTCTGCCATCTCGGTCTCCCTGAACTGCTGCGCATCACAGAAATGGAGTAACTCTAAACTCAGAGTATAGCCTACTTGCCTTACAGACATGAGAATATATATCTATATAAAGCTTGAAATGTCTGCTTAATACTATTACCCTCTGATTATGTAATCCGTATGAAAGGTGCTCTCTAAATGCACATTCACTATAGGCTATTGCAGAGATGACGAGTCAGCATCATCAACTTCATCTTTGCAGCCGACACTAGTTTATTAATAAAGAATTAAAATGTCTCCTTGCTATTTTTTCTGACACATTCATAATCATTACTTGCCAGTGCTTTGCGGCAAGCTTTATGCGTACGCTTTTTTTTGAACAACCATCTATATCGAGCCAACCTTGTAATGTTTCTAGAAAAATTAACTTGGCACTAAAATGTTTCATTTTAGGATCCTATTGCATCTTGATATTTTTCTGTCCAAAGCCCTGCTACTGTGGTAGCATTTGGAGTTGCACATTTGTCAAAATATAATACTACAACAACAAAGTGTTTTTTAAGAGCAATTTTAAGATATCAAAGTTCCATACTTTAAATGTATTCACTTCAATGTATTCAAAAGTAGTATCAAAAGTTAAATAGGCAAACTAGCACATGATTAACACCGGCCGCTGTTTATATTTCCTTATTTTATGTTTCTCTTTTCGCTCTATGGCTTGATTAATTAAGAGCATTTTTATTAATATTAATATGATTATTGTACTGGTTTCATATAGGCCTGCTGTGAAAACAACATAAAAGCTGCAGCAGTGCCTTATGGGATCCAACTGACTCTAATTCTGAGGCTGTCACCCTGTGTCTCTCTTTTAGCCCATTTCCCCAGGAACAACAACACTGAAATGTATTTTAGCACACGATTTAATCTAACTGTATCTGATAGCACACTCCACATCTCGACTCACTGACACCCACAAGGATTGTGAAAGCAGTATTTGGCGTTGTGCCGCTGATGAATGCTTGCTCTCGCTACATAATACCTTTTACAACAGCGATGACAAGCTGCAGACTCAGCTGCTGTGGGTCATCAAAATGATTCACGGTGAGAACGATCCCATTTAACCTCCACCTCAAAGCTAGCATTTCCGAAACCCACTTCCCGAGTCTCACCTTTCTTAACCAATCTTGCACTTTCAAAGCACTCAACCCTGTGGCACAGGAAGTTGAACTTATTTTAGGTCCAGAGATGCAAAGGAAAAGAGTGGGCCGTGTGCTCATCAATCTGCTTGAGATATGAACTTCACCTGTATGGATAAAAAACACATTCAGTAATTACAGAGCAACTGACTGCAATTCTGCTCAAAAAGCATTTGACAGAAAAGGGTGGATGAGGCCGTTTTAATTGTGCGGGGTGCTTCAGAATAAATAAATCACTGCAAAAGAGAGTTGATGCAGCAATGTGGCGTCCAATTTCTCTTTGCCATGAGTTTCTCACAGTGCTCAATCATGAAGACATTAATGAGCATCATCCTAATGAAAACAATATTCCTTAAACATTCATGCAGGTGCAACAATTCAGTCAAATGAATACTTCTTCACTTCAGACACTGAACATTTTCTCATTTGAATCATTCTGTATCCGGGATATATATTTATTTTTAATGTAACATATCTATAAATATGTTTTATTTACACTTTATCTATAACCTTCTAGCAGCAGGGTTTTTTTCTGTCCAACAGGTGTGAAATTAACCTGAGGACCTCCATTAGAGTGGATAAGATGTTGTTGTCTGAGTGGGCAGCCTTGCTCATTAAAGTACCATTTTTCACAGGCTTGTCACCACACACAAATCAACACCAAGACTGCTGTATATTCATAAACAGTGAATTTCCAGCATATTCATATCATTACACACCAGGTTATTAAGAGCACCATATTTAAATCAACTATATGGAAAAGGGATTTTTCAATATTTCATTCACTTATTACCACACTCACTCATTCATTTATTGATCCTTATATGACCTTCTACGGTCATAGGGCTGGGAGCCTATCCCAGTTTCTTTAGGCCAGAGGCATGGAAAAGCATCCTGGACAGATGGCCAGTCCATCACAATCAATACCACACTAGACGCACTATATTATTTTCTCTATTATGTAATTATCTAAAGCTAAAATAAATTGATAACTATTTTATTTATTCCTTTTTCATTGTTTCTTGAGCAACAAAATATAATAATTAATGAAGGATCATGTAACAATAAAGACAATAGGGAGTGGTTGCTGAAAATTCAACTTTGCCACAATAGGAATAAATTACATTTTAAAATATATAGAAATGAAAAACAATTACTTTTAAATTTTAATAATATTTCACAATGGTTTTAGTGTATTTTTGATCAAATAAACACACAATTTTTGAGCATAAGAGACTTCTTTCAAAAAATATTTTAAAAAACTCAAATGATATTTTGTTTTTTATGTGTTATTGTGTATCAAATTATATTTTGTATTGTGTGTGCGTATATATACACTAGGGGTGTAATGGTACACAAAACTGGTGGTTCGGTACGTACCTCGGTTTTGAAATCACGGTTCGGTACGGGTTCGGTACAGCAGGGGAGAGAAAACTAAATATAAAATTGCTTTTTATTTATTTTTATTAATCTGGTTTAATTAAATTATAAATAAAAGTTTCTTAAAGATAATGCTGTAAACTATATATGGAGCCCTTTGCACATTACTATAATATTAAAGGTTAACAACAGAGCCCAAATTATTAGCCTAAATTCAGTTGCTATTTATTTTTAGATATAATAATATACATTAGATAGATATAATAAAATAACACATTGTATGCAAACATGTAAACTTCACATAAGGCAGTTTATATAATTATAAAATTATGTTTTTACTCCAATTCGTTGTTATAATCATTAAATACACAGTGGCTGTCATTTTCATGACGGATTTATTTAAACATACATTAAATAATCCAGACATCACTAACAGGTTTAGTAGAATATAATGAAATATAGGCTAATATAGTGCATATATTTAGCAAAAGAGTTCATCTCTCTAGTGAACTAACCAGCTGTGGACACTGAATGACTTCTGAGGTAAATGTAATGCTATGTGGCATCGTTTACAAGCTATTTTATTGACGTCTTTCCACCGTTGAAACACTGATTGAACAATTACACGAAATATGATGCGTTTCAGTAAGTTGTAATGTATCCTTAATACCTTTGATGTTGATTCATATTTATTATTTGACTAGGAAGAGATGATCGTGTTCACAGTGATCAGTCACATCACATTAAAGAGCGTCAAAAAGGCATTTATCGTTTGAATTTCGTGATAAAATGGGCTGAAGACTTAATATGTTCGTGTGGGAACTTGGATTGAAGTATGTTCCGAGCGTAAAACAAGCCTACTGTTAACTGTTAAAGATTGCATTCGGTACCGTTCGGTACACAAGTGCACTGTACCGAAAGCCCTGTACCGAAACAGTTCAGTACGAATACGTGCACTGTTACACCCCTAATGTACACTGATGAGTCAAACTATTATGACCACTCACAGGTGAATCAAAAAATGTTGATCATTTCCTAACAAGATCACATTTCAAGTTCAGTGTACACTCACCTAAAGGATTATTAGGAACACCATACTAATCCTGTGTTTGACCCCCTTTCGCCTTCAGAACTGCCTTAATTCTATGTGGCACTGATTCAACAAGGTGCTGAAAGCATTCTTTAGAAATGTTGGCCCATATTGATAGGATAGCATCTTGCAGTTGATGGAGATTTGTGGGATGCACATCCAGGGCACAAAGCTCCCGTTCCACCACATCCCAAAGATGCTCTACTGGGTTGAGATCTGGTGACTGTGGGGGCCATTTTAGTACAGTGAACTCATTGTCATGTTCAAGAAACCAGTTTGAAATGATTCGAGCTTTGTGACATGGTGCATTATCCTGCTGGAAGTAGCCATCAGAGGATGGGTACATGGTGGTCATAAAGGGATGGACATGGTCAGAAACAATGCTCAGGTAGGCCGTGGCATTTAAACAATGCCCAATTGGCACTAAGGGGCCTAAAGTGTGCCAAGAAAACATCCCCCACACCATTACACCACCACCACCAGCCTGCACAGTGGTAAAATTTTTCCAGTCTTCAACTGTCCAATTTTGGTGAGCTTGTGCAAATTGTAGCCTCTTTTTCCTATTTGTAGTGGAGTACCCGGTGGGGTCTTCTGCTGTTGTAGCCCATCCACCTCAAGGTTGTGCGTGTTGTGGCTTCACAAATGCTTTGCTGCATACCTCGGTTGTAACGAGTGGTTATTTCAGTCAAAGTTGCTCTTCTATCAGCTTGAATCAGTCGGCCCATTCTCCTCTGACCTCTAGCATCAACAAGGCATTTTCGCCCACAGGACTGCCGCATACTGGATGTTTTTCCCTTTTCACACCATTCTTTGTAAACTCTAGAAATGGTTGTGCCTGAAAATCCCAGTAACTGAGCAGATTGTGAAATACTCAGACCGGCCCGTCTGGCACCAACAACCATGCCACGCTCAAAATTGCCTAAATCACCTTTCTTTCCCATTCTGACATTCAGTTTGGAGTTCAGGAGATTGTCTTGACCAGGACCACACCCCTAAATGCACTGAAGCAACTGCCATGTGATTGGTTGATTAGATAATTGCATTAATGAGAAATTGAACAGGTGTTCCTAATAATCCTTTAGGTGAGTGTATATACACACACACACACGTTCCATGCTTATGGGGATTTTTACACACTGTATATTCTATCACTTAATATAGTCTTGTGAATATATATATACATACATATATATATATATATATATATATTCACTTGACTATATTAAGCAATAGAATATACAGTTTGTAAAGTGTAAAACTCCCCATAAGCATGGAACGTGTGTGTGTGTGTGTGTGTGTGTGTGTGTGTGTGTGTGTGTGTTACATACATGAACACACAAACACATATAACACAAAAAACTTGCACATTGTTTGTTGAACACCTCAGGACTTATATGCAGGGAAATTAAGCACAAAGCTATAAAAATATCACAGCATCTTGGTGAAACAAATACTTAAACATCGGCTCATATAAACCCACCGACAACCGATTTTCTTTGCCTCTAGTCTAGTTCCCAATATTCCTCCAACATCAGAATTAATAGCACGTTATAAAAACTAACAACCCCTCATATGAGATGTGTAACACATGCACTAAAAACCAGGTCAGCCTAGATATACCTGCAACCATAAATCAGAAACACCTCCAAACTGCACTGATTTATATGATGGATTGGGCTTTTTGTGCAGAATGAGATGGACTAATCACTAATGTTTTAGAGCAATATTTATGAGGTCCTGTCAGAAGTTTGATTTGTAAACATAGGTGGTTGGTGTGAAAGCAGAGGCCAGATTCAAATGAGGCAGAGGAGATATTCTGTGATGACAGGTGAAAGCTACACATTCTGATCAAGCTCAGTCTTATGGCTTCCTCTGCCAGACCACAAACACACTTGGCTGAGAACCAATCCTCTGCTACATAGCAACGGTGAGATCTGCTGATATGAGCCTACAGCTTTTTTTACTGCCATTCTATTCAGACGGCTGCCATTTCCAATACAGAATGCTACACTAAAGAAATAGCTTTCTCTGAAGTGGAATAGGACACAAAAGAATAAAATACAACAGGACAGAAGAGTCAAAATGAGCAGATTAAAATAGTTTATTTTCTACTAAAGAGACAGCCATTATTATTGTAGCATAGAAACATAAAGAACAAAAACAACCAGCACTACTTTTGGCTGCAACATAATGAATCAAGAGTGAAATAATTGTTTAAAATAGACTTGAAAACTTCAACTAGTCAACTATTTTTCTTTCAAAGAGAATTTAGCTTTTTGCATGTCTGAACAGATGAAAACAGCTACATCTGTCTGAATCTTGTCTGCTCTGACATGAAACATTTAGCAGCCGTGAGTTACCTATCTGTTCTATTTCTTAATTTAATGTGTCCTGTCTCATCTTCTGTATACATTCCAGGTGCACAAACACAACTGCGGTCCCACAGCTGGGTGCGATACGGTGACGGACTGCCACCATGCTCTGTGGAAGAGTGATGGCGCAGACGTGTCGCTAGGCATAATGTTTTTATAGACGCCTTGGGAGGTGAGAACCTTCTGACAGGAGAATGCATTCAACTCGACATCAGATCCCTAGGCTCCAGCAAACAGCTGCTCCGATCACCCTAACGCTGAGCAGAAACACCAGTGAGTCTGGCATTTGCCTAAAAATATAGTTTAATTACACAAGCAGACCTCCTCTGGGATGCCAAATGCTTTTAAAAACGCCTGATTGCTGAGTGAGAGTATTCTCGCTCAATTTAAAGAATATGTTCCGTGCAAAATCCAAGCTTATCTTTATATATTCTCTATATATTCTCTATTAAAAAACCTTCAAAATGACCAATATCTATAGGAAAAATTAAAATTCTACTTTTTTTTCCATGATACCCCAATTGTTTGAGTGACATTAATGAAACACACAGCCTATATATTAAGACCTACTGTACCACATGGATCTTATATAATGTTATACATCAGATGTATTTCCCCAACAGTTAACCAAACGTTCACTTAAGACATAACCAATAATGTTTGCGACTTTGTGTGAATACTCGCCAAGACAGATATTTTGAAATGTTTAGTAACTTTTTAGTAATTCATTTAGAAGGATGACTAACACTTGAGTCATTACTATCCAAAACCTTACAAAAACCTCAAAAGCGTACAATGACTTCATTCAATATTAGGGAGTTATCTTTTTTCACTTTAGAATACTGATCCAAATAATTAGTAATTCCTTCTGAAGGATTTGGTAATACATGAGTCATTACTAGTGGGTTACCATCATCTTCACTTTAGAATGAATTATCCATTATGCATTATACGTTCACACTTTAGTTTTGGTTCCAATACTCACTATCAGGGCCGTGCCCAGACATTTTGAGAGGCAGTGGCCCAAACCCCAAAAAAAAAGGGGCACTATAAGGGGGTTGAGTATCATCTTGATATAGCGAATGAATAACAAACCTTTTTACAATCATATTGTAAATTTAAGTTAGGCTTTGCTAAATCAATTTATGTTGTTGTAATTACTCTTCCAAAAAGTTGATTCAGTGCTAATTTGATCTTATATTTAATGTTTTTTTTGTTTTTTTTTATGTTGTAGATCTAGCAAATGAGAATCGCTAAAATTACTGACTATATTTTGAGACAATGTATGGTATTTGGGGTAAAAGACACAATAATTAAAGGTGCACTATGTAACTTTTCCGTCCGCTAGAGGTCGCCTTTTCAAAACAAAGGCGTAGCTTGATGACGCCAAGTTTGAGCACAGAATCTTGGGACATGTGGTATTCACCTCACAGCCGGTGGAAAAGAATCGGGATAGGACTCAGGCAGAAATCATGTTCATGGATGCGATTATTAACGTTACTGTAGTATGAAGTAGAGCAGGACAGAGTGTTTTTGGAGCTGAGCAAGTCCGCTGGAGCTATTGTTAATAAGATGAATGCAACACACGCTTCTCGAGCAGCCGGAGACTTTTATTATGCCGCAGTCGCCGGCACCATTTCCGCTTTTTCCGGTCATGAGTATGAGGTAACGCAGCTCTGTTTATCATATTAGATACATTTGAGTGTGTTGAAAATGATGTTATGACATTACTCTGTGCGTTCGCTCGGTGGCTGCTATGACACTTATTTCACACTGCAGTAAGAGTAAAGAGTTTATGCAAAATAAAACCAGAAACCGAGGGTAATGCAGACATGACGCAATAGACAGACGACTCCCTCACACGTCCCGGTTTCTTGGTTAAAATAGCAATTTTCTCATGATTTACAAATAGTTGGAAACATTTGGGATATTGTAAGTACTCAACTGAACAAAATATATAACACTGGCCTAGTGGTTTTTAATGTGGTTAATAAACAGCCGGCTGACTTTTCCATTTGTTGACATGACATGGTTAGATTCAGATGGTAAATATCATCAAGTTGGGTGTCCACCTTATAGATAATCATCATATTTATAATGAAACTATTATGTTTAAAAATATTTTATTAATCCTATCATATAATAAAAATATATTTATTTGTTACCACTGAAAAACTTTATTAAATTATTATGGGATCTCGTGCAATGCTTTCAGAATCTTTACTTTTTTAAAGAATTTTTGTTTCTGTAAATATATTTAAAATATATTTTATATTAACATATTTTAATGACAACATATTTACTGAACAATATCGAATTATTTTATTTATCCAAATAAACTGAAAAAAATATTACAAATTTTGCTAAATATATTTTTGATCTCCTTTGCTAAAGAGTTAGTATTAACTTAGACATGCATAAAAACATTATTTTAGCTAAAGTATTCTTTTTACTGTGGGGTAATAGGCCTACCTCACCACCTCATACATTTATAAGATTTTTAAACAAACAAACAAACAAACCAACCAACCACTTTTATGATTTATTTTCGCAGAAAATCTGTTGCTCCAGCAATGTTCAATACAAACAGGTATATTTTTTCTTCAATCATACACTATGGGATTAGTGAAAAGCTGATATTTTAATTATGTAAACTATAATAAAATATCATAAATATGATGTATGTTATAGATAGTAGTATTAACTCAGACAATTGATTAATGGGAAATATACTTTACAGGAGTTAAAGTGTGACAAACTGTCTGCTAAATATTCTATATGACGATTTACCTGCTGGTTGGCTGGAGCTTTAAATCCATATTTTGAAAGGGCATTAGCCTCCCTTTGCTCTACAAAGTGTGCCAACAACAGCAAATTTGACGTTATTTATAACAACTCAGCCGATGAGGGCAGAGGGGCAGTGGTTCTAGCTAATGGGCCACCCCCCTGTGCACAGCCTGCTCACTATTGACTAAATATTAACCACGACTTTTGCTTCAATAAACTCCTAATTACTGCTCATTAATAGTTAGTAAGGTAGATGTTAAGTTTAGGTATTGGGTAGGATTAAACTTATGCTAATGCTAATAAGCTAGTTAATAGTGAGAATTGGACCCTAAACTAAAGTGTTACCCATTATTCATATTAATTATGAACCTGTATACAGTAAAGTAGTACCCTTTCATTCAGTCACTCCGAGTTATGTCAGTGACTGACGAATGGGGGTTTCGCTTAGAAGCCTATCATCTTCGAGATCTTAGAAAACGCCCAATGGCAAAGAAATGCAATGGGCCTGTGGAATTTGCATAGCGTAACTCCACCCCACCTGAGCGTTCGCAGCTGGATGATTGGTTTTTGGGGGCACCGCGCCCTGACACCCGTCAGGCCCCACCCCCAATTCCTTTCTTCCCCGTGGTGCATGAGGAGGTCATGCGGTCGAACTTCAGTTTTCTATGGGCCGGAGTTCCCTTACAACGAGTTTCCAGGCATATTGTTGTATCAACAGATGCCTCTGCCACGGGCTGGGGTTCCATGTGCAATGAACATGCTGCTGCGGGCTCCTGGAAAGGACCCCAGCGCCTCCTGCATGTCAATTGCCTCGAGTTGCTGGCAGTACGGTTCGCCCTGCACCGCTTCGAAGCGTTGCTCAGGGGTCAACACGTGCTAGTCCAGTCAGACAACACGGCCACAGTAGCGTACATCAACCGACAGGGTGGTCTACGCTCCCGCCGTATGTCGTAACTCGCCCCCAATTCTCCTCATATGAAGTCAGAAGCATCTGAGGTCGCTGAACCGTGCAGCCGACGAGCTCTCACAGCTTCAGCCACTTCCTGGACAATGGAGACTCCATCCCCAGATGGTTCAGCTGATTTGGGAACAGTTCGGCGACACACAGGTAGATCTGTTTGCCTCCCACGACTCTTCCTACTGCCGCCTGTTTTACTCCCTGACCGAGGGAACTCTCGGCATGGATGCACTGGCTGCACAACATGGATCCCTGAGGAGGGAACGGAGACATTACGTCCCTCTGTCACTTCTGCTGTACCACTGGAACGGCCGAGAATTCAGATCTTGCCTCCTTAGCAGGTAACATAATGCGACATTGCCAGCATACTTCCTTATATACCCACGAGGTGGGGTGGAGTTACGCTATGCAAATTCCGCAGGCCCATGGCATTTCATCGCCATTGGGCGTTTTCTAAGATCTCAAAGATGATAGGCTTCTAAGCGAAACCCCCATTTGTCAGTCACTGACGTAACGTCTCCTCAAGGAACAAGGGTTACATAAGTAACCGAGACGTTCTTAGTAGTCCTCTGGGAGGTATGAAAAACATAGTACTTACTGATTAGCTAATAGTGCACTACCACATTCAACTGAACTCTATTAATTACAAATTCCTTAATCAGAGTTTCTTGTTAGTTAATAGTAGTTACTAGAATGTTAATAGTGCGTTACTCATTTGTTCCTGTGTAGTTATTCATTAATGGCGGAACAATATTCTAAAGTGTTACCAAACCTCTTTTTTGAGACTGTCTTTGGTAAACTGCAGTTTTAAGGATAAAATACTCAGCAATGGTGTTGACTGATAAATTGTCTTAAAGCATATTAAAAACACCACCTAGACATACAAAAAACTTTAAAAACTTAATTTTCACCACAGGGGGTCTGCAATAGAAAGATGGCTTTCTTTTTTAGCACGTGGATTAGTATTATGGTGGTTATATCAATTTACATAAGGTACAAAGATTTTGATACTTCTGGTAGATGGTTTGGCACAGTTGCATTTTTTTAAAACCATAAATTTAGCAGGATAGAACAGTCGCTAATGAATGTTTTAGGGCTGTGCCCAATTTGTGGTGCCATCAGCCAATCAGTGCAACTTAGGTTATTTGATCTATGACTACAGGCCCAAAGCATCGACTAGTGGTAGAACCATTCTACTAGACGGTACAACTGTCTTGTGCACTGTTAATTAAAATATGGTATTAATGAATAATAAAGATGTTAATGAACAAGCTTCAAGCCAGGAAGTATTCCATAAAGGCATATAGAAAGCTACAATGCATTCTTTGTAGCCTCTTTCTAGAGCTGGGATTAGCACTTTCATTAGTGGAGATTACAATGTGTTTGTTTGAACTGGCTGGGGTCACATCAAATAATATGTTTGTTTGGAGTAGAAAGGGCTAGGGCACAGGGGAGGAAGGGTCCTAGTTATGAGGAGCAGTGCTTATCTGCACAGCAAACACCCTGAGTGTATCAAAGACACACACATACACACTCGCATACACAATTTAATCTAGGTTTAATCTAAATTTAATCTAAGTGCAGTGCGACAGTTCTCGCTTGTAAACAAGTCTGTCCTCAGTATATTAACATTTAAGCTGTATCTGTCCTTGTCTTCAGCATCTAAGGGGTAATTTCCTCTGCTGCAGTAACATACTCTGGCTTTACACATCAAAAAAGTGACTGTAATATTTGATCATGACAGCCCACTGAGAGACATATGAACATATTAATCTGCTGGCATATGTCTGAATCTCACAAAGCACTGGATTGTAAGGTCTTTACAAGCTACGCCAAGAAGGATTAAATGGCTGATACCATTTGGAAGTCTCAGATCATATTAACTAAGTATAATGGTCCCATGACTACCATCACCACAAAAAAAAAGAGAGAAAGAAGATGGCATTATTATATCTGCGTATAGAACACAGAAGCAGCTAATATGACAGGTAATATTAAAACCAACCCTATTATTACAGGCAGGAGGTGAGAACTCTGTTCTATCTGCCGAACGATGGTGATAGATTTTCCGCCGCTGTCTTTGAAAGTCGAA
This sequence comes from Rhinogobio ventralis, assembly GCA_039654625.1. NCBI lineage: Eukaryota > Metazoa > Chordata > Actinopteri > Cypriniformes > Gobionidae > Rhinogobio > Rhinogobio ventralis. The sequence goes on along the minus strand of CM077198.1, from coordinate 22,766,809 downwards.
AGTCACTGAGGAAATTACCCATCTCACATTCTTGAAGTATTTTCATTTGTGAAACATTGAGAAACTAGGCATCTACCAAATCAAGGAGTTTGGGTGTATTCTCTGATCCGCTGAAAAATATGCTGAAAAGCTTGCCATTACTCATTCAGAAATTGTCCTAGTTTTTCATACAGGACTTCTTGAAATATGCAGCACCACATTTGTTGGCTTTTTACTAAAAACCTCACTGAATCTCAGTGCACTTTTCAACAGCCACAGCCACAACAGAAAAAGAGAATAATGCACACTGAACTTTTCCTCATTCAGTCGCATTAATTAATATAACTGGGTATGAATCTTATTTTCAAGGTTAGACATTATTTCGTCCCTCTGCCTGTTCCTAAAGCATGAATGCCTCATTAAAATGACTAAAATATTTTAAAATAAAATAAATAAATAAAATAGCTCAGAGAAACACACTCGCAGTCCTATTTGTCCATTAGCAGAAAATTGATTAACACCAGAAGGAAAACTCTTCCAGATTCAGCTCTCTTTCCCCACACGTTGGCTCCCTGAAGAATTTATTAGACGTAGCTTCTCTAACAGGAGGCTCAAGCGACTCCTCCTCACTGAATTAGAGAGATCATTTTCCATTAACCAATGTAATTAAAAGCAAAAAAATCAAGAGCTCTCTCAATGTTAAGATTATCACTTCAAAGACAAGCTGTTGACACACTGGAAACAGTTAACTCCTTAATGAATGATTCATGAGGGTGTGATGTGGTTGGAGAGAGCGTTCACTCCCCCCACCACTGCAGCCAAGACCTCACTCATCGTGGTCACCATTAATACACTCAAAAGAGCGTTTTATTAAATCTGCATTCCTCCTGTGTAAGAAAAGATAGATCAGTGTTCTTCGCCCACTCTGATAGTTCAGGCACAAATCTAGGGCATGGCCCTGTTATCCCGAGCAATTAGGGTGGGATTCAGGCCGTCTAATCATTTTCTTAAATGTAAGAGATCATTAATCTCTCATTGTCTTTGAATGAGGCAGGAGAACACACAGGACATAACGGTGAAGAAGATAAAAAAAATAAAACGCACACAGTCAAAAGCTGTGGAGTGAATGCATGAAACCAGGTCTTGCTCACTGGATTCATTGATGTCTTTATAATGAAATGAATTTATACACACCACGAAGGACATTCGTTTTGATCCCGAAAGCCTGTTATGAAATTTTATTATATGAAATTTCTTATTATATGTGAAAGAGAAAACATAGGGACCCATGTTGTGAGACATATTATACAGGATAAAAGCATAAAATGAAGTGGTCAACCTGACAATGGTTGGAATATTATATATTTTGGCTTTTAAAACGGGTCTGCACAGTCTACATACAAGTTGCTTGAGTCATCTTTCAGCAGCTTCATTTAATCTAAAGCATCTTCTAAATGCATTATTGACCAAAAATGTTCTTTGACTGGGGAGTTGCCAATAGCAACAGTTGCTGACTGTGAGATAAAGAGAACACTTGAAAACAATGTAAAAAACTACTGCTTTAAACATATACACTCAAATGAAACAGACTCCAGACCAGCCTCTAACTCATGCAAGAAATCAGAATGAGCCTTCACCTTGAAGGCTTTATAAGAGAAAAGAGCAGAGGAAAGTATAAATGCTAAATTGATTTTGATCAGACAGACCCCCATTATTTCTGTCCCATAGCTAAAAAAACTGCCGTATAAAAGAGTCACTGAGTGAATGAAAGGGACTCATTTGGTGGAGAGGGGTTTGCAAGTAAAATTGACCTATCAAGCAGCATTTAATGAGCAAAAAGTCTGTGGGTGATCCATATGTAGCCATCAATTTTAAATTTTAAATAGAATCTGCACAACGTGTCTTCCATTAACTACAAAAAAAAAAAAAAAAGAACACACACAAAAGAATCCTGCCATTCCTTAAAGAACGAATCTAGCTGGTTTGATTAATTTATTCAAGGTGAACTAAGCTTTTCTTTATGAGCAAAGTCTGAACTGCCCAAAAAGATCTTAATTGTATATTAATGAGGTCCTAATCAACTCATTACAATTACAGAGCTTTTTGAAACAAGCTAAGATAATAACTGCTTGATTAGTAATTCCAGACATCACTGCAACAAGACGACTTGCTTGTTTGAATCCTTGAGGAATAAAAAAGTTGTATAATGTGTAATAAAATATATTTTACATAACTACTGTATAGGGGAGACCAGGGCTTGTTGTCACACAGGTATATTGAACACAATAAATCTATACTGCCAATTAAGGATCAACTATATAATGAAGATCTGTATTAACTAAAATAATGACCGTTCTTGGGAAGTTTATAGATATTTTTCAGTTTGCTGTTTTAGGAATTGTTTCACTATGCTATTTAATTTATTTTGCTAGTGTTTAAAGTGGTCACAATATTTGGTAGACAAAACGTCTCGGTTATGCATGTAACCCTTCAGGTAACGGACACATACGTCAGAATGTGAACCAACGAATTGGGATATCGCATGAGAGCCCTATCACCTTCGAGTGTGTACTAAACGGCCATTGAACATTGGTGTGCAAGATTTGCATGCTGCACTCTGTCCTGCAGCGTGGGTATAAATAGGAAGTGCCATATCTAGCAATCGTGTCCGGTGTCGCCCAGCCCGCAGCTCTACATATATCTGTCAGCAAGGCGCATGCGCCAGCGCCCAAGAAGAAGCAACTCCTCTCATAGAGTGAGCTGTCAACCCGAGCAGGCAAGGCACGCCTTGGGCTTGGTACGCCAAGGCGATGGCATCCACTATCCAGTGGGCCATCCTCTACTTGGAGACAGCCTTCACTCCAACCCTTCTTGCAGGAAGGAAAGCACCAATCTAACAAAGCACGTTCGGGGGTTCTCCTGTCGAGAAGAACACCATTCAACGAACAGGTTCCACTTCAATCCATAGAGGTGCCTCGTAGAGGGTAGGTCACCTAGAACCTGCCGTGAGAGCTCTTCGGCTGCACGATTGAGCATGCCTGGGATATGAATGGCACGAAGCGACTATAGATGCTTCTGACTCCATAAGAGGAGATGGCGGGCGAGTTGCGACATGCGACGGGAGCGTAGACCACCCTGATGGTTGATGTACGCAACAGTCGCAGTGCTGTCCGTACAGACCAGTACATGCTTGCCTCGTAACAGCCCTTTGAGGCGGCAAGGAACTCAAGCCAGTTGATGTGCCACTGCAGTTGAGGCCCCATCTACAGACCCGAAACTGCATGCTCGTTGTACGTGGCCCCCCATCAGGCTGGTCATAATGTGACAACACTATAAAATTGGGTAACACTTATTTAAGTAATTAGTGATGCATTTTATATTCAGAGTAAAAAACATGACTGATATGTCTCAGACACACAATAATGTTCTTTATAATTTGTCAGTTAGTTAATATTTATTAATGAGGCTAATCTCATTAAGTAATTATTGATTGGAACTATCTCCTAAATTTGATATTAATTACTGATTAGTTAAGCTTATTTCTATATTAGTTAATAGTAGCTGAAGTGTTAATGTAGTACTACTAGTCCTGCATTACTTCCTGCATAGTTACTTATTAATGACGAACCATTATTCTAAAGTGTTACCTAAAATAGTTTTAATGATATATACATTTATTTTTAATAGATGTTATGTTGGGGTAAGTTGTCAGCATTAGCTGGATAAAACAGTGGTTTGATGTAACTTACAGTACCCCACACAATGTGAAAACCTGCTATATTTTTATGGATGATTTTAATAATTGTTAGGTCAAGGCAAATGGTCACAATATTGGTTTAAAAATTTAAATTTAGCTGAAAAGCCTATAATAGGCTCCATATATTGTGACAACATGCCCCCATTACTCATTCAAGACATTACATTGCACATGTAGTGCACTAGTGTAGATTTTGCTGATTCATCTACACAAGCATCAAAACTACATCAGAATTCAAAACAAAATTCAGCATCATTGTGTCAATGCATAGTGTCTTTAGGATTGGTGTAATACTGGCTGGTGAGTATGACACCCTGACAGACGGCACAGACGCTGCTAAGGTCAACAGCAGCTTGATGTGCACTGTCCTCAAGAGTTCCCAGAGCACAAAGTGGATCCAGCCACGTCCCCACTGACCACTGTGATCTCTGGCCAAGCGGCGGCTCCCTCTGCCTGATCAGACGCCGCACCTCTTGTTGGATGGCCAATTGGCCACTTTCCCTGCAATCCAAAGCCAGGGCTCCTCCTGCTTCCGTATGCTCTCTCTTTTTTTGCCTTTTGATGGCCGTTGACCAGCCGGCCGTGTCTGTGCCCTGTCAGAGTCAGCCATGGAGACTAGGATTAAAGAGATTTTCCAAACGAGAATGGCTGAACATAATCACTTATAATCTCAAATTCTGGGCCTCCTGATAATGAAATTGGGACACTTGTTGGCTGTGAAGGCGGTCCCTTCAGTGTCTAATTAAGGAAGTCGGAGTGATTCTTCAACTGGCAAGAAACTCCAGAGGTTGAAAAGCCAGAACGGAGGAGCGACCACTAGCCACGTGACCATTTAGTTGGAAAAATGCCTAATAGCAACCTTCAATTTAGCCGATAAAGGTTTAATTATTGATCTGCCCAGCTGTTAGGGGTGTGGAAAAAACGGAAACCAGAGGAAACCGGAGAACTGCCGCTCCTCGTAATGGAGTGAGGGACAAAGTAGGCATATTAAATCAGATCAGCCCCCAAAAATAAATAAAAAATTCTCTGGCGCCCCATCAGAAGCTGAGTATCAAACGGTCCATCTTTTACAAACTAGAAACTCTACTCTGTTTAATGCTGTTAGCCCTCCAGCATGCATGCTAAGTCTTCATTTGCGAAAACTCCCAGGGCTGAATCGGTTACCACATATGCCAATCGATTTGAGTCACTGACCACATGCAAGTGCTCGGAGGTACATGTGACCTAAGCGCTTTCCAGTGACCTCTGTTCGGTTTGTTCGGTTAGCCATCGTGAAAGTAACAGAGACTAAAGGATGAGAGTGGGAGGACTAAAGGGTAAAGACTTTCCAGACTGTCAGAGGTATCGATATCTGCATGACAGCCCTGGGTTGAGCCTTAGGTTGCCGCTGTTCTCAGAAGAGAAATAGAGGAACAAAATCATAAAGAAAGTCTATGTAAGAAGTAGAGGTGCGAAAATTAAATGTCATTTCTTGACAGCAGTGTCAGAGAATGTTGGTTCTGGTGAAGTGTGACACGGGATTGCTGGCTGACAAGGCAAGAGGGGGGAATTGTCAACATTACATCCTTCCCAGCATGCACAGCAGAGTGTGGTGGTGGTGGTGGTGGTGGTGGTGGGGGTGGTTGGGGAACGCACCCACCACATAGTCACATGCTTTAAGAGAGATGAAAAGAGTCTCTCTTGTACTGTTGCTATCTCTTATTCTCTCTATAAAATCTCTCAGAGTCTGTGTGCGCACAGACAACGTCAGTCAGCCTGCAAGATAAACAGAATCAGACAAAGAATATTTTCTATAATGTTTATATTTAGTTGAACAACAAACCTAGTGTGATAACAGTGTCAGCCTGGATTGCATCGGTTGGCATCAGGTTGAATAATGCGGCGGTGTCTCTCGGAGGTGTTGCTACATGCTAGATACTAAAATTCTGAAATTCCCTGTCTGTCCTGACCTGCTGTGTCTCCATGCAGAATTGATGTGACTTTTACCATGTCTCCTCGCTGCACTGCAGCCGTGCGATAGCCTGACTTTTCTGTACACTGTGGTTTAATTAAGCCGTACTCCACTGCGCTCTTGAACCTTCTCCGCTTTAGACAGGATGACAGGGATGATCTAAAGCAAGTCTGTTAATTAAAGACATGCTCCCTGAGTTCAGTGTGAAAGTAGTATGTGTGTAAAGGACTAAAACCAGGCAGTGTTAGCTTTTGCGTTCCTTTTCTTTAGTTATAATCAGCATTGTTTTCAAAAGAAAAAGTCTGTGGAAAACCTGCTAGGGGACGGAGTGGGATTCAGGAGAGACAAGCGTGAGCAATGCTCCTGAAACGGGACGGCTCTCTTCTTCCTTTCAAAGATATGCTAATAGGGCCAAGGCAGCACCTTGATGTCGTGTCTCGCCATCACTCTTCGCATGCCAATCAGAGGCGAGCTCAGCTTTGATCAGTGGGCCACATTAACTGCCCCGGCTCGCCAGAATGGCTCCACTCAATTACAACTAGAGAAGCAGCTACTCCATTACATCCCCTATTCATGAATCATTAATCTGCAGTTATGGTCAATATGGGTTATCATAAAGCGCCAGGGGGGAAATGCATTCAATTGCTTCAGAAAGGAATCTCTGAGTCCCAAATCTGGACAATGGATGACCCTAGAAAAATAAAGAAACATATCTTCCCTTACAAAAAAGTTTATTCAAGTGTGCTATTAGTATACTTCTTTTAAACAAAAAAATAAGAAAGTATACTTTCAGTCTACTTTTTATGTACTTGAAATTGCACTTAAGTATACTTGACTTATACTGACAGAAAAGTATGTATTTGGCATATACTTGTACTCAATCTTTTGATTGAGTCATACTTAAAAGTGTAATTAAGTATTCTAAGTTGGCTTGTAGTTGTGTTTACTCTTTTGACTGAGTAACCTATTAAAAACTTAGTTTTACATACCATATAAACTTGAAAATATTTATTTATAAAGAAAACAGATATGTTTCTATTTCTGAGTATCTGAATGTTTGTGTAGGCTTGTCTACTGGTAGTGTACATACACTGTAAATCCTAACGGTCAAAATAATAATACAGAAATTATTTAAATCAAATTAATTTGTATGAGTATTTAGATCCTTCTTTTTCTTTTGAGTTCACAAAACTGACACATTTTAAGTAATCAGAATTTTTCATTGTTTTGAGTTTTATGAACTTGTTTCTTTTAATTTAGACTAACTTAAATTTAACTGAAACTGGGCTGGGATTTCTATTTCCCAGCATGCTTTGCCATGACACTCAAAAGAGAGAGAGAGAATGTGCAAGTTGAAATGAACGTTTCTGTTATGTGAGGTTTTTTGGAGTGTTACCATCATGGTGACGAGTGGAGCATGAGCTTACTTTGAGAAGAGATTTATCTGTTCTATATTGCCGTACTCTTTCAGCAATTGCTATGCTAATGCTATCAAAGCATTGAGTTACCAATTATCAAGTTTGCGTTTACTGATTTAGTTATCCAAGATTTTACTACTAAAAATATTTAATTTGAGATTACATTATAATTTTAAGTTAAATGTATGAATTAACTTACTCAAACATTTCAAGTTTAGAGCAATTAAAATGTATGAGTACAAAATAAAAAATATGCAATTTCTGCTTAAACATTGAATTTCTTAACATAAAAAAAAAATAATTATGTAACTGATTGCCCAATTTTTTTATTTTGCCAACTTATTTGTGTTTACAGTGTAGGAATTTACTTCAAATGTACTTTAAACTTTCCCAACCACTGAGTGAATTTTCCGCCAATCCATGTTTTCATTGTTATAAGGTAGGTGTCGCTATTACTTAAAAATATACTTTAACTTTACTTAAGTATACTTAATAAAATGAACTTGAAATATACTTATTTTTGTAAAGGCTGTTTTCTGTTTTTCTCTCTGAATAACCAACCCGATCTCACTGCAATTTGTACGTACTTTAAGAGGTGGTTTATTCGTACGAATTTGTATGACCTTACTCATAAAATTTTAGCAAAATCGTACATATTTGACAAGTACAAATGACCTACCCCTAACCCCGCCCCTAAAACCTACCCATCACTGCAATATAGACAAATTGTACAAATTCATATGAGCGAATTGGTCGTGCGATAGCATTGAAATAGCCCAGTGGAAAAATCTTGCCACCTCAATTTACATGAAACAATTTATTATTATTATTATTGTTGTTGTTTATTATTATTCTGCTCCAGTGCCTTGCTGTCTATCTGCCTCCTGCTCGCCTCGTCTTCCTTGTCAAGTACTTTCTTCACAACATTGTCATGCCTCCTGTCACTGCTCTCTTACTTCCAGGAAGCTTATTACCTGCCCTCTGTCATTCACCCCAAGAAAAAAACTGCATATAATAATTGCACAGCAAGACTGATTTTGTATCTGTAAATTAATCTGTAAATTGAAGCACATGCTGATTTTGGAATGATTATAGCGCTCATCACTGTGTACTGTCTTTAAAGTAATTGTTTGAAATGAGCACTCTTCAATAGTTTTCAAACAAAACCTTCCATAGAAAGAGAAAAGAGATATAACCACTCAAAATGTCTTTAATCAACAATAGGGCAATAGGGGAGTGATACACAATGTTTCAACTGTATTGTTTCTTTTTTTTTTTTCTTGGGGTGAATGACAAAGGGCAGGCAATAAGCTTCCTGGAAGTAAGAGAGCAGTGACAGGAGGCATGTCAGTGTCGTGAAGAATGTACTTGACAAGGAAGACGAGGCGAGCAGGAGGCAGATAGACAGCGAGGCACTGGAGCAGAGACTCTCCAGTCTGAGCCCCCTTAAAAATATGCTAAAGCCCCGTTCCTCACTGGCTGCACATGTGTCTGCTTTAGCACTTCCTTCACACATAATGCAGCAGAGAGAGAGAGAGAGAGAGAGAGAGAGAGAGAATACACACAATGAAAAAGAGACTTCTGCAAAGAAAATATAAAGAGAGATGAGGGCTCGTCTACGGGTAATATTAGGGAAAATTAAATTGATGAGTTCATCTCTGGCTCATTATTGCAGTGATGAATCAGATTTCAGGCTTCCCTCAAAGGCAGCTTAATGACTTGGTGACACACATCAGAATGACTTGTCTTCCATCACTGAGTCTTGCTCGGCTCTGTGATGTGCTTAAACAAAATTGATAATTACTAAGTGCTTTTATCAAAGTAATGAATGATATCAATGAAAGGCCATTTATATTGCATTTTGCATGTTCAGCCTCATAATAGGTTATAAAAACCTGCTGTCAATGTCAATGTGAAATGCTAATTGTAAACCATTTTACTACTGCGCATTTCAAAATAAAATAGAAAAATGTGATTCAGAATTGAAAAGTTGACGTTACGTAATGCAGCCTTAACCAACGGGTTTGCTAAAACAATGGTTTTCAAAATGGGACCCAGGAACCTCAGGGGGGCGCGAGAGGGTTTTAGGGCGCCTGTGAAGTATTTGAATGGGGAAAAAAGCATTTTTAGCACTGTTGACATATTAATTAAATATTTGTTTAAAAAATATTATTTTGGAAATACACAATAACTGAATTTGATAATATTACTAACATTATAATATACTAGCAATATTAATGGCATAACATAATGGGGAAGTATTTTGATCACGTGCCCTGTCGCGTGCCCTCATATTTCATATTTTCATAGGCCTTTCATACATAAATGTAAAAATAAATAAATGTGGAAATAAATAAAAATAGAAATGAATAAAATGTAGAAATGAATAAATCAATAAATGTGGAAAAAATAAATATATACATAAATAAGGAAATAAATGTTAATAAATTGCTTTTCTATGTATATTTATTTATTTATATATTTATTTATTTATTTTTGCTTTTTTTTACATTTCTTTGTATATTTATTTATGTATTTATTTATTTTTAAATAAAGCTTTGGAATTCCATAGACAATGGGTACTTTTGAAAATGCTGCAGACCCCGTTTTAGTATGGAAGCCCTGGGGTTGCGTTTCAGTGTAAACGGACCAAAATGGACACTCCTGAAAATGATGGCGTGGCAGCGCACATTATGCTACCTGAACACGACTTTTCCTAAAAGCATTGTACGTTGTTGGTGGCTATTGTTACAATGCTTTTGGGAAACACAGCCCTGAGCAGTCTCTCTCAACAGCTCTGTAACATACCAGCCTCGATGACCGTGTAAACAATAACATGCTTTGCTGACTTTGTGGTCCTTTTTAGCAGCCGTTGTGCAGTTAAACGCTGTATTGTATACTGCAGCTGCCTACAATGTGCAAGAGGCAGCTGTTTAGTGTTTACACTTGTATGCGCATGCCCAGTGTGCATGAACGATCACGTGACATGCGTTTTTGGTTGTGCAGTGTAGACAGAGATAGTTTCTGAAACGCAGTGGAAACGCCAGTGTAGACGAGGATCGTTTTCATTTTAAAACGCCATTTTAAAACGAAAACGCACTAGTGTAAACAGGGCCTTAGTCTTCCAAAGAATACCGAGGTATTTTGTGTAGGTGTACCTTTTGTATTACTTTAAGCATTTAGAGAAACTATAGCTTCCCCTGAGACATACAATCATGCACTTCAGAACGTTTACTAAACTATCCCTTTGGCTGTTAGATCCTACAATCTGAAGAAAGATGGCAGCATCACTGTAATTACAGTTTATGTTTTTGGACCATATCCCACAAAACATAACACCCCCCTCCCCCCTCCCTTCTCATCCTTTGCCATCCTTCTTCTATCCCCTCTTGTTCTCCTCTCCTCATTTGTGTCGCTGATGTTGTTAATGCCTTGCCGCTAATGGGAATGGCGTCTATTCCGGCCGGCCTTAAAACTTCTGTCTGCCTCCTGTATCCTCTTACTTATCCAATAATGAGACCACATAAGGCGGTGTCTCTATTCATAATGGAGTCAGCGGAACTGTCTTGTGCTGTGTACACATCATAGGAGACAGTGGTAATATTAAGAGATAGATCTAATTGAGAGATGATTAAGGCCTTGTAGCTGACGGACTTCAGAAGCCATGGAGCTCTGTCTCTCTCTCAATAACATGGCAGTTAAGGAGTCTATGAGGACATCTGAGGCTCCAGACAAGTTATGTATATTCCAAATGCACACCCAGATCCAGTTATTTAAAGCACCGGATTTAGGGCAGTTAATAGTTTTGGTCTTCAGTTTTTTTTTTTTTTTTTTTTTTCTGAGTGCATCGTCTCAGATAGTAGTTGGCTCCATCCTGCCATTATCTTTCTTTCAGAGTCAATCATGCATCAGACATTTGAGTTGCTTATTTGAGAATGCCTCTAATTTCAGGAACAGATACATCAGCACTTTGAGCTTGTAATAATTGAGCTCATGTGATAATTGGTACTGCAATAGTGTGATCTCGAGGCCCAACATGCGAAAGGATGTCCATGATAACAAAACACAATTTAAAAAGGAATACAAAATTCAAACATATGCTAATTACTTAGAAATGTACTCATTGGAAATTGTTTGTTTCATATGGTTCTGATATATATTAGTAGCCTAATGGGGGTTCGATTCTCAATACCGGCAGGCAGAGTCCTAATTACAACACAGTTTGAAGCGCTGAGCATTGTAGCCAATCACGCTACGACTGAAGTGATTGACAGCTTCAGTCATTAAAGGGAGCACTTTTTGCTAGCTTTCTGTATATAATCTATTCACAATTTGAATAAACATTTTATTTTTCATGCTGCTAAGAGGACCATTTTATTTTGGTTTGATGCACCGCGTTAAAAACTGGCCGACCAATGAGATTGTCGCTTTTGTTCACATGCCTGGAGCTGCTGAAGTTAGAGTAAAACATGACTTGGTGGTGCTCAAGCACAAAACGGTCTTGCCGAGCACACATTGATACCTAAGAAGAAGACAACGAAGAGGAAGTAAGTATATGAAGAAGAAGATGCAAGAGGCAAGATGAATGTAGAGCTGCTGGTCTCTTTGGTGTCTGAACACAAAGAACTTTATGGCAAATGCCACAGCAACTACAAAAATCTCGATAAGAGAGAGTTGTTATGGAGAGGCAGATCAAATAGGATGTGATGGTGAGTTTCATTTAACTTAATATTTTTTCATGCACATAGGCTTGTACATTTTTTCTGCAAACTTTTGACCATCGCCATTGTTTGTGTGCTGTAGTGAAGGAGGTTAAACATAATTGGAAAAGCTTACGCGATACATACACACCACCTTGTGTACCGGGGTATTTCTGTTTTTTTAATAAGCGGCATCTACTGTCACGGAGTGAATTTGCATGTTCACTCGGCACATCGCCAGTGAAAAATCGCTTGGGTATGAACACGTCGAAAAACGTTTAGAAAAACGCTGGTGATAAGCGCATGCGATAATCGTACCGGTGTGCACGAGGCATTATGTTGTTTTGATTGCTTGTGTTACATAAGAAAATAGATATTTTTTGTCTACCTGATGTAGTAGATTTAATGCGGGTGCGGTTCACGTCTTTATGTCAAACGGGTCGGGTACAGAATTAAATTTCGCATGCATCGCATCATGTCATTTTTACTTGTATATACTTGTATACATGTACATGTATCATAGAAGATGTTTTTAAGTCATTGTATGTATTAATAATTTTTATTATATTTTTGAATAAATAGATAGGAAAAAATAGTCACGTAATCCAAAAACACAAACAGCTACACAAACGCACGCACACCTACCGACTTTGATTTACCTTTTAGGCTCTAATGACTGAGTTAAATCACTGAATACATTTCCTGTCACCTAGAGTCCCAGATTTGCATTATACTTGACAAACACTATGGCTCCAAATATCTGCTATATCTCTGCTATTAATCAAAAGGCACAAGAGGTTCCATGAAAGGTTTATTTGCATTCAACTAAAGCTCCCTCAGCACAGCCCATGCACCAGGTCCTTCACTGAATTAGTCTGTGATATCATATGAAAGAGGGAGGCAGGAGTTGTTAAGTGGACTGACTCATCTCTTTATAAAGGAGATGTTAAGGGTCTTTTTAAGGAGGTGGAGGAAGTCAGCGCCTGGCCGTGGGGACACAAACCATCTCTCGGCTTTGGAGCATTTGAAATTGACCTCCAGCCCACCTCTGCGAGAGCAGAGCAGGCATTTAGCAAACAGGCGATCAATTACAGCTTTTTAATTGGGCGGCCTTTTAATGAGGCTGACGAATGCGGGGAGCTACACCTCTGTGAACATGGGTCTCACATAAGGGTGGACCCCATCAAAGCCATGGTTGGCGATTTACTGGACTCACATAACCATTATGCAAAAAGACAGTCGAGCTTAAAGGAGCCGTTGTCCTTATGAAAGCACCCTCTATCCTCTATAAAGCTATATTCTTATCCCCTTAGGTATTTTAGATTGCTTCAGTACATTTATGGCAAAAGCCCTATGATGGAGACTACTAGGTAAAATCCAAGGCCATAATTTTTTAAGCTGAACCTTGCTAAGTTCAAGAATTTAGCTCAAGGTTTCTTTGAAAAACCTTCCTCAGTTGTTGTGTCTTCATGGTGAACCTAGTTCTGCTGCTGATGCTTTGAACACTCACTAATGTTAACCTGAGGAAAATGCATATCTTAAAGGTTTCAATGTATGTCTTCAAAAGTATGAGGAGGACACAGAGATATCGCTCATTCTTTTGTATGTGTAGCATTCATCTATTCATGATAATGGAATTTACAAAGAAAAAAAAGAGGAAGAAAAACATTTAAACATTTAGTACTGCATAATAATAATAATAATAATTCATATAAATAGTAAAAGTAATAGCAAATAATAGTATACACTCACCTAAAGGATTATTAGGAACACCTGTCCAATTTCTCATTAATGCAATTATCTAATCAACCAATCACATGGCAGTTGCTTCAATGCATTTAGGGGTGTGGTCCTGGTCAAGACAATCTCCTGAACTCCAAACTGAATGTCAGAATGGGAAAGAAAGGTGATTTAAGCAATTTTGAGCGTGGCATGGTTGTTGGTGCCAGACGGGCCGGTCTGAGTATTTCACAATCTGCTCAGTTACTGGGATTTTCACGCACAACCATTTCTAGAGTTTACAAAGAATGGTGTGAAAAGGGAAAAACATCCAGTATGCGGCAGTCCTGTGGGCGAAAATGCCTTGTTGATGCTAGAGGTCAGAGGACAATGGGCCGACTGATTCAAGCTGATAGAAGAGCAACTTTGACTGAAATAACCACTCGTTACAACCGAGGTATGCAGCAAAGCATTTGTGAAGCCACAACACGCACAACCTTGAGGCGGATGGGCTACAACAGCAGAAGACCCCAACGGGTACCACTCATCTCTACTACAAATAGGAAAAAGAGGCTACAATTTGCACGAGCTCACCAAAATTGGACAGTTGAAGACTGGAAAAATGTTGCCTGGTCTGATGAGTCTCGATTTCTGTTGAGACATTCAGATGGTAGAGTCAGAATTTGACGTAAACAGAATGAGAACATGGATCCATCATGCCTTGTTACCACTGTGCAGGCGGCTGGTGGTGGTGTAATGGTGTGGGGGATGTTTTCTTGGCACACTTTAGGCCCCTTAGTGCCAATTGGGCATTGTTTAAATGCCACGGCCTACCTGAGCATTGTTTCTGACCATGTCCATCCCTTTATGACCACCATGTACCCATCCTCTGATGGCAACTTCAAGCAGGATAATGCACCATGTCACAAAGCTTGAATCATTTCAAATTGGTTTCTTGAACATGACAATGAGTTCACTGTACTAAAATGGCCCCCACAGTCACCAGATCTCAACCCAATAGAGCATCTTTGGGATGTGGTGGAACGGGAGCTTCATGCCCTGGATGTGCATCCAACAAATCTCCATCAACTGCAAGATGCTATCCTATCAATATGGGCCAACATTTCTAAAGAATGCTTTCAGCACCTTGTTGAATTAATGCCACGTAGAATTAAGGCAGTTCTGAAGGCGAAAGGGGGTCAAACACAGTATTAGTATGGTGTTCCTAATAATCCTTTAGGTGAGTGTATGTGTCAATAATATATGCATGTTAACTCAGATATCTACTTATTAATATTAACTGTTTGTCAAATGGTCTTGCTACTCAAAAAATACTTATGAGTTTGAGTTTATTCACAATACCACTTCAAACATTACAATAATACAGTTGGGGGTACAGAATCAATTGGGTAGAGTGAATGGGTCCCCCAAGGAAGCTAGGAAAGCTTATAGGTGGGGGCCCATGGTTTATGAAAGGGTAGTGGTACAGACAAAGGTATACACAGTTACCACCTTTAACCAGATGATGATGAGTAAAAGCACGCAAAGAGTGCACCAGGACATACATAACATTACATACACATACAATCATACACATACATCCCAGTAGTCCATGAGAAAATATTGTTTTATATTAGATATAAAGCTTTGATAATAAGAAAGAGGGCAACACCTTAAGGCCATCAATCCCGTTCCAGATCTGCGGCCCCCTACAGACAACACTTATACTGGCGCGCACATGTCGGCGACATTTTCCTGATATAAATGGTTAGGTATGTATGCTGGGGGCAGGAGATGGGAACAAGACTCAATCTAGAGTTCAGCTTGTTGACAATTTGAAACATAAGGCAGGCATTATGATATTCATTTAGCTCAGCTAGTCTTAGTAACTCAAAGCGGTGGAACAGAGGGTGGGGGTATCTAACAACAACAACAACAATAATAATAATAATAATAATTTGAGTTGGAGTTTTTTTTTTTAAACATAGTGTACTAGTGATTTAACCAAGGCTGTCTTCATAAAATTACATCAGGAGATAACAAGATCCATCTATGAGACAGTTGTTTTACCAGAACTGCAGATACAGACAGATCCTAGTTGGTTGGGCATAAAAAATGCCGTATGATTCCTAGGATGCACTGCACTACAGAATGAGATTTTAAAACTGAAATAACAAGGATAATAAGGATAATTACGTACAAGGCCATAAAAGTAGGCAATGTAATTAAAAGTCACTGGCCAGTGTCTGTCTGTCTCATTCATTTTAACAAAGTATGCTGGTCTCAATCACACCAAACAGTAATTGATATGGACAGCCATATTTGCATAGTTTGACAGAGAGACTCAGACAAAGCAGATGAACAAAGAGAAAAAATGTAAATGTGCGGCACTTAAACCAACTCTTCAGACCGCCAAAGTTAAAGCTCCGGCCTCATCTACACTTGACCAAAAGAGCTTGAGCATTTATTTATTTAAAATCAGCCTGAATAAATGGTGCTCTCGCTTCATGTCTACTGAGCCAATAAGTTAAAACCATGGAATTTTCTTGAAACCGTCTACACACCGGATGTTTTATGGAAGGTTTAACAGTAAAATGTAAAAGGCTCATTAGGTGCTTCTTGGTGCCATTCTGCTCTTCTGGAGCATATGCAATTCATATCTGAAGTGCCTTGCGCTGTTCAAATAAGACAGAGGGAATTATGCCAGGGACTGTTATTAAGCAGGTTCAAGAAAACTTTTTCTTGAACGAATACTAAAGAAGTCTCACTAGCTGGAGACGAAGGAGGCTCAGCTCGCTCTCATGCCTTCAGCCCCAGGGCATACTGGGATGCCGAGGGTGACTGCAGGTAAACTGATAGGGCACATCATTACTGTTCCCGCACACACCTCTGTGGAAACCGAACCAAAGCATGAGAAAAGGAGAGGTTCAGCTTCCTATCTGCAATTCAGATGACCCTGCTGCTGCCTGGTTTGTGGGCACAGAGGGTTTGTGTTCATGCCGTCATGTCTGTATCCCTCGCCCGTGTAGCGAAGGTGAGTGACAGCAGGTGGGGATGTGGACCAATTAAACGCAGGCTGTTTGGTTTGATGAATGTCCCAGTCTGGTGGGCTTGGCGAGAAGCACAGGTGAGCAGAGGCAATGTGCTGCCCACAGCTGTCGCAGTGAATAAGAGCAAACATACTGAGGAGAGATCAGCCGTAGCGCAACACTCTGGAGAGGCGGTCTGCCTCTGCCCCGTCTCTAAAACTCTCCCGCTCTCTCACCTGTCTCTCCCTCTCTCCATTCCTTCAGCAGCCTTATAAACATTGACAGTCATGCTCCAGTGGTAATGAGTATGGCGTAACCGACTGGCTGGGAGCTCCACATTCGTTCCCCGACTTCGCATGGCAACCGTAGGAAGTGAAACGGCTGCTAAGCATAAGAAAATAAACTCCTACTTTGGCGCTTTTTCAACAAGTGTGAATTACATGCTAGTCACTGCCCTCTTTACCCTGTGACTTGACGAGAAAAGGAGATGAACACACTACATATGCAGTCATTAAGATTTCTTGGTGTCTATGGCACAGCGGAGATCAGATCAGGTAGTTTTTGCTCTGAAAATGGGTTGGCTGCTACAGTGCTACCTAAAATAAAATTTCAGAAAACAGATTGTCATGCAAATGCAGGACATTAAAGCAAGCAAACAAAGTACTGAGGGATATCTACTGCCAAAAATCTTGTCAAAGTAACAAAACACTTTGCGCCGCTTTTGTGCTGAATGAACGTCAGATCTTACAATAAAAGGTTCAGACATTCAATTGCTATGAAAGCATAAAAACCAGAGAGTCTTGACAACACAGACTGAAATCTATCACACCTTAAATACAAAGAAAGATAAGCACCGTAGTACAATTTCATCATTGCTTTAAATAGGGAGAGATTTTCTGACACCATCAGTCACTTACTGTCTTGTTTTGTGCCATTACTTCCTCCACAATTCACACTTGAGAAACGGCATTCCCCCAAAAAGATATTTTGTCTGTACATGGTCGCTTAGTCATTTATCTGTTGCATTATAAATTATATAATCTGGCTGCATTAACTGATATTTACTTAACTCATGTACAACTAGGGCTTAATTATATCTACACCCTATAAATGCATACTGAGGTGTTTTAGGCTTTTTAATGCTTTAATGTAATACAGCCATGTGCTGTGCAGATCACTAATCGTTATGAGGTGAGAAGGTACGAGTAACGAGCTAATTTTGCACTTCCCACTAACAACAAATGTTGAAAATATCACCATGTGGTGGATTTGTGGTCACGTATCCCACACAATTATTACACACACTCTGATATGTTCTTTACAAACAAACCATTATTTTTAAGCTCTGCATTCTAGGAGCAAAAAAATGAAGCTTTCACATACTAGCATGCTACTGAATAGGCCTACTGTGCAGTATACACTGTATATCATGCATTTAAAAAAAAAAATAATAATAATATGCTCAATAAAACACAAACCTGAACCACCCCCTATTGTACTATAAAATAAAAATAAAGCATTCACTATTATTACTACAACTACTAATAACTCAATGTGTTTGCTGCTTAACATCCAAATACTTGGCATTGTTTGCTGTTAGCAGTCTGCAGCGAGCTTTCAGAAATCCTCTGAAATTCAACATCTAAGATAAGTGAACAGTCTTTCTTATGCTATATCACTATGCGTTTTGCTTGGTCTGCTTTGTCAATGCTCATCAGTTGCCGATGCAGTAATCATTAATAAATGGTTTAGTTCTTCATTAGTCATACATTAACTTTGAACTACATTAGCATTATTTAATGCATACAATGTGAAAAAAATATTTGATCAATAAGTTATGACAACATATGTTTTTACATTGCTTTAGCTCATCAAAATAAGTTAAGCAATTTTCAACTTTTTTTTATAAGTTATACAAGATTCAACTTATTTTTTAAAGTCAGTTTCATGTAATTTTAGTTTAAATGACTTAAACATCCAAGTTGATTGAACTTTTCTTTCTTTTTTTACAGTGTATCAGTGCACCCGTATTGTTAAGTGTTACCAGTTATTTCATTTAGTATGTTATATGTTATATGTCTTACATGCTCATAGCAGCATGTCTGTGAACGTATTGGCAGTAGAAAGTCTCTGTACTTGCTCTGCAGCAGCAGCAGCGTAGCAGATTTATTCTGCCAAGACCAAATACATTAACATTGCCACATCCATTACCATGCCAATCTCTCCGAGGGTTGTCATGACAGAAATACAAAGTTGTCATGAAACTCTAGATGGCGCAGGCTGATAGGTCTTTAACTCACATTGTTATCTACATAGTGCAGCTGATTGGTTGCTGTGGCATCAGCATCCAATGAGCTTTGCTGTTCAACATTCAAATACTTGGCATTGTTGCTGTTAGTAATCTGCAGCACACTTTCAGAAACTCTCCACCTCCCCCAGCTCCACCTGTATAGATCTTCCACGGGAGAAATTTCATGTATGTTATATGTGCATTACATGCATTACATTCTCACAGCAGCATGTCTGTGAATGTATTGGAAGTAGCAATTCTCTACTTGCTCTGCAGCAGCACCAGCAAAAATCAACAGCAGCAGCAGCTGCGTAGCAGATCTATTCCGCCAAGACCAAATACATTAACATTGCCACATCCATTACCATGCCAATCTCTCTGAGAGTTGTCATGACAGAACTATATTTGTGTAATTAAATCGCAGCCTTTTTGATTTGATAATTGTACCAACTGGCGAAAAAAAACTGTTTCATAACCTACTCGCCAACGCAGATTGTTACTCGCAATTGGGTGCTTGGCAAATGTTCATTTTAGACCCTGGCTGAGAGTTGCTAGATGCCGCATAATGCAGAATTTAGCTGTTTTAATTATAACGGTTTAAGGCTATTTCGTGATTCACATGGGTCATACTTCTCAGGTTCGATAATACAGAAATCCTTATACAATTATGGCAAAATCAAACAGAAAATCACATTCCTTCACTATACACAGCAGAAATAGCAAGTACATACAGTAGTATGCTATATTAAGAATTAAGGCAAGTGTTAATACCCAATGCAATGAATCAAATTGGATTTCAGCGATGTACACTGTTCTCCCTCACCTGCTACTCGACCCTGAGGTGAAGGTCGTTGGCCAGCCATGCGTCTGACAAGCCAAATCCCCTTCTCTGAGCGTTTGTGTCTACACAATAATCAGCATCCATTAGCGAATGCAGGGAGCAAAGACCGGCTGGCCTAATTTATGTGAACAGCAACAACAAAGCTTAACACAATCCCAAGGTGTCATCAAAGTGATCCATCTCTCTGGCTAAACACCTGCTGTCTAAATGAAGTCTCTCAGTTCCCATGGCACGGCTTTCGAAAGCAGGAAGCCGTGTCAGTGGAAGTGAAGGCGCTCCATTCGCATCACCTACATTGCATCTGTCAGGAGTCTCTGTACCAGTCACGACCATGCCTCACCAGGCTCTCAGAGCTCTAAACATTATTTAATAGAGGAAGTATTGATGTAAGAGGAAAAAAAACAGTTTCACATTTCGAGGAAGGTTGTTTTTGTGTGCATGCAGCCAGGCGTGGGCAGGAACGAGCGTATAGAATTTTAATATGAGGTCTAGTTTATCTATCTGCGGTTGTTTTACTCCCATTTGCTTTGACCCGAGTTTACAGAATGCAGTTTTGTTGGTAGGAATCTGAGGAACTGATTGCTAATTACAGTACTTGCTCGGTTTGTATGGTAACATGTAGAGGGGACTTTGCTGGTGTTGATTACCCTTGGGAAGTGTTACATGTATACTGCCCCCTGGTGGTTTAATTCAAAATCCATGGGCACTTGCATTTACCTATGCTGATTGTTGCAACAATGGGGGAATAAACTGTTGACTTAAAAAACATAATTGAACATTGATACCCTAACCCTTTCTTAACATGACTAAAAAGAGAAATTATGTAAAAACAGATAAAAGAAGAGATTGATTTCATCATGGCTATTGTGAGATTACAGCTTGATCATGTGCATGGTGACAGTATTAGCTTTCAAGAGGAGATGATAAAAGCTTTATTAAGATATAGACAACAAATAAAATAAGACGTTTGGGTTTCAAATATATTCACCAGTCACAAAAAAAGCCCATATTTGTTTCAGATTTATTTCAGAGCACACAGCATGGTATTTGTTGCTCTGTCCTGCTGCTCAAATGCTGTTGACAGCAAGCACGCTTTAATCCAAGAGAGTAAATCCCCTACTATTCCCCATTCATGCTCCTTCACACTTGGGTGACTGGCAGCTGCTTTTGTAAATAATTATAAAGTTACTGGCAGAAAGCGATCATGTGTTGGAGTTATGTTTGTTCGGCCATGTATTAGACCCACCCCTTTTCCCAGCAGCCTCTTCAACAACAGGTCTCTACGAACACTACAGCCGGCAATGTGCAATAAATGCTTGTGAGATGGCTTTTGGATAATCTCAAAAAAGGCTCACAATAAAACATGAATATGCATGATGTTCTCAGTGAGGTTTGACTCTACATATCTAGCTGAAAACTAAATTATTTACAACAGGGATCTCTCGACACAGCTCTAAACGAAAGAATGTTGACATGCACACAGACAAAATGTCCTAAAAGCACCAGCTGATATGTCATAATACTGTGCATCAGTGGGATAAATGGATTTAATAAATGATTAAATAAAGAATTAACATTGAAAATGTAGCTGCAAGACCTGCCCTGCATAATATAACAACAATATGTGTGAGTACAGATGCCATTACCATGACTTTTTTTGTTTAAAAAAATACAAAGCGTAGAATCAGATGCATTGCGATTAAAAAAAAAAAAGATTGCATGGAGTCACAGATTAATGTTGTCACACCTGTTACGGTTGTGGTATGCTAGTCACAACAACTGTCACTCTCCCGGGAGACAACCACGGGTGTCAAGATATCATGACAAATGCTTGTCAACAAAAAAACAATCTCTCTTTCCATCTCCCTCTCTCTCCATCCAGCAAAATAATATATATTTAAAGGCATTGTTCACCAAAAATTTTAAACAGTTGTCATTTACTTACTGTTCCAAACCTGAGTGTGTGTCTTCAGTATAACGCAAAAATAGATGTTTGGCAGAATGTTCATGCTGTTCCTTTCTATACATTGGAAGTGAATGGTAAGCAAGGGCTGTCAAGCTACAAATATAATTTAAAAAACACTATAAAAGTTGTTGATACCACAAAAATCAAGCCATGCAATAGCATTGTGTGAGAAACAGGCCCAAACATAAGTCATATTCACTCTGACAGCCCTGACACAGCTATCAAATCTCATTCAAGTGAATTCAAATAGGACAATTTTGTTTTTTGCAATGCCAGGTTTGAGATCAATGATGCAAAACATCATTGGTTCTTGTGTCTTGTAATCACACAAATGAGATTTGAGAGCTACAATTAATCCATTACTAATACATATTAATACATACTATTTATTAATACATTTGTGTCAGTCTGTCACACAAAACTTGGCATTTGTGTCACTTTTGTAGCTTTACAGTCCCTGGTCACTATTAACTTTGTATGGATTGTCTCATTTCTGTTTGTTGGTCATATGGGTTTCTTGGGGTGAGTAAATAATGACAAAATTTTTGGGTGGAGGATCCTTTAAATCTCACTCCTAAAATGTATTTTTAAATACAGACTGCATATTTCTGTTTAAACATTTCTCACCTCACCTTTTATGCAAAGAACAAACTCTTCCAGCTTCCAGCAGCTACACAGGAATTCACATTCCGACGAGACAAAGCACATGCTTCCTCTCATCGGAACCGCAGCACACACCTGTGCGTCTCGTTGTGTGCATCCACGACAGAGAGAGAGAGCAGTCAGGCAGTCTCAGTTCACCTGACGCCTCGCTGGAATTAAATTACCACTTGGCCAAGGAGCCAGAGCAGAACAGTAATGAACTGTACTCGTGCCATATGTACCAGTTATGAAGTCAAGATTAGCCAGACGAAAACAGGGGCTGTGGTGATTCGCGCCAGAATTAATAAGCAGAGCCCTAATAGCCCAGCGGTAGCAACATCTGAGCCGTGACTGGCTCTGACAGGCCTCCCTGTGTCGCTTCATAGATGTGTAGCCCTGTTTCACAGCGCCGCAAGTCTCATTTAGAGCGCATTTCAATAAGCCAGCTTTAAAAAAAAGGAGTGACACCCCTGCTTTTCAATTCACATCTGTGGACAACGCTGTTTGGTATTTGGGTGTATTTCATTCTCACCCTTGGAAAACAAAGGCGCTATTTCTGCAAATACAAGCAGAAGCATTTTCATTTAGAAAATTGGGAGTACATTACTGCAGAAATGTGTCAAAGCCAAACATGGCTAAACTGGAATATTTACATGCTCTCATCCAGGACACAAGCAGATGGTTGATAATTTGAGTGGGTAAAAATATACTGACCTTTAGGAATGCGTCGTACGCCTTTTCTGATCACCACTGATTCTAATGATGCTAAAATGCTGTCTTTTGGTTTAGCACTAATCTTAAAGCAATTCAATATTTAAAAATATATTTATTTATGCACATAAGCACTGGAGGAGACATAATAACCGGAATATCGAAGCTTTTCTGTACTACACATACATCATATGTATCATCTGAGTCATGATGTGTTATTAAACTTGAAGGAGACGAGAGTAACTTTTAGCGCGAACACATAACTTGACATCTAGCATCCTACGGTTTACTCCATTGTGCCAAATCAACAGCATGCTGAGGGAACAGCATGCTGTTCCTGTGTTACTTTAATAAATCTTTCATAAATCTGCAGGGTTTATTTAACAGGAGTTGATCAAACAATGCCTTTCTCTCTGACTCTTCTTAAAAGTATAAATGTAAGTATTTGTTACGTATCTGGGTTGTGTCTTCATGATAAGTCTTGTTCTTCAAAAAGTCTTGCAAGCTTTACATGTAACATTAATAGACCATTTGTGAGCAGACATCACAGTTACGTCATTTGCAGCTATGGTGGCAGAAAAACAGTGGAGGAAAATAGGTAAAATCCACGGAATAAGAGAAAAAATGTCTTGTGCCTTTAGATGTCAGAAATGGAATGCAAAAAAGATGGTCTTAGAGAATACCATTGTCGAAGACGCAGACATTTATGGTTGCAAGCCACAGACTGGACTGATGAAACCTATGATGATTAGTCTACTATTTAAGCATGGATTTGATGTAAACAATAGATCTACATAATATTCACATATGCAGTTCATAGGGGCAAAATATAGCTTTACAGTTACAACATGAAATAATATTTAAACCTATTATGTTAAGCCGCGTTTCCACCGCAGGAACTTTCCCCAGGAACTAGGGACTTTGGGGTGGTACTCGGTGTGTTTCGACCGCAGGAACCAGGGTCTAAATAAAGTTCCGGGTAAAGATTCCCACCCCAAACGGCCCTGCTTGCGAGGTAGTACTTTTTCAAAGTTCAGGAACTTTCGGGGGTGGGACTTGGGCGCTGAACATGCTGATTGGTTGAGCTCACACAGCATTTTATTTCAACCTGAAAGTCTGTTGTGGTGCATGCAGTAAGAGTCGTTTGCTGTTCAAATTAACAATGAAGTCTAAAAAAAACGGCCGATGGACCAGCGACGAGCTTCAGGCTTTATTATGTTTTTTTGCGGAGGACAAAATCCAGTGGGTTCTGGAAAGTCACGCACAGTCCTACGTCACCGGACTAATATTCACGGTACTTTAGACCGTGATGGAAATGCAGACAGCAGCAGGTCTGGGGGAAAAAGAGTTCCTGGGACAAATTGTTCTGGGTAATTTTGGTGGAAACGGGGCTTTATATATAGGTAACATTTAACCATAACATTTTAGGCCAATCTCACAATTCTGAGGGGGGACAAGTCAGAATCGGGGGATATAAACGCAATTCTGATGGGAAAAAGACAGAATATCGAGTTTAGGTCTTGCAATTCTGATATTTCTTCTAAGAATTGTGAGATTCAGGGCCCTATTTTAATGATCTGAGCACATGGTCTAAAGTGCATGGCGCAAGTGCACTTAGGGCATGTCCGAAACCACTTTTGCTAGTTTAACAACAGGAAAAATGGTTGGTGCACCCGGTGAATGGTCTAAAAAGGTTGTCCCTAATCTCTTAATGAGTCATGGTTGTATTTGGGGCATAACGTGCAATAAACCAATCAGAGTCTCATCTCTCTTTCCTTTTAAAAGCCAGTTGCACTTGCACCATGGCGAATTTACTATTTACATGGTGGAATATAGACACCCTCGACCTGACGAGTCGTCATTACTGCAAATGTGATTCTGAGACATGCAATGACTATCCGTTATGACATGTAGGCAATTTTATCTTTATGTACACAATAATAATCTTTTATGTGGCCGCCGGAAATGACACTCAGGACCACCAAATATAGGTGAGGTTCGTATTTTATTCCTTATAATTGGGTTGGGGTTTCTATTTCGTTTATTTTAGGTATGTGGGGCTAATGAAACCAAAATGCAATGTCAGAATAGCTTCAGATTATAAACAAATTGTTCACCCCAAAATAAAGAGAATATAAAGTACAATTTGTCATCTCTTCTTGTGTGCAATAATAAAGGAACAATGCAAATAGTAGAACACCAACAATAATAATACGGTAGTGGCAAAAAAAAAACACAACATCTTAGAACTGCCCAAACAGCACTTATAAAATACACTTAAAATAATATAGTGTGGACATTACTCACTTTTTCCTGTGTTTCTTGTGTTACACACTAATATATCACTTCTTTCGCATGAACAGGCCTCATCTGTAGATGCGGTACGTTAGCTCAGCCACACTCACACATCCACGCAATCCTGCGTAAACATCCAACTCCCTATGGATATAAATTGACATTCAAGGAAATCTTCCAGTAAACAGCAAGTATACACTTCCATAAAAGCATTATGCATAGATCTGTACCTGAATGATGTCAAATTGCACTCGAACAGCAATCGCACACACTTACAGCATAACTCTGACTTCCTCATCACGAGTGCGCGCCCACGTTTGTACAGACATTCGATGACGTCACCTGACATTTCTTAAAGAAACCTCTCATTACTTTCTCTGCAGATATATACTTCACTACCATTAAAACTATGTAAACTCCCCTTAACCATCACCTGGTTACATTCTCCCCTGCATCATGGTAAGCGTCTTCAATTACTCATTTAAAACCAGAGTACTCTTGATCTCTTTTACTGATTCCCTAAACAAAACAGAACTCAAATCAGCCAATATCTGTGAACCTGCCGCCGGACTTATAGAGGTACAGTCCAGGACAGACCTTGGCTCATGGTGCAAATTTGAATGCTGCCCAGCATTTGGCCTCCTACTAAGTCGGTGTGGTGCAGCAACAGGAAGAGTTAACACACTAGTAGTTGCATCCAGCCTTTCCTCAGTCTCCAAGGCATCAGCAGGCTCTAAAAAGACATCGGCATGAGCAGAATCAACCTATTCTCTACTGAGTACCACATCGGGCACATGCCCTACGCCCTGTTGGCCAACAGACTGGGTGCTAAGATTGCTTACTGCAGGCGCACAAGATCTCTCCTCACTCAAAACTACACCCTCCTCTGAATCCTCAGACTCCACTTCACTATGGAACTCAGACTTCTCCTCTCCTGCCTTTGGCATTCTCCTAGGGGCAGGAGTAGGATGATTCACACCTGATATTAACTCTGTTAACTCTCTTTGCAGGCCCTCCTTCTAACAGCTCCACTGTGTAGGTGTTATTCACAATCCCTACTACCCGATATATGATTGGCCCCCAGGTATCCTGGATTTTTTGACAGCCTACTGGCCTGTTCCTCAGGTACACCAGTGCCCCGACCTCAATCCTCGGGCAATAGACTCTATCCTTGTCCAAAGAAATGCGCTCAGCAGCCTTTTGTTCAGAATATTCCCTTGCCCTGGCATGTGCATCATTCAGATTTTGATGGACCAACAGCCAGTCGTGTTTCTGGTTTAAAACTTGCTCTTGTCCCAGTAGGGAATCCACTGGCAGATAAGGATCAACTCCTAACAATAAAAAATCTGGAGAATAGCCAGTAGTCGCATGAGGTGTCGCATTATATGTGTAACGAGGTGTGTAGATATGGGAAGAAGGAGGCGGGAACCGGCGAACATTTAACGACTTTAATAAACAAAATACAAACTGAAAGTAAACACGCAGACAGCCCCTCACGGACGACTGCCTCGCACACACATAATAAACCATAAACAAAACACAACGTAGTCCAGGCCTGGTCCTCTCTCGTCCTTCACGTCCTTCACTGTCGTCACTCCTCCTTTTATGCATCCGAGCTCCTCCGTAAGACACGAGACCGGTGTGGCGCGCAGCTGGCGCTCATTATCACTCACCAACGGCCTCGCCCCGTTCTCACAGTCCCGCGTCCACGCTGCTTGCCATAATATGCGTGAACCAACTCTGGTAGCTATTTGGGCCACATGAAGAGCACTTTCCGGCAGCTACAAGTGCAGGGTCCAGGTCTGTACCATGATGAATCCAACTACAGACTGCCAGACTTCACACAAACACAGACTCCTTTCTTTACCAGTCGTGAGATGTGATCCTTCACTTCTCTATACTGATTAGGAGGAATTCTTAGGGCTGTGTGACAGGCTCATCATCAGTTAAGTGGATTTCATGCGTGATCTTGTCAGTGTAGCCTAGGTCCTCAACCTCTAGGGCAAATATATCAATGTACTTCTTCAACAATGACATGAGCTGAGCTTGCTCATACTCTCTTCCTCCTACATCAATCTTATCCAAGATTTCACACAGTCTTTGCTTTGCCCATCCTTCATATTTAAAGTCACCTGTTCAAGGTCTGCTGAAATCCGCTGAAATTTTACTTCACACTGCTGCGTGCTGTCCACACACTCCACCTTTGATAGGATACCCAGCCGGGTCCTGGGTGACAACCACACATCCTCCTGAGAAAAATTCTGAATCTTAACAGGTATGCAGGGAAAATGGGAGTCAACGAGGGTTGGTAACGAAGTACTAATAGGTTCTAACAACATAGGACTTCCTTCCCCGACACCCCTATTAAAGCCAGTCGCTGTAATTGTCACAGCCGATTCCGTAGGTATGTGCTCCGTCCATTTTCTGGCTAAACGCACAACAGCTTTTCTGTTCACAGTACATGTCTGTACTTTCTGGAAAACATGTCTCCAATCAGAATCAAATTTTCCTCCTAAGGTGGTATCAAATTCTGCATGGACCAGCTGTCTACATCAGCTGATTACATTCATTCCTAGGACGTATGGCACTGTGTTTTCAAGGCTAGAAACGTCTTTGACCACTAGGAAGCCACAATCCTGCATCTTAATTCCCATAGTCTCCACCTCAAGCTCCAAGTAACCCAGGTAGGGTATGTCAAGCCCGTTGGCAGCTGTGAGCTTTAGCCACCCAGCCATGGAGAGAATGTCGTCATCTTTACCACACAAATGGTCTCTGAAAAACTGCTCAGTTATTGTGCTCACCTGACTGCCTGTGTCCAATAGGCATTTAGTGGTGACACCACAAATTGAAAGCTATACCACAGGACATGTGCCAACAGCACGTTGCAACAACTGGTCACAGGTTGGAGGCGCATCTTTTGAGTCTGTCTGGCCCTTCGAATTGCCCGACTCACAACAACCGGGGGTTCTAGTTTCCCTGCGGGTCAGAAGTTACAGATCTCTTGGCACCAGAGCTCTGCTTCTGTGGGTAATTATTTGCCACATGTCTAGCGGCCTAGAGGTCTCCACCCTTGTACTACCATTCCTTACAGCCAGATTTTTGATGGCTTGAATCAATTCACTAATTGCTTTGCCTTGTTTGGCTACAAGAACATCTTCTAAGGTGACACGTTTTTTTTCTTGCACTGTAAGAATTGAACATTGTGTTATGTTACTACTACAACGAGACTTAAGAGTTCTTGAACTTGCTGGGGGCTCTTCTACGAACCAAAGCTGTGCTTCATCTCGCACCTTTATCATCGTGCACCTAGGGTGGTCTCGCACAAATTTGCGAAGCTCTCTTCACAGAGATGGGTCATGGACCCCTTCAACGAATTGATCCCTCAACTCCAGCCTTTCGTTTGCAATAGCACCGGGGGAACATTTTAAAACCAAGCTGAGGGCTTGTGACAGTGCATGAGAGAAGTCTCTTATGTTTTCCCCCTTTAGTTGTCTACGGCTGTAAAAACTGTGCAAGAGCTAAGGTGTGCTGCGTCTATCTCTAAACGCCTCCCTGAGGTACTCAAATAAATTGTCATCCCCATCATCAGTAACACTGCGAAGACATACCTCTTCCAAGGCCATGCCCCCTTAACAGAGACATAACAAAATCATACTGATCCTGGTCAGACTGATGCCTAGCACACAGCACCCACTCGACTTCCTCTAAAAAATCATCGACTGACCTGATTTTTCTCCATATCGCCACAATATGGTGATATGTGCTTTTTTCTCGGGACATACACATAAGACCTCTGATTAAGTAAGGAAATCGCAACCATGGCTTGATCATGTTTACTTTGCAACTCTCCAATTTGTTCTGTTAATTTATCTCCGCTATGGTCATCAACTGGGTCTGACATTGTGAGATCTCAAGTCCTTAAAAGTATCTGTGCAAAGCTCTGAAAAGGATAAGTGCTTGAAGTCCTTTCCGATCTGATGCAACAGCTGTCAAATAGTCTTTTAGCCCCTGGCCGATGAGATCTAGCTGGGCCCTGCAATGCTCCACGACGATCCGTCTCTCTCCTCCCTGCAGCCGTCTCTCCTCGCTTGCAGGAATCTTCAGTCTTATCTTCACCACTACTGCATTATCTTACTACATTTCCCTAATATTGCACGCACCAATGAAAAAAAAACTAACTCCCTTGGAATACCCCACTCCTGGTACCAAAATTGTGGCCGCTGGAAATGACACTCAGGACCAACAAATATAGGTGAGGTTCGTATTTTATTCCTTATAATTGGGTTGGGGTTTCTATTTCGTTTATTTTAGGTACGTGGGGCGAATGAAATCAAAATGCAATGTCAGAATAGCTTCAGATTACAAACAAATTGTTCACCCCAAAATAAAGAGAATATAAAGTACAATTTGTCATCTCTTCTTGTGTGCAATAATAAAGGAACAACGCAAATAGTAGAACACCAACAATAATAATATGGTAGTGGCACTCTAACAAAAAAAGAAAACAGAACATCTTAGAACTGCCCAAACAGTTAGACATTTACATTGTAATCCTTTTATTTTTTTATATTTAAAAATGTTTGTGTGCTGGTCTATGTCCCTGTGTGTGTAATAAGCAGAGTGTACGCGCGTTGTGCACCCGCCTATAGGTGCATATTCCTAATGCGCCCTTTAAATAACACAAAAAATACTGCGCTATTGACTTTAGACCACGTTTTTGTTGGTCAATGGTGCAGTCGTTTTCAGTTGCTTCAAAATAGCAACACGCCAACAATGCGTCTGAACACACCTCGTTTTCAGACCAGCACGCCCATGGGCGAACAGATGGGCACGAGTGCATTTGCTATTTAAACAATGTGGTACTGGACGTGAAAATGATACCTGCTTCGAACTGAATTTAGCAAAAAACTCATTGCGCCGGGTGTATGATAGGGCCCATACACTCAGAAAGTGTAGGAGTCAAAATTGTGAGATTTAAACTCGAAATTACCTTTTTATTGTTTTATTACGTGGCTTCCATAGAGTGCTACAGCAGAACTGTCATTTTCTGCCACCAGGTAGGCTCCGCCCACAAAACACATCATCGACACTGAGGCTTTGTCCCATTCTGCTCCCTACTCTACATGTTAACTCTAATCTTGGCAGCAACAAATGTGAATATGGAACAGAACAAGATTTACCATCTAGATTTATGATATTTACTTGTTTCTCTAATTTTCAAAAATGCATTTACTTTATAATTATATTTTGCATGTTCTCAAGGGCTCAGGAATATTGACTGAGACTTGTTTATCTCAAGACTATCCTGTGGATTTAATTTAAAATAGATGGAGTTGGAGCCTTGGCATTGGGGTAAGCACCTGATCTGATATACTGAGTTTCAGGGATTGCACACACTGCAAACTCAAAGGTTGCACATTATTATTCTTATGTTAGTTTACACAAAAGTGGCTAATTAGGTGTCTATGCTTGTTTTATATATATATCTTGTCTTTATCATTACCCAAGGTGTAACTCCTTGGTTATGCCTTGGTGCTCTGTACACACTGCAAAAACTATAAGCATGACAACCACATTTATTCGCAGAACCATACGTGCTATTTTAACTCTGTTTTTTTTTTTTTTTTTACTATTATACATCTATTTAAAACCACACTATCATTACAAACCCCCTCAGAAAAATTTTGCTAGTGATACAATTGTTAATGAGACAGGTGCCATGTTTTGGGGAAGAAGACAAAAAATAACGGAATGAGTGGAATGAGACAGACTGCCATCAAAAATTTGAATAAAAATAGACTCCATCTCTTATTTGCTAAATAACCAAGCTGTGTGTACAGAACAGGATTAAGCACTAAAAAAGGCGTGACAACCATAATTAGCTGTTTGTGGCCTTACCATCCTTGGTAGAGGAAAAAGATTGGTTGCTTTCTCTTTCCAATCTATTCTTTTCCTGTGACTATTAGGTAGACATTGTGACTGCAAATGGACTCAGTGAATTAGAAAGACCAGAATTAACTGCATACATCTACATCAATATGTTCTTCTGAGAGTGCAGTGGAGACAGTAATGAGTTGTATGCCATAGGTCTATTAAAAAAAACTATTTATTGATTATTGAGCTCATGGGGACAAGGCATTAAGAGAAAATGCTTTGTAAACTGTCTCTGGAAACTGACTTCCTTTATACCAGACATATATATTGGAAAGACATTTCATAAATCCTCAAATGAATAATGTGCATGATATTTTCATAATTTCCAGTAAGAGGCTACCCCAGCTGTCACAGAACCTACACTTGTTTACCTTCTGTTGTACTATTTTTATTACACCACATTCATTATTTGATAGGTGTAAATTAGCCTATTATGAGCGCAAGAGAATTAACCAAAAATGTTCAGCCAAATGTTATTTAAATTCAATCTTTTAAACAACACATTGAGTCCTCTTAAGAGGGCATAACATTTTTTTTAATGATTGCCATGTTTGTGTTCAATAAATTCATCAGCTAGAGCTATTATACTGTCGGAAAACAAGTACATATTTGTCTAAACACAAAGTTCCAGATGATACTAATGGTTTGCAATAGCATTTGTGTCTATGTTGAGTGTCTATGAGTAGCTATGCTCAAGTGCAAGTAATTTCTGTCAAATGCATAATATGCATAGTAAAATGCAAAATGACCTGCTAATAACATTGCATAACATCCTTGCTTAAAAGACCAGCATTGCTGTTTTAGATACTGGTGCACTGTATCTCAACAAGACTTTTTTACCATCTTAAGCATCTTCATTAGAAGGACTGCTGGAAAAAGTTTTTTCTGGCTAGACCAGTGCTAACCACTCATACTTCATACAAGATAGCGGAATCGTATGATACTGTACAACATTTTAAAGTTTTTCCCCCTATTGTCATGGATATGTGTAGGTTTTGGTAGTACGTTTTCCTGATTTCCTTATATCATACAAATTATTACAAATGTACACTACTGTTCAAAAGTTTGAGGTAGTTCAGTTTTTTACTTATTATCATAAGTCTTATTATCGAAAAAGTAATATTATCACAATTTTTTACAAACAGTTTTTTAACTTTAATAAATGTTAAAGGGACAATATGTAAACATGTAAATATGTAAAAACAAAACTGCATGCATTTTGCGCAAGAAAACTTGTTTGTGCTTCGACTCTGATTAACTGTGTGGATAAATATGATTCTTTCTCATAACTGAAAAAGAGAGGGAGTGAATGCTCATAAAACATTCACTAATCACTACTAAACTATAGAGATATAGTCAGTTTAGATGGAAAGGATCTCAAGCTGACTAGCTGAAGATGTTACTGTAGCTATACCCATTAATGCTGCCTTCACGTGATATAAAAAATTCCCTACTTCCCACTTCTGAAATTGTGATTACGAGCTCGTCGTATTCAAGTGCTTTGTGGTCAGAAAGAACAGGAATCATGAAGGACACCAAGTTTATTCTTGCTTATTTATTTGGAAAATCTTATTAAAGCCAAAATTTTATTTAGCGTCACATTCATATAAACATTCACCACGATGTAGGCCCATCTAGTCAGCCTGCTGACGATTCTGGAATTTCGGTCAATGCAGGCAATTTTTGCTGTGTATAAAACATACGATTTATGATTATTCATATTTGTAAATATGCACTACTTTGTTAAAGCGACAAGACAAGGTGAAAAAAGTAATAAAGAGTACCATTCACAGCAATCGTTCCCCCCTCTGCCATGTTTAAAATTTGTGGCCCGACCAACTTGGGATCTTGGGTATCAAAATTATGCTGCCTTCACGGAATTATCGTAAATACTAGTTTCCTAGTTAAAAAGTTGGACATGAACGCCCTCTCAAGTCAAAATTTGAATGCGATGAGCTCATAATCACGACTAGGACATTTCCAATAGCATGTGAAGGCAGCATTATCCTTGAGCTTCCCATTGGTAAATACAATTTAAGAGATTATTTTGAGTCCAATTTTTAAATAGGAAACTCGTATTTACGATTATTCCGGTAGCATATGGAGGCAGCAGGTACTTCCTTGTTCTTGCTATTTCCGGAAAGCCAAGCCAATATTGATTCTCATTTTTTTACGAGCTCTGTCGCGTTCTCTTTTCCCAGCACA
The DNA here is from genome assembly GCA_039654625.1 of Rhinogobio ventralis. NCBI lineage: Eukaryota > Metazoa > Chordata > Actinopteri > Cypriniformes > Gobionidae > Rhinogobio > Rhinogobio ventralis. Next base: position 22,733,372 of record CM077198.1, on the reverse strand, counting down.
CTCTCCTCTGTTCTGTTCGGTTCGTATGGCAGCATTCACCCAAAGGGCTCGCAAAATGTCTTTATCAAACAAACACAATGATTTATCTCTCAGGTATGTTATTTTTTTATTACTTGGCCCGCTCGATCGGTGGATATAACCGTGAACCGTGCATCACTAACACACACACACACAAACACGCACGCACAAGCCTCACTGCAGAGTCAGACAAATCAAAGCATGATTAAAACTTCCGCGATTGTATTTTTCCTTCAAATATCAAGTTTGGCTTTGCGAGCCCTGGCCCGAGTCTGATTATGAATCGCAGCACAATGAACCAAGCCTCCAGCCTTTGACAGCGTGCTAAGTTAGACACGTACACATAATCAATAGATATCAAACGATCTATAACAATGCAATACTGTCACACATATAAAAAATATATATTACATTAGTGTGTTGCTTCATTCATTCATGTAATCTCATCCTGATTACATGAATGAATGAAATCCAGTATCCAGTAAATCTGTGGTGAAATGAAGGAACAAACGTGCAATGTCTTCCCCACGTGAGCTGGATCTTCATTAAAAATAAAGTTCATCCATGCAATCATAATACTGGAATCCGAATGAAGCTTATGCAGCATGTTTATTGCTTGGAAGTTCGATCCGGTTTAGCTCCACGTAGGCCTATAATCGGTGGGCGGGGCTACAGAATCAGGCATTCTTCTTCTTCAGTTAAGGGTGTTTCACCACACTCTGACGTCACAGCTTGGCACATTCTGAGATCAAGCGTTTGCTGGGCCTGGTGTCAATAAAAGCTTTTTGACTAACAAGGAAGTTTTCAGCTCTGAAACTTACAGGATATTCTTATATCACAATGAACTTTTAAATATCAAAGGCTGAATGAAAAGTTGATTTCTCAATCACCCACACCACACCCACCCCACACAACTCTATGATATTGCTGTTATTTTGACATTTAACCGCATTTAATACTTGTAGCTACCATAATTTTTTAACACAGTTATAGTTTTAACACAGTTATAGTTTATTGTATTACCATTTTTGTTTGTGTATTTATTAATATTAATATTAAAGGGATAGTTCACCCAAAAAGTTCACCCCTTTATAATGACAGTGAATGGTAGCTCAAAATTTGAAGCCCAAAAATGTGCATCCACCCATTATAAAAGTAATCCAGGCAGCTCCGGGTGGTTAATAAAAACCTTCCGACTTCCGTATTCAACTTACGAAGAAAGTATAACGCATCTCACAGTTCAAAACGCTTACACTACATCCTACGTTGCATTATGAATATGGAAGGCGGAAGCTAGATATTTTACTTTATAAAGTTTAAATATGGATATTTTTCTTCTATGCTTCGCTTCAGAAGGCAAGGTAAGCAATGACATACATCCAAGTGAACGACACGGAGAGAAGTTAGTGAGGGAAGGGCATATAAAACTGAACTTAACCACTGCCTCTATTTACGAATATGAGGAGACACGCACGGGCGAATAATGTAGTTACCCTTTTTTACCCGCAAAAGCCTAAAATATAAACACTCAGAATAGGCTTACTATAGTGAATCAGAGTAAGACAAAAATGTGTTTTGGAAGAAGGATTGATAATGTATTGATTACAGTTACATTATTTAGATGTTGTTCATTTTAAACAAAAAAATGACATAGCGTACCTTTAAAATGTACTTTATTCCATTAAGCTGAATTTTGAGCAGCAGTTACATTTTTACCGGATTCTTTGATGAATGAAAGTTTAACAGAGCAGAATTAACCAGCCTGGGCTGCGTTTCTCAAAAGCATCATGAGAATATATCATAGAGACCGTTTTAGTGGCAATCTATCAAAGCTTTTGAGAAACGCTCTTTCTACTCTGACCCCCCCCCCCCCCCCCCCCCCCTTCAGAAAGGTCTGTGCCCTTCTTTAGAATAGTAATCAGATGTGCAAGTGTGACAGAAATGTTCAAGCCCCATGTAAAATCAGGCTTAAATTATTCCACTTGAGCATATTTAAGAATAAAAGCTTGTATTAGCTTAGATGTGAGCTGGAAAGACATGTTTGGAAACCAGCACACCACCTGATACCTACAACAGGGCTCCAAGCCAACACAGCTCATCCCCTCCGCATGAGGAATATAAAGACATCATTACTGAGTCAGAGAGATAGAGAGACAGATGCAGCCTTCATCCATTCCCTTTCGAATCAAAGCAAATTTCTATTCCTCCTTCACAGTGGCTTGTTGCAGAGTGGGCCATTACTCCAGGAAAAGATGTGCAACACCTCCATATCGCACTGTCACTCTCTCTCCCGGCATAAAAACTCCTAGGCCTGACAACTGCCTTTCTACTAAGTTACAGCAGCGTGTTTATACACTGTTACTGGTTGCAGCTGTCACTTGAAATGCAATATCCAATTTGATTCAATCTATCCGAGTACTTGACAACTGTCTGCCTTCACTTTAACTTAAAGCTCTATTTAGGTATTGATTTATCGTCGTTTTAATGGGCCCCAGTCGGGCTCTTAGCATTGATTAATGCTGCAAACACCGCAGGTGAAAATTTGAACTTTGTGCAGTGTAAAATAGGATCTTTGATGTACGCTTTGGGACAAATTAATTCTGTCGAACGAACAAAAATGTTATCCTCTGAAATATTTTAAGGTTGTAATTTACTCTGATGCGCCCCCACAGACAGAGGGAGAAAAGTGCTTGCGCCATTCCAGACAGAACGTGAGTTTGACTGATAACTGTGGAGGGGGGAAAAGTGACAGCAAGGTTTTACAGTAACTGGGTAAGAAGTAACAGGCTTTACCTGTAGATAATACATTATCAGAGACATCACAGCACTGACTGGCAGAGGAAAGTCTCTCTCTCTCTCTCTCTCTCTGGAAGATTCTGGAGGGGAAGGATGCAGTGATACAGCATTACTAAGTGAGCTCTCTGAGGCAGGCAGTGATTGGATCTTTAAGTGACTCTGTGGTTGAGAGTCTGCTCGCAGTCAAACATTACCCGCTATCCTATTTGAAATGCCATGGAGGATATTGCGAGAGAGTTCATGCCTGCCAAGATTTGAGAGAGAAAGGTGATGATACTTAATTATAGTTTTGTTCCCATGCAACAAACGCTGACTAAAATACACGTTTGCACATGCATTCACAGGCTTTTCAGCTAAACTGTGACAGTAATGCAATGCTTCATGATGCCAAATATTCTCAAGTATTTAATGACTAATCATCACGGTAATCAAAATTGTACTCCTCTTTGATCATCTCTTAGCAAAATACAACTTCCTACGTGAATAACTTTCATGGAAATGAATCACAAGAAGGCTATATTTTGAATGAACATTATTTTTAGCAGGAGGCAGTCGGCTCTGAGCTGATTTTCTCAGTTTTGGATTTTGATGTGGGTTAGTGTGCTTTCGAACACAGTCAGGGTGAGGAAAGGAATACTCCATTACAAATGGGTTGATTAAGTGCCCTCTGCAGAGCGGCATAAGTGGCCTTGTGCTAATACAGATCCAAAAGCTCCATCTCGCTCCCTCCGCCGCCCATTCTGTGAATGCTCCCAAAGACATTTGTCTCTACTCCCATTTTCAGAGAAATTATTTCTTTCTTTCACTCCCTCCGTCCTTTATTCGTATCTTGGAGCGTTAAGTGGTGAAGCTGCCGGATTTTAGCGAAGCCATTTTGTATTCACTCTGGCTGGTTTATGTTCGGCTGAATGCAGATCTCTGCCTTCACTTCTCAAAGTCAGATATATTCATATTCTTAATAGAAATTATTACAGATTCAACAGGAATCTGGGCTTTTTGAATAGGCCGAGCTGTAGGCCGATTTTGCCGTCAAAAAGAACAGAGGAGATCAGGCTTCACTGTCAAGACTGACAAGATTAAGCCGTCTCAAAAAGCTGATGATGCCCAGACTGGCTCAGCGGGCTGCAGGCTGCATGGAGAATCAAAACCGCAAACAAGAGGCTGATATTGATGAGGACAGACTGGTTTGGGGGGGAAAGGTGGGTTATAATAAATGCATCAAAATAATCATTATTGCAATTATAAACAATACACATATAGGGAAGGGCTATTCATATGAAAAATAAACAGTAGTAACTTTTAGTAGCCAAAATGACTTGCATAGCTGTATACCAAAAATAAGGGATGTGTAATACTATTGTGAATTTCTAAACTGGCAACAAAAGTCTAAAATAGCTGAAATATATCTAATATGTAATATACACTATTGTTTAAAACATTTTAATGTTTTTGAAAGAAGTATTTTATGCTCACCATTTTTTTTAAATGGTTAAATACAGTGAAATATTATTACAATATAAAATAACTATTTTCAATTTGTTTTATTTTAATAAATAAAAAATATTATTTATTCCTGTGATGGTAAAGCTCAGTTTTCAGCATCATTGCTCCAGTCTTCATTGTCACATGATTCTTCCATAATAATTATTATATTCTGATTTGTTTCTCAAGAAACATTTCCTATTACTATCAATGATAAAAAAATAAATAAAAAGAGGTTGTGCTGCTAAATATTTTTTGGGAATCCAATAACCTTTTGTTCAGGATTCTTTAATTAATAGAAAGTTCGATAACACTTTAGTATGGGGAACACGTACACTATTAACTACAAATTTACCTCAATAAACTCCTAATTTACTGCTTATTAATAGTTAGTAAGGTAGGCAAAGTAGAGTTTAAGTTTAGGTATTGGGTAGGATTAAGGGATGTAGAATAAGGTCATGCAGAATATTAATATGTGCTTTATAAGTACTAATAAATATCAATATCCTAGTAATATGCATGCTAATAAGCAACTAGTTAATAGCGAGAACTGAATCCTAAAATAACATGTTACAGAAAGTTGAATATGAAATAAACTAAATATGAATTTAATTAGTAATTTAAAACATCACAAGCTGGCTTTTGGTGAGGAGTTATTTAAAGGTAAAATGAATACAGTTCTTAGCAATCAACTCACACATGATATTTGTAAATAAAATTTTATTTTAGTCAGACGGAAGAAAATAAGTGCCTGAGCAGTTACCTGGTCAAAAATAGAAACAGGGTACCTGTCGTCTGAAGCGGGTGCATGTATGCTGACAGCTCTGTTGATTATAAGATCCAGTTTTGTAGCACCACACCAGACTCTCTTTTTCATCACAATCAGTGGACCTCTTGTTCTGTCCACTGTATGCAATATGTTTGTTTATAATTATATTAATTTTAGAGAAATGTTTCACAATCCAGACTGAACCAAGAATCTGGACTATGGTAAGCACATTCAGATAAATTGGATCAGTTTCTTTATGTTGAGATGACTGAGTGGCCCAATTTACCTCTTTGACATGTGCTTGTTAAACAAGCCCTTTTCCCTCAAATTTCATCAGGTCTCACTAATGAAACATGAGCAGAACGAATTTCTGTGTAAATTGTTCTTTAAAAAAAACAACTCCAAATGTCAAACTGTCAGAATGAGGTCCATTATTTTCTGACCATTTTGAAATAGAAATCAGTCTATACATCTCTAAAATGAGTTGTCAATCAATTTGCAGTACATGCTTATGTTAAATTATGTTTGTGTTTCTGTACATTTGACATAGTCTAAATTCTCTTAACCCTTAAACGCATACCTCAGGTCTTTAGTGACCCGGGATGTCATTCACTACCCTCCTCCTTATTCATTTCACTTATTCAAGTTAGACATCAACCTTTTAGTATTCCTCAATCTATTAATTATAAACAATATAACAAGAACAAAATAATTCAGTTATAAAAGAATGCCCATTTTCCCATTATTTTTTTGTAAACATTGTATAGGGTCGCTAACGACCCCAGGTGTGAAATAGTGTATTTTTTTCTGCTAATTGAATCTTTGATGACTGAAAAAGTGCAATTCACCTTTATTCCACAGTGTGACAATGCATCATGCACAATGATGAAGTGAGGCAGGCAGAAAACAAAAGAATAGGAAGTAGCATCAGCAAAACTTGAAATGGCTCAGCGACTTACTGAAGAGCAAGTACTGAACACAATCAAATATTAGTGTCACTGTCACTTAATGGTGGATCTGGTGAAGAAGCTGTCAGTGATGAAAATATTGATTTTGAAGATGTTGAAAATGATAGTTTTGAGAATATTGAGATGGCGAATATGAGCCAAATGCTGAATGCACTGGGAAAAACGCTGTGGCGAGGACAGTGATGATGGTCGAAATATGCTTTATTTTATTCTTCTGTAATTGTTACTCTAATATCAGGAGAGTTTTATATTATCACGACAGGTAGAGAACCATCTGTGTTAGATATAGATCTGTGTCGCTGAAGACCAGAATATGTAATAATTTGTAAGTATACGATATTGGTAAGTATATTAATTTAAGAGCACAGATATTTACAGGCTGTAGTTGTTTCAGAACCCTCGCTTAATTCAGCACAGCACTGTGAGATTTTCACCCAAAAGAAAAACTTCCATTTCAGTCCTAGAGCTTATAGTTGCTCTGTTAATAGCTGTCGCTTTTAAATTAATGTGGATATTAGTGCAACAGCTGTGAGGCTGCAGCAGAATGGAAGTTGGAATTACAACAGAGCCAGACAATGACCTAATAAAAACACAGCATCACCAAAAAGTCCCCAATAAAATCCCCTCCGATCCCAAAGTCTTTACATCTCCAGGCTTCAACCGTCTCCCTCCCCCTTGTGTTTGTGCGTTCTTTCGATGAAAGCCAAGCCATAGATTATGACATTAATCGAGAATCTCTTGTGCAGTCACATATATTGTTTCAATGATGCAGTCATAAATCTTGTTCAACATTTTCATCTCCAATGCAAATACAGCCCTGTGATCATTCATCAGGCGAGCATCTCCAAATGCTTACTGCTCCCGTCCGCAAGCATTAATATTTCATCTCGTGAACAAGTCTCGCTTATGAGGCAACACATTTTCATTCTGCTGGTTATCTCACACTGTGCTAGAATCAGGACAAATGCTTCCTCCATCACATACACAGCTCTTCAAACTAGACCTGAACTGCATTCTTTATCTATTTGGCGAGTCAAAGCTTTTTTCAATAATCCACACTTCACTTTCTTAATGGTGGTTGGATGTCTTCACTCAGCATGTCTTCATATTCCTGCAGGCATTTGCGTTTAAATAATGTTTCGAAAACTTTTTTGAATCTGATGGATAGAGACAGTAAATCTCAAATACCCACTGTTTATTATGGGTGTATCGTGCAAGGTCCAAAATCATGATACAACAATGAAAATCTGAGATTCAAAGTCTAATGTAATCCTTGAAATAAATAGAACATTTCAGAATTTTGATTTGTAAAGTCAGTGTAATGTGTGAGCAGAGATGAAGTGGAGTGAGAATCAAAATGCAGAATGAATGATTTAATAACAAACAACATCAACAGTAAATCCAAGAAAAAGGGTATCCAAAAACAGGCAGGCGCGCAACGACAGGAACACACATACAGGAGCAACGACCGACACCTGGGAAAAACTAAAAGGACTACAAAACATGGCACAAGACAGGAAATAACAAAAGAGTCCACAAACACACAGGGAATTTATGACAGTTAGTCGGTCATTATTGCAAAGTAAACCTTGCCAGTGTGATCAAAAGTGGATTTATCAATTTGAGTTCAAATATTTTATTGTGCTGCCTTTGTGTTTAAGCTTCCGCTTAATAATAATAGATAATAATAATAGAGACATAATAATAATAATAATAATATGTTACTTTTATATATCGCTTTTCTGGGTACTCAAAGCGCTTTACATATAGAAGGGGGAATCTCCTCAACCACCACCAATGTGCAGCATCCACCTGGATAATGCGACGGCAGCCATATTGCGCCAGAACGCTCACCACACACCAACTTATTGGTGGAGAGGAGACCGAGTGATGAAGCCAATCAGTATATGGGGATGATTAGGAGGCCATGATGGACAGAGCCCAATGGGAAAATTTGGCCAGGATGCCGGGATACACCCCTACTGTGGGAAACCAGTGGGAAACCAGTCTTGGGCTACAGGGTGATATGGCTGCTGGACATGAAAGTAACGCCAGTGTCAATTGTACAGGTGAGTGGAACGATATACAGTAGAGTGTTGCCATGGATGATGGCAATTATTAGAAAATATCTAACCACTGAATGCCGCAACTGACCAATCAGAATCAAGTATTCCAGAAATGTTACCTAAAGTTGTCACATAAAGGTCACTAACCAAATAAGCAAATGTGTGACAGTGATCTTGTGAACTGTTAAACACAAAGGTCAGATATTATTAATATAATTTCCATTCCGAACATATATTTGGCTTTGGGCACATCCCTATTTAAAGACACAATATGTACGTTTTCGCCACCAGAGTTCGCATTTTCAAAACAATAACAAAGGCGAAGCTTGATGACACTATGAAGGAGAGTGGCACGATGGGAGATGTCTTTTTCATTGTCCAGAGATGTATGGAATTCACAAATCATGTTCACGGATGAGGTAATGAATTAGTTTTCGTATTACCTGTATGTTTGATCACAAATGTTTTATGTAATCGTAATGAATTAGCTGCAAGGAACATGAAATGTAATGCTATATTAGCCTGTTACTGATATGTGCCAATTTGTCAAATTATTTGGTGGGTTAATGCTGTGCAGTTATACGTGTTTAAAACAATTATACTAAAAGTAAATTTAAACGCGAAGTATTTGCAAGTAATGGTAAATTTTGTGCAACACATAGCGTATTTAATTTCACTGCCATAGACTTGGTCATCGGACTTGATGATAAGCATTACTGAAGTACAAACAAAGTGCAATATAACTGTATGAGTAATTTCATCAGCATAACCCCCACATAATTACATGACTATTACTTGTACAATAAATAATATATATTTGCTTACCTGTCTATTAAAACACATGCGAGAGCGGAGTCTCTGTCAAGTCCAAGTTTGTCACAAAGCTCTCTCCATCTCGAAAATGCCACGTCGATATTGATCCTTGTTTTATTTCTCCGTTTGTCCCAAAGCCTGCTTGCCTCAGTTGATTTTTTGGAATTGCTGTACTTGCCAATGAATAATCGTGATCCATAATGACGACACATCAATGGCGTTGCCATGGTTTCTACAAGCAGAAACCGAGGATAGCGCGGATATTACGTCATTGATAGGCGAGAATGACAAGGGACGAGCCATTATTTTAAATTGGAATTTCTCTGGATTTACAAATCATAATGGCATAATGGAAGTACACAACAGCATGAAATACACTCACCTAAAGGGTTATTAGGAACACCATACTATACTGTGTCTGACCCCCTTTCGCCTTCAGAACTGCCTTAATTCTACGTGGCACTGATTCAATAAGGTGCTGAAAGCATTCTTTAGAAATGTTGGCCCATATTGATAGGATAGCATCTTGCAGTTGATGGAGATTTGTGGGATGCACATCCAGGGCACGTAGCTCCCGTTCCACCACATCCCAAAGATGCTCTATTGGTGACTGTGGGGGCCATTTTAGTACAGTGAACTCATTGTCATGTTCAAGAAACCAATTTGAAATGATTCGAGCTTTGTGACATGGTGCATTATCCTGCTGAAAGTAGCCATCAGAGGATGGGTACATGGTGGTCATAAAGGGATGGACATGGTCAGAAACAATGCTCAGGTAGGCCGTGGCATTTAAACGATGCCCAATTGGCACTAAGGGGCCTAAAGTTTGCCAAGAAAACATCCCCCACACCATTACACCACCACCACCACTACCAGCCTGCACAGTGGTAACAAGGCATGATGGATCCATGTTCTCATTCTGTTTACGCCAAATTCTGACTCTACCATCTGAATGTCTTAACAGATATCGAGACTCATCAGACCAGGCAACATTTTTCCAGTCTTCAACTGTCCAATTTTGGTGAACTCGTGCAAATTGTAGCCTCTTTTTCCTATTTGTAGTGGAGATGAGTGTTACCCGGTGGGGTCTTCTGCTGTTGTAGCCCATCCGCCTCAAGATTGTGCGTGTTGTGGCTTCACAAATGCTTTGCTGCATACCTCGGTTGTAACGAGTGGTTATTTCAGTCAAAGTTGCTCTTCTATCAGCTTGAATCAGTCGGCCCATTCTCCTCTGACCTCTAGCATCAACAAGGCATTTTCGCCCACAGGACTGCCACATACTGGATGTTTTTCCCTTTTCACACCATTCTTTGTAAACTCTAGAAATGGTTGTGCGTGAAAATCCCAGTAACTGAGCAGATTGTGAAATACTCAGACCGGCCCGTCTGGCACCAACAACCATGCCACGCTCAAAATTGCTTAAATCACCTTTCTTTCCCATTCTGACATTCAGTTTGGAGTTCAGGAGATTGTCTTGACCAGGACCACACCCCTAAATGCATTGAAGCAACTGCCATGTGATTGGTTGATTAGATAATTGCATTAATGAGAAATTGAACAGGTGTTCCTAATAATCCTTTAGGTGAGTGTATATCACACCGTGCAAGTGTTTTTTTGTATATTTTATAATAAAAATCTTACATATTATGCCTTTAAAAGGCAAAAAAAAGAAAAAAAAAACCTGTACAACAAACATCAAAAGACATACTCACCTATTGCACATTTGCATTGTGCTGTCTCGGACAAACGCCTCCGTATAATGAATGAAATTTAATTAAAATTCTGCTCTTAATCTTGAAGTACCAAACACTCTCTGGAGGTTTTAGCATTGCTTGTAATGAACCTAAAGTAATTGCATGCACCTGCATTTATTGACAGAATACACCGTTACCATCTGATCATCTTAAAGTGACGGAGCTTCAGCTACAATACCGCTTGCAACCTCTCACTGAGTCCTGACCCGAGAGACGTCTTCTGTCTCTGAAGCAGGTGTTTGGTTGTTGAGTTATTTAGCGTGTTACACGCAGACACGGTTTCGGCGGGCTGTCATCGCACTGATCAGGATGGCATTACCGGCCCTGCAGTAACACATGGTAGAAACTGCCAGTGGTGCACTTTGTCGAGCCCCCCCTTAGGGCCCATAACTCACTTAGCAAGTTGGCTGACAATTCACTAAGAAGCTGAGCACCATGGAGACGGGATAGCCTGTGAATGAAAGTGAATTAAAACATCAAAAGCACACCTGATCAATAGAAATGACAGGGTATTTTGTATGGAATCCATGTAGGCTGAATTTTCACAGCACTTGAGTACAGCTTAATATTACTGCTTCTTATTTTTTTTCAATACAAGGATTGCCAGCTGAAAGCCAACAGTAGAAGTAAAAGCCTTACAATACATTCCTGTATATTGAGTAAAGAGAATCTGAAAATGAATGGTACTGCCTAACTCTCTTTCTAGGGAACCCAGAGTCAATGAGCTCCCTTCAGAATGCAGACACCTGGCCCAGTAATGAACCGCAGCCCAGAAGGGATGAGCTTAACTGGAGCAGAGACTTACAGTGGAGCCGAGCAAGGAACTGTGTCATCCATTGTGTTACTATAGTGAGGAACCACTGTTATATCTGTATCTGTGTCTGTATTTCAAGTGTTGCTCATTTTCCATCACTTGATTATTCTACATCTATTCTCTGAGTGAATAATCTCTAATCAGCCGGTAAAAACGGTCAGAGCGATATTGCATTTCAGCAATGCATGAAGTTTGAGGGTCAACTAAATATTCAAATGACATGTCTTTTAATTCACCATATCTAATCTGATAATGGAACTTCAATTGTGATTTCACAGCACCGCTGCATTACATCTCTTTGCCAGAGTCTATTAACGAAGCAGAATAAACCACATTATTTCACACATATCATGCATACGAATTTGCACCGATTTAAACTCATTACAATTCTCTGGCTCTTATGTATTATCTCACGTACATATTCTGTACCGTCCGACAGAGGCTTGTTTAATGTACCGTTACACTCCTGCTAATTACGGAACAGTCCAAGGTGACATAGAGGATTTGATAGGAAGGAAGGTGTCAATTCTTCACTCTAGCTGCAATTAATTAGGATGTCACATACTACAAGTGTCCTCAGTCTCATTCCTCTTAATTGATGATTGATAAGGAATTTTGAAAGGAAGCAGATCCTATTTAATGAAGACTGGCAGCTGTTATTTCAGACCCGTAACTGATCCCCACGGCCTTCCTGAAGGTCACACAGCTCTAATATGTGGTAATTAGGGGAGGTGACATAAGGTCAGTGCCTCAAGCTCGGAGCTTTAACTTCTGAAGAATGCCCCACAGGGGTAAAACGACTATCACCTCTATGTAATTTCTCAAGTCTTAGGCTTTACAGTCACTGCTATAATTACGGCTTTGTCAAGCAACAGGCTTTGAACAGTGGGTTAAGCCAATCGGTGCTGTAGTGGCTTGTTTGAGAGCATCTGATCTCCAGTCATGGTATTAAATGACTAAAGTGAAGACAAAAATTAAATGTGCAATGCAGTGCCAATCAGAGTTCGGAACAATCGCTATTGAGCGCACACATGCGCAAATCAGCATAAATACAAAGCACACACACATGTTTGCTCCACTGCAAATATTCCAGCAGCCAGATGTAAAACCCTACTAAACTCCTAATGACAGTCTCCAAGCAGATTAAAGCTCACACACCCAAACGCAGCATGGTGCTGTCAGCAGACAGAGGGTGTTAATCAAGGCCGAGCTGGGGCTTGCTCTCACCAGCTTTTATTCCAGAGAGGGTGGTCGAATCAGCATCGGTCTAAACCTAAAGCGGGATCAACTGAAGAGACAAAGAATAATAATTTGCTTGCGTTGGATTGGCTAGCTTGCAAGGGTTAAACTTGAGTGGATTAGACAACCAGCACACATCCGTTTCCATACTGTAATCCTCTTAGTGCCCACTCCTAATGTGTTTTTATATCATTCCTATCTCTCACCGAGGTGAAATATCAGATTAGTTACCCAGCTTTGAGTATATCACATTACGTTCTTATCTAACAGCGAATGCACGTGAGGGAGATAAGCGAAAAGAAAAAGAAAACAACGAGACAACACCGCCTTTGAGAAATACCTGCAAATGAGCCCCTCCCACTCCAATCTCCCTCTTTTTTTTAGATGGTTATAGGAGTTAATCTCTAAAATAGGTGATTTACTTATGATCCTCAGATTTACTGCTGGATTTGGCTCCCCTGCTCCTTTGTTTACCAGTGCTGGCAAAGATCACCGCTGCCTTCATAGAAGTGGTGGCGTGCAACAGTTTTACACAACAGATTGTTTGTGTATCTGTCTGTATGTGTGCAGACGTTTCTCTCTGATGTTCTCCATAGGCAAAGCTGTGCAAAGGCAATTCGGCCCTCCTCTCTTGTCCTGAGAGCCCACCCCGAGGGCAGAGAAAATCAGCCAGCCCGGAATATGCACATGAAGCAAGAGGAGATTAGTTAAAGCATTTACTGCAGCTCAAAGCCAGATTCAAAATGCTACGGTATCTCTTTTTCAGTCACATCTATCACAAGCGCCACAGTTTCAGTAAACAATGGAGAACGATGTTGGCCTTTCGCACCCACAATTTATCTCTTGTGATAGGGAAACACTACTGTTCTGGCCTTTTTGATCAAAAACTGAAATCTCTTTGGTCTCAGTGAGGGAGTATGACTAAAAAAGAAACAGCTGCAGTTGATGTTAAAACAAAGACCCTGCCACATGCTACTTACAACACTAACACTAAAATGATGTCCCTGAGCGCTCTTGTGTGACATTTTAGCTTTAAAAAGGAATATGTATACAGCGTGCGTGAATGTGTATGACATTCTGTTGCCCTGAAATTCAAGGTTTCTAGAAGCCGAATTCATATTCTCTGCATATTTGTGCACACGCCCACACATGCTTTCACACAAGAGGAGGTCACCTGTTCAACCGCCGCTCCCCTTCCTACTCAAACTATAAGCTTTGAGAGCTGTCCCTGTTGACTAATAGGTAAATGCACAAATACGCAAGTAAACCTACTACTCGCATTGTGAACCCTGCTGAAAAATCCAGCATAAACCAGCACTATTTCATGTTGGTCCAGGTTGGTTTATGCTGGTTAGTTCTGATATAGTGCTGATCAAGCTGGTGGCATAGTCATCTGGAAGTGCACAGCATAGTCATCTAAAATGTGAATGACAGTTTATTCAAGAGACAAAATAATCATCAGTGATATGTAACTACCATTTTTTTTTATATCATAATTGCTGAAAGTGAAATAATTTAACCAAAGTCAAGGGCCAAGTGTCCATCCAAAGGGAACTCTAGTGGCAACAGACTTCAACTACTTCTAGACAAGCATCGTTGTTCTGGTCTTGCTGGAATCATACCATCATTTTGGTTAATGTTCTGGCAAAGTTCTCTCAAAGTCATGAGCAAACAATCTTCTGGTCTTTAATAATGTTCTCAAAATGTTGGCAGAAATATGTTTTTTTTTTTACATACAACGGTAATGGAGGGATTTTTTTCTTTCTTTTTTTCTGAAAAGTTTTAATTGGATGGACGTCTGTTTTTTTTTTAATGTTTCAGAATGTTCAGAGAATTCTATAATATTTACAAAATAATTAAATGGAATGTTTCCTTAACATGTGCATAAAATTTTTAAAATGGTCTGAACAGTACTTTCGGAAATAACTTTTTCATAACCTAATGAGAATGTTAGAAATTTACGTGACCCATGCTGACAAAATCCCTGGTAATAACACCAAATTTGGCACACACCAAGTCAAAACCCAATATCTATAGGAAAAATATATATTCAATTTTTTTTTGCATGATACACAGTTGTTTGATTAACATTAATGAAACAGACAGCCCTATATATACTAAGCCGCACAGATTGTACCGCACGGATACTACATAAGATGTTTTTCCCCAACAGTTAACCAAACGTTCACTTAAGACATAACAGATAATGTTTGCCTGAATACTCATAATTAAAGCAACACTATGTAGTTAAAATAATGTCTCTAAAATTATTTCAATGGTAGAACAACTCTTAACCGGACGAATTCTACTGCCACTAATACCTAAGCAGCCTCCTAGCACCTGTACCTAGTGGCCAGTCGATGAATTGCAGTTTAAGTCATTTCCGTATTGGCTTCAAGAGAAACTGGGGGAGGTTGCCGCTTGGTAGGTACACACAGCGGAGTAGCACAGTACCTGCGTGACTCGTCATAGACATAAACAGAGAGAAGTAGCTCCGCTGTGTTCTTCCGCAAGACACATACAGTTTTGTTTATTAACCGCTAGAGCGCCAAAAGTTAATGTTGCTTTAAATACTGTAATTCTGTGTATATGTAGATATTGGGATTGCACACTGTCTAAGGCGTCTTTGTGCGCACGCTTCGGATCTGTCAGTCAGCGCAAGTAAGATTATTTTGTTTACATCAGCATTTAAAATTCACAGTTTAAAAATCACATTTGATTGGTTAAAACTCGTGCCGTCCCGGCGTACTCTCTCTAGAACTCCCGGAAGCAGAGCGATTGGGGGGAATGCGTACAGAGGCAGCCTCGGCCACTCTCATACCATGGCGTCTAGTCCAGGAGGAGCTGGAGGCGTTAGGGAGAACACAGTCGACAGTGGGCGTTTGCTTGTGTGGCAAAACAGGTCCACTTCGGTCCTGCCGAATCTCTCCCAAAGGAGCTCCACCACCTCGGTGTGGAGTCTCCACCCCCCAGGCCTCGGCCCCTGTCTCAACAGGATGTCTGCTCCACAAATGGGCCCTGGGACGAGCGACCACTCATGGTTGCCCCCCCAGCTCGTGAGGGAGGCGAGCGTGACCAGAGGTACTTGCTGGCACGGCGCCCCCAGTGACGGGCTTTGGCCAGAAAGGAAGGATCCTCCCACATAGCCAAGGAGCGGAAGCACCGCCAAGGAGCCTTGACCATGCGAAAGGGGGTTCCCCCTCGGGGAAACCATCCTCTCCTTTTTTTGCGATGGCCACATATAGATGCTAGCCGGCTGTGAGGCACGGCAGGAAGTGTTTCAGCCTTTCCAGGCAATATGAGCCACGAATGATGACAGTCCTGCCATAAACCCTGGGCTGAGCGACCACTTGTGGTCGCCCCCCCAGCCCGCGAGGGGGGCACCTGTGATCATAGGTACTTGCTGACACGGTGCCCCCAGTGACGGGCCTTGGGCCAGGAACCAAGGACCTTTCCACGTAGCCAAGATGCGGAGACACCGCTGCATTGCCTTGACTACGCGAGAAAGGGTTTCCCCTCGGGGAAAACCCTTGGTTTTAGGCCACCCCTGTCTCTGTTGGACAGTGAGTGACTAGTCTAGCACCAACCCTTAAACTGCCGAGAGGATCGGCCCCATGCGAGGCTCTGACCGAATTCCAACTCACGCAAATATACGTTATTCTCTGAACTGGAGAAAGAACACTCTTATTGAAGTTGAGCCTTGACCCTAACTTCCTCATGTGCGCAAGAACAACACCTCGATGTTGAACCACCAAACGTGCTGACTGTGCTAGGGTCAGCCAGTTGTCGATATAATAGAAAACGCATACGCAAGGGGGCAAATGCCGCATCTACACACTTGGTGAAGGTGTGGGGTAAAGGTCTAGACCAAGGGGAAGCACCCAATATTGGTACGCTTTTCAAAGCGAATCTCGGGTGTTTTGTGTGCTGCGGAAGGATGGAGACATGAAGTTTATGCATATTGAAATCTATTGTGACAGACCAGTCCTCAGACCTGGTCCGAGACACGAAGTAGGCATCCTGAACTGAGCTGCTGGGCAGTTGAGGACGCGCAGATCTAGAAGAGGGCGCAGCCACCCCCATCCTTCTTAGGCACAAAAAAGTACTGGCTATAAACCCCTGACTCACTTAATTTCCTGTCAGACAGGGCTTCTATAGCCTTCTTCCGCAGAAGAGTCTGTACTTCTAGAACCATAATCAGAGCCTGCCTGGGGTCCACACGTGTAGGCAGGACCCCATAGAAACTAGGTACTGGATGGTGTACCTTTGTCATCATCTACAGGACCCACTGAGATAAATTTGGCAGATTCTCCCACTCTGCTCGAGAATCTACTAGGGGTACCAGCCTCTCGAGACTGGCCTCTGCTGTGCCACACCACAAGCACAGCGCCCTGAAGCAGCGAACCGGCAGGGAACAACTGGCTCGACAGCGCCGACTCCCTCCTCAGAGGGCTCAGATGACACGCGAGGGCTCTCCATGCCCCGGCGGGGTTGGTGGATTGACCCTGTGAGGGCACAGAGGAAAGACGGGCACCGTATACTGAGGTGAACACCGCCTGCCCCCGGGGGGTATTCTGCACCGCGAGCACAGTGCCCTGAAGCGGCGAACCGGCAGGGAACTGGCTCGACAGCACCAACCCCCTCCTTAGAGGGCACGAGCCATCCTCAGATGACTCGCAAGGGCCCTCCACGCCCCGGCACTCGGGCGGGGGTGGTGGATCGACCCTGTGAGGGCACCCAGGACAGACGGGCACCGTATGCTGAGGTGAACACCACCTGCCCCTGGGGGGAAATGCCCTCACTGCCCTGAGCATACTGGCATCAGGGCTTCTTAAACGCAGCCTTCCTAGGGATGAAGATGGCCCTCAGGCCTGTCTCACCACTGGAAGGTTGCACCCAAAGGCGCCACCCACCACCCCACCCCTTCTGAGGGGGAGTGCGGGTGGCGGCACTCTGCTTTGCTGCGCCCGGTGTGAGGAGCTCGTACTCGGTGTCTGCTACTCCCGCACAGCAACAGAGGAGATCTGGGGCTTACTGGCTTGAAATTTTGCTATTACTGCGCCAAAAACTGTGGAAGATCAGAGCTCACTCTGGTCTCCTAACTTCCCCCAGATCTACATCGGATCAGCCTAGAATGCCTACACGATGTATTTATAGTGTGTAGACATGTGGCGGCCTGACCCGATACCGAGTACATTCCATTATTATTTATATATATGTACATACATATTTAATGCAGCTCTACGTGGCTTCCAGAGGTGGGGCTTAATGGTTGATGCCAACCGGAGAGAGATGGCTCGCAAGCAACTCCTCCGCCTTCGGCACCGCGCCATAACCATGTCTCTTCAGACCCAAGATATTGTTGTATACCTTGATGTGAGGGGACTGAATAGAATAAGGACATGGGCCGCTTCGATGAACACGACACTTCAGTTTGGGGATCAGTGAAATGGCAAGCCCTATGGAGGTTGAGCAGAGCACAGGCAGGAAGCGCTACTTTTATTTACTGTTCTCTTTTTTTTATGCACGCTCCTGGCATCAGGTGGCCAGTTATCTATTTCTTTCTTAGATATTAACTTGGCCACAGCTCTGTTCAGAACCTCCATGAGCTCCTCACTGGCAGGGGTTTGAAGTGGCGAGTCCTCAGCCCCTGCATCGACGCTACAGACATCCACCTCCTCAGAGCTGGATAACTGTAGCACCGAGACCGCCCTCCAGGTAAAGGCAGAGAAAGGGCTGGGCCCGTCTCTAACCCCTCTGACAGATCCATTTGCGAACCCCATGACACAAGCTGCCGCCGTGCCTCGGCAGCAGCGGGCCTGTGCCGCGGGAAAACGCGAGCCGCGGCGCCCTCCTCGAAGAGCGCCCGGCGGGATTGCAGCTCTCTCTCAGAGGCAGAGCCTCACAATGCTCGCGGCCGACCCCCTCGAGAGCCGACTGAGCGTGCTGCTTTCCCATACAAACCAGTGCACATCAAATGTGTATCCCCACTCGTGGTGTAACGAAAGCAGGGAGGAACACACTTCCTGTAACACTGTTCGCTCGCCATAATGTCTCTCTTTTAGTGTGTCAGTATGTGTTGCAAACAAAAAAGTCTGAACTCAGACACAAACACAGAGCTGACAAAGGACAATGTTACACAGAGCGCTTGCTGAAGACAACAGAAGCTAGCGGCGTTTGTTTGCCGGTATGCTTTATACCTTCCGGGTCGATGACGTCACCCGCCTATGACGTTCCATCTCTCCATTGGACTGATTACACACGTGCTTCACAACGCAGTCACGCAGAGGCGTTCCCATAGCGTGACGCAGTGCGAGTTCCCTTCAAAGGGAACTTAAATTCGACCAAAATTTTTTTTTCTCACTTGTTTTGCCTGTAGCTCGAAATTAGCCTGTGCGCATTCCTACTCAGCATGCGTCACATATATTTGTTAGCTGGGATGCGGGGGACCAGCGAGCCAGCAACCAGTATCCCAAGCTGGTCCCAGTGTGCAAAACATACACTGTAAAAAATTTATCATGGGTCTTGTCATTTTGACACAAATAATTAAGGTGATAATTAAAAATAGTATGTATATATTTTCTTAAGAAAATTATGGTTTCAGTGTTGTATAGAAAATATTGAGAAGATGTCACTAATAAAACCAAGAGATAAATTTTTTCTAATTTTTTAAAGGAAACTTAAAGGCAATTTTGAGGCTTGAATTGAGGAACCGATTAAGCTGATAAAATTAAGGGAAAAAAGGCTACCTATTTATTTTAAGAGAATTTGTTGCTTTGCATATGTTTGGAAAGGGAGCATTAATATTCTGAAGGGAAACATCTGTTAATGTTTAATGATCAGTTGACATTTGAAAGAGTTTCTGTTATGTTGAAGTTTTGATCGAAGAGTAGATCTTATGGTTAGGTTGTGGATAACTGCATGTATACTAATAATATGATGCATGTTGCTTTGTTCAATGAGCAATAACTTTGCTAATGCCAGTGCAGTAATAAGTTTCTACTTGTGCTGTGCTATTAATTGTACATCATGACTCAAAGTAAAAAATAAACAGGTAATTTCCATTCACACTAATCCACACCCTTTTTTTAGTTTCAACTTAAAATAAAAAAGCACATTTGACTTAACATATTAAATTAATTGTTTCATAGACTAAATAATTTAGGACATTTTACATGATTTATTCAGGCAGATTGCATTTAAGAAATCAAGCCTTAAAAACTACTCAAAAATATTATGTGTAATATTGTTACCATGTTTTTTGGTAAATACCATACAAGTAAATAGCACATAACAATTTTTACAGTGTACCTAAAGCTGGTTACCAGCAAGGCAGGATTTTTCAGCAGGGAATGTATGCCATGAATTGTAATTTCTACATGTGTGCATAAAATCTGCCTTAGCTAACAACAAACCTTCTCATCACACCTGCTTTTTGAAAGATAGGCGTTAGAAAGACTAGCATTAATAATCGCTACTGATCTTTGGGGAGAGGGAGGCAGCACTTAGCTTGTTTTTAGCATCGCATTATTTAAGAAGAAAGAATCAATATGAGTACTGGTGTTACGGTTTTATAAGGAAAAGACTTAAAAGGAGTTATCGGTGTCTGAGAGTTCTTAGAAAGTATTATGTAGCAGGATATCATACCGACAAAGACATCAACCTTAGTGTCACTACAATAATTATAACAAATCAAGGATTCCTGGGGTGTTCTGTCTCTAGAAGGATATAAAAACAGCAGAGGAATGTCTTTGTAACCTCCAGTGATGCCGAGTTTGACAAAATATATTGTATATTTCGAGTATATTCTAGGATGAAACAGATGTCAAAAAAGACAAAGAAACACATACAAAATTTAGAGCTGTCTTTCTTACAGCATCCATTTACAATGGGCTGTAAATAATATTTTTATTGGGTAGTATGTTCTGAACTATTCTGTTGCTGTCAAATAAGCACGCACAGACAAAAATGATCTCCTTTTTATATTGTGTATGTGTGTGTTCCGTTAGACTCTAGCTTTGGGAAAATTACAAATGAACAAAACAAATGTTGACACTGAGGGAATTCTATTCATCTGCACAGCCCACATGGTGGGACCCGAGGGTCTCGAAACCCTGTGATCCTCCCTTGTCCCTGAGGGATGAGTAAACATTGGCTGCCACTGATAGTGAAGGAATTCCCATAACCCGAGGCCATCCCATCCTCCCGTACGTGCTAATGCCTGTTACCTGCAAAGCCAGATAATGAAGCTAGCAGCCATCTCCGCCACAATTACCTTGTGAGAGCCAATGTTTACGAATGCACTTCGCCCCGAGGATAAGCCTGGGTGGGGTGGACCACCTCAGATAAAAAAGCAGGGGATAAAAATAGACAGATCAATCTAGTAAAAGCCAACCCACAACCACACTTTGACCCATTCTCTGTGAATGCATGCACAATGGGACTTCCTACCATCTTAAGGAGCAAATATATTCATGCATGTATCTGCATTATCAGGTTAAGCAATAAGCTAGTCTTGCTTGTATACCGCTACTACTGATCAAAGCTCAACATAAATCTCATACAGAGAGTTTGCAGAGAGGAAAAGAAAGAAAAAGAGACGGGTAGAGAGTAAATGGAAAATACATAGAAAAACCACAATCTGCTCAGAACAGACTTTTCAATACTGGATGTGCAATTAGCGCACACTAAACAGCATGCTATGCCTCTCAGAAGCTATTTACTTAATCCGTACAGCGGGAAGGAGAATGATCCTCCCAAGAAATGAAATCTCTATATCCCTCCGTTTGCAGTACAGCAGCTATCTGCATTGGAAACTGCCACCTTCTCATTGGCCCTTAAAGCACCTTAATCGTCTGAGGCATTATACGGGTTCATTTCCATATTAATTTCTTTCATCCCTGCCTTCCCCTTTAATTCTTGCACCAACGTGAGCCTCATCCAATGGCAGAAGGGCAAATTGTATTGCAGGGTACATGTGTGGAATCTACAAAGTCAGCCGAGACACCTCTGAGAACAATGCACACGTAAATAACACAGAAGCCATTTATAACTATCCTTTGGGAGGAGGGAGTTGGATTGACAGTAGTCCCGACAGACAGCTACCTTTATTGATATCACCATTCAGATAGAAAAAAAAACTGCAATTCCCTGTCACATCTTCTGGACGGGGTAGTCTGGCGGGGCCTGGTTGGCAAAACACTACAGAGCTGCTTTCTGGCAGTGTTTGTCTGAGCTCTCTCATGGGTTTGTTGTTAGCTATTGAAGAGAGCAAAGATTATGAGATCTGGAACAAAAATATGAAAAAATATAGATGTGTCAGAGTGTGTAATACGCCTATATCACTTGTCCAATATTCTGCAACATCAATATTTGCTGCTGTGACAGGGGTCTGCCCTGATTTTTGCATTTAATACATTTTAATGGCCTCTTTGCTGAAATGTAGGTTTAGGTATACACTAAATTTGTCAACATTTGCTAGGTTAGTGGCAATAAATCTTATATGCACAATATATATGCACAAATATGCACAAAAAGTTGAGTTTGAAGCACTAAGTTACAAATAAACTAGATTAGGCGGAACTGCATATTCCACTTTGTTTATGTTTGTGAAAACATTGTGTCTTATTGCTGGCAGACTAACTCAGTTACTATTATTGCATACTGATCACAGTTTATTATTGTGGTATGTAATATATCTGATTGTTCCTTAACCCTGTAAAGCCTTAAAAAATGTAACAGTTTATTGTACCTTTATACAATATATATATATATATATATATATATATATATATATATAAAAATAAAATAAAAATTATATATATTTATAGTAAATTGTATTTACATGGCCAAAAGGTAAAATGAAATTCTGATATGCGTTCCACAGCTAGAAGGTGGACATTTTTTTGAATTATAGACTAAAATTATTTTTAAAAAAAGTATGAAATATAAGGGCAGAAGGAATGTGGTAGATTCCTCATACTCATATAGATATTTTAGAAGCCTTAGAAATGAATAGGCTACCTTATTTTTAACTTAAGAGAACACATGGCATTTGTAACCACATCTGCTTCCAGTTATTTTTAGCTGCAAAAAAACATCTCGTTATGGCTAAGGCTAATGAATCGGTAGCTAATGAATCAGAAGTTTTGCAGATTCACAGATAATAGCTTACTTCTGTGTTGAAAAATAAGGAGGACAGGGTTAAAATCTGTCTTTACAAAATGTAATAAGATGCAAAAATGTGATGCACTGCAAAATGCAACATAATCAATCACAAAACATGGCAAGTTAGTGCAGTTTCGTAAGCTCATAGCTTGTCATCTCGTGATGTCACCAGAAAGCATGCTTTTTGTGTTGTTCCTATAGGGATTGGTGGTATAATATCCTATTAAACTTGCATAATCAGTCTCACCCCATCCTTGTTTGAAAATGAATATATATGAGGAGTGGGCCAATGTCCAATTTCGTTGTGAGCGTAGCTACCTGTTCAACTTCGACTGTGACTAAAACTGGAGAATTTGCCGATGGGCAAGATTTGCCACTTGCAGTCGGGGGAAGAGCTGAAAACGGGGACGGGCAGTTTCTGCATCAGATGATGACGCTCTCGCAGTGGTGTTTGCGTACTTTTATCAAGATGAAGTGGATTAGATGCAACATTTGTCAAACACACAAATGTTTTCAAAGAAACAGAAACAGTATTCAAAAGGCTTACTTCATGTAGCCTGCTTTTTTTTTTTTGAGTTTTACTTACTCTCAAAAGTTAAGATAACTCTTATTATTTTGGTCCATTCAAATACATTGGACAAATCAATTGGATAAACACAGTAAATAAAGTTTATTTTAAAAACTTTTTTCTACAGTGTTAGTCTATATAAATAGTAGTCTTCATAGTTCAGGCACCAATATAGCAGGGCATATACATTTTGTTTTATCAGTTTTATTTTGATAAAACATGACACAATATAACATTAAGATAACATGAAAAGAGTTTTTACTGTGTGGCAAGCAGAGTGAGGCAGAGAGCTGTGAGAAAAAAGCATCACCTGTGCGCCACACTGGTCTCGAGTCTCAAGGAAGGACATCCAGGGGGATAAAAGGAGGAGTGACAACAGTATGAGATGAGAGAAGACCAGGCCTGGACTTTACATAGTGTTTTATTTATGTTTGTGCAGCAGTCATCCATGACGGACTGCCGCTTTTCTTTTCTTTTCGTTTTGTATTTGTTTATTTTATGATTTAAGTTACATTGTACGTTCGGCCGGTTCCCGCCTCCTTCTTCCCTGAACCTGTAACATTGTTACATTCTATAAAAAAAAACATGGATTTGTGGGCATTAGAGAAACTGTCAAAATAAACATGAAACACACATCATCTTCGTCATCTGTGAATCTGGCCAATCTTGAAAAAGTGTGTCATCATCAGAGCTCTGAAAATCCTGCATAGAACGAGCCAGACGACTGCTATTTAATGGCTCTCGCAGTATTTAATGATGACGTGACGTCTGAGCTCTCAAGTCAGACAAAATTTCTAACCGGCATGTACTGCTTCAAGTCAAACGCTGATTTGTCTGTGCAGCACTTACGTGCCAATTGCCGACAAAACACAGACATTTGATGCAGTTTCATAGAACCTGATAAATGTGTGTGGGGTAGCCCAGCCGGCTGCCTCACAGATCTCCTGAAGTGGGACCCCCATATGAAGGGCCCTAGAGGAGGCCATTCCCCTAGTGGAATGCGCCCTCAAAGCCAAAGGTGAAGGCAAACCACGCACCTGATAGGCCAAGGCAATCGCCTGGACGATCCAATTACTGATCGTCTGCTTGAACACGGGCAGCCCCTTCTTAGGAGACCCGAAACACACTAACAATTGGTCCGACCTTCTCCACTGCGACTTCCGCAGATAAATTTGCAGTGCTCTGACCGGGCAGAGCAGGTGAAGTCTCCCCTCTTCAGCCGACACATGAGGTGGAGGATGAAATGCCTGCAGGACCGTAGGCCGTGCCACACTCGATGGCACCTTGGGCACATAGCCTGGACTCGGATGAAGGATAGCCTTAACTCCGCCCGGGGCAAACTCTAGGCAAGTCTGTGTTATAGGAGCGGAGAAAGCCGTAATGGCAGCCACGTACACCTTAAGTGTGGATGGGGCAAGCCCTGCAGAGAAGCGATCTTGGAGAAACTCCAGCACTGAAGCCACTGGGCAGTTAACTGAATTCAAAGCTTCCACAGCTCTGGCTGGGGGTGAAATATTGTGCCCCCTGCCTGAGACAGCAGATCCCTCCTCAGAGGAAGGGCTATGATGTCTGAGAACCATACTCTGGCTGGCCAGTACGGGGCTACTAGGAGTAGACTGACCCAGTCCTGCCGGACTCTCTCCAGAACTCCCGGGAGCAGAGCTATCAGGGGATATGCATACAGACGCAGCCTCGGCCACGTCTGCACCATCGCATCCAACCCCAATGGGGCTGGATGCCTGAGAGAAAACCACATAGGACAGTGGGACGTCTCTCGAGACGCAAACAGATCCACTTCCACTGGGCCGAACCTCTCGCATATGGACTTCACCACCTCTGGGTGAAGTCTTCATTCCCCGGGCCTCAGCCCCTGCCTCGACAGGATGTCTGCTCCCTGATTCTGGTCCCCGGGGATATACATTGCTCTGAGAGACGACAATTTCCCCTGGGACCACAGGAGGATCTGATGCGCCAGTCTGCATTGAGGGTGAGACCTCTGACCCCCCTGATGGTTCAGGTACTCGACCACTGACATACTTTCGGATCGTACCAGAACATGGTAACCCCTGAGATCTGTGAGGAAGCTCCTTAGAGCCCTGAATACAGCCAACATCTCCAGGCAATTTATATGCCATGAATGATGATGGTCCTGCCACAGACCCTGGGTAAAGCAGCCGTCCATGACCGTGCCCCAACCAGTGAGGGAGGCGTCTGTCAAAATGGATTTCCAGTGACATGACGCTCCCAACACTGGCCCCTGGGACAGAAACCAAGGTTTCTTCCATATTGATAGGGAACGAAGGCATCTTCACGTTACCCTGATCATACGGAATGGATTTCCCCTCGGGGGAAAAAACGTTGGCTTTCAGCCACTACTGCAGGGGTCTCATGAACAGCTGGCCAAAAGGTATTACGTTGGAAGCAGCTGCCATAGGCCCAAGCAGTCTTGAAACTGCTTTACAGTGATGTTGCGGCCTAGCTTCGTGCTGGAGACCATCGCCCATATGGATTCGATCCATGCGGGAGACATTTGTGCCCGCATCGCCGTCGAGTCCCATACTACTCCCAGGAACGTGGTCCTCTGGGAAGGCGTCAACATGCTCTTTTCCGTGTTGAGTCTCAACCCTAAGCTCTGATTGTGGCCATGGACGACATCTCAATGCCGAACTGCCATTTCTCGTGACTGGGCCAATATGAGCCAGTCGTCGATGTAGTTCAGTACACGGATGCCCTGGAGTCTCAGTGAAGCCAGAGCTGCATCCATGCACTTGGTGAACGTGCGAGGGGAAAGAGCTAGGCCGAACGGAAGAACCCGATATTGGAACGCTCAGCCCCCGAAAGCGAACCTCAGGAACTTCCTGTAACATGGAAGGATGGATATGTAGAAGTATGCGTCCTTTAGATCTATCGTGACAAACCAGTCCTCGGATCTGATCTGACTCACGATGATAGGAATTGTGAGCATCTTGAATCTGAATCTCCTCAGAGAATGATTCAAGTGCAGCAGATCTAAAATCTCGAGGCTGGCCTCTGGTGTTTTCCGAGCCTCATTCCCGAACCCCTGAAGCGGCTGACCAGCAGGGAGTAGTCAAGGACAATTTTCGGTGTGCGGACGTGTTCGCTGCCCAGCCGCAAGTTCGTGAGGCGGATGGAGCAGCGTGCGATCGCTGGAAACCAATGTGTCCCGAAGTGCACGAGGCGGCTAGAACAACCTCGATTTCCTGAGGGCTCCGTGGAAGAGCGAGATCCTCACAATGCATGCAGGCAGCCTCCTCATGAACTGCCCATGCATGTTATGCTCCCATCTTAGATGATTATTCAGACAAGTGAAACACGGTTTGGATGATAGGCTGATTTAAAATATCTAACTTATCAAAGTCAGATAATATCCCATTTAATTCCTCAGAATTAAATGCTGCCATAAACACCCAACAAGTGAAACATGGTCTGAATGATAGGCTGCATAAAAATATCTAACTTCTCAAAGTCAGATAATATTCCATTTTAATTCCTTAGAATTAAATGCAGCCATAATCACCAGAGATACTGTTTTAATATTTATTTATACGCTATCGTCATCTACACGCTGCCTCGGCAAACACGAGATTCGATCCGTTCACAATATATGTGGCTTTCATCCCTCGAGATGAAAGTCCACAGGCGCGAGGCTGAAACACCCAAAAGCGCACTCGAACACAGCCAGCACCTCAGTAGCTGACTGTGCATGCCTCGCACCCAAACAGTATCACATGTACACTGATCGCATGTTCACTCTTGTTGCAGACCCGTAATCTACGCGCTGCCTATACAAACGCGAGATCGAGCCTTGCCTTATTAAGTGACGAGCTCTCATTTACCATTTCAACTGCCTCGATGTTGAGCACGTCTAATTCCTCAGAATCAAACAGCTCAAGCATTCTCCACCCCGGGGGAAGAAGCCGCAGCGCAGGCTCCCACACGGGGAGGGAGAACATCGGAACTGTCTGATGATGACCGGGAAAGTGCCTCAGCAGTCCCTATCTCATCAGCCAATTCCCTTTGCGATCCCCACGATCTGAGGCGCCGCGCCGCCTCAGCAGACGCAGGACCCGAACCGCGGGGAACGCGAGCTGGCCGGCCTCATCGAACACGGGTATGCCGTCACATACTACGTCATGACGTAGCACCAATCAAGATCGGTCTTAGTTTCATTCATGCTTCAGACGCACAACGCTAAGGGAGCGTCCCCAAAGTGTCGTTCCGACGCAGTGCGAGTTCCCTCGAAAGGGAACAAACTGCATCTACTGTTCTCTTAACGTGGGTTATTTGGGAAACTGAACAAGGTTATCTTTCCCTCACAACCAAAAACACACTTCTTTAGTGACATTGTTGATTTTTGGCCAAAAACAAAATGACAGTGTTGCCGACGGTTCCCGTAACCCGAACAAAGCTCGTTGATGGGTGTGCTCTTGCTTTCGCTCTGGTTGATGTGCGCACCCGCTAATCCGGGAGAAGTGCCCATACAAGGAATTCCACCCTTTATGATGTCATACAGGGCCACACTCGAGAGAAAAAAAAACTTATTTGATTCCTGAAAGAGTGTATTTGGCACAAGTCATACATCCAACTCTTTTTTTTTTTTTGGACCATGTTTAGCATGAGAATCCAACTCAGTATAAGTCAGAATGCATGAAATAGAATACCCCCCTTTAACATGATAAAGATCGCTTGTTGCTTCACCGTGCATCTGGTTTAGGGCATGACTTAAAATGCATGCAGAAACAACACAGAAAGTGCTTTCAATAATATTCAAATGGTCTTGTTTAAGTGGGTGGTTCTGGGCCAGAATAAATTGCAAAGCAGAACATAGGCTTTATAGTAAGACTAGGTTTATATAACATGTGCTGTATTGACCCTGGTGTAAAGAACTTATCAACATGCATTCAAGAAGAACTTTGTGTGATTAAATTGCCTGATTATATAAAGCACTCAAAACTAACAGCATCCCTGAGCATAGTGTTTTAATTTATCTAACTACAGATGAAAGCTGATTCCTCCTGACCTGTAATAGCACATAAACACGCTTAGTTTCATTCAGAGCGATGACTTGCACTCTACTCAATAAATTTTTTTTTCCTGTGGATTAAGCTAACAATTGACTGGGGAGACTGAAGGAGATTTGCAGTAATATGAGGGATAAAGCTGCCCCAGCTATTAAAAAATATATATTTAGATATTAGATTAGACAGACATACTTAGAAGGAAAATAAACAAAAGCAATTTGTCATTCCCTGTTAAGCCTTTGTGAATAAATACACTTGATGTCACATATGTTCTCTTACCATACTGTCAAACTATGCCCAAGACCAATTCAAGTCTATGCTCTGTTTTCGATTATGTTTTCACCACCCACTGGCATTCATTTACCTGAAATGATCAGATCTGAACAGAACACAAAGACACATAGGCGCACAAACCTCCTTTACGAACAGACAAAAAAGCGTCTGAAGTGGCCTAATGGCTTATACTCTACTAATTTGTCTTGACTAGAGAACAGCTGTAAACACACACCCAGGGGGACAAGGGCTGATAAGCTCTCCATCCTGCTGATGCTATCAGACAAAGGGCTGCCCTGCCCAGGGCTGCACATTTCCAGGTGTTTTAGCCTACATGTTTTGACATCAATCAGACCCTGGGCTTAAAAAAGGAATTAAAAATAATCATAAAATCAAACTAACTGACCATAGTACAGGTGATTCCGAAGGCAACGAGAATGGGCTGCGGCGTGCTACTGTAGTTTTTAGTGGTTATGATTTTATGAGGTGGTCTTTGCACTTGTGCTGACTGCTAAACAAAGGCCACTGATTTCTGCATATAGGGGTAATCATGACTGGAATTCCAGTCTCTCTTGGTGTATTGAACACATGATTATGCTCATTGTCTGGGTAGTTTGAGGTGAGAAAAGAATGCTAAACATTAGCGCTCAAATGGGAAATTGGGAACTGTAGAAACTGGGCCTTTCAGAGTCCTTATCATCTGATGCTGAAAGTGAACAGTAGGGTGTGTCTATTCTGGAGAAGAACTAACGTTTGACATTTACATGTGATTTTCATGGCTTTTATGCCGTGTACCATTCGAAGGCACTGCTATAGTTTCCCTTATGAAAAAGAAATATACTTCAAGTTAATTTTATGAAGTATACTTAAGTAAAGTTCAAGTATATTTTTAAGTATACATTATGTAGTAAGTATACTAATATCAATGTACTAATAGTAAACTTGTAAGTGTACTGTTTCAATACTGCTTGGAATTAAATTGGCCCACTTTAAGTATATAAAAAAGTATACTATAAGTGTAACAGTAGTAAACTTTATGTGCACAACTAGTTCACAACTACGTTTCTCATTTGTACTGCATCTGTACTACAAGTGTACTTATAAGTATACTGCACTAGCAGTTTACTATTTTAATACTAGTATTTTTATTTAGTTTATTAAAGTACACTTTGAAGTGTACTCTCAGTAAAAAAAATTGTTTAGTGGTTTTACTGCAAGTATACTTATATACATTTTCTTTAAGTGAACATAACATCATACTTATAGTTTACTATTTATTATATATTATTTTTGCACTTTAAGTATAGCCTATTCTGTTCCTATGTAGGTATTATTTTTTTTATACTTGAAATATTTTAAACTGTATTTTAACTAATTTTACACTGCCTTCTGTTGAATTAATGACAATGGAAAAATGTTTGTGGGTGGGGTCCTGGTCAACTATGTCCCCATAAGGATGGCAATATCCGAAATCCTTGTCCATGTGGGACAATAGCTTATAAATCATACTCAGCAAACAATATCTGTCTGTCTCGGTTAACTATAGACCTGATATAGTCCAGCTGAGTAACCCGCTTCTAGTCAAAATAACCTTGAATTTGGTTACATGTTGTTTTTGCCAAAATAACTTGCGAGATGTATAGTATTCCATCATGTAAGCAAAGTCTACAGTGATTACAAGTTGTTTGATTTTATTTCTTTGACATGTTCATGTTCTAGATGACTAGTCTATTCTTGGGCTACAGTTAGACATCTATAAAATTTTCACTGACAGCCCAAATTTTGGGCTTGTTTTAGCTGAGACGTCAGGGCTGTGTTTGGACAGCTATCAGACGTCTTTTAAATGTAAAATTGCTTGCTAAGTACTGTTTTTTGAAAATGTAAAATTGCTAAAAAGTTTTCTGTGATGGGTATGGTTAGGGTTAGGGTTAAGGCACGGGTATATTTCATTTTCAGCGTTCCGCTCCATCTTGCGTTCAGTTGAGCATGCAAGCCCTTCAAAGTATAGCCTAGAGCGTGTAAAGACACGTTTGGCGCATACACACTATCTAGTGGATTTGTTTTCAAAAGGTATTTCAGCTCTCAAAACTCACCATCAAGAGGTACGTACCATTACGGCAATTAGAAAAACATGACACTTACAGGAATTAAATTTGCCATAAAGATGGTGGAACTACATGTATTAATTGCTATCTAAATGCTGAAATATTCAAATTAATCTTGCATAAATAGAGCACAGTGCTCTTAAACACGTCATATTGAAGGCAAATGGGATGTTGGGTTACTAATTATTAGTCTCACTTGCAGCCATCATAAGTTCCACAATGAAGTGTGAATACAGCTCAATCTTGTTTGGGCCTAGAGTAGAGTGAAATCTAATTGGTTGCAGCTGTGCCGAGTGCCAGTTACAGTGATGAATCCTACAACGTGACTGGCACCACTGTGTACATTTCATCCCTTGAGTATTTCTTCTCCAGTACTTGCTGATAGCAAGTCTTTGACATTACGAGGCCAAGCTGGCAATATTATTTCAATAATTTAAATGGACTAATTGCTTATAATTTAGCATTAATCTAATAGCATAGTACATGTT
This sequence comes from Rhinogobio ventralis, assembly GCA_039654625.1. Taxonomy (NCBI): domain Eukaryota; kingdom Metazoa; phylum Chordata; class Actinopteri; order Cypriniformes; family Gobionidae; genus Rhinogobio; species Rhinogobio ventralis. Next base: position 22,702,010 of record CM077198.1, on the reverse strand, counting down.
GTCAATCGCAAACACATTTAGGACTTTTCACTTTAAATAGTCGTTCATTTCTGCACATGATTGCAATTTAATTCACTATAGAAATGAAATATCTTCAAAGTAAAACATCTGTAAAAACATGACACAATATGCACTGTTATATATGACTGAAGTAAATAGTTTTCTGGTATTGTGCCAGTCTGTACTCAGGCTGTGTAAACAGTTGCCAACAACAGTTAACAGCAGTTTCATTTCACACTATTAACTTTTTTTCTTCCTAATGAAATCTTAAATACAGTCATTGCAAAAATATATCATCGCCTTATAATAGCTTTTAGAGGTTCCAGTGGAAGCAGTTGTTGTTTAAAGCAACATGTTAATATCACATATCAATTGTTAAATAGTTCTCTATCTGCCTGGCTATGCCAAAATGAGACAAGACAAGGCTAAGCTGGAGAATTATTCCTGTATACATTCTACTGTCAATAAAACATTTAAGGATGTGCTGCAAGATCCTCATCAGCAATGCAGGGTAGCTCAGCTCAATAGACCAAATCTGTTATCATGACCTCCGCTTAGCAGTTTGTGTCAGACACAGCAAGGGGCAGATGATGGTGAAGCACTCAGTGATTTGCTGGAAACGACACTCAATCTCCTGATAAATATATGCATATGAAACTAAAATAGCACAAACAATGTGCTAAAAATGAATCGTCTGTAATTCAAATAAAAAGACTGCCCTTTGTCACTCCATTTCACCAAGAGCATTTCAATATCGAGAGCTCCATCGCTGATGCAACAGTGCCCTTCCAGCTTGGCAGGGGGGCTCAGATGGAGAAAGGATGTTTTAACACAATGCATCAAGGCTCAGATAGCAGGACAAGGACACTGAAGATGGGCATGTCAGTCATCTTGCTGCCTACTTCCAGCCACGATCTTTGGAAATACTTTAAGATGAAGACTATAATGGAGTAGTCCTTTTTGTAGCCACATTCAGCCAAAGAAAGAGCCTCCATCTCGTCTGAATTCAAATAAATCACGCTCTTTCCTTCCTCTATCTATCTCTCTTTCTGTCTCTCTCTTCCATAGGACACCTGTAGTTCTGAGTCTCGGTGAACGCCCATGCTATTCAGTAGAAGATAGACTGCTGCACACTAAGAGTAATAAGGCAGCAACATATCAGCTGAGCTCAGATATTCTTTTCAAAGTGAGCAGAAGGGACTGGCTACAGAAGTGTGCCGTGCTTTAGCAGCAAAATATAGCATCAAATCAGTTATTCTCTATGTACTGTGGAAAGTGTTGGCTCAAGGCTGGGAGCAAAAAAAAAATGTCTTAAAAAGTTCAAAACCACTGCATGATTGAGTGGCTCCCGCTGCACAAAGTAGCTTGGACTGCAGACTGTGTGCACCTTTGAGCTACTTTACTTAGCAATTCACACAAAGGGTCCTAGCAGTTAGAGGGGTACTGGGCCGAAAACACTGCAGCAACAGCGCCAAGAAAGTATTGTTTATACCATACGAAAAGATAATGGACAGCCTGATAGATAGAAAGACAGATTCCCCCACTCTTGCTCTTTTCTACCAACTAATGTTTACTTCATTTCCAAGAACTAGGAAGCATTGCTGTTTTTTTTTTGGTATACTGTCCCTCACCACTGGGCTAAAATCACTCCGTCTTTGATGGTCATTTCTCTTTCATTACAATGAATGGAACACAGCGAGATAAAAACCCCCATCCGTATGCATTACTTAGTGCAGAATCAAAATCTCCACATGTTGTCGTCATATCAAAGAGAATTTTAAGAATGAAGGAAATCAGAAAAAAAAAAAAGGCTTTTGACTACTAAAGGAATGTTGCACAACAATAATCAATAAATATTCTTATTTGAGCATAATTTGAGCATTAAACTGTTTGTATAGCAGAATGCATTCTGTTGTGTGTTGACAGACAAAATAGCTAAATCTATTCGTGATGTTAAAGTGAAGGTGCACGTCAAAACATGTGAGCGTGTACTGCGTGAGGAAAGTAAGATAACAAACAAATTGTCAAGGCAGGAGTCCATTGCACAAATACAACCTTTCCTTCAGTGTTTTATTGATGGAACATAGCACTGCTAAATTTAAAAGGCTAAAGGAAAAACAAGATTCATCCTCATATTTCTACAACAAGATGATAAGACTATCTGTGAAAATACACCTTCAGTCTCTTGGTTTTTCTTTGGAAGCAGGTTGCAACAGTTAGCAGAGCAACAGTTTGACAGCTGTCCCTAAAGCATTTCAAGCTGGAAACAGACATGAACTAGAATATTTAAAGATGATGACATCTGTGCTTGCTCATGAATATGACTGCTTGAGAACTTTCACGGCTGTATGGCAAACAAAGAAGCGATGTCTCTGGTTATCAAATAAAATCTTTTGGAATTGACTACCCCAAGAATATACAGATTAATTGTATCAAGTGGCAGCAAGAATGTTTCCTTCACTAAACTAAATAAATAAATAAATAAATAAATAATACATTAATAAACAAACAAACAATATATAATATGTTAATGTGTTGTTAAAATATATACTTATATCATTTTTTGCAACACTATAAGTTTGTACATTTGTATTTGTAATTCTACAATATTTATGTCTGAGCATAACAAACAAACAAACAAACACACAAAAGTTTCTTCAAATATGAGGAGAAAGTGGTGTCGGCCGCTAGGTGTCAGCCTTGTGACTTTAAACACGATTTATCCTCAACATGCTGTCCTGTGCACATGACTCCTGACTCTTTGTGCGGGTTCACGAGCCAGTTACTGAATATAAAAAAAGGCTCAGTATGTAATATTGACAAAGAATGTTGAGTAATGACAAAAACATGCGGATTAATTATAATATAATATAATAATAGGCTATCAATAATTGTTATTATAATTGCTAGGCTAATTATTATAATAATTAATAATAATAATTCATATTATTTGTCCCTCAGTCTCATAGCACTTCATATAATGTTCCGCCCGAGCGCGCCTCTATTTCTTTCTTAGAGAGAGAGAGAGAGAGAGAGAGAGAGAGAGAGAGAGAGAGTCATTGATGCGTTGTGGTCGTCATCTATGATGGGAACGAAAGACTCCCTGAAAGATTCGTAATTAGCGCAAACGCTATAATTTCAAGAGCGTCTATAGTTTTGATATGGCTCCCTTTAGCCTATGCCATTAATATTTCTTAATATTTGTACAGCTACTCTTAGCACAACATGTGCATCGCCTTTACATCTTATTTGAATCTCATACAGATAAGTGAGTAAAAACGTAGGCTATTTGCCGAAATCAGGCTCGTGTCTTGCGTAATATGACGTGGATAATACTCAGATCTGACTGATCTAAAATTAGGCAGGAGTAGGCTATTCATATTTTTACTAATGAAACTGATATAGTAGGTACTGTATGCTATATACCTACTAAATGGTCCTTTATTCTGCCATCGGATGAAATAGCTGCACTCCTATTGCTTTAGGTCAAGAAGACATACAAGTGATGAATTTTGAATAGCCTAGGCCTATACCTATGTTATAAACCAGGAGCCATTCAGTTAGCCTACTGATCCGGACTTTGCTTGGGAATATTAATCGTCAACTTTTGATCTGGATGGACATAAATAGTTATTACAATACATTGTACATTTTCTAGGGTAAACTTAAACTAAACTATAAAAAACGGACAAAACTAAGTTTAATTGAGAACGGAAATCGCAGAAAAATGTGGAGGAAACCATAGCAACACGAAGCATCGGAGAAACAGACAAATAATAAAATAAAATAAAATAAAATGGCAGTAGTCTGTTTTTAATTCGTTATATATATATATATATATATATATATATATATATATATATATATATATATATATATATATATATATAGAGAGAGAGAGAGAGAGAGAGAGAGAGAGAGAGAGAGAGAGAGAGAGCGCACAATATAACTATTGCCATTCTTTAAAAGCCATTATCTACCTCAACTAATTGCACCTTGAAAAACGTAAATTCCTTATAAAAAGTTGTCCCTCCTGAAAATCAACAATTGTACAATTCACACACTGTATGTCCAGACATAACTGGCACGCGTGACATAGACTGTGTGTTGCATGAACTAGAGCTTGTCGGCCGAGTTCATATCTGTAGGTTTGCCCCACCCACCAGCAAATCCAGCTCTCCAGTGTAACCTCTGATTGGCTGTGGGGATTGCGGGTCCTGAGACTGAGCGCGAGACACTGAGCTGTGCATTCGACAGTAGTCTATGCGCTGAAGATGAGCGCCGTGCGTTTACCTCAGTGAGACACATTTAAGAACTATATCAAGAACTATTTCGCTTCATCCAGAGGCTGGATATTTCTGACCGGGCGCTTTTATTACGGCGAGACGAGCCCAGCTGCATTTACAAATGCTCGAGTTTTTTTTTGTTTTTTTTCCCCCCACTGATCTTTTCTCAGTGATTTACTCGGATTTAGTTTCATTCTTTCTGGACTAAGGCCAGCTGAAATACCTTCATACAAGAAATTTAAGCTTGTTGAAAGAAATCTTGGACAAGACCCACCTCTTGCTGGAATGGGAATATCACTTAATTGTGAACTGGACTGATATTTTTATTAATATTGGTTTTCCATCGTTGTTCCAGTTTCAGAGATTGCACTGCTTTTTCCTTCTGAAATTGGAATCACTGTGTTTTCTGTGTTGGATATGTGCATGGACATAAATGCGGATCAAGGAGGAGACATCCTAACTTAACATCATCATATGGATTGATTAGACATGAGTATGTTTTAACTCAATTTCAAGTGTTCATCGCGAATCATGATACCGAGAGCAAATATTTTGAATTGGATCCTTCCTTCCTTTCATTCATTCACAAGTTGAGGACCTTCCAGCGGACATTTAGCCAACATTACTGAATATTTATTTCACTGGCTCAAAATGGTCGGTTTACATCTCGGTTACCCTGAACTACGCAATTTTTCACGTTGAAGCCATGTTTTTCGTTCACAATGTTTACCCATTCATTATATGAAGAATTATTCACCAGTTTTCTTCATATGTTTTTCAAAAATAATGCAAGACATGGGTGGCCTGATAAGATTTCGATAAAGTAAATGGAACTTATCGACGGCGTAATCAGTAAGTCAGATGAATTTCATCGCAGATATAAACATTTTCGTTCATTTAAAAGGATATCTACCAAACTGTGATTTTGTTCGTTTGACTTGTCGGAGCTTTGTTACGTCGTAGCCTACCGAAAGTGCATAGGTTTAAATGTTAATAAAATATCATGCAAATGAGCGTATGAAGACAGACATCAACAGGTATAATGCATTCCAAGGACATGGATTTCGTACAAATGTTTTTGTGCTTTCTCTTGTGCTGGACTGGAGTCAATGCCGTTTTCAATTTGAAATACACAGTGGAAGAAGAGCTGCGTGCAGGCACAAAGATAGCCAACGTGACAGCGGACGTAAAAGTTGCGGGTTTTGCACTGGGAAACCGACAGCCTTATTTACGGGTTATCTCCAATTCCGAGCCGCGATGGGTTAATTTGAGCCCCGCCGGACTGCTCATCACAAAGCAAAAAATTGATCGGGATGCTGTTTGCCGACAGACACCGAAGTGTTTTATTTCGTTGGAGGTGATGTCGAACTTGATGGAGATCTGCGTGATTAAAATTGAGATTATCGACGTAAACGACAACCCGCCCCGCTTCCCCACCAACCACATTGACATAGAAATCTCGGAAAATGCCGCTCCCGGTACCAGATTTCCCCTAGAGGGGGCAAGCGATCCGGACTCGGGGAGCAACGGCATTCAGACGTACACAATTACCCCTAATGATATTTTCGGTCTTGAGATTAAGACGAGGGGAGACGGGTCCAAAATCGCAGAACTTGTGGTGGAAAAGACTTTAGACAGAGAGACGCAGTCTCGTTACACGTTTGAACTCACAGCGGAGGATGGTGGAGATCCCCCAAAGTCTGGGACTGTGCAACTTAACATCAAAGTCATCGACTCCAACGATAACAACCCCGTGTTCGATGAGCCAGTATACACTGTAAACGTGCTGGAAAATTCCCCCATAAACACGTTAGTCATAGATCTGAACGCTACGGACCCAGACGAAGGAACCAATGGCGAGGTGGTCTACTCATTCATAAACTTTGTCTCCAACCTGACCAAACAAATGTTTAAAATCGACCCCAAAACAGGCGTAATCACCGTGAATGGCGTTTTGGACCACGAGGAACTGCACGTCCACGAAATTGATGTACAAGCCAAAGATCTGGGTCCAAATTCAATCCCTGCCCACTGCAAAGTGATTGTTAATGTAATCGACATAAACGACAATGCGCCAGAGATCAAACTGTTGTCGGAAAACAGTGAGATGGTAGAGGTGAGCGAAAACGCTCTTCTCGGATATGTAATCGCTCTGGTGAGAGTCTCAGACTCCGATTCGGGAGCGAATGGAAAAGTGCAGAGTAGACTGCAGGGCAATGTGCCTTTTAGACTCAACGAGTTCGAGAGCTTCTCCACCTTACTTGTTGATGGCCGTCTGGATAGGGAGCAGAGAGACATGTACAATTTGACCATTCTAGCCGAGGACAGCGGATATCCCCCGCTAAGAAGCTCGAAATCGTTTGCAGTTAAAGTAACGGATGAAAACGACAACCCCCCGTACTTCACCAAGCCACATTATCAAGCCATGGTCCTCGAAAATAACGTCCCAGGTGCGTTTCTGCTGGCGGTGTCCGCAAGGGACCCAGACCTGGGCATGAACGGCACTGTGTCGTATGAAATCATCAAATCGGAGGTGCGGGGCATGTCTGTGGAATCTTACGTTACTGTGAACTCAAACGGCGAAATATACGGCGTTAGGGCTTTTAATCACGAAGATACGCGGACTTTTGAGTTTAAAGTCTCTGCGAAGGATGGAGGAGATCCACCTTTGACCAGCAACGCCACCGTGCGCATTGTTGTACTGGATGTAAATGACAACACACCTGTGATGACCACCCCGCCCCTAGTGAATGGCACCGCGGAGGTGTCGATTCCTAAAAATGCTGGAGTTGGTTATTTGGTTACACAAATAAAAGCTGATGATTACGATGAGGGGGAAAATGGAAGGTTAACGTATTCAATTTCAGAAGGAGACATGGCATACTTTGAAATTGACCAGATAAACGGCGAGGTGCGAACCACAAAAACGTTTGGGGAGAACGCGAAACCATCCTATCAAATAACCGTGGTGGCGCACGACCACGGCCAAACTTCTCTCTCTGCCTCTGCCTATATTGTCATATATCTCTCCCCTGATCTCAATGCACAGGAGCAAATCGGACCCGTCAACCTGTCTCTCATTTTCATCATTGCCTTGGGTTCTATTGCAGTCATCCTGTTTGTCACAATGATCTTTGTGGCAGTCAAGTGCAAAAGGGATAACAAGGAAATCCGAACATACAACTGCAGGTACCCAAACAATTTTTGATACATCCTTTTAAGTTACACACAACATAGTTCAGAGTGCGAATTATTCACTGACCTTATGGGGGAACAGAGTTAAGGAAAGGCCTAGCCATAAAAGTCAGATTACGCTAAACGCACGCTCACCGACAGAAACTGTTCACCTGAGGTGGTAACCATAGCAACAGTACGTTGCTCGAGGTCTTTCCGCTAGGACAGTATGGAATATCGACAAAACATAAGTAGGCCTACTGTTTGTTTTATCACAGTAACCATTCGTCATTATTTACATAAGTAAATAACAAAAAAAGAGGTTGTTTGTTTAAAACATCTTTAACGGTTAGCTGTGATAAGGGGCCAAATAACAATTTTGGTTGCGCGAGACTGATTAACCTTCAATAATTGGCTTTGAAATTACTGACAGAAATTCCGCAAGAAAAAATGTAAATGTAAAATATGTATAGGCATAGAAATATTTTAGTTGTTTTTACTTGTGTGAGTTCAGGCCTTACCTAGGGGGTAAAACCCCACCAACCCTTCCATAATTCGCACTCTGGTTTAGTTGAATATCCTGCATATATTTGTACTGGAAATGAATAAGCATACAAGGCTTAATGAATGAGACAGAATACAATGATTAAGACATAGCTAGGAGTGCATGTTTGATGTGTATCTTGGCTGTGCATGCGCTGTGTCCTCAACTGTGCATGTGTTTCAGGCCTTGCTCTGCTGCTGCAATTACTGATGACAAATAAGCATAACAGGAGATAATTTTAGTAATCATTGCACCTGTTAATCATGATTATTAGCCTATATTTACACCATCATAAATATTACTTTTTACAAAGATGAATCATTTTATTTTTATTCCTCAATTATAAAGCCATATGAGGAGAGCTTCTCGTGAGCTTAAAATAAATCAATAAAAAATATGTAGTAAATAAAAAGCAATACTAAAACAAATATTTTTTCATAATTCTGACAACATCTTTGTTTCCAACCATTCCAACTTATCACAAGAATTTGTCGTTTTTAGTTAAGTTTCAGATCAATGGTCTTTTTCATAATTCCATTCAAAGTGGTATAAAAATGCATAATGTAAGCAGCAATTCAACCTAAGTTTAGTGTGTTGATTTATATATATATATATATAGTCATATTGTTACTCAGAAATAAATAAACTTGAGACAAATAAAGCTAAATGATAGGGTGCAAAATTAATTTGATATATGTACCCTTTACTTGGTGACTGATGCATTCTAAGTAAGGAAGGGTAAGCAAGCACAGGCCTTTCCTCATACACCATCGAGACTGAGACTGGTGCCCGCATAAATTGTTGGTGTAATTTTATGACCTTTAGGTCCTCTCTCAAATTTGATCGAATATAAATATTGACTATCCTCCATTATTTACTAACACATTTAGAGATTTTGTTCATGGGCTGACAACATATTATGGTTGTTATCGTAGAGGTCACTATATCAAAATGCAATAGCAAGGGCGTAGTAACCACACTTTCATAATAACAATTATGCTCATAAAAGGTAAATCATGCAAATGTATATAACTGTAATAGTCTTTGACACAGTGTGTGGGGAGAATATTATTTTGTTAATCTACTGTAATATGAATACTTATCAATCTGTACCATTGGCCACTGTGTTGATTTCCCTCTGCTACATTACCACTCAACATTTCCATATAAATTGCTTTTGCAAATTTAACTTGAAACCATTACCATATTTTTACCTCAAATTGTTGTTGATGTTGTTTCTGTCTTGTAATGCAGCAGCATACAGTACATTATCCATCTTAACAGAGATGTATGCAAGTGAACATTTTGAAGAAGGCTAGATCGTGATTTCGATGGTTAGGCAGGCAAAGCATCTACCTTGCCGTGATCACAAGATGGTTAGAGATGGCCTGTGTTTAGATTGCTGTCGTTAACTTTTATTTTCCTCTCCAGATAGAAACCTGATGGAGGCTTTCAGCTCTCCCAACAGGGGGTTAGTGAGAGTGCTTGATACGGTTTTCTTCTGCTGTGCTCACTGACTCTCCTTTCTGGCTCATCTGAGATTCTTTGGATTGTGTTCACTGCGACGAGAGCCAAACACATATGACCAAACAGACCATAGAGACATGTGTTTATTTACACAGTTAAATAAAATGACCTGAATGCTGTTGCAGTTCAGAGAATAAAAACTAATAGTTGTATTAAAACACAGACAGCTACACCACCTAATAATATTTATAATAATAATAATTAACATCATCATAGTAAATATGAATAGCTTTTGGAAAGTAACCGCTCTAAATCTCTTCTCACAATTTAATTTCATTAACAAAAGATACAAATTCACTATTACATTGACAACATAATAGAAAATGTTTTCGACCAGTTATTATGGACGGCCTAACTTGTTTTGTGTTTGTGTGCTTTAACTCGCACAGAGGAAAAAAATGCTTTTAAATGCCTCCTAAAAAGATAAGGTCCTGCACCGTTATCATTTTTCCGAGCCAGAAAAAAGTAACAAGCAGGGAGACACAGGCTGAATCCAAATGAAAAGCACAGAAAGGGGAGCTTTGTGTTGTGTAGGCAGAGCCAGCGTACCATTAAGCTAAAGCCGTAAGTTACGATGAATTTGTGCCCTTCAAAGTACATAAAAAGAAATAAGTGTAAGATTGTTGCAGGCTATAAGATGTAATGATCATGGGAAAAAGAGAGGGGTCAGTGGGGAATAGCTCAGACGAATCTACATTAACTCTCTTTATGAGCTCATAAGTTTATGTTTAGATTGTAACTGAAGCATCCTTTGGGGTAAGATCTAAAAGTTTCTCATTTACTGTGATTAGAATCAAAACCCTGAAATCAAGTTAGCAGTAGCCACAGAGCATAGCTCAGAGAATTCAAATTCACAACCCACCTGCCAGTGGGCTTGTTTGTAACACACACACACACACACACACAAAAGCAGACAAATGTGGGCATAACTTTGAATATTATTGCTCACACATGCTATGACATTTAGTATAATGTGTCGCTGTGTGTGCTTCTGTGGTTTAGCATGTTTGCATTGTGTATGTGTGTTTGTGACAAGTCCAATCGCCGAGCATGGAAATACAAACAAATGAGGGATGTCGGCTCCATTGGCGGCCAGAGTTCGCTCTAATGTGGCTGATCTCTCAATGAATATGGGTCTGGCACCTCAGCCCGAGCCAGGCGTGGACCTGGTGCCGGCTGTGTGTGCAGTGAGGAAGGCAGAGCATTGCTTTATTGAGTCTGTTCAGTTTCTTGTACCTGCGCAGGGTGGCGGAGTACTCCTACGGCAACCAGAAGAAGTCCAGCAAGAAGAAGAAGCTGAGCAAGAACGACATCCGGCTGGTGCCGCGGGACGTGGAGGAGACGGACAAGATGAATGTGGTGAGTTGCTCGTCTCTCACCTCTTCGCTCAACTACTTCGACTACCACCAGCAGACTCTGCCGCTGGGCTGCAGGCGCTCCGAGAGCACCTTCCTCAACGTGGAGAACCAGAACTCCAGGAATGCTGCACCCAACCATGGCTACCATCATACCTTCACAGGGCAGGGCCCTCAGCAGCCAGACCTCATCATCAACGGCATGCCGCTGCCTGAGGTGAGATTTGCTCCAGTCTGCTCCATCCTTCAGCCTGCCACGGCTACCAGCGGCAAGGGAGGGTGGGGTCGAGGGAGATCCGTCGCAGGGCTGCTAACCCAACCTAGTCAAAAAGGCTACATTTGCTTACTGATAGCTAGCGGTTTCTTTTACTCGGGTGCTTAGTTCTTGTTTGTTTTTCTCTGCAGTACTGGAAAATTTAAATATGGTTTCTTTTAACTAAACCTGCATACCTATACCTATCCATGCTTGTATTATTTGTTGGTATATTTGTAATAAAAAAGTGAGCCAGTCAACATTGGACAGTTGCCAAAATTGATTATTTGGCCACCTCTGTTTCTGCTCTCTCTTTTTTGTGCTGAGCAAAAGAGCTGCAGCCTGAAAATCTGCCAAATGCACTGACCTGGCTAATCAGCAGCACTACATGTAATTTCAGGTGCAACCATTAAGAACAATCATTGCCAAAACGATTCGCACATAAGTTCTGGTTCTTCATGGGTGGCATGCAGTGGTTTGCGATGGACATCTAAAATGAAAAGGCAAAGTTACATCTGTTTGCAGTAGAGTTACACAACGATAAGCAGGCTTTATCGTGATGACAGGGGTAATCAACAGTGACGTAATCAACCAATCAGGTTGCTTTAGGACCTCAATGGCAATGCAAAGACAAATTAGACACTATAAACTTTTTATGATGCATCTTATTTTTTTAATGATGAACATTTTTCAGATTCTGTAACAGAATAATTTATTATTTAGAAAAATTAGATCATTAAAAAATATATATTTTGTTTATTTATTTAGTACTGTCCTGATATTACAGATATATATAAAATAAAATAAAATAAAAAAAATCACAAAAAAAATTATGAATAAATAAAACTGAATGTACACAAATGATTCTTGGTTATTATAATGGTGTGTAGCTTCCTCAATGATCAACGACTGTTTACATGTTTGTGACAAGTGTGCATAAGTCCCTTATTTGTCCTAAGTAATGAATCTGCCCACTGAAAAATTTAAAAACCCTCCAGCTACTGCATGTTTTTCGACTTTCCAGAATCATTTAAGCTGTTGCCAACAGTGGCGGAGGATAACTAAGGGACTCATACACAACTATTACAAAAGGTGCAAACATTCATTGACGCTCAATAAGGCAAAATTATGCATTAAGAAATAGGGGTGGAAATCTCTAGGCACCTCACAATTCGATTCGATTACGATTCAGAGGGCTGCGATGCGATTATAAAACGATTATCGATGCATCTTTTTTTCTATAGATTTTCTTTTTTCTCACTTGGTACTTTTAAAGCAAAGTATTTGTAATGACCCATAATGAATTTACTTCCAATATATTTTATTAATAAAACAAATGGAAGTGATTTTACAAGTCAACAGGAAGGTTACATTTGCCAGAATATGTCCCAACATTGCAAAAAAACCAACAGGAAGTGTGTCTGTAGCAGCATACTTGTTGTAAATTAATACAGACTTCAGCATATTCTGAATCACTAACATTTAAAGTAATAACCAAATCTAACATAAAGTAATAACCTCCTGTTATATACATTTTGCTATACCAAAATCAAAGCTTTAATACAAAAATATAGAATTCTGTACCAGCAGCTCTCTTACAAAAGTAGTGCTTGTGGACTTAAGCATATTCTGAATAACTAGTAACATACAGCTGCTCTTATACACAAATAAATAATAGAGTCTAAGACTTATGACTTAAAACTAAATCCTGAGCACAGACACATTTTTGCTGTATACTACAATCGAAAACAGCTTTTATGAAATGAACATCTGAACACTAAATTAACATCTGCAGAGAATACAGACGCAAATCCTTGACCATCAAATTTGCGATAGTTTGTGGTCCAACCGAGGGTTCTCATGTTTGTCGTGTTTCGAAAATATTTTAGTTTAGTTTGACAACTTGCATATAGTGTGGCTCTTGTCCAGTTCATTTTCCCATTCAACTTCATAGAAATGGTTCCATACACTAGCTTTTAATGCAGAGGGTGCCGGTCGGATTTCTTGCTCAGCTATCACGCGTCTCTGTTATGTGCACGCCACAGACGGTCCGGGTGTTGCACTTCCCTCACATTGCGCCTTTTGCGTTCCGTTAACATTACGTTATCAACATTTTGAAATTTTTTGACATTTGTGAATCGATTCAGAATCGTCCACGTCCACATCGCGATGCATCTAAGAATCGAATTTCTCCCCCACCCCTATTAAGAAATAAGGGAATGCACACTGTTGAAAAGGATGGTCGATTTCACTTGTCATTTTGTCTTTCGGGAAATATCTTACACATCTCATGAAGGGCAGTATTAAATAAAAAAGACCTTAAAGGGTTAGTCCACCCAAAAATAAAAATTCTTTCATTAATTACTCACACTCATGTCGTTCCCAACCCGTAAGACCTACGTTCATCTTCAGAACACAAATTAAGATATTTTTTATGAAATCCGAGAGCTCTCTGACCCATTGATAGACAGCAGTTTAATTAACACTTTTAAGGTCCAGAAAGGTAGGAAAGACATCGTTAAAATAGTCCATATAAATACAGTATTTCAACCTTAATTTTATGAAGCGACAAAAATACTTTTTATGTGCAAAAAACAAGCAAAAATAACAAATTTATTGAACAATTTCTTCAAGTCTGTCAGACTCTTACGCTGTTGACGTAGTAAATACAGTACATCGCTTTCGAGTTACGTCAGAGCTACGCCAGCACGCTGGCTTACCATTGGCCAATGCTGTTCACGTGAGCACCATGACGCATACGTGTGATGCTGACGCAGGAGCTGACCAATGTAAACTGTGTAGGAGACTGACACAGACGTAAAGAAATTGTTGAATAAAGTCGTTATTTTTGTTTGTTTTTTGTGCACAAAAAGTATTCACGTCGCTTCATAAAATTAAGGTTGAACCACTGGAGTCACATGGATGATTTTAACAGTTTTTACTACCTATCTGGACCTTGAAAGTTTTTATTAAATAGCTGTCTATGGAGGGGTCAGAGAGCTCTTGGATTTCATCAAAAATATCTTAATTTGTGTTCCGAAGATGAACAAAGGTCTTACGGGTTTGGAACGACATGAGGGTGAGTAATTAATGACAGCATTTTCATTTTTGGATGAACTAACCCTATTTGTACACATTTTGCAAGGGACATGCAAACTTATGCACTCAACTGTATATTGTAGATTCAATTATAGTGGAATGGCTGTTTTAATTGTCAGCTGTTACACAAACAGACTGGGCACACATGAGGAGTTTCAATGCTGGCAAAAGGAGAGAGGTTAAATGTGTACCAATACATTGATTTGCTGATTTAGCCCGTCGTTGTTTGTAAAGCCTGTGGAAATCAATGAAACACAGTTTTAGCTCTAGTGTATTGAAGCTGTCACCAGATGATCAAGTAAAATATTAAGGATATTTTGAAATCCATCTTTTGAATGAAGGAATATGCAGACAGAGCCCAATTTGCCATCATCCAGTACGTCAGACTACAGGTTAACGCAAGACTTAAAGTTGCACGCTGACTGGACAAAGGAATTACAGAGTGTAACAGCAAATGTAGTAGCTAGGCATGGTAGCTTAATCCTTTAATAAAACTACCTAAGCAGCAGGATTAAAGAACATCTATTTTTCTCAACTGATGAAAAGACAAAGAATTAAGGAAGGGGGTTGGTGTGGGCTGAATAAGCCTGTAGATTGAGTGTGATAGTACAATAAACTCTAATGCAAAGCTTTGTTGTTTCACTGCAGTATTAGAGAGAGAGAGACAGAGAGACGGCGTATGCATCTTAATGTCAGATGTTTTCACATTAGGCCAGCGATTGGCCTGATGTGGGTTTATTTGTATGCTGGATTCATCATGCGTGGCGCTCCACCTGACATTAACAAACATCTCTTTGACCACATTTCTGCATATTTCTCCTCCAGTCCCAGAAGATGGGCTGACTACAGTCGTCCATATCCCTTACCCCTTCTGTGCGACATTTGCAAAATGCACTCCCCATTCAACATGCTGTACAGTATATGAATAATGTTGTCAGTATAATTACGCACCCATTTACAGTATGTGGGGCACAATCAAACATTGCAGCTGTGAAATGACCGATAATAGCTCTGTCACGCATTATGAGCCTGGGCTTGGAAGCATTTGACTCTACAAGTCAGGGTTTCCCAGAGGTCTGCTGAGGACACACTGATTGGTACACAGTTGTGATTAACAGTGCATCTCCTTGCCCTGAAATATCAAGGCCTGAGGGCTGTTTTCCAGCGTTTCATGATTCAAACATGATTTTGAGATGTGATTTGTTTGTTTAATTTACAGTTCCAGTTGGAGCTTATACTCTGAAAATTCAAGAGTGCTATGCCAATTTATGAAGAAATATTGCATATAATTTTAATTAAAATTACACACTGCTGGCTTATTGATAATGAAACTAATCTGATAATCTAGATAGTAGATTTTTTTGTGAACATGCAGAGCACAACACAACAGCAGTGGCAGATATACTTGTGGTATGAGAACGAGACACATAATTGGGCTGAAAACTATTGTCCAAGAAATATATTTATTCATTTAGCAGATGTGATTATCCAACATGACTTGCAAATGAGGAATACAATGACTCCCAAGGAGGCAGTAACATGAGGGTAGAACAGGGTAGAAAATAAAAGCAATATATATAGCGATAACAGCAATTTGTATCTCAAGGCTCCGGGAAAGCTCTGTTTATGATACTGACTCTCTGGAGATGGTTCTGTGGTCCCAGTCTCTAAAGAGTCACAGTGTTTTTAGAAAGCCATGTGGTTAACCTGTCTGTGGTTGTCTCCAAAATAAGGTTCAGGCCGTAGTAAAGATGTGGCTCTCTAGCCGATCTGGTAGCGCATCTTGCAGCATAAACACACATGACAGTCTGCTCAAACTAAAACGAGGTTTCTCTACACCCATGACACTGATAATAAGCTAAAAAAAATACCAACTATTGATCTGCTTTGCGTTAGTGCTTGGAGAAAGCATCCTGCTACTTTATGTACTGTAGTTCCCTAAAAAAGATGAATGTTTTAAGGAGAGTGTGAAAAAGAAAACTCAATATTTGTTTAATTTGACTAGTATCACATTGTATTTTCTGTCGGAGAATCCCCATCTCTGGTTTTGGAACAATAATTTAAGTACTGTTCATCCAGATGCTAGCATTCTGTTACAGAAGAAATTAGCTCATAAATCCCACTGCTAACATATGGTACCCAGAAACATTTTAATATTTGAGATCAACCTGTCAATAAGGATCTGTACATTTGATTAGATTAATCACATATACACTCTAAATAATTTTGGGTTGTTTCAACCCATGTTTGTGTCAAATATGGACAAAACCAACCATTGGTTTACATTTTTGAAATACAATTTTAAACCCAATAGTTGGGTTTTTTATATTTGACCCAAACATGGGCTGAAACAACCCAGCATTTTTTAGAGTGTAGTACTATAGTGATACAGACATATAATATATACATATAATACAGACATATCCAGCATACAGCTTCACAATAAGGCTTCTCCACACGAGTCTCATTCTTATGTCGTTTTGCGTATACAAAGCAATGTCATACCATGAAAACATAGTACACATTGGTTTCGTCTGCTGCCAGTCAATTCAGCCACTTAGGACTATGTCTCATGCATAGACTAACTTCTGAAAGAGTGGTTATTGAATACATTAGCCCCTATTAATGTAGTTAAACCTTTGTTGGAAAACTTTTTGTTTGCCAAACCCTCAGAACTATACCAGTAATATTGCATATTACTAATTACAAGTACCATTTTTTTTTCATGTTTATCTGTTTACAATAGCCTCCCAGTCCCGAAACGTCACAAGAATTGTAATTTTTTCTCCATCATCCGGTTGTTTTGTAAAACAAAATGGCTTTTTAAAAATCATTTGTTTCACCTTTCAGGTCAGGGTTTTAAAATGTTTTGACTTAACTGAACCTCTGGGGTTTTGTGTTTCTCTGACTTTCGTCAGACTAAGCCAATTAATCATTCTAAATCCCATACACGATAAGGTAAAGGCCACAGCATGGTTCCTCCCTGAAGGGCTTTCAGAAAGGCTTCACTGAACTGGGCTGCTCTGATGAAGAACTCAGATTTTGTCACTTTCAATTAGTTGGGGAATCTGTAAACAGAAAGAAAGAAAAGAAAGAAATGTTGAAAAACAACACAGACTGCCAACTACACAGACTGCCTAAACTTGAAATATTTTTATCAATTTGAGCTCTCCTGTTCTTTCTTTAATGTTATGTGCCAAAGAGAAAAATAGACAGTATACAAGAAACAGAGCAGGAAGAAAAAGGATAAAGAAGTGAGAGATACGCCTTATCACAAGCACCTTGCGATGCGTTCTGATTGGATTCTGGCAGATGAAGATGGGAGTTTTCAAAGGTTATATTTGTAAGCCACAGACTCCGCTGGCATTCTGCCTTCAAGAGTCGCCTACTAACAAGAACATTTCTGGTTCTAATAAAAGGGCCACAGTTCCATTATAGTACGAATGTTCAACCATTCGCCGAACTCTGACGTTCAACTGAGACATTATTAGAGAAAACTCATTCTCTTTAAACCGTCTTACTGTAGCCTGCAGATGAGGCATTCATAGTCTCATCTGGAATGAGAAAAACCCCTAATGCTATCTTTGTGACTCCAGTCATGAGCTGACATAAGCACTCTCATTTTGATGTCCGCTCTCAAACATTTAGGACAAAAATCTGACAATGTAATATCCTTAGTCAGTCAGTAAAAAAAGAGAAAGTGAGAGAAAAGAAATAGAGTGAGAGAATGG
Organism: Rhinogobio ventralis; assembly: GCA_039654625.1. NCBI lineage: Eukaryota > Metazoa > Chordata > Actinopteri > Cypriniformes > Gobionidae > Rhinogobio > Rhinogobio ventralis. The sequence goes on along the minus strand of CM077198.1, from coordinate 22,684,041 downwards.
AGAGCAAAAATAGCACCCTAATATGAAAGCATTTGTAAAGTGACATGCTAAAAACAGACAAATTGCTTTTTTTTCATTAAGTAGTGCTAACAACTCCTCTATGAAATATTTTACTGTACCTGAAAATATATTTATTTTTATATAGTTTATAAGAAAATAAAAAGAAGTTATTTTTTTAAGTTTAGATCAGTTATCATCTAACAACCTGTTGATCAGAGCATTCATGCGTTAAAATTTTACATTTAAAATATAGTAGTGATTTTAAAATAAATATACCCTGATGAGAATTGCTTATGAAAACAGAAAATTGACTAGAACTAGAATTGACTGTTACATAAGCTACAGAGCTTTACTTTTTGATTGATTATTTGGAATGGTTATGAAAGCATCTTTTATAGTTTTTGTCAATGTTTCTTAAACAGTTCTATTCAGTCTTTGCACGTAATAAAAGAATATTATATTAAAATTAGCAGCCATTCATGCTTGGAATTTTTAAATTCTCTTAATGTTTCACTTTGAAATAACTTTTTACATAACCCCCCCCCCCACACACACACATTTTTTCACACTTTTGCGAAGTAACACTTAATGTGTGATATCGCTTAGATCAGGGCGATAAGATGGAACCTGTGAAAAAGGACTTCTGATGGAAAAGTAGCTGGCCAGATACAGATACAGTTGAGACCCACAAGAGAGGAAAATAACTATATAAATGATTTTCTCTCTCTCATAGCCTCATCTCTCATTAACACAGATTTAGCTGCCAGCGCTGAAAATGCCTGTGGTTAAATTAATAGGATGGGAAAGGTCGGCCTACATTCTCTTACACAAGGCATTGCCACAGGGAATGACGAACACGCAACTTTCTACATGGCTTATCAGAATACTAGTGGATTCGTTAAATTATATAGAGAGGGTAATGGACAAGGCACATGACTGTTTGCTTATTTTAACTATTCACAGTTACATGTGTAGTGCACTGACATGAATAAACAGAACACAGAAGAAAATACAAGAAAATCCTAGCGGGTGCAATTCAAACTGGTGGGTTGTATGTGTATGTGCAAACTATCAGATTTGTGAGAGCAGATGTCCTTCCAAATATTTTTATGCCTACTTGCCAATTAAACTACCAGGGGATCTGCACATGGATAGACCTTTTACGGAAATTGAATATCTATTTATCTATTCTGTTTTTTTTCCCCAATCAGTAATTTGCATGTTGTCTGAATCATTTGAAAGTGGGATGTTATAAATATGCCCAAGTACATAGGTGGAAAGTGCTTTTATAGAACATGGTCTTTTTGTTAAGCAACATGTAGCTTATTCATTTGCCGTTCACAATCAATTGATGGCCAGTTACTCTGGATATTAACAGGATGTTCCCTAAGCATTTGGAGGTATAGGAAGTTCCTGTGGCATTATAACAACAAAGGAAAAGTATAGCCATCATCCAAATCTCATACAAACACCCTTTTGAAGTGGCCAAACTGAATTTGTTTTTGCAGTGCCAGGGATTGCATTGATTATCATAAATTGGATATATGAAAGATGGAAAAAAAGAAAGTTCACGATAACAGTGTGTAGAGCTTTTATCTATAGTGTTGTAGGTTAGTTAGAATGTGTGATGCCTTTTTGGTTGGTGCATTTATTTTCATAGATTAATATCTGAACATGCAATTGTTTATGTATTGATCTGTGCTTGCCTCACTTTTCTGCGTCTAATACAAACTTCTGATGTATCGAGTCAATTACATATCAAGAACTCACCCTTATTACTTGCCTCTATATTTATGAAAGGAAAAAAAGTCTTTCTTGAGAAAATGTGTACAAAATATTGCACCATATATCTGCTGAGATTAATTTCTGCATTCACTGTGTTTACAAGAGTAAGAATAACCAGCCCCTTTGTGGGTCTATTGGCAACTGGGTTATTTGTCTAGTAGGCAGGGTGTGCTGAGTGTGTGTTGAGGTGGTTTAATGAACAGCGAGATTGTTGGCAGGCAGACCGCTGTATAGCTGTAGCGCTGAGAAAACAGCAGGCCAACATAATTGTGCATTGTTCAGCCATAGAACAGGAGGCAGAGCATGTAATGAGCTGTAGCACCCGCTCACGTCTTTCCTAATGGGCTATGACCAGGTTCATCCTTCCAGGGGCCTTAGCCACTCCAATCATTGCTATCGCCCATTCCCCCTTGACTTTCTTTCAAAGACCCCAATATCCCCCTCTTCCTCCCTACCGCTTCTGGCTGTTCTTTGTTTTGTCTTAAAGAGATATTTCACCCAAAGAGGAAAATTCTGTCATCATTTACTCACCCTCATGTCGTTCCAAACCTGTACGACTTCTTTTCTTCGAAGAAAGGAAAGCCATGAGGGTGAGTAAATGAAAGCCTTGACACGGGCCACCAAGAATTTTGGAAACAACATTCAAGTTTAGTGAGAAATATGTTGATGTTATTTGCAAGATGTTGTGAGAATTTTCTTCTGGCTTGTTTTTTCGAGGGGTTGGAAAGGTTTGATCCTGTTTTGCATTTTGATTGCTCAAGCCTCCTGCATAAATGGGATTCCAGTAGGCCTACTTCACTGACACGATTTGTTGTTTCATGGGTTTTTTCTTTATTTTACCTGAAAGCCTGAGGCATGCAGAGTCAAAAGCGCTTGAAAACCCAACAGACCAAAATAAACATCAGCCAGTGAAAAGCTCCTGAAATTGAATGTCTATGATGCAACAGAAAATGCAAAAATTATTTTAAGCTGCCCTTTTTTTCAGAGACCACTCCACAAGACACAATGGAGGTTTGCTTTGACTCTCTCGTCACGTCCAGCGTTTGATGTCCTGCAGCCAGGGAGCCAAAGTTAATGAATGAGATCGGTGTGTTCTGATTTGCTGCTCTGTTTCTGGGCGCTGCGCTCTCAGCATGGGCTGCAGCCTCTCTAACCACATTCTGACAAGACAGCTGCTCTGAAAGAGAGAACGATGAAGAATGTGAGTGAACGAGAGGCTAGAATCGCACAGGGTTGACGAGTCTTGTATCTCGGCTGTAATGATAAGGGTTTAATTTGTCCTTGGGGGTGCAGGTCACTCTGAAGACGTGTGTTCGGCGGCCCGAACTTTTGAGACGTCGTTAGCCTAAAGCGAACCGTCAGAGCCCGTTATAGCGACAAAAACCCACAAAGACGCCCTCGAACGTGCGAGTTGATCTGTCATAAATATCGCTGGAGGGGGTGGTGTGTGATGCGGAGGGGTGTTATTCTCTGTTGGTCTCTTGTTTATTATGTCTTGGGTGTTTCATATAACAAATGGAGAGAGACAGTTTTCTCTCAGGGGTTCTTAGCTTCTCCCTACAGAGTGTGATTAATTGTTATTGTGGTCTATTTTTATGTCGTGTCCTGAAATACGAAGGTGCAGGAGAGGTAGCTTGACAATGTAGCTCTGGGCTCTCGCTGACAGTGTTTGCTTTATGGTATTTTCATATTTTATGGCCTCTGCTGATTTAGTTACTTCAAAACATTGCTCGCCATTAGATAGAACACAGGTACTAGCGAGCCCTTCCTGCCATCGATAGCCCTGCGGTCCTGGGCATGTTTTATAGACGTGCTAATGCACCGCAGACAAGCATGGCTGACAGATTAGGGGACGTCGGAAAGACTCTCAGGACTCTCTTTCATCTGTTCGTGTCTTAATAATGATTACTCCACAGGCTTAAGACCAGATTTGTTGTGCCGGAGACAACTCACCCTGGTTCAGAGGAACGCCCGAGGTTTAGCCGCTAGAAGGACCAGGCTGCCAGGATGGAGAAATTGAGAAGGCAAACAGATAGTAGAGAGATGCTACCTGGGTGCTGCTTACTGGGCTGGATAGGGAAAGAAAGAGAGACAGGGAGTGTTTCTAATTATAATGCCCCAGTCACTGTGCTGTGGTGGGCTGTAGCTTGCATGAGCAACCACAGAAAGCTGACTTTTGGTTTAATTTGGAAGACTAGCAATAATCCAGACTAAATCTCTTAAAGCTGCAGCTTTCCCTCTGTCGGATTAAGGGGCAGTCTTAAAAGGATAAGAGTGCTTATCAGTGCTTCCCTCAACACTTCCCAGTGACTTCCAAAAAAAGTATATATATGACACTGGTTACAGCCAGACAATGTGGCCATATATTAGCGATTATCACTTAGAATACACATAGAAGCAAGCAGAAAGTACTTAGGGTCATGTAATATTGGAGTAAATGAGTAAAACAAGCAGTAGCAAGATTTTAATTCCTAAGGCAGGGAAACAGTATATTAGGAATGTTAAAGCTGCTTTTAGTTAAAAACGTTTTCTAAATGTTCTATATCTATAAATATAAGTCTTCCATTGGTCACATATAATCTAGCCTCTTGAAAGTCAGTAGTCATATATATATATATATATAGCACATTGTAAAACAAAATCAACCAAAGTGCTGTATAAATTAAACAAATATAGTAATATAAAGTCAATAATAGTAATAATACTACACTAGCATAGTTTCAAATGTTACATTAAACAACTAAGTTTTAAGTGACTTAAAAACCTCTAAAACTAAAAAAGAAAAAATATATTAAAAAAAAAAAAAAATGTTTAAACAGTTTTTGTCTATACAAAGAAACCCCGCTGACTTCCACTGTATAGACCAAAAACAGTGAGACTTTTTTGCAAAATATCTTCTTTTATGTGCCAAAAGAAAGAAAGGAACATGAGGCAGAGTAAATGATGACAACATTTCCATTTTTTTATTAACTATCCCTTTAACTAACTCTTAAATAAGGTAATATTCATAAGAATTGATAAATTAATGAAAATAAAAATTAAGAAATATGAATGTCTGTTAAATTTGCTATAGACATTCATTGTTTTTAAAAAAATAATTAAATTAAACCTTTATATTCATTTCTAAATAGTAAGGCAACAAAATATAACCATGAAAGCTGCATTTTAAAATACATGGGTTGTGTGAAATTATCCTTTTCATAATCCCAGACACAGCTGTTTAGCTATGCCCATATTTATTTATTTACTTACAGGAAGTGGATTGACAGGATTGCATATGTACACCCTTTCAGTTTTCACTTTAAATGCAATTCTTATTCGGAACGATGGCGAGACAGCTGGAAGTTTTATTTACTCGCTTGATACAACACCGCAAAAACAAGCATTTGTAAAGTGGATAACTCTTAGATCTGGAAGGAAGCTGGTGAACAAAGGCTGCGTTTGTCATTACTTGAATTATTTATTTACTTTTTTTTTCTTCTATTTTGCAGCAGCGAGGCACAGAGCAAAATACAAATGCATCCAAATTGAGCCTGTTTGTTTAAAGCTCCATTAATGAAGTGTTACTTTTTTCTGTTTTGTTTTTGGCTGTCTCACTGACAGGGCTGCTAGGGGGACAAGCACTAATCCAGCACGCCATGATATGTGTTGTTTGAAATTGCATGAAAGCGAGAGGCTGCCATGTGTCTCACGGGGGTGAAGAGCGAGAGAAATAGGACTCCGGAGGGGCAGAGGCACAGAGAGCAGAACCTTTTTTGGTCTAGAAAAGCGAGTATCCAGTGGGGAGACAATCACTAAGGGAGCAATGCAAAAATAGAGGTGCGCGTGTGTAGATTCTTGTTTACAAGGTGACACCTTTTTAACCTCCTATTAACTGCATGCTCCTGAGAGCATCTGTTCTCCACCGGGAGAGAGACTTCACTTGATTCTTTCCCTCTGAATTTACCTTAAAGTTACTTTCTGGGTGTTAAGTAACAAAGAATCCAACGGTGCCAATCTGTACATGTTTTAATTAGTGAATCTAACAATATACGAGAAATCCATATTATCAGAAATCACTACAGGACTAAAAGGAGAGATAAATGCTCTTTTTCTCTTCAGAACCCTTACCTCCATATTGTTTAGGCTGACCTTGTCTCTAGTCTAACTAATGATCTCTATTAAAGCAGGCCTGTTAACCAGGACAGTAATTATGTCACATTTATCTGAGGGGCTGTTTGCCAGTCTTGGCAGGTTCGTCAAACTACACTCTCAGTATGGGCATCTATAAAGGTAGACGGTTGATTGTGATAATTATAATTAGAAAAATAGAGAGAATAACAAGTAGTCTAGTCATTAAATGTAAAAATCAGCTTCACTTACAATATTAGTAGTTTGTTGGCATATCTGGACAAAACTGGGATGGATATGTGGATTTTGAAGACAAATACAGTCAAAGAACGAAACCGCATACTTTGTGTCAATAATTACCTGAGCGCAAGCTACTAAAATCCCCATCAAATTCCCACTGTAGATGTTACAACCCCATTTTAAATACTCATTTTCAAAAAATTTCTTAAATTGCTTATTAACCTACAGCCCAGGACCCAGGTGTCAGATCTCAGTTTCTGCTAATCAGGTGAAGTGCTATTTTTCAAAGCTCGAACTGAACAAAATTGGAACTGTTGGAGAACTCTTAGGTTAGCATTATTCTCGTGTAATGAGTGTAAGAGAGCCCAATTATTCCACTTGCCATCAAAACAGAGGAAGATTAACTCTTCTCCACTTTGACACTCTCCAGCAGTACTATCTTTTTATAGCTGTTCACACTCGTGATCTGTCTATGCTGCACTGATGTTATTCCATTTTTTCTTCATATAGCAACCGCTGCATGTGCGCATGTGTGTGCCATTGCTATGCTTTTTTAGTGCACGATAGCTTCATCAACAATCCTGCCACCTGAACAAAAACAGAAAAGAGAATCCTGTGGCTCCTCGTGCAAAATGGCTACGACTTTCTCTGTAGAGTGACATTAAAATGCTAAATTAGAGATACAGCTACACTGCACATACGGAGGGGGAACCATTTTTGCCCAAGCTTAGCTTGAATCCCAGTTAAGTATTGGGTTTTGAAGCTTAAATTGTCCAACTGCAGAGGGATTTCACCACTTTGCTTTTGAAAAACATCATGTAGATTAAATGGAAAGGCCACAGTTGGAGCCCTCTGCATAAATAAAACGAGTCCAGCTCTATAGGACATCACATTTTTTATCAGCCTGCAAGGAATGAAATTGGCTGCTAATCAGGAGGAGCTGAATAACAAGAGATGAATGAAATGGTTCACCACTGCTCTGACACAAAGACAAACTAACATAATCTGAATCTGTACAGACACACAGTGAGCCTTATGATATGTCGGGCTTCGAAAACCGCTGCACACAAGCAAAAATACACAAGCACACCCACGTGTGCACCCTGATGTCTTTGATAAAAGACAATTACCACGCATTGTTTATGGTGCAGGCCAAATGATTTCAGCTCTTTATTTCGAGGAAGTCTTGGTGACAATAGTGTGACACAAGGTGTGCTATTACACTCATTATACTGGCACAATGCCAAATACCAATCTGAACAGCGTGAATGCAGATGTTTGAAGCACCGAGGGGGTGATGTGCCATCCGTATGCTGTTGTTTTTTTTTTGTCCACAACCCCCTTGACATGCTCTTCTCCCCCAAACCTGTTTGGCCCTAAACATGGTTTAATACAAATTAAATTAAAGAAAGTCAGCACAGATAATCCTGGTGTGTTTCAGCTGCTGCGACGGCGTGGGGTCAAGCCCGCAGCATCTGGCCCTCCTCGCCACAGCAAGCCCACAAGCTGCTCCACTCTCTCTGGGAGCTGGAGCAGAGCAGCACCCCTACTGGCTCACTTAGGAGAGTGTATGTGCGTACACATGTGGTTGGGCCCAGGATGTGGGAATGTAAAACAAGGGTGTGAGCCTGTCAGCACGCATGTAAAGTGTGTTGCTGCGTACGTGGGTTTATTTGTTTGTACAGTGTTAAAGAAGTGTAGGGAAAGGTGTTAAATAAGTGTCGTGGTGCAGTTGGGGAAAAGGTTTTGAAGCAAATTGCTAATTGAAAATTCAAAGAAATGCATGCTTGAATTAGCCCCATAGCTGACGGCAGTCCCCTGTGTAACACACAGCACAAATAGCGTGAGGAGACGTTGTTGTGGAGTGGTGATGGCAGACTGTCGGCACCCTGATTAACATCTGCTCATTGGTCTACAGATGAGCCACTGATGTGTGGCAAGGTAAAGCGTTGCTCTCGATCCCAATGCTGACAGCTGCTAAAAAAGGCCATTATAAATATTAGGAGCAGATGTGTCTGGCGTGCCTAAATCTGAGTGCTAACTACTCTTATAGTATTGCATCATGAATTGTACTGATTGGGTCAAGCTTGTTATGATTACAGTGGAGTTTTTATCCGCCCATCTGTCCATTAGGGCATTGTGGGAGCGCCCAGCCACTACTATGTCTGTAATCTAGCAGTGCTTAGTAAGGTGGTAAAAGTGCAAAAGGACATAAACTGCAACAGGAAGAGCTTGAAGGAAAGGCAGGGGTTGGTTTTTGCATCTTTGCAGTCTTTTATTACAGTGGTTCTGCTTTTTTTTTACTAGAAAAACAGAGAGAAATATTGTTACAAAAATCTAGCCACTTAATAATGTTGAGTAATAATAAAGAATACAAATTTAGTAGAAATGCATTATTTAGCAGATGATTTTGTCCAAAAAATGAATTAAAATAAGATATAAAAAAAAAAAAAAAAGGAGCCAACAGTATTAGCAGGGCAGGTGAATTTATAGTCTTTAAGGTTTTTTGTTTAAATACAAGGATTGTAATTTGTGGATTTGTAATTATTAACTTTGACCAAATTTATTTGGCCAAAATTAATTTGGCTTTGTCGCTTTGTCAGTAGGCCTAAAAAATATATATGAATCATTTAAATGATAAAAATGCATTTTAAAAAGAAAGAAAGAAAGAAAGAAAGAAATACTGCATTGCAAGAGCAATATTTAAGGGTAAGTTCGCCCAAACGTTCTGTCAATATTTACTCACTTCTATGTCGTTCTAACACAAAAGATGGATGAGGGATAAGGCACTCAACAACATTTAAGGAGTAACAAAACTCTGCATGGTTTTTGTGTAGCTATATCGTTAAAGCAGCTGATTTGAATGTGAAGAAGTGAATGATTTTTGAAAGCCCCTTATAAGATTCACAGTTACATTGCTACACAGTGGAAAGAGAGGGAGGCTTGAATCTGTCATCCATTTAAGCATCACCTTAAAATGTCTAGACCATGTGCTAACTGCTACACTGTCGCTCTGGAGCCTGGGATCCGAAGCCAAGTATGCGGTAAACATTGTTTGTTTGAATAAGTGGGGAAGGTTGGAGGGATTAGTGAGAGATGATGAAGTTCCACCTGCATTCTACCGCACCGCTTCCTGTTTGCACATTGCATCTCCACGCATCTCATCTGTTAGGGATGTCAATAAGGAGATGTCAATAAGGAGGCTGGCTCAATCCATCTTAGAGAGGGGGAAAAGTGAGAGATGAAAAGACAGAGTGAGAAAGAGAAAGTGCACTTGAGGCAGAGACAGACAGGGAGTATATACGAGGAGACTAAGAGTCTGTAATGAGTTGCTGCAAATTTCCATCCACAGGAAAAAAAAATCCTGGAAAGATGCTTTTGTGCCTTATCATTGTGAAAAGGTGCCGTGCTTTCGGCGGGGGAGGCAAATGGGCTGAATGTGTGTGGGAAGGGTGGGATGGTCTGTTAGACGTCTCAGTACGTTGACAGATATTTGGGAGAACATACCCCTAGATACTATATCATTATTTTGGATCAAAGTGTCAAGCGGGTATATGATTTACTCTCATAACAAAAGCAGCATCCAGAATGGATGAGTCGGCACTCCCTGCTGGAGCATAGTGCTGGATATTACACTGATGTAAAGGTGTTCACATCGCTCATCTCCGCTCACGCCCGCCAAATGAGTCTCTGTGTGTCTTAGCTAGTGTGTCTGTGAGGAAGAGAGAAACAGAAAGATGCATGTCTATGGTGTAAAATGGCTCAATGGTGCTCATCCTGAGCTGTGAATATAAAAGGCAAAGCACTCACTCTTTTCATTTTCAACAGTGCAGCCAGTTGTTTGCCATCCATCCATCCATCCATCCATCTTGCGCAAACCTCTAATTTTAAGAATAAGCAAATTAACAAGCACTATTAAAAAATGCTGGAAATGTTACAAACAGAGCTGTTTAAGTATTTAGATTAAAAGAAAACAAAAACATCTATAGACTTGTTTTTTTTATTCAGCAAGGATGCATTAAATTGATCAGACATGACAGTTAAGACTTTTACATTTTTACAAGATATTTATTTTAAAAAATGCTGTTCAGTAACACTATTTTAAGGTGACGTAGTTACGTGTTACTTCATGTATGTACTATAGTAATAACAGTACATTTTGCATAATTACAAGTAATTAACCCTAACCATAACTTTATAGTAAATACATGTAGTTAATTAATATTACTCTTTCTTACTGTACTTATTTAATTACAATATAACTACGTCACCTTAAATAAAGTGTAACCTGCTGTTCTGTTGAATTCTGTTGGTTTAAAGAATTCTGAATTAAATAGAATATATAATTAAATATATAAAGTTTCACAAAAAATATTTAGCAGCACAACTGTTTTCAATATTTATAATAATAAGATCAATGTTTTGTCATATGTGATGATGCTGAAAATTCAGCTTTGCCATCACAGGAATAACCTAAATTGCATTTTTAAATATAATGAAATAGAAGAGAGTTATTTTAAATTGTTATAATATTTCACCCAAATTATCCAATAAATGCAGCCTTGGTGAGTATAAGACACTTCTTTTTCGAAGACATTAATTACTAACCACAATCTTTTGAACAGTAATGCGTTCATGATATATTTCCTAAATAATACTAAGAGCCACAATTAAAAGAAAATTCTGTACCTCAGTCACCTGTGCATGTTACATCCTTTTATCTGAAGGCTAGTGAACCAACACAGGTTTGTACATCCTGCTATTATCTATCATCCAGGTGACTATCCTTTTCCATCCCAAGTGATGCCAGATGGATGTGAGGAGCCTTTTGAATGAAAGGAGTGAATGTCTTTAGCCCAAGCATTGAATTAGAATAACATCCCATAGGACTGACTTCTGTTAGTTGCAACCATTTGAGTTTCATTAGTTTCTATAGCTAAATTGTCCTTTGAAAATGCAATATGATAGCCAAGGCCCCCCACCCACACACCACCATGATCGCACACACACACACACACACACACACACACACCTTCTCTTCTATTATGACCAGTCTGCTTCCTGTAAAACACCCAAGCAGATTGTGAATCTATGAAACACACACAAACACACACAGACACGCACTGTGGGTTGAGAAGGATATTGTAACGTCCAATGAGCTATTTATAGTGGACAGAGTATCTGATCAATTCCCAAACACCACAGGCCAACAACAAACAACCCAAGTCTTCTTGTAAAAGAGAAATATCAAAGTACATACACACATGCTCACATATACAGTACATCAGAAAGGAGTGTCACAGTAGGAATGTGGCCTAACATTAGCAAAAAACACAACAGTATGACCCTCCTTGCAGGAATGCAGATATGCATGATAGAAAAGGTTATTTAAATCTTTTCATCATGCTAAAAGGCAGAGAATTCTGACATATGATGACCTTATGAATTATTAACATAGCTGCTATTAATGTATGCATAATTAATCACACACAAACTGAGTGGAGCCTATAGCCCTTAGCATATGTAGATTGAGTCTTTAACAGGATCAAACTGAAGGGCATTTTCTTTTTCCCTTCTTTGTTAACAGTGCAGCTGTTGATCTGGGAAATACCCATTTCTGGTTTGGTTGTTTATGAGAGCTTTGTGATTGTTTTCTAAAAGGAAATATATCTACTACAATTCGCAGGAAAAGCAGCGCTGAATGAATGAGGTAGGGAAGCGTATTGTGTTTACTCATTTGTAACACACTGTTTCGTCCCCATGGAGCACTGCTTTAGTTAGTGGGATAATGCAAAGCAGCGTATGCAAAGATTACCGCAGGATACTGACTTAAAAATTATTCCTTTATGTTTTTTTATTTATTTATTTGAAAATACAAATCACATTGGACTGACTGTTTTTTTTTTTTTTTTTAACAAAAACATACAGCCAGTTTAAAGCTCCAAAAGCGTTAATCCTCGAAAATGGCTCCCTTTCATAATAAGATGGATTTGCAACGGGCCAAACTGAGTTGAGTGTGAATTGACAGGTGATGAAGTGGAATGATCTCGAGAATATGGCAGCTTATTTGTCACATGGGCTCCCGTGGCGATTGATTCGTTATAATTTGCGTTTGTAGGTAGCCGGCTGCTATTAAACGTCAACAAGTCCTCATATTCATCACGGTTCCTGCCGTAGAGGCAGAAATAGAAAACGTAATATCATCCCGATACCAGGGCGAGCCTGAGGCGCTCCTTCACCTCCCTTTATACTGTCGAGCCTCCCCTAGGGCCCACACGGTCTGGAAAAGAAGGGGGGAAATCTATAATCTAGCAGATGGCAGAGGATCTATGGGAAATTCTATAATCAGGGGTTGGCAACCTAACACCAAGCTGAGGAGCGCTGTGTTTCTCTGAGCTGGGGAAGGAAGGATAAATCCACTCCTACCAGGTGCGAAGATGAAGCCGAGGTGGTCCGTTCCTGTCGTCACGGGTGCCGCGTGGAATGAGACGAGCGGCTTAGAGATGCCGCAGACCCACCAAAAAAGACAGTAGGGTGAAAAGAGAAGGCTTCAAGAGAGTAGGAGGCAAGAAAACAATGAAAATAAAAGTAAAGGAAGGCCTACATGTCATAGAAGTAAAAAGGAAGAGTGTGTGATGTCTGTGAAGAGCGACTCCATATTGAGATTGGCTTTCAATATGCCGGCGGGTGTGAGTCTCCCCTGCTTCATTCACACAGTCAAATGGCACACACGTAATTTCTCTGTAGCCTTACTGCAGCACTACATTTGTAGACATATAGACATCTCCTAAGCCTCTGTGGAAAATGCCACCCTTGCTACAGGCTCATTTCTGCTCCTATCACGAAGCCCTGCTCAACAAAGCCTGTCTCCAGTTTTGCCATTTTTTTAAAACAAGAAAATAGCTATGCACTACCTGCCTTTGCCTCATGATAACCTCTCCTCGGTAAGCTCCTTGTGGATGGAGGTAAATAAACAACAGGACTCATTATGAGTACCGATTTCCTCCCAGCACTCTTGGGACTGTGTAAATCAGCCTTAAAATGACTGAAGAGTCAGCTTCCAAATAACAGCAAGCACGAAACTGCTATTAAAATGAGTTAATGGAACAGTTTTATTTTAATTGAGGTCTTTCATATTGCTTTTTTAGTTCATGTAATACATAATGCTTTTTTTCAATACAAAATTATTTAATTAGCTGCAGCATTGGTATTCAAAGGAAATGCAGTAAGGATATGCTTTTCCACCTCTGACTGTGACATATTAGGAGCATTTGAACTTTAGTGGAGTTAAAAAAAAGAAGAAAAAGGGACTCGCTTGATCTTCAAGACACGTTTTTTGTCCCCAACCACTCCCTAAAATGGAAAAGAAAATGCTTTGAGCTTTAATTTAACTAGTTTTGTGTCCTGAAATGAATTAAAATCAGATTTAATAGGCATTTTATCTATGGTGGTGAAAACAAGGGTACCGTATGATAATTATTAATTGCTGTTCTAGCGTGCAGTTTGAATTAGTGCATAATTTGCATGTGAAAATGCAAGTACGGGCTGATGTATCAGTCTCAGAAGAGATAATACATAAATTGCAGCAGAGGTGTGAAAAGTATGTTTTTTTCCCCATTTCTCTGCCACCTGAAGAACTCCTGCTCCGCTTGCTCGTTGCATCTGGCCCCAGTACAATGAACGCTCTCGCATCCGGACTACGGAACCAATTGTCACGCTGGGAAGAAGGCAAATCAAATCTCACAGCGGCAACTAAGCGAGGAGATTGCTTTTCCTCTCCACTAGCTGAAGCTGGAAGAGTTCGGTTGGGGTTAGAGGCCGCAGGTTGGAGAGAAAGAGAGAGAGAAAAAAATGAGGTTAGGGTGTTGCCTAGTGCTCTGAAGGTCTCGTTTACCACCCCCTTTCCATTACTTTCCTCTCCGGCTTTTCCACCTTCGCTCACAGAGCTCTTAGGGTGCGATTTGCCCCGCCGGACCCTTAAGTATGTGGGAAGAAATACAACAATAATTACGGGGATAGGGTGACACTGGCCGCCAAACTGGGGCCGCTCAGATCATAACAACACATTGTAGAACCTGATTAAGTAGCCATTTGTGGCAGCTCGTCTGTAGTTTAAGCAGCCCTCATCTCTGAGCCTGAAACCCAACCTCTGTGAAAGAAATATTGATAGTTCTTATGATTTGATGGCGGTCAGCGGTGTAGGCATACAGTACATTACTTTACAGGAAGATTGGCGCTAATGCATGGAAGCTCTCTGGCATAAAGACCTCTAAGGGCCAAGGGCGCCTCTTAAATGCCCTTTGGCCATCAACCTGAATTAATGAAAAACAAGAACATTGCGGGATACAATTGATATCCCTTTTTGGGGGAAGCTTACTAATTATCATGATCCATTAGTGAATCATCACCACACATCAATAGATGCTTTTGTTGTGGAATAATGGCACTTATCACGTTCTTCAAAGAACATGTTGATATCTGCTCGAATACAGTACTGAAGCGTATTTTGTAATCTTCAGCAGTGAGATGTCTCTATGGAACAGCAGCTGCATTTGCATAACTGAAGCTATTACTCCAATTAGCCCACTCTGATATAAGCGGAGAGATCAAAATGTCAACAGAAGGAAATCTGCTGAGATGACGGAGTCTGCATCATCGATAGCGACTCTTCTCGTAAAAGGGTTAGCGATCCGTGCAGTGTCTCTGCGTTTCAACAGTGCTCTCATTTGTTTTAAGTGCCGTGGCCGAGGAGAGTGAAAGCAAAGCTTCGTATGTGTAGATATACAAGGAAGACGGCCTCTCGCTCTCCCAGCAGAGATCTGGATAACGCCGCTCAGAACCAATTATGGGCTGGCCACATAGAGGCACATCATTTGGAAATTTGTATACTGTCTTTTTTAATGAAGCTTTCCCCTTGTTACTCAGTCCATTGCTATTCATTAGTCTTTTTGTGGACGACTGTAGAGATAGAAAGGCTCTGTAATGAGTTCTCACAGGGACTAAAGTAGAGCACAGGTGGCATAAAAAACAAAACTCTCTGCGTATATATATATATATATATATATATATGAATATATATATATATATATGGTGTATATATATATAAATATATATATATATACACTCACCTAAAGGATTATTAGGAACACCATACTAATACTGTGTTTGACCCCCTTTCGCCTTCAGAACTGCCTTAATTCTACGTGGCATTGATTCAACAAGGTGCTGAAATGTTTAGAAATGTTGGCCCATATTGATAGGATAGCATCTTGCAGTTGATGGAGATTTGTGGGATGCACATCCAGGGCACGAAGCTCCCGTTCCACCACATCCCAAAGATGCTCTATTGCTTTGCTGCATACCTCGGTTGTAACCAGTGGTTATTTCAGTCAAAGTTGCTCTTCTATCAGCTTGAATCAGTCGGCTCATTCTCCTCTGACCTCTAGCATCAACAAGGCATTTTCGCCCACAGGACTGCCGCATACTGGATGTTTTTCCCTTTTCACACCATTCTTTGTAAACTCTAGAAATGGTTGTGCTTGAAAATCCCAGTAACTGAGCAGATTGTGAAATACTCAGACCGGCCCGTCTGGCACCAACAACCATGGCACGCTCAAAATTGCTTAAATCACCTTTCTTTTCCATTCTGACATTCAGTGTGGAGTTCAGGAGATTGTCTTGACCAGGACCACATCCCTAAATGCGTTGAAGCAACTGCCATGTGATTGGTTGATTAGATAATTGCATTAATGAGAAATTGAACAGGTGTTCCTAATAATCCTTTAGGTGAGTGTGTATATATATATATATATATATATATATATATAAGACAGGTGTGTATATATATATATATATATATATATATATACACCTGTCTTTTTAGAGTTCTGAAATAATTGTCCATACCTATTACTTTGAAATTAATGGAGTCAAGCCGGACAGGAACAACGAGGCAAATAACTACCTTGTGAGCTGCAACGAGAACAAACAAGTGTATGTTCCAAATTGAGGTCTGCTAATATAATGTTAATTAAAATGGCTTTTTACAAATTATCTCCTTGATTACAATGACTTAAGGTTTAATTAGAACCATAGCAAACATTCACACATGCAAGAATAATACACACTCCCACCCACACCCTTCATACACATTAAAGAGAACGTTAACCTTCAGTGGGTCCAGATTTCACCAGCCCAAACATCTCAATTAGACACCTGGTCAGCCGTCACTTGTAATTAAAATATTATCATGCGTGGAGTAATTAAGAAGTGTGAAGGTGAAGCAGTAAGCAACAGCATTGACTGGAGATGGAAGAAGGTCTGGGGTGAACAGTGGTAAGCTTTTTTACTCTAGAAAAACAAGTAAAAAAAAAAAAAAAAGTTCTTTAATATTTAAATATATTTAACAGGCCTCTAAAGAGATTGTTACAATGAATTATATCATGACAGCTCAATTTTATGTGTTTTCAATTGTTGACATGCACATCTTGTGCTGTAGGGATCTCCTAGTGAGTGGTGATATATAGAGATGAAGGAAATTGGCATGTGTTTGGGATCATAGATCTTTATGCAGAGTTATTTTGTCTACGATTATGATAGCTTGTATCTGTCTCCCAGCAGCTAGTCTGGGGGTCCCTGGCTGGCGGCATAATCATTGGTCTTGTTGCACTGTCTGCATTAACCTTCTTATCGTCTGGGTGACTGCTGTTGTCAGAGGGGCTGATGGCTAGACATACCCCTGGAAGGAAGACACTGAATTCTTTTCTATCTTGGTTTAGAATCAGCTGAAGTTGAATCTGAGAGCCAGGTTTATCCCCATGGAAAATACATGCATCTATAGTAGCCAGTTAGATTCAAAATGTTTAATTGAAAAGGAAAACAGCCAGTGTTTCCACTAAATGAACATAATATTTCTCATCATTATATGCACCAATTGAGAAACAGTCTTTTACAGTGATATTAAGCTGCATATATTTTTATGCTAATACTTTAAATATGACAAATGACGAGACTTTTTGACTATGCAAATGTTTAGTTGAATCTAGAGTTTCGATTCACTGAAATGAACAGTGTAAAGTGATTCATAGAAATTAATTGAACTTAGGAACATGTCTGTCTTAACATTCTAATTCCTGCAAGTCACAAGTCACAGAGGATTGTGAAATTAGTCATGCTGTTTACAAGTGTAATGACCAAATATGAAGTGCATTAAAGTCTGCATTATTCATGATGTTGCTTAATTTCATAACACCAGCAATACCACCACAAATATACTGCGAATACCGATAAATATACACCCAGTTCCACTGTGTACTTCTAGTCATTTATTCAGAAAGCGCTGCCTTCCAGAAGACTCTGAAGTCTCTTTCTCAATGTGGGTCAAAGAGTCATCAAATGCAGATCATTGAGGCCTTTTCATCTGCAATCGCAAAGTAAAAAAAAAAAATCCCCTGGCATGCTCTTAATTTCCTCCCTCCGTTTATTTCTTTCTTTGATATTTCCACATTAGCATCCTCAAAAGTGTTGGAAAAGCAGCACTCGAAGAGAGGAAACTTTCTTCTCTAACCCCCAAACCCTCCTCTATTCCCCAGTCTGGCTTAATGACATTTTGAAGAGCGTGGTCTGACTAAGGATGGTTTTGTGGGTGGGGGAGGCTGGAGGAGTGACGACAGGAGCAGACTCACTGCAGCAGAACAGGCCACATGTGCTTAGAAAGAGAATGGGGGAGTTTGCCTTTGAAAGCCCAGGCAGCTAACTAGAGTCTTTGTGTAAAATAACATTTATATTGAAAGGCAATTACTGGTGACATTATTTTGGTTGCTGCATAATTAAATTCATTTTTGTTCTCTCTCTCTTTCTTTCTCTTTCTCTCTCCCTCTTTAATTCTGTCTCTTTCCCCCAGACGGAGAATTATTCCATTGACTCCAGTTATGTAAACAGCAGAGCACACCTAATTAAAAGGTATGTCTTTATAAAGCAATCAGATTAACTTATCTCACTTATTTCACTGCGTTCTTAAAGCGGACAGATCATAGCTTGTTTTTTTTCATATTCTTTTGTATTATGCTAAACACTATATTTGCATGTGCAAAGAGCAATACAAGTAATATAGTATATATTCTGCTTTTTATAACATTGACTGGGTGTACCAAGTGTCAGATATTTTGGAATGAGATGTTTTTGCATATTAATTTAAATGGATGGGCATACAATTACAGTACTGTACAATTAGTACAATACTCTCTTTAACAAAAAAATTATATGGCTCTTTTAAGATGCCATTTTTCATTAAAAATAACCAAAAAATAAAGTCTTACATACCGTAGGCAAGATATTAATGCTCAAAAGGTTTACAAATGGCCAGTGTTAAGCTTTAATAATTCAGTATTATAAGTGATTAAGCACATCCTCATCAAGTATTATAATATGAATAATTACATCAAATCCCTGCAAACGTGTATACATATTACATGTTAGAGAATATTAAAGCTCTAGCCCAGAGCAGAGGAGGCCTAGGCAGTTAAGCTACATCTGTGTAGATGTTAATCAGATAGCTAAATCTACATGCATTTTCATCCTGGAATTCCAGGGGATTCTTCCTCAGTGCACACAAGGAGGGCTTTGTAAGGCCACAGAGATAAGGAAAAGGTAACGTTATTTCACACTGTGGAAGAAAGGAGCTAGGACAATAGATCCTTTGTACTGGCAGGACTTGGCCAGCATTCCTCAGTCCACCTAAAAGGAGGCTATTGCCTGGCATGGAGCATTGGCATGCAGACGTCCCTAATGAAGGTCCTCGGCCGCCGGGGGCCCTGGCTGCTACGAATGTGCACAGGGACTGTAATGCCTGTCTTACCTGGAGCAAAAGAACATTCCGGTTTACCTCAGTACCACATTTTTCAAACCAATTACAGCAATTTTATCTTCTAAAAAAAGCACTGCCTATGTTTACATAAACAAAGAGTATTCAAGTGTCGGCTCTTTGGCTCTGCAACACTACAAAGAAATCCCCTCCAGAGCCTGTGGGCGCACAGACTGGGACAGGTGCAATTAGACTGATAAAATCAGAGGCTGCACTACCACCATTGCAGTGACATTGCTAGAATTCCCCTCTCCCTCCTCTCTTTCTCCTTAGAAGAGGCTGCAGAGATGCTTTTGTCTATGTATGCCAGTGTGTATATGTGTATACATGCGTTTCTGATCCTCGCTGATTGTGTTCCACTGGGCTAACTATCAAATTAAAGGAAATTAGGCTTGTGCACTGCAGCTGTCAATTGGCAGGTTTTTTTTTTTTTTTTTTTTTACCCCCTCTCGCTCTTTCAAGTCATTGAATGTAGGTAAATATGGAAAGCACAGTTTGCTCAGATTATTAAACCTCTTTCTTTAAAACTTCCAGGGGTTTATGTTTATGTGGCTCATCTTGTATGCAGGGGTTTTATACAGGATATCTATGTCTGTGCTGTTTTTTTTTTTAAACGTTTTATATGAAAACAATTATACAATAAAATAATAGAGATAGTTCTGTTTACACACCCCATGCCCCAGGTCCATTAGTTAATTACCTTTGTTACAGTATTTATTAATCATTGTTAATGATAGTTAGATATTTTTTTGGATTTTGTCAACCTTTGTGCTCATTCACTTTTATTAGAGAGCTTTCATCATAACATTTTGTGTTACATAGACAAGAGAAAGCCAGTGCTTGAGAGTCTGACATAAGGGTGAGTAAATAATGACAGAGTTTTCATTTTTGGGTCAACTATCCCATAAATGCCTCTGCAATCAACAGATATACAAGACATATTTCTGAAATAGTTTATAGAAAATGTAGGAACTTTGACCGAAGTAACGCAGAAGAGCTCTGCACAGCCAGTGAGTGCAGGCCATTGACCTTCGATCTTTTATCCCACCATATAAGAATTTGACAAAAAACACCTCTTTGCAGCTACACTGTCTGAGTGGCTAGAAGTTAAATAGAGGTAGTGTGGGGTGAAGAGAGAGAGAATGATGAAACCAAGTTGACAGTTAAATAACACTATCCTTCTTTCTCATCTTTTCTCCTTCACCTGGCTGTAGCACGTCAACATTCAAGGACATGGAAGGAAACAGTCTGAAGGACAGTGGGCACGAGGAGAGCGACCAAACCGACAGCGAACATGATGTTCAGAGAGGGCACTACGCTGACACAGCTGTCAACGATGTACTGAATATGACCATACCCCCCAACAACTCACAGCTACATGACCAAGGTAAGACAGAAAGATCTTGACTAGCTGAAAGCATATAGGGAAAAAAAAAAAATCAAGACTTAGCTTCGCAGGCAGAGTTGGCCTTGAGGCGCCTCGCTAATGCACAGGCAGCACTTCTCTTCCTGGAGTCTTTGATACAAGCCTGGGAACATTATTGACGGATGTGAGCCACGTCTGCAGCCGACTGCAACACTTCAGATCCAGACCTAAATGGCAGCAATTAGGCTGACAAAGGTTGAAGGTGGAAATCTACATATCACGCAGTCTCCTCATGCATAATTCACGCGGATCATTTAGCAGGGAATTAATGTTGATGTTTCTTTTTTTTTTTCTCTGACTGCCGTTAAAGACATCCGGTATGATGGCAGGAGTCAGTAGGAGGTCATGTTCACTCTCAGCTACTGCCACTCAATGCTACAAAGTTATAGAGCGACGAGTGGCAGCGCTACTGAGGATCAAAGCGCGGAGAAGACCAAAAGAGGGCTCCGAATGGTTTTATTCCACCGATTGTTTTGTGTTGTTATGCTCAATCAGCCTTTGATCTATGTAATTTAGAACAATTGAATACCTCCAGCAGCCGCTAATCAATAGCGAAAACTCTATTCTTGTCGGACTGAAATTAGTCAACCAATTTTCTAAATTACAATGAGAGCTTGACATTTGCTGAATAGAAAAAGAGTATAATAAAGAGCATTTCTAAGGAAGATGAGGTCATTAAAATTGGCAGGATGGTCGGTCAGATTAGAGTTGAAAGAACGTGAGGCATTGTGGCTCGCATGCGATGATCTAAATCAAGCCTGGCTTTGTCCGACTCATAGTACTGCTGCTTACAGATCTCAGGTGTCTTGCTTAGGGAAGAAGAGCCTAATAAGAGAGCTAAGGATGAAAAAAGACAGAGTTAACGGCTATAAAATAATTTAGCTTGTTCTTCCTCATTGTGTTTTTTCCCCTCTGTAAAGCAGGAGCCTGAATTATGTAGAATTGGCAGGTGAACCAATTAAGATCTCATTTGGTCCAGATCGTGTGCTGTATGGCTAATTCCAGCAGGCTAATTAACTGATTTGTTCTCCAGATGAATCACACAATGTATGGCTACCTGGCAATCGGAGGGAGGAAACATTCTCCCATTTAAATGTTATATGTAAACACGTTGGATGCATCAGCAGATTTGTTTGAGTGTTGCTGGGCTGGCCGTGGCGTCCATGTGTTGTCTGCCTCTGAGAGGAATTACAAGCCTATGGGTTTCCATGATGGAGATCTTTCTGCATTTCTTTCACTGCCAACTTCCTGTCAACGTGTAATGAACAATTATTAAGTCTCATGACTACAGTTTAAACTGTTGTAGATGTCTCTCTATAAGAGAAATGCATATACAGCAAAGGACTCATAAAATGCACTCTGACATACCCTCCAGCTTGGCACTCACATAATTGGACACAATTAGAAAAATGTACACAGAGAACATTTCAAATAGATGAAGCTTTTCCAGGTCAGCCATTTTATCATTAGCAAAGCTCTTATCTGCTTATGAGCAAGCAAACATTGAAAATAAAGGATAGCAGATAAGCAAAATGAGCAAGCACTTCAACGTCGCTGTCATCGGTTGGTTTTAACCAAAGCCATTAGACGGTGACAAGTATCAGATACTAATGCCATTTTGAGGCATGTCTTCTATCATATTATTCTGCAGCAGTTACAGGTCCCTTTACCCCAATGAAAAGCAATGCAGTGAACAGACGGCTCTCATTTGAGTCCTTTAAAAGTCTATAGCCGCAGATGTATCACAAACTGAAATGAAATGACCATGGACATTAGGTGTGCGGAAATATAATGGAATTCATCCGCCATTACAATCTCTGTAGTCTTCTAGAGTGCAACTGCTCAAAAATAAAAATCCCTGTCATTTTCTGTTTTTGTTGAAACCATTAACTCCCATTATTTACATTTTTTGTTAAATAACCATGTTTAACAGCAAAATGCCTTTTGAAAAACTACATTACTTATGACTGCAAAAAAACACACAAAAAAAACACAAAAAAAAACATTTGCAATACCTAATGGAATTGTAGTTTTTTTCCCTCGTTAATTTTTTCCCCCCTAAGTTTGCTGTTTTGTGATTCACCTCATAGCTCACTGGTTTGGTTCATGGCTTATAACTCTAAAATTCCGATGGGAAATTACATCTGGAACCAAGGCTACTAAAAAAGTGGGCGGAAACTGTTGCACTTTATTATGTTGCTAAAGTGTGCTTGCTGAGTCGCTGACAAAAAAAAAAATCTTACATTTAAAACTTAAAATTAAAACCCAGGACGAAACCTCAGGTGGACTGTTTGCTGCAAGTTCTGATAGATCCTCACATTTAGTGGCTCTTTTACCTTATTTTGTATCACAAAAGGTGCAAGAGTTTAGTGTAATACATTTAGACAATCACAGATTCACCAAAAACCAACTCGAGGCTGAATTTCCAGCTAGAAAATAGACACACTCATTCACCAAGACACTAAGGCATATAGAGATTGTAGTGGGAATACCTCTGATCTAACCTTTAACTGTTCTAGTACAGTGAAACAAGTTTAAACTGCAATTGCCAAAGGACATAAAC
The DNA here is from genome assembly GCA_039654625.1 of Rhinogobio ventralis. Classification (NCBI taxonomy): domain Eukaryota; kingdom Metazoa; phylum Chordata; class Actinopteri; order Cypriniformes; family Gobionidae; genus Rhinogobio; species Rhinogobio ventralis. The sequence continues at coordinate 22,661,055 of CM077198.1, read as the reverse complement.
AGAGAGTCTGGATATAAAGACTCTCCTTTGTTTCCCCTTTTTGCTTTTGTTTTTATGTTTTTCCCCCCTCATTCTTCCTGGAAACAAACAGAGGCAGGAAGTTGAGGGATAGTAAGCTCCCTCCTGTCTTGTTCCCCAGGCTCCCAAGCAGTGTAAATGTTTATGATTCACGCAGCTCTTTGAAAAGTTAACGTTTGCACCAGGGACACAGGGATACCTCTGATTTAAAATTGCTCCTCCCCAACTTCTCTTCTATTGTGTGTGAGAATAGGGGGAAAAAGCCCTCTTAGGACTATAGTCTCTTAATACACAATACACAAACTTCCTCAGGAGTGCTTCCTTCGTAGCCTTTTTATTCTATTACCAGGATCTATGTCTATTTCCTGCAGTTTGCACTCCTTTTTCTTTCAAGAATACAGCAATTTATGGAGGCTTCTATGGCACAAAACATTGCACTTATTGGGAGATGGTGTGTTCTTGACAGAAAAGCATGGGAGATGGTGCTAATGCTACTGTAGCAGGGTTGTGGTGGTCAAGAGCCAAGACTAATGACTGAATTAGGCAGAATTATCCACAGTGCTCATTGAAATGTTGATGAATCGGTTACGGCGTGGACGTCGCTGACCAAACCCTGTAAACCTCTGTGTTTAATGCCTCCCTGCGTTGAATTATAAATCAGTTTACAAGCAAAAGACTCTTGAGAATGATGGTACCTGATAGAAATAGCATATAAGCATGAAAAATACTTTTGCATTTACTTTCCACGTCCCTTCAAGAGCATTTACGGCCCGTATGGGCCAAACAAATCTGTGAACCTCAAGGATTGACTGCTGATTTTGTTTGTTCTAGGCCAGAGGTCTGGTTGAAGGCTATTTGTAAAGTTCCCAGTCCCACCAGACAAAATGACAGTCACCATTAAGCTCTTCTTCTCCTCTCTTTTTTCCCACCCCCAGAGGAGATTGAGGAGCTTTGGCAGCTCAATTTGCAGCTGCTGAGTTCCAGCATGTTCCACTCAGAGTGTCCCCGACCCTGGGAGTCTTTTATTCATCAATTCCTCTGTCTCCACGGGCTTGTATCTCCTCCCATGCCCCAGGATTTTACACTCCCTCCACCACCCAGTGCCCCATCAGTAGACTCTGGTTTCTAATTGATTTTTGATGAAATTGATAAAAGAGTTTCCTTTTTTGTCTCCATCACCCCCGATGGACCCCCTCACCCATCACAAACTCCTCCTCCTTAGTTGCCCTCTCCTTCACTGCTAAGATCTGTATGTGCACTGTAGTGCTCAACTTTCCTGCCAATTTTCCTTATATTAAAAACTATAAATAACAGTTTTTGCACTCCAGTCTCACCCCAAACTTTTAGGAGAACATTTGTTTTTCTTTTTTTTTGTGTGTGGGTCTCTGATTGCCCAATGCAAATGCTGACAGATGTCAAAATGAAGACAGGAACAGAGAAAGACAGAGAGAGAGAACTCCGAGTCAGGTAAGCAGGGTGCAGAGAGCAGGAGAAATGATGTCTTTGACAGTCTGGTGCGGTTTTCTCTCGACTCTGAACTGAACTGCAGCCTCAAGGGTGCATCATGACAGCTGACTTCTCTTAAAAAAACTAATATTAACATTTGACTGAATCAGACATTAAAGGATCACAGTTTCTGCCTGATATGAGACACACATACACTCACCTAAAGGATTATTAGGAACACCATACAAAGATGCTCTATTGGGTTGAGATCCGGTGACTGCGGGGGCCATTTTAGTACAGTGAACTCATTGTCATGTTCAAGAAACCAATTTGAAATGATTCAAGCTTTGTGACATGGTGCATTATCCTGCTTGAAGTAGCCATCAGAGGATGGGTACATGGTGGTCATAAAGGGATGGACATGGTCAGAAACAATGCTCAGGTAGGCCGTGGCATTTAAACGATGCCCAATTGGCACTAAGGGGCCTAAAGTGTGCCAAGAAAACATCCCCCACACCATTACACCACCACCACCAGCCTGCACAGTGGTAACAAGGCATGATGGATCCATGTTCTCATTCTGTTTACGCCAAATTCTGACTCTACCATCTGAATGTCTCAACAGAAATCGAGACTCATCAGACCAGGCAACATTTTTCCAGTCTTCAACTGTCCAATTTTGGTGAGCTCGTGCAAATTGTAGCCTCTTTTTCCTATTTGTAGTGGAGATGAGTGGTACCCGGTGGGGTCTTCTGCTGTTGTAGCCCATCCGCCTCAAGGTTGTGCGTGTTGTGGCTTCACAAATGCTTTGCTGCATACCTCGGTTGTAACGAGTGGTTATTTCAGTCAAAGTTGCTCTTCTATCAGCTTGAATCAGTCGGCCCATTCTCCTCTGACCTCTAGCATCAACAAGGCATTTTCGCCCACAGGACTGCCGCATACTGGATGTTTTTCCCTTTTCACACTATTCTTTGTAAACTCTAGAAATGGTTGTGTGTGAAAATCCCAGTAACTGAGCAGATTGTGAAATACTCAGACCGGCCCGTCTGGCACCAACAACCATGCCACGCTCAAAATTGCTTAAATCACCTTTCTTTCCCATTCTGACATTCAGTTTGGAGTTCAGGAGATTGTCTTGACCAGGACCCCACCCCTAAATGCATTGAAGCAACTGCCATGTGATTGGTTGATTAGATAATTGCATTAATGAGAAATTGAACAGGTGTTCCTAATAATCCTTTAGGTGAGTGTGTGTATATATATATATATATATATATATATATATATATATATATACACACACATATGCATATATATAAATAAATAAATGGTTATATATACGTATTGCATTTAATAACATTTGTATGGTATGTAATTCATGTAAATGTCATGAAAAACATAATAATCAAAATGCCATTTTTGCCTTTAAGGGGCTAAGTGCAGTTAAATTAGTCAATGAAATTACTGATGGAAATATTTGTTAATTAAGGGTTTCGATTTTGTCAATAATAATGAAGATGAGAGGACAAATGCACTTCATGACAATAATTAAATAATTCCAAGGAAAACGAACTGTTGACAAAAACATGACAAGAAAAAAATAACATTAACAATCCAATTAAAACAAATTTGAAAAAAAAATCTAGAAAGATTTAAATATTATATAATTATTAATTATTTGTTTCATTAGTTTCATTTTGCATTTATTATTTTTGTCATCAAAAAATGTAGTCCGAGTAAGACTGACTAAAATGAATAAATATGTCATAATGAAATATTGACAAAATGTCAATCAAAAGTAAAAAAATATAGACTAAAAGACTAAGAAAAATTAACATTGTCTGTGTGTGATGTCGTCTTGTGTTAAAAACAAGTGCAATGGATTTGAACAGAACGTGATTATTGTCCAGGTGAAAATAGACCAGCGATGAAAAAATAGCTCAGATAGAGTGCCTGTGGAAATGTCCTCTTAAACGTGCTGTTTACTTTCCTGCATTTTTCTCTCTATAAGGTGTCAGAATATTACTGCAAGGTGTTGGAGCTTAGCTCTGCAGCAGTTACCTTCACAACATTGTGTAAAAATGGGGAAATTAATCGTGTTTTTATTCAGTGCTTTCATTCCGTACTCTGGCAGAAAAACCTTGAGGTCGTTCTGTTTGAAGGTGTGCCTTCCTCTCATAAACATTAAAACATCTCAGACAATCACATAACTCTGGATAGCATTGCTCTGTCTTAAACCCACAATCTCCTTCTTCTGAATACTCGAAATGGGGTTTAATCAGCTAGAGAGGGGCTTCTTATCTTTCTGCACTTGTTATGGTTAGCTTATTGAACATATCAAAGGGGGATGGGGGAAGGAGCGGTTCATTATTTCTAAGGTTGGCAATGAGGCTGATGTATCTCATTGTGAACGCTCGGTTGACAGGCTCATTTTCTAGACAATCCTAGCTTTGATTCACAGAAAGTGAGAAATAGAGTGGGACGGTGAGGAAAAGAAGGCTCAGGATTTCATTGCTTATTCAGGATCAACGCTCTTCGGCTGTTTGTTAATAGTCTCCTTAGAAAACAGGCTGAATCCCAATTGTTTGTTGAACACGTATGTAACTGGGAGCAATTCTGCGCAGATAGGAATGCTGGGAGATTGGCCTTGTGCTCAACACAGAGGAGAAGATTAAGGCAAGGTAATGTGCTGTTTGATAGTCACAGTGAGAAGGAACTGCTGCTCTTCAATCTCAAGTCAATTTGGAAGACTAAAAGGAAGGAGAAATGAAAAAGTGTGCATCTAAGGGTTAATGAGAGAGGGAATGTGCAAGAGGAAAAGCATTGAGTGAAGGTTTTAGCCGGTTAGACAGATAGGTCAGCTGAAACATGGCGCCACAGTGTCTGCAGTGTGCCAAATTGTACGATCCTGATTGATCTGTGTTTTTGGAGAGTTGTCTTTAACTATGCTGGATTTCTTGGCGACACACCTTTCATCCTCATGTCCATCTGCTCTGTACCCTCCTGGCCCTTCCTGACTCGTGGCCCTCTTCCAAACACACATTACTTTCTCTCTCTTGCAGTCATGAAAATCCACAAGTAACAACGCCCAGGGGCAAAGTATCCTCTTGGGCGCATAAGGTAAAATGAAGCTAACCACATCGCATCCCCAGCTGTGCTCTAACCGGAACGTAACTAATAGTGAGGTGAGACAAAGTCCATCCCAGTGGAGGGCTCTTGGACTGTAATAGGCTCATCGTAACAACTGCTACTGGGGTGCCCAGGTCTCCAAACAAGCATTTATTGCATCCCGCCCCAGATTCTTCTACCCGGGTGGGATAGAGCAGGGCTCAACAATAACTGGTCAGCGTCAGATACTTTTGGGCCAGTTAAAGGGATCGTCCCTTGTCCTTTAAGGCAAGTGCTGCGCTGCCACTGAAAAGTTTACATTCACTGAACTTTTATATAAATTTTTATGCCTTTGCGAAAGTTTGGTTTTTACTCTGATTTATTTTACACTGATCATGAAACCTACAGACCAATCAATGACGTATTGCATCTTATCTCATCATTTTCCAGAAAAATACATTTATGAATTTATGGAGATATTATATTGTATACATTTCCAGTTTGTTGCAAATGTTAATTTGCCAAAGGAAAAAAATATTTTAATAAATAAAATAAATGTGTAAACATTTTCATTACCATGTAATAAAAAATTGGGGTCAGTAAAATATGAGCAAGAGCCAGCAGAAATAAAAACACACAAAAAAAACACATTTATAATTCAATCCTGTAGGGGTTGTGTAAATTGCAGATCAAACACTGAGAACTATGAAATTCATCCAATCAGCGGCATCCCATCAGCACCGATGCTAAGCTGAACCAGACCCTCATCCTCACAGTCACTCTGTTTGACGGGGATTGGATTGGACTGTGTGGCAAGTGCTGCCAAAAAGTGCGCCTCGATCGGTAGGCAGGCGGTTTAATAGACGGCAGGATGAGATCCCTGCTGGCATGAAGCCCACAGCACCCACAGCAAGTCCGACTCAACTCCATTAACTCCCATTAGAATAGCTCAGCTCGCTTCACTAAAACTCGACATTCCTGATTCACGCTTACGGACAAAACTACACACGTGTCCACCGAAATGCTCGCTGATTAAAAAAGCGTACTGCACTCACAAAACACACCCACGCTTATACAAACACGATAATCTGTTGCACACATTTACTTTAGCAAATGTCAATTGTGTATTGCATTTTTTTCTAGGACCGCCGGGGTTCGCTCACTCAAGGAAAGATTGCGAATAAACTCTGCAGCGGTGATGGAAAAAAAAAATCAGCTGTCTTCTGACAAGTACATTGTACCCGGCAGTTTTCTGTCCAGAATACAAAGAGACATTTATCACTGCAGCTGGGTAGAAAAGAGAGAGGGGGGGGTGTGAGCGAGAAAAGAGAGAGGAGAAAAAGATACAAGGGAGAACTGGCTGCTCTGTCACTGCGGCAGTGCGAGAATTTTTCTTTTAACCCCCTTCCTATTAACGCAGTACGCATTTGAGTGAATAGAAGCCATCCTCCATTCCCTTTCCATGCTATACCTGTTATAGTATTGCATTTCTCCTGTATTACGACTCATCCTGAATCGTAACACTAAAATGACGCCTCCTGCTCGTCTGAGGTAATTAAAGCCATTACGAAAAGGTTAAAACCCTGGGCAGCTGCCCTTTCTGTGTCCTGTCACTCTGATGTATATTCATTTGCCCTGGTGTAAACATAAAATGATCGGCTGAAATGCATGCGCAGATGTACCATCAAAGCAATGACTGTGCTGTGTGGAACGACTGACTACAGGGATACCTTCATGACTAAGTTCACAGGGATGCCTTCATCTTGTCACTTCTTCATTCATCCTTCTGTCCTCACTGCATCCTCACTCACTCCACTGCAGTGGGTTAAAATTATTTCAGCTAGGCAAATTATCAGCTATTGATGAAAGATTAAAGACTGAGACTGGTGAGTGAGATCAGTTACGGCCACAAACCTTGGGAGTCTCCCCACTTTGCCCAAAGGCATTATCTCTGTATAATGTCAACTTCACATAGCAGAAAACCTCAGCAAACCTTTTACGTGCAAATACCCTCCTTTCTTTCTCTCAAAGCGGTCAGCTCTCCCCAGAACTTAAGCAATCGTTTTCCTCAGAGGAAAAAAAGACAGTGTGGTGTGCATTCTGAGCGTGCCACTGCAACAGACTTTGTTTTCCTCCATGCCGCCCCTACAGTCCATTTTTAAGGCTTCCAAAAAGAGGAGATTGAACTCAATCACTCCATCCTCTGGGTAGCCAATTAACCTTCATGGTTTTAGGGCCTTTGCCCCCAACCCCTTAAAAAGAAGTATAAAAACTAATGGGGGAGGCTGGCTGTTAAGTTTAATGGGAGACAGGGAGGCCTCAAAATGGTTTTTTTAATGATGCTCCCCTGCTCTTGTGCACTATCCATTAAAGAGTAGGCTGGAATGGGCTGTTGCACTGCAAGACTGGAGATCAACACAATCAAATGGGCCAAACATCACAGCGGGGGCTCAGATCCTTTTTTAAAGGATAATATGCAATCTTGCTCATCATTTCTGTCGCATTAACATCACAAAAGTTCTAAAAGGCAGCCTAATATGTCTCCATCCAAATCTGAACTGAACTGTCACTTGCACAATTTCGCATTGGTGATCGATGTCTAATTTAATCTCTGGCCTTTATGGGATCGTTAGCTCCCATGTTGAGGCTCCTCTTGTGGGCTTTGCTTTTGATTCTTAAGCAAGACCGCTTCCCTGTTGTGAAATACAGTAAATCACAAATAAATATATGGATATCTTTTTTTTTTATTATACAACAAAATATCAAAACAAGTGCTATTTATTTTAAAGACATATAACACAAGTACACTTTTCAATCAAAACTTTTGACAAAAATATGAAACGGATGGAGGCAAAAAGGCTTGGACGCTTTCTGGTTGCCAAACTTGCTGAATATGTTTACAGTAAAAAAATTAAAAAAAAAAAAAAAAATTAAAAAAAATAACTAGGGGTTATTATATTGAACACCTGTGTGAAGTGACTATGTCACTTTTGATTAATTGAATATGTCCCTGCTGGATAAAAATATGAACTTCTTAAAAAAAAAAAAAAAACACTGCACTGACCCCAAACTTCTGAACGGTAGTGCACATCCACAAAATAAAAATAAAAATAATTAGTTGAAAAGTAAAATTAGTTCTGCTAGCATCATTGCAGATGCCACCTAGATTAATATTGTTAAAGTAATTCATACCTTTTTAAGTATGACTAAGTGTCCTAATACTTTCTGGGGCCACTTTATAGCATGCCAAACTCAAGCTGCAACCCGCCCCACACACACACACACCCCACACCCGCAGTCCAGTTCTGCCCCAGTTGAGCTAGAATTGTGAAAGAGCACAAGAGGTGACTGGGGACTGTCAGTAAGGCTTCTTAAGACTAGTGGCTTTCTCTGTACTTGGTCTTATTCTTCTGTCATAGATAAGGGCATTTAATGTCACGGCCCCACATGTGGCCAAGAGTGGGCACCAAGGAAATCCAATTAACTTCAGCCACAGCAACACTTCCCACATTGTGCCGTTCGCAATCCCACCCACCCCTCTGGCACAACTGGGTGCCTTCCATCGCCAATGACCCACTAACTTCCATTGACTCAACTCAAATCTGACATTAGTCTGTGCTGTTTTTCTTCTTGTTTGTGATCTCAGGGTTTTCACTGAGGAATACACCCCACTACTGAGTCTCTGCTCGGTGCGTGACTCATGCTTTCTTTAAGGTAAGCTTTTGCAGCATATAGATGAGCGTATGTCCCCTCCCCACCGTCTGGCTGCATTTCAAGGCAAGGTCTGCTGCCATTTTAGCTGCAGTGCCGCTCAGCCTGTCAATTTTACTCAGTATTACACCACGTTTTGCAATGGTTGGCCAGAGCTGCTGTTTTGGGCATGTGGGGAGTGAAGACTATTGAAATACTAATACAAAATGGATACTATAAGTGTCCTTAGGGATGTGCAAACAAAACAGGGTGTGGCGTCCCTGGTGAGAGGCCAGACGGTTACTGACTTAGAGGTGGCACGACTATACTGCACCTGAACCTGGATTTCAATGCTGTATATCACTTCGGCGGTACAATAAGCATCAGGTGAGCCAGCAGGGCTCCTCCTCTTGGCTGCCTACTCTTGTCATGCCGGGCAATGATGATATGATGGAAGGCAGTTCTTCCGTTGCAGGTAGCAGTTTCCCAACCCTCTTTATATGCGTAGGAAAATCATCTCTGAAAAATAAAGATGAATAGAACATTAACAAGCAGTCAGACAGTGTACATTCCCCCTGCGTTATCTGAAAAGATAGAATGTGAAAGAAGGAGAGAGGCAGAAGGGGCATGTGGGAAATAATGAGGGAGTCAGTAAAAAGAAAATAGGAGAAAGGGGCAGATATAGGCATGAAGAAGAGAGTGGGAGACAGAAGAAGAGAAAGACAAAAGAATGAAAGAAAGCAAATGAGAGAGGCCAGCTTGAAAAACAAGATAAAACGGAATATAAAACGCATAGCCAAGGCTGACACAGTGAACATGTCTGAATGAGAAGGCACACTGCATTAATTATGTAACAGTCTATGCAAGCAGGCCGCTCACACGCGTCTCACAGGGAATGGCAGCCTGGAGGTATTAGTATTCGGCTAACGCAGTTGGGCCCAGCTGTTGAAGAGAAGACACACTGATTTTAGGCACTCAGGTTGCATTGTGTCCAGGTACGTTTCTGTCAGTCTTAGCTTGACAGGAACAGGGCATCAGCTTTATTCCCACTGAATAAATAAAATAGCACAATAGGAGGAAAATTAAGCAATAGCAGTTTGTGGGAAAGGATGTTAAGATTTTTAAGTTGACTCTCCTTTTTGGATTTAAATAGCCTCTTCTACTTTGGTCAGTCCATGAATCATTTGGCTTTTGATTATGTATAACATATATATTTATATACACTACCTATCAAAAGTTTGAGGTCAGTAAGATTCGCTTCAATCCTTTATCCAGCAAGGATGCAGTGAATTGATCAAATGGGACAGTGAAAACATTACAAAGGATTTCTATTTAAAGCAGCACAACTCTTTTTAACTTTGATAATAATAAGAAATACGGTTCTTGAGCACCGAATCAGCATATCAGAATGATTTTTGAAGGGTCATATGACTGGAGACTGAAGTAATGGCTGCTGAAAATTCACCTTTGCCATCACAGGAATAAATTGTAATATATATTGTAGTGAATTATTCTTTTTATTGTTCTCAGCTCAAATGCAAGCAGTAATTGAATAAAGAACTTAAAAGAATGAAGGTCAAAAGACAGAATAAATAGAAGGAAAACTGTACATTCATCCACCCACATATCTATTTTTGCCACCCCTGCCCTGAAGCCAGTTACATTCTCTAGGCTGGATGCTTTATGAATAGCAAATAAAGCCCTAATAGGAAAATATCTCATAGGCTTGCTTCAAGAAAAGAGGCTGGCCTGCAGATTTTCAGAGGGGTTCACCGACTTTGGCAATGTGCTTCTCACAAGATGATTTAATTTGCTGCAGCCAGTGAGTTTGCGTCCTCTGTTACACTCCCCCCTCCCCAACCACCCACCCATCCAAACCCTCAACCCCCAAAGCCCAGCCCGTCCCCTCACAGATGTAATTTACTGTCTGCTTTGTCCCTCTTGCTCTTCTCAGACTCAAGGGTTTCTGAGTAAATTAGCTACATTGCTCGGTCAAGCTTAAACACAGAGTACAGCATTTGTAACAGAGTATTTAAAGATGTCCTCCACAAACCAATTCTTTTGGAAAAGAAGAGTTGACTCTTGCGACCAGCTGCCTTGGTGGATGCCAGATCTATGAGTCAGGTTAATTTTGGGACCGCCACCATCAAGAAAACTCTGGGGTTGAGTACCACTACAATGGCCTTCTCTGTGCTTTTCCAGAACTAATGAGCAAATCTGTAACGTCCAAACCCAGAGACATTATGTCCTGTTTTCTGTCAGATATCCCTATTGTTTTATATCAGTGGCCTCTAAGAGGTCGCTTCAGCCTTTAGCATGCTATCTACTTCTCATGCTATCTAAGTGTGCAGTGGCACGGCAACAGGGAGATGACGTTGGTCTCTGGTCGTCCTCAAGGGATTCTAACCCTTTAGTTCAACTCCTCATAGAGGTTCTGAAGCTTTCTATATAATAAAGAGCAGAAAGAGAGTAACTGCATCCTTCATAACCAACCTTTTCATTTCAATGATTAAATTAAATCAATTTAGATATACTGTTGACAATCATGACTAAACTATAAGATGTCTTACCCACAAAATGTCTCCATGTGGTTCAGCATAGGATTTAGTCACATAATTCAGTAGCTTGCAAACTGTGGGTAAGCAGTAAGTTTCAGAGAAAATAAATAAATAAATATATACAACATCTATCTATATATATATATATATATATATATATATATATATATATATATATATATATATATATATATATATATATATATATATATATATATATATATATTAATTTTTTTTTTTTTTATATATATTGGGAAAATATATAGCTACCATCATAATTTATGAATGGGGTCTCTTCAAAGCAGGCCATCATATCTGGTGGTCCAATAGTAAATGTTAATAGTAAATAGTAATAGTAAATGATAGCAAGCAATGGATCACAACAGGAGTATATAGCCTTATATAAACTGGATTTGTCCCTTCACCATAAAGTAAAGAAACAGATTCGACCTGTGTAAGACACATGCTCAGCTCATTACTACAACATCAAGCAGTCCATTTGCTAGCCTCCACCCTCCTCTTCTCTAACTTAAAGCTTAAATTTGCTTCAAAGTGATTCATAATACAGCATCACAATGTCTTTTTCCCTCGTGTAGTTACACAGCTGTTAAGCAGATACTGTTTGTACCAATCTATGGCAACTGCATTGTTTGTCAGCACCAGTTTAGAAATTCATTCTTTAACTAGGACCAGCCACAGAGGGTCTGATGAGGCGGGAGAAGAGGCGGGAAGACATATTTAGGAGCTGTGCTACTAATTCACACAAAGGCAGCAGTTGGAAAAAGAACTATGCACTGGTAAACCACATATATAAGTTAAGCTGTCAGTGTGTGTTTGAGATTAAAGTGCAAATGGCTTCACCGAGGAGACTGGCTGTCAGACACACTTACCAGAGCAGGATAGACCAGACCCTGATTTACTTCCTGATAAATTGACTGGTTCTAATGTTAAGACTCAGAAGCAGGCACAGGTAACCCTTGATTTGCCATCCGTGTGACAGTCCTTAACAAGGCTAAGCAGCAAGTATAATATCCTCAATAATTAATATCCGAGCCAAAGGAAGACGGAGGATGTCAAGGTCACTTTCCTGAAGGACTCACAGAAATTGAGGGGAGAAGACAGAGCAAAGCAGATGTACAGATGTAATACAGAAACAGACTAATTTTCCAAATGGTGTAAAAGAGGGAGGGAGAAAAAAAAAAAGAGAAAGACCGGGAGCAAGCAGATGGAGTGAGAATGCTGGTGAGCTGCTCTAGATGGCAAGGTCTCTGCACCGATTGCCGTCTTCGTGGCTCAGTGACGCATCCTCCTCCAGTGTTTGTAAAAACAAGACCATCACACTCCATCTTGTGGTCCCGCAGGGCTGAGGGCTCGCGGCTGATTTATGGTGCACAGACTGAATTGCCTGGCTGGGATGACAGCAGCACTTGGACTCTCCCTCGTGGGAAGCCCCCAGCGTCTGCCTGGCTTGTCGTAGCCTGTGCATGGCAGCTTGCGATAGTGTTAGAGTGGAGACAACATGACCCCCATCCTGGACGGATGTGCTGCAAAGTCACCCAGGACCTCCCGGCCACTTCCTTTGCCTCCAACGAATGACATGAATGAGATTAACAATATTTGCATGACATTTATTTAAGTCTCTCATATAGCCAAATTAACATGGCACACAGTTTAATGTGCCACCTATTGCAAAGTGTGGTAAGCAGAAAGGTAAAATAATAAATAAATAATAAATAAAAAAAGAGAGATAATAAATAAAAGTAAAATAACAAAATTCAATAATAATAATAAACAAAATTTGACATTATTACGGTTTCAGTCTGCTTTCTAAAGACTGGCAGGAAATCATTAAATTAATCACAAATGTATTATTTATTATTATTGCCACCTATTTTCTATTCAAGTGCTTGTCCCACTAAATTTTCAAATAAATAGCCAAATAAATTTAATTACTAAACTAAATTATATCAACTACATTACTTGAATATATATGATCATTGAAATGAGCTGATGACATCACCGTTTTCTCCAGAGCGGCTGTACAGCCGAATCAAATTCTGTTCATTATTTTCCTGTTTAACACTGTGAAGCTGCTTTGAAACAATCTGCATTGTAAAAAGCGCTATATAAATAAAGTTGACTTGACTTGACTTGACAAAGGTGCAGAGATTAAATAAATAAATAAATGAAGATAAATAATAAATAAAAATAAAACATAAAATAGCAACAACAATAATAATAATAATTTTTTTATTATTATTAGCCAATTAAATAACAAAAATAATATTTTATTTTATTTTATTGTATAATTATTAAATAAATAAATAAATAAGAATTTGATATTACGAATGTATTTTATAAGAATAATAAAAAATAAAAAGTGAAGTGAAAAGTGAAAAAGTGAGCACCACAACTGATGTCTGCCCTCTCACTGCAGTACATTATTTCTCACAGGAGTCGGCTGTAGCTGAATTGTTTCATCAGTCTACTCAGAACAACAATAGAGAGAGCGAGACAAACAAGAAGAACAATAAGTTTTTTCTAAATATGATTTATACGATCTTTATGCTCAAAACCGCATCAAAACATGCTCAGGTTTAATGTAGTTAATCTTTAAGCCGATGCATCATGTCGCTCAGAACAGTTTGATTTATTAGGAACGTCTTGCTTGTTTCTTCGGCTGTTTCACCTTGTTCCTCAAAGAAATGACATTCTTTCAGCGAGCCTGTAAATCCAAAGTGACTGAATAGTGTCACTGTGAAAACTGCAGGGCCCCGTAGTTGCAATTACTTCCCCAGTTGCAGAGTGTTTGAGGGCGTGTGAGTATGCCCACTTTCCCTCACATACTCCCTGAGCCCGAGCCTATTTAAACAGGTACATTAGCTGCATTTTCTCGGGCCCTCTCTCACATTACATCAACAATGCAGACCTCCAGCGCTCGTGCACAAATTTTTGGAGAGAAAAGAAACTGTGTTTTCCAAGAAGGAGCATAATAGCTTCCAAACAAGATGAAAGTCTGGCAGTGACACAAAAGATGTTCAGAATTTTTTTCCAAATGAAAAGCCATTCCTTTTGTTTTGGGTATGCAAAACTCAGCCCACCCACAAATTTAGCTCATTTAGCCATGTTTAAGATAACACATTTTTAATGGATTAAAATCCTGCTTTAGGTAGCATTGTTGTGCAAAATTTGGATTTTAGGAAGTTGAATTAGAATTTGAATTGAGTGACAGGAAGAGGAATTTACTGATTTATTGCAGTTCAAAGAAATATAATTGCGCTCATGGCATGTTAAAATGACAGCTTATAGCTTGTAAAATTGGACTTTTCTGAGATCTATCTATCTATCTATCTATCTATCTATCTATCTATCTATCTATCTATCTATCTATCTATCAATCAATCAATCAAATGATTGTGCCAAGTTCTTCTCTTATGAAGTAAACGGATGTCGTTCTACTACAAGCTGACATCAGTAGTGAGTTTTTATCAAGAGAGCCTTTGCATTAAAAGTGGACCTTATTATTCTTCAGCCTTGCAGAATGCAGATCGTGGTATACATATTTAAAACAGTCCCAAACACCTTGTGCATTCTTTCATCCTCTCAGAGCAAAAATTAAATCCCAATATTTCCGATACTCAGCACTGCTGTGGGACTTTCATCCCCGTGACATTTTTTTTTTTTTTATAAAAAATGTGCATTACTTACAAATGTGGAAGAGTGAGAAAACACGCTTCCACCTCCAACCAGAGCCAAGACCATAATTAGTAGGCTTTAAATCCTAGACAGCAAATGTTCCCTCTGACATAGTGCTCTGGACTGTATTTTAAGTCTTTTCCCGGAACTGATTGGCAAGCGTATTTTCCTGATGACTTTCAATAGACATTCTCTGTAGGAGGGCCGTCTGCCTCTCACTGCTCTCTTCTGCACAACTCAAAGATCAGCTGCATTGAAGCTTTAATTGCTTCATTTGTTGGCATTATATTTCTATCTCTCATAGGGCAAAAAAGATAGGAAGAGATTCTTGTTTTGTCAGGGGTCGACAGGCTGTCATGTCTTACTGCAATTTGTTTTGTGGTTAGCACAGATCTTTGAGAGAAACATCTGTGAGTTTTGTGGATAAACCAATGACAGGATGTGAGAGAGCTGTTAATGGTGTTCTGCTTTCACAGCGATGTAATTTACAAGAGAATTGCTCCACGGGAGTCCCCCTAAAGGACAGAGGCTGAAAAGTAGTATGTACGTGTCCCTCTCGTCATAAGGAAGGGGAATTGGAAAATGCACTCTATTTTTTGCATGTCACCCATTCAAGAGGTGAACACGATTTGAATCTTGTTAAAGTGCCTCCTATTGATCCACAGGATGCAGATAAATCCACGCTTCTGTAGAAAAGCAGATTCTTATGAAGTGAAAGGAGAAATTCTGGGTAGGCAGCTTGCACCATGGCAGGTGTGGTGTCCTCGGCAGTCGCTCGTGGTATATGTGGATAATGGTGAGACTCACCCTTGTTGCTATGGTGATAACATTGACTTTTGGTGATGAAAAGCCCTTTCAAGATGTGGACTTGTGTGTGTGTGTTCACAGGGCTTGGTAATTATGGGCTAAATTTGAGCCACTTGAGGTACCGTAGTCGATCCAGAGCTTTACTTTCCAATTTATTTTTTACTTTTTCAATTTGATTTCTCCATTCTCCCTGCTGCTCGCCTGAGTTTTAGTATGAGGAAGCGTGCGTGTGTGTGTGTGTGAGACGGTCTGGGTGTGAATGGTGCCGTCTATATATGTGGGTCAAATCTCTCTAATAACGCACCGAGATACAGATATACAAACACGCAGGAGATCTCATCTTCTCACATGTGCCACATGTGTCTCCAGACTTCAGTTAGTAATCTGTCAATCTCATTAGATCACATTGGGTGACAGTTTTGGCAGTGGAGATCTTGGAAAGCAACGCTTCAATCTTTAAATATTGATTCAGGCCCCAAAGCTGTGTTGTCCCTCAGAGTCCTGAAAGAGCAGGAAAAGCAGATAATTAGTGATTTTAATTGGATGATCTGTCAAGCTCGGAGTGCCAGATGTAAATGTGTGAATCTTTCCCACAATCTTTTGCTGTCACCGAAGGCTACAAGTATGTAGCAAGGTCCCAACCCTTGGGCTGATTTACCAATAGGGAAGCTGACCAAACGTGTCAACAAACATCTGTGTGGCATATTTTGCGTGATGGAATGTAAACTTGTCATGCAGTGAATAATTTGGTGACAATTAATAAACAATAACAGGTGTTCTCTGGCTGTACAATTCCTGCAAACTCTATATATAGAGGATGCTCATTTCGGTTAATTTTCCCAACCGACGCTCATTATTCGAATATTAACCGTTAACTGATAAGATTATAATATTGAATTGGCAGTGGCATTAAATAAAAATACAGTTAACGAGTGTCTGTGACCCGTTAAAAAGACAAACACATTTTTTTCAACAGTTTAACAACAGAACCTGGATTCACACACTAGCCTATCAAGTTTTCACACACCTGCAGCGTTTCTGACAACAGAGAAAAAACAGAATAAAATTATATAAATAAAAAAGCGTAAAACAAATAGGCCTACACTAAATATTTTTCACTTTAATAATTAACAAATTAAGATGACAAAACGAAAGGACACTGAATCCGTTTGAAGCTTTGAAGAACCAGCATAGTTTTTTTCATCAAATAAAAATAGCATGCCTACCTCAATCCACACCTTTTCTTTTTTTTTTTAAGTAACATGTCTACGTGATGTGGGGTTAGTCTGGAGCGCAGCCTGTTGACAGTTAGACCCCGCGGCAGAAAACACCCTCTCAGATGGCACTGACGTCCCAGGAATACAGAGATAACGCCTCGCTAGATTGGCCAGCCTCGGGAAGCGCCTTTCATTTGCTTTCCGCCAGTCAAGAGCTTGTTACTACTGCTGTATTTTAATACCGCATAGCATATTTTGCAAGTAACTTCGTCGCACTTTCTGTCGAAATGGTCCCACAGAGTAGGCCTACTTTTCGTGCGCTTCATTTTGCGAAATATGTCTGTAGCCTAGGCACAAGTGGTTGCACGTGTCGATGCGCACCGTGAGTTAACAAATATATATAGCATATTTTTCTTTAACCATGCAGCAAACAAAAAAAAAACAAATATAATTTTTTTTAAAATACCTTTTAAACTGTTTAAATTATAGTATTAATCTGTCAAAATTCGTACTTTCGATTAACGGTTAAACGATCAATATGAGCATCCCTAATATCAACATTCATCAATGTGACTTTGTAATGTTATGCTTAAGGAATACACACATGTTGGTACCATAGCAGTTATTTATTGATAGATAAAAAAAAAAAAATGTATCAGTTTTGCTCGATACACATGAATATAATTTTGTTTTTTTTGTAAATTATAAGGTTATTATATATTTTATATATATAAATATTATAGTGCAATCAGAATAAAGATCCAAATACAAATTCAGATGCCTAAATAAATAATTAGTATTATTGCTATTGGCCAGAATTAACAGTGCATCTCTAATTGCCGTCTTATTTATTATATGTGGAAACAGCAATCCGAGGAAGCGATTTTGTTATGCAAATTCCATTTGTGTATATTAGCAAACATTTAAGCAGAGAGAGTGCCCTTGTCGTGGTTGTCTATCCAGATGGCCAATAATGAAATATGTATGCAGTCAAAAGGACTGACTGCTAATAAAAAGAGAGCTGCCTTGATTATTACAGATGCATCTCTTTTAAATAAAAAGGAAGGGAAAGAGGCAGACAGCTCCTCGACTTGAGCGAGAGAGAGCTTGGCTTTTTTTGTTATAATGATACAAAAAGCATCTTGAAAGCTCTTCCTTCCAACACAACAAAGGACAGATCTGTAGTAATACTGGCTCAGACAAATCTTCTTTTTTTTTTTTTTACTCCACAACAGCTTTAAAACATCATTACATATTTATAACTGCCAGCTAGATGACAGAGACAGAGCACAATGTTCAGCATTTAACAATGAGGCTTCTTTGCCAGTGTCCCTCACTGTGAAATCTCTGATTGCACTGTCTAAACCCTCCTTTTATCAAGCCTGGCAACAGAGTGAAACAATTACTCACAAGATGAGGATCCACTTTTGATTTAACAATGCACCCTTTAACTCTTTACCTGCCAAACACAGAATTTTCCGGGTTTCCGTGTTTTCACTGCTATACGCTAGGGGGCGCTATTACGCATCTTCTGAATGAGTACAGAATCTCCTGATCAAAACACAGGTGAAGAAAACACAAAAAAAACAAGTGATCGTATGTAAGCAGATGCATTATGTAAAATAACGTGATCGTCAACATTAAACATCATATAAATCAAAACTGCCTAATGTTACTGAATGAAATGTCGACCCAGGACGAGCTATAGGACTGTGCAAGCATTAGGGGTGTTGATGGACTCGATCTATTCCATCTGTGTTTGATCATTGTTCTGAATCTGATCTGGATGTAGTCTTTGACAACTTGATTTTCTCAGCTTTTTGTTAAAAATGTTGCTTTTTTATGAAACGTACCCATATTTAAGTGTTGATAAGAAAGGAATGCATTAAGCTGGAATAAAAAGTTTTTTTCTTGTTTAAAAGCAGAGGGTCTGCTCTTTCTTTTGATATATTGCATGCTCAGATATTCATACAACAAAAAAGCTTGAAAGTTCTAGAATTAAAACTTGTTGGAGCAGTAGTGCCGGTTTACATTAAAATGGAGCAGAGTTCTTCAGCATGCCAGTCTTTTTTCCCCATTTCCAGCTCTGACATGTGCTGGAAAGATGAAAGCCCCAAAACAAACTACGCCTGAAATCCATGAAGGAAACCACAAATAAGCAGAAGCTGTGCAAATGACACAATTTAGACCAGGGGTTCCCAAACTTTTCAAGTTCCAGGACCTCCACTTAGACAAATCTCAAGACGCACCAAAATATATTTAAAGTATGGGGGTGGGATGTTAATGTTAATTTTAGGAAGACGTGATTGAATATGTTCACATATGATTCATGTTTGGAGCATTAGAGTAGATGAAATATGTCCATAAAAAACTTAAAACATGCACACTTTTGGTGCACACCTGGGTTCGTTTGACGTCAGAGTTCGGTTCGTTGATGTGAACGCTGTCTTCCGAACTCGGGTGCACACCTGTGAACCGTACCCGAGTCCGCTTAAAAATGTGTGTGTGTTTGTGTGTGTTTCACTCACTTTCCTGACGAGCATGACTGGCATAGTGCAATCAGAGAGCTGTAAATCTCATTTCTGCTCACCTTTAGCATTCTTTAGAGCATTCGCAGTACATTCGCAGCAGATAAGCTGCAAGTGTCGTTACGTACTGAAGATTTGGAAACAAAACCAATGGTTAAAAAACAGAAATATAAAAATGAGTTGATCAACGCTATGCATTTTGCCACCTTCTACCTCGGCGTCGTTACCAAGTAACGGGGTAAACAGCGGCTGCTTTGATGATGCAAACGCACTGCAGTTCGGACCCAAATTATATAATCTGAACACAGTCAAGCTGGGGGAGGCGGGGAGCAATCAAACTCGGGTTTCTGACCAGGCAATCGACCCAAGTGTGAAAGCACCCTTAAACTCACAGAGAATGCTCTCATGCTTGTTTGTGTGTACATGTAAAAGGCTTTTAACAGACATATTTTCCTTATTTGTTAGGTAGCCAAATGCATATGGGGGAATGCAAAGAATGCACTCTTACAACCATGTTTCTGAAAGACAACAGCATTGAGTTGAACGGATGACAGATGAACGAACAGACCTGAAACAGCCTTTCATGACATTTGAATTCTCTGGTGTAATGCAAACGAGTTCTGTTAATAATGCGCTTAGTAACGAAACAAGCCACTCTGAGACGCAGAAAACGCATGCATGCGCTTCACTATATAACACAGCTAGCACATACATTTATATAATTAGATCACAGCATTTGCGATTTGAAAATCATACTAAGCAATATCGCGATTTCTTTTTAATGCTTTTGTGCGTGTGTGTGTGTCATTCACTGAAGTGACTACGCGTTTGAAAACCCCTGGTTTAGACAACAAAACTAACTCTTTCTCTCTCTCTGTGCAGATCAGTCGGAGGGTTTCCACTGCCAAGACGAATGTCGTATCCTGGGCCACTCGGATCGCTGCTGGATGCCCCGGGTGCCGATGCCAGCGAAAGCGAAGTCTCCCGAACATGGCCGCAACGTCATCGCTCTGTCCATCGAGGCCACAACCGTGGACGTTCCTCATTATGAGGACTGTGGCACCACCAAAAGGACTTTTGCCACCTTTGGCAAAGATGGGCCGGACGAGGATCGGGTTGAACAGAGGGGCAGGCGGCAAACGGCAGAGCCAGCCGTCTGCAGCCCCAAGACCAACGGCACAGTTCGCGAGGCCGGAAACGGCAGAGAGGCTGTTAGCCCCATCACCTCCCCTGTGCACCTGAAGAGCCCCCAGTCCAAACCACCCTCCGCTTACAACACACTGAAATGCCGGGACGTAGAGCGCATAGCCAACCACAGCCTGCTGCGGCAGCCAGAGGGGAAGGACAGTGAGCCGGCTATGCGGGAGATCAACACGCTCTTGCAAGACGGCCGTGAGAAGGAGTCCCCCGGCAGCAAGCGGCTGAAGGACATTGTGCTTTAACCGGCTCCCACGTGTACACAGAACGCATACACTACTACGTGTGTGTGCCGACGTGTGCGTGTGTGTGTATTTATGTGCTTTTGCGAGCGTTGAGCCGAACGGGCCTGGGGAAAGAAGGGGGAGACACATGTGCAGCACAATGTATTCTCCAGGGACCGAACAAACTAAGCTGAAAATGTGTCTGCGAGCTCAGACTGTCATCGTGGCTTGGTAGTAACAACAACGCTTGTACGTTCGTCGCAATTGTCTATCTGCAGTGGACAGGCTGGTTACTGTGTGCTGCGTGACACGCTCCACCCTGCTCTCACGTCTTACCCTTAAAAGGAGAAAGACCTTCCAGGGCACCGCCGGTGACACCTGAGTAAAGTCATGCCTTGTAGACTCGAAAGAGACTTTTAACTTTCTTCTAATGCCTTCTTTGGTATGCAGTTTTTGCTTCAGCTGCCAAACCGCTCACTGTTCCCGAAGAGGACGTGGGTCTCTCTGACGCTACAGATTAGCGAGTCTCTTCCCATCTGACGTAAGCCGTCCGATTGTGGGAGAGCACACAGGAACACTCCCACAGATTTCATTTCATTTCAGTGGCTTCTCACTGGTCTGATAAGACAACCCTTCTCTGTTTCCCTCAAGACATTCCAATTTCAGCAAACCATGAGGTCGTTACAGTGCTTATTTTTTATCACAGATGGAGCTAAATGAAGTTGCGCTATCAGCTCAGACTCACCGAAAAACTGGAATAGGGAGAGACTGATCCCCCAGACTTACAGCCAGATATAAATAAATAAATATTATATATATATATATATATATATATATATATATATATATATATATATATATATATATATATATAGATAAAAAGAAGAAAAAAAACATAAGACTTGTTGCTTTTGAAATCTCCTGTGCCCTTTCCTGATTGTAGCCAGTGGAGCGCAGTTTACTAGAACTTCGTGCTCTGGTCTTGTACTTTTTTGGATTTTGACTATGGGGCTAGGATAGAAGGGGTCGTCACTTACGTCTTGCTATGTGAAACTCTGTTTAGGGTTTACTACTATCATTTTTAATAATCTGTTGTTATGTGACAATCCCTTTAATGTTTTGTTGCGAAAGTAAAAAAAAAATAAACATTGGTGTTCAACTAAAGCTATAGTAGCGTTTGTACACAAACACAAAAAGGAAAAAAAAAACATATATGCCAAAATATATTTTATAAATAATTTAAAATGTATAATGAGAATATTTAATTCTGTGTAGTTATTTTATCAGTAAGTTATACTTGAAATTAACTGGCTTTTTTTCTTTATTTGTCCCCTTTTTGACTATGTTATTCTTTCTTTTTTTTGTTTTACATTTTCAATTGATCTTGATTTTTTTGTTCACTGTGTTACCCCTGGAAACTGTTGATTGCAGTCTATCTTGTTGTAAAAGAGTTTCTTATTGGTCAGTTCTTGTGCCATCAAGTTTCTATGTGGGCAAAAAAGAGAAAAAAACTAACAAAAAAAAACAAACAAAAAAAACAACACCAACAGTAGTGTGTCAGTACAATGAGCTTAGAGTGAGATAGCAAAAGAAACCAAAAAACTGCGACAAACATTAAACTTTCAAGATAACAGGTTGTTGTTTAATCTTAATACTCAAGTAAGGGTAAGAGTAACACTACCATTTCGAGTCACTCGAAGTGGTTCCACTCATTTCTGAAGTGTTTGAGAGGCGCTAAATGGATATAAGTTCCATGTAAAGCAAACCCAGATGCTCTGAGACAGACTTGCTTTGCTATCTATCATCAAGTACAGCCCTCCATTTTTCCAGATCATTTAAGAATGCTGTACCAATCCCAACCAAACAAGTTTGTTTTACTGCAGGAAAAAAAAATGATTTGGTGGAATTGCCATAGTGGGGGACAGAGAGAAATTGCAAAATCAGTTTCTTTGCAATACTCATTTTATAATGTGGGAAGTACAAACAGCAGCAATGTGTGAAAAAGATATAGATCTAGTAGCTGAATGTTTTTGTCACCAAACAGCTTCTGGCAACATGAAAAACAGAATTATCACTGAATGTATACTGCAGCTTATTATTAAACTATTAAATGTTCTCCACTTTGTCTCCTTGTCTAAATTCATCAGTTCTGCATGTTTCCATCACACTCTTTTTAATTTGCCATCAAATGGCTCATAATGGAATAGATCCGTCTCGACTGGAGCGGAAGAGAGTGAGACGGCATTGTTGAAAAGTAATGAGCGCAACCCAAGTTCAGCATACAACAATTATCCTTTCTTAAGTGATCTTTTGTCTTGCCATAATTCATTAAAATCTATAATGCGATATGCATATCTACTGTTAATTTTCCTCGAAAGTAATATGCTAATGTGTGTGGCAATGGCGACTGCTGTGATGACAATCAAAAGAAAATTAGTTTTCGCTGAGGTCCAATCTGAATGCTTCCCTGCAAAATCATTCTGCAACATCATTTTTAGATATCCTGTTTCTGACTAATTGCAAAAATTAAACACGACAGCAAAAAATACACCTAATGCTGCCAAATAAAGCAGCCGTTTGAGAATCATCCAACTGAGGAGTGTCAATTTCAAATGGCTGGTTGTTCTAATTTGCTGAAGTGGATGATGCATGCAACTGGCCAAGTACATCATTACTTGGATTCATACCCAGTGTAATGCAATGCTACTTATCCGTCAAAACAACATCTGACAAAAGATTGAAAATGACAGAGAAAGGGGTGCAGTTACAACTTGTAAGCAGGACCTGGACCACAACATTCAAGCACGCATTGCAATATTGGACCTATAGTGACTGCACTGCACTATATTATGTTGTTTTAATAGTGTTTCAGGGTCACTAATAGGACACTACAACTTAACCGCAGGCTTTAAAGTCAAGCATCTAATTCAAAAAGGCTTGTAGGCCTCATCATTAGTATTGCAAACAAACTCAGTGTAATGACCAACAAATGCGTTCTTCCTCAGACTACTAAATCTGTTCCAATGGCAGTGCATACTGCTCTGAGCTACAAATGAATTAGAAGACATGCCCAAATGAGCCTCGTCACCTCATGTTTAATTACTCTAGATTCCTGTTGTCCAGGGTGAATTCATCCCATTATACAGAGATTTATCTCAAAGGTTACCGGGACGCATATCCTATTAACGTCCTATTAATGTTTCAATTATCATTTTGCCAAATGGTAGAAGGGGGAATCAGAGAACAATTTAAATGATTTATTCCTGACACAGACATGTAAAGAAATAAAATTGGGAGGAGGGGAAGGGAATGCGGGGGGTGCCACTCTTTTCCACCAATACAAAACAGTTTGTACCTTATTTCTTTGAATAGGCCCCTCAATCAGTTCCAGCCATCTCCATTCTTGAATTGACCTCATTCTATCAAAAGCACTGCAGCTGCTCCAGCAGCGGGGAAAGGGCTCATTGTGACCCACTGTTCATTCAGGCCAACCTCTGGGACCAGTTCTGTATCCCATGCCCACCAAGCAATGGCTGGAGGGCAAACTGAAATTTCTGGAGAAAAAAACCCCCAAAAAACAAAAACAAATATTTACCTTTAACATTTAAATTTACAAGACTAAAAGGGTATTTTTCTTCAGTGTAAAAAAGTATATCAAAACCAACTGCTGTGCTTGATAATATTAGACATACCCTTTATTTGGGTCTAAAAGCACTTGGACTGTCAGTACTGGGCTATAACCCAGTCACCCTGCTGTGCCCTTTGTGGGAGTGCATTTGGGGACAGGGCAATAAATCTCAAGGCCAATGTTCTTTCTTTATACTCTTAATTTGGATGCTAATTGTGGAACACATCATGGCATAGAGTTGCAAATAAGGACTGGGCCACAGCGGGTGTACTAGCAGCATAGTAAATTACATCTTAAAAGGAACATTAACCCAAACATTAAAATTCTGTCATCATTTACTCACCCTCATGTCATTCCAAATATAACTTCTTTATAAAAGAAACAAGAGAAGTTTGATCTTTTCCATGCATTGATAAATAAATTAACTTAAAAAAGAAATGTTACCACTTAAAGCACTTTTTTATGTTAACATAATTGATTTAATCTTAATAAGTTAAGGGCAACAAAACTAAATTTAATGTAGAAATATCTCCGTATATCTGGAAATAATTGCAGATTACCACGTATGCAATGTACAATTAAAAGTGAATGAAAACTGAGGCTGTCAAGCCCCTTAAGTTAAAAAAAAGTTTAAAAAAAAAGTGACCCCTATAAAAGGGATCTAAGCAACTTTGAAGCAGAACTTCTGAAGTGATAGCTGTGTGGGGAACACACTGAAATGTATTATTATTGTGTTTTAATACATTTAAATATTAATTAAGAGGGCCCCAATACATTCATTCATTTGGCCCATTTCTTTAAATTTATTCACTGCACCACTTCAGAAGTTTTAAATCATATAGACTACTTTTCTGGTGTTTTTCTGTTATCTTTGAAGCTTGACCACCAGTCTCTGATTACTTACATTGTATAGGCAAGAACAGCCTTGTGTGTTCCACATAAGAAAAACTCCTAAGGGTTTAGAATGGCATAAGAGTGAGTAAACAATGACATAACTTAAATTTTTAGGGTAACTACACATTTAAGACTGGCTAGAGGAGGACACATTATATTTAATTAAATGGCTGGCTTTCTCTCTGCAACACTCTATGCTCCATAAAAACAATGTTGCATTATTTTATGTTGCATTGTAGGATATCATCATTTTGTCAAGTGCATGTGATATACTGATGTGCTCCTGCGACTAGCTAGCTTTCTGGCCTAGACACTATGGCCTTGTGCAGAAGACCAAGGAGGACTTGTCGGGCAGATAATGGCCTCTCCTAAAGATCCACACCTTCAGGCAAGGCCATTATCCTCACCACAGGAGAGTAATCGGATCGACCTGAATCCAGCACAGAGCCTACCTGCATGCAGCCATACAGACCATCTGCATTAGGTGCAGGGATGCCTGGGGTGCACAGTAGGCAAGAGGAGGAGTGCCTCTGTGCTGGAAGGTCAGACTCATTTGAAAGTGAAGAACACTGGGAATTGTGGTATTAACAAAGAACTGAGAAGCCCAAGTGTGATGTCAATGAGGATACAAATCAAAGGCCTAAAGAAGCAGAGGCGACCCTTTGTGTGATCTATTGTCTGACTCACAGAGGTATGTACTGGCCTGGCCTTGCAGAGCGTCTCGACAAGGAAATAACCTGCACAAAGCGGGAACCTAAACTTAGCTGCAATGTGGATCGAGTATCTTGGCTCTGAAGTCTCTTCATGTTAAGTGCCTCCTATTCTCTTCCCTGTACACATCTTATAACTCTGGCATTCTTCAAATGAAGGTTCCGGGAGTGTGAATTGCAGGAAGTCAGAGTTCATTACAATAGAGAATAGGGTTATGGATTTACAAGATGCAAAACAATGGGTTCAAAGAGAATGGAAGGAAGGAAAAGATGGTCTGCCAGGAGATGTACCCATATAATGTGGCCAATACTAATTCAATCAATTGCTAAAATATAGCCAGGCTTAAAATCCAGTGCCAAAAAAGATTGTATTGAGACACTGCATCTATAACTTGTCTTACCACAAGCAACATTATATATGCCAGCATTTTGCATATTGGTGTCTGTGAAACGCTGGAGGTCCATATCGAATGATCCACTGACAAATTCCTACATTTTGTAGAATAAAATTTAGCCATAGGTCTAACTCAGCAGTCAGCACATACACTCACCTGAAGGATTATTAGGAACACCTGTTCACTTTCTCATTAATGCAATTATCTAATCAACCAATCACATGGCAGTTGCTTCAATGCATTTAGGGGTGTGGTCCTGGTCAAGACAATCTCCTGAACTCCAAACTGAATGTCAGAATGGGAAAGAAAGGTGATTTAAGCAATTTTGAGCGTGGCATGGTTGTTGGTGCCAGACGGGCCGGTCTGAGTATTTTACAATCTGCTCAGTTACTGGGATTTTCACGCACAACCATTTCTAGAGTTTACAAAGAATGGTGTGAAAAGGGAAAAACATCCAGTATGCGGCAGTCCTGTGGGCGAAAATGCCTTGTTGATGCTAGAGGTCAGAGGAGAATGGGCCGACTGATTCAAGCTGATAGAAGAGCAACTTTGACTGAAATAAGCACTCGTTACAACCGAGGTATGCAGCAAGGCATTTGTGAAGCCACAACACGCACAACCTTGAGGCGAATGGGCTACAACAGCAGAAGACCCCACCGGGTACCACTCATCTCCACTACAAATAGGAAAAAGAGGCTACAATTTGCACTAGCTCACCAAAATTGGACAGTTGAAGACTGGAAAAATGTTGCCTGGTCTGATGAGTCTCGATTTCTGTTGAGACATTCAGATGGTAGAGTCAGAATTTGGCGTAAACAGAATGAGAACATGGATCCATCATGCCTTGTTACCACTGTGCAGGCTGGTGGTGGTGATGTAATGGTGTGGGGGATGTTTTCTTGGCACACTTTAGGCCCCTTAGTGCCAATTGGGCATCGTTTAAATGCCACGGCCTACCTGAGCATTGTTTCTGACCATGTCCATCCCTTTATGACCACCATGTACACATCCTCTGATGGCTACTTCCAGCAGGATAATGCACCATGTCACAAAGCTTGAATCCTTTCAAATTGGTTTCTTGAACATGACAATGAGTTCACTGTACTAAAATGGCCCCCACAGTCACCAGATCTCAACCCAATAGAGCATCTTTGGGATGTGGTGGAACGGGAGCTTCGTGCCCTGGATGTGCATCCCACAAATCTCCATCAACTGCAAGATGCTATCCTATCAATATGGGCCAACATTTCTAAAGAATGCTTTCAGCACCTTGTTGAATCAATGCCACGTAGAATTAAGGCAGTTCTGAAGGTGAAATGGGGTCAAACACAGTATTAGTATGGTGTTCCTAATAATCCTTTAGGTGAGTGTACATGCAAATACTGACTTTTCTGAAAATTCAGAACTTAGGGAAATAGCTCGCTTTCAATTCATAGGTTAGAATTTGAATTGAAATGGTCAAGCCTCACTGGAATGACAGGAAGAGGAATTAAATCACATTCTGGGAAATTAAGTGTTCTTCTACTTTGGTCTAAAAATGTTTAATTAATCAATTTGATGAAATACAAAAACTGCTTAAAATCAAAACATAAACCAAAGATAACCACATTTATATAGGTGACATTTCAAACATAAATCCATCCTTCCATCTATCTTCAGACTTTAGGATTTTTTTCCAGTTTTTTTTTTCCAAACCGTTTAGTTAAAAATACAGTTTTATAAATGTATTTGAATTTCTATTCATTTTTATTCTACTCTACAAATTTAAGATTTCAGAATTTTTTGCTTCCTAACTCATATTCAATTTTAAATCCAATTCCCTGAATTTAAAATGGTTTCCTAATTTAATTCTTAATGGCAAACACCACCGCTAAATAAAAAGCATTAAAAAAAAACATTATATTTTAATTGTATGGCAAAATATTCATATATATAAAAAACTCACAGGACTGCAAATTTGAGAGTGTGGGGAGAGCAACTGGAGTGTGCACAATTCCCATTTCCATAGTAACAGCATCTTCTCTAATTTGAGGATTTTTTATTTCAGATAAATGTATAGGGATATGTAGTTATTTGTAGCAATGCAAATAAGTGAGAAGTTATTCTAGTGAGGCTAAATGCTCAGGCACATCATTAAGAGAAGCATCACAGGAGAATTTGCACTTTGTTTATACACGAACAGGACCTGAGGTCGATCATTATACTGTCAGTCACAAGGTTGATTAGCCCTTCCATTTCTTACCCACCATTACAAATCTGACAAACGCTGCCTCATCTGTATGTAGTCCCCACAATATAACCCTAATCAGCCCTGCAAATGAGAAATGACACAGTGTTTTGTGTTTACTGCCGGTAGCCCAGATTCATTGTGGCACCGGGAGGAAGCCACTACACAGTAATTGGGCTAAAGGCAGACAGATGATATCATAACCACGCCGATTCCCTGATAGCTGTGACTCCCTCAGGCTTGACTGTCTGAGGAAAGTGGCCTTTAGAGAAGCCAGTCTTGAGCTGACGTACTCACTGTCTGACCCAAGCCACCCCTCTCAGTCCAGGGCATGTCGGACATGGGCCAAAGATCCAAAGAAAGAGCTGTCAATGCCCCCTCTCAAGAGGACAAAAGAGCCGATAGAAGAGTTGGAAATTAAAGTCTGGCCTTTCACAGTCTGCATTATCCACCACGCCAATCGGAGTGAAGGAAGTGCTAGTTTGATAATCTGGCAGAAGTACAGTAAGGAGAGGTTGATTAGTTGACCTAAACTTTCTGCATGTCAGTGAAATAGTCTGGCAACATATGTCAGACACTTGGTATAATTTGAAAGGAATATGAGAGAATGAGAGGTGACTACATCCTCCCCGTAGCAAAAGACTAGATGCCAGATATGCCACACTGCCTTATACACAGAAGAAGAGTTACACACTAAAAGAACGAGACCACCTGAGGCATTTGTATTCACAGGGTTTGATTTTCCCAATTTGAATCAAAGCTCTTGTTAATTTCTTCCTCGGCCAACAGCCTTTTATACAAAACCAAAAGTAAAAGGGCTGACAAATGGTTGGGACTATTCTTCTAACATTACAGTAATTCGACAAGATGGATTGCACTCTTAAGCAAAATCAGAAATGTGCAAAGGCTAGCTAAAAATCACATAGGCTTGTCATTTAACTTGTCTCCATTTATATACGGCTGCTGTATGCTAACAGAGAGGAGAGATTCAATGAGAATATGCAATGTTTTGCTTTTATTCCTAACTGTCATTCTTATTTCCAGAATATCCTATTACAGTGCATCCGGAAAGTATTCACAGCGCTTCACTTTTTCCACATTTTGTTATGTTACAGCCTTATTCCAAAATGGATTCAATTCATTAATTTACTCAAAATTCTATAAACAATACCCCACAATGACAACGTGAAAGAAGTTTGTTTGAAATCTTTGCAAATGTATTAAAAAAAAAAAACGAAGAAAAAAATATATAAGTATTCACAGCCTTTGCCATGACACTTACAATTGAGCTCAGGTGCATCCTGTTTCCACTGATCATCCTTGAGATGTTTCTACAACTTAATTGGAGTCCACCTGTGGTAAATTCAGTTGATTGGACATGATTTGGAAAGACACACACCTGTCTATATAAGGTCCCACAGTTAACAGAGCACAAACCAAGCCTTGAAGTCTAAAGAATTGCCTGTAGACCTCTGAGACAGGATTGTATTGAGGCACAGATCTGGGGAAGGGTACAGAAATATTTCTGCAGCATTTAAGGTCTCAATGAACACAGTGGCCTCCATCATCCATAAATGGAAGAAGTTTGAAACCACCAGGACTCTTCCTAGAGCTGAAAATGGCTGTGCACCGACGCTCCCCATCCAACCTGATGGAGCTTGAGAGGTCCTGCAAAGAAGAATGGGAGAAACTTGTAGCATCATACTCAAAATATTGGTGGCAAAGGTGCTTCACCAAAGTACTGAGAAAAGGCTGTGAATACTTATGTGTTTTTGTTTTTTTTGTTAATTTGCAACAATTTCAAACAAACTTATATAATAATAAAAAAAATGTGTTATGTTGAGGGATTTCTTTGCTTATTTATCCAAAGTAGCATTTTAATCAAACGGTTAGTTTATCATCTTTACAACCATTTAATTTTCAAATTAAAAGTTTATTTATTATGAGTTGTCAAGGGAGGGACCATTCACCCTCAAAAAATAAGAATACACAAAAATGTGATGCATTAAATGTACACTCACCAGCACCAAGTTCATTGCCAGCTTCAATTTTAAATGTGTTCAGATTACCATTCTTCCTCCTTGGTGCAAATGAGTCATTACAGTCGTGATGACTTGTATTAATAGCTTTTCCCTCTATGTTCGAACGAGAGGTCTTATTTTAGGCATGGTTTATTACACATCTGTGTGCCATAGTACTGGTAACAAAGCCAACAATTCACACTGCTTGGTTATGCTTCTCATTAATTACAAGGGGACCAGGGTCTTGAGTTGGCCCAAGGTTAGGACAAGCCCAGGGTGTACATGATTCAATATGGAGGTGAACAGCACTGGGTTTGGGAGATTTGGATGGCAGGCAAGTTTTTTTGGCAGGGTTTTGGAGCATGTGTTAATGACTGAACCCCAGGGATAGCTTATGTAAGGAATGATTAGTATTCACTCATTCCAAGACTAAATCAAATAATCATCATCATACCTGCATCTGAAAAAAAACTTTTTTTAATTTTGCATTGCAACACTACATGCTCTCTTTAATTAAATAAACAATATGCATTCATACAAATTAAACTGTCATTTTTGTGCTCCCAAGTTATGGTATCATATGAAACCTTGCCGTTCCATATGCAAGCACGAGGTCAATCAAGTTTCAAGAAGAGTAGACCAATCGAATTTGAAGTTAGCCTGTTGCTATGCTAACAACATGATTCTCTAATAATCATAAACAAATAAAACAAACAAATACTGGTCAATTTTAGTTCAATTGAAATATGTTTGCAAAGAATATTTTTTTTATTAAATATTTTTATGTAACACTGCAATGCATTTTAGGACTGCCTAATTCAAAGGATTAAAAAGAGGCATTTTATAAATACAATACTTCTCATTACTGAATGAAATATAAGAATATTTATATTTATAATAAACATTTCTCTCAACTTGTCCACCATCTTGAATGTATTTTTAATGGAGCTCATTGCGTTGCAATCTGGAATTGCATAATTTACAATGTATGTTTTTTACAAAACAAAATATCTTTTACAGTCTAAAAGCATATAAAAGCATAGATCCTTCATGTAATGCCTTCAAATGCAGTCTAAGTAGGCAGCTCACTAGGTTTCAGAACACAAACCTTGATTGCATTTATTCATTAAAACAGACAATGCTGTGAATGTTCTCTCCACACTATGACTTTTAAAGACCTCATGATGAGAGAGCTCAAAGCACTCATCTGGTCATTTTAATAAAGATTACAATGGTTATGCATGATATAATGAAATAATGATTTTCTCCCAGGGCATTCAATTTGTGTGGAAGGCAAATGGAAAAATACACCCAACGTACTGAGAAAATATTTTAGTGTTTTGGAAAAAGAAAAAAAGAAAAAATATATATATATTTCACCCTGTGGTGACCCTGTTGCCCTGAGGAGAGTAAACACACAATGTTCCTCCTCAACATCTTGGAGTCTCACACCACTGGGAAAAGCTTTCTGCTCTGTGCAGCCAAAGTTTCTATTATAATGTTGAACTGTTGCAGATAAGCCAGGAAGCTCAAAGAGAGAAATCCATCTGTAGGAGAGCTGAATGAAGCTACAGGGATATTTCGACATTGCCAAACAAACAGCTTCTCTGATTTAAACAGTAAACAGATGATACACTGGCTTGTCCACTAAGATTTTTATGTTCTGTCCAGTTTGTTTTCTAATTAATTTTCTGGATCCATCCTCAAATGTGAGATCACCCCCCCCCCCCCCTTTTTTTAGCTGTGTTTAAGCTTTGTTTCACATCCAAAGAAAATGTTCAGTATCAATAGGAAGCGGTTTGCTTTGAAGCTCGGCTCACGTTGGCATGTTGGTTTTGGACGAACTAAAACAAACGCAGATTATGTTGCTAAGTAATGCGATGTGACATTGCAGTGTACAGATCACGGCACAGCAAAATAACCAAGTACATCTACATAGTGGGAAACTTTTGGCCAATTTGTAAAGACAAGAAACATTTAATTATATGGGAATACATTGTTTGACATCTAATCTTTACATACAAGACAGCTCACCAAACTCATTCATGTTACTGAGCAAAACGATTGAAAACAAAATCTAGAATGAAAGGAAATTTGCCATCTCATCTCAGATTGCATGTTTTCCCCCATCCTCACAATGTCCATGTCTCTCTGTCATAGAGGATACTGAACAATATCGTACATGAGTGAAAATCTATAGCAAGATGACTCTGTCTTTGACTCCAACAGTTTACGCATTTCAATGAAATACCATTCACCCTGAAATCACAAGCCCTTCATCACGAAGTGAAACTTTCCACTCTCTGTGGCATCTAAACACCATTCATGTGGATATGGAGAACTCATTCACTAATCAACTCCCAATCAGTTCCTCAAGTGCGAAAACCAAGCATGCAATTAAAGGACACGAAATGTGGATGCCAGAGTGCACGAGACAATAACATGCACCTGTTAACAGGCACTTAATGGCTCCCATTGTGGTTTTTATTTGTCTAACCATTTGTAAAAAACTATTTCTACTTCTTGTCCTCTTTTTTTTTTTTTATAAATATATTTTGTTGCATTTTTGGTAACACTTTACAGTTAAATGAATTAGGTACATTAATGAACACAATTTTTATAGCATTTATTATTAGGGTAATGCAAAACATTTAAAATGTAATATAATGTAAAAAATAGTTATATTTATAAATATACTGTTGTTCATAATACATGAACATTACACTTTAAACTGTATGAGTATATTTATAAATTAATATTAATAAAAGTATTGTTAGTCCATGATAACTAATGTTAACAAATAAACTTATAAAATAAAAATAATAAAATACATGAGTGATACTAAAGAAATATAATCTAAACTGTGCATGTATATAATGCATTGATTTCTGTGTAGTATGGATTACATTAATAACATAATAAATTGCACTACTAAAGTAATATGTTATGCCTTTTGTTGGCACAAAATATCTGCTGTTGAAATCAAAATGCATTAAAAGCATCTGTAAACACAAAATCACTGATAATTAACAAAAGAAATATATTTCCATGGTAACCCACATGAATAAATGAATAATATAACACAGCGTATTAGTGTACTTTGCAAGCGAGTGTGCCAGAATGGGATTAATTCCATGTGAGAGTAATATTGTGGTCGACGAAAGTCTCAGCTGAACTGTGTGACATTGCACTATTTAGCGGTGCATGTTACCTTTGTTTTCTCAGTTGTTAATTAAAGGTGGAAACAAAAAGCTGAAAATGAGCCCAGAGCTCAGAGGACAGGTGTACGGAGTACAGCGGAAGGACTAAATTGGATTTTGTGTCTCTTGAGCCTGACTTGGGAAGATCATCAGAGGTAGAGCTGTATTAAAAAGAGAGGAGATAGTTGCAAATTAGACAGTAGATTATATTTATAGCTGTACTGTTGTTGACTAGTACATGGAAAATGTAGCCTCCCTTTAGACTGATGTTTATTTGCGCTATGTCTAATATTTCAGCACTTGCTGTCTTGCAGAAGAACCACAAAGGTCTATAATCCATAAACAACTTCACCACCGGGACATTTCCATAACCTTGTAGGGTATGGAGTCTGCCATCAGTTCACAATGACTGAGAGCCCACTCTATTATGTTTATTTAATCACGGTGGCCAAATCATATGCTAAATTCTAAACCGCCAACACAAAGGTTGCAGGTCCAATCTAGGTTTGTGGGAAGCGGGAGCTGTAGAGCTACTGAGATCACAATAATGCTCTGCTGCTATCCTGCCTTTATTCACATCACTTAACTTGGAGTTATATAAGGTCCCTACAATTGCTTTCATGATGATGGTAAATAACTACAGTGAACAGGAAGATACCTATATTCAGATGATGCAACCAATGAGTGACTGAGTTGCAGTGCAACGCTGGACCCTGAGGGGATTATGTGATCTACGGCTACTGAGTTTCAGTTTGCTCAGACAGAGGAGCACTGGGCTACTACAGCAACCGATTGAGAGGAGCAATTTCCTTGCTTGGCTGAAAGAGAAAAGATAAGTGGAGGGAAAGGAAAAGCAAAAAGGCATGAAGTCACAGGGATCTAAATGCAAAAGCATTGGATTCAGCTCAGCCAAAGGCAACAGTTTATTTCATCTTCCTGCACTCTGAAATCTAGATTTAAGATGCTGTCATGTCTAAGAAAATGGAACACTGGCCTGAGCAAAAGCTTTGTGCTAGTGAACACGTACGCAGTGCTGGCAAACATAATCATGATTTAACAGACAGAAGGTGAGCTAAATCAAACTTCATGTTATAAATTTGCTGCCAAATGAGGCAAACATAATTATAATATGGTCATATCAACAGGAAAAGATATCAAACAAAGCCAGCCAGATGCAGCTGTTCTCTTTGAAAATGGCTAACTTAATTTCTTTAAGATGCTTTTTTAAAATGCATCCATTTCAAATAAATGCTTATTTTTTAACTTTCTATTTATCAAATAATCCTCAAAAAAATGCATCTCAGTTTACACAAAAACAAAGCAGCACAACTTTTTTTTAAATTGATAATAATACGAATGCGACTGAAACCTGGAGCAATGGCTGCTTTTTTTGTAATCTCATTGTATTTTTAAAAATAGACAAATTATTGCTTTAGTCTGACTAAAATCGAACTTTTGAATAGCATGTAAACATACTCACTGATTTATGGCCTATATTTTGTCAAACTATTCCTACACAAGCCCAATAAAGAAGTAATGGAAGAGCTCACTAGCACAAAACTAGTAAGGTTTAAAAAAAAAAAAGAAAAAAAAAAAAGAACATACAGTAAATACAGTAAGGTTACTACTTGGACACAATGAGCTATTCAGGCCTCCATAGAATAAGGACAAAACACAAAAGCCTAACATAAGCATAGACACCAATCCGAGTGTATGCTCTCTGAAGCCAAACCCATTCCATCTGTTTTTATGTGCCACCAACCACAGGCCAGCAACAGGGAATGAGGTGTCCTGCTGACGTTGCCATGGTAATCCAATCTTTCCACCATTCTAAGACCAGAGTTAGAACATACTGTACTTGGGCACTGGCTCCAGTGTTATAATCTCGTCTGACACACATTCAGGTATAATGTGGTAGGCTACGGCATCTGAGAACAAGTCTGAATGCCTCCACTGCCGTGTTTTCAGCCACGGTGGCATTCAAACGTAATTGCCTTCGCCCCGAAAGAAGCAGAGTAAAATTTGTCATGAGGATAATACCTACAATAATAATGATTATTATGGAGACATCAATCTACAAAATTATACCACAGTCTTTCCTTGGAGCAGCACACTTTGTTTTGGAAACAAAGGGTGCTGTGCGAAGCTGATGAAGACCTTCATTATAATTGGTATTTGGAATGATTAATGTATACCTCAATTAGGAAAGTGTATGGGTCCCACTATAGAAAGCTGTACACGGAGGGTGCTGGAAGGAACGGGTGGTCTCAGCTCTCTCTGTAAAACTCATTCTGTCACATCCCATTGTGCAGCGAGAGAGCGGCTTGCCGCCTGCTTCCACTGATTAGTTATTTATTTCGTTTGCGCAAGACTGCATTTATTTATTTATTTTAGTCAGATCATTATTTTCCCATTCTGCAACCATTTCATCAAAAAGATAATTTATCTCTACCCGCTTTAATGAAGTGATAATTTGGCGATAATTTACATAATCTTGCACCAAAGCAAATTTGCCTAATGACTGTTGTTTTGATAGTCGGAGTCAGAGAAGGAGGGTCCGAAGCAGTGAGGCAGTATGTCAAATTTTGGCCAAAAGCACTAGAAGAATCAGAGTGTGACAAAGCTAGAAGCATCAGGGACATCTAACTTTGTGACCTTAACTCTCTGGAGTGGCTTGCAGACATCAGGCAATTGATTGGACTTGTGTGAGCGATGAAGAATTTATAGGTCACCCAAATGCCCATTTTCTCTTGCACAAAGTTTGAAATAGCTGAAGTAAGAACTTGGAAGTGCATGAGGATAACAGAAAAAGAAAAAGAAGGAAAAAACTGTTAGAAAGCGTACACTTGACAAGTGAAGGTTTGATCGATCATCAGGTGAGGACATCTGAATGAAGCACTGTGACATTTCATTTGTGAGAGATATAATCTTGTTTTTTTGGGTGATATTTGGCTGTTTCATTTCCCTTTCTATTATATCAGGTCAGATTAATTTTCTTCAACTCTGTATCTAAAGCTCTCTTATTACCTCTGTGTCTATCATTGAGCTTATATCATCCACTGCAAGAGCTTTATTGACCTCATCAAGGTTGAGGGGACAGGCAAATGCATACTCTTTTTGTCTAAATGCCTTCAAGTTTACAAGCAAAGCTGAACCACCAAATGTCCATTTTACACAAAGTAGACATGGTGAGGTAGCCTGGATGCCAGTCGAACTTAGCCCCGCCCACAACATTTGAGGTCGGGAAGTCCGTTGTGGAGCAACTATGCTCGAACCAGAGCTGTTCGGACCAATCAAATTGTCAGGACGGGCTTTATACGATGATGGACCGAGGATCAACAGTAACGTAATCCTCCACGTCACCAAAGAGCGCTTGGGTTGAATTCGTTCTAATCCTAAATGGAGAACTTGTTCGTATATGCATTTACCTTTACTATTTCTCTCAAAAATGATGATCGTGTTGGTAAGTACTCTGCGTATCCTTAAATTCTTTTTACAACACCGGCAAAGATTGTTTACACTCATCTTCTTCTTCTACCTCTTCGGGAACAACGAGTTGTCTCAGAGAGCGATTCGTTCATTTTGTGTTGACCTGGCATGCGCTACATGCCATCGGTTCTGTACAGGATCTTCTGCATTCAGCCTATGGGGCTGTGAGTTGGTGAACGAAGGACTCGAACTCGAAGACTCGAGAGGTGAACTAATCAATTCTGTTTTCGAGACTGCATGCATTGCATATGGGGCTGTCACGGCCCAGATCAGACACTGATGACGGAACTAGCGACTCAAACCCGAAGACAGGAGAGGTGTACTAATCTTTCCAGGGAACAGACGTGATTAAATGTGAAGTGACAAAAGAAAGAACGACTCGGATTCGGAGGTGAGGTTAACTAACAGACTGCATAGCCTGAAGACCCAGCTAAGCAATTAATGAATCATTTCTTTCTTAAAGTTTAGGCTTGGCTGCATTAGCTTATAATTTATTTTTTATTCCAAATGTGATCAACGTTTGAATAAGTACTAGATGTGTTAGAGAATTTAACATGTGACATTTTAATTATATTCTGCTAAAATGAACAAAATTACTTGATACTTGAAAAGATTTGTTCATTTTGCTGAACGAGATTCAAAGATCCAAGTCCGTAAAATGATCCCACTACTACTATGCGTCGCTCAACATATGTCACTTACTCCGTTGCTCTGGTTGGTTGTAGGTCTATCCAATTGAGTGCAGAGGCATTTTCTTTTCTGGTTCGGTTGAAATACGCCCCATAATCACAGCCCAATGGAGCAGTATCAGACTCATATTCTGACTAGAATCGGAGTATGACGACGTCAGGCTAATGGTGAGGGGCAATAATGATGCCATTCAGAGATATTGTTTCATCAGAGAGGCATGAGGAAGGGGCTCAAAACCTCCAGTGTATGCAAGCAGTATTTTAGTCTTTGTGCTAAACACTGATCTATATAAATGACTGGATTGCTCACTGCTTTATAAACTGCCATCAGGCGGTGAAGCCATCGGAAGTGTTCGAGCGGCCATCTTACTATTCCCTACCGACAGAGGGCATCATTGATTTACAGCCAAAACATTGACCAGTGTTGTATACTCGAGACTCAGACTCGGTCTTGGACTCGGTCTCAAGACCATATTTTAATGGTCTTGGTCTTGTCATGGACTCATGTGCATTTGGACTCAGTATTGACTTGTACTCGAACATATTAGGAATTGGACTTATTCCCGAGTCCACTCGAGTCCCATTCAAAATATTTCATGATTATTACTGTAAGTTAATATTTTTTTTAATTGATGTTTGATTGACACGTCCAATGATTGGTGATTTTCCTGTGCGCAATTGCACATGACTTGAGACTAACGTTAGTGCAGAGACTCCCGCCAGGTTCTCTCCCACACCCGTGACCCGCCCGCTCTCGATTCTATTTTACACTGTGTCCACCTGCCATCAACCTGTAGTGATCCCACTTTCCAGAAAGTCACATTGCTACATTATTTCTCTTCTATTGTCTTTTTATTGGTTTTGGTATTTAACATAATATTAAAAATAAATATATAAATAAAAAATAAAACAACAACAACAACAACAACATTAGATACAATTAGTAGCAGATGATAGAATAATTAAAGTCATAATAATAAAGATATGTAAATAAATAATAACTTTAGAAATTACATTGGGGGAAAAAAAAAAAAAACATAGAGAGGAGTACAGTTCCAACTATGGTCAAAAGCATGGTTGTACGCTACATTATTTCTCAACTGTTATTTTAATATATTTTCTGTTTACAAAGTAGGACAAAAGTGTCACAGAGAAAACCAAATCTCGTCTAATTAAATAATAAAATGAATACAGATAAGATGACTGCTGACAGTCTCAAAACTGAACATCTTCCCCCAAAAATGTCTGACAGAAGGCCGCCCGCCCTCTCTCCCTCCAGAACATTCACACTTTTGCATTAAAAAGACAGCAATTTTTCTGAAGTCACTCTTGTGAGAATTGAGTTCTATGTTGTTTGTGGATTTTCTCTGGTCTCGGTCTCGACTCGGACTCAGCCCTCTCTGAACTCGGTCTCGACTCGGACTCAACCCTCTCTGGTCTCGGTCTCGACTTGGACTCAACCCTCTCTGAACTCGGTCTTGACTCGGACTCGAATGAGCTGGTCTCGACTACAACACTGAAATCACCCGATTTTTAGCATCTTAGTCTCACAGGATTAGTTTTACGATATATGTATGTAAATTAATAGTTACTTCAGATGTTATCTGGAATATTTATGGTCTTTTTGGAGAGGATAAGTCATATATTGAAATCATTAATGTGGGTGTGTCTACTGCACACTGCCAACACAATGTGATGCATGTATTTTATTTTCTGATTGAGCAACATCTATTTCAGACTCTTAAAAAACACAACGCAAATGTATGCCGTTTACAGTTTCCATATGATTAAAGTGTTATGTATGCTATGTTGTTGAATTAATTATTAATCTAACCAACTACTTCGAAATGCATGCTGTTAACAAAATCATTGTTAAAACATTTGCAATTAGCCTACTGTATAAATAAATACAATACTACAACACAACATAAACACAGTACAATGCGATTTCAGGGCACAAGGCATAAATCTTTATTCATATTTCAGAATGCACACTTTTACATTTGTAATACATATACTGAAGTGTCTCATCTGTTAGCTAATCTGATGTTTACTACTGTAATGAATATGAACGTAACTTTTTAATAAGCAGGGGAAATTCCCGACTTTAAACGAATAACCATTTACATGCTTAGGACGTTTGTGTTGTAAGAATGTACAGGGAGACTTCAGGTATAAAAACTGTGTCTCCTTAGGCAATGTTTTCTCAGTAAAATATAGCCTAATTTCCTATTAATTCAATAGAACGCATGAGTTTACTAGGGAATATCAATATGGCTTCACTTTGTATGACGTCATTAGCAATCCAGTTCTCTATATAGATCAGTGGTGCTAAACTGTTGTGCAATGAATTAATGGTAAACTTAACCTTTTTTGTTTGTTTGTTTATGGTACAGATAAGGCTGTTGCTTGGACACAAGTGGCATAGATGCACAATACAACATTTTATTCATATTTGTTAAAAGTGCTTTTTCATGTGATATAAAGTTTAAAATAAAGTCACACTGTGAAGAAAAAAAAGTTGCAATTGTGAGAAAAAAATACAACTGCAAGATTTAAAGTCACATTGTGAGTTACACAGTCACAATTTGGAGATATAAAGTTGCACCTGTGAGACAAGTAATCTGCAATTATGAAAAACAAAATGGCAATTTGTGAAATTTAGTCGTGAGATATAAAATCACAATTGGGAGATAAAAAGTTGATTTTAAGTCAAATTGCGAGATGTAGTAACATTGCAAAATGTAATTAAAAAAAAATTGAGATATTAAGTCACAACCTTTTTTTGCTTTGAGGCGATGTTCTTTATTTATAAACTGGTGAAAATGCACTTTGAAACACTGGCAAAATGCTAACCTCCCTATACAGAACATTTGTCAAATATGATTTTCAAATATTTTGCCTGTGTCTCTTTAACCCCAAATCTCACCACCCTCCCCATCTCCTCTGACTCCCTCCATCCTTATTTGCTCTCATTTCTTTTCACAATGCAGGTGCATACAGCTGACTGAGCAGGGGAATGTGTCTACTTTCCCACCCACTCACATTTCATTATCAACAGTGCTTTCATCATCTACTCATATTGACCCTCCTAGTGCTAATACTAATACATTCTGTATGGCAGCAATAAACTTTTCATGGAGAATCTTGACAGCACCAACTACAATGAAACAAAGTAAGCAATAACCGAGAAGAAATAAGACAGGACAGTGAGCTTTATAGAGAGTAAAGAGGGTTAGGGATTGGGAAAAAAAGAAACCGAAAAAGAGGATGGTGGCACCCCAAAAAAAGCGAGTGAATGGGAAAACCTGGATCCAAAGGCAATAAAACCTTATGTTTTGAGAACACTGTTGACCAAGGGGCTTTAAACACATTACGGCCTGTTTCACTGTTTGCTTGAACCATCTTTAGGGTGGCGTAATTCAGCATCTTGCTAATTGTACTGGAGACAATGGTATGAGACAAGGTGGTCCTCATTTAAGACCACCAATTTGTAAAGAGAACAATGGCATTCCAGTCCATATCACCTTGCAGTACCAGGCAGCCATACTGCGTTCAAAAAGTCTTAGTATCAATTAAGAAGCTTGGAAAGTTTCCCCTGTAAAACAGACTGCATATTTAAACAGCTGGGGATCAGCTCCTATTAAACAGGCTGCCATCACCACAGTCCCATTGTGCTGGTGTTTAGGAGATTTCCAGCCGGTTGGATAAGCAGAGAGGAGGGGATTTAGAGGAGGAAAGTAGCCGTGCTGTAAAATGGCTCACACACAATAAACTGGTGGAGAATTTCACAGTATCTCATTCAGGTCAATCCTAAAAAACAGTCCAAATGAAAAAGACGACTCAATCAAACATCAAACATGTAGTAGAATGGAAGCCTTGGCTTTGTTATTAAAGTATATTGTACAATAATAGGCTTTATTAACAAGGAGACAGTACCTCAGAGGATTTCAAACTACCTTGAAAACTGAAAGGAAATGGGATGAGGCATAACATGAAACCTTAGTTAATTGAAGCTTTATGAACTTTGTTCAAAGATAGTGGAGGAATGTTTTTCCAAAGGGAATATAAAGGTCCCTTACAATTTTATGAATATATTCTTCTCTATCTTTAAATAGTCCACAAGGAAACTGTTTAATTTGACCTCTGTGATTTAGCTCCTGTGAGGGTTTTTTTATTTAATAACTAATGGTGAATTGATAGGAGGTTTGGTGTAATCGTGAGTCAGATTGACACCAGTTCACAAAAGCGGCATTTACATGTAAAATAATATAAAAAAATAACTATATCAGTATCTAATAGGACACGATAAAAACACAAAACATTTGGATAAATTCTACAGGCAACACACACACACACACACACACACACACACACTCTCTCTATACTTATATACTCAGGTTAATAGGACAATGGATGTGATTTTGAATTAGCCAATTGTTTTAGCGCAATAAAGATTTTTATATAATCGGATAACATTTTTATATCCTTGATGTGCAGTAGGCTAATATGACACCAAGACAACATTTGATCAGTTCCATTTTCCTATTTTATAGTAACACAATCATACATTTTCCTTAATAATAATAATTCCACTCATCAATACTTCAACGTGACTAATTTCAGCATTGCCTTTCACCATTAAAACATTGATTATTTTATCCACCCCCCTGTAACCCCTAGCAAGACAAACAGCTCATTCATATTTAAAGGCTTTTCAAAAGCGATTACTTAGCCAAGGGGATTTCCAAGTTAAACTGGTTAGATAATGGGATCAGAGACTCATCTATATTCACACAGTACAGCTCTAACACCAGCACACTGTTGCCAGATTCACAAAGGCAAAACGACAAAACGTTTTCACAGATCTGCGCCTCTTCAATCGATCAGTTAATAGACAAGTTGCTCTTTCAGAATCACCGTCTTGATCATATAATGTCAATCAGGTTCATCTGAGGCCTGCGCTGATGCATACAGAGTTTATTAAGTACTGTAGTGGGTGTTGAGAAAAGTGGGGTAAGCTGTGTCACCGCTTGATCTTAATACTGTGCTCAATTTCTGTCAGGTAATCATACTTAGAAAGCACCCATCATTTACAAATTAAATGCCTGTGGTTGATGACGTCACAGCTTACCACTAACATGGTGATGAAAGCGCAATTTCAATACAAAAACATAGCTTACTTCGAGCTGTGAACTGAGTAGAAGTCTCATAGTTTCCATTGCCCAAACCTCTCCCTCTGTTAGGACATAATACATTCTCTGTGACATTAAAATTATTTTTTGTTATTTTACTGAAGCAGGCAACAGGCGTTGCAGTGCCCAATGTGAGCTGCATGTAGCATCAATGAAGACCAAGTCACACTGTCAAACACCGGGGAAGAAGTTGGCTGTTTTCTTCTCATGGGCTCCATTTTAATGAGATGATGGCACACCAATGGCAATTACAATGAGCCTCAGTCAGACAGATGCTTTACGTTTCTAGCTATAATTCACTAAACCATATATCTGCTTCCTCTCCACCATCACAATCCCAATAGTGAGCGCTGCATCCCTGCTAACCCAATACGACTCAACACATCGTTTATCATCATGGAAGTGTCCCTTCATGAAGCAAAAAATTAATTCATTAATTAAAAACATTTTTTTCCAAATGAATATATAAACTACTGTTCAAAAGTTTGGTGTCAGTAAGATTTTTTTTTTAAATAAATGAATACTTTTATTCAACAAGGATGCATTAAATAGATCAAAAGTGACAGTAAAAACATTTATAATGTTACAAAAGCTTTCTATTTCAGATAAATGCTGTTCTTTTGAACTTTCTATTCATCAAAGAATCCTATAAAAAAAAAAAAATTCAACATTGATGATAATAATAAATGTTTCTAAAACTGAAATTAAGCATATTACAATGATTTCTGAAGCATTATGTGACACTGAAGACTGGAGTAATGATGCTGAAAATTCAGCATTGCATCACAGGAATAAATTGCATTTTAAAATATATTCACATAGAAAACTTTTAAATTGTTTTAAATTGTAATAATATTGCATAATATTACTGTTTTTGCTGTAATTTGAAATCACATAAATGCAGCCTTGGTGAGCAGAAGAGACTTCTTTTAAAAAACAAATGTTTTATATTTATGTTAAACAAAATAGAACCAAAAATATATTAAAAAATAATAATGCAATAACGGTACAAAAGTATTGCAATGCATTTAAATTATATACTAAATTATATGCCACAGCCCTAGTGCATTAAATACATTGAGAAAATGCGGCAAGAACATTTCTGCTTAGTCTAACACCAACAAAATTTTACACTTCTCTTTCATATCTACTCTTTTGAATTGTAACAATAGAAACTTGCTTATTGTGTTGGACTGTGCTGAAAAGCCAGCAGCACATAGCAAGCAGGGGTCACAACTGCTTTTAAAGCGAACTGTGAGTTTGTCCTGCTCCAAACACTGCATGATGAAGTCAAAGCGAGAGCACTAATGCATCAGCAATCAGCCTAGAGGGGCTTGGCACATCATGACTAAAGGTTACAAAACACGCCCGGTCCGTGCTATAAACCCTATAACCTTTCAAAATAACAACAGAGAGA
Source organism: Rhinogobio ventralis (assembly GCA_039654625.1). NCBI lineage: Eukaryota > Metazoa > Chordata > Actinopteri > Cypriniformes > Gobionidae > Rhinogobio > Rhinogobio ventralis. The sequence goes on along the minus strand of CM077198.1, from coordinate 22,616,701 downwards.
GGCGACAGGCGAGCTGCTTCAAATTGACTCTAATTCACAAATTTGTATTGCATTATAATATGCTTTATTCTCAACTCTCGCTCGCCTACAAATGATGGTCTTCAGGGTGAACGGGCTCTGGTACATTAACAGTTAGAGTAAAAGCAATCATGCAGTTTCAAACAAACTATTAATTTGCAGTCTAAAGCTATATCTATGAAAAGAATTCATCAATCCCTAATCTGGACTCTTTGTAGAGCTCGGAAACACAGGACTTTGGGTAGACTGGCACATAAATGGCTGGAATTACAGTGAGTGTTTATGAAGAATTGAGGGGCATTGCTAAGGCCTTCTACATGCACTATATTGCCAAAAGTTTTGGGACGCCTGCCTTTACATGCACATGAAACATCCCATTCTTAATTTGATGTAAGTGTGAACTTGTGAATTATTAAAGAAATATACGAAAATCCACATTACCTAATGCATGCACAGGCTTGACCAGTATATCAATTGATGTGAGAACTAATGTTTTTCATTAATCATGATCTCTGAGTTATTAAGCATGTTCATGTCTTCATAGTAGCCTGCAGGTAAATGGACAGACCCCAAACTTGGCCAATCACACCACATAGCACATGAATTCTGCTGACATTCAAATACAGTAGTCATCATTAACTAAGCAGTAGCTTCTCATGACTTCATCATGTGTGTGGCCCTTCAACTAAAGTGGTGACTTGGTCCTTTGAAACACTGATGAACAAAGTGTTAATGATGGCATAATTGCTAAATGACGTGAATATGAACATGAAAGTTCAAGCCTTTACACACAATGTACTGTGGAAACAAAAGGACTTTGATCGTAATGTTACTGCTTTATTCTTAAATGGTATAAACCAGTTAAATCAACAGCAATGCCTGGGTACATCCAAGAAGGAATTCAGTACCATAAACTTTAAGAGCCTGTATATCTGAAAACTCTTTACAAAACCATAAAGCTGTTAAAGGTTTTACAAAAAAAGGTTTCACAAAGAGCTCTCTTTTAAGGTAAGGAGCCACCTTTTAAGCCACCAATTTTGGTGTCTGTCAATTTACCTGCAGGCTAATATGAAAAAGACACGAACATGCTTAACTCAAAGATCATGATTAATGAAAAACATTAGTTCTCACATTAATTGATATACTGATCTAGCCTGTGCATGCATGAGATAATATAGTAGGCCTTTGTAATGTGCCTTTGGCTCTCACTTTATATTGTTAACTATATTCTTAAGAAACAAAAAATATATATTTTCTTTTGTAAATTTTGTAAAGAGTTCTCTTCTCAATCACATACCTGACTCAAAGGCTCATTCAGTATGCGGCTCATTATGCGGTTCTGTTGTTCTTTCAGGTGTAAACAACAGCATTATTCATGATCGTTCAAGCATTTTTGCATATGGGCTTTGTAAAGAAATGTGAATGAGTAGGCACAATGATTCTCACATCAGTTCAGAGGTGGAAGTAACGAATTACAACTACTCACGTTACTGTAATTAAGTAGTTTTTTCGGGTATTTGTACTTTTTTGAGTACATTTTTAAATATGTAATTTTACTTGTACTTAAGTACAAATTAAGCTAAATAATCTACTTCATTACTTTTAAAATCACAATTCGTTACGGAGTACGCATACAATTTTAATCAATATTCAAACATTTTATCACCGGCATTTCGTTAGCCAATAAAGATATCCGATTGTAAACGGACCAATAAAAGGCCTGATATTTGAAGGGAAAAAAAGCGCCTGCAGCGCAGCAGTAGATTCTGGAGAGCTGATCATAACTGCACAGTGAAGGAGCTCAGAGTGATTTATGGACTGAAACAAACTGCATGGTAGTGTTGTCAAAAATAATATCTATATTTTGATACATATCGATACTGAAATATCTGACACGGTTCCAATACTCGTTTATTGCAGTATATATACACCAATACCAGCTGCGCGTTCTCGCTCTCTCCCCTCTGACAGTGAGTTGAAACCCGCTTTAGTTCAGAGCCTGAATGTCAGCGCAGGATTCCAGGTATTGCGCATAATTGTAATCATACCTGCAGGTTTCTATGGCGTATTTAGTGACAAATGTCGAGAACGCGTTGGTGTAATCACAGAAAACTGGACACGAGCTCTCAAATATACAAATGAACTGCCTCTCCTCTCACTCAGATATTGTGTGCGTGCTCTCACTGTGTGTCCCGTGCAATTGCAAATCTTTGTGCTCTAGAGTCCAGTGGCGGCGTGCTTTACCCCACTGCATCCAACGCTTTGCATTGCACTTGGTGATGTAAGGCTTGGATGCAGCTGCTCGGCCATGGAAACCCATTCCATGAAGCTCTCTATACATTGTTCTTGAGATAATCTGAAGGCCACACAAAGTTTGGAGGCATGGAACTGATTGGAACACCTGAATTCAATGATTTGGAGGAGTGTCCCAATACTCTTAGCAATATAGTGTATACATGACCTTGAAGATTATGCAACATGTATAAAAAAAGGAAATAAAAGCTTGTTCTACAAGATCTTTTCATATTTTATGCATTGTAGAAATGCATAAAAACACCAACAACATGGCAAAGCTTGAGCACTAAAACATGTATGGCTGATGTAGCTTTGAAAATAATTTAAATAGTCAGCCATTTTCATCTTTCATCTCCCAGTGTCTCAAGCCAGGCCTTTTAATCCTAAAATCAGACATGTATTCAAAATGCCTGGTCACCATGTGATGGCTCATTAGTTGTCCATTAGGCCTACCTACCTGACATCAAAGCTGCCATTTTATTGGAGGAGCTGAAATCAAGGGCCTGAATAAGCAGAGCGTCCCTTAGTGCATTGGCTATATTCAGCTTATTCTGAGCAGATCAGCTTTGTTGTCCTGTAGTGACCTGAATAGGTAATGAGGTTCTCAGACTAAGACCCACGAGCTCTGCAAAGGATGTGGGCCTAATTTGTAATCTGCAAGCTGCTCACAGAAGCACAAGCCTGCCCATTTTCATGCCAACACATACAAACACGCATGCCGAAGTCTTCTTACACCCTATTGCCATAAGACGCAAATAAAACGAACAGCCTTACAGACAGCTTACAAAAGATTGATTTGTGCATAAAAAGCAGTTTTTATTTCTATAGGGAAAAGACACGCAGGGTAAATTAAAAGGGAAGTTGAAAGGTCCCTGGTCTGACAGCTGAGATTGGGTTCAGACCAAGGACTTGCCCAGTTTGGGAGTGGTGTCAGGCAGGCGCCAATAGGAGCCAGGGGAGCAAAGAATCATTTCTTCCTCGCTGGTATTCAGGCTGCATCAGCGCTGGGTACTCTGCTGCATGGACCAATAAGATAAAACTGTGACCTGAATTAATTGGCCCATAAGAGCTGATCGCCAAGGTTACTGCAGGAAATCAAATAGAGGAATGCCACAGGAAGTGCTTTGTTCAGAACACATTCCCACAGGTCAGTCTTGATGCCATAGTGATATTAATGACTGCGTTCCGAACCAGCATGTGAAATATTTATCTTTCTTTCACATCAAAAAGCACAGCCAATGCCATTATGGGGGCAATTATTCAAAAATCTGCTCTAGGTGGTCTCAACAGTATCCACCACTACTGAATAATGTATTTCAAATAGTTCATCTTGTCTTTCTGCTTTGATCTTTGCATTACTTTTTTATATTGACAGTGCTAAATGATAAAAAAGGCTTATAGGAACGGTTCACCCAAAAAGTTTGACATCATTTACTTATCCCGAGTGGTTCCAACCCTGTATTTTTTCCCTTTCTTCTGTGAAACACAAAAGGTATTGTTTTTTAGTTTTAGTGGCACGTTAAAATAAACACACACAAAAAAATAGAGATTTAAAGAAAATCCATAATAGGAATTTTACAAGAATAATGATGATTAAATTGTAAGTAATAATCCTTACAGTAAATTAATTACATTAAGAAGATTAAAGTAAAATTAAGAGTACAATTTTATTGTAACATTAAAAGTAGTGATTGAAGTAATAATGTGGAGGACAACTTAAAAACTATGAGAATAAAAAGCTGTAACATTAAGTCGTCTCAATGTTGTTTTGAGAATACTCTCTCATTAGGCTGTTTAAGGATAAAATTCTAACATCAGATGATTAAAGTATTAATATTGAGAATAAAAAAAAACTAGAATAAAATCGTAACATTGAGTATAAAAGTTTTTCAAAAAATAATATTGTAAAATTAAAAGTAATTATTTGAAGTAATATATTGTCAAAATTACGAGAACAATAAAATAAAATTTTAACATTGCAAGAATAAAGTTGTAATGTTTTGAGAATAATAAAGTCAATATTATGAGATATTAAGTCATAGCATACCAAGATTTAAGTCATAGCATCACAACATAATTGCTTTCTGTTTTTTTAAGGAGAAAATACCTAATGCAAAAGTACTGTCTTTCCCCTTGTATTAAGTGTCATTGTTTTGATAAAAGCCATGATTTTTGTTGTTACTTAATCTCAAGGAGAATGTCAGAGCTTCCATTTTCCCTATAATAAAAGAGGATGGTGATTTATACTTCTAAATTATTTGGCAAAAAAGGCAAACTACTGTAACTATACTTTTTTAAAAATTTTACTATACAAAAAAAGCATAGAAAAGCAAAAAGCTCAGAGGAAAAAAGCATGCATTGACCACAACATAATCAGTTTTTAATATTTTGTTAGTTCTCTTGTCTCTGCATGTTCATAATTTATTTGTATGATAGCCAACAATTATGTCCACACAATTTGGCATCTTTCATTGTCAAATTTCCTAGACCGGACATCACTTTTGGCCACTACTGTACATACTGCAGAAGTAAAGATATGCCAAATCAATAAACAACGGCTTAAATTTTTGTCTGTTTCTTGCTATTGTATGGATTCATCAGACTTGGAATATAGAATGTGAGTTTAAAGGACTATTTTAATGATTTTTCAATAGTGATTTTTGTCCTTTAGCAGTTTAGTGTTTTTTTTTTTTACTCATATTTGAAATATAAAATATATATATATATAAAATATTTATTTCACTCATATTCTTGATTGTTTAACCAAACTTGCAGGGTCATTAAAAATAAATATCCCCTCTGGACATCATTTTTGGCCACTACTCTTAAATCTCATATATGGAGTTAACTAGTTAACTGAGGTTCGGGAGTGGGGCCACGCCTCAACCAGTCACCTGACTTCTCAAAACCTTTTAATATCGGGCCGCCCCTTACAGTACTGTTTGTCTCATTCTCTCAAACCCTCCCTTCCCCTCCCTCTCTCATCCATTCAACCATCTTTACCATCCCCTGTTCTCTTCCCTTCCAGGTTGTATCGGGAAGTCCTTATCACATGGCCTACATTTAACTGAGATGATGCCCCCACTCTGAGTCTCCCGGGCCGCCAACACCAAACACCCAGATCAGCCTGACTACCATCCCTTTCTCTCTTCCTCTTCATCCTCTCCCTATTCATCCCTAACTTTTTTAATAAATAATTATCCAACATTCATGGTTGTGGCGTGATCCTTGCTCGTGAAGTGGTCATTAATGGGCAAATTATTCCTTTAAAACAAAGCATTATATTTCATCCCACTAATAGATCAAGTTTTCTCAAGATGAGAAACCTATTGACTATCTAGAATAGCTTGGTACAAATTGAATGCATACACTATGATTTCCATTCAACCGAAGCTTACCATCAGGTTGAAAAGATTCTGATTTATAGTGCAGGAAATTGGGATGCTGGAAACATTAATGCCTTCTGTAAAGAAAAGAGATTTACAAACTGACCAGGTCTTATTTTTGTGTTGCGTGTAAGTGTGAGTATTTCTTAGAGTGCAAAAGCTAGATCTCTGGAGGGACCATTCAGGTGCTCAAAGACAGCATACAGACTGTTTGTCAAGGACTTTAGCTTATGGTCAATAGACTCACTACTGCAAATCCGTCTCTGGAATGGAGTCCTAATATGTGCTTTGAAAAAAACTACTGCCATTCAGCATCAGCTTCAAAAGTTCAGAGGACATATAACACATGGCGGTTGCTAGCTGTATAGGTGGTATATTCATATATATAAGTTTAAATATGATGCACATCCTGTTTACATTGTCTTTTTACCATTTCGACAATAATGAGGTGGATATGCATGATTCATCACTGACTGCACGTCTACCATCTGCACCTCATCCTGCAGTTGACTGTCATCAGAAATAGAGCTGCAACTTCAAACATTCGATTTCAACACAGAGGCTGCTGAAGGCACTCTTCTACAGCCTTTTAGAAGACTAACGTCTTGCAGTTCCGCAAGGAAAAACACAAGCAGCACCGGCAGGTTAATGAGACATGTGGAGTATCAGAACATGGGATCACACAGAGTTTTTTAGCTGACAACGGCAGCAGACGCCAAGACACTTCTATCAAGAGGTAGCTCTGTAATTAAACCGTTGCTCTCTTCAAAATGAAAGCCGCATTCCACACGCCATAATTATACATTAAGCACTGCCACCTGGGAGTTCCTCGATAAGCAACCACTTTTCCCCTCATTTTATTCCATATTTAGGGCACATTCAGTTTGTCTGATGAGAGATAAATGGCGTGTGTGTTTTTTTTTTAAAGATATTTTATATTTTATACTTTTATTCAGCAAGTATACAATAAAAGTGACAGTAAAACCTTACAATATGCAAAACAAATCTATTTCATAAATGTTCTTTTGAACATTCTATTTATCAAAAAAATTGTGAAAGAATCATGGTTTCCACAAACAATATTAAGCAGCACAACAGTTTTCAACATTGAAATGTTTCTAGACACCAAATCAGCATTTTGAAATGATAAAATGAATGACGAAATAATGAAAATGAATAATGAAAAGTAGCTTTGCCATCACAGGAATAAATTACATTTAAAAATATATTACAATAGAAAACTACTATAAGGGTAAATAATGTTATCTCCATCTTATATAGCGGATGTAGTGACGGAAAAGTCCAGCCTACAAGAAATTATGGAAAAGACATGAAAAAAAAAAAACATTACATGAATAAATCAGTAAATCACTATTCTGTAATTGCAAGAGACAGCAACGTTATTAATTATTTGAGTGTAGTAGACATGTAGCATTGTAATCACTTTCTGTGCAGATTTGACAGCTATTTGAGAAAACTGTGCTAATTGTATTTATAATTTAACAACAACAATTAAAAAATTTAGGCTTTGGATTCATGTCACAAGACTGAGTAAACACTTCTTAAATGAAATAGCACACATTTAGCACACTGTTCCTCCTTGCAGGGTCATAGGTCAAACTCTGCTGTCTCCGACTGTCTGCTGGTGAATGTGATTTGCTCACAAGTCTCAATTTTGCCACAAGGCTTGACGTCCGAGTCCTGGGAACTCTAACCTCTGGCTCCATCCTTGAAGGCACATTGACACTCTTGAGCAGTGGTTTTCAAACATGTCCTGGAGGCACCCCAGCCCTGCACATTTTGTATGTCTCCCTTATCAGACACACCCAATTTAGTTCTTGCAGTCTCTACTAACAAGCTGATGAGTTGAATCAGTTGTGATAAATGAGGGAGACACACAAAATGTGCAGGGCTAGGGTGCCTCCAGGAAAGGTTTGAAAACCACTGCTCTAGAGTCGGCAAGGACAAGCACTTTTCAAGAATAAGGCGCATAAGCCTTGTGTCCCACTAGGTCCCTAAAAGGTCAGTCTTCGAACTATATCAATTTATGCAAAGTATTTTGCTTTTGTAAGAATTCCAATGCAACTCAATGCAATCCAATCGTAAGTGAGCATCCCTATGCCCTACTCACTGCGAAGGGCAGAACATGACCATAAATTATTACATTACTTCTTTGAAGTGACCATCGCTTGTTCCCTTCACTAACAGACCTGTGGAAGAGCCCTTCGTGAAGGGATTCAGTTGTTCAGTTCCGTTTGCACGCCCCTACAAATGGCGTCCCCTTCCCGAAATGCCCATCAAGGGTGCAAAAACGGCATTTAGAATTCGTCCCATGTCAGTGGTCAGCAATTGAATGCTAAGAGAAACTAGCTACTAGCTGCCAGTCTAAAACTCTTCTGCCTTGGTTAAAATCCATTGAGAAAAGAAACACATTTATATAATTTTACTTTTGACTTATTTCACAAAAACTCTCAAAATTAAATACAAAATATTGGTTTTGTTTATTATTTTCAAAGATCATTGTACAGACTGGTAAACAGCAGAAGCTTTTGACATTAAACACAAAAGAAACACATTAAAAAACTAGGCAAATATGTGCTAGTTGCAAAATTATAATGCTATAATGAGCAATTATTATCTACTTATATTACGGGGCTATGGAATGCTTTAAATTTGATTGGCTGACGAAAGTTTTAAGGTGTGCAATTATTTTCAGGGAAACGCACAGCATAAGTAGTTCAAGGCAGGTCTTGACCGCATTACAGTTCCATATCACTTCGCCAAATGATTTCAGTTCTCTCAAATGTCTTTACAGCATACAACAGCAAAATAACCAAAACCCACAGCTGTTGTGTTCTCTTTCCATTGCATTCCTATACCATTCATGTCCACTAGGTGGCAACGTGGTGTTTACATGTTCATCTGATGTAAGGACTGCATAGAAGAAAAAGTAAGAGAGTTGAGTAAAGTCAATGCAAAGCGTGCTTCTCAATTCTTATTTGTGCATCCTCGTTTCCTTACCTAGCTTCCTTTCCTCTCGTCTTAGCTCCACCCCCTCAGGATGCGAGGGAAGAACGCAAGGAAAAGATGCGAGGACAGAGGAATTGAAGTGAAATGATATAGAGTGATGTTAACATTTAAGCTAGCCAGTGAGAGAAAATGGCACTATCAAAGAGTCTAAAGAGAAAAGTCGACAGGGAAAATAGGGCATACAAAGAAGAATGGATGCGTTCATCCTACCTGGTTTTGTGAATGCAAGGTGCGTCTTATCTGCAATGAAGTTTTCGCTGTTTGTAAAGAATATAATATCAGACGGCACCACGAGACGAAGCATGGCACCTTTTTTTTGCTGGTTGTCTTGTCAATATTTTTGATAAAAAGGAAGCTGAGATTTGTTATTGTTCACGTGTTGGTGCTGAGGCCCCGCGTTATAAGCAAACGCTTCAATGGTTCACTGTTCTTTTTTCATACCACACATTTCATGACGGCTATTTTAGAGGCGTGTCTAGCGATCCTTTCCACAGACTCTTTTGAATTTCTTTCAGAACTTTTCAAATTAAAAACTCCCAATTCAACCCAAAATAAAACATTGCTGCAAAAACTTTCTCGTACTTTTTTTTAAGGCAAAATCACTAAAGACAAATTGATTGTGAGTAACTGTTGTTGTAATCTCTGCGGTTCGCACCGCCCGCTCCAAGCGGTGCTCGAACCCAGGTTTTTATGTATGGGAGTCGGACACTCTAACAAAGAGGCTAAAGGCTGCAACTTCTAGCATCAGTCACTAATGCGTCTGTTGACATGAGGGGAGTGAGATTTACCTGCACAGCTCTCACTAGCTGGCCTCCGTTACACTATCATGACAGATGTATTTCAGAACCAGCCGCTATCAAAATAATCTGGCTGCAGGCCTGGGCCAGATATTATTGCTGTCGGGCCAATTTTGGCCCGTGGGCCGCCTGTTGCCGACCACTGTCCTACAAGATGGCTGAGCTTGATCTTTTTCTGGGTCATAGGATGGAGGACGAAGGCGCGAGGAAACGAGGAGGGATATTGAGAAGCACCCTAAGTTACTGCTCGTGTTCTGTCTGCTTTTTAACCATTCCTCCTTCAACATAACAAGTGGCGACGAGGATGTCAAGATTGCCCATTCCTGGAATGCCCAGGTGAACCGAAACTGTCCTTTGATGCGTGGGAAAAGTTATTTCAGAACTACTTGCTTGCCATCGGTGGAGAAGAGTTTTTTTGCAGAAAGAAAGAGCTCTGCTGATACACTGTTTAGGAACAGAAGGGCAACGAATCTACAATACATTACCTCTTACCGCTGATACCTACGACGAATCTTTACAAGCACTGAAAAAGTTATTTTCTCCTAAGATGAACGTGGTTTCAGAGAGATATCGCTTCAGACAACGCGCTCAAGCCATGGGTGAGTCCACTGATCATTACGTTGCAGCGCTTCCTGAACTAGTGACAACATGTGTTTTTGGCAATGTTGAGCATGAAATGATCCGTGATCAGATTGTGGAAAAAACGTGCATGCCCCGAATTTGCGAAAGACTGTTACAAGAGCCAGATTTAACCCTTGAAAAGATGATAGCTATTGCAAGACAAATTGGAGCGGCAGTAGCAGATGCCAAAGTCATAGCTGAATGGGAATCAAAACAATTAGCTGAGATTTAGAAGCAAGATACTCAAAAATAAAACAAGGATTAAGTCGAAGGAGGATAAGCGTGTGAAGGGACAGCAGCAGTGTTACCGTTGTGGTTCTGCTAACCACCTTGCAAATGATAAGTCCTGCCCTGCTAAAGACTGCAAATGTAGAGTGTTTGGAAAATTCTGACATTTCTCAAAGGTGTGCAAGACAGCATCAAAGTCAGTTAATAAAGTATGCTTACCTGAAGTGACAGTAGCTACTCTGTGTGAATGACTGCCATACAGATGATGGAGCTCCAGTGGGTACTTTTATCATAGCTACGCCCACATCTCCTACAGAGACCTGTACCATTGGGATGATGGTGGATACAGGGTCTGGTCCATCAACACATATTCAAAGAATACTTCCAGTCATGCGTCCTGTCACCACCGAAAGTGCAGCTTCTGACTTACTTAAAGGAAAACATTTCTATGTGTGGTTCCCTGAGACTGAATGTGACATACTGCTGGTTAATGTAGTCAAATCAGGAACTCCTTTCATTGGGCATCATTCATGAAAGTTTCATAAATATACGAGCAAATTTTTTATTTGTAATTTGAGAATCTTCTGGACTTCTTTCTCAGATTTGGCTCCAGTATTTTGGATAAATGCTAAAGAGACTAATTGGCCATATGCCCATCAATAAATATTTAATTATCGTGTGTCCACCAAAGCATTTTTAGCCAGCTAAAAAAAATGTCTGGTGCTCTTCTGAAAATGGCCAGCTGGTGGCACTTGAAAGTGCTTTGCAAGCGCACCGTTTTTCCAGCTGAGATACTTTGGTTGCTAATGGCAGTAATGTGTTACTAGTATCTCATTTTGAAGAATATTACTGAATATAAAAATGCAGTAAAAAGCAATATTAACTTCTCAATTGTTGTTCAGTCGGTGTACAAGTAGGATGTTTGGTCGGTGTAGTATTTGTCCCATCCCTCCTCCACTGTGATTGGATGGCCGGGTAAAAAGTGACAGTGACAAGCGTTGCCTATTACCTATTACCCAAAGTTAAACAGTAAAAAAAAAAAAAAAAAAGACAGGGCGAATCAACTCATGAAATATTATGGTACATAGTGCATCAAAATGCAATGTCATCAGTTTGCCTATAAGAACACAGTACATTCAAATGTTTTATGCTCCATTTACACGTGGTAGTGAGCAGGTGTACATTTCTTTCGTACCAACTAACATTTTGAAAATACGAATTTTTGTGAATCCGAGCGCCAGAGCGGCTTTATGAACAATGTACACAAAAATTCGTTCTGCTCGTGTTTCATGAATGAGGCCCATTGGACGTGACTTATGTAGAGCACTGGACATCGAGATTAAGGGTGGTCGCTTGATTGAACTTGCTACTCACTGTGCAATGCTTCAACCATCCAGCATCTCACTTGTTTCTGCTGCTAGTCCTGTTTCCGTTCCAACTGTTGCTGGATTTGGATGGGCAAAAAATGTCACACACAAAGTGAAGATCCGGCCTGGAGTTAAGCCTGTACAACAAAAACTCTGTCACTTACCTCTATCAGTACCAGCGGCAGTGTCATACAAACTCAAGATGCTAGAGGAGAATGGCATAATTGAGAAGATTGAATCATCGGAGTGGATTTCTCCTATCGAGGTCACAAAACGAAAGAACAACACAATTTGCATGTGCGTTGATTTACGGGGAACCTAACAAGGCTGTGGTACATGATAGTCATCCTCTACCACTGATCAAAGACATACTGTCTGAGTTGCATGGATCAGTGATATTCTCTTCTCTTGACCTCAAAAATGCATACTACCAAGTACAATTACATGATGAAAGCAGAGGACTTACAACTTTCATTACCCATGAAGGCCTATATCAGTTTTGGAGAGTACCATATGGACTGTGTTCAGCATCATCTGCTTTTCAATGAATGATGACCATCATTTTAAAAGGTCTTGATGGTGTACAGTGTTAATTGGACAATGTGATTGTCCATTGGTGTGTCCGAATCCATTCACAATGCAAACCTCAAAGCTGTTCTGCACAGGATTAGTAAAGCTGGTAAAGCTTGACAAAACTTAGCTTTCTTGGATACAGACTCTCAGCTGATGGCCTACACCCGGATGATGCTCATACTACTGCAATTACAAATGCACCCCCTCCTACTGATGCAGCTACACTATGGTCGTTTCTGGGTCTTAGTGCCTGGTACAGTAAGTTTGTGCCTTCTTACGCTACTCTGGTTGAGCCAATGAGAGCCTTACTTTGTATAGACTGAATTCCACTGGACTACTGCAGAACAAGAAAGTTTTGATCGAGTCAGAAGGGCAATAGTGGATAGTCCTGCTCTTTCCTTATTCAACCCCAATCACAGCACAATACTCTCCTGTGACGCCTCAGACTATGGTGTTGGCGCTGTCTTGACTCAGCTGGATGACACAGGAACAGAAAAAAACATCGCTTTTGCTTCACGCTCCCTGTATGATGCTTAACGAAAATACTCCATCATCAAAAAGGAAGCACCGCTGTGTCTGGGCTGCAGAGAAATGGCGTGCACGCTTAATGGAGTTTGACTACAATGTCCAATACAGACCTGGTTCATTGAACAGTGTTGCTGATTGCTTATCAAGATTGTTAACACTGAACATGACTTTGCAGAAACCATTGAGTCTGTTGCTATGATTTCATTTGCTTCCAGTGCAATCTCCAAAGAAGATGTCCAGTCCGCATGCAACAACTGCCCAGTATTCACTAAACTGCGTACATATCAACAGACACGTTGGCCAAAAGACAAGAAAAATGTTAATCCGGGATACAGGGATACTTTCCTGTCCAACATGAGCTTGCGGTCGTGGATGGGTGTACCTGAGTCATTACAGAAAAAACTCATAGAACTGGCACATGAATCGCATCAAGGCAGAGTCCGCATGAAGCAAAGACTTAGGCAATTGTACTGGTGGCCTAAGATGGACAACCAGACTGAAGCTCTGATACGCAACTGTCATTCGTGCAAACAAAATGACAAGTCTGCTGTGACTCATGATGCTCCCCTCAACCCTGTTGAATTACCTTCTGCTGCATGTGAAAAGGTCTCCATTGACATTGTCGGACCATTTGAAACCGCACCAACAGACTGCAGATACGCAATAACACTTGTGGATTACTTCAGCAAATGGCCGGAAGTCGCTTTTGTATCCAGGGTTGACATATACTGTTAAACAGTTCTTGAGTACTGTTTTTACTTGAGAAGGAAATCCAAAAGGATTTGGTTTCAGACAATGGACCTTATCTCTGCTGAGTTTTTGGAGTTTCTGAGACAGAGACATACGTCATTTCAGATCTGCTGTTTATTATCCACGTGCGAAATGGAGAAGTCGAGTGGTTCAACAGAGTCCTGAAAGATTGTCTACAAACTGCTTCAATTCAAGGAGAACCTTGGAAGACATTCACTCAAACATTCTTGATGAATTATCAAAGTACTCCTCATGCTACCACTGGTGTTACACCATCTGAGTTGCTCCATGGTCAACGTATGAGAACCAAGTTACAGGTCATGGACATTCCCGTAAAAGAAACTGACAGAAACATGATACGAGAACATGTGAAAAGGAAACAAGACAAAGTTAAACAGTAAACGGATGCCAGAAGAAACACAAAGCCTTCAAGATTCCAACCTGGTGATCTAGTTTGAGTTAAGAAACCTTGGATGGTAAAGAACGGTGCTCAGACGACCAAAAGCTGTACAGAAAAAAGGTAAAGATTCTTGACTACTTGATGGTTGTAGGGTGTGGAATGCCTCACATCTTGCTGAAATGCCGAAATCAAGTGGAAGTGTTACTCCTACTGAGGTACAACATGGAACAACACCAAGTCCATTGAATAGGTCTGTTAGAGTTAGACAAATACCTGTCTGGACCAAGGACTATGTTTATATATGTAAGGAATATGAAGAACTTGAGAAATATTTGAATGAATAAGACACAACAAGTTTAAATATTTTTATTTTATTGTTTCATAATACTTGTTTATTCTTGCTTTGTTTATTTCTGTTGTGATATACAAACACATGTATTCTTTCTGAAAAGGGGAAGATGTTGTGTTCTCTTTCCATTGCATTGCTATACCATTCATGTCCACTAGATGGCAATGTGGTGTTTACATGTTCATCTGATGTAAGAAATGCAGAGTTGAGTAAAGTGAATGCTAAGTTACTGCTCGTGTTCTGTCTGCTTTTTATCCATTCATCCTTCAACATAACAACAGCGACATTGACCAAGCAAAGGAATACAATAAACAATAGGATAAAAACAACAAATTGTTTTTCCCCACAAAATTACGTTTAATTATGTACGAAATACACATACTACTTCTCCCGCTCTCTCTGCTCTCCCACTCAAACACACACATATGCACTACGGACACACACACGATCTTATCAGTAAAATAGTTTAGCAACTTAAAAACTACATGACATTTCTCACTAGCGAGGTAATAACGGCGCTGTTCTTACAGTTCTGTATTAGTAGACGCTGCTGCCGAACACTTTTGAAAGAGATGCACAGACTGAGCCTGATCTCTCTCTCTCTTTATTAATAACTGCATTAGTCTGCTTTCTGCTGGCTCAAGTCTCTGTTAGTAGCTCTAAAATGACGTTTTGGATTTAGCAACAGGCTTGGGTTTAGATGCGTAAGAAATTAGTCCTGCACACAACAGCGTTTTAAAGACAAAACCTGATAAATGTCTTGAAATAAATCATCTGAACAATGTTTTGAGGTGTGGTAACAGTAGTATAAGCGGAATAATTGACTCCGGGCCGTTAATAATGCACACCTCAGCTTGTCGTCAATTATTCCTTAATTATTTAACCTATTGAGGGTTTTGTTAAAACTGATGCACATGTAGTCTGACCGCCACAATCATGGTACAACAAGCATATTTGACTTGTACTATATTTGCATCTTTGTTTATCATTTAATTCATTCATTACATCCAATTGCAGTGTCTTTTTTTCTTTACAAGAAATAATTTCAACCCTATTGTACCTGCTGACTCGTTGAGATGTTCACACTGCTGTTGTTGGTATATTCATGGCCCACACGCTCCTTGCAATCCCTCTTTGCAGACATTACATCCTTGTTCAATTTTGTTTCCTTGTCCCCCATTCTGCCTCCTGATTTGTAGGCTACTTCGTTGCTTTTTCTGAGCTCTGTCAAATCTCTAGAGAGAGGACTTGTTATTGTTGATGACTGCTTTCTTGGGCAGACAGATTTCCTCACAGAATGAGACAGACGAGGTGACAGTATCAGTACATCCATCCATACTGCAGACTATACCACACTCATGGTTTCCCAGTAAGTAAGTGAAAGAAGTCCAGCATACTTTGTATTGCCTCCAACTGTCTCCAATGCCAGGCTTCAATTCCAGTAGACTTGGATAGATTTAGCCTCTTCCTTTAGGTTGTGATAAGCACAATCTCAATTACCTCTATGGCCCTTTGATGAAGGTCTAAAAGTTCTAAAAGTGCTAAAAGTGAAGGCGGTATGACATCTCTTCATTTACTGCTACAAACTGATAGTGGTCATATAAGTATGATTTAAACCATGCCAATGCAATTCCACTAATGCCAACATAATTTTCGAGTATATTCAGAAGAATGTTGTGTATCGAATGCAACACTAAGATCGAGTAACACTAATAGCGAGATACAACCACGATCAGATGATAAGAGCAAATCATTTGTTACTCTAATGTGAGCAGTCTCAGTACTATGATACAGTTTAAGTCCTGACTGGAAATCCTCACAGATACCATTTCTTTCTAAAAAAGGAGCATCGTTGTGAGGACACTGCCTTTTTTAGTATTTTTGACAGAAAGGGTAGATTTGAGATTGGCCTGTAATTTACTAATTCTATAGGATCAAGTTGCGTTTTTTTAATAAGTGGTTTAATAATAGCCAACTTAAAAGTTTTCGGTACATATCCTAATGACAAGGATGAATTAATGATATTAAGAATTAAGAATGATATTAATGACCTCTGGAAGCATCTCTTTTAGTAGCTTAGTCAGTATAGAGTTGAGCATACATGTTGTTGATTTAGATGATTTAAAGAGTTTAGCCAATTCTTCTTCTCCTATAGCAGTGAATGAGTGGAATTTCCTCAGTGACACTACAATGTACTGTCTGATGTGATACTGTAGTAGATGGTTGCATAGTTATAATTTTCTTCCTAATATTATCAATCTTGCACATAAAGAAGTTCATAAAGTCATTACTGCTGTGCTGTTTGCAAACGTCAGAAGTTCATTTAGCCACTGTATCAAATAAATACCTAGGGTTGTGTTTGTTTTCTTCTAAGAGAGTCGAAAAATAAGCAGATCTAGCTTTTTTTACAGCCGTTCTGTATGCAGTCATGCTCTCTTTCCACGAAATGCGAAAAACCTCCAGTTTTGTTTTCTTCAATTTTTCTGGCTGCTGTTTTAAGGGCCCGGGTGTGCTCGTTGTACCATGGTGTTGGACTATTTTCTTTAATCTTCTTTAAGCGCAGAGGAGCAACTGTATCTAAAGTGCTGGAAAAGAGTCAATAGTATAATAATAGAGAGTCAATAGTTTCTGTTGCAACATCGAGTTCCTCTAGGCTATCTGGGATGCTGAGGAGATGGAACTGATGAGGAAGATTATTTACAAAGCAATCTTTAGTGGCAGTGGTGATAGTCCTGCCATATTTGAAACGAGGGGATGGCTTTGCAGCCTTTGCTAAATTAAGTATACACGATTCTAGATAATGATCTGAGATGTCTTCGCTCTGCTGCAGAATTTCAACGGTATCAACATTTATTCCATGTGACAATATTAAGTATGATTACGACAATGAGTTGGTCCTGACACGTTGCCTAACTCCAATAGAGTTTAGAATGTCTCTAAATCGCCAATCCCAATGCGTCCAATGGTGAAACAAAACACATTTCTGTGTTTAAACCTGTTTTTTTTATTTATAGTAACATTTATAGTTAATTGTCATTTTGGTGTAAATATGTCACAAAAGTAGAATGTTACGTATTGATATTAAAAATTCTAGCTGATACTGATAAGCAGTCATGTTATGGCTGATACTGCATAATGATATTAAAATTCTATACTATTGTGTGTAAATAAATTATAAACCACTAAAAACAAAATCACTTTAAAATGCTTTGTTTAAAATAAATGTATGCATATAATTTATAGTATGAAATATACAAGAGTAAAATAAAATGTAAAAATAGGTCAATTAACCTGATCAAATAAATATCTAACATTAACTGTTATATATACACCAAATAAAAAAAAATACTATAATATCAGCTAATATTTAATGCATTCATTACACAGAAGAAAATTTCTGTATTTTTCAAATGCACCCATGATGATACTTGCTACCCTTTCTATTTGCGTTTAATGGCAATGATCAAAATTAAGTTTGAAATGCTTTGGTACTTTTGATAGCCCAATCAATCAAATCCTGTCAGTAAAGAGACCCAAGTACTTTCAAACAAAAGTCATCTATATTGTATATTAGTATTCTGAGAGATGCGTGTAAAGTACATTGATTTGGCACTGTCATCGCACTCATACCTTTAGCACTGTCATTGCGCTCGCAGCCTTTGAAGGATGAGGACTGCAACAACAAAATAAAAGTGAAAATATGCTGTATTGCCCCACATTAGATTATTTCACTCTTGGTTGCATTTACACTGGCCATTGTTGACCTTTTGTTGGTGCACTCAACCACATGTGACTTTTCTAATGAGAGTCAGAGGGACAAGGCCACTCTTTTGCTCAGTTTCCTTTTTTTATGTTCCTATTTTCACCTTACTTGACTTCAGTCATACACCAATAATTTATCTGCTGACACTGATCCAATATAACCTCTATGGGGAAAAAAGAAGAACTTTAGACAAAATGGTTTCATCAAAGCCAAAGGTTTGCCTCAAGTCACACTAACGCAATTGGAGCAAAGAGACTGTCCAGTACAGATGAAACATGATGTCATCTCCTGTCAGAGAATGCCCTGCCTGTAATTGAAGAATCGTCTTGGTGAGCAATGTAGGGCCACCAGAGCTTCAAGGTCAAGCTACACTCGGGTCTGAAACATCTTCAAATGTCATTAAAAGGTCATGCTAGACAACTTCAAGTAAAAGTTTGACCTTCAAAGACAAAAAGATATTTATCCATTTTTTAGGTTTCCTAGTGTCATCTTTTCTTTTCTTTTTGTCTGAATTAATAAAAAAAACTACTAAGGGGAATTTAGAAATTTTCACATGCTGTCTATTTTGTTTTAGCAACAAATTCACTATAGGAAGTATGTGAATCAGGTATTGACACAAACGTGCCCTCAAAATCTGCACGCCACAGTTCGAAGCAGCAAGCAGATTGCAGGAGGTTAGTGAATAAGCTGAATTACCACACACATTTCAAGGCCAATATTCTTGCAGTCCATAACTTGAATTTCTTCATCCATCAAAAGGCACAACACTTAAATGATTACACAAACAAAAAGCTATTCTTTGTCATGAGTCATTAGATTTCAGATCATTACAGCCACAACGAAAAATAAGCTCTCTTTCTCTGAGTCAATAAAGTACATACAATGCCAAAGGGTGAGTTAAAGACTTAAGGGTACTCATAAGCAAAGCAAAAAGTGCTAAGTGGCCAGTACAGTTGACTTAAATCTAATTTGATCTCCCACTGCCATAGTGGCTTTGCCCTCTATGCTCCCATGAATTCATTTTCAAGGGCAAACTTTCTGCAAATAATTCATCTCGCAAAACATCCATCAGTCAGGCTCCAACTCAAATCGGTCTTTCACAAGAAAAAAAGAGAGAGGTAAGAAGGAGGACTCATGATGACTGTGTGATGCAGTCTTTGAAAGTGCCAATTTCTCAATAAATAAATACTGAGTGGAGATTGCTCCAGAAGATAGAGCTCTAATGCAACCCTCTACTTGCAGGGACAATCTAATTTTTACCAGCATTAATCTAAGAAACTGGCAAGACATCCTGGACAAATGCTAGTGTGTTTCTGCATGCACCATCTGTGCTCCAGTCATTTGTGATCTTCCTTTATTTGTGCTAATTGTTCTTAGCATTTTGCAATTATTACCTCTTACATGTTCAACGAGGATCTTCCCAGCATACAGCCTTCTAGCAAAGCGATGACTCTTTTGTCAGTTGTCAAGGCATGAGCTTAGAAACTAAATGAAAATGGCTTCACGGCAAATTTGGTCTAGTCATCAATGTGGTTCACCAAACAAGAACCGACATCTTTCTGTAATTGATGCTTTTTGTTTTTCAATCGCTCTTGCAGACTGTCTCAGTATCTATTTTTAATTGATCAGACCCATCCCAAGAGACTTGTCCATTAATCATTTGATGGATCAGACAGCATGGCAGATATCCAGCTGGAATGTAAAGACAGCTTCAGAACATAGTTATTTTTACTGAAGTTGGTCAGCAGAACAAAAGGACACTGCTCATCAAATCCACCTTCACATCTTTCTACTTTTTTTTTTTTTTTAATTCCCATTCAGTATAAAAGGATGAAATGCTGATGGCATATCTTTTCCTTTTCCCTACCTCTGTACTAGAGAGTAAGGATACTTTAAAACAACACTTTTAGCTAAATTTAAAGGGTTAGTTCACCCAAAAATGAAACTTACCCCATGATTTACTCACCCCCAAGCCATCCGTGGTGTATATGACATTCTTCTTTCAGACGAATACAATCGGAGTTATATTAAAATATGTCCCTTGAAGAGCCCAAAGCATTATAATGGCAGCCCAAAATTTAAAGCCCAAAAAAAGTGTATCAATCTATTATAAGAGTAATCCACGCAGCTCTGGGGGATTAGCGAATCGATGGGTTTTTATAAGAAAAATATCCATATTTAACACCTTATAAAGTAAAATAGCTAGCTTCCAGCGGACCGCCTTCCGTATTCAACTTACGGAAAAAAAACTTAACTGGCGCGACAATGACATCAGACGTAGTGCAAGCGTTTTGAACTGCGAGAGGCGCTACACTTTCTTCGTAAGTTTAATACGGAAGGTGGTCCGCCAAAAGCTAGATATTTTACTTTATAAAGTTATAATTATTTATATTTTTCTTACACAAACCCATCGATTAAATTTAGAAGGCCTTTATTAGAAGGCCAGTATGAGTTTGTTAGAAGAGTGTTCACAATTATAACTTAAACCAACCCTAATCCACTACATATGTACACTACTAATGTGCCATAATTATGACAAATCCGAAAACAGCTGCTCGGCAAAGGAGGATCCACCAAACTATACCACAAAACAACGAGGATTAAGATTTGCTTTATAAACACTACGGAGCAGGCGAGATCTCACCTCCTAGCAATATATTTCTACTCATAGTTATAATTATAGTTCTATACACATGAAGTAAATAAATAATGAATGTTATATTATAATGCTTCTCTGTTCGTTCACTTGGTGGCTACTATGAGACTTGTTGCACACTGCAGTAAGTTAGATATTAGGCATGGTAAATCATGGTACTCGCGGTAAATCATGAAAACATTCATCAAGCTAAGCTTTGTTTTGAATAAGCGACCTCTAGCGGCGAAAAATTACATATTGTGGCTTTAAGAAGATCGTATGAGCTGACAAGGTGGCTGTTGTCAATCAATTGTGAAAAAAACTTACATTTACAGTAGATAGATACCACTTGAAAACTGAATCGTGAACTTGAAGTGTGAATTTGCAGCTTTGAGTTCAGCACTGCAAAACTATGTTTTGCACAAGCAAGCATAAAAACACAGCACACACAAGCAAATCATAAAACAGTCAACTATCTATTTATTTTACTTGGTTTGCCAAATTTTCACAACATTTCTCGACTTTCATGAAAGATATTCAATGTGCAATGTTGCAATTATTTTGATTAAAACAATCCTTGGGAACATGTGTATTAAACTGCTGTCTATGTAGTTGGCTCACTAGGTTAAGTAAGTTTTGGAACCTTTTACCCATAACAAATGTTGGTCAGTTAAAAACAGATTCAAACATTTATTTTCCTTTAGAGAGTTTTGAGTAACAAAATATGGTAGCATTATTGTTTAGGATGTTTGCAGAAAACTTGCAGAACAATACGAGCAAACTTTAACAATGCTGACTACATTGTTGCATGGACCTTCTAGGTCATTCAAGGTCATTAATTTTTTCCAGAATACCATCAGTTCATTCCAATGCATGCTTCTGCCATCTTAAGGGAGGCTGCAGGATATAATAAAAGAATATGCTGATGAGGGGGTGGTTGGGGTTTGTTCACAAGCTTTGGTGATGGCGAGTTGGGGGAGTTGCGGGTGTGTTTGTGGGGTCAGGGCAAAGGGCAGAAGGTCAGACTAGTTTCACAAAGGATTAAAAAGGATAAACAGAAAGCATTAGCACTGCTTTGTGGTGTAGTCTCCCAAGAGCTTCCCGCCTTTAAGGATCTGTGCTCATTGTTCCTAGGCCTGCGGGAGGTCAGGGCTAAAGAAGGCAAGGGCAGAGGGGTCAAGGGAAAGGTCAAACAACTTTCTAAAGCCTGGCTTCTCGGAAAGCCCCAGCACCGCTCCGAGGGGTAAGGCAACTGTTGCTATGCCGTGATGACTCTGAATATTAAAGCTACTTATCTTGACACCCCACGGAACACAATGACAGCTTGGAGGGCTTCTGATGCATGCTTGATACGCTAATCACACCCTCTGCCCAGGACCACCTCTTCCTCTCACTCCTGCTAGTGTCCTCTCTGCCTCTTTTGTGCACACACAAGTTTACTTTAGAGTAGCAAGCTTTGTGTCTGTGTGTGACCATGTTTATTTTATTACATGGCTGTGAGGGACAGCTCTGTGTCTGAGGCCGTGCTCCCATCACACCTCCATGTGTGTGTCCATCTGTGGCCTGCTATGCACCGGAGAGTGTGTGTGGAGCAAGAGGGCTTGTAGCTGAGCTTAATGACATCCGTGAGGAGACAGATAATGCCAGAGACCTTGATTTAAGGGTATTCAGAAGCCTAATGAATATTTAATAGCATGAGACACAATGCATACCTCAAGAACTTTTCAGTAGTATATAAATTAATGTAATACAATTTCCATGATCAGTTATTTTGAATTGTTAGACCAAAGTAAACCCTGCAAGTATTGAGCATTTATTCCACAGTGCAACTTCAATTGAAGAATCACGCAAGCTTAAATAAAACATAACTCTTGATACTCAATGCATTGATTCAGTTGAAATCACCAAGGAGTAATTCTCTCTTTAATGTCTCATCTAAAGCTCTCATTCCCCTTCATTTAGGTTAACCTTGATATGGCGGAAGAACCACACTGAACTCAACTAACACAGAATTCATGGATAATATATAGGCTATGCCCTCTGTAATAGCCTAACATCTGACATGTTTTGCAAATTAACCTTCGACACTTTGGTTATGTCCTTAATATAAAAAAATGTGGAAGCTAGCAAAACAGTCCGTTCATCTGAGGAGAAAATTGCAACAGATTAGCAAACTTATTCTGTGTTTTAACCTCCTGGGTCCCTCTGTCCACGTACGAGGACATTAAATTTTATTTAATTTCTCTGACATTCAGGGCTTTTCAGATATACCATTTGTTTGGAGGTTTCATCAGGACAACAACAACTCATTGGTCTTTAAAAATGACTGAATGATCAAATGTAGCACTCTTATGGAAAATGGTAATATTTTGTAATTATCATTTAAATCTGACGTATTGTCAAATTGTTTTTTATGCATCAACATCTCAGGAAAATGATATGGGCTTTCTAATCAAAATATGACTTTCTGTTACAAAACAAGGCATTGATTTCATACATGTCCACTGTAGTAGACACCAGGACTTAAATCATGATTATCAGGTATTTTGGGAGACACAACAAGTGAATAGAGAAAGAAATTACATATCAATATTCCTATTAAATATATGATATTATGAAAATATTGCCAACTATTACTCCCATTATTTCACTTCTTTTTTCATTACATGTTGCTCCAATAACACATTAATATGAAAATTATATACACATTGCATTGAATGGGAAAACACATTTATGGCCATTTTACCCACATATTGCATAAAGTGAAATGGTATATCATGAGTCCTGGTGTCCACTACAGAGGACATAGCATAACATATGAATACAATATAATAATTAAAAATAATAATAATAAATAAGTAAATAAATAAATACAAATCTTAATGTATTTCTTATGCTCTAAACAATGTAATGACATGAAAAAAATACTAAATAAAAAAAATAAAAATAAATCTGGGTTAATATAGATACATATACTTTGTTCCCAAAAAATGTGTCCATACCATTGTTATCTCATGTACTTGTTATCAAGCTGTAATAAGTCCTATCAATAGCAGCACTTACCAGCTTCAGCTGACCTTTAAGTGACTCTGTGTGGTGCAAACTTACACTGGCCTACAGGCTTCATCAAACACATTGTTTGCTGGTGTTCAATAATTTCAGGCTACAAGAAGCCCAAGCACAAGCCGTCTTGATGCTTACTGTGCAAACAACCATTGACTGATGGATCAATTTGGAGCTCATTCTCATTTAAACTGAGGAGGAAAGCAAGGCTCTTATGAATCAATATGCCGTAACGATTAATAGAAGAGGAGTGGAGCCGCTTGGTTATTAATGTGTGCCCCCTTTTCAGCCAGTGGTTGTTATATGCCATTACACTGCAGCTAGTTCCAATACGCTGGGTGATTACAGATTACAGACTTCCATCTTTTCTCCAAAATAAGCAGAAGATTGTTGAACTTTAAATCTCTCAAGTCCGACTCACCTTTGGCACTCGTCTAATGTCTAATTTGTAATGTTTTCGGTTAAAGACAGGGCACTGAATTGTGTCATCACGACATGGCAGTGGTCCTAAAGGACAGCTGTATCCACAAAGTGCACATTTGCCTTCATTTCCACAGCATGCAAAACGCATCCTCCTGCATTTCATTGCATACGCTTTTGTCTGTTCCCATTAAATAAACATGCAAGCGAGATAATACCTCCAGTCTGAGTGATGCTAGACCCATGTCTCCACTGTATACCCCTCGATTACAATCTGCATGTCTGTAGGCTCAATATTGCATTGTTCCAGAATGTCTGTCTTCACTGACATCAAAACGAATAACAGTCATTTGCAGGGCTGGCACTTAATCTTGCAGACAGATTTGAGGAAATGAAATTGTACTCCGTAACAAAAAAAGACCTTTGATCAGAGAATTTGCTGCCTCTTTCTTATACAAAGTGCTTCTTTGTTTGATTGTAGCAAATTCATACACTTGCAGCTCCTCACCTCCCCTGACATCCTCATTTAATATGTTATCTCTTCTTTTGAGATGAAGGCGTTGTATTGAGTGTGTACATGCACAGTGCATGGTGATACTTCCTCTCATGTAAGTCTAATGTGTTCAGAGAGTCATTACTCATAGAGTGTTCGTGTATAAATGCATTTTCCCTCATCTGTATGATAAGGTGGCGTGCATAAGCAGCAGGTATTGCAGATAGGCATGTGACGGTATCAAATTTTCATGTTGCGATTAATTGCTGAAGCTCTTATCGCGGTATACGGTATTATCACGATATTGTGATGCTCAGGTATATTGTAAGTTGCAAAAAAGTGTTGTCATATTATAACAGGTTTAATTTTCTTATGACAAAAAGAATTGAACATTTAAATACAATAAAGCAATACACAAAAATGTATAAAGTAAACAAATGTTTCAAACAGATTAAAAAGATTAAAGTGCAAAAGAATTATAAAGAATAGGTAACACTTTACAATAAGCTCTTACTAGTAGTTAATGTTAGTGAATGCATTAACTAACATTAACAAAGAGCAAATAGCTACATTTGTTACAAATTTGTTATTATTCTTTGATAACGTCAGTTAAAAAGAATACAATTGTTAATGTTAGCTCAGGTCCATTAAATAATACAGTAATACAAATTTTAATAATGTGTTTTTAAATGTTGAAATTTACATTTAACTAAGATTATTAAATGCTTTAGAAGTATTTTTCATGGTCAGTTTGTTAACTAATGAATTAACTAATGTTAAATAATAGAGCCTTATCGTAAAGTGTGTGACTGAACAATAAAGAATCAGAACATATTCAAACAATATCTAGGGCATGTAGTCCTAATTTAAAAAAAAAATGTTTAAGTTTGAAAATAAATAGATTTAAGTCTTTAAGTATTAAGTATTTGGTGATGTGATGAGCACTGTAGCGAATACAGAAAGCTGAATGGCTGTTTGAAACATTTAAATACTGTTTAGTAGTCTGCTTTGTTTACGAGGGTCACCGGGGAAACGGCTGCATTTCTGCTGTTTCATCAGCGCCATCTGCTGTCAGAGAGTGAATGTGCGTCTCCTTCACTCGTTCATGCGCTGCTCATGCGCGTTGGGTTTGTTTACATCAGGGTGTGTGCCTCTTTGATGCTGCATAAAGCCGTGTTGTTCATTTTAAACGGTAGATGGGTAAAGTATTCTTAAAATGTACTCTAAAAATCTGAATAATGTGTAATAAATAATTGTTCACAGTATTTGAAGTGACCACGATAATAATACTGTGCATGTTCATTAGCGTGATATATCGTTTTACCATATACAGGGAGTGCAGAATTATTAGGCAAGTTGTATTTTTGAGGATTAATTTTATTATTGAACAACAACCATGTTCTCAATGAACACAAAAAACTCATTAATATCAAAGCTGAATATTTTTGTATCAATATTTTAAGTAGTTTTTAGTTTTAGCTATTTTAGGGGGATATCTGTGTGTGCAGGTGACTATTACTGTGCATAATTATTAGGCAACTTAACAAAAAACAAATTTATACCCATTTCAATTATTTATTTTTACCAGTGAAACCAATATAACATCTCAACATTCACAAATATACATTTCTGACATTCAAAAACCAAACAAAAACAAATCAGTGACCAATATAGCCACCTTTCTTTGCAAGGACACTCAAAAGCCTGCCATCCATGGATTCTGTCAGTGTTTTGATCTGTTCACCATCAACATTGCGTGCAGCAGCAACCACAGCCTCCCAGACACTGTTCAGAGAGGTGTACTGTTTTCCCTCCTTGTAAATCGCACATTTGATGATGGACCACAGGTTCTCAATGGGGTTCAGATCAGGTGAACAAGGAGGCCATATCATTAGATTTTCTTCTTTTATACCCTTTCTTGCCAGCCACGCTGTGGAGTACTTGGACGCGTGTGATGGAGCATTGTCCTGCATGAAAATCATGTTTTTCTTGAAGGATGCAGACTTCTTCCTGTACCACTGCCTGAAGAAGGTGTCTTCCAGAAACTGGCAGTAGGACTGGGAGTTGAGCTTGACTCCATCCTCAACCCGAAAAGGCCCCACAAGCTCATCTTTGATGATACCAGCCCAAACCAGTACTCCACCTCCACCTTGCTGGCGTCTGAGTCGGACTGGAGCTCTCTGCCCTTTACCAATCCAGCCACGGGCCCATCCATCTGGCCCATCAAGACTCACTCTCATTTCATCAGTCCATAAAACCTTAGAAAAATCAGTCTTGAGATATTTCTTGGCCCAGTCTTGACGTTTCAGCTTGTGTGTCTTGTTCAGTGGTGGTCGACTTTCTGCCTTTCTTACCTTGGCCATGTCTCTGAGTATTGCACACCTTGTGCTTTTGGGCACTCCAGTGATGTTGCAGCTCTGAAATATGGCCACCAAGCTGGTGGCAAGTGGCATCTTGGCAGCTGCACGCTTGACTTTTCTCAGTTCACGGGCAGTTATTTTGCGCCTTGGTTTTTCCACACGCTTCTTGCGACCCTGTTGACTATTTTGAATGAAACGCTTGATTGTTCGATGATCACGCTTCAGAAGCTTGGCTATTTTAAGACTGCTGCATCCCTCTGCAATATATCTCACTATTTTTGACTTTTCTGAGCCTGTCAAGTCCTTCTTTTGACCCATTTTGCCAAAGGAAAGGAAGTTGCCTAATAATTATGCACACCTGATATAGGGTGTTGATGTCATTAGACCACACCCCTTCTCATTACAGAGATGCACATCACCTAATATGCTTAATTGGTAGTAGGCTTTCCAGCCTATACAGCTTGGAGTAAGACAACATGCATAACGAGGATGATGTGGTCAAAATACTCATTTGCCTAATAATTCTGCACTCCCTGTACCGCCACGTCTAATTGCAGAACATCAGGATTTCACGATAACTAAAACCAGAGTTAGTTTATCTCTCTGAATAGTTAGGGGTATAGTCAGTGTAATCTCATTAGTATTCATAGGAACTAGTATGAAACATTTTCAAGCTCAATTTTGTATGTTTTAAAAGACACTGAAACTGATACTGACAGCACATAAAACAGACACTTTTAACAGATCTTTACGAATCCCCTGACTAGTACAAATTTCTGGAACCTTCTTTGAGGGTACTGGCACAGGTGAATTAATTAGATAATCCCCATAGCAGGACCGAAAGGTCTTTCAAATTGCAATTATTTATCATAATATTTTATATATTTATATATAATATTGTTTTTGTAAATATTTATATCTATACATTATTTTATATATAATTTTATATTATTTATACATAAAACAAAAAAAGAAAAGTTAAGTAAGTTGGCACACTTGTTAAACACACTTAAAAAACACAAAGTAATTAACAATAAAATCAACTTTTTATTTTGGGAATTAAAATACATTTGCATGCCTCAAAAGTTGTTCATAAATGAAAGGTTGTTTATTTTAGATGTTGCAAATATGCAGATAGTTTAAGTTCTATGAATAATAATGAGATCACACTGGTATAAATTTATAGCACCTAAATTAGGCAAACCAACCAACCAGTATTAATATAAACGTTTCTAGTGTCAATGTTTGCCCTTTCTGATAAACCTGAAACTCAATTCTATTCTACTATTCTATTCAAAGTTTGGTCCCACAAATCAAGAAATAGCCTCGATAGCCAAAATCCCTATTCAGGCGGGATTAGTTTTACATGGAGAGGTGGGGTAAAGTAATTATTACCAGAGCTTCTTAGTGTTTTTAGATTACGGTGACTTTTTTTCCTTCTGTAAAAAAGTCCAGAAAAATTACCTCAGGTAATGCTAATCCCATGCGAATAGACCTGCTGTAAATATTCTGTCATTTCCTGTTTAAAAGTAGTTTTCCATGGTTTTTCAAGTATGGAGGCACTTGAAGCATTCAGTTGCATTCTAGGCAAGCACCACTCACATTTTCTTCAGAAAACGTACATATCTACGTATCTACGTAAGCAATGTAATATGCACATGATGACAGGGAGGCTATCTCTCCCTTTCACTTCTGCTAGTTTTACTGAGATTTCTTATCCCCTGCGAATTGGCCATTAATAATACAGGCGTCCTGTGGTAAAATTACATTACAAAGACTGGTAACAAAGCTTTACAATCAATCAAAACCACTAAATCTAGTCATAATAGCTTTGGAACAGCTGTGTTACATGTTTTGGATGGCCAGATGTAGGTTTACTTATACAACAGACTTAAACACTGAATCTAATGTCTAACGATGTTTAATACCATTCATCTGAAAATAAAGCAAGTTCTGCCCTATGGTATCATTATATACACTGCTATCTGCCTTGTTACCTTTCCTCTTTAGGGGGCATTGAAACACTGTGCCTATCAGTACATCTCTCAGCCATTATTTTTTCATTGAGTACCTGCTGCACAGTTGGTAATGACATTTGTATGGCTCCACTGGTTTTCAACCTCATTGCCCTGATGATGATTCTCATTATAACTCCATCTTCCTCTGTGTGCCTCCGAATCAAAACATAATGCAAATAAATCAGACAAAGGCATCAATAACAGCTTAATATGCACATCTTTATCTAATGAGTGTTTGACAGCTGAAAGGCCGGGGGCTCACACAGCCAATTATGAGGCAAGCACCTTCAAACTCTCAGCTGAAGAGGTGAATCCTTAAACAGAACAAGGTGAGTGTCTGCCTGCCTTTACTATTTACTTTGTATCAAGCTAATAGCATAAATCGTTAAAATAACAATTCGTTCCCACATGCATTTAATCTTCTGCAAATGAGTCTTGTTTTATCTATAAAGAGCTTTAGGTCACATATTTTAACCCTTTCATCACAACATTGTTAAAGTCCTCGTGAAATCAAAATCAACCCTATTTACTTTGTTAGCAAACATTACTGGTCTTAGCAGGGCTCTAGACTGCAACCAAAATCGTCACAAATGCAATTTTTTTATAATGTGCGAGTTAAAATTTCACACTGTCACATTGGTGCCAGTGCATACTGTTCAGGTTGTTTTATTACCTGGCTGGCATATGTACTCCCTTAACCGGTGTGATTAGAACGTTCAGTGCGTCACGTCATCAACTGCTAAATTCGAATGTGCTTTTGCACTTTGGCTGGCGTTGAGCCAGAGAAAGACACGCTCAGCTCTTGTCATACACCCACCTAAAGGATTATTAGGAACACCATACTAATACTGTGTTTGACCCCCTTTCGCCTTCAGAACTGCCTTAATTCTACGTGGCAATGATTCAACAAGGTGCTGAAAGCATTCTTTATAAATGTTGGCCCATATTGATAGGATGGCATCTTGCAGTTGATGGAGATTTGTGGGATGCACATCCAGGGCACGAAGCTCCCGTTCCACCACATCCCAAAGATGCTCTATTGGGTTGAGATCTGGTGACTGTGGGGGCCATTTTAGTACAGTGAACTCATTGTCATGTTCAAGAAACCAATTTGAAATGATTCGAGCTTTGTGACATGGTGCATTATCCTGCTGGAAGTAGCCATCAGAGGATGGGTACATGGTGGTCATAAAGGGATGGACATGGTCAGAAACAATGCTCAGGTAGGCCGTGGCATTTAAACGATGCCCAATTGGCACTAAGGGGCCTAAAGTGTGCCAAGAAAACATCCCCCACACCATTACACCACCGCCACCAGCCTGCACAGTGGTAACAAGGCATGATGGATCCATGTTCTCATTCTGTTTACGCCAAATTCTGACTCTACCATCTGAATGTCTCAACAGAAATTGAGACTCATCAGACCAGGCAACATTTTTCCAGTCTTCAACTGTCCAATTTTGGTGAGCTCGTGCAAATTGTAGCCTCTTTTTCCTATTTGTAGTGGAGATGAGTGGTACCCGGTGGGGTCTTCTGCTGTTGTAGCCCATCCGCCTCAAGGTTGTGCGTGTTGTGGCTTCACAAATGCTTTGCTGCATACCTCGGTTGTAACGAGTGGTTATTTCAGTCAAAGTTGCTCTTCTATCAGCTTGAATCAGTCGGCCCATTCTCCTCTGACCTCTAGCATCAACAAGGCATTTTCGCCCACAGGACTGCCGCATACTGGATGTTTTTCCCTTTTCACACCATTCTTTGTAAACTCTAGAAATGGTTGTGCGTGAAAATCCCAGTAACTGAGCAGATTGTGAAATACTCAGACCGGCCCGTCTGGCACCAACAACCATGCCACGCTCAAAATTGCTTAAATCACCTTTCTTTCCCATTCTGACATTCAGTTTGGAGTTCAGGAGATTGTCTTGACCAGGACCACACCCCTAAATGCATTGAAGCAACTGCCATGTGATTGGTTGATTAGATAATTGCATTAATGAGAAATTGAACAGGTGTTCCTAATAATCCTTTAGGTGAGTGTATATCACAACTATTCAGTGTTTTCAACCACATGAGGTTTATTTTAGGTTTCAGACATTTAAATACACATAAGTACTAGCAAAAGAGTACATTTATAGTAAAATACATACTGATGTCTATGGAAGTGGCAATAACAATCCTTTCAAATATAAATTGATGAGGTGTTTTTATCATATCAGATAAATATTGTGTAGTAACTATAAAGTTTATTTTCTTCTTCTCCCACTTCACCAGCCACTTACTTTCATGTATTTCAGGAGAAGTGGATGAATTTATGTGTTGTAAATCTGACAGATCCGATTCTCTGAACTGCACCGCAAACTAACACGGCGGCACCCATCGCGCTTTATATAATAACTAACATATTATAAATCTAATCATTGTAAAGTTTTTTCACTTACATGTATTTGAGAATTGGAATATCAGGTAGTTGATGACATAGCCAACAAGTTTGTGAACATTTTAAATAAAAAAGGAAAAACGAAATAAAATAGATCTGCCATACAGCGCTATTGTGGCTGCGGTGTGTCATTTGACAAGCATGACGCATTGATACAGAAATAATAAAATAATATTATATTTTGTGTTTTTAATCAAATAATAATTTTTAGTAAAACAAATTGTAGTAATGTTCTTTTAAATGTATGCTTGTTTGAAACTTGTTCAGATTAAAATGTTCTGTAAATATCAAGCTTTTAGTCACTGTCAATCTTTACATCAATGCAAAACCAGCATATACAAATTAAGATAACAATTCATCAACATGTAAGGTCATTATGATTAATATAAAAAAAGGGTGCGGCCAACTAAGAAAGTTAGTCGCACCAGTGCGACTAGTGGGAAGAATGAGTCTAGAGCCCTGCTTAGGGTGAACAATTAATCTGTGCAAGTTACTACACAAAATAAAAATGTTTATCGTGGTAATCTTTAATCAAAATCTGAAAAGTTACTTCCGGTCTGGAATGGCGTTCCTTTCCCGATGACGTCAGTTTGACGGCTTAGGTTGAAAATGCTTAACCACTCCCGTCCAAACATTAGTCTGCTATGAGCGAGAGATGGAGAGGATGTGTGCTAAAGTAAAACCCTGTTCAATATTCCATTTCAATTGGAAATACACAAGTAAAATCGGTTGCAACTTCCGGTTCACTAGGACTTTAATGATATGTAGACTTTAAGTAATGTCAGACATGTTTTTGTGGGACAAGTGACCTGATTTTCATCTGAGTTTCTAAATATTTTAATCAAAATCATGGCATTATCACTTAATCAATCGCCTGCCCTCAAACTTCATAGAGAGAATGAAATAACATATTAAAATAGATACATGAAAACATAAATTGTATAAAATATGTATCTTTTAAAGAAGCAACTATGTCCTGAAAGGATAAGGAAAATTGTTAAACTCCTCCTTTGTACCCACTTTTTCCCAACAATGTCGAACATTACAAAATGTAATAATAATAATGCCATGATGATGATGATTATATAATTAGGCAAAACCAAAAATTTGCCTTTGGTGAGAAAATGGAAGGAGATTGCACCAAATGTAAAAGAATACCTCTGATCACATGTGGAACGGATGAATCCATATCTTTAAAAACATTTTTGGATTATCTAAAGAATCATTACACTATTTTGCATTGATATACTGTGCTGTACTGTATTGCTAATCTGTACTGCACTCCATTGAACAATGCATTATACTGTATTTTATTGTGTAATGTTTGATGCTGCATGGTATATATAAATAACAACTTGAGAGCAATTCACTAAGACAAACTCGTGGCAAGTAAAGTTTATTTTGCCAAATTTCTAACACTGTATACTGGAAAGTGGGAACAGTGAAAACATGAGACTAGCAACGATGGACATATTAATTTACAGCAAGTATGTAATGTGATCATTTAATATAATAGGTCTAACATTACTCTCATTGCCAAGAACATGAGACATGAGTAATAATCTGATGCTTTGCTTCTTTTCAAAAACATACAGTATCAAATTAATTCAAAAGTAGTATAATGTGCTACCACAGCACACTGAGGCAGGTGGAGTAATTAGGGGATTCACCATGAGTCTGCACTGAGGGAAGGATGACTGTCATTTGTTGTGATATTCATGCTTCAAGTAAATTATATAGTCTCCTTTACTATCAAGCTTCTTACTTAGCTGGTGAAAAGGGAGCACACCATAATCAAAGCCTGCTGATTACACTGTATTTATTGATGAGCATAAATCTGACTATAAGGCCACAAAGTAATTACGATGTCATTCTTAATGAGCTTTCAATTTACACTGCTTGATTGCTAGCAAGTAAAAAGTTGTGTTTTTTTCTATAGCATTCCATAGACTGCTGAGATTAAATATCTAAATGTGGATGATCAAAAGACAATCTACTAAATGTATTACAGTTAACTAATGATGCCTTGTAAATAAACACTGTTCATAAAAGTAAATTGTTTAAAGAGAATACCTGCATGTGGAACGCTGCACATTTAAGGAAGCGCCGCATCATTTAGCTATTATTTCTTGCACAGAACTACAATCAGTAATCTGATCAACGGCCCCTAGACTAATGAAAAAACAGGGTGAAAGAATAAGCGCAGGAGAAAAGTTCTGCTGCGATGCTGATTTGTTGTGATAAAATTTAGTCTACGAGTCAATGCCACATAAATGATTTAGTAAGCACCGCTGGCTCTCACGCTTTGACACATTTTATTAATTTTATAATTATTATTGCAGAGACAGAGCCAGGAGCTCTCGCCCACTCAGAGTGGTTGGGCGAGGTTTCGTTATTGGAGTCTGAACCCCAGAGACAGAGACGACGTATCGGGAAACAGCCTCTAAACGCGAGCGCAGCCTACCTCGCCCCCACCTGTACACCCACCCGCTCATTGACACCCACAAATCTCTAAAGAGACAATCATAGCCACTAGCCCTGAACGGACACGTACGGCCATTTGTCTTTCTGTCTTGGTCCGCTCCAATGCGCCACAGACGCAGGCATGCCAATACTTCACCTTACCCTGACCTTCCCTTCCACACAACACAACAGCCAGAGCGGCGGCCAGTTGTGGAGTACGCTCATGAATAAAGAATGACTAAATTATGGCCGAGCTCTATTTGATTTGCATTAAACTATCATCCGCAAAATAGCTCTTCTCGTTCACTCACGAGGGCTCACAGGCATAGGGACACATGGTGCGGAGAGAATCTGAATAATGGATATATCAGATATATCAGGTTTACGTTATCCCATTTGAAAGTCAAAACCCAGCCATGTCGCATTGCAAAACTCTCCATTTCAGAAGGTTTGAATGTAACAATTAATGGCTGGAATACAAATAAATAAATAAATACTTAAATGTATACATGTATGTGTGTGTGTGTGTGTCAATTTATCTACACAGACTTGATGTGTCTATTTCTCTCCAGCAGATAACTTCATGGCAGCTGTCACCTCACAGCTGTGTCAAACATTCTCCAGCCTCATCACCACATGTCCACTTTCACACACACGGCCCAGCCTCGCTCACTGCCAAACTCCAGCTCCAAGTGTGATATTTAAAGGTCACATATTGTAAGAATTGCGGGGATGTGTGATCGGAGCAACACGGCTTATTCCAAATTTCATTACGATGTCTGAAAAAAAAAAATCACACCAAGCTTCTTCTTTTTAAAGAAAAGTATTACTTCAAGAATTCAAAATTTAGAAACGCTCTTACTCTAAACCCCATCAAAAAGCGATCAAGTGGCAGCGTAGCTCTAAGTTCAGTAACAGTAACGTCTAATTAAATCAATGCAAGGCCTTTTTGGACTGGCTATTTCCTTTGGGCTGCACTGCATTGCACTGACCTGATTTGATTGTGCAGGACTAAAATGAGCGTCTTAATGTCCCACATACATGCTACTTCCTTCCCCAGCTGCAACAGGGCAGCCCAGCACAGAGCGCTGCCGCATTTTCGTGCATCTGCAATCAGGCTGACAGAACATGGTTGATGAGGGTACGACTAACAACCTTCCTCTTGCTGATATTCAAAGGTTAATTTGTTTCCATTAATGATTAAAGGGTGTCCCATTACCTTAACATGGCTTCTAGATGTTTGGTAAATGTTAATTAAGAGGGCTAATTCAGAGTCCTGTCGGGATGCGAGGAAGGGAGACGTAGGGGTTTCGGGGAGCCCCCCCTCTGTCAAAAGAACAAAAGCGAATGTCTCTCAAGTCCCCGTCTAGTGAAATGGTATTGTCTGGTATCAATCTGTGAATCTCGCCCTGAGATCTGAATGACAATAGTTGAGTAAGTATCATTGTGTATGACTCTTTAAGCCCACTAGCTGGCATTGTGCTCATTCACATTAATTTTGCTAATGAGGCAGTGTAGAGATGGCCTGTGCATCTGGTTGGTGTGGCCTCGTTTTACCACAGTGCAATGAACACAGAGATCCACAGAGTTTTGATGACAGAGGCATTTACGCTGAGCATCAACAGGCAGACTGCTATTCAAAGCACTGCAGACTGCATTAATGCTGTGTGATCATGCAAACATCTGCAGAGCACAATCACTTTTAAAGTGCAGAATTGAAGTTCTTGTCTGCATCACAATCTAGTAGCTTTTTTTTGTTTCTGTCAATACATCAGACAATATTTTTACTTAAGGGCAAAAAGCAGGGGGAAAAAATGGCTATTTTAAAAAGACATTTGCTAGAGTGTTTTTTGTGATTCTTTTGACAATTCAATTCTAATAACTCAATCTAAAGATCCCTCGGGCTAATGGGAACAGTGTTGCAAATATTTAATAAATAGGGCTGTCAATCGATTCAAATTTTTAAGATAAATCTAAAAAATAGCTTACATTTTGCTACTAGAGGACTGCAAAAAAACCCACGAGATTTATTTTAAATAATTCAAAATAAATTATTTTGAAAAATTTCTAATACGGAATTAACGCCATAAAAAACCCTGACAACATTAAAACCCTAAAATGATGCTTTAATTAACTGCATATTATTAAAATTAATTAATTAAATAATTTTATATAATTTTTTTATTAAATAATTAAATATAATTTATTATGTATGTTACATAGTGAATGACTAACTTCCATGTTGTCAAGGGTCATCTTGATACAGCAGAGCAGGGTTGTCACTTAAATTCACAAAAATTCAGAAGTAATTAGAAACCTATACTCTAAATCACTGTGCCTTGGCAGATTTCTCTCATCAAAGGGCCAAGGCATGCATTTGCAGATGTTGTCCCCCTGACAAGCCTAGTGTTTTTCTTTGCCTTCTCTGTCTCCCTCTATAGAGCTCCGGAGGTTGACGTCACGCAGCCTAAACTCCACCATTTTGGCAGGCAATCAGGGGAGCGCTAGAGTGGCTGTAGCATTGGTATCTATAGTGGTCGAAAAATAATTTGAATTTGAATTTGAATAAAATAATTTTAAAACCAGACTGCCTAATATTTCAACATGGTGGAGAGCTGCTGTGCGCCAGGATGCCAGAATAGGCGGGGGAAAGCAAATGGGAAATCATTTTATCGTAGTAAGTTGTTGAAATGCCATGAATTTCAGTTTATTCTTCATTCTAACTACTTTTGCCTCACATAACTAATGATAAAAATAAGTTCCCATTAAATACTTAATCATGAATAACTTAAGTGCTTTTATATATAAATAACATTCAGAAACTGTAGGCTAATTGAAACGAAATTAAGGATCAATAAATAAATATTGAAACAAAAAAATAAGAAATTACATTTATTGATTATGACTGATTTTATTTGACATGCACAACACGGACCGTTGGGACAGATGCACACAGCGTCGCTGTTTTGGACGGGTTTGTGTTAACTGCTAACAGTAATCTATTCTAGGGATGCTCATATTGACCGTTTAACCGTTAACTGAAAGTAAGAATTTTGACAGATTAATACTATCAGTTAAACAGTTTAAAAGTTTTTTTTCTGCATGGTTAAAGGAAAATATGCTATATTTGTTAACTCACGGCCCACATGTGCCTACACATATATTTCGCAAAGTGGAGCAATGGAAAAGAAGTAGGCCTACTGTGTGGGACCATTTCGACAGAAAGGGCAACGAAGTTACTTGCAAAATATGCGACGTGGTATTAAAATACAGCAGTAGTGCAAGCTCCTGACTGGTGGAAAGCAAATGAAAGGCACTTCCCGAGGCTGGCCAATCTAGCGAGGCGTTATCTCTGTATTCCCGGGACATAATTTCCATCTGAAGCCTTTTTAAAGCCTTGTTTATACTCGTTGTGTCCGCACGAGCGCAACGGTGCGCGCGGCAAAAATGCCGTCAACGTGGAGTGGCCGGTCGTGCACGTTGGGAGCGCGAGACCCCATTTCGCTTGGCCCCAGTCAGCGGAGGCTCGCACTGCGGAGCCAGATGAAAGTATAAACAAGGCTTGAGAGGGTGTTTTCTGTCAACAGGCTGCGTTCGACTAACCCCACATCACTTAGACATGTTACTTTAAAAAAAAAAAAAACATACAAGGTGTGGATTGAGATAGGCCTGCTATTTATATTTGACGAAATAAACGTAGTCTGACAAAAAAAACTATTCCGGTTCTTCAAAGCTTAAAACGGTTTCAGTGTATTTTATTTTTTCCATCTTAATTTAATTATTTAAGTGAAAAATATTTAGTGTAGGCCTATTTATTTTATGCTTTTTATTTGTATTATTTTATTCTGTTTTTCTCTGTTATCAGAAACGCTGGAGGTGCGTGAAAACTTGATAATGTTAATCCAGGTTCTGTGGTTGTTGAGCTGTTCTGTATGCTGCTGTTTGCACGGTAAAATAAACAGGTGAATTTTTTTTTTCTTTTTAACGGGTCACAGACACTCGTCAATTGTATTTTTATTTAATGCCAATTCAATATTATAATCTTATCAGTTAACGGTTAATATTCGGATAATGAGCGGCGGTTATTGGTCGGGAAAATTAAACGAAATGAGCATCCCTAATCTATTCACATGTTTTCTCTCTTAAAATATAAGTGTGTGTATGTCAGCATTATCATATATGTGTAAAGAATTGAACATCGTCCATCCTGATCGGAGGCTTCCGTAAATATTTAGTTAATACGTAGATTTAGGCTTCAACTAAGTTTAATGGTGCAACGCAAAAATATTTAGTAGTACATAAGTTGTAACTTAGTGCCCATTTACATCAAAACTAGGCTAGTTGTAACTTGCGCACAGCTGGTGCAACAGGTGTCCTGACAGGAAAGCTATCCGTTTATTTATCGATACACGTAAAAAAGCACCCCGGGGGCATTATAGGGATCTGTTATGTTTGATCTATTAAGTTTTGCTATGTACAGGTCTATGTCTTTTGAATTAAAGTGCGCAGTGAACTCTGTTGCCATGAAACTCATGCTGGCGCCGGCAGTTCCTGCCTGCCAAAATGGCGTCGTAAACAAAATGGGTCACGTGACCTCTGGAGCTCTATAGAGGTAATCCTGTCAGAAGAGAGAGATCGCAAATGAGATAGCAGCGAACCAAACATGGTGGTGACAATAAACAAAAGCAACAATCAGGTCAGAAGACAAAACCAGTGACAAAAAAAAACAAAAAAAAAAACAGAACAATGGTGGGCTTATGTGAAAGAAGTCCTTTGAAATTCCATTTGGATATTTGATGGGTTGGGTCCAAAGACAAAAAAAAAAACAAAAAAAAAAAAAGGAGAGAAAAAGCATGGTCCACTAGCGTGGGATTCTCAGCTTTATCCTCTGCTGAATTACAAAGTGCAGTTCCTTCCTGTGATCAGTCAGCCCTTGGCAAAACTGGCACAGCTTTCTCCTGTGCTGGGCCCTGGGCACTCTGCCATGATACAAAACTTCCTTTGAACCAAACAGCTGTGGGCAGCAGGATTGATATAATATTTAATGTATTAATTACATACACAGAAAAAGGCCATAGTTAGGCAGCCTGTCTTTCATGCAAGCAGATGAGCCAGGCGTGTAACTTTAATTTATGAGCCCCTATTCAATCTCCATCTCTGTCTGTTATACTCATTAGTTTGGATTTCCTGTCCAACATCCATGAGAGAATGATAGGCCATCACACTTCGTGAGAAAATATTTTCTGTTTCCTCAAAGACAGATCAAAATTCAACAACGATGTGGACACACATACACGTCCATCCAGAGCTTACACAACAGATTTACAAAACTGTTGATAAATCTCTAAGTAATGTGGGTCCAGACTCCAGCTCCCTTTGTATTCTGATGTATGTCCTTGGTGTCATTGTATTCATTTGTTTTTCTTATGTTGCAGTCCCTGCCAGCAAACATACATCAAATTCCATACGTATATATTACCTGTCTTGTACCAGCACAGAACATTCACTATCTCCATAAGGTTAGGTGCACATATACAACACATATACAAGCCAACAACAATGATGCTTCAACCTGCTCCTACTGTCCTCTGCTCATCATATGCAGCATAAATATAGTGACAATATTATATCTAGGGCAGGGCGATCTCATATTGCAGAATATATCTCATCACTTTTGGGGATACTCAATTTAAAAATGTATCCAATCAGAAGAAGGATGACTTAAATAGGAAGACTGTTTAATTTTAATTTAAACATATCAATATTAAAAAGACTGCACAATATTTACCTGCACATATTTTTATTAAAATATTAAATATGCATTTCATAAATTATTATGAAAAATATAACAGAACCTTAATATTTTAGAGTAATGAAACAAAATAAAGATCATTGAATCAATTCACTGAAATTGATAGTTTGACCTTATTCAGAGAAATTATCTTACCAACTTTTAGATTTCATTTTTGCTGAGATTAAAATCATATATACTTTTAAAACATCCATCTTGAAGGGGTAATAAAAAAAAGGGGAGGGGGGGGTATAAAAACGTCATCTTTGCCAAAAAGGTATGTAAACTTCAACACCCACAATGCATTAGGCCAGCTGCCACCCAAGGCCATGTCAACCCGACTGTCCATGAGGCAAGATCTGTAATTTTAACAAAAGCCCCTGGAACGGTCAAAAGTCCGTTGGATGCTTTTGCAGACAAATAAACGGGGAGACAAGTAACATGGAGAAAGAGTACAAATTGTTCATTTATACAACACAGATCAAATCAGAAAAACATCAAATACTTAAACACCTTAAAGAATAGCATAACATAAAACACAAGCTGAACTCCACATTGCATCATTCTCCCTATTCTACCCATGATTTTACAACCTTTTTCTACCATTCCTAGAAATTAAAGTAACAAAAAGCCAAATAATGTTAAAGATGAAGAAAGGAGGGAGTACACAGTTCAG
Source organism: Rhinogobio ventralis (assembly GCA_039654625.1). NCBI lineage: Eukaryota > Metazoa > Chordata > Actinopteri > Cypriniformes > Gobionidae > Rhinogobio > Rhinogobio ventralis. Next base: position 22,576,246 of record CM077198.1, on the reverse strand, counting down.
ACCAACAACAGATTTTTCCATTATACTGATTCTGTTTTTGAGGGGACAGATTGCCTTAAGTGAAAAAAACTGATTTCTTGTTTTCTTCAAACTATTGCTCGACACACACACACACACACACACACTCACTCTCTATATAAATATATATAGATATATAGTTGCTCACTGGCAACAAGTTCTCAATAACAGATAGATGCTGTTGCTTAGCAACTGCTGCAAGGCAGACATGGCTTGTACCTGCTCCTTAAGGCAGACTCCATCTTGTGTGGTTCTCTTACATCTAATTGGTCAGGTGGTAAAGACTGAGCATGTGAAATACCGCCTTCCCCATTGCAGTCAAGGTCTGTAAATGACAGGTAGCTCAGACATTATTTTAGCATTCTGTCTGTAGAAATGTGCACAAATACACTGCTACTGGTGTGAATAAAAAATGACAGCGTAAAATATGGAAGACATTAATCTCCCAGTAGAGAGGTTCATAAATCCAGTGCCTAAAAGTATCTTGCGCTCTAACAATACATCAAATTTGGCTGGCCATCAGTCCTGATCATTAAAAAAATTAATAACTACGTAAATTATGTTTTACGCTCTACATGGGCTACAGACGTCGACGTAAAGTTTGATTTACTGTAATAAGCTCAGCTGGATGAAGAAGAGAAAGAAAATCAGGTTAAATGAGACATTGAAGAGATGACGTACATTTGCTCTACTGATAATGTACCGTCACATAGGCAGAATGTATTTTGGTACAATGTTTGCTTTTGATGATTCAATTTCACAAAACACAGCTCAGCCTCATGCATTTTTATTAGAGGGAAAGCTCAGAGTTTCATGTTTTTTTTTCCTCCCCGGATATCCCAGATTGAAAAAGTAAGTCCAATTTTAATATGGTTTCTGGCAGAGAAGCGACTGCCCTTTAATTTTTCTGCCCTTCTCGCATCTAGACCTGTGGTCTTCTGAAATCACTCTCTGTTGGAGAAGACAGAGATCTATTATTCTGAACAGCTCATCTGAATAAAGGCAAGGAAATATGAGTTAAGAGGGAATGGCATTGTTACAGTTCAGAGCAGAGCATAACCTTGAGGACATGTGACAGATTAATTATTCCAATGTATTCCAATTGTGATGCATTATCATTATCTAGAAAAAGTAGGCAGAATATTCTTCAAATATTCACATTTTGCCCTTTATGGAAGTCAAAGGTTTGGAATAACATAAGGATGAGTAGGATGAGTAAAACTTTAATAGGTCATCCTTAAAACAAGCATGGCAATCAATTTTCACTTTATGCATCTTGGTTTGGCCTTTAATGGTGTCCCATATCTCTCAAAGGAGTAATTAAAAAAAAATCAAATACAGCAAAAACTGTAATATTATAAAATATTATTGCAAATAATGTAATTTATTTATATGATGGCAACGCTAATTCAGTGTCACATGATCCTTCAGAAATAATTTTAATATGCTGATTTGCGCTCAAGAAACGTTTCTTATTATTATCAATGTTGAAAACATTTAACATCATACTTTTGAACAGCATTCATTTGAAATATAAATATTTTATAACATTATACATGTCTTTACTTTCAATTATTGTGTCCTTGTTGAATTAAAAGTATTAATTTCTTAAAAAAAAAAAAAAAAACCTTATTGGCCCCAAACTTTTGAACAGTACAGTAGATTTTAATTCTAAATTGCTCTTCAACAAGTTGTCAGAGAACATTCTTAGTATTCTGATGTGAACAGCGGAGCAATTTAAAAATCTTACTGAACTCTGGAATCTTATTTAATATTCATTAATGTGGATGCTCCCTAACTACAATACTCTCACTGATTCACTGGTAGCCCCAGTCTGATCAATAATTCAGCACTATATGGGTGCACTGACAGCCAAGCAACATGTTCTCATACTTTTCTTCTGACCTTAAGATATCACCTACAAAACAATACAACAATAAACTAGGAAATCAATTATTCTTTGTGCCAGTGCATCACATGCATTATACATTGCCTTAAATATAAAAAATCCCATTGATATTCTGGAACAATTCCACACGCATCTATTTACAGTCTCCATACACAGAATTAACAGATTTCATTTAGTTTGCCTTTTAAAACGCCTCACACACACGTTTACATTGATATATCCATGTCATTATACACATTTTTGTCCTCATAAACCATATATACAAGAACACACACATACACACACAACATAAGGAAACACTGTGATGGTGGGAGCCCAAGGGAGACTATTTTATTTTCAGGTGCTGCGGTGATTGCGTGGGTCATCTGTTGAGTCTAGCTCAATGTCAGCCCCTCCAGGAGAAGAGAGGAGACTCAGGCAGAGCTGAGCAGGGTGGCTGATCACTGACATTCCAGGCCGCATCTCACTCTCCTCTCCACAGGCAGGCAGAGAAAAAGACCCCCGCATTCGTAATAAAAGAGGCATTCAGTTAAGAACACCAAAAGACCTAATCACCAAAAACAGCCTTGAAATTGCTCCCGATCCCATAGGGCAAAAAAAAAAAAAAAATGTAAAAAAAAAATGTAGAGATATGTCTGTACCTTGCACTAATATTTTTTTTATTTATATCCCTCTTGACACATCTCAAACAAGATTAGGATCCGATTCAATTAACTTTTATCTGGGCGAAAAAAAGTTCTTGAGGGAAAAAAAAAAATACAAGAAAGAGATCATGGCTGCACTTCAACAAAGAGTTTCTCATACTGGGATCACGGTCATGTTTCTGTTGCAACAAAGTGGATTTACATTGCAAATCAAACCCAGATGGGGTCGATTTTGCATTTTAATGTGCTTCCTCTGGAGAGGAACTCTGCCACTCTGACAAGTTTTGCCTGCTCTGGTTTGCTTCCTAAACAACAACCTGTCCTGACCATCTTTACACACTCGCTGATGCCAAAATGGAGAGGAAATGGAAAGAAAGCACCATACAGTCAGTAGAATTGCATGTTTACACATTTCAAAAGAGTCAGGTGCAGAACAATTGGAAAAGCAAGAGGATGTTAGCACTTCATTTTTCTTTCTATCGCCTTTTTATCCATCGACTAGAAAAAAAGCATAATTTGACTGATAAACACATATGAGGAACAATCAAAGAAAGATTCTGGTAAATCAATGTTTAAGGCTCATAGCGGGCTCTCGAACAGCTAATATACAAACACAAGCATGAACCAGTCCCGCTTTTGAATAAAGCGCACTGTATTCAAACTATTGGAAGAAATGTCTTTGTAGAGTCATTGATTTTTCTTTCTCTCTCTCTTTTTTGTTTAGCCAACCTTGAAGGAGTCCACCAACAATCCCAGTGAGGGCGGTTTTGTTCATTCGGAATACATCATATTTTCAGTGGGTTCAAAGGTCTGTAGTGCATCATCTTAAAATAACAGAAAAATAATGCATATACATAGCCATTTTTGCAGTACTCTACTGCCGTAAGTGTTATGCATTTAGATGAAAGCGTTTTGAAAATCTTTTGAGGAGAGAAACCGAGCAGCGTTGCAAACCATCGGAGGTGATATAGTTCATGCGCTAGGGCTAAACAGAGGAATAGACAATAAGAGTATGCTAATAATGCTTGGCAAAAAGGCAAACCCACTAGGCATCTCTTCTTGAAGTGCTGTCTTGCATTCAAAATTGTTGATTCAAGTGTTTTTAATTAGAGTCACAGTAAGAGGTGAATTTTTTAATTTCACATCAGGCTGTAGACGTCCACTTAGACATGGCTGCGCAGGTATGGACGCTTTCAGTGGGGATATTATTCTTCTAGCAGTGCTGCTTATGAGTGCCTCATCACTATTTAAGAACTGCTGAAAAGGGCATGGTGAGTCTTTATTGCCTGTATCCCGCTGCCATTTCTGCATTTCTACGGGTCATCGAGGCTGCATGGGGGAGCGTGATTAAAACACGCCGTGGGGTTACGGCGGTTCGCTCGCACCATGCGTTTTAGAAGAATTCTTAAGTGTTTGTAAATGATGAAACAATATGTGCCGCCTGTTGGAAACATTGGAAGAATGACAGGTTGTCAATTAAAGTTCTCGTAATCACCCCTGTCACGGAGCTGCCAGATTCCATTACAGTCCCTGCCAGGATGACGGAGTTTTTGCAATCTTAATTGCACTGCTCATTTGAGGGAAAAAATAAAATGTTTTAAGCAGAACATTCCAGCTAATGTTTTAATTGTGTTTTTATCTTGATCATCATAAAAAGACAGAGTGACATCTTCTCTTGGGAGAGCCTCAGCTGGCAGTATTCTCGAGACTCTGTGACAGCATTAATGAATGACAGATGTGTCCGTCGGATCAAAGATGCCCTAATTTATCCGATTCAAATCTCTCAGGACATGTAGTATGCAGATGTGATGGAAAACGAGCTGACTATCTCAATATACCTTTCTCCTGGAAATTAGGTGTGAAATTAAGTGGACGTGTCAAGCTGCACTTCGCAACACATGTATTGCAAATACGCATGATCTGCTTGAAACAAATTCTAAATATAGTCATTTTGTTTTGATGGCAGATCGCATTGGTCTTTGTATCTGTACAACCATTCAAGAAGCTCAAATTTAGCTATCTATCATAAAAATTAATACAAATAAACACTTGTAAAATATGTAGAACAGATGTTTTTATACTCATGACTGTAAAGAAGCAATCATTGGTACTAACGTAGTTATTCCAGAACAGTAACACTGAGATTATTTACAACACACATGGTGCATAACTCACCAAATTTCCTTTCTGAACTCCGGTAAGTGTCTGGACAGCCACAGCAGTGCTTTCTGGGTCACAGCCTAGCTGATCAATGAGCATGGATAGAAATTTGGGACTTTGGAGACTGCAAATGTAAGCAGCTCTGACCCACTTACAGAGCCATGTGGGCAGTAAAAGGGCACAGAGATAATGAGAAACTGGACAGGCAGTGGCACGGCGCAGCATGCAGATGTAGGTTGAGAGATTGCCACTTGTGACAGGTGCTCCGTCACTAGACGGGCAAATCATGGCCTGCGGTAATCTCTGATTGGCACTTAATGAGCAAACGTCACTGACATGAAGGCCACAACCTTTGGTCGCAAAAAAACATTGTGGATTGTAAATCCGAATGAATTCAAAATGGCTTCTTGAAAGCATTAAACGCATGTGCTTTACTTTATAGTAAAATAATAAACAGATAAATTAGGAATACAATGGTATTAAAATTCTTGCTCACAGCAATAAAACCAAAAAAATATTTCTAATGTTTTATTTTATTTTATACAGTATAAAGTAGAATTTTAATATTTATTTAATTAAATTTTACAATTCTACATAATACATCTAAATAAATTAAAAACTAAATTTTATGAGAATTTAGGCATCACACCAATTGTAAAGCACCATATAAAGGAAATATGTACACTCAAAATAACTGGGATAATATTAAGGATTAAAGGATTTGCTAAAGATTACATATAGCTAACTAATATAATTTTTGTAAAAAATGTTAAGATTAACTTTAAAATGTGTAAATAAGGATGCAAAATTAATTATCCAATATTGACCAATGCAGGCATAAATGCACAGTATGTAATTTTGCCAGAGGTTGCATATTCAAAACAATAACAAAGGTGTAGCTTGACGCTGTGAAGGAGCATGGAATGATGGGAGTTGTCGTCTCCACCTCCACTGCCGATGAAAATCAATCTGATGGGACTCACACAAATTAGGTTCATGGATGAGGTAAAGAAACGTTCTTAATTCATTCTAATGAATTAGCTCCAAGTAACATAATGTTTAATGCTAAATTACTACTCATAGGCTACATGTCACTTTATTTGTCAAATTAAATGGTGGGGTAACGCAGTGCAGTTTTTCTTGTTCAAAATAAACATACTAAAAGTACATTTAAACATACCCACAGCATTTGCAAAAAGGCTGACTTACTATTTATGTATAACACAATGTATTTAATTACACTGCCATAGACTTGTTTACCAGTCTTGTTAAACGGTGTTAGGAAATGCCACACTGATATTGATCCTCTTTTTATTTCTCCTCTTGTCCCAAACTCTTCTTGGGTCATTTGATTCACCCATACGTTTACATTTTTTGGAGTTATCTTTGGCAACAGAACCTGCTGCAAACGATAACGAATAATTGTGGTCCATGACGACTGTGCGAACAACAGAGCGGCTTGCTTGAAACAACAGTGGCGTGCTAGACGCTACAAACTAATACTTCTTCATTTTTTATGAGACTGTGTTGCCATGGATTCTACGGCAGAGATTCAGTAAAAAAAAAAAAAAAAAAAATTACAAATAAAAACTAAAATAAAGCCATTTGGTACTAAACAGAATTCCATTAAGTTTAGAGACAACATGTTACAATGTTTACATAGTACAATGACTGGCAGGCTACTGTTTTTATTAGTGCTTGACACACATTTCATGATTTTTAATTCATAAGCTTGAGATTTGATTTGATCTTGATTCAATATTGAGTAATTTGGAAACATATCAGGTATAGTAGGTACATGTTAATTTTTCTCAAGGAAAAAAAATCTATCAGCTAATGCTGTAAACATACAGGGAGCCCTGCTAGCTGGTATTAATATTTAGACCATTTTTATAATAATAACATTATAATAGGCCTATTTTTAATGTTATGAGTAAAATATAATAAATATGTAATATAGTGCATATATTTAGCAAAATACTCTATATATTTTTTCAAGCTGTGGCTTTCCTGAGGTAAATGTAATGTTACGTGACATTGTTTACAAGCTGTATTACTGACCTCTTTCTATGGTTGAAACACTGAATGAGTGATTACATGAGACATGATGCATTTCATTAAGTTGTTCTGTATCTTCCAACATACTGTCTAATGTTCACTCAAGTTTATTTATTTTTAACTAGTAGTAAAAAGGAAGAGATGATCGGTTCACGTGCCTACAGCAAGTTGCTACAGCAATCTGTAACGTTACATTTAAAAGCACCAAAACGGTATTAATTGTTTGAATTTCATAATAAAATTGACAGAAATTGAAAGCTGAGAATTTGTTTCATATCAAAGTAACCTGCTCTGTCTTGTCTGTCGGTCTTTGCTTCGCAATTTTTCACAGAGTAAGAACATGGATGTGTGGTGTGTGCGTGAGAACAGTGTCGATAACATGAGTTGGCAGCACTTGTATTTATACTAAATGTCTTTAGGCTACCACTTTTCAAAACAAAAACCATCCAAATAATACGGAAGACCAAATTTTACCCTCTAAAATTTTACCCTTTAAAAATGAAGTTACAATTTTTACAGATGTTCCTGTTTTTTTTTTTTTTACATAAAATTACATCTGCATCCCATCTCAAGCTACTGCTACGGTCAACTTATACGACTGTCATTTTAATTTGTGAAATGTTCACCTGTTTGGTAAGTGTTTGTCATGTTATGATGATAAAACCACAATTAAATGGTTCCACAATTAATCTACAACTTTCACTCAGGAGCAAAAATCTGCTTTTAAATTGGAAAGAAATAAAGAGTTGACATTTATCGTGATAATTATCGATATTGACTGTGAAAAATTGTATTGTGATAAAAAATTTTTAAGTGTTCTTAACTCAGTTTAATGGTAAAACACAGCACTCTCAGTTATAAATACAGAAAAATCTATTCCACTGCAAACAACTATTAACAATATGATGTGGTCTCATGTGGATTTTCTGGATATGAAAATGTATGATAAAGACATAATTGAATTGGGCCCCTGGTTTTCTGCTGTAATATAGGGACCTATGTAATATATTCTCTTCCAAAACCTCTTTTAAAGCAGTTAAGCCTCCGTAAAGCAGGTCGTCTCAACGTACTACTCAACAAATGTCTTTAGCTCTACCTGGCTCCCTGATACAGGTGCTGATGCTTAATGACCCTGTGAAGGGCCTCCCCTCCTATCTCCATCCAGTCAAAGAAAACCAACAGCCTAGCGTAGCTCGCACATTCAAACCCACCTCCTGGCATGCCACCTTGCTCTTGACTTGGCCCTCTATGCCTTATCAAATGTCTCATTAGCATTATCCCTAGCCAAAGCACTTCATAAAAGGAGCTAGTAATTCCAGGTAGGCTCCCGCTGAGATGACTTCTTCCATTATCAGATCCCTCATGCCTGCGTGAAGTATTCTCCCTCTGTCTGCAACCTGCAAACTGTCTGGGCTGGGTTTACCTCACTGCGCTGCAGCTGTGTGCCTCCTCATTACACTATCCATTCATCAGAGCCGCCTGGAGTCTCTGGAGTTCAATCGTGATGCAAAAGAGTACTGGGAATCAGATGAGGTCTGCGCTGACCCCTTCTTCACAGCAGGAATGGAGTGAGAATCATTCATTAGTGTATTGATGTAAATTCACAGGATGCTACATGTAGCCTAAAATGATTAATTGCTGGAGAATATGTTTGCATCAAAAGTGGTTAAATGTCACTCGGAAGGTTTATTCCAACCAACATTGCATGGATTATATAAACAGGATTATCAACATGCATAGGCAAGCAATGTGGCTCTGTAGGGCATACGTTTTCACGATTGGATTACACAGGCCTGTTTCATATGCAGGGCACACGTTTCGAGCAGCGAGAGGCAAGACGCAAGGGTGTTAGATAGTTGGTGAACTGTATGTAGCATGCATGGCGATGAGCAGCACGTGAGCTGGTGCACATCACCAGTGATTATATCAGTTACTCATACATAAGGGAGCAGCACAGTGACATGACTTTTAATGGCTTCTACTTACTTAACTGGAAGTATTTCAGTCTTTCAACTCTCACAGTTGGAGTTCTGACATACCCGCCGACCTTGGCTCTAACTTCAGTACTTGGATTTCTTCTTTTTATTCACTAGAAGAAAGAGCAGATCTCATTTCCTTTTTTAATACATCTACTTTCCTAACATCCCATGAGGTTTTTGCTTTTATATGTTTCTATTTTTTTCCTCCAGTCACAAAAATCCATTTGCTATTTTGCCTATGGTCAGTCGTAGATAAGGTCTTGATATATTTTGGAGCTCATTGCTAATTTACTTGGTGTTTGTCGATTTAAAAATGTAAAAATAACCCTGAGACACTTTGAATAACAGCTGCTAGTTTTTTTCTAACACACCAAAGACAACCTTTTATTGACCTTCTGATTGAACCAACATGTGGACTCACCATTGCTTATTGATTTAATATAGATGTAGGCTTCACCTTAAAGGGATAAATCACCCAAAAAGGAAAAATATGTCATCATTTACTCACCCTCATGAAATTCAAAAACCTTTCTGACTTTCTTTCTTTGGTGGAACAAAATTTCTCTTGCATGTCAATTGTACCCAAAACTGTTTGGCTATACCAACATTCTTCAAAATATCTTCTTTTGTGTTCTGCAGAAGAAAGAGCTAATTATGACAGGATTTTCATTTTATTCTATTATATTCTACTTAATCTGTCTTGATTATTTAATGTATGTTTAAATAAATCTGTTATGAAAATGACAGCCACTGTGTATAAATGATTGTATTTCAACAAAGAATTGGAATAAAAACATACTTTTATAATTAGATTTAGAAGTTAATACGAAAACTACCTTATGTGAAGTTTACATGTTTGCATACAATATGTTGATTGAGTGTTGATTATTATATCTAAAAATAAATATCAATTGAATTTAGGCTAATTTAGGCTCCTTTGTTAAAGGAACACGCCGACTTTTTGGGACTTTAGCTTATTCACTGTATCCCCCAGAGTTAGATAAGTCCATACATACCATTTTTATCTCTGTGCGTGCCATAACTCTGTCTGCCTCACCCACCACTAGCCTAGCTTAGCACAAAGACTGGAGGTAAACGGCTCCAGCTAGCCTAGTGCTCACTAAGTGACAAAATAACTCCAACATTTTCCTATATATACACTCACCTAAAGGATTATTAGCAACACCTGTTCAATTTCTCATTAATGCAATTATCTAATCAACCAATCACATGGCAGTTGCTTCAATGCATTTAGGGGTGTGGTCCTGGTCAAGACAATCTCCTGAACTCCAAACTGAATGTCAGAATGGGAAAGAAAGGTGATTTAAGCAATTTTGAGCGTGGCATGGTTGTTGGTGCCAGACGGGCCGGTCTGAGTATTTCACAATCTGCTCAGTTACTGGGATTTTCACGCACAACCATTTCTAGAGTTTACAAAGAATGGTGTGAAAAGGGAAAAACATCCAGTATGCGGCAGTCCTGTGGGCGAAAATGCCTTTTTGATGCTAGAGGTCAGAGGAGAATGGGCCGACTGATTCAAGCTGATAGAAGAGCAACTTTGACTGAAATAACCACTCGTTACAACCGAGGTATGCAGCAAAGCTGATGAGTCTCGATTTCTGTTGAGACATTCAGATGGTAGAGTCAGAATTTGGCGTAAACAGAATGAGAACATGGATCCATCATGCCTTGTTACCACTGTGCAGGCTGGTGGTGGTGGTGTAATGGTGTGGGGGATGTTTTCTTGGCACACTTTAGGCCCCTTAGTGCCAATTGGGCATCGTTTAAATGCCACGGCCTACCTGAGCATTGTTTCTGACCATGTCCATCCCTTTATGACCACCATGTACCCATCCTCTGATGGCTACTTTCAGCAGGATAATGCACCATGTCACAAAGCTCGAATCATTTCAAATTGGTTTCTTGAACATGACAATGAGTTCACTGTACTAAAATGGCCCCCACAGTCACCAGATCTCAACCCAATAGAGCATCTTTGGGATGTGGTAGAACGGGAGCTTCGTGCCCTGGATGTGCATCCCACAAATCTCCATCAACTGCAAGATGCTATCCTATCAATATGGGCCAACATTTCTAAAGAATGCTTTCAGCACCTTGTTGAATCAATGCCACGTAGAATTAAGGCAGTTCTGAAGGCGAAAGGGGGTCAAACACAGTATTAGTATGGTGTTCCTAATAATCCTTTAGGTGAGTGTATGTTGTGATGTGTATAGTTACATCGTGTACTAGGACCGACGGAAAATGAAAAGTTGCAATTTTCTAGACCGATATGGCTAGGGACTATACTCTCATTCCTGTGTAATAATCAAGAAACTTTGCTGCTGTACCATGAAAATAGGCTAACTTCCGTCAACATAATCAGCGTGACAACCTGCTTGCACAGAGAGCATGCTGGGGACTATTTTCAGGCGCTGCGTAATATCATTGCGCCGCTGCACCCATGGTACGGCAGCAAAGTTCCTGGATTATTACGCAGGAATGAGAGTATAGTCCCTAGCCATATCGGTCTAGAAAATTGCAACTTTTCATTTTCCGTATGTCTTAGTACACGATGTAACTATACACATCACAACAAGTAAATAGGAAAATGTTGGAGTTATTTTGTCATTTATTGAGCAGTAGGCTAGATAGAGCCTTTTACCTCCAGTCTTTGTGCTAAGCTAGGCTAGCGGTGGGTGCGTCACAATTGATAAAAATTATGGCACGCACAAAGATAAAAATGGTATGTATGGACTTATCTAACTCTGGGGGATACAGTGAATAAGCTAAAGTCCCAAAAAGTCGGCTTGTTCCTTTAACCTTTAATATTATAGTAATGTGCAAGTATGGGTTCCCTATATAGTTTACAGCATTATCTTTAAGAAACTTTTAGTTATAATTGAATTTAAATGACAGACACAATTTGTTCAGTAAATCACTGTTTAATACAAATAAATAAAAAGCAATATTATGTTTAGTTTTCTCTCCCCTGCTGTACCAAACCCGTACAAAACCGTGACTTCAAAACCGAGGTAAGTTCCGAATCGTCAGTTTTGTGAACCGTTACACCCCTATTGTATAACCATTTTGGCATAATGTGACTTCCATATATACTTACACATGGTAGTCTGTCTATCAACTAAGTCAATTTAGATTTAGAAAAAGAGGAATAAAGATGACGATAGAGATGCCATTCATCTTTAATCGCTTGTGTGCACACGGCCATGATAAGGATCTGCGATATCAAATGAATTCTTCGTGATTTCAGTTTTTTAATTGGGTTTGGTTGATAAAGGAATCCGTTATCTAAGTAAAAGGATGCTTGTGTCTCTGGGCAAAGGCAGACGGATGTGAATCGTCGAGAGCAAACATCGTCTCACCAATTGTGTTCGCCTTGAATATCTTTTCTTAGACATCAAACTCATTACACACTGAAGCACCAGAGTCTGAGCAACAATGTGAGCAGATCCCTGGAGTTCACTACAAAGGGCAAGAGGAGAAATAAGAAAAATAATAGAATACCATTCAGGGGTCAGAGGGTAAAGTGTGAAGTGGTCTAAAGGCAATCAATCATAACCGAGGCTCTGCCGAGTGAGTCTCCACAGTGCCACTGGCTATAATATGCTACGAGGACCTCACTTTGCCCAAAACAGTCTGCCTTAATTCATGCACAATCATCAAAGCAGCAACTAATTATTCCAAGCAATAATTTTCCACTTGATAACACCATTCTGTAGGCCTCTTCCATGCTGCTCAGCTAGCAGGCGGACGAGGCAACAGTCCTTCATACAAGCTACAGACACTTTATTCAGCTAATTTGTGGGTGAAAAAAGAAATCTGCAGATGGACTCTATCCAGACTCAAAATGAATTCCTTTGAGGATGCCTATTGATCCTCTCTTTTTCTACCCTATTAATGATGCTTTCCCTCACTGCCCTCATGTGGGAGTACGACTGCTGCTACTGATGGCGGGGTGGAGTCAGACAAGATATAACTGGAGATTCTAATACAACTCATACTGCAGGCCTGTATCCTTTTATGCACAGTGACATCTGAGGAGTAAAGTGTGTGTGAGGGGAGGTTAAGGGGCATGGTCAGACAGTGCTTTAGCTGTGAACAGTCTCAGTGTAATGCTCTGCTGGGTGCATCACAACAGGAAGAAGGAAAGCACCAAAGGTCATGATACCACAGGGGGAGGACAACAACAAGGCAGAACCCAAAAGCAGCACTAGAAAGGCCAGACTGTGTTGCTGACTAAACACAGGAAAGGTGAAATATCTGAAACACTTTAAGCTTTCAGCTGTGCAAGAAATTAAAGGGGTCCTATCATGAAATAAAATCCTTTTAGGATGAAAAAAAAATCTCAATGTACCATACAGACTAGAGCCCGACCGATATGGGTTTTTGGGGGCCGATACCGATACCGATATTAGGGAGTAAAAAAAAAAGTCTGATATCGATATATCGGCCGATATTCTTTATGTGTATATTATAGTAGATTACCAGTCAAAAGTCTGGTCACACTTTCCCAGTAGTGTGTCTAAACTGTGCAATTTGACTGGTACTGTATATAGAATGCAGTATATACATAAATTATACATAAATACAACAGAACAAACATACAACTGAAAAACGGTTCTTTTCATGTTTTTCATGTAGGTCAAATCTAAATTTTCAGGTACAAATTTTTTTTTTTGTCTTTTGTTATCTCGTCTTTTATGAGAAAATTATATTTTTCCATGTTTTCACTGTTATACAGTAGGGGGCGCTATTACACATCTCCTGAACGAGTACAGAATCTCCTGATCAAAACACAGGCGAAGAAGAAGCAGAAACAAGCGATCTCTTATAAGTAGATTAATATGTAAAATAATGCGATCATCAACATTAAACAGCATATAAATCAAAACTGCCTAAAGTTATTGAATGAAATGTCGACCCAGGATGAGCTATAGGACTGTGAAGCTTTGGGGGTGTTGATGGACTCCATCTGTGTTTTGATCATTGTTCTGAATCCCATCTGTATGTAAGTTAGTCATGATTTTCTCAGCTTTTTTTTCTCAAAATGTTGCTTTTTTCATGAAACTTACCCACATTCAAGTGTTGATAGAAAAAGAATGCATGAAGCTAGAACAAAACAAAGGGTCTGTTCTTTCTTTTGATATATTGCATGTGCAGATATTCATACAAGATATTCTGTGGGCCATTAAACTTGTGAAAATGATCAAAACGCTGGCTGTGACTGGCAAATTTCATGTTTACGTTCACTTAAGACATAACCGACTATGTTTACGATGATACTCAACAAGACCGTCATTTTGACATAATTTTGTGTGAATATTCGCGCGCTGTGAGTCACGTGGGTGCGTGTTCATATCGGTGGCATATCTGCACCACACACGGCGATGCCGATATATCTGCGACAGGCTCATATAGGCCGATAAAATCGGCAGACCGATAAATCATTCAGGCTCGAATACAGACACAAGTTTCAGAAATTATAATTATTTCCCCAGTCAACTAAAACATAAAAATGGTTCATTCCGAGCAACTGAATACATTAATATATGACTGTCCAGATTCACACCACCCAGTAGTGGTGGAGTAATAAGGAGGGAGGAAGTAGGATAGACACTATATTCAAAAACATCAGAAAGTGATGATGCTATTATTCTTGCTGGCATTAAACTAACAATAAGAGTAAAATGTGGGGAAAGTCTTGTTTCAGACTTATGTTAAAAATGACCAGCTGACATTAACTATTTTCAAAATTAATATTTTACAAATTAAATATATACACATCATTTCATTGAGGACTGTTTTGTGAAACTGTCACAATGTAATGCAGGCTGTGCAAAGAGGCTGTTATTGAAAGATAGGGGAAACGCAAACTATATTTATTGTAAAAAGGATTGATGTCTTCGAGGAAAAAATAACTGTAAGGGTCAGAGGGGGGTGAATGGTTGTGTAAAATCAAAAAAATCAAAAATCAAAATACAATAGCAATTATTATGACATGTCTAGAGCCAAAAAAATATTTAAAAAATACTTTCAAATACAAACCTTCAACAGGGTGTTTTGTTGATACTAATCATGTGCAGTCGTGCATTTCTCAAACACCATCTAAAACAGAACAACAGATCAAAGGTAACCAGTTCTGTATATCCACATTCATACATGCCTCTACAAATAGTAAATGCAATTATGTTTTAGATCAGAAAGAATGGCATCATTTTTATCTTTCTGCACAACTTGCTTTGTTGATTTTCTCCATATAAATGATTTCATTGCTTTTCTTGCACTGTATCTAGTATTTGTCTGACAAATATGCGCCTTAATAGACTATGAAACTTAAATCACAAAATTTAAACTAGGGAGAAACATATGTCTCACATCTCTCATATGGATATACAGCCGATATGTTTGTTTTAAATGAGACAAAATCACTGAAATGGCACTAGCAGAACTTACATGGGAACAGATCACTGGAATGTTTCACAAATGTTTTCACAGTATTCTATTGATTTATATTCAGTTGTGCTCAATAGTTTACATACCCCTTGCAGAATCTGAAGAACAATGGGCAGCTTAAGTGCTCAGGACAAACAAGGGACTCAAGAACAACCATCATAAAAAAAGAAGAGACATTTTTTTTGGATCATCCAGGTGTCGTTACACACAGTATTAAGGATCAAGGGTATGTAAACATTTGAACAAAAATTGATCATTTTTATAAATTCAGCTATTTTTTTGTCTTGTGGACATGTAAAAATCTTGTGTAAAATATCTCATTCAGGACATTACTGAAAAAATGACATGCATTTTGTATGATCCCTCTTATTTTGTTAAAATGATTCACATTTTCACAGATTCTGCAAGGGGTAGGCTATGTACTGTAAACTTTTGAGCACAACTGTACCTTTTGAGTAAATTTGGTTAAAATGGGAACACCTCTTTTGCAGAGCAGGAAAAGACAGTGGCGGCGTGCTTTACACCACTGCATCCAACGCTTTGCATTGCACTTGGTGATGTAAGGCTTGGATGCACCTGTGGCCATGGAAGTGATTGGAACACCTGAATTCAATGATTTGGAGGGGTGTCCCAATACTTTTGGCAATATAGTGTATGTCAGTATCATTGACTTGTCACTAGATGCACTTGCAGTAATGTTTTTTTTCTAAGGCATGTTTAAAAAAACAACTCAATTACTCATATGACCTCATCAATTAAATCATCAAAACATTTACATTTACATTTATGCATTTATCCAAAGCGACTTACAACTGAGGAGTACAGGAAGCGGTCTGTTATGAAGAGGCGTAGAAACGCAAGAAGTGCCTTAAATACTACGTTTCGGGCATTGCTCAGAGTAGCGTAAGCTAGAATAGGGAGGGTGTAGAGAAAGATAGAGGAAAAAAGAATTTTAATAATTATAATTATTTCCCCAGTCAACTAAAACACAAAAATTGTTCATTCCGAGCAACTGAATACATTAATATATGAATATATACGAAACACTTTTGTTTTCAATTTCAGTTAATTTTTTTAATGAACAAATTAAAATGAATGTTACTGATGGCAAGGCTTAGTAGGGATTTAATACCGAAACCTGGTATTAAATGATCCCCGGTGCAAAATTATGTAAGATGGCAGAATCGATAAGCTCTGACGCTATCGGTTTTGCTGTCGGTACTAGAGAAATTAAGAAAATACACTTACTATTTATTATTGATATATAGATGTTATCTTGCAAATTCTATATTATATTATTAAACCATTTGTCTGTGATGCATTTTTGCTATTCGCAATCCAAAAGAGAGAGAGAGAGCTCTCTCACGTGGAGCTACAGCTCGCACAACACGGCATTCTGCTTAATGAGTTACGATGGCCAAGAGAACTAACAAAAGTTTAGTCTGGTTACACTTTAGGCCTGTGATATTAATCTAATTTTATTTTCGATTTCGATTTTGGCTTTCAAGGATTATAAAAAGAAGATATGAAGGTAAAACTATTAAAAACTAGCTGTGTTCTGTCTAGCACAACTTCCTTCCCTTCACAGCAGTGCACTGTCATTTCTCCCTAAACCCAAACTTAAAGGTGCCATAGAATGGAAAACTGTATTTACCTTGGCATAGTTAAATAATAAGAGTTCAGTACATGGAACTAACATACCATGAGCCTCAAACACCATTGTTTCCTCCTTCATATGTAAATCTTGTGCGTGAAAAAGACAACTGAAAAACGTAACATAACATAACACCGACTATGACGTAACAGTCGGGATCATTAATATTTATGCAAGCCAAATTTGCATATACCAGCCCATGTTTTAGGCCAGGCAGTATTAACGTGGACCTGCACAGCCGAATCATCAGAAGTTCTGCAGGTATTGTGAAGATGAGGACAATATAGTGAAAATGGCATATCATGGATATAAATGTTATGTTCCAGGCTGTGCAGGGGATGTGAGCACTTTTCATATCCTTCCCACAGGCACAAAACAGGCATGGTTGATGTTTATCTATAACAGGATACCGCACTAATTTAATTCAATGTTGTTAGTGTCAATTTCGTTAACTGAAATATGACGAAAAATGTTTGTTGACGACCTTTTTTTCCATGACTAAGACCAGACGAGATGACACAAACGTCCTTAAAGGGGTAATGAATTGAGAAATCAACTTTCCCTTGAGCTTTTGATATATAAAAGGTCATGGTAATAAGAATATCCTGTAAGTTTCAGAGCTGAAAACTTCCTTTTATAGACACCAGGCACAGCAAATGACAGGTTTTTCAAAGTGGGGATCTATGACGTCAAAGGGAGGCAAGCACCACCTCAGCAGAAGAATATCAACGCCTACTTCATCACTGCCTGTTTAGCCCCGCCCACCGATTCGCACATGTAACATAGGCCTAGTGAGCTACAAAGCAATAAACATGCCCTTGAGGATTACAAAATATTGTGCAGTGACTGGGTTCAACAGTAATGCAGCATGTACGTAACATTCTAATGCCTGATCTGAAATGTGATGATTCATGTAGTCAGATGTTCTTTGTCTGTGTCAGTAAATCAGACCAGTGACTAAACATCAACTTGCGTTGTTTTTCTTAGTAGGATGAAAATAATCTGTTATTTAACAGTGATTAAATTCTATAAAGAAAGTGATCAAAGAAAGCTCCCTTTGCAATCGTTTGAGCAGCAAGCACTGAACCTGTCAATCAAACAGGAGAGTTTAGCAGTGACGCATTTATCAGTGACTCCCGTTTTATTCAACGAATCTCTTAACTATATCACGTTTGCACTGTTAGTGAAGATGAAAGCATTCGTTAGTGTACAGAAACTGAGTTGCAATGACGAGATCGCTGCTTTCATGGGCTCAGCATGTGTGTGATCAGCTACAATGCTCATCACTGCAACCTTTCATGCCACAATCTTAATATAATGCCATAGATCTAAATATAATGCAATATATCTAAATGTAATGCAACACTTTTAACGATTAGTTAACCATGAGAGCTGTAATTGTAAAAACGAGCTAAAAGAGGGAGTAATACTATTTCAAATGCAAAGACGTTAGCCAATCACAGCAGTGGGTGTTTACACTGAAAACGCCCCTTAAAACTGAGCGTTCAGAGCAGAAGGCTAAAATCAGGGTAGGAAAAATGTCTTTTATTTATAAATTATGAAAAATGTTGATGTAAAAAGCATTATAACATTATAAGTGCACCCCAGGAAACATCATAAAACAAAAAAAAATGCATTAAACGATAACTGACTATATCATCATGCAATATCGCTGACCAAAAAAGACGAGAATAAAATGTAATTTAAAAAATAAAAATTTGACCATAAAGCACTCTTTGGTTTTGTCGGGGGAAAAAAGAGGAGCGTTCGAGCGTTCATGCTTGGGGTTGCCAGATTTCAATCATTTAAATCCCCCCAATCAGAGCTTTTCTGTTAAAAGAACACATATTATATCCGGTGTTTTACTTAAAATGTGCAATCTGCCAACTATGTGCATGCGAGCTCTCTCGCGCACGCGCGCGGATGGTCTGAAAACACCAATAAACAAGTAAGCTGCATTTCAGCAATCTCCATTAGAGATTTTCTGCTTAAAGTGTCATTCAGTCGGTCTGTGTTCTGTCACGACTAGTGAGCAGCTTGTGATGTTTGCAGTTGTGTTTGCTGAAAAACTGCCCTTGTGTGAGCTACTGAAATGAGCCTTGCTGTGAAACAGCCAATCAGAGCAGAGCTCCACATTATGTGCGCGTCTAAACCATCAAATACAGAACAAGTACCCTATGTCAAAAATGTCCGGCTTGGAGAGTAGTCACTTAAACACAGTTTATATCTTAAATGGGTGTAAATAGTTTGGAGAAATGGGAGAATGATATTATTAGATCTGATTTCGGTCTTAAAGGGGCAGCAGTCAAATAAACCTGCTGACGATTGAGCCATTAATGTGAAAATAAGCAGAGCTTTGAATGAATAACTTTAGCTTTAATAAGCATTAATCTATCAATTTATACAATGAAAACTATGCAGTTATTTTACATTTGATTACTTTATTGAATTTTTTTGTAGGCCATATTACTTAAATGTTAGTAAACCTTCCTGAAATTAAAGCACTGTTTATTTCATTTGTATCTTTGTTTTATTGTGTATTTATTTGACCATTTGTTTGCACTTTATTTCTTTGTTCTTGTTGTATTTTATGCATATAAAACAAAAATATCACTGCACACTGGTCCATTTACAAATAGATGTTTTATATTTGTTTTGTTCAAACATTGCTATTTCTTTTGCTATAGATATTTTACTTTTCAGATTATAAGAAATGGTAATTATGTTCTTAATTAATTGTTTTTTATTTTTGTATAAAAAATATATAACAAAAAGAACCGATAAGAATACAGTTAAAGTACTGGATTGATAAGCAGTATTGGTAAGAGTAGTAATACTGTTAAAACCTTAACAATAGCCTTCCCTAAAGTTGGGGGCACACTGTGCGATTTATAGTAGTATTTATAATAGTCCTATAGTCCAGAATTTCGTCTGAGGTAAAATTTGATAGCAGCAGTCATTAATCGGCTGCCGGTGAACAAAGACTTCAGATTTTAGCCTAAGATCAGAGGAATCTTTTAGGATTTGCAAAATTAGTCTCAGACAGCCAAATCATGGCCAAAATCGCAGTGTGCATCCGGCTGAAGGCTTAGTGACCCTTAATTTGTTTTGAATCACTGTCATGCTTTTCTTCAAACATAACACTGCAAATGTACACCAGGAAGCCCTTTGTCTCTTCTTTTATAAAGAACATTGCTCCAGCGCTGCTGTAGTTGATCTTCGGTCAGCGTGAGTCAACAGTAATGTTTTGGAGAATAGTAGTTTCCTCCATGGTAACTCACCCAAACAACACTTCAGTGCATTTCTAATGGTAGATTGAGAAATCATCGGTAAACACCAATGTTATCAAGCGCAAGAGCTGCTGTTTTTATGTGGGGTTCTTTGTATCTTGTCTGATTCTATGTCGTGCCTTTGAACTGATCTTTGTAGGACGGCTACTCTTAGGAAAAGTAGCAACAGTTCTGTATTTCTATCTGCCTAACTATGTGGCCAGATGGAGGCTCAAGTCTTTAGAAACCCTTTTGTAATCCTTTCTCATCTTCTGAGCCTCAAATATGAGTTGTATTGTCCTTAAAACTTTTGAAATCTTTTTTGATGGGGCCATATTGCACTTGAACACAATTCTGTGAAGAACAGGTAAGCATTATCTTTGTTATTTGTTTTTCGCCATATGACAGATCAAAACGCACTCAGTCTGATTAGAACATCTGACTCCAATTACCCCCTTTTAAGGGGTCATATTTAGACTTTCTATTAGCGACACTAGCTGTTTAAACCATATGTTCAGTAAATATGCAGAAATGTCAATTATTTTGTGCTGTTTGTTAAATAAATGCTTTATAATTATAATGTAGATAAAGAAAGATCACATTCTAAGAGTCAATGTTTGCCTTTAGAAATGTGTGGTGCTAAACTCTTTTACTTTAGAAAACGTAGAAAATTGAAATGCTCTGAATCTTAAAACCATGAAATAAAAAAAAAAACTATAATAAAACTGTAGCTGAATGCTATAACAGCCTATTTAATCAGTATGACCTACAGCACAACATCAATTCTGGAGATGCATTACTGCATTCACTAAGGCAAAGCAAACTGACCAAGTTTCTCCTACATATAGTTACTTCACTGTAAATCTTGTCTAACAAAACTAATGCAACTGCCTTGTGCTCTACGGTGGTGGGAAATACAGAAGCAATGAATATATCAATAAAGGAATCTGTTTATCTGTTCTGTACCTCATACCTGTGAGACTTGGGTTCAAAAATATATATTTTTAAAAATCCCGGTTGTGAATCTACATATTTTCTTTGATTTCCAGCGATACTGCATAAACAAATAAAAAAGTTATTATGTTGGGTCTATCAAAACACGTACAAATTATATATATATATATATATATATATATATATATTTTTTTTTTATTTTTTATTTTTTATTATTTATTTATTTATTTATTTATTTTTTTTATTCCCAGAGTTCTGAGAAAATAAATCTTTAAAAGACCGTACCCACACCTTGTAGGGAACAACTGAAATGAATAATTGAGAGAAGGGTCTACCACCTGCATTATTGAATGCCTTGGTTTTAGTATGTTATTTAAGTAATGCAGGAAGCCAAAGGATGAATTCCTCAAGCATGAGCAACATCAAGATGTAGCTCTTGTTTACTTTCTGAAGCGATGAATAATTTCTTGCCTTTCGCTTTTGTAATGGGGGATGGAAATATTTATGTCAAAAAGTGTCCTTCAAGGCATACATTTTCATAATCACTTCAAAATGACTATTTGTGCAAACAAAAATTCAATAAGTCAAATAAGTCAAACCATGCCTTGCTTACTCATTCAGCAGCTCTGGCAATGCTCAGTTAATATGTTTTGTTTCTTTCCCCCTACACATATGAAAAGATTAATTTATCATCACATATAACTCTGTCACTACACTAAATGATGTTTGTTATTAATCATTTTCATAAAATCTTTCTAAAAGGGAAAACTTAATCTCTTTTCCAAGTAAACCACATCTGAAACAAATCATTCATTTTGAATTCATTTGAATCACTTCTTTAATTTCTCTTACCATCTATACAGGATGCTTGAGGACGTGGAAATCTGTCACGCAAGGTCACATCAAATCTCCAACCAATTCCATATATGTTGCCTGACACTATCTGCCAGCTTTAACACTTCTAATATCAGAGTTCACTGGGAAGATAAAGGCGAAAACCTGATTACAGAATGGCTTCCCAAACGGCCACCTACGCACTCACCTAATCAGCAAGGACGACATAGATTGCCAGGCACATGTGCTCATCCTAATGCTTAATAAAGTTGGCATAAAGCTGAGATAAGGCAGGAAAACCTAGAGTATTTTACACTGTACTGGATCTAAATAAGCGTGGTACAAACTCTGTATTATGACTGTGGTATCTTACCTGAACCCGCGCTGTGGGTCGCAACATCCGTAAATCTCACAGCCGTGCAATACGCAGTCACCTCAGATTGATTGTAATTAGTTATGCCCAACAGCCTACTGAGAAAGCAGGAGTGCAGCAGAGCTGAGCTCACGGACCTGTCTGGAAGTGAGGCTGTTGATATTTAAGGCTAATTTGTTAATGAAAATTTCTAGTAATATCTAAATATAAAACCACTATAGAATATTGTGCATGACATGAAACAAGACAGTATTTGGCTGTGCTCTCACACCACTGAGAGCTAGCGTAAGCACAATTCGTCCTGTTGCAATCCTAATGCTTTTTTCCTCTTGAATAATGGCTTTGAGGTTATCATGGCATCTTCAATGAAACATATTAGAGGTACACTATTGAAAATGATATCGAAAGTCTCTGTATTCTAAGGCAAATTCTAAAGGCAGAAGGACTGAGCATCAAGTGCTCAAATCGTTCTGACTGAATCAGCCGGTGTAACAATAAGAAGACACAAAGGCCCCAGTAAATGCACAAGCCATTGAAATGCCGGCTAAGATGGATGGCGGTCATTACTGCGGATCTGTATGTATTTCAAGGGGCATTTATTGTCTAAAGCTGAAACGGCTAGTGCAGTACTCCCACCTCTTTGTAGAATGTGAAGGCAAATCTAATATAAGGTGAAGGCTCTCTAGATACACATTGTAAGCTAGTGTTGAGAGGCACAATTGCTCTCCGGCCGACAGGAGAAAAAAAACCTCTCTTACAATTCAAAGAGACACGAGGGCCAGAAAGTATTGCCCAGGTTATAAAATGCTCAGGGAGGAAAAAATAATTTCATGTTTGTGGAGCTTTGATTAAAGTCCCTTCTTTCCCTCAACTCTTGCTGCGAGCGTGAGCTTGGCATGACTTTAGAAGTCTCACTTGGACACATGGCCGGGTGTGGAGGTTGCAGGTGTTGATTAGACGTCAGGTTCGCTTTAGGAGGCGAAACGGCGCGTGAACTGGGCATTCTTGCACTTCAAGGACACAGGTTTGAGAAAGCGCCAGTCATTCCTGCCACCGTGTAGTAAAACACCAAATATAAAGAGGTATTCAAAAGCATTGATGCACAAACTGAGCTTTGTATCAATACCAATACCCTCGACTTGACAAAATTATTGATGCATCTCTTGTATGATACATAAATTTGAAACTCACTGCTAGCTGATATTATAGTCTTATATTGATGAAGAGATCTTTAAAGAGATCTGTTCTGCAATGCTGTATGCTGATCATCGTTTTTGTTATATCATGAACGTGACTGACAGACATCACCAAGATCTTAAATTTATCCAAGCGATATACCAAGTGAGATGTCCTGCTTTTGCAAACCTCCAATACCCACAAGATAGAGTGGGCCCTGTGCCTGGCATTGACATCGTGTTAAAACAACGCAGTGGGTACTTATGTCACGGTTGCCTAGCAACACAAGCCACTTGATTATTTATTGAATAAAATGAAAAGAGAGCGTGTGTGTGTGTGTGTGTGTGTGTGTGGGGGGGGGGTGTTCAGAAAATACTATTATCCATGCAAATGACTGTTATTTGCCCTACTTTGGCAAAGCTTCTTTAAGTCTATGTGATTGGGCTGCTCGGATCCTTATCAAAAAGACAGGCACCCGAACTGGACAGAGCGAAGTGGCATGAGGGCTCTTAACGTGTTTGTGAGAGCGGCTCCAACCATTAATACAAGGTCTGTTTACTCTACGAACAAAAACTTCTGTCTCTGACAACATCAACAGTATTGGCACCGTTAAATATTTCCCTTTTTGTTTACCTTAAGAGGTTCACAAAACGGTCACTGAACACCAAGCTATATAAATTGTGCTTGGCTTCAAACATGCCTCACCCAATAAGAATTAAGAGTTTGTATTATGTTACAATCCACTAAACACACTGTACTTCTATCCCTCACAGCCTTATTTTCATTCCTGTCCAAATATGAAAATGCCGTTACCCTGACAGGCCTATTGAGATGAAGTAGACATAAGTGTACATAAAATAACAGTGTGGTGATGCCAACTTTATTTATTTTATAACTTTCTCCCCTGTTGAATTTCCAGCAAAAAAACATACAAAAACAAAAATGATATGATATGTGTCTATAGTGCTAGAAAATAGCCATAATATAAGATAAATGATAAACATACTGTAAATCAATCTTTGTGACTAAACTAATAGGCTTACCTATAAAACATCATTGAACACATCACCTAGAGACAATAAGACCCCTAAACTATCCATTTCACAGAATGTAGGTCATCATAAACCCTTCCACACACACACAAATACAAATGGTGCCTATGGAGTAAAGAGGTCGTTGGCAGGGCACTAATCCATGGTCTCACTGAGTTTCAAATTCAATCTTACTTTTTATAGCTTTTTTTTCCTCAAGATGTCCAGGACCCATATGGTTTCAGGGAGATAGTTTACAGCTAATCTGATCAATGTTCACATTAAGTCATGCTACCCGAGATCTATGGATCAGAGTTTATTATCAATATGGGCAAAGGATTGGGAGAGACGCTCCGGAGGAAGAGATAACCGGAATGAAATGTTGATGTAACCACGGACTAAGATAACCTTTCATTAAGAAAACAAGATTTGAAAAAACTTTTTAAATTCAAGATTTTAAATTACTCAAATTAGCCTCAGTGAATTTAGTTAAGGAATGGGGCAAATCCCACACAAACATACTCATTTCTAAAATAT
Source organism: Rhinogobio ventralis (assembly GCA_039654625.1). Taxonomy (NCBI): domain Eukaryota; kingdom Metazoa; phylum Chordata; class Actinopteri; order Cypriniformes; family Gobionidae; genus Rhinogobio; species Rhinogobio ventralis. The sequence goes on along the minus strand of CM077198.1, from coordinate 22,551,179 downwards.
GGCACGCATAGGATAAGTGCAAAGCAGAAGAAAGTTAACCAAGGAACACTTGGCAAGTGACAAGAGATCATACTTCATATCAGTGCAGCCCCAGCAGAGCTGCTAATCTTCTTTTGGGAAGGCATCAAATTCAAACGTGGACAACATGCAGTGAATGACATGTGATGTTCGTACATTCAGAGCCGTATGTGCGACCCACGCAAAACACATCCATCCCTCGAGGGGAAGAGCTGGCTCTGAGTCAGTACTGCCTCACTGAGAAGTTCAGATACAGTAAGACAGTAAACACACTCAATAACATGAGTACTCACACCTGGTTTGAGTCAAAGGTTAGGCTTTTGTGACAGCGTGATAACATCGCTAGAATGTTTCTCATTTATTCTAGCGGTTTATTAATCATCGTAGCAGTACCTTAAACAAGGACTAGGCCTATGTGCTTGCAGAGATCTGTTTCGCAGCGAACCGAGAAATGAGGCTACACCTGCATCTAATCAAAGCATCTATCAATGAAACAAGATGCTAAAAACAACAGTTTGGCTTGACTAACAACAACATACTTCATTCAAAATTATGATTTAAAAGACAATGTTCTAAATTAAATGAGAGGAATGCTTTGCTGATATATTATTCACATATTCTTCATTTAACTAAATCCACATCCTTTTGTCTCTCCGAGATTTAGATAACAAATTAAGCACATCTGCACAACTGTTAAACTCATACGCTCACAGTCATAGACCCACGCTATCAAACACAAACCCTCAAATAAGCATAGTCAGCCATTTTTGGGAGGTCTGACAACTGTACACTTCAGCCAGATTTACAATTAATTTTGCAATTACCTCCTAAATCCCAGCCCATGTGCGACTCTCATACTTCCTCTATGATTCTGCACATCCCTCATGTTGGACGATAAGCATTTGAGACAGGAGATTACACTGAAACAAACCTGTTGTTATATTTCACTGGCACTCATCCATTTCATACAGAGTTATAATCTTGAAATAAAACTAATACAGTTGTTGGCCATTTCTGAGGTCGGCAAATTCATACTCCCTCTCTTATACACACATATAGTACCTCCACATGCACGCATGTCTCATAATTAATTTCAATCTCTTCATAAAAGGCTTACACCCTCATACATGTGGATCAATGCTGCTGCACAGTGGCAGGGTAAGTTAATATCTTCACAAGCTGCTGATCCAACTGGAGAGACTTCTAACTGATTAAAGCTGGCTTTAAAGACAATCCTGCACTGACATTCACCTGTATTTAGCACTAATGCTGTGTTTATTACCTGCCCACTGAATGACTGAATGAAAAAATAATGGCCTGCTTTTTTGAAAAACCCACTGGACATCACTGCGCAGTAAGATATTGTCTAGCTTTCTTAGACTGACTTCTGAAGCAAATCATGCATGGAATTTGATAATTAAATTCAGATAAATAGTTGCATTTAAATTTTACTCACTTTATTTAATATCCTTGACTTGGCTAACTCTCAAAATACTGGGAGATTTTTGCTACCTTGTTGCTGTGGAAACCATAAAGAATAATTCTATTAAAATGATAAACTGCCATTGTGGGCCACAAAACTAGACAAACCAGATCATTTATACGGTATTTACTTAAAAGAACTTGAAGCATTTTGCACAATTTAGCACATTTTTAAAAGCATATTCCAGTAACACTTTACAATAAGCTTTTATTAATATTTTCATGAACTAAGAATGAACAATAGTTCTACAGAGTTTATTAATCTTAGTTCATGTTAATTTCAGCATTTACTAATACATTATTAAAATCAAAAGTTGTATTTGTTAACATTAGTTAATGCACTGTGAACTAACATGAACAAACAATGAAAAACTGTATTTTTATTAACTAACATTAACAACAGATTGCTGTAACTAATATATTGTAAAGTGTTACTCATATTCTATTTGACCACTGATTTAACACGCTTTAGGTGAACTGACTAAAATAATAATTATTAACACCTCATGACCTAAATAGCAATTTTCACGCTCTAAACGGCGGTCTTGCATAACCTTTGAGACCCATATGCTTGGACCATTTAAAACAGTCTTTTAAATTTAATGCTGCACCCTTGCAAAAACCACTGGGAAAAAAAGGTTGTACACAATTATTTATAATAATTCTAATAACATTTCACAATATGTTGTGAAAATGATATTTCATTAAAGAAAATGCATCCTTGTTAAGCATAAGAGAGTTATTTAAGAGACAAAAAGACTTTTAAAAATTTTACCGACCCCAAACTTACGAACAGTAGTGTGTGTGTGTGTGTGTGTGTGTGTGCACTGTGTGTATACAGTTGTGGTCAAAATTATTGGCAACCCTGGTAAATATGATCAAAGATGGCTGTTAAAATAAATCTGCATTGTTTATCCTTGTTCATTTAAAAAATGTGCAAAAATCTAATCTTTCATTTAAGTAAAAGAATTCACTATGAATCACACTATGAAATAAATGCTTTTCTCCAAAACATCTTGGCCATAATTGTTGCCACCCCTATATATATATATATATATATATATATATATATACTTAAAATTAAATGTATTATACAGTAGGATACACTTACACATTCACAAAAATATAAACTAAATCTTAACTTAAAGTCCATGTATATGTTGTCAACCAGCAAGATATTTCAGGGGAAATTGAAGCTTAAGTCACAGTCATAGTCTATGTGAAGTCGATCAAAAAATAATTAATATTTTGAAATAAAAAAATAGGTTTGATTAAATCAATGTGATTTAATCAAATGTGTCACTAGACCTTTCAAACACCTTAGTAAAAAAAGAAAGAAAGAAAAAAAGCAATATTTCAGAGAGGGGGGGGGGGGGTTATATTAGCTACGCAAGAGAAAACTCTTGGATAGTCAGAGCATCCAATGAAACACCACAAAGACAGACCTGAGCAGGCCAACAACAACAGGATCAATGGATTCAGAATCAGGACCATTGTGCTGTATACCATGGCTGCTAGTCCTGTTTTGCATTATTTCTAACGTTTCTAATGATGGGCGGTTTATTATATTCGGAATTGAGGTACTAGGGTCAATTCTGGCGTTTTGTGCTGAAGTTCGTTATATTTCTGTCATATTAAATGTGACTATAACAACAAAGAGATTTAGAAGAGATAATCGCTTCAGTAGTACCTTGTGAGTGAAATCATTCGAGTCCTGGTTCAGGCACAGCGGTTTCATTTGTGTTTGTCATGATGTTGCTTTCATCTGTCCGTTGGACAGATGGCTGTTGTTGCCTCAATAATGCCATAGGTACAGTCATATATCATTATGTTAAGGGGCGACGGTGCCCATCATCGATTCGTAGCTTGTTACAATGCGCGCCGCTGTTGGGCCTAGCGGGTGCTGCGGAGGCGCGTGGACGTTCACAGCTCATCAACAGCGTTTCATGCGTCAACCTTTTGAATAGAAACATCTGGCGGATTCTTTACGTTTAATTACATCTCGTGTCATTCATCGCGTGCCTCATCTGTCTTCCCTAAACCTCTCCCCAATGCTAAAAAACGGAATTTAGGAGTTATTTTTAATTATATAAAGTTGTCTTTCGAAGATATTTATTTGCAAGATATTTTGCAGATATTTAAAAATAAAATGATAATGAACTTATCTTTTGATTATCATTTCAACCCATAATTTTCTTTAAATACAGCAAAGTCAAAAAATATACAGAGTGGAATATTTGTTTGTTTGTTATTAGTCTTAATTTACCAATGAAATTGAATTATTGTGAACTCGTGCCCTCATGTGCCTTGAAAGTAGATCAGATCATGCCTGTTTCTTCTCTGACCACATAAATGTCACTGAAATTTTGACACAAAATTTTAATAATAACTAAATCAAATGATGTAAGCTTGTGCATATGTGTTTATTCTTGTTGGCAGTTTTTTATTATTATTTATAAACATGACAGAATTTTATAATATCATTAAACCATCCATGAAACCACAAAACTGACACGTAGGCTACTTACAAAATTAGGTTAATCGTTTTCATCATTATCCTAGTAAAATAAAGTGCATGTGGCGATCACACTACATTATCACACTATATAGGGAATAGCAATTTACATTATCATACTACACCGATTAGGCATAACATTATGACCTAATATTGTGTTGGTCCCCCTTTTGCTGCCAAAACAGCCCTGACCCATCAAGGCCTGGACTCCACTAGACCCCTGAAGGTGTGCTGCGGTATCTGGCACCAAGATGTTAGCAGCAGATCCTTTAAGTCCTGTAAGTTGCAAGGTGGGACCTCCATGGTTTCTTCAGCACATCCCACAGATGCTCGATTGGATTAAGATCTGGGGAATTTGGAGGCCAAATCAACACCTTAAACTTGTTGTTGTGCTCCTCAAACCATTCCTGAACTATTTTTGCTTTGTGGCAGGGCGCATTATCCTGCTGAAAGAGGCCACAGCCACCAGGGAATGCCGTTTCCATGAAAGGGTGTACATGGTCTGCAACAATGCTTAGGTAGGTGGTACGTGTCAAAGTAACATCCACATAGATGCCAGGACCCAAGGTTTCCCAGCAGAACATTACCCAAAGCATCACACTGCCTTGGCCGGCTTGCCTTCTTCCCATAGTGCATCCTGGTGCCACGTGTTCCCCAGGTAAGCGACGCACACGCACCCGGCCATCCAAGTGATGTAAAAGAAAACGTGATTCATCAGACCAGGCAACCTTCTTCCATTGCTCCATGGTCCAGTTCTGATGCTCACACGCCCACTGTTGGCGCTTTTGGCGGTGGACAGGGGTCAGTATGGGCACCCTGACTGGTCTGTGGCTATGCAACCCCATACACAACAAACTGGGATGCACTGTGTATTCTGACACCTTTCTATCAGAACCAGCATTAACTTCTTGCACAATTTGAGCTACAGTAACTCGTCTGTTTGATCAAACCACACAGGCCAGCCTTCACTCCCCACGTGCATCAATGAGCCTTGGCCGCCCATGACCCTGTCACCGGTTCACCACTGTTCCTTCCTTGGACCACTTTTGATAGATACTGACCACTGCAGACCAGGAACACCCCACAAGAGCTGCAGTTTTGGAGATGCTCTAACCCAGTCGTCTAGCCATCACAATTTGGCCCTTGTCAAACTCGCTCAAATCCGTACGCTTGCCTATTTTTCCTGCTTCTAACACATCAACTTTGAGAAATGTTCACTTGCTGCCTAATATATCCCACCCATTAACAGGTCCCATGATGAAGAGATAATCAGTGTTATTCACTTCACCTGTGCCATTATGTATAATACAGTGTTTTATAGTGTATTCTGATAAAGTTGATAGTCCATCAAGTTGTTGCATCAAGTGTTTTGACTACACGACAAAAACGATTTTCCTACTTACTTGACAACATGAAAACATAATCAACAGGGGAAATTATAATCAAATAAATGCATAAACAAATAATTTGACCTAAATATGCACCTCTATCACATTTACCAGTTAACACAGCTCATGTAAACCAGAATGTGTTCAGCATTTGTGTATGCAAAGTGGCAGTACACTTTGCATCTGTGTCTGATCGGAAAAGCATAAATGCGAGCAGAGACTTGACTCTTCGTGCTTTGCTGATTTTCACAATGCAGAACCATGACTGTTCTGAGCATTTACAATACTATCACTGTTGAAGTGGAGAGTCAAATACAAATTACTCAAGAGAATGCAATTGCAGCCTAACCTGAGAGTAATATGAAACCATAGGCAGGACATTTCATTTTGTTCACATACAGCTTGACTATATCACTGAAAGAGCATGATTTTGGATTCATTAAACAAAATAATTGTAGGTAACTCATTCTTCTGTTGTGTGCTGCAAAGAGATACACTGATAAATATTGTATTTGCCCTGAAACAGACCAAAGCGCAGGCTTTTTATTTTAAGAGTGAACGCCTTTCATGTAGCTCAGGTGCACTGCAGTGAAAAAAGAAAGAAATATGATGCACATGGACTTTTTCACAGCATCGTTGCCTCTATAAACTGAGGTGATATCCAATGTTAGACCATTTACTTGCTGTATCTGCAAAAGAGAACAGTAATATACTGCATACTGGAAAATGGAAAAATTTGTAGCTTGAACTCTCTTCCTATAGCCACACACAATATGCTTTGGTCTGCTCTCAGAGGAGCCAGCCTGGAGGAAGAGACCAATCCAACATGCAATTTGGTATCATTGATGCATGGGTGCAGAAGAGCACTTCTTTGCTGAAGTCTGTCGTTCACTCATAGGCTTGGTGGGGAAACAAGAGGCAGTAATGAGGACAGATGAGGTCTGCAGCACTAACGGCTGGCTAGCAGTCAGAGCTCTCTCTTATTCTCTCCATGCCCAAACACCTCTCGCTTAACTTTCCAATCAATCTCTCTCACCGTTTCTGGTTACTCCAGCAATTTGGCCTCTCAGGAGACAATGGGTCGCATTTAGGACATATTTTGCTAATTTGACCTTGTTAGTATTTGGATTTTTTCCCCCTAAAAAATAACATTTCAGTGTTTTCCATTTCACCACTATCTTGGCAGCACCAGTTAGTTACAGATGGGCTATGACAGTTTTACATATTTTAAAAATACACCAATTTTCAAATCGGTACGGACAGCTGAACCCCTCAGGCTGGCATTTTCTTACTTAATGCCTGTATTCGCTCCAAATGAAAAACACAACTTTACAAATACAACAGGTTTGTCTCCTTGACATCACTTGGCATGTAATCAGTTGATTGCATGTTCATGCTTTTTTGTTTGTTGCGTTTCCAGTAGAGCGACTGTGTACGGTTGATAACTCTGCCTGGTGCCATAAAGCTCAAATAGACGATGACTTCTCACAAAGGCCCCATAGTGCTTTCATGACCCTTTGCAATGATCAGTGACTGCATCTCTTCATTGTCATCCTCCATTGTGCAGACTTTATGGCCACAGCTGCCACCTGTTCTGTAATGTTTAGCACGTTTTCAACACCACACCCCATGGCATGGCAAAACAGAGGCTGTATAGTGTGCCAATAGTCTGTTTGTGGATATGAAAGTTGTGTTTCTATTTTTTTAACAGTTAATTAGAAGCAATGTAAAATTCTTTTAGAGAGCATGCTTCCACTTGTGGACTACAAAGAGAACAGCAAAATCCTTTCTATTTTGCACTGAAAATTGTATCGAACTCCCCTCTGCACTGTACGTTTATACCCATTAGCTGCCGAGACAAATCAGACGTGTGCAGAGAGGGGCAGGACATTCTTATTAATGAGTAATTGGCTCTAAAATTAGTTTTATATTGAACACAACACCTTCCTGATCAATAGCGCTGGTCAGTGTGATTAAAATCACTTATCTGGGATAAGTCGCTGCAGTGAGAGGTAGAGGTAATGCACTTCTATTCTTTGCACTGCTCCAGGTCGATAAAGAGGTGAGCCTTACACTAGTGGCCTCCATATTGATGTCAAGAGTAGGGGAGGAAAGAGGAACACAATGCATATCTTACTATCATTTACTGATATTATGGTATCTGGCTAGTGGGGCAGAATTCCATCTCCTGTATTCTGAAGCACTGCTTAGCCAATTTCAAAATGTAATGTATTCTGCAATGAGAGCGCTGGAGAGACACATTCTCCTTGAATATCGAGTTCAGTGTGGCCATGACATGCTGTTGTGCTATTTGCTTTGTATAGCAAATAAGAGATCACTGTTGTGAACCATGATTTGCTACTTGCTTGTTGGCTCTAGGGAGAGGGCCATTCTGGTCCTTGAAACCAGACAAAAAAAAATCTATAGTGCAACATGAGTCATTTATATTTATATTCCATTTGCCTGGAAGAGAAATACTGTCCCTCGGTTTCACAGACAAGGCTTAAGCTTAGTCCGAGACTAGAATGCATGTTTGAGCTGTTTTAACTGAAAGCAACTTTACATATCTTAAATTATGCCAGTGCCATTGTTTTGTCTCAAGATGCACACCAGTAATGTTTTTTCTAAGGAACTAACTAACTTAAACGTCCTAATTGAACTAATCCTGGCTTAATCTAATCCCTGTCTGTGAAACCAGGCCTGTATGTTTTAATTGTGTATCTGCAAAAATTTAATTAGGAGTACATAAACAGTATAGTATAGTATACATTCTCTTTTTTCCATTCTTATTTCATTTAAAGGGATACTCCACCAAAAAATGTAAATTTTCTCATTGTTTACTTATCCTCATGCCATCCCAGATGTATATGACTGTGGCAAACAGGACGAGGCTGAGGGCCGTGAGAACGGGGCGAGGCCAGTGGCATGATTGGTAATGAGCATCACCTGCGCGCTACACCGGTCTCGTATCTCTCATGGAGGTGCTTCGGAAGCATAAAATTAGGGGTGATGACAGTGAAGGGCAAGAGAGGACCAGGCCTGGACTATTTATGTTATGTTTTGGTTATTTTTACTTTCGTTTTGTGTTTATTTATATATTAAAGTATTGAACGTTCGCAGGTTCCCGCCTCCTTCTTCCCTGAACAACATACCTCGTTACAATGACTTTCTAGAAAAAGATGCCAGTAAAAATTACGGAAGATGAAGGTGGAAACAAAAATGGATATATAAGGAGGTCAGATGGTACCTGCATTTTCACTTGAGTTTTTAAAGATTATAAAGATGACACACCAACCTGAGCTTTCCTCTACAGTAGAGTTTCTCAACAGTACACATTTTGTTGATCTCCCTTATATGGCACAACCTTTTCAGTTTGAGTCTCTACTAAAAAGCCAATAATCTGAAACAGATGTCTTTGGAGACAAAATGTAGTACAACATTGGTCTATAGATCTGAGCCACCTGTACTGCATGTCCCAAAAGCACTGTATACAGCAGGCATTCTCAACCCTGGTCCTTGAGGGCCACTGTCCTGCAAAGTTTAGCTCCAACCCTAATCACAGGCTCGCAGTCTCCGCTCTAATTCATCCCAAAGGTGTTTTATCAGGTTGATGTCAGGACTCTGTGCAGGCCAATCAAGTTCCTCCACACCAAACTCCCTCATCCATGTCTATATGGACCTTGCTTTGTGCACTGCGTACAGTCATGTTGGAACAGGAAGGGGCTATTCCCAAAATGTTCCCACAAAGTTGGGAGTATGAAATTGTCCAAAATGTCTTGGTATGCTGAAGCATTAAGAGTTCCTTTTACTGGAACTAAGGGGCCAAGCCCAACCCCTGAAAAACAACCCCACACCATAATCCCCCCTCCCCCAATTTACACTTGGCAAAATGCAGTAAGGCAAGTACCGTTCTCCTGGCAACCGCTAAACCCAGACTTCTCCATCAGATTGCCAGACAGAGAAGCATGAATCGTCACTACAGAGAACACGTCTCCACTGCTCTAGAGTCCAGTGGCGGCGTGCTTTACACTACTGCATCCGACACTTTGCATTGCACTTGGTGATGTAAGGCTTGGATGCAGCTGCTCGGCCATGGAAACCCATTCCATGAAGCTCTCTATGTACTGTTCTTTAGCTAATCTGAAGGCCATACGAAGTTTGGAGGTCTGTAGCTACTGACTGATTTTACGTGGCCTACCACTTCATGGCTGAGTTGCTGTTGTTCCCAATTGCTTCCACTTTGTTATAATACCAACAGTTGACCGTGGAATATTTAGTAGTGAGGAAATTTCACAAATGGACTTACTGCACAGGTGGCAACCCATCACGGTACCACATTTGAATTCACTGAGCTCCTGAGAGCGACCCATTCTTTCACAAATGTTTGTAGGAGCAGTCTGCATGCCTAGATGCTTGATTTTACCTACCTGTGGCCATGGAAGTGACTGGAACACCTGAATTCAATGATTTGGAGGGGTGTCACAATACTTTTGGCAATATAGTGTATATATGTATACATATATGACTAAAGTAGATAATAGAAACCATTGGCACCAATGGTCTCTACAATCTACCTAAGGACGGTTTGCACAAAACCATTTTCTGTGACGTCACATGCATGCATATTACGTGTTCAGTCTATAGACGCGTAGTGTTTCTTTACAAAGTGTCATCGCCAACTACTTGTCTGACATGCATAATACAGTGTTTTTAGTCGTTTTTGAGGATCTGTGTAACCAAGGATTGTTTTGACAACATTGTTGTCTGTACGTGAAAAACTTCTCAGTTTTTAGTACATCATTGTAGTGTAAATGTACCATTAGGTTTACAATGCTTTTAAATGCAGCCCAGGTGGCGTTTCAGAAAGCGGTCATGGTCAGAGTTCATGGTCAGTCTAGTATACTCAGAAAGGCTAAAACAAAAAAGCATACCTCAGGCTACAGGCTTCAACTTTTGAACATTTTCCACCACATCAGTTTTCCATTTTAGTACAGAATGAGAGGGCGTCATATGCTCTTATCAGTCCAACTGCTGAGACAGATATGACACTTGTCTTGTCCTTGGCTTATTCTGCACCAGGAGCTTTCTTCTATAATAATGCTAATTGTTTTTGATTGTGTTTGTTTTACTTTCTATCTCTTATGCAGCAATAACCTTTGTTATAAAATGTTCCTCCATACATGATGCATTCAGGAATACCATCAACAATGCAGTATGTCAGAGAAAACAGACTGGGCTGCCACAGATGTCCAGTTAGGCACACATTCTCGCTCCTCTAGTTAGAAGGCTCTGGTCTAGCACTTCCACTGGGGGCATTTTAGATTGTTTAGATGGCTGTTTGGGTGAAATGGACTGAATTAGGCTGTGAGAAGAATGTCTTAGCCGTGCCAAAGTGCTTCCAACAGGGACGAATTGATGAAAACAGGCACAGCTTTCAAGCCGAGGCTTAGCAAAAACTCCAATATTTCAGCTGGCCAGTAAATCAAATGCCAAGACAACACTGCATATGGCAATGTAAAATAGCATACATAAAAGACAACATAAAGCTATAAACAAATGCAACGTGATTTAACCAAAATAATCACTATTTGTTATTGGAAAGAAAGGATTATAGAAGTAGGCATGGTGGTACACTTCTTGTTATGAAACCAAATTAAAATATGTCCAAAAATCTGATGGTATTGGAAAATTTACAAACCTTTAAAGTACCTAAAAGTCTCTTTTTACAGCCCTGCATGGTGATTTAGTGCCTTTAAACCAGACCTGTTTCTTCATTAGGTTTCTACAACTGTTTCTATTAGCACACATTTGCGAAAGACAAAGGCACTTAAATGTTCCAAACTTTTTTTTTGTTTAACGTCTTGCAAATTTAATTTCTGGGCAATTTTCCTTTGTGTCATCATCAATACGACTTAAAATACTGCAAAAATTAATTATATTCTACTGAGCAGTGAAACGTAGAACAGTGAAACATTTTTATTTGCACACAAACATAAAACTGAAGAAAAAAAATAGAGAAAGAAGAATATTAGTGCTGGAAACATTTTAACAACGCGCCAGGATGGTTGGATAGTTAGATATCAGTTAATAAGTTACTATTTCCACAAATCAAAACTTTTAATATAAAGATAAACATATCCAGTCATTTTAATTATGAAACAAGAAACCAAACAAGTAGTTTCTGTCATGGCTAGTTGAGATTCTTTTGAAACTGTTTTGTTTTTTTGCTTCCGCCTTCACCTCATGGTTCTTGAATGTGTTTACCTGTTTCTTGTTTAGTCCCTTGCAATCCCATGTACATATTGTCCTACGTTTCAGTTGTTCATTGTCGGTTATTTTCTTTGTTGAATGCAGGGCTTTTTAGTTTGCCCTTCTTGGATTATTTTCTTGTCTTCATCGTCCCCTTAGATCTTCTTCCTGTTTTGTTTAAATTAAAATATAGACTGCCAAATATAGATCCTCATCTCTACTCTTCCCTGTGCTACAACGATACAGTTTCATGTCAACATGAAGTCATTTAGATTGATTTTACATGCAACCAGCAGGCTTTCCGTGTTTGACTCATAAAACCTAATCCTTTGCTTTGACCAATATGATTAAAAGCAGTAATAGTAATCAGCACCAAGAGCCTTTAAATGCTTTCTAAATATATTAACAATGTGAATAAATTACCCTCATTTAAAAATGATGAATTCTCAGTTGATTCTTAAATTGTAATTAAGCACTGAGTTCAAGATAGCGTGTCCAATATTACTCTAATAGCTTATGGGTTTTTGTTTATTAATTTATTTTAATATTGGTTTAATATCAAGTGTAATGAATATGCCAGCTAAAGCTTCACTATCAAATTGCCAGTACTAATTTGTAAAATGACGCAGTCTGCTGTGTGACTTACATTGCACACTTCCTAATAGAGTGGAAACTGCTGACACTGCACTACATTCCTCAGAGGCCTATTGAGCAGAAAATTATAATTAATTAATCATGTAGTGCAGCGCATGCTCTTCCAGATCAAACCCTTGGTTATGGACTCCACCTGGGGTGTCCACAGGGACATGACTCAAAAGCTGCCAATGGCCCTAGCCAAGGCCCACACAGGCTGGATAGACTGTAAACACAGTCACAGTACTTCCTGTTTAATAGGAAGTTGTGAATGAAGCCTAGTCTTCTCTCCTGATCAGCTGTAACTTGCAATTAAAAGCTGTAGCACATCACTAGTGGTCTTCAATAATCCTAAATACAACCATTTTATCAAGTATTCTAATTATTGAGCAGTGTCACACTTGCAAAATATGAATTTGTAATCTAAATCATTAAGTGGAGGTTCATGAATTGCACTAGACATTAGTATACACCAATCTGGATCTCTAAAGGAGCTCATCAGCATGCTGCTCACATACATGTAGTAAATCTGATGTAAGAAATTAACATCTGTCGCATTTTGATGTACTATGCAGATTCCCAGTCATAAATCTCAACAGAAATGTTTGCAAAGAACAGGAAAATTACTTTGCAAATGTGTAAATTAATGTCCGTCCATATTAAATCTCGAGGGAATGTCAAGACTGTATCGAACAACCTTGAAGGAAAGAATGTGGGAGAAGTGAGTGAGTGAGTGAGTGAGTGAGGGGGGGGGGGGGGGGGGGTTGGTGGTGCTTGGGGAGAAAAAGTTCAGGTTACTTCAAGTTCAGTCCTTATTGCATAAAGAAACCAAGATATACAGAGAACTTACAATCTTGTGAAAACCTTGGCGGCGTTCAAAATTTGTCTTTCTGGACAGTGTTTCATGTATAAAGGCTCCCTTTAAGAAAACCATATAATTTTCACGTTAAGATGAAGAAGATGATACGGAGAGCGTAGCGGATCATATAAACAGCCATACTTTATTATAAGACTAGTTTACTTCAGAATTAAAATTTTCTGATAATTTATTCACCCCCAAATCCTTCAAGATGTTCATGTCTTCTTTTTTTTCAGTTGAAAAGAAATTAAGTTTTTTGAGGAAAACATTTCAAGATTTTTCTCCATATAGTGGCGTATCAATGGTGTACAACGGGTTGAAGGTCCAAATTGCAGTTTCAATGCAGCTTCAAAGGGTTATCTACTTATCTAGCAAAACTAAAAAAAAAATAATTTATATATTTTTTAACCACAAATGCTCTTCATGCTCTGATCAGCGATGCGCCACGCATTACGTCATCACGTTGAAAAGGTCACACGTGACTTATGCGAAAGTACCGATCAAGTGTTTGCAGACCATCAAGTCATTGTACCCCATTGAAGTCCACCATATGGAGAAAAATCCTGGAATGTTCTCCTCAAAAACCTTAATTTCTTTTAGACTGAAGAAAGAAAGACATGAACATCTTGGATGACGTGGGAGTGAGTAAATTATTAGGAGATTTTAATTCTAAAGTGAACTACTCCTTTAAAACAAAACAAAAGAGTGTGCACTAAACACAACCAACACAAGATCCTGAACTCATTGTATACACAAGATAATTGAACTGAACACGAAACAGGTGTGAACTAATCAATGTAATAATGAATCACTGTGACAAAACGAAAACAGGAAGAAAACACAGGAAATAATGATAACAAACTAAGGCTGCATCCGAAATCGCATACTTTCCTGTATAGTAGGAGAAAAACAGTATGTGACAGAAGAAGTTATGTCCGAATTCACAGTACTCATAAAAGAGTAGGCAGAAAGTACCCGGATGTCCTACTTCTTCCGGCGAGATTCTGAAGAATGCATACTATGGACACTTTACTATCCCATGAGGCCACGGGAAAGGATTTGTGAATGGCGGTGACACGGCCCAACTGACGCTGGTAGGTCACGTGATAAGGGCAACATAGAGAATGTAGTATGTCTAGATTATATTCATACTACACACATTCATACTTTATAGAACTTACTTATTTAGCAGTCATGAAGTAATTACTTATTCTAAATAAGTACCTACTCAAGAGAGTATGCGATTTCGGACGTATAGTTGAAAAGTCCTTGAAAATAAAACCAAAACACCAACATAACGTAACAATCGTCATGTCTTCTGATCCGAAACAAATTCCAATTTTAGAGATTTAACCAAGCAAATCTAGTAAAAACAAGTGATAAAAAGGGGGAAAAGTTTAAAGAAAAAGCAATGTTAAAAAAGTAAGAACACATGATACATATATTTTACAACCAACCTGTTGCTGCCTGTGTTGGGTAGGATTAGATCCGGATGTGCCTTGTCGCCTTCCCTCCATATATAGATTTTTGTTTTATTTTTTAGCTCAGGCATTTATTCACATTGTCCTTATTCAATGCCATCTGAGATCCAGACAAACATCAGTACTCAATAAATGCAAATGTATCTTCATCATTCATCTGACTCAATCCCTGCTGTATAATATAGGTAATACACATAATACAAAATCCTTCTTATGCATCCATCGGATAAACAGTTACATGGGTCCACAAAAGACAATCTGGCGTGCAGTTTACATCTCTCTCTCTCTCTCTCCTAATAGCATACCTGTCAGTGCAATTTGAATTGGTGGCATTACATTTATTGCCCTTCTATCCCTGTTTGAAATAACAGAGCAGAATGCAATCACAATGAATTGATCACACATTATGAGAGATTCAGATGTGCTTCATGGTAATAACTCTGCAGCTGTCTTATTTACATTTTTTTCTTTCTCAGGAGATGTAAACAAGAGCAACTGATAAAGAGATAAGACTTACGTCTCTCAGACTGGGACAGATAAGTTCTTCTGAGCCTCCAGAGGGGAAAAGGCTATTTTGATTGGCACAATAAGGCAGACGGAGACACAGGTGGTGCCCAAACGGAGATGGAGGGAATCCCTGAAGACCAGATAAAAGCCCTGACAGACCCAGCCACTTGCTGCCTGTCTGATCTGCATTTGATTAAACTTTAAACATGAACACAACAGCATGCCTGCTCCAAATGAACAGCAATATGCATGGTGTGCATCTGACATCCTCTTGGCTGTTTAACTATCACTGAATTTGAGCACTCTGACTATATTTTCTCTTTTACTATGATCTTACCCATATTGTCTCTTGTGACTATAACAATCACAAACCTGGGCTCAATCCGAATTCTTGTAACTTTCATAGTATGACTATTATAGAAGGCCTATGCATATAGGAAGTACAAATATTCGGACATGGGGTGGGTTAGCGAAGGACATAACAACTACCTTCTGACATCTAGAGTACCCTTCACATAAGAAACATTCATTTTGCTCTACAATGAGACAGATCAGAATTTACGTTTGCAATAAAATACCTCCAAGTGAGGTTTAATGTGGCTGGTGGTCTGGCAAGGATGGTAGAATTAGCCTCATTCACATTCATTAACCTCATTCACATTCTACAGAGCAACTGTAGAGCTGTGTGTCTCCGTGCCTGGGAGATGATGAATTGCTAATCAGCTGAGAGCTGTCAAGAAAGCCCCAGGAATGTACAATTTACACACTTGTTTGCTCCTGCATTAACCATTTGTAATCAAATCACTATTTATTGTTGGCTCGGTCAGATGTGGTTTATGAGTTAGTGTTGTCACGTCTGCAAGTCGTCAAGTTTCTTATTTCCTGCTGGGAGACACTAGGTGACCAGCCAAAGCATCAAATACTCAGAATGTTTGAAATGAAATAATTTGTTTAAATCACCTCTGTAAAATAATGATAACACATTTTAATCAACTTCTAACTTATTACAGTAATAAAATCTTTATTAATTGGGATGGAAATCATAAGTAATTTAATGAGCTCATTTCCGGTTCCGATTCCTCATAATGATCCTGGTTCCTCAATGGTTCCATTAACATTTCCTTTAGTTGGCTGTTTTTGAAGAAGAAATATCTGAAATCTGTACAGAAATGAAAGTCCATCACCAAATGATAAGATGAATTCGATAGCAAATTCATTTAAAACCATTCTTGTAAAATGCGTATAAGTATTGTAAAATGAGTATTTGCAGTATATGTTGTTGTCAAACTGATGAAGCGGTTTTCTTAATTTGCTGGTGTTTTCTTCAGTTGCAGTGTGCTGAGCTCTCTGCCACTGTATTACACAGACCTTGTAGTGACATTTCTTTTTGGAGGCAATAAGTGGCCTTAACTACATATTAAATAATACTTAAGCTGAAAAAAAATATAACACTTTTTCCGTAAGTTGAATATGGAAGGCGATAAAGTTGTATGCATTTAATTCACTTATAAGAGTTGTGTGTTTGGAAATAGTTTGGTCTACACTGGATGCACTGTATGTTTTTGATTGACTAAGCAGCTCATAAGAGTCATTTGTTCACAAATCCTTTGGATTACACTGATCAAAATGAATGATTCACTAAAGAATGGGAAGAATGCAAGTGGAAGATCTGTAAATGCTTTCCAGTTCAAATATTATAAAAACGGTTCTAAATGAAGGAATACATAACTGTTAAAGTTAAACTGTCTGCATAGAGAGAAGCAATGGACTAACAAGTTCTTCCTGTATCTAGTGAAGGAGAGCATCCCTATTCAATCTCTTACATTTACGCTGCAAAAATGCCACACAACCGAATGTCCCTGGGAGGGATGGCGAGCTGAAGCTAAATCAATAGCCTGACAGCTGAACTCCAGAAAGTCCAGACTGTATCCTAATTAGTGGTCAACATGCAGTAAGAATTTCACTGCCTAATTGTGCTTTGACGTCCCCCACTAGAGGTAACAAAGTGCTTGGGAGGCGAGCTGCAGGGTAGCCTCCCAACCTGTTGTTAATGGCCTGTGATTTAAAAGTTAATGAGAGCTGTGTTAAAAGCAGCATTAGCCAAAGGCAACATAAAGTAGAGCTATGTGGATTAACTTTTCATTACCTCCCTCATTACGTAAGCCTGGGGATTAGAGATCCTGGCTAAAAATGAAGCTAAGAAACATCAGGGGTGCATGTGCAACCAAAAGCCCCTCAAGAACAGAGAAGACATGCTGTGAGAGTTACCACATTCAGACCAACTGTACCTAAAATGACACCTTAGTCTCTTCTATTAGACCGTAATGAGATTGTGGCAAAAGGATTTAACCTTGAAATTGTGAGAAGTCATAAAAAGGTGTAATGAGGAGTCCATGTCATCTCTCATAGAAAGTTCTTAGTGCTTTCTCATTGAGGTGAATTGCTGGCCAAATGTCTTTTCGCTTCTGTAATGAGCTAAACGGTTGATACAGGATATGGAGCTGAATGAACTTGTTAGCAGTAACTGTTCTCATTCCACCCTAAGCAAGTGGATTTACTAACTCACACATAAGCTTCAGGCAACCAATAAGAGAGCCAATTTTCTCTGAATATTAAAGTGGGCTACAAGGCCTTAATATTGGAGACGCAATAAAAATACTAACGGCAAATACAGATATCTCTGTGATCGTTTAATAGTTGGATAATAATAGTTAAGAATAGTTAGAAGTGTAATGATTTTCCCATCACCCTTAATATCTTGTCGTGATTTTAAATTAGGACAGCTTGTACACCGACTTTAGTGACAAACACTCTCCATTGAGTATCAAGTTTCTGTCTTCCACAGGTTGAAACACAGTGAGCTGCAGCTTCTCTGGGTCCGGCTGCTTTAATTAAACTTCAAATAATAAATAGTGAACCTGTCTGTGATGAAAGGTGAGAACAGAAGAGAATGAATGTCGTTGCCGCCATATTATATAGACCTAATAAAGGCTCATATTTAATAAAAACAAGTTGATCTGCTGATCCTGCTCTCCGAATATAATTTATGAAAAAAAAAAAAAATGTGTTAATGAAAGACTCACCAACAAACTAAGGCCCCGTACACATGGAGACGCGTCTGGCTGTATACGTAAAACATTTGTATCGTATCGGCGTTTCGGGAGGCTGAATTTTTTTGATTTTTTTTTCGCTATTTTTTGAAACCGGGTCCCAAAGTGGATAAATCTGAAAATGACACTCTTGCGTTTTTGTGTGTACAGCCAATCCATATATTTTGTGAAACAATGATGTCATCACCCCACGTCTCGACCCTAGTCAGACAATGCGGGTGCTTCTCAAGCGGAAGGGTGCATCCTAGTCCAGTCCTTTTGAGGCTTGTAGGCTAGAGTCCTCCTCAGCATTAAACACTACAATGAGATGGTCTAGTAAGTGTGCATGGCTACGTCACAGATGTTCCCGCCCCCTCGTAGTCACGTCACGAAAATACTATTTAAACTTAAAGGGGTCATGAACTGGCATTTTTATTTTTTTTATACTGTTGTCTGAGGTCAACTTATGATGTTTGCATGGTTTTTACATTCAAAAACATCATAATGAATATGTAATAGGCTATTTTCTACCCTGGTTTTGAGACTAGCTCCTGGAACGCTTGGTTTTTATAGGCGTGCCGCATTGAAGACTTGAAAGTAAACGCCCATTGCTATGACTGGAAACAGTTTTGCATATTATAATGAGCTTCGGCTCATGTGGGAATTGTTTTGAAAACAGCAACCAGAATGATTCGCCCACAGCAGGGCTCGCAATATGTCTTTATCAAACAAACGCAATGATTTATCTCTCATCCACCCGCAATTAATTGTAATGTTATTTTTTATTACTTGGCCCGCCAAGGATATAACCGCGAACCGCATCACTAACACACACACACACACAAGCATCTGTAAAACTTTGCAGACAAATCAGCATGTTCAAAACTTCTGCGATTGTATTTTTCTTTCAAATATCAAGTCAAGAGACTGAACAACGCACATCAACAAATTAATGTTATTTCACTATTTAAGATAGCCCGTCGGGCAGGCCGGTGATACATTTTGGTAGCCCGACTTGAAAACACATTAACGTTAGCCCTGGGACGTCGGGCTTTGCGAGCCCTGGCCCACACATGTTCGAGTCTGATCCCGAATTGCAGGACAATGAACCAACAACACCTCAAATACAAAGGATACTCCAGCCTGTGACAGCGTGGTAAGTTATGTTTAGTTAGACACGTACATAATCAGTAGATATCAAACGATCTGTAATAATGCAATACTGTCACATATAAAAACAAGTTTTATTCACATGAAGCCCTTGTGAAAAAGAAGTGTGCTTAATTGCATTGAAAGTGTACTTTTTGTTTCCTTAAAATCTTAAAAGTATACTTTTTAAAAAGTGCACTTGCAGATAATATGATATAATTAAAATGAAAGGCCATTTAAGTGTACTTAAAGAGAATACACTTTAATGACAATATTTCTAAACACGCTTAAGTGCACTTTTTTAAAATGCACTTTGTAATAATGTCTAATTAATATTTACTTAAAGAAAGTACATTTTCATGAAAATATTTATAAACACACTTAAGTGCAGTTTTTAAAAGTGACATTGTAATAATGTCTAATTAATTTTTACTTAAAGTTTAACAAATCTAAACAAAATTAATTTGCATTCAGATTCAGTTAAAATACATTTAATTTTGATCAGACTACACTACACTGTAAACATGATTGACTTTTAGTTAGGTGAAAGAGTCAAGTTCTCTGAACTTACAGTCCAACCACACAGTGAGTTAGAACATTTATAATCAACATTTAACCATGCACAAAATATCTTTTTTTTTTTTTTTTTTATGCACATGCACCAAAAATTCTAGGTCATGATTTTAAAAAATGCGTAATACATAAAGATGAGAATGAACGCAGTGTGCTAAATTTTGAGCCTATAATTAACAAAACTAAAGCAAAATTTAATATCTGGCTTCAAAGGGATTTATCCCTGAATGGTAGGGTCTTACTATCCAAAGCAGAAGGGATATCAATATCTGTTTATGTGTCTCTTTATGTTCTAATGTGTGCAAAGAATTGGACAAAACGTTATTTAATTTTTTTTATGGAGGAATAAACACCATTATTTGAGAAAGGAAATTTTATGTAAACAAAAGAGTAAAGGTGGATTATCTGTGCTTAGTTTTGAAACTTTAAACAATACATTCAAGTGGTTAAATAAATTCATGAAAGAAAAGGATAGTATGTGGTATACATTTCCAAAATATGTTTTTGATATGTTAGGTGGCATAGATCTTCTATTAAGAACAAGCTTTATTGGCCTGGATGCTGGTGTTTAAGCACAATTTTTCCCCAAATAAATATATTATTTGGAATAATAGATGCATTCAATATAAAAATAGATCTCTCTTCTATAATAGGTGGTATGAAAATAATATTGTGTTAGACAACTTTTAAATTCAAACAGTAATTTATTATCGTATAGTGAATTTTTGGATAAATTTCGGTTTCCAGTTACACCAAAAGAGTATGCTGTTGTATTTGACGCCATACCTCAACAAGTTATATATTTTGTAAGAACATGTGGAAGTGATTCTTCTGAGCCAATATATGTTAAAGACAGCATGTTTGATACTCTGAAACACAGTTGTACTAATAAACATATTAGAAATATTATAACAGGTGAAACAGCTACTCATAAAAGCTTATTGTGGACCGGTGTATTAAGAAATAAAAACTGGAATAAAGCTTGGAGTATTTGTGAAGCATACTGTTTAAATAATAAAGGAGGTTACATTTAAAATTTTACATGGTATATATCCAGCTAAAAGTGTGTTAGAGGGGTTTAATTTAGATATTGATTATTCATGTGATTTTTGTTCAATAGAAAAATAATCTATTATTCATCTGTTTTATGATTGTATATACACAAAGATTTTTGGATGGATGTGGAAAACTTCATTAGAAGGAAAACAAATGTTATATTTAAATTGAATAATTCTGATATATGTATGTATTATTCCAATGAATGTAATAATAATAATTTTACTTTTATTGTACAACTTTTTATTATTTTGGGAAAATGTTATATACCCAAGAAGAAATGGTCAGGATCCAAGCCAAATTTTCATCATTTTCTTCAGGAGGCTAAGGAGTATTGCACCAGTTTGGAGAACATTGTCAATAAAAAAGCAAGGAAGACTTGTCATATTCTTAATGAATATACATTTTTTGATTAGTTGATCCAAGATGTGTACACTCTGGCATTTAAAATTTTTTTTTTTTTTTTTTTTTTATATTATATACTGTATACTAAGTTTCTCTGGCAAAAAAAAAAAAAAAAAGTTTCTGTAATCGCGATGTGTGAGGAAACTGAAGCTGATCAAACAAGAAGAGAACAATGGAGTGCCACGTTTGGATAATTGGATGATTACAGATGAGACTGTATGTGCTGCAAATAAAGTCAACTAAGTATATCTTGATATATGCTTTATATATGATATATGATTGTAATTCTCACCGTAACATGGCAGTTATTAATGCGATTAAGAGTGTATTTAGTTTAATCGCCGATAGTATAGACGTAATATGGACTCGGGAGGTGAATTAATCATGTTTCCTATAATTTATCTATGATTGCATTATAATAATTTCTTATCGGCGTGTGTGGGTGTGTTCGAGGAATATGGCTGTTGAAAATACAATATTTTAATCGAACTTTTTAAACGAACTAACGTTAAATGACTTAAAGTTAAATTTGCTGAACGAAATTCAAAGATCCTGTATAGTAACATTAGCAGACATTTATATACATTTAATCCTTATAATCCATATTATAACTACCAGTAATATTCAATATATCACCCACCTCTAGAAATAATGCTTGTAATGTATTTTTTTCTTTTCTTTTTGCATTTGAAGAGTACGATGTTAAGCTACTGTTTGTGTTTGTAATATTTTGTGCTTATCTATCTTATTTATTTATTTTGTAGGATCAGTACAGATTTGTTATTGGAGATCCAGTGCAAGCTGTGTGGAATCACAGAGCCATATTGATGAGGTGATGTTATTGTTAATTATGAATTCTTGCCCAGCCATGACACCCTGATCACACACTACAAGCTAAAACACTGCTATCAAGTCTATAGCTTTTAAATGCTTTGCATCTTGTCCATTTGCAAGTAATAAATTCCCACCTGTGCATTTACAGATCCCAATAATCATCATATATTTTACAGGTAACAAACCAAATGAATGGCCATGGTAAATACAGGAACATCCTTTATGGAGATGGTGCACGACTGAAACTTGCAAGGCAAGATGAGGAAAAATTGAAGAATACCTTTCTCAATTTGCATGGGTCTTGAGTTATTTATCTATATTTAAGTTATGTTTAATTCCCTGTAAAGTAGGAATGAAAACGTTTATAAAAATGTTCTCTATTATTAAAGCCCAGTGTCAGTGAAGATGGTGTGGTCAGTGGATCCTGGTGTTTGTGGAACTTCTCCCAGCATTCTACTGTGATGTTGCCCTGACGACCGAGGTGATTCATCACATAGGTGATGCAGTTGCGGTCAAATGTTTACACACACCTTGCAGAATAAACTGCTTCATCAGGGCAGTACTAAATAAAAAGACAACATGCTAATTTTTATGATCCCTCTTATTGCTAAAATTACCATTTTTTAACAGATACTGCATGTTGAAAATAAACTTTGGAGCGCAACTGTACATCTATCGCTTTCATTTAATTGAATGAATTATAATAATGGATAGATCTGTTTTTATAAACAATTGTTTTCTTTCTGGGTTTTTTTCCGTCTTTCCTTAAGGTATATATATAATTTTTACTTTCCTGCCTCTTTGGAACATGTCCATTCACATCTACTGTGGAGAGATGGTGCGCAAGTTTTCTGCCGATGGAGAGCTTCTGGGACATTGACATAAACAGCACTTTCCAACAACCTAAATTTTGGTTTCCTTTCAGTCGGTCACGTTCGACGTACTTCAGGGAACGAGGGTTATATACGTAACCGAGATGTTTTCTTGTTTTTGTGCCTTTGGAGTTCTTCAGGTTTTTTTTTTTTACTTTCATTCACTGTAATGCTGGAATAAGATTTTAGTATAAACCTTTTGGTCCTAATTTTGGTGCTAGCAAAAGTTTAAGAGCTTATAAGTTCGGTAACACTTAACAATAAGATCTCATTTGTTAACATTAGTTAATGTATTAGCCAACATGATCTAACAGTGATGAGCAATATTTTTTTTACAGTGCAGTGTTTATTAATCTTTGTTGACCTTAGTTAATAAAATATAGTTCAAAGCTAGTTAATGAAATGTATAGTCATTGTTCATCTAAGTTAACAGTGCATTAACTAATTAACATATACAACTTTTGATTTTAAGATTGCATTAGTAATAGGGGTGTAACGGTACACAAAACTGACGGTTCGGTGCAGCAGGGGAGAGAAAACTAAATATAAAATAGCTTTTTTTTATTAAAAAGTGGTTTACTGAACAAATTGTGATTGTCCTTAAATGAATTCAATTATAACTAAAAGTTTCTTAAAGACATAACAATGATCTCTGCTAATGCTGTAAAGTGTAAACTATATAGGTAAACTTGTAAACTTCACATAAGGCAGTTTTTTGCATTAACTTCTAATTCGTGGAGTTTTACTCCAATTCGTTGTTAAAATATAATCATTTATACACAGTGGCTGTCATTTTCATGACAGATTTATTTAAATACATTACATACATTACTCCAATACATTAAATAATCCAGACATCACTAACAGGTTCAGTAGAATATAATGAAATATAGGCTAATATAGTGCATATATTTAGTGAAAGAGTTCATCTCTCTAGTGAACTAACCAGCTGTGGACACTGAATGACTTCTGAGGTAAATGTAATGCTATGTGGCATCGTTTACAAGCTGTTTTATTGACGTCTTTCCGCAGCTGAAACACTGATTGAGCGATTACACCACATATGATAAGTTTCAGTAAGCTGTAACGTATCCTCAACATACCTTCTGATGTTGATTCATGTTTATTCTTTAGGAAGAGATGATCACGTTCACTCGCGCGTCGCCGCTTGAACTGACGTGCCTATACAGTGATCTATCACGTCACATTAAAGAGCATCAAAACGGCATTTATCACTTGAATTTCATGATAAAATGGACAGAATACTTAATATGTTCGTGTAGGAACTCAGATTGAAGTGTGTTACGGCGTAAACCAAGCCTACTGTTAACTGTTAAAGATTGCATTTGTTCGTTACACACGTGCACCGTACCGGAAGCTCTGTACCGAAAAGGTTCGGTACGAATACGTGTGCCGTTACAGTCCTAATTAGTAAATGTTTAAAGTATTATTCATTCTAAGTTCATGTTAAATTAAGTAGTTGACCAATTAAATGTTATTGTAAAGCGTTACCCTACGTTTTGAATCTTAGTGTTATGATACTTTTCTTTACATTTGTTTGTATTAATTTTTGTGTTGTGTGTGTGTGTGAGGTACTGTGTGTTTGCTTCTGAGATTGTGTGTGTACTGGTAATCCCTACGTTATGGGGACCAATTGACCCCACAAGTATAGTAATACCAGTAAATGCTGACCTTGTGGGGACATTTTTTAGGTCCCCATGAGGAAACAATCTTATAAATCATACTGAATGTTTTCTGAAAATGTAAAAATGCAGAATGTTTTCTGTGATGGGTAGATTTAGGTATCTTTGTATGAGGGAGATTGTGCATACGCCTCATTGTCCTCCAGACTCTTTCTAAATGAATTTGTGTTTGTGTAAATTGTTTCTTGGGTTTTTCTTGTGCATCAACAAAAAGGTTTTTGTGTATTTGTTTTACAGATTGTTTTGTCAATAAATGTAGAGGGTTTCAATTTGCATTTGTTTATTATACTAAATTCTAGTTTCATTATTAGAAAAATGTAATTACAAATGTATTTAATTATATAATAGTGTACATGTAAATTACATTAAAGTATATTTTAGTTCACATTAATTGCTTGTCAATAGATTGAGCAGTGCACTTTAACTATATTTTGAAGACATTAGAAGCAATTATGAAAGTACATATAAAGTTGTATTAAAGTCCCACTTAAGTTGTTTTAAAAAATCACTCTTAATGGCAACTTATTGCATTTTATTTCAACTTAATATGTCATATATTTGAAATCAATTACACTTAATGTGCATTCAGTGCGCTGAAAACATTGCATTTAATTCACACGTAAGTGTATACCTTTAAAGTATATTATTTGTGTAATAAGTACACTTTATAAAAGTACACTAAAGTGCACTTGTTTTTCACAAGGGTGTGTTGCATCATTCCTGTCAGATCCAGCACACAGCATTGTTTTTTAATCTCATCCTGTCTACAAATCCAGTCTCTTGTTTACAAACGAATCCACAGTGAAATGAAGTGAACAAATGCGCACTGTCTTACCCATGTGAGCTGGATCTTCATTAAAAATATAAAGTTCAACCATGCATTCCTAATATTGGAAACCAAATTAAGTTTAAGCTGCATGTTTATTTCTTGGAAGTTCGTTCCGAAGTTTAGCTCCACTTAGGCCTGTGTTATTTATCTATGTCAGGTATGAGTCAGTGGGCGGGGCTACAGAATTAGTGCGTTTCACTGCACTCTGACGTCACGGGGACGCACACACGCAGATCGATCGTTTGCTAAGCCAGCTGTCAATAAAAGCTTTTCTTTGACTAACAAGGACATTTTCAGCTCTGAAATTTACAGGATATTCTTATATTACCTTTTATATATCAAAAGCTCAAGGGAAAGTTGATTTCTCAATTCATGACCCCTTTAATTTTGGTAAAATACTTTGAATTACAAATATTTATATTAACTGTCTTTCTATTAACGCAATACAGTGAATGTCAGCTGTCTGTGGTCTCCCAGTGGCTTACATTATTGGCAGTTTAGTGTTAAGTTATTAATTTACAGCAAAACAAAAGATAACATGCTTTCATGTCCGAAAACATTATTTTTGTCTTACATTTCATAATAAACTCAGACGAACTCAGTACCGACTCGTTTTCCGTCAGTTTATTTTTGTGAATTTAAATGTGTGTAAGAATTGTGGGTTATTTAAGGCTGCAAAGGATACATCCGATGCATCCTTCAAAACTGAGTGAAGGACGAGAAAAAAAAGGATCCTTCAAATTGAGATGGCCTTCAGCGACGTTTGATGACGTGGCAGCCAAGATATTCGTAGGATGCAGCCTTCCGTTTTAGAGACATTCTCCATTTTTTGTGTATCTCTAATTACAACTTCACACTGGTCTGGCAGGTTTCGTGTGTACGCAGAGACGAGGAAAAAAAAAGCTCTGGCTTTGTGTGGATGTGGCCTAAAATAAATAAATGAATAAATACATGGTCCATTCAAATTTCACTCTTCAGTAAATTAACTGAGTATAATCTGTATTCAGATTCTATCATTTGCATAAAAAGCCAATATCTGCTACAGCATGTAAAGGGAGAGATTATAATGAAATTTCTGATTCTTTCTGCATTTATCATGTTGACAGGTTTCCTTTAACTCTTTATTATATAATACCAACCCTATGGTCATTTACAAGCTTAAGGAATTAGATATTGTAAATGCAGTTGTTTTTCCTGAATGTGATTTTATATGTATATGTGGATACACTACCATTTAAAAGTTTTTTTCACTCTTATGCTCACCAAGGCTGCATTTATTTGATCAAAGATACAATAAAACACTAATATTGTGAAATATTTTTTTCTTTTGTAATCTGTTTTAAAATGTAATTCATTCCTGAATATTTCTTCAGTCTTCAATATTTTCTACTTAATATGTGTGTGTGTGTGTGTGTGTTTATACCATGCAATAAATAAAACATATCCCTGAGAAATTATGGTTTAAATATGCAATAAATAACACATCTTCATAAAGCCCACTTAATTTCATTGCAATTTGCAGCTAATGCACATACCGTATAGCAGTATAGTGCAGAACTCTGATTAAACATTTGGCTTAAGCTGTGTCTGACATTCCATCTATCTAAAGTGTAATTTTTGTACTATGACTCAGATGCTGAGATTCATAAAGCCAGAGAGGGGAAATAGAGCAATTAATTGAAAAGACACATTTGCTCATGGACAGGTTATTGGCCATAGAGCAAGAGTTGAATAAAAGAGTGAAAGCAGTGAAACAGTATTTAAGAACAGATAAAGAGAGAAGTGAGAAGAGGGGAGCTGTAAAGAAAAGCAGAAGGTGTAAATCTAATCTGAATGAATGAGGTCACATCATAGATGTGACCATCTCTGTTCTGACTGGTGAAACTTCGCCCCCATCCCCCATCTGATAATTAAACAACTTATATTCACATTCAAAATCATTAAAAATGAATGTGGACTGACTATACTCTCAGTGTCACACTGCACTGCAAAGTGACCCAAAACTTTACACTGAAAATAAGTAACATATTCATAAGAAAACCATCCAGGAAATTCCTAATTATGGAGATGTCATCTATATCTACAAAATATTTCTGTTTCCCTGTTGAAACAGCCAGTTCTGGAGAGCTGAAGGTACTTCTTATGCATGTTGTTAATGTTTGCCCGTGACAGGTCCTTCCAAACAATAGCTCATCTTTACACCACATGTCCCTCGTGATGCCATTTCAACAGCTGATTTCCCCTGCCGGCCAATTAGGTGGGGCACAAAAGACTATAGTAATGGCCTCAGTCCTCTCTTCCTCCAAAAACAAAATGAAAATCACTGCAAACCAAACTGCCAAGGTGAACACCTACAGTGTGATTTATAAGCCTCATAAAGAAGTGCCTTAGACGATTTGAGCTCATCCTTTCACAGACATGCTTTCTCTAGCCACGGCTCACACAGCGCACTGACGGGGACCAATCGTAATTTAGACCGAAATGACGCATTGATCCGTACCGGTGGATAACATTTTTGCAATTAACAAACGGCTGAGAAATATGTCAGATGACTATTTGAAAGAGTGAGTCATGAGCAAGCAACGAGGGGAAAAAGCGTCATCGTTAATATTCTAAACAGGCTATGCCAATTATCGATCTTTATGCATGTGGTTATGAGGCAGTAATTCATCATGTGTTGTAAACCCCAGGGTAATTAAACAAGTGCAATGCTTATGAAGGCTATCATCAGTTTCTTTGCTATAGCGGTCAATCATCCTATTAAGGGCTTCCAGGAACTTTGCATACTGTCTGGGCAGTGGCAATGCACAGCCTGGGGCTGAGAGACCTAATTAAAAGGTAGCCCAGCGGAATTCTTCAAACCAGTGCCAATTTCAGCTTCTTCTCACAATTCCAGAGATATTCCTCTGCGGTGTATGTCTGTGTTTCGTATAATTCTCTGTGCATGCTCTTTTTTCTCTCTCTTTAGGCGATCTCTGCTTGCAATTCAATATTAAGATTGATAGCAGTTAAGCCCCTCCTGGTACAGAGAGGGAAAAACTTGCGTGCTGAATTTCATTGATTTGCCGCTGAATTTTAATATAGCGATGGAAATATGAAAGCTTTTTATTTCTTGCTCAGTTCAGTTGTTGAGCAACGTACTTGTAACAAGAGCTGTAAGGCATTGCATCTTCAGCTCAAAACAAATGAGACAATATTCTTGATACAGTACGTCAAGCCCCCCACAGCATGTTTGGTATAATTACATAGCCATTTTGTTTATGTTTAGTTTTTTTCATTAAAGTAACGTAGCAGCAATTCTCTCTGTATTAATTGACCTCATTACTGTCAATGGTAGTTGTAATATAAGACTCCCGTAGAGTGTGTTCTAACGGTGAGCAAATTCTAAAACTTTGCGCATTAGGCCTGAAAATATTCTTCCAAACTTCAAGAGGCAAACACATACTCGCAATTTCTGTTGGCAAGATATGACTATGTAACATTTGCCCCTGGTTAAATACGCATGATGTATACTTTCATTAATTTATTTAGAAAGCCTGCACTTTAGAAAGCCCTTGGCTTGCTAAGAGGAGAAGGAATGTGCAAAAATAGATTGCTTGTTGGGGGAGTGTGTGCACTGAGCTGAATGCGAGTGGAGAGGTTTCCCCTCATGACCCATGGCAACCTGTCAGCTCCCCTGTCTCTTCTACTCCTCTTCACCCAGACAGGCAGGTGTGGTTCCTGCTGCTGCTCTGAGGTACTCCATCAACTCACACCAAGACAGATACTCTCCACTAGAGCTGGTTTCCTTACGCTCATTTGCTGTTTAATCAATGCTCTCTGTGCCTGACCTGTCACCACATGGAGGTATCTGTCAATGGATATAGATTATATCTTGTATATGCCAAGATTGTGCATCAATGAAAAAATGAAGAAAAATAAAAAATAAAAATAATAGATAGCTTATAGGCCAAATTCTCAAATAATACCATTAGTAAAGTTGCACTTTAATTAAATACAGTAATAACAAACTATACACACACACACTACTGTTCTGGTGTTTGAGGTTGGTCTGATTTTTTTTATATTCTTGAAAGAAGTCTCTTATTATGCTTTAAAAAATACAGTAAAGATATCAGTAAAATTTCAGCAGACATTCATATTATTATTATTTTCCATACTTGATGGTGAGTACACTTTCATTTTTGGGTGAACTATCCCTTTAAGTAGGTTTTCCATTTACCTAAGTATACCTGGTAAACTGTTTAATAAACCAGTCTGAGATTAATACCAGGTATACAAAAAGATATGAGAAATAAAACAAACAAACACTTTCTATATTTAGAAGAAATGACTGAGGTTGTTTGTTCTTTGCTAGTATAAGGACAACAGCCTCTCTCTGGGGTGTTGGGATGGCTTTCAACAGAACCAAACATGGATAATTGGTTATTCGGTGTAATTTTATGAACATAGCTCAGCTGCTGTGGCTTAAACTCTAATAAACAATCTACCTTGGGAAACACTCCTATTCAGTGCCTGTCTTGAGTTCTCAGAGGTAGGATGACATGAAACAGAAAATAAATTACACTTAACCCCTTATTCAACAGAATAATCTGATCTCCTCTCATCTACAGGGATATCAGAATTATATTAATGTCAGTGCAGAGATTATTTATAGACTGTAGAATACAGCATGTTGTGCACATGTACAATTTTCCATAAATCAATAATAGATGATTTACATGTGCACGTTTAACGTGTTGATTATTACTTGTCAGAATAAATAATGTAGATGGTTAATTAGTGCATCTAATTAGACAAAAGACACCAGCTTTGTTTATCTACCTACAATACTGTGCAAAAAAAATATAGTATTTTCACCAACAACAAAAAAAGGTTCTAAGCCAGTTATATTTTGCTGTAACATGTCAGTAGGAATAATCAGTTTAAGTTTCCAAACAATCCTTTTGCCATTAAGAGACCAGAAGAACTGCAGCAACATCTCCAAGATGCTTGAAGAATCCTACCTGCAAAGCTACAGTACTGTGAAAAGTTTTAGACACTTGTGCAAAAATGCTGTAAAGTGCTTTCAAAAATAATGTCATGAGTAGATTTTCTTTAGCAATTAACTTCTATTAACTAAATCAAATCAATATTTGGTGTATGACCACCCTTTGCGTTTAAAACAGCTTTTGTCCTAGGTACATGTGCGCATGGTTTTTCAGGTAGATTTGCAGGTAGGTTTCTTCAAGTGTCTTGGAGACGTCTTGTCACAGTTCTTTTGAATTTAGTCTGTCTCAGCTTTTTTCTGTTTATTAATGTAATCACAGACTCGATGATGATGAGATCAGATCTCCATGTGGAGCATAGCGGCTGTTGTGCAAACAAAAATGTCACATGTTACAACGTTACAATTAATGGCAAAAGGATTGTTTGGGAATGTTAAATTATATTTCCTACTGACTGTAAACCCCAACGCTCAAAATACTTAATTGTAGGACAAACTTAAATTAAACAAATTTGTTCAGTTAAATGAACTGTTATGAGTATTTAAAACTTTATTTTTCTTTTGAGTTCACAGCACTGACATATTTCAAGTAAACTGAACAGTTTCATTGTTTTGAGTGGTATGAACCAATTTCCTTTCATTTAGACTAACTTAAGTTTAACTGAAGCTGGGCTGAGATTTTTTATTTCCCAGAATGCTTTACCCATGGCACTCAAAAGGGAGAGTAAATGCTAAAACGAAGTGTTATATGTTTTTTGTGCAAGATTATTGGTAAGCGAGATTTAGTAGTGATGAATATTTTGTTATGCTAATTTAGAAGAGTTTCTGTTAATGTGAGTTTTTGGAGAGTTACCATCATGGTGACAAAAGGCACATGCTGCTTGGTTTGAGAGCAGGTAAGTTACATGTTTTAAGTTGCTGTATTTATTCAGTAAGTGCTATATTGTTAAGATGTTAGCAGTTGGCATTTTCTGAATTAGTTTGTTATAGCTAGCAAAATATTTATGTTGAGATAACCTGATTAAATGTATAAATTAATGTACTCAAATATTTCAAGTTAAGTACAATACAAATGTATGAGTACAAAATAAAAACATTTTTAGTTTCTTAACTTAAAAACTCTTAACTCTGACAACTTATTAGGGCTTTGTCATGGTCACCAGTTCAGTCACTGCATCTGCACTACACTTCCCAGCATCCTTCCTGCTCACCACCTGCACTCAGTCAGCCATCACTACATCTGTTGCAGATCATCACCAGAGTCCTGAATCCCTGCACCAGAGATTGTCTTAATATAGGGAGATGAGAGGGTCTGTATGGAAGCCCGTTTCCGTCACTAAATAAAAAAATAAAAAAAGTAATTGCAACTTTTTATGTCAGAATTCTCGCAATTGCGTGATATAAAGTCACAATTTTGACTGAGAAAAAAAGTCCGAATTGTGACTTTATATCACGCAATTGCGAGTTTATATCTCAGAATTCTGACTTTATAACTCGCAATTGTGAGAAAAAAAGAATTCTGTGATAAAAAGTCGCTATTACTCTTTTTATTTTTTTATTTCGTGGCGGAAACGGCTTCCATAGGTCTGTATCTCTTACCATTGGAGAAAGTGTAACGGCTAACTTGGATCATGTGCGGCACCTCTCAGCCTATTGTGTAATAGCAGTGATATCAGTGCCCACAGTTCAAAGTTTTATGACAGTTAGTTACATTTTACGTTAATCAGTTTCTTGTGGATTAGCGCACTGGTTTTGTGAATAAATGTTTTATAATTGGTGTTATATCTCTAGTAAACATACAGTAGGACTGCTTTGTTTGTGGAATGTGCTTTACCGAGCGGAAAAAAGAACGCAAATATCTCTATTTTCTCTATTTAAGAATACACTAAAAATGTCATTGTAATTTAATACATATTTAATTCATTAATTATATGTATTATTTTACCTTCAAATTATTAAAAAGCTAAATATCATCATCATCAATAGGCACACAGCTGAGTCATAAATCATTATAGCACAAGACTAGCCTGACAGCAATAGAAAGAATACTTTTTTTTCCATTAAACAACATACAGTATAACACAATAATGAAATTATAAATTTTCTCTTTATTCATTAAAATGCATAATATCAGCATCAAAAGCATACATGCAGTTATAATATGAATTACCATTCAAGTCTTATCATAACTGGTAAAACCAAAGAAAGAACACATTGGTATTTTCTACTTTCTTTAGACAATATACAATATTACTCAATATTACTGTTATATACTTTGGTAATGCTGTAAATGAGTCCTACCTGTCACAACATTCCCTCCTCTGCCTTCTCTTATAAAATAACCTTTTTATCATAGTAAAATCTACCTATCATTTCCAACAAACATACTGTTTAACGTTAAAACATGTTGAAGATTGAATGAAGATTCATTAAATGATAAGCTGTTTCCTCACAAAAGCGGTTTATTCAGTGTAGTGAAGCTTTTCCATTGACTTCCATTAAAAAAACAGCCTCGTGTCTCCTTTCCTGCGTACTGGCAGCCGCAGCATTCGTTAGCATTAGCCATTACGCTTTTTTGGCTAATGGTTGCAGGCTTGTCATCTAGTGGCTTTGCCTGCACCTCATCACCTCACCCTTTATCTGCCACCATTCCCTTCACTTCAGTGTCTGGTCTGGTCTATGATAAGTACACACTGACCTACCTGTATGACTCACCTAAGAACCTACCTAAGAAATTGCCTGATCCGTCTTCTGTCTGCCCGTGTCTGTTCATCTTTGCCTGCCAAGATCCTCTGTTCACCCGTTTCACCAACATCATGCACCAGTCCTTCACCTGCACAGAGAACACCGGGCTACCAGCAAGTTAAGTCACCTACAAACCATCTAGTGCCATTTGACTTACCTGTGTTGCATTCCTGCTCTGCTCACTCTTCACTTCTGCAATAAAGACTTGTTGCTTGTTGTTGTTGTCTGTCCTCTTCTGTGTGTGGTTTACAGTGAAGTAAATAACTAATTTGATTTGCAAGAACTACTAAACTAAATATTTTATGTTATTGCTACCATAATGTATGAGTTAGCTAACTCAGTACTAAAAAGTCAAAACTTAGTTCTGTTTACTTAAAATTGGGAACATCATAACTCCAAAAATAACATAAAATAACTGATTACCTCAAATTTTTTGAGTTAGCCCAACTAACGTGCCTAAGACTTTTGCACAGTACTGTTTATGGTTTTTCTTCCCTTACATGCACCATGATGCATGTGCTTATGCTTCTCTCTGTTCTGTTTTGCTGCATGGTTCTAAATATATGAAAATACCTCTTCCTGTAAAGAGCAATAACCATGTAAATCTACAGAGTGTAATACACTAAAATTATAATGCATGATAAAGAAAATCATGAACTGAGTACTGCATGCATATAAATCACATACATATTTTTCATTTAGGAAATGTTCATGAACTACTTGAAATATTTCATTTATTGTTTACTTTATATTTTGTGAATATATAAAATATTTTAATTAAAACACAGTCTTTATAAAACGGGGAGATATTGCAGCACAACAAAATTGTATTCACTAACCACCCACAATCTAGTTTAACCAGGAACTGCTCCATGAATATTGCCACTCTTTTCAATGCAAACATACCACATTCTATGCAAATTAGGTCAGTGTGACTATGAAATACATCTTATTCACAAAACTCGGTGTTACTGACTACTGACTACAGTAATTATGGTATGAGTCACATGATTGTTTTTTTTTTTTTTTTTTAATCTTCCTTAAAGAAAACAAACCTCATGCACAAGCCATACATCAGCTTTGGGAGTTCTTGGAACATGCTATTGTTTCTACTCTCTGCTATTTGAATGATGGCAAATGTTCCTTTGTATTCAAAGTGAGTGGCACGTCTTGCACAGAAACTGCCTTTTCAAAGAGATGACAATATGAGTGAGTCTTTTGAAGGCCTCCCATGGCACTGAACATAATGGTAAGTAGAAGAAACTGAGGACTGGAACTGTATGAAATAACAAGAGTCTGTTAAAGCGGGCCGAAAAGAAAAAGTTGAAGTTCTGTAAAACAATACTGACTCAAACAGACTAACCATGTTATCGCACTGGAATCACCATATTTCACCTTCAAAATGCAGCACTGATAAGCACAGCTCATTAATTAGATGTGTGTGCAACTACTGGGACTATGGATAAGCAATATCTATAGTGATATATATATATATATATATATATATATATAAATATATAGCAAAATCTGTAAGTGAAAAAAATGAGCATATACAACAAATGACAAGGTTTCAGCCACGCTACAAATCATTTTATTATTTTTCAAAGGAAATGTAACACTTACATATGCTCCTTATGGGATTTTCCTGATAAAATGTACTTCACATCAAAAATTAACTTAAATTAACTTAGCAGGAACAGGGAAGATGTGCCACACATGTGCCGCATGCTCTCCACAAAAATACTGTACATTGTTGGGAAATTAAAATGGATTTACCTGTTTAATTTTAAGGCAAATGGAACTGTACCCTCCTTTGTGGAACACAAGGTCAAGTGGACATCTGGAAAGAAATGTTTTGAATGAGGGCCATAGAAAAATACCACAATTTATTTTATGCACATTAAAAACCATATTGGTTATTGGCCTATATTAGAGAATTGATATTTTAATTGTGCATTCTCTATTTTTACATTTAGATTGCCTTTGCAAATGCTAATAATTTAATAACACTGTTAAAGGGGTACTTCACTGCTGGCAAAATAGTTTTTCAATAAAACTTTGCTGCCCATATACTTGAAATGGGAAAAAATTAAATCTCTGCTCCCAGACTAGAGAAAAAATTGTGAAACAGGTAGAAAAACATGATGGCATCCAAAGCCACTCCCACCAGTCTGCCATGTATATGTTTACCAGAGTTAAATACTGCCTTGCTTTAGTAGGAGTACTCCTTAGCAAACTTTTAGTTATAATGGAGTTGACTTGTATTGTTCCCAGGTGCAAGGATTCAAAGAGTAAAAGCATAGTGGGAGTGAGTTTACCTACCCTTACAATTACTGTCCTGTTAATAACCCTCTGTCCATCCAACTGTCCGTGGGCAGGAATCAAAAAATGGTTAAGTGTAATCTGTAGTTTTCACAAAAGCCCTGAAGCTGTCAAATGACGTTTTGCATCATCTGGCGGACTTTTTCTGACGAATAAACATAATTTTTTTGTCCCATGAAACACGTACACACTACCGACATTGTAACGGTAACAGTCATTGTAATACAAAGAAGGTTGAAAAACGTTTTAAATGTGATATTTAGCAAATTAAAAAATATATTTTTTATTCTTGGCCATTTAGCAGATCACATGAAAACAATAATAATCCACATATTGTAATATTGTACATCACTATTTTATATTGATATAATTTGATAATAAATATAGGATAAACAATCTGAAAAAGGGGGAAAAATACTGAAAATGCATGTAAATATCAGACTACTTCCCCCCTTTCTTCCCATAATGCAGTGGTGCATTCCTGAAAGATTAACAATGCGCAAAAGATTGAAAAGGAGGTGGGTAACGAGGGGAAGAGAGGACAATTTTGACCTCTGTGATGAAAATTAGTGGGTGAATCAGGGAAGCAATTCTAAACCATTAGCAAAGAATGAATGCCCTCATTGTAATAGGTCTTCAATGATGTTGTGCCAACGAGGATGTATACCGAAGCACAGAAGAAAAGGCTTAATCTTCAATATGGAGAGGTCAACAATCGGAAGAGTATATAACACTGATGAAGCAATTCATCTGTTGAGTGGTCTTCAGGAATTCTTTAACAATCAATGTAATCATGTAGGCTATAGATGTTCAAAACACATTCGTTGAGAACTCTGAAAAGTAAGCGCAGCAGCTGTATTATTTACAAAAGCCAGTAATCTATACTTGACCTTACACTTCAGGTGAGAGAGATTGGATGGCTTTATAAAACCTTTATCTCGGATCTCCTTTTTCTCCTCTTTATCATCAGTATTATTATCATCAAGCCTGTTTTATTAGTCTACAAAAACACACTACTTTTTTTTAAATTCCCATAAATCATAAGCAGTGTCTCAGAAAACACCGTTTGCAGATTCCTGGCAAAGTGACATCACTTTTTACAGGCACTGCCCACTACCGTTGACGGACACCATATTAGCAAACACCCCGCCCTGAGCGGGTTATACACAGTCCGCCATTTTCTCCAGGCTGGAGCAGCAAGAATGTCTCATAAGCGATTGAGGTGTTTTGTGACATTGCTGCTGGATGTAAGGGTGAACATAACAGTCTCCATGTACTCCTGACATCAGAGCCACGAAGACTCAGTGGATTAGTTTTATTTTTGAAGGGAATGCCCCCCCATATACTTAAATTTGTTTATGTCTGCGAGCGATCTCGCCGCCACGTGGTTCATAGAGCTCTCAATAGTTCCAAACGACTCCGCGCTGTCAATCTGTTTGAATAGGATTAAACAGGATAAAAAAGCAGTTTAACTATATTTGCAGCAATTTCTGTTAAATATTAACACAATATGTGCATCGACTTCGACTAGGCTTTACGGATGCATTTTATTCTGGGAAGAGATAAAGAAGAGTCAACGTTAATGTTTTTCTTGAGTGATCTGGTTATTTTATTTGGGTCATGTGAGTGCATGATTTTACAGCGTTGAGTATTGTAGCCAATCACGGGCATTTCTGTTGAAAATAATGACCAATCATGTGTTTAATTTACCAGGAAATCCTCTCAGTATCGATCAAAACAAGTTTTATACAGTCTCAAAACGCTGAATGAATTTTAGTGCAAGTTTACGTTTTATACGAATCTTCTCATTATCTACAAATCCTCGCATCATAACAAACAAAGCACAGACACGATTTAAATAAAGGTTTATTGTGATGTTTAGTCAGATGTTTTTGTTTTTCATTAGACTTTGTGATGTTCCCTACAATTAGCCTATATATTTAACACTTCAGTACAAATAAAGTAACAAAAATAGATATTTTAATGTTATAATAGTGATTTGATAATATATACAAAATGGCTATAAAGTGTTCGTCTTCCGCCATCTACTGGTTATAGTGGTAATTTATTTTATTATTTTATGATATTCGAAGCATACACAACAAGTGAATATACACTCACCTAAAGGATTATTAGGAACACCTGTTCAATTTCTCATTAATGCAATTATCTAATCAACCAATCACATGGCAGTTGCTTTAATGCATTTAGGGGTGTGGTCCTGGTCAAGACAATCTCCTGAACTCCAAACTGAATGTCAGAATGGGAAAGAAAGGTGATTTAAGCAATTTTGAGCGTGGCATGGTTGTTGGTGCCAGACGGGCCGGTCTGAGTATTTCACAATCTGCTCAGTTACTGGGATTTTCACGCACAACCATTTCTAGAGTTTACAAAGAATGGTGTGAAAAGGAAAAAACATCCAGTATGCGGCAGTCCTGTGGGCGAAAATGCCTTGTTGATGCTAGAGGTCAGAGGAGAATGGGCCGACTGATTCAAGCTGATAGAAGAGCAACTTTGACTGAAATAACCACTCGTTACAACCGAGGTATGCAGCAAAGCATTTGTGAAGCCACAACACGCTCAACCTTGAGGCGGATGGGCAACAACTGCAGAAGACCCCACCGGGTACCACTCATCTCCACTACAAATAGGAAAAAGAGGCTACAATTTGCACGAGCTCACCAAAATTGGACAGTTGAAGACTGGAAAAATGTTGCCTGGTCTGATGAGTCTCGATTTCTGTTGAGACATTCAGATGGTAGAGTCAGAATTTGGCGTAAACAGAATGAGAACATGGATCCATCATGCCTTGTTACCACTGTGCAGGCTGGTGGTGGTGGTGGTGTAATGGTGTGGAGGATGTTTTCTTGGCACACTTTAGGCCCCTTAGTGCCAATTGGACATCGTTTAAATGCCATGGCCTACCGGAGCATTGTTTCTGACCATGTCCATCCCTTTATGACCACCATGTACCGATCCTCTGATGGCTACTTCCAGCAGGATAATGCACCATGTCACAAAGCTCCAATCATTTCAAATTGGTTTCTTGAACAT
The DNA here is from genome assembly GCA_039654625.1 of Rhinogobio ventralis. Taxonomy (NCBI): domain Eukaryota; kingdom Metazoa; phylum Chordata; class Actinopteri; order Cypriniformes; family Gobionidae; genus Rhinogobio; species Rhinogobio ventralis. The sequence goes on along the minus strand of CM077198.1, from coordinate 22,512,429 downwards.
GACAATGAGTTCACTGTACTAAAATGGCCCCCACAGTCACCAGATCTCAACCCAATAGAGCATCTTTGGGATGTGGTGGAACGGGAGCTTCGTGCCCTGGATGTGCATCCCACAAATCTCCATCAACTGCAAGATGTTATTCTATCAATATGGGCCAACATTTCTAAAGAATGCTTTCAGCACCTTGTTGAATCAATGCCACGTAGAATTAAGGCAGTTCTGAAGGCGAAAGGGGGTCAAACACAGTATTAGTATGGTGTTCCTAATAATCCTTTAGGTGAGTGTAAATGAATGATGCTAGCATATACATATTTTAACCCAAGAAATAAGTTTTTAATTGTGTTAAAAAAAAACAAAAAAACAGGGCAACCAATTTAATTCAACTCTTTATATCCAGGCGCTAGATACGTTATTCCTTAAATGGGCTGACTTCATAGAAACGCATTCGACAGAATTAAGATCTCAGAGAGACTAAAAACTGTTGAAATAAGAAAGATAGCATCTGAATATAGTAGCTGTTGCAGTGCTACTCACGTTATCTAGGGTGAATTCAGGGTGATTGGGACACTTTTTTTCTAATCATCTCAATGACAAAAAGTGTCCCAATCACCCTGAATTCACCCTAACTGCAGTTAGAGTCTAACGATCTAAAAATAAACATTAACTCTAACGTGCTTCATAAAATACATCTTCTATCAATATTCCTGCGAGGTCAACTAATGCCATAAAACCTCAAAATATGAAGTAATATCATCAATTTGCCAGCGAGTGGGCTTGAGATACACCGAAATAAATGGGGTTCAATGCTGGAACTATTGGTTGTTTGGAACTATTGGTCGCTCCGTGACATGCTTTACTTCCGCATTCCTCAGTTCCTATTGAAGTCTATGGGAGTGCCGTAACTCTGTGGCTCTGCTGGATCCGTTTCAAGGGAAATTACATCAACACATTGAATAATGCTGCGCGTTTCAAGGCACTTCAGTGGGCCTTTAAGCACCCCCCTGAAAAGGCATAAGGTCTGTATATATTTGTTTACTATTAATTGTAACTAGTGTTTTGCAGCAGCCCCACAGCAGCTGAATGAAGTCTTTACAAGGGTAAATAAATATAATCTTGTTTGAATAAACACTGTATATAAAGGCTTTATGTAGGCTATTTGAGGTCTGAGACATGTGGCACCGTAGAGAGAGGGCTAGCATTTGCCATCTAGTCATAGCCAATAGCCTACAATTAAATAGCCTGTGCATACAGTAGTATTTCATCTTTTATAAAATGAGATTTTGGCCAAATGTATTTTACAACAGGAAAAACCCCCCATATAGCTACAACAAACTTTGTAACTGTTGATGAAAACGTAATGTGATGCCGCAGTTTTAATGACGGACAAAATACACATTTGCTGGTCAAAAACCATGTGTTTGGCTTTTGTAAAATGTTAATAATATATTGATAAGTAATACAACAACATATTAAAATTAGTTTTACCCTCAGAAAATCATAAATAAGCACAGGTGCGCCCTGTAGTGTTTCGTACGGGAACTTCCACAAATCGACTGAGTGATCCTCGTCACCTAGGTAAAATATATTTATAAGAATTTTGTTATTTGATTTATGATTCTTGATACACTTAATTTGAGCCCCTGCCCCTTTGAAAATAAAAGTGAAAGTGCCCTTTTCGATCGCACCGCAATGCCCCCGCGAAAACAATTTCTACCGAGGGGGTCTGTGCACGGCTCTGATGTTGATGATAATACAAGGAGAAAGAGTTTATGGATCATATTTTAATGCTCACTTGCACTGTTTTATTAAGCTCTAAGTAATTTTCTTGAGTGAAAACTAACGCTTCATATTTTGTGTGAAGTACACCCTTGAGAAAAAAAGTGCACTTTAGTGTACTTCTATAAAGTGTACTTATTACACAAATAATATACTTTAAAGGTATACACTTAAGTGTGAATTAAGTGCAATGTTTTCGGTGCACTGAATGCACATTAAATGTAATTGATTTCAAATGTATCACATATTAAGTTGAAATAAAATTATATAAGTTGTCATTAAAAGTGACAACTTTTTAACAACTTAAGTGGGACTTTAATACAACTTTATATTTACTTTCATAATTACTTCTAATGTCTTTAAAATTGAATTAAAGTGCACTGCTCAATGTACTGACAAGCAATTAATGTGAACTAAAATATACTTTAATGTCAGTTAACAATACAATTAAATGTAATGTTTTCGACGCACTTAATACATACTAAATGTAATTGATTTCAAATGTATCATAGATTAAGTTCATATTAAATGCAATTAGTGGAAATTAAAAGTGATTTTTTTTAAGAACTTGAGTGGGACTTTAATACAACTTATGTACTTTCATAATTGCAGCAATTAATGTGAACTAAAATATACTTTAACATCAGCTAAAAATACACTTAAGTTTGAATTAAATGTAATGTTTTCCCCGCTTAAATGCATTTTATTTGTAATTAATTTCAAATGTATCACAGATTAAGTTCATGTTAAATGCAATTCGTTGAATTTTTGAGTAATTTTTTAACCACTTAAGTGAGACTTTAGTATATTTTTATATGTACTTTTAAAAAATATGGTAAAAGTGTACTTCTGAATGTACTGACAAGCAATTAATAAGCAATTAATAAGCAATTAATGTGAACTAAAATATACGTAATTTACAGGTACACTATTATATAATTAAATACATTTGTAATTACATTTTTCTAAAACTGAAACTGCAATTTAGTATAATAAACAAATGCAAATTGAAACCCTCTACATTTATTGACAAAACAATCTGTAAAACAAATACAAAAAAATCTTTTTTTGATGCACAAGAAAAACCCAAGAAACAATTTACACAAACACAAATTCATTTAGAAAGAGTCTGGAGGACAATGAGGCGTATGCACAATCTCCCTCATACAAAGATACCTAAATCTACCCATCACAGAAAACATTCTGCATTTTTACATTTTCAGAAGCATCACTCTGTATGATTTATAGGATTGTTTCCTCATGGGGACCAAGGTCCTCAAGGTCAACATTTACTGGTACAGAACTTCCGGTACGGTGCATGTGTGTACCGAACTGTTATGAATGCAATCTTTAACAGTTAACAGTAGGCTTGTTTTATGCGCGGAACATACTTCAATCTGAGTTCCCACACGAATATATTAAGTATTCAGTCCATTTTATCATGAAATTCAAGCGATAAATGCCGTTTTGACGCTCTTTAATGTGACATGACTGATCACTGTATATGCGCGTCAGTTGAAGCGGCAGCGCTGCGAGCGAGTGAACACGATAATCTCTTCAGTCAAAGAATAAACATGAATGAACATCTGAAGGTATGTTGAGGATACATTACAACTTACTGAAATGTCGTGTAATCGTTCAATCAGTGTTTCAACGGTGGAAAGACGTCAATAAAACAGCTTGTAAACGATGCCACATAGCATTACATTTACCTCAGAAGTCATTCAGTGTCCACAGCTGGTTAGTTCACTAGAGAGATGAACTCTTTCGCTAAATATATGCACTATATTAGCCTATATTTCATTATATTCTACTGAACCTGTTAGTGATGTCTTGATTATTAAATGTATGTTTAAATAAATCTGTCATGAAAATGACAGCCACTGTGTATAAATGGTTATATTTTAACAACGAATTGGAGTAAAAACATAATTTTATAATTAGATTTAGAAGTTAATGCAAAAAACTGCCTTATGTGAAGTTTATATGTTTGCATACAATGCAAGTGCAAGTAAGGGCTCCCTATATAGTTTACACTTTACAGCATTAGCAGAGATCATTTTTATGTCTTTAAGAAACTTTTAGTTATAATTGAATTCATTTAAGGACAATCACAATTTGTTCAGTAAACCACTTTTTAATAAAAAAAAAGCTATTTTATATTTAGTTTTCTCTCCCCTGCTGCACCGAACCGTCAGTTTTGTGTACCGTTACACCCCTATTACTAATGCAATCTTAAAATCAAAAGTTGTATATGTTATTTAGTTAATGCACTGTTAACTTAGATGAACAATGACTATACATTTCATTAACTAGCTTTGAACTATATTTTATTAACTAAGGTCAACAAAGATTAATAAACACTGCACTGTAAAAAAAATATTGCTCATCACTGTTAGATCATGTTGGCTAATACATTAACTAATGTTAACAAATGAGATCTTATTGTTAAGTGTTACCGAACTTATAAGCTCTTAAACTTTTGCTAGCACCAAAATTAGGACCAAAAAGGTTTATACTAAAATCTTATTCCAGCATTACAGTGAATGAAAGTAAAAAAAATTGTTTGTCACCAACTATTTTGAAGTTGTTGGAAAGTGCTGTTTATGTCAATGTCCCAGAAGCTCTCCATTGGCAGAAACTTCAAATATCCATGAAGCTGCGCACCATCTCTCCACAGTAGAATTGATATGTTCCAAAGAGGCAGGAAAGGAAAAAATATATATACCTTGAGGAAAAAAACAAAAAACAGAAAGAAAACAATTGTTTATAAAACAGATCTATCCATTATTATAATTGGGTCAATTAAATGAAAGCGATAGATGTACAGTTGCGCTCCAAAGTTTATCTGTATCTGTTAAAAAATGGTAATTTTAGCAATAAGAGGGATCATAAAAATTAGCATGTTGTCTTTTTATTTAGTATTGCCCTGATGAAGCAGTTTATTCTGCAAGGTGTGTGTAAACATTTGACCGCAACTGCATCACCTATGTGATGAATCACCTCGGTCGTCAGGGCAACATCACAGTAGAATGCTGGGAGAAGTTCCACAAACACCAGGATCCACTGACCACACCATCTTCACTGACACTGGGCTTTAATAATAGAGAACATTTTTATAAACATTTTTATTCCTACTTTACAGGGAATTAAACATTACTTAAATATAGATAAATAACCCAAGACCCATGCAAATTGAGAAAGGTATTCTTCAATTTTCCTCATCAAGTTTCAGCGCACCCTCTCCACGAAGGATGTTCCTGTATTTACCACGGCTGGCACAGCAATGCTGCGGCCCCATTCCTTTGGTTTGTTACCTGTAAAATATATGATGATTATTGGGATCTGTAAATGCACAGGTGGGAATTTATTACTTGCAAATGGACAAGATGCAAAGCATTTAAAAGCTATAGACTTGATAGCAGTGTTTTAGCTTGTAATGTGTGATCAGGGTGTCATGGTGGCAAGAATTCATGAAAAAACTTGTAACATCACATCATCAATATGACTCTGTGATTCCAGACAGCTTGCACTGGATCTCCAATAACAAATCTGTACTGATCCTACAAAATAAATAAATAACTCCAGATAAGCACAAAATATTACAAACACAAATAGTAACTGACCATCGTACTATTTAAATGCAAAAAGAAAAGAAAAAAATACATTACAAGCATTATTTCTAGAGGTGGGTGATATATTGAATATTACTGGTCATTATAATATGGATTGGATTAAATGGATATAAATGTCTTCTAATGTTACTAGACCGGATCTTTGAATTTTGTTCAGCAAATTTAACTTTAAGTCATTTAGTTCATTTAAAAAGTTGGAGTTTGATTAAAATATTGTATTTTCAGCAGCCAAATTCCTCAAACACGCCCACACACGCGATCACATTCCGATATAAGAAATTATTATAATGCAATCATATATAAATTATAGGAAACATGATTAATTTACCTCCTGAGTCCATATTGCATCTATACTATCTACGATTAAACTAAATACACTTTTAATCGCAATAAGAAATGCCATGTTACGGGGAAAATTAATCATCGCAAGGACGACTTGAGCAGGACGTTTCTCAGTGATACACTACTCATTTTGAGGTACATTATGAGATGTTGCAACTGTAATTCCTCACCATCAGCATTAACAAGTGTATGTCCATTAACAAACTGATGTTTGAGTATATTTCTAATTTATTGCGGTGCACATACGGGAAATGTATCAATAACAGTATACGTTAGCCCAGCACTAATGTGAATGACTGATGGAACATTAAAGTTTGCAAACAAATTTGCATAAGTATGTCAGCAAGACAGTAATAAGTAAAAAAGACTCTCTTTGTGTTTTTTGAGTAAACGCTGTACTTAATAATAATAATAATAATAATTATTATTATTATAGGTACAGGCAACAAATAAAAATAAAATAAAAAAAACATATAATTTTTCTAATCAATCCAGTTTAGTACAGTTCAAACTATACCGAAGGAACGCGCTCGGAGTTGACCGATCATTTTTTTTTTCTTCCCATTTTTAATCCCTGCACAGAAGTAAATGAAGGCTGAACAATTATTTTTGATTCTTTCTCTTTGACACTGGTCAGTATTTGACTGGGCAGAAGTGCTAATTACTACCCTGCAACATATCAAAATTAGAGTTTAAGAATTTAAAAAAACGTGGCGAGTCACACTGCTTTCATGATCTTTTATGAACATACAGTAGCTTCACCCTTGCATTTCAAGGTTGTATAGCTCTGAGATCATTTTTAATTTGAGTCAATGTTTCATTGTGCAGAGAGGCTTTTGCTACACTCCCACTTATCAGATCTCTTATTTCTACTGGACTTTGTACAAGCAAACTTTCAAATAGAAAGTAAAGACCTCCACTAAAACTTTTGATTGGGTTGTGGGATCTCACTGTGAAATAATGTAAGCTCTGTTTTTTACATGCAGAGTGCACTGCAATTATCCATGAAAGGCTTTATTTTCAAAAACTGGTGAGACAAGCAGGGGTGCGGGAAGATGTTTTAGGTTGGGGGTGCTGTGTTCTTTTTTTGGGGGTGGGGGGGTGTCATCACATTTGAATAATAAACAATATCGAGTCTATAAAACATGAAGCACAACAAGCATATCGGTTAGAACACTCGTTTAAACAGCATACACACCGGGAGATTTGACTGCACATCACATTTTTGACATTGATCCTTCTTGCAATCATAATGCAATGGACTATGGCCTACACTAAACCTTTAAATAAAAGGGTTATTGCGCTGTTTACACAGTCATAAACAATAAAAAAAACCTGCACAGCGACACGAAATAAAAACGAATGCAAAAAACCTGCCTACCTTACCAGAACAGCTCACTGGTAAAACGACATGCGCTCAAATCCGGCTCCGTCATGAAATTTCTACTTTACCTTTTGTAGCCATTAAAGCACGTATTTAGTTTCATATGTTTAAATATTATAATGTTATTTTTTAATTTCATTTACGTTGATTATGAAAAGTGAACAGGACACATAAGATGCGCAATACGTCAGAAGACATGGAGGTCAGAAATGATTTTAACCACTTCATTAAGTTTTGTTTTGTTGAAAGCCTTTCTTTAAAGTGAATTTTGTATAAACTGTATCTTAATTTTAATCAATGTTTTATCAACCAATTGCCTGGATTTATCAAATAATAAGCAAATATAGCAGACAATGACATGGAGGTGCCAGCACTGTGTTAACAACGGCTTAAATGAACAACTACTAGAAAAAAAAATTCATTGCATTTGCAATCCTGTGAAACCAGGCAGCACCCCCAGCACCCCCACTTCCAGTGCCCCTGGAGACAAGCTTTCTTTTGAAACCTGGTTCCAATGATCTCTCGAAAAAATCTTACACTAATAAGTAGGATTGCTTGATAGCACAACAGCTGGTGTTCTCCAAAACCTGAAGTTCAAATGCAAGTTCACATTATCTATTGATACTCTACTCATTGTATTGAAAACTGTTTGCTGATGCTAGAAAGATATTAAAGCTTTAATCCAGAGGAAACATCTGAAAATGACCACATTTGCTTCACCTACTCCAGTATTGAAGGGAACACTGTGTTCACCTTTCACTTGCACAAATTAAACCTTGAACACATGAAATACAAGCCAAGATGATGTTTTTTTTGTACATCTTACACTGCTAGTCTGTAGTTACAAAGCTCTGGAGCCTCATTGACTGTCATCCTATTTGTCTGGTAAATTATTACTGAAAACACACAAAGACATTCTTAAAAATCCGCTTTTCATAGGATACTCTTCCATGTCTCCATACAGTCCTGGGCTCATGGGTTTCAATTATGCAAAGATGAATGCATATAGTATATGACCTTTATGTGGTATACACACTGCACAGCACTCTGGGTAGTCCTGAGACTCTCAATGTAATTTTAGTAAAACAAGGGGGAAAAAGTAATTGAAGCTCTATGACCGCCCTTCAACTAAGTCCCTCAGAAATAATCTAAAGTATTTCCTTTACCAAAACAAACCATTGGCTCAGTTATAATGCGAGTACTTTTGAAATTCAGACAGAACAATGGCAGCTTTCAACTTTTCCTGTTCCTTAGTGAATTGTCCATTTGAAACAAAAAGCCAAGAACTTTTTTTCTACATTCCTTTAAATGTAAAACCTTCAGAAGGTTTTTTTTTTTTAAAGCTAGTTTCCTGACCTACCTTTTCTGGCATACTTCTCAAAAAAAATAAATGTTCAGACAAGGAAGTGGCACAACCATGGTTGTACAGAATTGAGAAACCCAAATCTTGGGAGTCTTGCTAAATTAAATATAGCCCCGCCCACATATGATGTCATGCACAAGTGTTTTTACCTGGTAAAAAAGGGGCGGGTCCTAAAAAAGGCAACTTCAAAACTTTTTTTGCAACAAATGTATTACCATTTAAGAGGAGTCAGTAAGATTTTGTGTTTGTTTGTTTGAAATATATACTTTTATTTAACAAGCATGCATTAAATTGTTGCTAAAAAAATATATTTTTACTGACCAAAAATGTTTTAACGGTAGTGTATAATCAACAGTATAACTGTAAAACTGTATAGATAATTAGTGTAATAATTAAATCTATTTGTAGAATTAAAAAAAAATCGGTGTTAGTTTTTTTCAGTCGCTTTTGGTACATTTCTCAGATCACAACTAAAATTCTCAAAACTACTTGTTCAACCTCCACATCATCAAGTCACTTGTGAACATCATAAAAACAGTTTCTCATTGTTTTGAACAAATTGCAAATGCTTTGGTACAGTCATGCAATTGATTATGTGCAATTGTCTGCTGTTTCCAACATTATCAATTGCTAATGTCATGTTTATCAAAATGTATTATACTGGTTCTCATTGAATAGCATTAGTTCCTTACATAAGTCATTAAATGCAAAATGGTTAAACTAGATGTCATAATGCATTGTGTATTTTTTATACATTTCTATTAGACGCTTGTGTGTGTGTGTGTAAATGTGTCCTGAATTGATGAATCGCAGAGGAGAATTTTGAATTTCAGTAATGAAGGGAAATGTAAAGGGCTAGATCAACTAATGATCAACCAGTTCTCTAAAATAGCTCAGAGATGCATCTCATAAAGCTTCATTTGGCAAGCATATAGACAGATGACAACACAGTGTTACAATTTCTTATAATGGAAGAACAACAAGGAAACAAACAGGGTCAACAGCCAGAAGAAGAAGAGGAGTAAGAATATGTGGTGAAAGGGTACAGAGGAAAAACTGTGGAAGAGGTAGAAGAGGCCAAGAATGTAGAAATGTTTCTGATGAAATAAGGGCCACTATTTGGGACCATGTTCTTAACCATGACCTTATGGCTGAAGTGGGTCAAACGGTACAGCCGAATGTTAGGAGAACAAACGTGTCCTCAATCATTTAAATGTTTGTAGAAAAGAAGAGGCATGTAATCTGACAATGTTCACTATACTGTACACTTACTGTAATGCTATATCACACTAGTCCACTTGCATTTTACATTATACAGTAAATATACTTTATAGAGCCATAATGTAACACACACACACACAGGTACCATCAGAATGGTATATATATGATATATATGATAACATTAGCTGAATTGTATATATATACACTCACCTAAAGGATTATTAGGAACACCATACTAATACTGTGTTTGACCCCCTTTCGCCTTCAGAACTGCCTTAATTCTTCGTGGCATTGATTCAACAAGGTGCTGAAAGCATTCTTTAGAAATGTTGGCCCATATTGATAGGATAGCATCTTGCAGTTGATGGAGATTTGTAGGATGCACATCCAGGGCACGAAGCTCCCGTTCCACCACATCCCAAAGATGCTCTATTGGGTTGAGATCTGGTGACTGTGGGGGCCATTTTAGTACAGTGAACTCATTGTCATGTTCAAGAAACCAATTTGAAATGATTGGAGCTTTGTGACATGGTGCATTATCCTGCTGGAAGTAGCCATCAGAGGATGGGTACATGGTGGTCATAAAGGGATAGACATGGTCAGAAACAATGCTCAGGTAGGCCGTGGCATTTAAACGATGCCCAATTGGCACTAAGGGGCCTAAAGTGTGGCAAGAAAACATCCCCCACACCATTACACCACCACCACCAGCCTGCACAGTGGTAACAAGGCATGATGGATCCATGTTCTCATTCTGTTTACGCCAAATTCTGACTCTACCATCTGAATGTCTCAACAGAATTTGAGACTCATCAGACCAGGCAACATTTTTCCAGTCTTCAACTGTCCAATTTTGGTGAGCTCGTGCAAATTGTAGCCCATCCGCCTCAAGGTTGTGCGTGTTGTGGCTTCACAAATGCTTTGCTGCATACCTCGGTTGTAACGACTAGTTATTTCAGTCAAAGTTGCTCTTCTATCAGCTTGAATCAGTCGGCCCATTCTCCTCTGACCTCTAGCATCAACAAGGCATTTTCGCCCACAGGACTGCCGCATACTGGATGTTTTTCCCTTTTCACACCATTCTTTGTAAACTCTAGAAATGGTTGTGCGTGAAAATCCTAGTAACTGAGCAGATTGTGAAATACTCAGACCGGCCCGTCTGGCACCAACAACCATGCCACGCTCAAAATTGCTTAAATCACCTTTCTTTCCCATTCTGACATTCAGTTTGGAGTTCAGGAGATTGTCTTGACCAGGACCACACCCCTAAATGCATTGAAGCAACTGCCATGTGATTGGTTGATTAGATAATTGCATTAATGAGAAATTGAACAGGTGTTCCTAATAATCCTTTAGGTGAGTGTATATATATATATATATATATATATATATATATATATATATATATATATATATATATATATATATATATATATATATATGAGAGTGAGATAGAGTCATCTTTTTCTTTATATCGCAATGATATTGTACTTTATTTTGCTGACAGACCAACAGTAAAAGTGTAGCTTTGAATCCTGTCCAGTCTCTTGCAATCAATATCCCACTTAGTAGCCTAATGTGTAAATTCATAGTGTTAAAATTTTAAATGTATATATGCCATATAGATAGAGTGCAGTCTTATGACTTTTCAATCATTGTCATCAGAATCGTAGCCATAGTTTACATCTGAAAATACTGACAGAGTACACTATTATATTGACAACATAACTAAGCATTTCGATTCACTTGTTTGTGAACAATGACAAAAGGACTTGTCATTCTGATGGTACTGATGTGTTCACTGACATAAATACTTACTTTAGAGAGATGAACTAAGGAATTTGAGCAAGTTACAGGCTTTTGCAGGTAATCCATTGTGTGGTGCTGTATGCACGAATTGTTTTGAGAAATGCACTGGTTTGCAAATCTTTAGGATGTTTCAAGAAATGTACCAAAGTGACTGTAATACAAAACTGTAAAACATTTGCTGTTTTGATGTGGCTTTATGGGTTAAAATCATTCTTGATAAATTTAACAATAATTCCATGCTGCACTCCGGGGGTTGTGGGGGTGTCCAGCATGCCAGTGGTTGTACAGCAGCTGCTATGATGAGCATCACTGCCCACTGTCTAGCTCTAGCACCTGACCCATTACACACCTCGCTGTGATATGAAGTGACAAGGTTATGAAGATTTTTTTATTTTTAAAGACAAAACCTCTGGCCCCTTTTAAACTCTATTTTCAGAGTCATTATGGTAAAACACTGTCAAATAAGACACCACTGAGTTGAAATCTTTGATAACATTAGCTGATCAATATATTGTCGATCTGTTTTTATATATATAATTAGATTTTATAATGGGGGAGAAATTAATTATTCCCACGATTTAATGCCACTCTTTGGATGTGTAAAAACACTGAAAAATCTTTGTCATACCACCCACTCTAGCCATCTTATTTCTCACAAGGGTCAATATATTTTACTCACCAATTATACACTAAAGGTCAAATTTTCCCTGAGATGAATGCATGCTAGGAAGGAGGCAATTAAAACTGAATATATGCATACAGCACGGCTCAGAAAGAGAACATTATCTTAAACTTCATTACAGATTCCCAGACAAAACAAGAAATGGTGATTAATCCCCCAAGAAAATAGGCAGAATTTTGTTTTGCCAAACCTGCATTCTGGTATATTGATGGTCTCAGTTCTCCAGTCAATGGAAACTGGCAAAGACAGCCAATCACTGTAAAAATGAATACTGCATATAATGGTTTCTATTTGGTTGAAGTACATAATTACACAAATTAGCTGGAACTGAAAAGGTTCATATACTGTAAAATAATAGTGATTTCAGTGAGTTATACACTTTAAGATATGTGTGCCATTCAGAAATGAATTGAGAATGCCTTCTAAACTTAAATTTAGGAAACAAACAGAATGCCGAAATGGTGATGATTCCAATTTGAATGTAAGGGAAATTAATTGAAATTCAAATAAATTGTAACTAGAAACACAAAGGGCCCTATCATACATCCGCAGCAATGCAACAGTGTTTTTTGTTAGTTTCAGCCCGATGCAGTTATCATTTTCACATCCAGCGCCCACATTGTTTAAATAGCAAATGCATTTGCGCCCATCTGTTCGCCCATGGGTGTGTTGGTCTGAAAACGAGATGTGTTTAGGCACATTGTTGGCATGTTGCTATTTGGAGGCAATTGAAAATGACAATGACTGACAAAAACCTGGTCTAAAGTCAATGCTGCAGTATTTAGTTTTTTTGTTATTGAAAGGGTGCGTTAGTAATATGCGCCTAGCACAAAACGCACACCCTGCTTGTTACACACAGGGACACGCAGCAGCAAACAAACATGCCAAATATTAAAAATTAAAGGATTACCATGTAAAAGATTATTATTGTGTACATAAGATAAAAATGCTTCATGTCAAACTGGATAGTCATTGCATGTATCAGAATTACCTAATTGCAGTAATGACTAGGGCTGAACGATTAATTGCATTTGCGTTAATATCGCGATATGATAAAACAATTTTTTAACCACAAAGACTGCGATTACACTCTGGTCAGGTGAAACGCGAGAGTAAAGCAGTCTGCAGAAGAAGCATCAACTTGACACGTTACACATATGCCTGGCCTACAAGAAAGAACAATTTGTGTTTAATCGATCTAATATTGTGTTGGTCATACTATACAATATGGGTGGGAGAAAAGATTATCTCTCCAACGATTCTGGATCAATTCTGAGCTTAGATTTTAACTGCAGTTGCGCGATGGCGCTGCGTGTGTTTTAGAAACACCAGTGTTCTGCTTGCTTTCATTTCCTCTCACACACCACTCAAACCATAAAATAATCTTTTATAAAGTTCGGAAAGGTTGAAGCGAATTACAATGACATTCGCGGGCTTCATCGCACAGGATATGCGCTGTGAGAAACGTGCAATTTGCTTGATATTATGCTTACAATGTGTTCTCGCCTGCCAGTATTTTTTTACTTACAAATGCGTTGTTTATGTCGTTCGTTTGGAATGCATTGGACTTATATATTAAAAATATAATTATCAATAATATTAAACTCGCTGACAGAAGGCTTTCAGTTTCAAATGCTCGCGCCGCGCTTTGTGACGAGTGCTCGCACATGCGGCTGTGCTCGTCTCCGTCTAAGTGGTTAAATGTACTTGCGTCTCAAAATGCTTTTATGGCGCGAAATGAATGTGAACACAGTCAGTAATGTCTTAAGGAATTAAACAGACAGGACAAACCACATTTTATATTTCAAAAGAGATCTGTGCATTAGTGTGAATCTCCCGCTGTCTATGATGTCATCATTAATAGCTACTCAAGCAACAGTAAAGCTGAGAAAGAGATATCACTCACAGCTCTTGAATGGAAAACGTTCAGATACTCTTTAATATTGAAAGCACTCTTTGTTCATTGCTTGTAATATGTTTTTTGTCCCTCTTTATTATTTACTAGCTTTTATGTTTTGAAGCTATATTATATATTTAAAATTCTTAACATGCAATTGTTTTAATTACATTTTTTAATGTGTCAATATTTTTAAAAGTGCTTACAATTACATATGTAATTAAATAATAATAATAAAAAAAAACATTTTAAGTTTTATTAATACAATTAATTAATAAGAAAAAAAGTACATCAAGAATTGTTTTGGAATTTGATCGTGAGGTGCCTAAAGATTCCCACCACTACTCTCGATACAATGATTTATTGCTTGTCTTTGTTGAATAATACAGAAAATAAAGAGCTTAAAAAAAGTATCATATATTAAATCGCAATTGCAATATTGGTAAATGAACAAAAAAAAAAAAAAAAAATATATATATATATATATATATATATATATATATATATATTCGCTATTAGATTATTTTCCAAAATTGTTCAGCCCTAGTAATGACGAATTAAATTGTCTAATTATTTGACCAATCGTGGAAAAACACACATGTATTTAAACTGACTTGTCAGGTTGAGGGTGTCTATATTCCACCATGTAAATAGCAATCCGAAACGGTGCAAGCTCACCTGGCTTTAAAGGGGTCATGAATTGAGAAATCAACTTTCCCTTGAGCTTTTGATATATAAAAGGTCATGGTAATATAAGAATATCCTGTAGGTTTCAGAGCTGAAAACTTCCTTGTTAGTCAAAGAAAAGCTTTTATTGACACCAGGCCCAGCAAACGATCGATCTCAGAATATGCCACATTTTGACATCATCATGTGGTGAAACACCGCCTCAACAGAAAAAGAACAACGCCTGATTCTGTAGCCCCGCCCACCGACTCGTGCCTGACATGACATAGGCCTACATAGAGCTAAATCGGATCGAACTTCTAAGCAATAAACATACCGCATAAGCTTCATTCGGATTCCAGTATTATGAATGCATGGATGAACTTTATTTTTAATGAATATCCAGCTTACGTGGGGAAGACATTGCGCGTTTGTTCCTTCATTTCACCACGGATTCGTTTGTAAACTGGAGACTGGATTTGCAGACAGGATGAGATTACATTAATGAATGAAGCAACACACTTATGTGAGTAAAACATTTTTTTTATATGTGATAGTATTGCATTGTTACAGATTGTTTGATATCTATTGATGTGTACGTGTCTAACAGAACATACCTTAGTACGCTGTCAAAGGCTGAAGAATCCTTTGTTTGTGGTATTGTTGGTTTATTGCGATTACGGGATCAGACTCTGACATTTATGGGCCAGGGCTCGCAAAGCCCAACGTCCCAGGGCTATGTGTTTTCCAGACGGTCTACCAAAACGTAAGCCTGGCCTGCCGACGGGTATCTTAAATAGTGAAATAACATTCCTTTCTTGATGTGCGTTGTTCACTCTCTTCACTTGATATTTGAAGGGCTTGTGTGCGCGCGCGTGTGTATCCACTGATCGGGCGGGCCAAGTAATAAAAAAATAACATTCCAATCAATCGCAGGTGGATGAGAGATAAATCATTGTGTTTGTTTGATAAAGATATTTTGCAAGCCCTGTGGGCGATTCATTCCAGTTGCCGTTTTCCCACACGCTTTCAAAACAATTCCCACTAATGAGTTGTCTGTTCAGGCCGTGTGTCAGTGGAGAGTGAGAGTGTATAACTTCCATATATCAATGCTGAATGAGCTGAAGCTCATTTCACGAGTTTACACTTACAAATAAATCAGATATAATAAATGGTATGCATATGTGGCGTGCTGTCCGAGGAGAGGGCTCCGAGCTCGGTATTTGGCCCGAACCCAGAGTCCTCCCCCCGTGTCTATGGTTAGGAAAGTAACCAGGTGAGTGTGAGGAAGACGGGGTGGTGGAGGGATGCTGAAAACCTGTCAAGGAACATTGGTGAGGTGACTGGGTATTTATGTGATCCTCCACTTGTGCTGATTGGGTAGACATATTGATTACTGATTGCTGACAGCTGGTTGGAATGACATAATGATTGGATAGATAATTTGTTACTTTGTTATCTTGGCTGTGTGCTTAGGGTCGTTGTCCTGTTGGAAGATGAACCTTCGCCCCCAGTCTGAGGTCCAGAGTGCTCTGCAGCAGGTTTTCATCAAGGATGTCTCTGTACATTACTGCATTCATCGTTCCCTCGATCCTGACTACTCTTCCAGTTCCTGCCGCTGAAAAACATCCCCACAGCATGATGCTGCCACCACCAAGCTTCACTGTAGGGATGGTATTGGCCAGGTGATGAGTGGTGCCTGGTTTCCTCCAGACATGACGCTTGCCATTCAGGCCAAAGAGTAAAATGTTTGTTTCATCAGACTAGAGAATTTTGTTTCTTATGGTCTGAGTCCTTCAGGTGACTTTTGGCAAACCTTTTACTGCGGAGTGGCTTCCGTCTGGCCACTCTACCATACAGGCCTGATTGGTGGAGTGCTGCAGAGATGGTTGTTCTTCTGGAAGGTTCTCCTCTCTCCACAGATAAATGCTGAAGCTCTGTCAGAGTGACCATCGGGTTCTTGGTCACCTCCCTGACTAATGCCCTTCTCCACCGATCACTCAGTTTGGCTGAAGTTACCACAGGTGGACTCCAATCAAGTTGGAAAAACATCTCAAGGATGATCAGTGGAAACAGGATGCACCGGAGCTCAATGTTGAGTGTCATGGCAAAGGCTGTGAATACTTATGTACATGTGATTTTTTCATTTTTAATACATTTGCAAAGATTTCAAACAAAGTTCTTTCACATTGTCATTATAGGGTATTGTTTGTAGAATTTTGAGGAAATAATAAATTTAATCCATTTTGGAATAAGGCTGTAACAACAAAATGTGGAAAAATTGAGCGCTGTGAATAGCGCTGTATATAGAAACGGATTGCTTCAAAGCAGTTTTACAGTGATAAACAGAAAAAATATTAAATGATGCAAACATAATTCAATTCTGCAGCTCTAAAAAGACAATAGTGTCAATAGATCGATAGATAGATAGATAGATAGATAGATAGATAGATAGATAGAGTATTCTTTTTGGGAATTTCACATATTCAATTACTTCATACAAATAGGGGTTTAGTAAGCCATAGCAATTTAAACCAGAGTCACATGACCTTTTTTGCAGAGATCCTGTTCTGCTTCTGGGAATAATGAGATGTTCCAGTACAAAAGTTAATGGTAAGAAACGACAGTCAATTTCAACCACACACATCAATTTTTGGAGATACAATTGCATGTCAGTGCCAGATTCAAATATCCCAAGCATACGCCTATTACTAATTTACACGTCTATTAGAAATCTGTCACATCTCCATTCCATCACACATCTAAATGACTGCAGCGCAGTCGTCTCCACTCAGCCGCAGCAGAGGCAGATCAGACTACTCGTTCTGTGCTGAACTCTCGCTTTCTCTCTCTCTGCCGCCCACAGGCCCAGCTTTAACACCAGCAGTGGCCTCTGTGGTTCAAAACGTCTCTCTCTGTGTTAGGAGAGCTTAAAATATGCATATGCATTACCACTACCTAGCCTTCTTAACCTAATGCTTATATGACACCATTTAAACCAACTAAATTTACAAATGCAAAGGTCTGCTGAGGTCACTTAATGCCTCGAGTGCTTTTCAGTAATTGTTTTAAGATTTTCTTTGGCATCATAAATACATAGGAAAAACTCTATTAAGAAAAAGGATAATTATCCATAAAAGTATATTTTATGGTGGATGTAAAATAATCACTGTGTACCTTCATTTTACTCTGACTGTGTTTTTAGAGGTGTTATAAAATATTTCCAGCAGAGGTTTAAAGCAAAAAAGAGACAACTAGAGTGAACCTGAGCTTAAGTATCATCCAGAGGGTGCATTCACACAAAGCCTCGCAATAATTTCTGATGATGCTCTTTTAAAAGCCAATACCCCCTGCGATGATGTTAGAGATCAAGTATTTGTAACTGAGCCATGAATTTCAGTCAATCACAGCCTCAGTTAGCTTTTTACCTCATACTTAATTAGCAATTACTGTGAGAGGGAAATATCTCCTCTTTAGAGCCAGCACTAATGAGTAATAAACTTCACATAATACTCACTCTGCTGCCTCACACAGCATAAAGGAATCTTCAGCTTCCTTGGGAGCGTAAACCCCACAGATGTTCGATGATGTCCTTGCCTGGGGCAAGGATGCAAACAATTAACCTCTAAGAGTCCAGATGATATGTCTGTGCTCAAAGTCAAAATGTTGTACCTGATGATGATGATGGAGGAAAGACGAGAGAGAAAAAAAACTAATAAAAGGACATGAGGATGCAACGAGAACATTGATATATGGAAGTTATACACTCTCATTCCACTGACACACGGCCTGAACAGACAACTCATTAGTGGCAATTAGCGATGACACAAAGGTCTCACCCACAAATCACTGATCACGCACACGCTCGCTCCCTCTCTTGAAATCTATTCATGCCATATGAAAGACAGAAGCTTTCTTCTTACTAATTATGGATCTCGTTCATTATCTGAGTGAATCAGGCTGCAGTGCTTTGGCCTTTATCCTCCTGCCCAGCTCCAATCAGCCTGTAAATGAGGCAGAAGAAATGAGGCTGATTTCTGTAATGGAAGGAGACTAACAAAAAGGGACCACAAAGACCCTCGAGCAACAGGAAATACTGATTTACCTTCCCTTCAGAACAACGACAAAAAGGGTCTGAGATTTAAATCAAAACAAAGGCAAAAACCATTTTAACTAGATCTGCATTTCCTTGAGGAAACAGAGGCACTTACATGGGAGCAAAATAACAGTGTTTCAAGTAAACTTTTAGGCTTTAGTTCTGTGTAAATGAAGAGCCACATAAAATTATATTTCAGATGTCATCACACTCATTACTCATTGTCTAACGGCAGTTTAATGTCACAGACTGCATTCCCCATGATCCTCCCTGGCACTTAACCACGCACACCCATCACTCATCAGCCCTCATCACAAGCCCTATAATACACACACACACACACACGTACACACGTGTCATTGTCTGGCCTCGAGAACACAGACTCACTTACCTGTAAACTTACCTGAGAATATCCTATCGTAATCTTCAGTGATCTTCTTCTAACGTTGTTATCCTGTTATAAGTCATCTAAATCGTGTGTGTGCCCAGAAACCTGTAAGACAAAACCAGTTACCATCACTCAGACTAGTGATGCAAAGTCTGATTCATTTCCGCGAACCGGTTCTTTTCGGACAGTTCGGCTCAATGAACCGGTTCAAAAAGCCGATTCATAGTTTCCTGACGTCATCATGCAATGATGTCACTATGCATTTCTTTTATGCTTTTTATGCATCGCTCAGTGTCATGTTATATAAAGGAAACATTAATATAAAGTAATCTGTGTCAATGCATATTGAAACAATCGAATAAAGTTATTTGTGTGAGTGCATTTGCTGATCATTGCCTTTCATTCACTTAAGGTAATGGTGTTTGTGTTCACAGTTAATTCATTTATCCTTCATGTCGGATTCGACTGAAAATTGCACAACTACAGCACACATTACAGTCACTGATCAACAGACGCGGATATGTTACATGTCTAAAGTAGCCTATATAGAAAGAATAAACCAGTCTTATAAACTTATACATTTTGCTTAACAACTTAACAAAATATAATCTGCATGCACAATAAACTACAGTAAAATGTATTTAAATCTCTCGACAGAAAGGTTTTTGCAGGTTTTAATAAAATGTTATTTAATCATAATTAGTCATAATAGGCATATTTCCAGTAGCCTAGTGCCTCAGACTTGCGTCGCCAACTCAATCATCCTCAGTAATCCTCTGCCAATTTCGACAGCTGGTTGAACCGGCTCTTTCGGTTCTTTTGGTTCTTTTTTAGTCGGACGTGCTACTTCGGCTTTTGCGTCTTGCGTCATCAACCCGAAACTACAGTTCGATTAAGTTCAATTAATGAACCGGCTGAAAAGAACGATTCGTTCAAGAACCGAAAATCACTATCAAAGACTCTATTGTTAATAATTATTCTTCTCATCATTACTTGCCTGCATTGGATTGTGTTCCTGCTGCATTGTTTTAATAAACTTACCTATTTGTTGTTAATCTGACTCATTGTGCCAAGCCAATACATAATGCAAACACATTTTTGCTTTGCAAACCATAAGCAAAAAAAGAACACCTATTGGAATTTATATGCAAATATTATAATTCAAAGTTGATTAATAATAATAATATAAATTAAAATAATAAATGTACACTACAGTTCATAAGTTTGGAAGTTACTAATTGATCAAAAGTGACAAATACTTTAAAATTGTTACAAAAAATGTATTTCAAATGTTGTTCTATTGAAAAATCAGAAAATACATTACACAAAAACTTAAGCACAACTGTTTTTAAGCATTGATAATAATAAGAAATGGTCCTTGAACACCAAATCAGCATAAATGTGACACTAAAGCCCAAAGTAATGGCTGAAAAAAATTCAGCTTTGCCCTCAAGTATTAAATTACATTTTAAAATATATTTAAATAGAAAATAATTATTTTAAATTGTAATACTATTTCAGCCTTGGTGAGCATAAGTGACTTCTTTCAAAAACATTGAAACTGACCTCAATGTTTTTACAGAATCGGTCAATTATGTAGTTTTGCAATTTTATACATTTCCTACATTTTTTTTTTTTTTTAAATCTCTTCTGTTTTCTAATTGGGGAGGAGGGGAAAAAATCTGAATTTCAATATACTTTATTGCTCATCTAACAAGTAGCATGATTCTAATTAAAACCTAAAAAGTTATTACCACAGAAGAGGAGGTTTCATGGCACATCATAAACGTACTATTACTAACACTCCTTGTGCAAATCTACATTATTACTACCTTTGAAGGCATCTGCAGGAAATATCTGGACTCTTGTAAAGGTGCATAAAAAGTGCCTGTGAGAAACATCCTTACTGACAGCTTGTTTGATGCCTCATATGTATCTCTTATCAACTTCTTTTCTAGCATGCTTTTATTTCCCTGATATGATGAAGTGGACCCCAGGAGGCGACGGCTCTGCAAACCGCAGGAGACACCTTACAGCAGCTTGAAGACAGCCTCACATACAAACCTAATTCGTATATTGTGACAATGAAACCATTACTTGCAAAATCCCTCCGAGCTGTATTTTGACAGCTAATTACGACAGTGATGTGATTTATATTGCTCGTTGATACAAGTTTTCCACTAGATTAAAAAGTAAGAAAAAAATCACCCCAGTTTGTGGATCTTATCTTTGTGGATCTACGTTATCATGTTTCAAGTAAAGGTATCTTAAAGATAGAAAAACAACTGCGTGGGCACCTTTCCCCCCCCAAAAAAATAATAATCTAATTTCATAATAAAAGGTTAATAAAAATATGTATTTAAAAAACCCCCACTAAAGTTCTGTTATTTTTAAATGTAAAACGTTTTATGCACACATATACCTATGTGTATAATTGAGGTTATTTTAGTGTACATAGACGGAAAACAAAAACTATTAATGCCAAATAAGAGGCAAGCACATATGTGCGGCCAGCGTCCTGATGGATGCTACCACGTCATGCAGCGCATATGACATTCCCCATTAAACTAATTTTCTCTGCCGTGGACTGGCGCTCACACTTGCTATAAGTCTTGCAAAATGGGAAAATGAAATTCGGTTAAACCTCCCATGGATACCAGCTGATTGATGACTTTGTGGTGGTTTTCTGCCGCATGCAATTACAATCGCAATCAGATAGGCAAAGCCCCCCTCCAGCCTTCTAGGGAAGGTTTAGACAGAGATGTCACAGCCGAGACACAACAGCAGGAATTTGATCTCAAATTAGATGTAGTAGATGAACTCGGCATCTGCGGTGCTGCAGATGGAAGAGCTGTTATCAACAACAATATTAATCTCTAGTCACTTTCGCAAAAATAATAAAGAAGCACAAAAAAACCCTCACATTTATTCCAGCGCGTCTGGTGAATCATAGCACCGAGTGCTCCGGCAGAACAAAGAGGGGACTGGGGAATGATAAGAAGTCATGCTTTCCCCAGGGTTCCTACCAGTGAATTACCTGTCTCACAGTCTCCATTGAACACTTGGGTCCCCGCAGCCCTTTTGTAACTTGTGTCATCTTTCTTCACTTATTTTAAAACTGTCGACAGCCTGTCAATCCTCAAGGGTCTGTGACAACCATGGGTGACTTTGTTGACTTTAATCTAGCTTAGAGCTTCAGTTAGTTGGACGTAACACCATTTTCCCCACAACCTCCTTCAGATGCATACCAAATTGCTGCTAAATACAAAAATCGGAGCCATTTCAAATTGCTTAATCAATGTCAAATAGTATCAGCGGTGTGACATGCTTTAATTAAACTAAAACTATTTTAAACAACATTTTTCTAATTATTGTAATATTATACATGCAGACCTCATATAATTTGAGAGTCTACATTAAGTATTTACACAAATTAATTTGTCACATCGCAGAACTATTTCAGTAAATGCAAAAAAGCTAAAAGGTGATTAAAAATTGAGAAAAAAATGGAGTCACAGCATTTACCTATACTGAATATATACATTTGATATTGAAAAGGTCATCCATCCATCCATCCATTCTCCCAACCGCTTGTCCTCTGTAGGGTTGCAGGGATGTTGGAGCCTATCCCAGGGTCTTGGGCTGTAGCACCCTGGACAGATGGCCAGGATCGGAAAAGGTCACGTCCATGTTATTTATCAATCGCTATTTTTTATAAAAGGTTAAAGCTTGTCAAGATGGTAAATGGAATGTATTTAAACTACTTACTTTTGCCAACCAACTTTATCCAAAGCAGGTTATACTGCATTCAATGTATACATTTTATCAGGTCATGCAGCTTATACAGACTGACCAACTCTATCTCTATCCCGTCAACTCCCTCTGACTGGATCTACAAGAAATTTCCAAACTATAGTAAAATGACACAGATGTTTACTGCTGGCTAGAGCTGGGTCAATGACAACCCTCAGAGTGGAACTTATGAAAGTCACTTTGAGTCATCAGTACCTCCAAATGGCTCAGTGGGCTGGCACTGCCGCTTCTGACAGGTTGTGCCCCTGCTGCCCCTGTGGCCTAGTCCACTCTGCTCTTATTGAGCACGCTCCACTCCACAGTGTTGGCAAATGAGAGCGGAAGCAGGGGGCCTTGGCCAAGTCCCATCATCCAGCAGCTGTGGTCGTTCCTGGCTCTTTTCTCCCTTCTGCACCCACTCCCTCTCCTCTGACCGACATGGGACACGCCATCCAAAAGCTATCCAAGCTATCCAAAAGACATGCACAAATCTGAGTGCCAATGCACTTGCTCTTTTTGAAATTACACTTTTCTGGTGATGGTTTGAATTTAAGGCAAATCCCTTTGGAAACAAACCTGATCATTCATCACAGATTGATAACAGTCATGGAATGTCATGTTACATGATCATCTCCAGATATAATATGTTGAAATAAGAAGATATAAATTAAAACTGTACAGGATGAATACAGGATAAGAATGCAGGGTAAGAAAGGAAAGAAGGAAGGAAAGAAAGAAAGAAAGAAAGAAAAAGAAAGAAAGAAAGAAAGAACTGCACAGGATGAACACAAAAGATTGAGAAATAAATAAAAAGCAACCTCTCATTCAACTGCTGCAAAAAGTATTTAATGTATCACATACATTTTCTGATGTTTTGTCTTGAATTATAAGAGAACATACATGTGTGGTAAAGGGAGGGAAAGAAAGAAAGAAAGAAAGAAAGAAAGAAAGAAAGAAAGAAAGAAAAAGTAAAGAAGGCAACCAAAGAGAAGGTCAGTGCACCTGCTGAGTTTATGCATGCCTGTGCATGAACCCATTTGAATCCTCATAGAGATTAGGCTAATTTTCTCATCCCATTTGTACAGATAAAAAAAGATGGAGAGGGAAGTAGAAGCTATAGACATAAGGAACGAACCCGGAATGATAGGGCCTCTCAGGGATTACCTCAATCATATCTCTCTACCTCTCATTTCTCCCTGTGTCATCAGGCATCATTTCTTTCAGGAAGAAGAAAGCAATGATTTAAGGGCCATTTCCGGCAAAAGACTAGTGCAGCCAGCTGCAGGGCTTCTGCTGCCAGTCGTACGACATCTTCCCAAACAGAAGCTGTCTTGCAAAAATATCTGGCAAGCTCACAGAGAGGCAGCCTCCTGGGTAATTCAACCTGCTTCATAATTTCCGTATTTATGGGATTCACCTTCAAAATGTAATGTGGCATGTAGGTAGAAGGAGGAGGAAAAAGGGATGAGCTAGACAGGATGAGATTCAGCAGGGTGTTGTAAAACGTGCCACCGCCACAGTCTGACACCCAGACATAGCAGTTCTGACCTCTGTGTCCTCACACTGCGCCCTTCACCTCCAAAACAGCTGCTAGTGATGTGCTGCTTCTAACATGGTGTTCATTTCATACAGCCTATTTCACAGCATAAAAGCAGGCGACACACACTGATGCACAGATGTGTAAAAATCATAGCAAATGCTGTTACCAATGTGGCATGTTTCAAGGACTTAGACACTGTGAGCATGATGCCCTGTGACAGTCTCCGGTCCTTCATAGAAATACTATTAGGGTGGACAAATTACATAAATATGTACTGTGTACTTTAGTTAAAGTACCCATACCCTTATGAAATACTACTCCAGTAAAAGTACCACTTTTTAAGTTTCCTAGTGTAAGTATAAAGTTATTTAAAATTACTGGCATTATTATAAATTATTATAATTTCTTTATACTATGCATTGTATGAAAAAATCATACAATGAACATAAACAGCTATCTCCTTTACAGCATATTTAGTTCAAAACAATTCATAGTAAACATTCATGTTTAAACTAAATATGATTTTCATTTACAATAAACAAAACTTAATTTAAGGAGTACTAACCTACTTTTCACGCCTTCAGTTAAATCCTCCACACACACTCAAAAAAATTAGCCTTTTTTAAGATTTACGAATTTCAACTATATAGTAATTTTTTTTTTATAAATCTTAATGGAACAAGGGAATGGACTATTTAGTTTATGTGATTGTATTCATACATTTTAATATATTTTCATTTGTTTTTTTAAATGTATGAATACGAATCACATAAACTGTTTCACATAAACTGTCATAAACCATTAAGATTTATACAAATTGTATATTAATTCATTCATTAATTCATAATATGTATGTCATGGATCAGCCAGGCTCCACCGTCAGCCAATCACAACGCTCACAATCACCAGAATACTGATCACTCGCACCTGCAGCTCATTTCCTCATATAAGCACACACCTCAAACTATTTCCAAGTTCCCGAAGCCTATGTACCTTTCTCCTGCGTTTCTCCATCATCTTTCAGTTCCTCATTGTCTCCATCGTCTCCTGTTTCGTGTTCCTGGAAATCTGATACTTACCTGCTCCATCACAGAGGTGTGTACTCCATTATCCATCCATCCACAATCTCCAATCCACCTGCAATACAAAGACTGTCAGTATCTTTCCATTTTATCACCTACAAACTGCCATATCTGTCTGCAAAGACTCACCTGCATTTACGTGTTACTCATCTGTGTTAATAAAGAAACAACCATTAATTTTATCTCTGTCTTGAGTCTCTGTTCCAAAGCAGAAGACCAGACCAACACAGTTTTAAGAAGAGTAACCCAGATCCATTCCAGGAGATTGTGGATGCACTCAAGCGAGCCCTTACTGGCACCTCTTCCGCATCACCCAGCACCACCACTCCTTCACCACCTGTAGTAACCAGTCCCGTGGCCACCCCAGCTCCCTACTCTGGTTCGGCGGAGGATTGCAACGGATTTCTCCTGCAATGTTTGTTGCAGTTGCACCACTTCATAACTGAGCGAGCCAAGATTGCCTTCATCATATCCCTGCTGATGGGACGAGCGCTCCAGTGGGCCCAAACAATATGGGATAAAGCTGGTAATGTCACACCGACTCATTTCACCACTCATTTCTGTAAGGTGTTTGGAGTTCCAGATAGTGATTCATCTGTCTGTGAGAAATTATACCATCTTCGTCAAGGAAAAATGCCCTTCAGTTTAGAACCCTCACTGCAGCCAGTGGATGGAATGAGTGCTCGCTCCTTACCACCTATCAGCAGGGATTAAATTCCAGACTGCGACTGCATCTCCCTGCATTAGGCTTGTTGCGGTAGTCTGCGTTACCGGTGTTCAGCCGCAACACCGTAGCTTACATCACTTGCTCACTGCGACAATGCCGTCGTTTAGATTTTTTTTTTTACAGTAGTAAAAATTATTTAGTTCAGTTAGAGAACAGACACTACAATTTAAAACTGAATGTGCCTTCTCAATTCAGCATGAGCAGCACAGACGACCACTTCCGGTGAATTCCACGTCCACAGAGAGCCCTGTAGAATCAGTGGATATTCCAGCCTGCTACAAGAACCTTCAATATCTTCAAGATGCAAAGAGACTCAGAGAGACCCCAGAGAGGCAAGATGTGCATTATTCTTCACTCACTTCAACTTTTCCATTTTCTATTGTAAGAAAATTAAAGCTGATGCTTTGTCACTTCTCCATGCTCCTGAGGAAAAATCGGAGGAACCAAAACCTGTCTTGCCTCATCAACTCACAACTCACCTCTGAACTCTCTCCTCCGGGGTGTCCTCCAGGTCGTACCTATGCTCCCAGGACATAACACATCACCCTCATTCACTCGGTACATTCTTCAGTGGGCACTGGCCACCCAGGGGCCAACCGTACCCACTCACTGCCACAAGACCGCTTCATTCAGGGATCTCCAAGAGCCTACACCATCTTCTCTCTGGCAAGCTCCATCCGTTGCCTGTTTCACAGCACCCCTGGTCACACCTAGGAGTGGACTTCACTACAGACTTACCGCACTCTGACGGTAACACATGCATCCTAGTCATTGTTGACCAATTCTCTAAGTCTTGTCATCTGATTCCTCTAAACTCCTGTTTAACCATGTGTTCCGGTATTATGGAATCTCAGAGGACGTTGTGTCAGACAGAGGCCCTCAATTCATCTCCCAGGTATGGAAGGCCTTTTTTAAACTCCTAGTTATGACCGTAAGTCTCTCTTCAGGCTAACATCCCCAGTCGAATGGGCAAACGGAGAGGAAGATCCAGGAGATTGGGCGCTTCTGCCATGGCCACCAGAACTCTTGGAACCAATTCCTAGGCTGGGCTAAATACATGCAGAACTCCCTCTGTCAGCCTGCTACTGGCCTCGCTCCTTTCCAGTGCGTGCTTGGCTACCAGCCTCCACTGTTCCCATGGTCCAGGAAACCATCGTATGTCCCATCAGTCAATCACTGGTTCCGAGAGAGGGGCTGGGACACTGCTCATCACCACCTGCAGAGTGCAATGCGCAGAAAAAGAACCCAAGCTGATGCTCGGAGAGCCGAAACGCCCACGTATCAACCGGGAAAGAAGGTTTGGATCAAACTGCACCTGCCCTGCAAGAAGTTGAGTCCCAGATACGTTGGCTCCTTCACCATCATATGTCAAATCAACCCAGTCACCTACCAGTTACAACTACTATCTCACTACAGAATTCACCCTTCATTTCAAATTTCAATTTTGAAGCCCTACCACTCACCTGTGTCTGTTTCCCCCACAGAGCCTGGCCCGACAGATGAAAGGTAATGGGTTAACTCTTTACCTGCCAGTGTTTGTGAAAAAGTCACCTAGCCACCGCTAGCATTTTTTATCATTTTCACAAACGTTTCATGGCCCCCAGAATATTTTGTTGTATTAATATCTGAACATGCAATATGTTAGAAGAAAGAACAGACCCTCTGTTTAAAAATAAAATAAAAACATTTTATTCTAGCTTCTTTATCAACACTTGAATTTGGGTAAGTTTCATAAAAACAACATTTTGATTAAAAAGCTGAGAAAATTGCGTTTTTGTGAGACTACATCCGGATCGGATTCAGAATGATGACCAAAACATAGATGGAGTAGATTGAGTCCATCAACACCACCAAAGCTCGACATTTCATTCAGTAACATTAGGCAGTTTTAATTTATATGCTGTTTAATATTGGTGGTCGTGTTTTTTGCTATTGTTTGTTTCTGCTTCTTTTTCACCTGTGTTTGTGATCAGGAGTTTCAGAAGATGTGTAATAGCGCCCCCTACCATATAACAGTGAAAGCACAGAACGCCGGAAATTTCCATCAATGGTGGGGGAAGCGTTTTCTCACAAATGACGGAAATTTCAGTTAATGGCGGGGAAAGAGTTAAAAAAAGGTAACATCTCATGCTTTGGAAGTGAAGTAAAAGTTATCCAAAGTAATAATTAAAAAACGAGCAGTCACTGTGCACCACTGGTAATTTATAACTCAGGACTCCGAAATTTTTTTTGAGATTTGATATGGGTAAAAAAAAAGAGCATTGAAGATATCTTAACTACTATCCATGGTATTCCTCAAGGGTGTTGTTGTAAAATCGAGTGTGGACGTGTAGATAAACTGAGAGAGTGGAACTGCACCGGACAACCTGCATGGAATGCTTAAATTTATAACTGCCACAGACGCTGACAGTGGCTGATGTGATTGGCTTGTCATCCAGCTGTAACATTCAGGGAATGTGTCAGGAAGGCACAATAACAGGGTGCAATTAAGAATACTCATGTTTTCATCCTTAACAGATGAGAATTAAACATTATATTCTTCATCTTTAAGTGGCCAAGAAGAAAATTCTATTAATTAAATGGCATTTCCTTATGTTAAATGAATAAATGTACTTCTTTGTTATAACATCTAGAATTAGTGCACTGTTCTGCTCTCCTCAGTATTGGGTAATGAGATGGAGTGCTGTACAAGCTCATCCATCACATTTAATGTCTCTATGTGACGATCATAGCACAGGACAACAGAGGGCTATTCATGCTGCTCACAACGGCTGGCCAAGCAGAAAATGGAGAGAAAGAGGTCTTTAGAAAATGTTGGTGATCTGTGTAAAGCGACTGTGAGTGTGAGCCCCTGATGTCTCATTGACATTGACCTTCATAGTCCACCTGCATTTTCATTGGCTATTCTGTGCAAAATTAAAACAGGTTTCACACACAGATACAATCGAGTGCTTTTTGCATCTGTATCCCTTTTAATATGTCATTGTACTCTCTTTCTAACTTTCAGTTTTAATGGGCTTTATTGGCATGGCGAATAATTGTACATTCCTCTGCCAAAGTATTGCAGCTCAGCTGCGTACAAAGAAAATAGCACAAAACAGCGTACATAAACACTCTCTCTTTAATATACAACATTGGAAATCAGAGATAGCCGTCACACTTTCTACTCAAGTAAATAGTTGTTAGGTTTGTTTAGGCGCATACCTCCAAAAAAAGCTATTTACAAAACTATTTCTACTATTATTGACCAGGGAAAAAAACTACAAGAGGTAAGTTATGACAATGCAGCCTGCCCAAAATGTAAACGAAGCTGACATAAAGTATAATGAAAAATACATTTGTATTGAAAACACAGCTCAATCTTTGAGTTAAAATCTAATTCCATTATAGGACTGACCTTGTCTAAATGTGGTTGTGTGTTCACTTGTTACCAAAAGCTACAGCAAACACATGATAATATTGATTATTACTTAGGAGGATACAATTCACAAAAAAATACAAATAAAAAAATAAACGTTTGAAACCAACATACCGTACAAAACCACTGCTGGATAAACACACATTTGTTATTTGTCTTTTGGCTCAAAACTTTAAAATGACTTCACTAAGTAATATATAAAATTACTTTTCAACTAACTAATAGTTCATCTGAGCTTTAAACCAATGAATCAGAGAAATTATAGTTTACCACAAAGTGGTAGATATCATTAGTGGTTTTGTACTCGGCATTGTGCATGATAATGAAGCAAATCTCACACGAAAGCATCATGATCTGCTAATGAGCTTCTGGGTAGTTGACAGATGCAGTAGTTGGGGAGATTAACTAAATCAGTGAATCACTTTCTTCAGCTGTCAATAGTGAAATTCAAACCCTGAGAAATGCTTCTTCTGGACATTAAGTGCAGAAGGGTTCAAGAACAAATGCAACTGATGGATCCAACGCAGCTGTCACTACAGACACACACTCACACACATACAGTAAGTATGCGCACAAACATCACACACAACTTGGCAAATCTCAGTTTAACACAAGCATTTGAGTACAAAATCATTGTGTGTGAAACGCAGGCATCACTGTGGTCAAACAGAAAGCTTCAGTTGCCATAAACAGAAACAGTATGGTCTTTGTAGTTCATGGGGGAGCTACTTAGATTGAATTTCACATTTTGCTTATAATCTCATTGTCCACAGGGAGCATGAAGTTCTCTGTGCATTTGGCTGTCTCAGCTTTTATGCTGTTGTTATTCTAAACTGGCCTGCTTAGTCACCCGTGACCGATTTATGACACGCAAGCTTGTCCCCTGTGCCACACACTGTACCTGTCAGTCCAGCAACATGGCAAGGGGTGGTAAGTTCAAAAACATATTCATTTTAGATTTGACAAACATGAACTGATGAGTCTGGGTAAGGTAAAATATAAATATAGTCCACAAAAAGCAAAATCATCAGTGTAAGAATCAAGACTGCTTGAATCCGCATGTAACTGCAGCTTATTCAAAGCCTCCGACAGAGTATTTGTGCTGTGAATTGATTTAGTTGGCTTCAGTAGTTTGTGAAGTAAGTTTGAGCATACTTGCTTTGCCAATATTATCTATTTTTAAATAGCCTTCACTGTCATCATAATATTTGCACCATTTAAAAACAATATTTACAGCACTCAAAACAACATCAAAGCTAGCATAATACTAATGATAATTACAAACATTTAATAAGATGCTGATTGCAGTTATTTATTCATAATTTTAAAGAAACTGGGACACTATGGCTTGGTTGTGCATAAGGTTAAGAACAAAAAACAAGAAAACATTTACAGAGACAGTAGATCCTAATAATTATGCAGTATCATGAGTATTACATCACACAAGCCAAATCATCATATAGTATCTTACCCTAAGAAAACTGTGAATTTAGGGCACAAGTTAAAGCATATTAATATAAGAGCCACTGTGATGTGGAAAATCATTCCAGTCCCAATAAAGAGATCTCATATGATGAACTGCATAATCAAGCCTCTTCGAATCTGTCAGCGCATCTGTTTTATGGAAAATCTCTTCAGAAAGAAAGACGCAAGGAAGTGCGTCTGCTGCCAAGGACAGGCGCAGATTGGAACTGCAAGCGTGGAAACATTATCAGATTAGATCGGAGCAGGCAGAGGCATGAGGTATAATATAGGTTACTGTTTTCTCTCGCTGAACAGAAAATGTCAACCATGTCTGTAAAGTTGTCGACACGCATCGCGGCTGATATGCGGCAACGCTCTTCTGTGTAGAGCTGAATTGGCCTATTGACACTGAAAATGGGACTTTACTTTTTTTGTGCGATGAGCTGAGTCACTGCAAAGGCATTTTTTAAATGACATTTTAGTATCTTATGAAAAAATCAACACCACTCAGATCCTATTGAGAGGAAATCTCAAAAAGAAATGCATCAAACGCACAAGCTTATAGAGCAAGCCTTATGAAAAGCCTTTAAACTTGTGTAAAAACTACTGTACAGCTGTTCAAATCTTCAGGGCCTTCTTTAAAGAAAAATGCACCAAACGAAAGATATGAAATAAAAGCATAAATAATAACCACAAGCAGGTTTTTATCAATTTGTATCTTAGAGATGTGTTGACAAAGTCAAAAAGCATTAAAATAGGTTTTCGATATTATTTATTTCCAAGTAGCAAAACATTCCCCACAAAAGCTAGTATCCATGTCTTGTCCCTAAACCTAAATAATCCTATGGCCATTGGTGTGGAATGAGTGGCGAGCCTGTCAGCCCCATGCTGTAGCTGATCCCTTCCCCACAAAGATGCAGGGCTGGTGGGACAGGGAGAGAGCGCAGGTGGGGAGCTGGAAGCGTCTCATCTCACTCAGAGAGAGGCAGGCTGGCTTAGCCAGCAGGAGCAGGGTTTAGCAAAACTTGCAAATGCCAGCCAACTACCTATTATTTCAGCCTCTCTTCCATTTTCACTCATATGTTTAGAGAGTCAAGTCACCATTATTTATAGAGCTCAGTGCTGTACAACAATATAAGATGAGGTACAATGTTAAAAATAAGCACTATACACTACACAAACTAGCGAATGGTTCAAAATACATGTTCACATTTTGGCTTTAAAATAGTCAAGTCAAGTCAACTTTATTTATATATCGCTCTTTACAATGCAGATTGTTTCAAAGCAGCTTCACAGTGTTAAACAGGAAAATAATGCAACCGAATTTGATTCGGCTGTACAGTTGCTCTGGAGAAAACGGTGATGTCATCTAGCTCATTTCAATTATCATATATATTCAAGTAATGTAGTTGACATAGTTAATTTAGTTTAGTAATTCAATTTATTTGGATATTTATTTGAAAATTTAGTGTCCCCAACTGAGCAAGCCAAAGGCGACAGTGGCAAGGAACCAAAACTCCATCAGGTGGCATAATGGAGAAAAACAAACCTTGGGAGAAACCAGGCTCAGTCGGGGTGCCAGTTCTCCTCTGGCCAATTAACAAACAGTGTATGATTATTATTTTGACAACCTTACAGGTCAGAAGTCATATTAGATCGGAATATTCGGAGGCATCACGCCGGAGACGGGTTTATTGAGGATGACATGTCGATTAAACAATTAGTAAATAGGAATATTCGAAATATCGGAGTCATCACGCCAGGGACGGGTTTATGAGGATGCCGTGTTGGTGAGGCAATTTCAGGGGGGATTCTAATTGACACGGTCACTGCAGACACTTCAGGGATGTGTTGGTAATGTCTGGGCGCAGGTCCACCATCTAATCTGGATACGGCCCGGATCCGGCTGACTGCAGTGATAGACAAGAAATAGACAAGAAAACTAAGACAGAAGTCTTACATGTGGATTTAAATGGACCAATACAAAAGTCCTTAAAATAGACTCATTATGGAACTCATTCCATAATTGATCAACTTTACATAGTTATTGAACCGAACTGAATCAACACTGAAATTATTTCAACAGAATTGAATTCTGTTCGCATCAACAAATCATTATTTTCCCATTTATCCCTGTAAAGCTGCTTTGAAACAATCTGTATTGTATAAAGTGCTATACTATATAAATAATGGTGACTTGACAATATAAATTACTTAGATGGTAAAAAAATATTAATGATATTATATTCCAACATATATTTTATAATCATATTCAAAGCTTCACAGCAGTTAAAAAAGAACGCTTTAATTTAACAATGGCCATGAGCTGCAAAAAGCTGTTTTCATAGTAGCACTGAATCTACGCCAAAACCTGTGTGAAGATAACATCCAGGTTTTTGGCATGAGTGACAAAGACCCTTCATTATTGGCTAAACTAGGAGCTTGAGGAACATA
The DNA here is from genome assembly GCA_039654625.1 of Rhinogobio ventralis. Classification (NCBI taxonomy): domain Eukaryota; kingdom Metazoa; phylum Chordata; class Actinopteri; order Cypriniformes; family Gobionidae; genus Rhinogobio; species Rhinogobio ventralis. Next base: position 22,478,693 of record CM077198.1, on the reverse strand, counting down.
ATACCTTCTGTCAGTCTCATTTATATGGAAAAAAGCTTTTAGGCCATTTATTGCTCACAAGGCAATCGGAAAGATTTATAGCAATAATTAGCACAACTGTGTGTCATCAGTATAATAGATGTTATGTGTCAAGAAATACTATGTTTGGAAAAACAGAACCCAAAAGGAGCATATATAAAAAGTGATAAAAATGGGGTAAAGACTCCCAAAAAAATCCTGTGGTACTCCACAGGGAAACAGAAATTAATAAAGAGAATTTCCCATCAGGCATCATTATTGTCTGCTAATGCTGTCAATGGGAAATAAGAAGTTATTTAAGTGAATGATTTATCCATAGCAACCATAACAATTATGAAAGTGATAGGCTCCTGTTGGATGGAGCTGTTGGATCACTCCACTTCAACCTATAACCTTTCCATTTCCAAGCTACATGCAGGTTGCATGCAATCCATTTAAGTTAATAAATTATCTTGGTACAAATTGAAAGAATATTATCATTAAGGGTTTTCTTAACCCCTTAAGTGCTTTATTGCAATTGTTCCCAGACGTTTAACCACTGCCACCTTTATCCTTTCCACAAAAAGTGGAGAAGGAACCATCTTCGTCTAGTATTCTGACTATACAAATACATTAGAGCAGAGCTTGTCAACAGGTGACAGCATACCAAACAATCACATTGATGAGAGGCTGAACCTGCAGAGACACCCAGTTGTGAGAATCACCGAAACATGTTGAATAACACCTGCAGTTTACTAGCTGACCATCATAACTAAACAAAACAGACAAGCTGAAGAAATAATGAAAACAAAGCTGGACATGCTAGAAAGCTTATGCTTATCAAATGAGGTACAAACACACACAGACTATTAGGCAAAACAGCTTGCACTACAAACACAGCTGGATGTGCTGGGTTTAAAAAAATCATAATGCTTAGCCTCCTCACACTAAACAGCCTAAATCACCCAAACCGCATATTAAACTTAGGACAATACAGAGCTATTCATCGCACATTGACAAGTTTCTTTAAAACTCACTAATGAAGTGTCAGCATAAATTAAACAAAGACCTGGAGAGAGACGGGGAAAACAATCTGCATGGTTTTATGCAAAAGCAGAAGCTGACCCTTGGGTAAAATCTAAGCAAATCATTTTCACACTTGAGGCCCTTTAAATCTGAAATATGAAGATGTGTATGCAAAACCAAGATTGGCAGATTTCTGACATCCATAACACCTCAACCGCCACAGCATCATATTTGTGTATTTACAATATGAGGAGCTGCAGGTAGATTTATCAAACTCAAAACAGCTTCAGAAATGGAATGAGCCTTTTCTAAGCAATGTCACGTCTTTAATCCCAATCGAGTCAGCTACTGTTCAAAGGAATTTAAATGGTTCCCACTTTGAAGATACATCCATTATAGACATCTATCCATTCTAAACCAAGGACATGGCTGGATAATCAAAGCCATACTCCAAAGAGTTTTTTAATAGTGTTGCTTGCTTAAAAACAAATCTGACAGGCATATTTTCACTCTGTGGTGGAAACCCTGAAGTAGTTTTTCTGTGCAATGGTGCCTTGGTGAAATATTGTATTCAACAGTGTTAAATTCAGTTATGCACATTTTAAACACAGTAAACAAATAAGGACATTATTTACCCTTTTGTTGACAAATCAACCTCATACCTTACACATTTACGTATCTATAGTAATACATATTAGTTATAGATATACATATTAAATTAGTTATAGATATACATATAACCAAACTATAACCAAACCCAAACAGAAAACGTTTTAAACGTTTAACGTTTAAAAAAAAAAAAAAAGTTTGCCATTTTAATAAAAGAGAATATCCCCAAAAAGAAGGTTTTGCCAGATTTAACTCACATAGGTACAAATTTGTCTCCAAAATATAGTTATGCGTGCACACACACACACTCAAATATGTGGTTTATGGGGACTCTCCATAGGCGTAATGTTTTTTATACTGTACAAACCGTACATTCTATCCCCCTACACTTACCCTACCCCTAAACCCACCCATCACAGAAAATGTTCTGCATTTTTTTTATTTAAAAAACAAAACAAAAAAACAGTTTAGTATGTTTCACAGAAAGTGTCCTCATAAACCACATATACCTGTACACACACACACACACACACACACATAATCTAATGTAGCACGCCTGACATGCATATATAAATCTAATTATTTGTATGAGGCTGGCATTGAGTCTATGCACTATTCTACAACCTCATTAAAGTTTCACTCATTAAAAAGAGTCATAATGTATTCATTGTGTCTGTGCTCTCACTAATTTCCTTCACACAAACCTGCGCTCTAAGTTAATACTGATCATTATTAATTCAATCAATTTTATAATCATTTGACGAGCCAGAGGCTAAGCAAATCTTAGCCAGACTCGGCTCAAGATGCGCTCTGCATTGCAATTAGCGCCACTGAAATCATCGCCCAGTAGAGCTCATTTACATGTGCGGCTCTGAGGAGGATGGTCAGAGGATATTGGGATTGCAGCATGGAAAACCTTCAGTGTTGTGCCTAATTACGGTTTTCTGAAACAACACTGGCGGTATACCCAAGAGTGCTTGAGGCCCAGGCCGGAGACTGAAACAGAAATGTTACATACTCTGCCATAATCACTAGGCTTTGATTGCACTTTCCAAGATATTCTGCAGTTCATTAACCTATCCCTAAAAACTCCTGAGACATTTAGCTTAATAGAAAGGACATGGTGGTTTGTCTGCCCTTCTCCTATAACTAAAGAATAACAATAATTAGAGGCAAGCAAAAGAGAGATGTAGATCTACTTTTCCACTGCATAGTTCAGGTCTAATTTGCTCCCTCTGGGCATAACATTAGTATGGGGTGTGACAGGCTAGTCCTTCAGGTCATCTCGCCACTCGCAGTCCTGCCTAACTCTAATGGCGCAACAAGAGAAGGTGAGGTGACATTTTCTACCGACAAATTCATTTACCCACCCTGTCAAAGTCTAGTCTCCCTGGTGAAATCTGCACTTGGCACCATGCATTTTTTTTATAGGTGTTGTGCAAGAATTTAAATCAGGTATCTTCAAGACTCAACAGAAGTGTATGAATAGTATGTGCATGTGATTATATGAGCAGCTGGATTCTGTGATTTACGCCCACTATGACACAACCACTGACACACATAATGAAGATAAATGATGCATGATAATGTGTTATCTAGAGGACTAACGTAGGAAGTGTGTGATTATCCAATGACAGTAGACTTTCCTTTACTGCCACTGGGATGAATTAGATGTAAATATGTGGAAACAGAGTGTGACATCATTGTATCCGAGGCTCTTGAACCATGATACCATCTGTTAAATCAACAATAGAAAACATTAAGAATTATCTATCCATCCATTTTCCGAAAAGCCAGTCCCCACATAATGGGCATTTATACACTTCCAGTCAAAAGTTTGAAATACTTAATGTTTTTGAAAGAAGTCTCTTATGCTCACCAAGGCTGCATTTATTTGATCAAAAATACTGTAAAACTATAACATTGTGAAATGTTATTACAATTTAAAATAACTTTTCTGTTTCGATATATGGTATTTTGAAGTGTAATTTATTTCTGTGATGACGGTTTTCATTAGCCATTACACCGGTCTTCAGTGTCACATGATCCTTTAGAAATCATTCTAATATACAGTATATTGTATTCCAAACTTTTGACCAGTACTCCGGTAGTGTATATATGCGTGTACAAATATTTATAAGTATACAGAATTTTATTTGACCACTTTCAGCTAAATGTCCTCCTACCTGCTTCAATGGTTTTCTCAGAATAAATGGAAACAAACTTTTACAAGGTTAGAATGAAAAAGTGCTGTGCAAATAGATGCTGGACTGATGAGGGGGGCAGATGTTGAATAGTTTGCTAATGTCAGAGGGAGAAACTGTGGCAACGTGTGCCAAGGTACACGGCATTAGGAACAGATACAGGTATCCATCCAGCGTGGGCACAAGGAGTTGGAACATGTTGAAGTGGACTTGGCACTTGTGCCAGTGAACAGATGTTAATCCAGGACAGATAATTACATCAGTGAGGGAGCAGACATTTTTCCACTTAATTTCCGTCTTTTAAAAAGTGTGACTACTCCCAGAGGAACTTGCTGACAGAACGCCCCCGGACCTGTTTCCTGGGAAGGAGCCCAGGGAGGCTAGTGTGCTGTCTAATAGGTGGGCTTCGCTACGCTCTTCATCTCAGCGGGAGTGAGGAGCGAGAGGGTGGGGGAGCACAGCATGTAGAAGATGGTCCTGTAAAATGTCTCTTTGTTCTGCTTTAACACCTCCAAAGATACAAAAGTGCTTGTAAGTGCCAGTAATACAATAACACAGATTTATTTTGTCGGATAATTAAATTGCTTCATTGTGGGAGGCTACCAGAGTTTTGAAATGGAAGTATTTGTTATTTCTTTTACTTCAAATAAAAATGATTATCAGACTTCAAATGAAAATAGATGTAGCTACATTTCCTCTAATATCATTTAATTACCCATTAATATAAAAAACCACAAATGTCCTTTTCCGCTTTGTGTTTTGTCTTCTGTAAACATTAATAAAAATAAGCTTTGATCAAGATATTATTTCAAGAAGCTTAAAAGGAGTATACACATACTGCATAAGAATACTTAAAGTGACAGTTCACAAAAAAAACAAAAAAAAAAAGTTCCAAACATGTATGACTGACATCAAAAAGAAAGTCGTACTGGTTTGGAACAACATGAAGATAAGTAAAAGATGACAGAATTTTTGAGTGAACTATTCCTGTAAACAATTTCATACTGTCACCATTATGTTCAGTTTGTCTTAGTTTTCATGGACTTTAGTTTTTTCAGTCATCTCATGTGTTTGTTCCCGCCACTCCTTTGTTCCTGTGGTTACCGTCATTAGTTCCGACTTTCTGTTCCGGTGCACATCATTCATCATCTTGTTTTAGTCACATGCCTGCATCTCAAAGTGCATACTGTCCATACTAAATAGTATGTGACATTAGTAATATTCAATATTATTTAGGGCGGATAGGGTGGGTATATGCACATTGGGATGCAGGGACTATTTAATGTTTCCCTTCACAGTCTGTCATTGTTCGGTCACGTTCACATTTAATGTGTGTTGCTCCTGCCTGTTTGCCTGTTTTGTAGATTATTGTTATTAAAACTTAGTGTTGGAATCTCTTCTTCATCTCCTGTCTGTCAAGCCTGTTCATAAATGTATTCATTTATATAAATATATGGTAAAAAATAAACACACTGAATTTAACATGCCTCCATACACTCTTATTAGTAATTAATTCATTTCCTGTGTCCAGGGTACCGATCTACAGAGCAATGTTTAAGCATTAAAACAAGATAGTGTACTACCAGTCATGTTCAAATCTGCTTAGCAAACATGTTGCAACTTAGTTTGCTCAACTTTAAATGACATTAAAAGTACAGTGGGTGATTTCAGATTTTATGATAGCAGACAAGGGCTTTGGAACTGCATTAGGGAAATTTACAGTCCTAAAGACATTAGGAAATTTATGGCATGAAACCTTGTGATAAATAAAACTCTGATCCAGGTAAACAAACCTACATTGACTGTCACTGATGACTGAGGCCTTTCATGACCTTGCCAAAGCATATGGTCACCACGGATCCCTGATAACACCTCATCTAGATAGCAAATGTCCTTCATAGACGTCCTCCCTCGTACTGTAAACGGAGGCTAAGTGTCAAAGAAATATACAGTGATTATACTCAGGGCTCATATATCTTTGCAAACAGCATCTTTCTATCTAATTTACTGCAATAAAACCCTTTCCGGGAGGAGGTTGGAGAGGAGGTTATGTGTGTGTTTTTTTCCCATTTTCTTTTACTCAGCGACCAGAGCTAAACTCATTTAAAACTGCCACTTTATTGATTTCCTCTGTGCTGTGACCTGACTCATTGGTCACTCTGGCTCCACTGCATGGCTATGGAAGTTATTTGACTAGCAATTTACATCACTCTCATTAAAGCGGGAGAGTAACGGTTTATCGGTAATGCTTTAAATTACAGCCCGGAAAGTACTGCGTAAGTAAAACGAATTTACAGCGTAACTTATATATATATATATGTATATATATATATATATATAATTATAGTGTATCTATAAAATACATACGTGTAGGTATAAGGGAACAATATGTAATATTTGGGAAATAAAGGGGGAACTACCAGGAAAATTAACAAATTATTTATACTGTAAGTATTTTTTAATTAAGGGGTAATTATCTGTGTTGTTACAGGGTAAGTGGTGCCTGTTCCCCTCTTGTTTCATGTAGTTACAGGGTAAGTACAATAAAAACATGTACACAATCTGATATCACTCGGAAATCTTTATTTGAAAAACAACTTTCAAAACAGATTTACAACACTTCTTATTCATTTCTCTTGCTTAGCTTCATCCTCCTCTTGTTCCTCTTCTTTTTCGTTCTTGCCACAGATGAATCTTAAGCAGGAATCCTATGCCTCTAGCTATTATTAAAAGAAAATACAGTACACCCAGAAATGTCCTCACCACTTACTCATCTTTTACCCTCATGTCATCCAAGATGTATACGACTTTCTTTCTTCAGATGAACACAGAAAAAAAAAAAAAATCTCTGCTAATGAAAACTCATTTGGGTTTTGCATGAGAGGATTAAGTTTACGGCACACTTGGCGTAACTTGAAGCGTGACGTGAGTTCGCGGAGAAACTCTAGTCACGCAGATGTCGGATGCCGTCCTCGTTTATTTTATTTTATTTTTTAAATTAATGCTCACAACAGTATACAAACAATAACATAATATATGATAATAACAATGAAAAACAAACAAGAAAGGAATACAGAGACCCCAGTTCTCGCGTGAGTTTCAGATGAAACTCGCGAGAGAATGTAATGAATGCTTGAAGCTTCACGTTGCTCTTTACTCATATTGCACACGCTGGTAACAGATTGTCTGAAGCGAAAATATTAGTCAGTTATGAGAGCATTTCTAGCTGTAAAAATGGTTGAAGAAAACTTTTTTTTTTAATAAATATTAATACAGAATAGCAAAAGACATGGGATTCCTTCAGTGGAAATAATGAAAATAAAGAAGAGGAACAAGAGGAGGAGAAGCCAAGCAAGAGAAACAAAAAAGGGACAAAACATGCTTTTTTCTGTCAGGATGTTAGTATTTGAAATGAAAAGTTTATTTTAAAAAACGAATAAATGATTAAGAAGTGTCGTAAATTTTTGAAAGTTGTTTTTCAAATAAATGTTTCCGAGTGATATCAGATTGTGTACGTGTTTTTATTGTACTTATCCTGTAACTACACGAAACAAGAGGGGAACAAACACCACTTTAATTTACAGCCCGTAGATTCATACTTACCCTGTAACTACATGGAATAACAAGCACCACTTACCCTGTAACTACACAAATAATTACCCCTTAATTAAAAAATACTTAGAGTATAAATAATTTGTTAATTTTCCTGGTAGTTTCCCCTTTATTCCCCAAATATTACATATTGTTCCCTTATACCTACACATACATACTTTATAATTACACTATAATTAATTTGTTTTATTTACATAGTACTTTCCAGGCTGTAATCTAAAGCGCTACCATTTAATCCTCCTTTCGTGCCTTTGTCTAACCTGTGAGGGTGAACTGATGCTGAAACAAAGATTTGCAATGGAGAATAATTAAGTGCAGTCTCTGTGAGGGAAATGAAGTGTACAGTATTGAACCGTGTTGATGGCGGAATAGCTTTAACCGATTGATTAGGGTGAGAACTTAGTTTAATGCCCTTGGAAAGTGCAGCAGGTAATCCAATGAGTTATTAATCTGTGAAGGGCCACAGAGTTCTGAGCCAAAATGGCAGATCTCTTGGGAAATCCCATTATGGTGAGTGTTAGTCACCACCTGTGTCACCGGGCAGTGAAAGGATTTCAGCCCTAATACGCTGTAACCCATTTCTCCCCTGACCTTAGGTATTATGCCGTTTGACCCTCAGTGTGATAGAGGCGAATTGTCCGGAGATTTGTTACCTAATGGAATTCATTTTAAGGTTACTTATCGGCTGTTGAAACAGAGTAAGGATACGAGCACACAGGTGATTGTCAGTGGCCTGCTCAGCCTGGGTGTCATAAAAACGCTTTGGTACATCATGACTGGGAGGATCACCGCCTGGAAACCAGGACAGCAAAATAGATTGCGTTTTTCAGAGCTCAAAACAACAATGACAGGAAATAATGAATGCCATAACAATGCCATTGCAGACTACTATTTCCTTCCAAACATTTTGTAAGTTGCTGAAAAAATTGACTACAGCCTGACACTATTTTTGATATCATTAAAATGATGGAAGTTCCCTAGCTGAAGCCCCCAGTCTGGCTAGTCACAAACGGAGAGCTATGACAAATTCATTTAAAAGGGGTGCAGGTGGCAGAGGAAGGGCTGACGATTGAGAACCGATCTCCCCTGTTGCCTGATGTTGATACTCCATGTCATATAACGTATAATGAAATTTTGTATTTTTTTTTGTCAAGCCCCTTCATTTATGTAACAAATAATATTAATTCAGTCAGATCTTCTTTGAATATTTATTCAAAGAAGATCTGACTGAATTAATATTATTTGTTACATAAATGGAGGGGCTTGACAAAAAAAAAAAAAAAAACATAAAAAAAAACACTGGAACCACCAGAGAGCCAAAGACTTTTGCTCGATTGGCAATTAGCATTTAGATCAGATATAAAAGAGGTCTGACAAGTGCCAGTCTGATGTGGGGTTTTTAAGCCACAGGTGAGTAATATTTGAACTCTAGGCCAAACAGTCTCAAAAACAGTTATTAAACGTTTGGAACAACCTCAACAGCAATGTGAGCATATGCCAAACATGAACAAACTGCATTGGCAAAAGTAATCACTGCAAGTCTATGCTCACTAACACGAACAGCCAACAACAGAATATAGGTGCTAAATGGCATGAATGTACGGCCTCATAAATTACCACCAAATTGCATCAACACTTCAGTAAACCTGTCACAACAAAATCTACATTTCAACAGCTTCGCAAAGCTAAAATTGTTGGCAATCATTGGTAAACCACTTGGACAAAACATGGACCAAATGGCCAACTGTTAAACAAGGTGGGTATCTGTAATGGCATGGGTTGCAACCTTTTGGGAGTCATTAGGTCCAGTGATTGTGCTGCACAGCCAAAGAATATGAGGCCATTTTACAAGAGCGGGTGCTGCAAATGCTCCTCCGGCATTATATTCCTGTATTGCAGGGTGATTATCTTGACATACACACAGATTCAGACATAACAACATCAGACCTTTTTGGGAAGAAGTGGAATTGGGTATTAATGAATATATAAATATATGTGTGAGACAATATCTAATGTGTCAATGCCGTAACCATGTCTTGAACATTGGGGGTGACCAAAGTTTTTTTTTTTTTTTTTTTTACATGGGGGGAGGGTGTTATTGGTTTATTGGTCTTTTTATTTAAAGGAATTAAATAATTAAATGATTAAAAGGGATTTAAGGAAATAAAGAAAAGGAAATAAGAACAGTAAAAGTTCCAGGTCTATTGTAGTTATGAAGTAAACTATTGGCAAATAATATATTTTTTAAATATGTACACATACACTAAAATGTATTACACCATTATTGCTATTGAATACATATTGTATATACACTATCATTTGAAAGTTTGGAAACACCAAGACTGTTTTTTTTTTTTTAAGAAATTAATTAATCCTTCTGTTTACCTAATGTATTATTTATTGAATCATAATACAATCTAAATTGTAATATAAACTATTATTATAGTTTGAAATACCTTTGCTATTTTAGACACTTAAAGCTATGATGTCAAAGCTCCAATTTCTTTGGATAATCACTCTAGTATATTATTTTTAATTATCCTTAAGAAATGCTTCTAATTTGCTAAATTGGTACTCAATAAACTTTTCATTTAGCAATGTTATAAAATAAATAAAGATTTGATAGTAAGCAATTAGAAAATAGAATTACGGAAGAATGAATCTGAGCTGTTGTGGGCACAGTTTGACCATGGGAAGCAATAAATAAACTGCAATGCTACAGAAAGCAAGATATGAAACATCAGTACAATATCTTAATAAATGTACTGACTGCTAGAAAACATATGCTGTGATAAACAGAGTTTCATCCTATGTGAAATAAACTGTCAATTTTTTTAAACGCATAAAAACATTCAAATGTCTTTTGAATAGTCGTGTACATTATATAACATAAGATAAGTGTGCGATAAGAGCAGGCAGAAAGTAATGGTGAGGGATTGTGTCACACTCTCTTCTATGTCCTACATGTGTTGTTGCGTGTACCCTCTACATCTCAAGAGCACTTCCATCCACAACACAACCAAATGATGTCAGCCTGCTCTTCTCCTGTGGCCTGTAGACAGGAATTAAGAGCGTGTCGTTTCAAAAGAATTACGGGCCCTGCAGCACTGACCTGATTGGTGACATTCTTTAAAAAACGTAGACAGAAAAAAGAAACCTCATTCCCCAGAATAGTTCATGGACATTCAGAGGGGGAGTGTGATGGTTATGGATGTGTATTTGTATGTAAACTCTGACTCATACCTAGGTGTCAAAAGGAACAGCAGGAAATGAATCGCTCCATTATGTGTGCCATACCTCACATAAAGTCCAAGCACCCTCTAAATGTACAAGTGATATTTGAAGCATGAAAGTGACATATATTGATAAACATAAATATTCACATAGACACTTGAATGGTAAGCAGCCATTTTGCCTCTTCCCATAACAATATCAGTATTTAACACTAGAGGTGTAACAGTACACAAACATGACGGTTTGGTACGTACCTCGGTTCAGTACAGCAGGGGGGAGAAAACTAAACATAAAATTGCTTTTTTTATTAAACTGTTTTTTTTTTTTTAAAACAAATGTGTCTGTGTTTAAATAAATGTAATTATAATTAAAAAAAATAACAACAATAAAAAAAATAATCTTATCTCTATCTTAGCTAATACTGTAAACTACAGTATGTAGGGAGCCCTTACTACACAGTACTACAATATTAAAGGTTACAATTAACAACAGAGCCCAAATTATTAAATCCAGTTGCTATTTATTTTTAGATATTATTATTATTTTAACGAATATATGAATAAGAAGTGTCGTAAATCTGTTTTGAAAGTTTTGAATGTTTCCGAGTGATATCAGATTGTGTACGTGTTTTTATTGTATTTACCCTGTAACTACATGAAACAAGAGGGTAACAAACATCACTTTAATTTACAGCCCGTAGATTCATACTTACCCTGAAACTACATAGAATAACAAGCACCACTTACCCTGTAACTACACAAATAATTACCCTTTAATAATTTAATAATTAATTTTTTATTTAATAAAATCATTTGTTAATTCCAAAAAAAGGTTCTACTCCAATTCATCTTTGAATTGTAATCATTTACACAGTGGCTGTCATAATATGTTGCATAACGAATTTTTTACGAAACATACATTAAATAATCAAGACATTACTAACAGGTTAAGTAAATATAATGAATAGGCTAATATAGTCCGTGTTGGGAAGTAACTAGTTACATGTAATTAGATTACATAATTTAATTACAAAATAAATGTAACTGTAATCCGTTACAGTTACTGAGAAAAAATATGTAATTAAGTTACAGTTATTTATGAAAATGATCATGATTACAAAGAACATCTGAATATTTTCTGTAAAAAGCTAGGATGTGTTGAATTATATTAGTTTGTTGCTTTGCCTGTTTTTGATGTGTACAATGCCTCCTGCCATTTAAAGGCTGTTTAGTGAAGCGATGCTATTCTGATGCTTTTGATTTGTTCTTGTTTGAATTTGCAGTGCACCACGTGCCAATTATATCAATCCACATTGCTGCTGGAAGCTTTAGGCTACAACATCTCTGAAAGTTGCCACCATGGCAAGTGATAAATATGCGTTTCAGTGCTGGAAATTAAAAAAGTATTCAAAAAGTAATGAAATGTAATAAGTTACATAACTTTAATAAAGTAATTGAAATAGTTACACTACTTATTACATTTTAAATAGGGTAACTTGTAATCTACAACCTATTACATTTCCAAAGTAACCTTCCCAACACTGAACATAGGGCATATACGAAATGCTCCTCTCTATAGTTCATTTATCTAGCGAACTAACATGCTGTCGACACAAAATGCCTGAGGTAAATGTAATGCTACATGAGATATTATTCTCAAGCTGTTTTATTGATATCATTCCGCAGTTGAAACACTGGTTGAGAGATTACGTGTAAACATATCAATCGATCGTCTCTTCTTCTTCTGCGCTTTTTACTGGTAACAAACAGCATTGCATTACCGTGCATGTGCCCTTCTTAGTGTGGATCGCCTGTGACTGACTTTATTCATTGTGTGACTGCATGCAACGAACTGTGACGTCCTTACAGTGACAGTTTGTGACGCAAACATGTACCGTTACACCCATATTTAACACCCATCTAACTTGCATACTGACATATGAGCGAAGCACTGCTCAATGATACAAAAGCAAATAAGGGAATCGTGTCTGCTTGGTCAGAAAACACCTTTCCAAGGCGTCCGTGCAATCTGGCATGTCAGTAGAAATATGTCAGACTGGCACATGGCATTTTCCTGCTCTGTTTACTCCGCCTAAAAATCAATAGAGCACCATTGTTAATAAGCATGCAATGAAAACCATCTAAGGTTGACAATTCAACAAGTTCAATGCCATCACATGTTGTTGTTTGGGGTTTGTGTAGTTGTTTGAGCCTGTAACACATTAGCCACTTTTCCACTAATGGTCCAGTGCGAATCAGGGCTAACAATGTGCCGGGCAAGGCCAATAGCCTCAGACCTCGAGGCCAAAATCAAGCTGCGCTTCCACTCTCAGGCCAGTAGCCCTTCAGCTCTTCACTAATACCCGCCCTTAACACGACTTCATAGAACAACATCAGACAACTCTGCCAGTATCGGGGTAGCTAAGCTGACTGAAAACTAACTAGATCGCAAAATGAGCATTTAACAGAAGACTTAAGACTCCAGCATTGATATTCGACCAATGGTTTACAATAAATGTTACAGTGACAGTAATTTATTAACTTGTGTCAGGAGTGCATATCAATAATTCTGAATTAAACTGGTATTTATCATTATTTCACATAGAAAAAAGAACACATTTATTCATACTTATTCAGTCGTTCCTGTTTCCCTTTATTTGTGATCACAGGAATGCACAAAACAACTCCATTAAGGTTTTTAAGTCCAAAGGCTTACACATTTAGAAAAAAAGACATTGATAAAATATCATGTTTATGTCACATTTCTATTGAAAGAGTGAGCATTTATATAAATTTTCAATGAAATGATGCAATTTGAGGAGGTTTGAGCAATCTCTCCTGTCTCATTATACTGTTATCCTTTCAGCCAGAGCAACAGAGGGAGCTCACAGACAGAAAACAGGAGTTATTTGAGCAACCCGGAGTAATTTGAGATATGCGGAGGCATTAGTCCGGTATAGGCACAGTGAAGAGACAGATGAAACATCAAAACAAATAAATACACAATTATTATCATATGTGATTTGTCGAAGTTCCTTAAGCGGTCTCTGATATTTTCCATAATCATATGTATATTTATTATCGCAATGGTCAGCATAAGTAGCATTGCATATATTTCTGCCTCATACGTTGATCAAAATCCTCATCGGATCGCAATCGGAAGTTATTTCAAACATCCGCTGGTGGCTAAAAGTGAGTTTTGAGATGACTTTTTAAAAAATGTCTTAATGTTGCAGTTAGCTAGTAGCCTGATATGATAACATGGGAAATATTATCTATTAACCCACATTCTGGAGCAGTGGCTGTGAGTGCTGAGCTATAGTGGATGGCTCCGCCCCTAGCTCGCACACTCAAACGCCATTGGCCAGTAAAGTTTACTGGTGTGGTGCAATTAGGCTTTAATATTAAGGAAAGTAGGGGAAACACCCCATAGTGTAACTCGGTGGCCCAAAAACCCCTGGCAGTTGGCCCCCAAGGAAGCCTTGAGGAGGCATTAGCATGCTCGCTCTTGCAATGGCTATTGCGTTGTAAAAGCGAACCTGATATAAACACTACCACAGACACAGGGAGGAAAAAGCCATTCGAACAACACAAGTAACTGAATAAGTATCTCTGTATCACTGAAAAGCAGCAATAGGAAGTACTGAGGCACGTAGTAGGTACAAGGAATCATTTTCTTGGCACATCAAATTTGAATGTGAAATCAAAAACAGAAAGCGTTTGGCTAGACTTTTACCCTTATGTGAGGCTGCCACACTCTTCGTAAAGATTATCCTCTTATCTGTCCCCAACAGATTAATGAAGGCCTTAAGGGAGACCACATCTACTTTACAAACTCACAATATACAATTAACCAATGCAACTTTGGCTGAACACAACATGCACATAATTAACCAATGTAGGAGGAGACCAAAGCAGACGAGCATTAGTAATAAATGGCCATCGTGTTTAAGTGTGGTCATACAAATGAAGTTGTTTACAGTTATTACGGACCTGGTTCTAATTAGAGATAAAATGAAGGGTGAATTGAATATGCAAGTATCCACTCCTCTATTCAAGAGAGCCTCAGTCTGTCCTGTGCCTAAGACTAACATTTTAATCAGTGCACCTCCAGTGCACAAGACTAGTCCCCTCGTTGATTATTGCAATTCAATTTAGCATATTAATTATAGCCAGTGCCAAAGGGTATGTTCTCTTCTAGCTGGGCTAAAGCTGATGAGCCTTTGTTCCCCTAATATATATGTTTGCTTATCTGGCACCTCTTTAGCACATGTTTACATTGTATTGTACTCTGGGATGGAGTTATCTCAACAGTAACTGTAATTTAAATCATGTTGCCCCAGGACCTTAGTGTAAATTAGTGGCAATCACAGTGGGAATATATCCCAAGTTATCCTCCAAAAAAATGGATGATAAGATCAGTGATGTGCAGCAGGGCTGGGTGAGAGATATGAAGTTCTTGAAGTATTACTTGCAGTGTTGCGGAAGCTACTTTGAAACTTCCCAAGGTAAGAGCTTCTCATTTAAAAAAAGGGATGCAACTAAGACAAAGTAGCAAATATATTGACATAATTTAGGGCGACAATATCTTTTTAAATATATAATTGTTGTATAATAAATTTTTTCTATCAGTATTAGCATTAAATGAAGTACAGAATTAAACTTTAATTTAAAGTAAATATAATAAAAAACTAAACAAAAATACACTAATTTATATAACTGAGTCAGAAAACAGCTTGATTTAGTTGCCTGAACTCACTTGAGTGTTTAGAATTAAAAAAAAATGTTTTAGGTTAGCAGCGTCACTACTTTTAGTTAATAATTACCAACACTGAGGTTTCTAGTCTTGAAATGTGTGGGACATTAAAACCACATTAAAACATTCTGGGTCACCTAGGTTCACCTTTTTAATCCAAAAACAGAAAAGTCAAACAAAGCATTTTTAAAAGTGGCAGATAGTAGGTGACAGAGAAACAAAATTATGTTAAACAGAGAAGTGTGCATATGTGACGGTGAAGAAGTGAACACACCTGCCGTGGCTCTCCTTGTGTCTGTGTAAGACTTCCTTCATCGCTTTCCCCTGGCATGCCTGTCACATCCCCACACAGTGGCAGATGGGGCCTGCTTTTTATGTACTAATCAAGGAGGAATTCGTTCCCTCACAGACATGTCACCCATGACCCCTGTGTCTATTCACATTAATTATTCATCCTCAGTGAGGTGAATGCTGCCAAGGGTGGGGCGACAGAGGAGAGGAGGGAGAAACAGAGGCCAGTGAAAGAGAGAGATCACTCACAGTTCTAGTCGCCGCGCTAAAGTACTGCTAACCTCAGCGTGTCCGCCCACTCGCCCCTCTCCCCCGCAGGACTGCCGTGAGGGTCATTACGCATCAAACTCACCTGAGAGATACATATTAGAGTTTGAGCTTGAGGTGCATTAGTGGATGGGAAAAAAATTCTAAAAGTCACTTTAAAGTCAGTGCCCATTAAAATGTTATGCTTCCTACACTTAATTAATGTATATAAATAAGACAAACATAGGTCATATTTATGCTGTCAGAAAAAAAGAGCAATTTTTAAGTGCCTGGTTGTGACAAATCTGAAAGTACAGACTAATGCGAAATATTGTGCCAAATAGGGTCATGCAAACAGGTGCCTTTTGCAGCTTAAAAAGGTGAATTATGGTGCATTTTTGAATGACTCCTTAAACATGGTGATAAATTGCATAGTGTTCAAAGTGGTCAAGCAACTACTAAGTTTCTGATTTCTACAATTATCCACTTTTCAAATGGGTAGTTGGAGTATTGAAATATGGTGAGGGGTTGGTGTTGAGTGGTTCATTAATTTAAAAAAGGGGAAAAGTAACAGGCAGATAGCCTTGAGACAAAACTTCAGTGTTTTTAAAATACACTGTCAAATAAAATCTACAATATATAATAACAATAAAAACCATGATATACATTTGCATTTGAATATATACAGGTGCTGGTCATATAATTAGAATATCATCAAAAAGTTGATTTATTTCACTAATTCCATTCAAAAAGTGAAACTTGTATATTATATTCATTCATTACACACAGACTGATATATTTTTATTTACAAATGTTTATTTCTTTTAATTTTGATGATATAACTGACAACTAAGGGAAATCCCAAATTCAGTATCTCAGAAAATTAGAATATTGTGAAAAGGTTCAATATTGAAGACACCTGGTGCCACACTCTAATCAGCTAATTAACTCAAAACACCTGCAAAGGCATTTAAATGGTCTCTCAGTCTAGTTCTGTAGGCTACACAATCATGGGGAAGACTGCTGACTTGACAGTTGTCCAAAAGACGACCATTGACACCTTGCACAAGGAGGGCAAGACACAAAAGTTCATTGCAAAAGAGGCTGGGTGTTCACAGAGCTCTGTGTCCAAGCACATTAATAGAGAGGTGAAGGGAAGGAAAAGATGTGCAATAGGGATAACCGCACCCTGGAGAGGATTGTGAAACAAAACCCATTCAAAAATGTGGGGGAGATTCACAAAGAGTGGACTGCAGCTGGAGTAAGTGCTTCAAGAACCACTACGCACAGACGTATGCAAGACATAGGTTTCAGCTGTCGCATTCCTTGTGTCAAGCCACTCTTGAACAACAGACAGCGTCAGAAGCATCTCGCCTGGGCTAAAGACAAAAAGGACTGGACTGCTGCTGAGTGGTCCAAAGTCAGGGTCCCAGAGTCTGGAGGAAGAGAGGAGAGGCACACAATCCATGTTGCTTGAGGTCCAGTGTAAAGTTTCCACCGTCAGTGATGGTATGGGGTGCCATGTCATCTGCTGGTGTTGGTCCACTGTGTTTTCTGAGGTCCAAGGTCAATGCAGCCGTATACCAGGAAGTTTTAGAGCACTTCATGCTTCCTGCTGCTGACCAACTTTATGGAGATGCAGATTTCATTTACCAACAGGACTTAGCACCTGCCAAAGCAACCAGTGCCTGGTTTAAGGACCATGGTATCCTTGTTCTTAATTCACCAGCAAACTTGCCTGACCTTAACCCCATAGAAAATCTATGGAACCCCATAGAAAATCTATTGTGAAGAGGAAGATGCGATATGCCAGACCCAACAATGCAGAAGAGCTGAAGGCCACTATCAGAGCAACCTGGGCTCTCATAACACCTGAGCAGTGCCACAGACTGATCGACTCCATGCCACGCCGCATTGCTGCAGTAATTCAGGCAAAAGGAGCCCCAACTAAGTATTGAGTGCTGTACATGCTCATACTTTTCATGTTTATACTTTTCAGTTGGCCAAGATTTCTAAAAATCCTTTCTTTGTATTGGTCTTAAGTAATATTCAAATTTTCTGAGATATTGAATTTGGGATTTTCCTTAGTTGTCAGTTATAATCATCAAAATTAAAAGAAATAAATATTTGAAATATATCAGTCTGTGTGTAATAAATGAATATAATATACAAGTTTCACTTTTTGAATGGAATTAGTGAAATAAATCAACTTTTTGATGATATTCTAATTATATGACCAGCAACTGTATTTTAAACAAATTTGCAGACAGAAAAAATCCTTATGACAAAAGAAAAAAATCTACATAATAATAATAAATGTTAGAGGATGACCTGTAGAGAGATGTTAGCCATAGAAGCTTCCTCATTCATCAGCGTTAGAGGTTTCTCTCTTTACTTTCTATTCCTCCCTGGTTGAGGGTATAATTCACTCCTCTGCAGCTAGTGAAACTGTAAATTGATCCTGATTGTTTACTACACACAAGGAAAGGGGATGCACATTTTGTAAAGTAGTCTACATTATTACACTGGTTACAGCGGCGAAACGACATGCTAGCACTTTCATATGGCGCAAATTTCACATTGCTCTTGCTGTAGCTGGATAATTTATTTTGTTTCACTGATAGGCCTCAGGTCATTAGGAAGCTATTTCCATTTTGCTTTTTGGCCCATTAGTGGCCAGTGGAACACAAGGCCAACGTAATACCCTGTATGCAATGCAAAATGATCTACATTTCTATTACACTGATATACCAGTACAATAAGAGTGCTAATGTCCGATTCAAATTATAATAGTGTGGGGTGTGATATACTGGAAACAATTGTCTGCCAAGTTCACCTCCTAGTCTTGCCTATTTCCAGTTGAACTCTTGACATTGCTGTCTTTACGGTGTTTATTGGACTTTTTGTGCCCTTCTCCTCACATCTTAATAGATGGAAATAGGAGTGTGCACGCTCCACTGAGCTTCCACCAAGTGACTTTCAGCTACCTTGCAGAAGGTGGGCAAACCAGTGGGGAGTGAGCCATTATGGCAATGTTGTGGTTCATTTGAGTGGCGCGCACTGTGAGAGAAAAACATGATCTCTCTAAGTGGCCAGGGAATTCTGAGTAGTGGGGTTACCGGGGAGGAGTCGCCTGTAAATTACAACTAATTACTGCTTCTATTGAGTCGAGTTCGGCACAACCCTGCCATCACCACACAGACGTGGGAGTGACATTGCACTCCAGCTTCCCTGTGTTGCCTCTCTACAGGCGCGCTGGGCAAAGGCAATGGTGCCTGGATACTGTGATATTCTCGTTCACCTTCAGAGCCAAGAGGAGAGAGAAAGGTGCAACAACATATGGACTATTGTTCTAAGAATAAAGTGGTGACAAAATGGAGACGGTGATCTATTGCACTCATATAACAGAATGTATGTTTAGAAATTATGCGAAGCCGATGGGATAGCAGGTGTGGTAATATAATGCTATACAATTAGTAGCTGCAATATATAATTCACAGCATAGACTACACAATATTTTTGATTTACATGATCAGAAAGAGGAATGAATGTTTGCTTTATACCAATGGAACATCACAACCTGTTTCTTCATAACAATGCACATGCAGCTCAGTTGTTCCTCTAGAATCAGTAAAAAACATATTACAAAAATGTTATCTAGTTTTTAGCACCTCCTGATTAAACTATTTGACAGATATTTGCATATATTCCAGTAGTAACTGGATTTTCACACAAAATATACTGTTTATAAGATTATATTGCCTCATCAAACAAAGTCTCTGATAAAACCTGCCAGTATACATTTAATAAAATAATCAGTGTAAATAATTATTTTGTCTTGTGGAATATATATTCATACTAAATCAATACTTAATTGAAAGTATAAAACTGGCATTCTGATTATTATCTGATTATATATTTAATCATATAAATATAAACAAAATATTTAAATAGCAAAATAATAATTTTATTTAATAAAATAAACGTTGTGAAACTTGTAATGACAAACATCTTACAGATATATTCTACTGTATAACTGCAGTGTGTATAATTAATCCCAATATCAATTATAAACTTTCATGTTAGTATTGATTTTCTGGCACATATCCTTATTGAGGTAAAGGTCACTTCTTGAAAGATTAACCACAATTTTCTGTAATGTGTGAACAAAATGCCGTCCAATTATGCCTTCAATGTTGCGGCCACTGTTTTATCTTACAAAAAAAGCTGCAGTGCCATCCTGCATAGACCAGCATAGAATGAAATCAAACACAGCCATGGACACCCACAAAAGTGTATCTGGTGTTATGTTGTAAGTCTGCTGCAACTCCCCTGTCCCCAATTTCAACTCCCCTGTCCCCCCCAAAAAAAGAGAATCAGAGTTCATAAAGGGCAGAGACATCAAAATAAAAGAGAAACCAAAAATTAGAAACATCCTGTGTCTAAGCCGGTGTATCTTCCCAGAGCATACAATCCCTTACCTCCTTGTGTTCCTCATGAATGATTCCCAGCTCCCCATTTCTACAAAATAATGTATCATACTCAGGCTGCATAAAGGGATGGAACTTTTGAGAAGTGTTTACATGCTGCAGAAAAGAGAAAACCCACAAGCTATAGGCAGCAGATCAGAGAGCAAAGAGGGAGCTGTGAAAACACTGAGAGAGAGTGAGGATGCGAAGTTCAGGAAAAATGGCCAGTGCGTGGGAATGTGTGACAGCTTTGTAGGTGTCACACTAAATATATATGAATGATGGTGGAAAGGAAACATCAAAACTTGCCCCAGCAGCCTAGTCTGAAGCATATTGTGATTTTCCACCAGTGTTGAGGAAGCTTGAAACTGTAGCTTGCCAAGTTACAAGCTAATTACAATTTACCAACGGTCAAGCTTTTTGAAAAAGTTGTTCGCTACAATACAAGCTACCAACAAGTAACAGGTAATTAAACTCATGAGACAAAACTATAACCATTAAACAATGGCATTTAATAAATCATAACTATTAGATTATACTATTTCATTCCACAATCAGAGCATTTATCTGGCACCAAAAAAACAAACAAAAAAAACAATATGTTTTAAAATTAGGTTAAATTAAATAAAACAAATTAACATACATTAGAAAAAACAATAACTTGAAAACAATATGAGTTGAAAACATAACAGCATTTATCTAAATATTTTGCTTTAACAAAATAAAAAAACAGGGGCTTAAGGGGAACCTATTATGCATTTTATTATTATTATTTTACCTTTTCTTTAGTGTGTAATATAGCTTTTTGTGCATGTAAACGATCAGCATAGTTATAAAGCACACGCCAAAGGGAGTGTTCTCCAACAGTCCTGCCATTATGTGACTTAGCTTACCATGTTACATATTTGCATAATGCCCACCTATTGGCAGCTTTGGCCCACCCTCAAAGAACAGTTGCGTGATTTTGCTATGTCAAGGAGACACTAGGCAAAAAAATAAAACATTATATGTTACAGACGTCATAGTTCCCAACACTGGAGCTGCTCATGAGCTGAAACCTGATTATGGTAAGGCCCGTTACATTTTGGACACATGTTCTAAGCAATTGACAAGTCACAATAGCCAATGGCCAGCTAACCAATCAGAGCAGACTGGGCTTTTTGGAACAGCAGACCTTAAAGGGGACATATTATGACCCTTTTTAGCTCAAAATACTCCCCAGATCATTTATCATAGTTTGTCAAATTTGCCCCTATTTAGGTGTGAGCAAAAACGTGCAGAAGTGGGCGGATCCTTTACATGAGCTTAGGATACTCCGTCAACAACAAAACAGGCAAAACTCAGTCAAAATGTCAGAAATAACCAGTTGTGGAGTGCAGCCTTACATGTCTGAACCGGAGTCGGACACAGATGGAGAGACTCTGGAAGAGGTTGCAACTTTTAGACTGCACCTGGATGTTTCTGAATGGTTAGTGGATACATTTATACATTACGTTAGCTGTTGTGGAGTTACGTTGATTCAACTTATCGACTAGCATATACTGTCATGTTAATCTATAAATTGTTGTATAGGTGCTCGTGTGGGAACGTAACACGTCCGTCACCTGACTATACAATGCATAATAAATGTGCGTTTATGAATTACACAGACGGTGAGTGTTTTCAGGATAAAACTAACGACATAGCTCTAGTCTCTGTGAATATAGTCAGAGACTATGGTAACTTTAGCCATATTAGCCATACAGCATTCTAGAAAGCTCATTCAGAAAGGAAATTTGCAAACATTCACAAAATATGGAGTGCCATCCTTACTTGTTCTGGATATGAAGTTAGAGCACGAAGCGTTGGTATTGACCCATCTTTCAGAAACAACTTTTTCACAAATCCAACGTTGTATTGACCCTCATCGGTGAAGCAGTCATGCGTAAAATTATTTTTTTTTTTACCTACATTCTTCTGCACATTTCCTTCAAAAATGAAATTCAACCATGGTGTCCTCAGTGGCTCGGAAGCCAGGAGTCTATGGAGACTCGTATTTTCATTGGTACATCCAACAACTGAACATTTGTAATGTTTTTTGCACAGACATTGTAATACTCTAGCTAGCTGATACAACGAGTAAACAGAAATGGCGATCTCTGTGCTTCTCGCTCAGGGGTGTGTCCCTATACTATACATATGAGAGAATGGCCTTCTTTGAGAGTGAATTTGATTACTGCCTCAGCTCGCTTTGCTTTAAAGCTGTGGGTGCAATAAAATGTGTAAACAAAGCGATTATTTAGCATTATTAAGTAGCATTTTGTAACAAAAGTAGTAGGTTACTGGATACACTATTTTTAAAATGGCTGAAACTTCATGCCAACACTGATTTCCGCCAGTTTCCTCTGTCTGAGCACGTCTCTGTATAGCACTTCACAAAGCCATTTTCACACTGAGCCCAGCGCTGCCCTGTTCTCCAGCAGAGGTCAACAGCCACACCCACCTGTATCTTAGCATCACATCTCAGCCTCACTGCAACCCAGCAACAGGCTAACTCTGTCCTTCTCTAAAACCCAGCAGCCCTCAGGCTTTCGCTCGCTTTCTGTCTCTATTTTCTTACTCTTTACATCTCCCTCAGAGAGAAGCTAAATGTGTCAGGAAACAACCGGAATACAAATAAAGCAGAGACTGAAATATAGAAACAGGACATTATGGTAACAGATAGAAAATGCAGGAGAACAAGAGAAACTGGGTAGGGAAGATTGAATGAGAAATGGGACTGATGAGCAGGTGGAAAAGAGGGATAATAGAAGAGAGATGGGAATGGGGGAGTGGAGGCCAGAGCTGATATCCTCCAGCGCAGTCAGCAAGCAAACAGACAGGACAGACATTAACACCTGGTAGGCTGCAGCTTTACTAAAGCCTCTTAACAGAGCGTGTTTAGCTTCCAGAGTATTTCTTGTGCATCTGCATAACAGAGGGGCTCACCCCTAACGAAAACTGCTGCAAACCCACACTGCCAAGGTGAGGCAGGCCTGCAGCCAGGCTATGTCATTACAGTCTGCTAAGTGTTAGTTTGGTGGAGAAAGCGGGTAATTATCTCATTGCCACACTACTGCTGCCTAGAACAAAGAAAACACACACTGTGGTTTATATATTAAAGTCCACATGACATCACCCACAGCCAATTTCCCTTCCGTAATGTGACGTAGGTTTGCGTGAAACAGATTATTCAACATGAAAAACACATAGGGCAGGAAAGACTGTTGGTACTAAGTTTTGAGGAGGTTTTTTGACTGGGATATTGATGTCACAAGTGTTTGCAGGAATACGAAGACGACGAGTAATGTTCCAAACAACTTTAAGTTTAATAACAATCCAAAAGGCTAGCAGACAGGTAGTGCAATCACATCTAAACATAACGGTGACCGGACAAGGAGTGCAGGGGAAGGAACAACTTAAGTAGTAAACACAAATGAGGATAATTAATCAAACACAGCTGACACATACAAACTAATAATGATGGTAACCAAGGAGACTGGAATCTGAAAAAAGAAGTCATGTGACAAATGAAAACAAACTGAAAGTCCATGAAAACAAAATGAAACTGAACAGAATGGTGACAGTTGAGGTTTAAGATCAGCTAATATTGGAGCATTAGATTAGGTTAACCATTAGCAAGACTTTTTTTAAGGTTTGGCTTTCACTATATCCTTCAGTAGCCTAAAATAACGTGTTTGCATTACTTTTCCCAGCTCTGTGGCATAAGTGACATCATCCAAAAAGGAAAATATTTCCTTAAAATTCTGTAAAAGAAATTTTAGAATTTTAGAAATTCTGTAAAATGATTAGATTTTAATGAAAGAAAATGTTCTTATATTGAATAATAGGCACTAATAAATTGTGCACAATAAGACCATTAGGATGTATTAAGAAAGCAATCAGGGTCCATTTTGATTTCATACAAAAAAAATAAAAAGGCCACATCAAATCAGAATGCAAAGCGGAGAAAATCTTGTTTCAACTATTAAAAAGTCTGCTATTGAAAATTAATTAATGTCAGGATAAAAAGGGAAGTTACTCTTTTTTTTAAAAAATCTGTAATATAGTTTCCTTATCAACTCTTTGCCTCAATTTGTAAACTGCTTTCACATGTTACATAAAAATAAAAAAAATAAAAAAATAAAAAAAAACTTTTCCACATTGCGCAACAATAGGACCATGAATGTTTATTAAGACAATAAACATTTTGATATCATGTTGACTTTTTAGCTGTACAAACAAACAAATAAATATGTATACATGTAAAATACAAATCCTCACATATCAGAGGGGCCAGAGGCGAAATATCTAGAGGGCCAGATTTTTTTCCCACATCAAAAGGGGGTAGCTAAACCCTACCTGACACCATCTGTGAAGAAATTCATCTCTGACATCAAATCAGTATGCAAAACAGAAGAAAACCTGTTTCTGCCAAATTCAGAACAAACTTCCAATGTCAATTTTAATGTCTGATGAAGAGATTAGCTCCAATAAACCATGTACTATGTTGTAATTCCATCACTGAATAATAAAGGTTCCACTCACCAACAAAAACTTAATACAACATTACACACACAAACAGGTACATTATTCATACTATGACAAATAGCTCTGTGTCCTTCTTCAGAAGTCTTTGGTCTGTTTTTCCTCCCTCCCTTTTTTAAAGAAAAAAGAACAGCATCAAAGGACAGCAAGCGGTTGACTCCAGCACGGAGGAGCTCAGACTGGAGGCCACAGATACAGCTAAGGTTGATAGATTGTGGATTTACCAAAATGAAAAGAATATCATATTTACAGGCTACAGCTGTTTGCCCAGTGCTCAACAAAGGTCTAAATGGTTGTGGTGCCGCTGTGACAACAGCGTTCAAAACGCAGTGTGTGTGCGAGAGGTTGGGGGTGATGTGGCAGACACATCTGTGACTGGGTGACCGTGCAGAGCGGGGCACATAAATAGCCTGTATTAAAGACTCCAGAGGGAGAGGCGGCGGCGGCTTTCCCGGTCTTCAGCAGAAAGCTAAAAATGATCATTACAATCATTAAAGTGAATTGACAGGCGGCCACAGAGAGAGGCAGGCACTGAATTCCATCCAGCATCTCTGGGATTAGACTGCCGCAGAGTCCTTGTCAGTAATTCTTCAAGACAAATAGCATGGCTCCCCAGACACCGCCCCCTGCAAGTCGGCAGGCAGGCAGCACTAATTAGCAGGGGAGGTGTGAAGGAGAAATCATTACTTTATCCACACAGAGCTCACATCGCAGTCCCTCGTTCAACAAGGCAGCAGGGGAATGAACGGACAACCACAAGGGAGCAGAGAAGGTGAGAGCAGGAAGTCAAAATATGGGGTAAACGGCACTAGAAATGCTTAGCGGAAGGGTAGGGCAAGAGAATGACTGAAAATGGTGCATCTTAGCGCCTATTAATTTCAGATTGATGCTTGAAGCCTGCAGGATGTGCCAATTTCTGAGTTTAGCAAGACTTTTTGAAGGATTGACTATTGCCATTACCTTCAGTCACCTAAACTAATATCTAAACTGCTATTTGCCTATTGGTTTGCATTACTTTGCCCAGCTGTGTAGCCTAAGTGACATTATCTGAACAGGAAAATCATCTAAGAGGGGCAACAAGTTATTAGATTATAGTGAAATATTACAAAGACTTTAAATTAAAAAGGTTTTTTTTTTAAATCTTGATTAATGGACACTAATGAATCGTGCACAATAAGAGCAGGAGTGTGTATTAAGAAAGCAAACAGGGTCAATTTTGATTTCATGCTGGCTTTAAGGTCTTCAAAAACATCCCCACATTTCAGAGGGATCAGAGGGGTAAAATTAAGAAGGCCACATCAAATCAGCTTGCAAAGCAGAGGAAATCTTGTTTTGTAAGAGTGGTTTCACTACAGTGGTTCCGTGGCTTCAGGATTGCCGAATGACTAAAGAAACGTTATCAGCATAATGGTGTAAAAACTGTACGTTTCTTGTCCATTAACACCCACTGCAACGTATTCCTACGTTGTCAAGTCAAGTCACCTTCAATTATATAGATTGTTTCAAAGCAGCTTTACAGTGATAATAGGAAATTATATTTAGGAGATTGTTTTGGCTGTACAGCAGCTCTAGAAAAAAGTTGTACGTTTTGATTGATTCATTTCTTTGAGAATAGTGGCTTGAGAATGCAAACCCTGAAATAGGTTTTGAAATATTTTTATAACGGTACCACTACCATCATCATGTAAACCTTAAAAAACGGTGAATCCGTGAGAACGGTGACGGCATGCAAGTAAGTACGACGTGTCCAGTCCATAGGCAAGCACGTTTAAATACGTATGTGTGTAGTTTTTCTTTACAAAATGACCACCAAATGACTTGTCTGGCATGCGTAATACATGCGAGTTTTACAGAACGAGAATCATTTTGATAACGTTTTTCTCTGTACAGAGGGAAAGGGAAGGGAAGGAGGCCTTCACAGGGGAGAGTCTAGTTGACACGGTCTCTGCTGACACTTCAGGGCTGCATTGTGGTCGTGTCTAGGTGGGAGTAGACTACTGTAAACCTTGGGATAAACAGAGAGACTAATATTAGCGTAGATGCCATTCTTTTTATGATGTAACGAGTACATCAGGTGTTCCTGGTTCCGGCTGACCTAGTCAATGCAGACTAACAATCATTTAACTGATTTGAATAATAGAACTGAATAATGTTCTATGTGTATGCCAGATTAAAGAGATGCGTTTTTAGTCTAGATTTAAACTAATAGAGCGTGTCTGCTTTCCTGAACAATGCTATGACTGTGACAATTTTGTATCGCAATAGGTAAAGCTTCAATGTTAATACTGAATCAAAACTAGTTAGCAAAAAATGTACAATTGAAAGCGTTTAATAACAGTATTTGGTTATGATTTAGAAAGAGAGAGAGAGAATACATTTATAAAGGAAAAGAGAGATGCCATTGAGGCCTAGAGTCTGGCCTATGGCTTTCAACCCAGTTGTCCAGGAGCACACGTAGAGAGGAAGAGCAAAGCCCCAAGACAAAGAGCTAAATAAAAGAGCCAGAGAAAGTGTTACAATGTTCTTTTATCCTTACCTTGACCATCTGATTAAAAACAAAATGTAAGACATTCAAACTGACTGTACTAAAGGTGTGACAATTAGTAGACCCCCAATGTATACACAACTGTATATATAGGCCTTTATTATTATCTGCACCTCTGTGTTTGGAATTACAAATAGCCCTTTTGGTAAGGAAGAGGGTGTTGTAATAGGAAAGCACATGTTTCTTTTTATTTTCATCCCTACAGTTTCAAAATGGAGAAGTCAAAATGGAAGGTAAAAGGTACTAGAAGATGCTTGGCTGAAGGGCGGGGCGAGAGAAAGGCTGGTGGAGGATGACCGAAGATGGTGCAGCTTAGTGCCTAGTAATTGTAGATTGATGGCGGAAGCCTGGGGACGTGCCAGGCACTTTTTTGCATACATGAGTCCTCTCTCTCTCTCTCTCTCCCCCAGAGCTCGGCTTTGTCCCCAGCAGTATGATTCATGAGACTGTTGCTTTTCTCCTGACCCTGGCAGCCCTGCAGCACAAACCATCAGGTACAACTCAAAACAGTTGCACCCTTCAAGATTAATGAGCGAACCCAGTACAGGGCGGAGATGTGGTGCTCTGGCTCTCTCTCTCCTCCGCTATCACACATAAACACACTCCCTCTCTCTCTCTTCAAAGCCCGCTTTCATCTTTAAGTGAGAGAGGCCAACCATGCAACCCACACAAGCTCATCAGGGTCATAGCTTTATGCAGCAAGACACTGATCAACAAGAAAGAGACAAAAAAGAGGAGGTGGTGGAGAGCAGGGGGAAAAAAAGTGTTGGTGTTGATTTACCTAAACACTTGCCATTCATGTCTGGACACAACTCCCTGCAGGCATAAATGGAGATCCTACATGCAAACCAAACAGGATTTAGCCTCGATGCTCTCGCTGAGTGGAGCAGATCTTTGTGCACCTCAACTGCCACAGCTCTCGGAGCATGCTAAATATTTCAGTGAAGCTCAGATTGCATGCAGGGTTTTAAATGTGTGATCTTTATTTCATGGGGACAGAATGCCTTAAAACCCCTATAAGCAGCCCAGTTGCATTCCTGCCATTTCGGTACTGCACTTTGGCTAAGCAGCACTTAAGGAAACAACACGTTTGAGCTGCACACCCCTGCAGCTGTCCCATCTACCTTCACTTTTCTTGAAAGCTACACAGGACGACAACAAAACGAGGATTGCACAATGGAAAGATTAACCTCATAATTACAGTCTTGCTGGTCTTAAAGAGCGATATAATACATACACACAAGCTGCTTCCATCAAAGTTGCCAATTTAATTTATGCAGAAAAAAAATACTATTTGAACATAAAACAGCATTTCTTTCCCGCATCTTTAAACCAATCATCTGAGCAAATTATTCAGTTAAGGCTATTTGATACACATTGAGGAATTTATACTTTCATCTTTCATATATAGTGTCATAGTTTCATATATATACTGTATATATGTATAGTGTCGTGTGAAAAAGAAAGTACACCCTTTTGAATTTGTATCTTGACAACATAAAAATAAAAACATCTGGTCTTTATAACAGGTCTTAAAATTAGGTAAATTCAACTTCAGATGAACAAAAACACATGACATATTACACCTTGTCATTATTTAACAAACAAAAATAAAGTCAAAATGGAGATCCAACAAACACATGATATGTGACAAACTAAGTACACCTTTACCACTTTCATAGGAATTAAGAGGGTATGTAGCAGTCAGGCGCTGCTAGTCAAATCATTTTTATAAAATGATCATGAGCAAGTGTGATCACCTCTATAATAGCAGAAGTTTTGGCAGTTTGCTGGTCTGGAGCATTCAGACGTGTGAACACAAAATGCCAAGGAGGAAGGACATCAGCAATGATTTTAGAGAAGCAATTGTTGCTACCTGTTGCTGTTACAAGGCTATTTCCAAACTATTTGAAGTCAATCATTCTACAGTGAGGAGGATTATTCACAAGTGAAAAATATTCAAGACAGTTGCCAGTCATCCCAAGAGTGGACGTCCTTGGACGTCCTCGGAGTGAACAGCAAATTCACCCCAAGGTCAGACCATGCACTGCACAGAGAAACTGCAAAAAAAAAACAAGAGCTACATCTCAGACTCTTTTAAGACCTGCCAAAGACTAGATGATTTTTTAATTATGTCCTGATATGCAAAACCATAGAATTCAAAAAGGTGAACTTTCTTTTTTACACACACACACACACACATATATATACATACATATATTCTTTTTTTACTGCCATTCATATTCAACACATCTCCCATACTTGGTCTCTAAGTTTAAAGGCAGTCACTTTGCTCTTTTTCATTAACTATATATGAACATTACGGTATTTAACAATCAAAACAGTCCTAACAAACATGTCTTGCTGCTTTGTAACCACTGACTATACAAATTGAATGTTTTTTTTTATGTTCACCTATTGAACAATCTATCAACCTGCCATCCCTCCATTGCCCCTCAATACACATAACAAAAGCTGATAGCAGCATGGACCACACACAGAACTCCACCATACTGGCCTGAGTTTGGCAGCTGTGTGCACAGGAGAGAGCACAGTGTGTTATCTGTCCAAAAAGAGGCCTTTCAGCATGTATTCATAAAGGTTCTGTAATGGCATCCTCTGGGAGAACTATTCTCTCCATAGAGTCAGAGAATGAAAGAGAGGAAAGAAGAGAGAGAAGAGGGAGCGATGACTTCATCATGAGCAGAATAGAAATGATGCCCCATTGGGGTCTATTAGGGAGTCTTTACATACAATAGAGGACAGTGGGACTGTGAGGTAGGAGATGCAGTAAAGCCCAGGCTTAGTGTTACTAGGGGATCAGTAATGAGAAGCAACCCACATGCAAGTCTGATATCTGGATCTCTCTATTGTTAAAATAGTGAGCACCAAAAAAACAAAACAAAAATAATAATAAAATGAAAAAAAAAAAATGAAAAAAAAATTAGGGTTTACCCTAACTTGGCTTTAAGAAGACTACTAGCACAATGAATGCAAAGGAAAGATTGAAATGATGCAAAACATCCCTAAGTGGTGCAATGTAAATTCAGTGTAACTCAACTGTGATGAGCTGTTAAGGAGGGGGGCCTGAACTATTAAAAAGCTATTAAAAAAGCTACTAAAAACTATTAAAAACTAAGCTTGAGAGAGAAGAAAGTCTATTGAAAATAGAGAATCTATCTGTCTATCTATCAGGTTGTTGATTGTGGCCTGTGGAATGTTGGTCCACTCCTCTTCAATGGCTGTGCGAAGTTGCTGGATATTGTATGCTGTCCATACAAGAACTGGGATGTTTTCAGCTTTCAGGAATTGTGTACATATCCTTGCAACATGGGGCTGTGCATTATCGTGCTGCAACTATCGGTTTGCATAACCAAAGAATGGTTCCGAATGCAGTCTTTAACAGTTAACAGTAGGCTTGTTTTAAGGGCAGAACATACTTCAATCCTAGTTCCCATACGAACATATTAAGTATTCAGCCCATTTTATCACGAAATTCAAACGATAAATGACGTTTTGACGCTCTTTAATGTGATGTGACTGATTACTGTATAGGCGTATCAGTTCAAGCAACGGCGAGTAAACGCGATCATCTCTTCTTAATAAATAAACATGAATTAATATCTTGAGGATACATGAGTATATGTTGAGGATACATTACAACTTATTGAAACGTATCATATGTCGTGTAATCGTTCAATCAGTGTTTCAACCGCGGAAAGACGCCAATAAAATAGCTTGTAAACGATGCCACATAGCATTACATTTACCTCAGAAGTCATTCAGTGTCCACAGCTGGTTAGTTCACTAGAGAGATGAACTCTTTCGCTAAATATATGCACTATATTAGCCTATATTGCATTATATTCTACTAAACCTGTTAGTGACGTCTTGATTATTTAATGTATGTTTAAATAAATCTGTCATGAAAATGACAGACATTGTGTATAAATGATTATATTTCAACAACGAATTGAAGAAAAAACATAATTTTATAATAAATTATAAAAAAACTGCCTTATGTGAAGTTTACATGTTTGCATACAATGTGTTATTTGAGCGTTGATTATTATATCTAAAAATAAATAGCAACTGAATTTAGGCTAATAGTTTGGGCTCTGTTGTTAACCTTTAATATTATAGTAATGTGCAAGTAAGGGCTCCCTATATAGTTTACAGCATGATCTTTAAGAAACTTTTAGCTATAATTGAATTCATTTAAGGAAAATGTTTTCAGTAAACCACTGTTTAATAAAAATAAATAAAAAACAATTTTGTAAAACTGCTGTACCGAACGGTTTCAAAACCGAGGTACGTACCGAACCGTCAGTTTTTTGTACCATTACACCCCTAATATATATATATATATATATATATCAGGGGTGTTTTCTATGAAGAGGCAATCTTCATTAAACATTCACACCTTACTCTCACTACAGATTAAGTCATAATCATCTTTGAGGTGAAGGAGATCTGTTATCTCCATGCTGCTCATTAAAACTAGATTGAAATGGTGCCAATTTCATTTATTGGCTTAATTGTCTGCTTATGTAGCTGGGCCAGATGACAGCGAGGGTGTCAGAGCCAAAGGACATGTTCTGTCCATTCAGACTATTGCCAGATCTCATCACTTATCCTACGTGATTCATACACAGCATGCTGAGCTGGCCTACAGACAGCTTCAATGAGCTTTCTCATCAATTATGAGGAGTGAGGTCATAAATCAGTGCCACATTAATCATCAATCAGTGCCTGCACCCTGAACAAAACCCGAGGAACACTGGCCTGGCTTTCATGTTCAGTCGTGTGCTCAACCACGCTCATTCATGTCTCAAGAGAGAAACGAGGGCAAGACATCTCCACATACCTGCCTCTGGGCCCTCAAAGAGATAAAACAGCTTCAGATCATCTGGAGTACCATCAAGGGCATCATGCTCCCATGCTTTGAGTGGCGGTCCTGGCTCGCTTGGTGTCCTAGTGGAGATAAAATAATTTTTAGTGACTTTGTAGGATAGTTGAGTGGTACAGTTCTTAATTAGCCTGAAAGGAGACAATAATACCTACTACAATAATACTGAAAACTTTGCCCCTGCAGTATTTGTGAGACTTCATTTTCAAAGAGACAAAATTATCTGTTCCGGAAATTGCATTTAAATGCCAACTTGTGCCCTTCAGTTTGAATAGTCATGATGCTTGTGATTACCATGTGAGAGTACATCACTCTCTTGCGGTAAATGTTTGCGTATGTGTAGCTGTTTGCGTATGTATGTTTGTCGTCGAGAGATAGACTGCTTGTGTGTCAGTGCCTTTGTGAGTAGGTGTTGTGGCTGTCCCTGGTCCAACTCACTGCATGGTGTTTATATTTGCCTGTGTGGTCGGCATCTGTGTGTTCAGTAAGGGAATTTTGTATGTGTTAAGAGATACATACCAGAGCATGTGGATCACTGTGTCTTCTTCAGCTCAAGGTCTGTTTGATTGGAGCACTACGTGTAGGAGTTTCCATTCATTCTTCTTTTATTTCTGCCGGAGAAAAATTATGTTTATTCAGTTCATCACCTAACAATTTTATGGTACAGAAAACCACCTATTAAAACATTTTCCCTTCAGTACATTCTCCAGATTCACAGCAATATTTGCAATGATTTTTTTAATAAGAGAAAGATACTATAAGCAAAGTCTGACTAAATTAAAGCAGTTAAGCAAATAACCACTCTAATGCCTTCATGAATAGAATGAGCTCATAACTCAGGTGATATCTAAATATAAATCAACTGAAGTGCGCACCAGTACTGGTTTCACATTTATTTCAGCATATTTTGATTCTCTCTCTCTCTCTCTCTCTCTCTCTCTCTCTCTCTCTCTATATATACATATATATATATATATATATATATTCCAGAGCTGTATACACTGATTAGACATAACATTATGACCACTGACAGGTGAAGTGAATAACACTGATTATCTCTTCATCACAGCACCTGTTAGTGGGTGGGATATATTAGGCAGCAAGTGAACATTTTGTCCTCAAAGATTATGTGTTAGAAGCAGGAAAAATGAGCAAGTGTAAGGATTTGTGCGAGTTTAACAAGGGCCAAATTGTGATGGCTAGATGACTGGGTCAGAGCATCTCCAAAACTGCAGCTCTTGTGGGGTGTTCCCGGTCTGCAGTGGTCAGTATCTATCAAAAGTGGTCCAAGGAAGGAACAGTGGTGAACCGGCGACAGGGTCATGGGCGGCCAAGGCTCATTGATGCACGTGGGGAGTGAAGGCTGGCCCGTGTGGTCCGATCAAACAGACGAGCTACTGTAGCTCAAATTGCTCAAGAAGGTACTGCTGGTTCTGATAGAAAGGTGTCCAAATACACAGTGCATCGCAGTTTGTTGCGTATGGGTAGTTTTGAACATGCTGATTTGTCTGCAGTGAAGTTTTGCTTGTGTGTGTGTGTTAGTGATGCGCGGTTCGCGGATATATCGGGCGGGCCAAGTAATACAAAATAACATTCATATTAATTGCGGGTGGATGAGAGATGAATAATTGTGTTTGTTTGATAAAGACATTTTTACTTTTTTTTAAGTATTACTAACATTTTATCATGCAAGCTTTATGGTACACCCCAAACAAGGAAATGTAGTGTTAATACTAATCAGCGAGTACACAAATGGCTTGGGTATGCAGAGCATTCACAGCTATATGGACCGCACGCCCAAGACATGGACTCCACTAGACCCCTGAAGGTGTGCTGTGGCATCTGGCACCAAGATATTAGCAGCAGATCCTTTAAGTCCTGTTAGTTGCGAGGTGGTGCCTCCATGGATCAGAATTGTTTATTCAGCACATCCCACAGATGCTCGATTGGATTGAGATCTGGAGAATTTGGAGACCAAGTCAACACCTCAAACATTTTGTTGTGCTCCTCAAACCAGTTGTCAAGCTCGTAAATACCACAAGATCCAAGAGTGAATGCAATAACAGTTATTTATTGACAAATTCAAATCAGCAAGGAGGAGTAGACAGATGTTAAGCAGGAATCAGGCCTTGGTAGCGAGCAGACTGCAATGGGCTGTATCCGCTGATCCGAGCAAAGCTGGTCCTCAGTAAAACCAGAAAAGAGAATAGTCCAAACTCGAACAGGAAACACAGACGGGAGACTGGAGATGAGAGAGATGACTGGCGGGAGCAAACGACAAGACATGAACACCAAAACGGTCTGACAAGTAACACAGGCTACATATAGGACACATAATCATCAGCACCTGCTACTGATCAGCGAACTGATCAGCACAATCAGTGTTGCGACACGCTGAGG
Source organism: Rhinogobio ventralis (assembly GCA_039654625.1). Classification (NCBI taxonomy): domain Eukaryota; kingdom Metazoa; phylum Chordata; class Actinopteri; order Cypriniformes; family Gobionidae; genus Rhinogobio; species Rhinogobio ventralis. The sequence continues at coordinate 22,443,830 of CM077198.1, read as the reverse complement.
CACTCAGACACTGACAACACGAAAACAACAGTCAGCATGAACAGGTGAGCCTGCGAACTGTGACATTACCCCACCCACTAGGAGCGTCCCCAGAGGGACCTACCTGTCAATTGTAATCATGGTTGATGGAGTGATCCAATATGTCTCTCGCAGGAACCCAACTCCTCTCCTCCGGACCATAACCTTCCCAGTCCACCAGATACTGGAATCCGCATCCCCTCCGTCTAGAGTCTAGAATACGATTGGCCGAATACACAGGTTCCCCATCTACGATGCACGGCGGTGGGGGAACCGGGGCTGGCGGATTAATGGTAGAATGAAAAACAGGTTTTAATTTAGAAACATGGAAGACGGAATTAATTCTCCCCTACGCCGGAGGAAGTTTGAGGTGGACTGTCACCGGACTAAGGATTTTGGTGACAGTAAACAGGCCAATGAATTTAGGACCAAGTTTCCTACAGACGGAGTGAAGAGGAATATCAGAAGATGAAAGCCACACTTTTTGACCAACGACGTAGATGGGAGGCTTTGACCGGTGGTGATCGGCCTGGGCCTTAGTGCGTAAAGCCACCCGGAGTAGAGCCTGTCCTGCCTTCCTCCAGGTGTGTTGACACCTCTGGACAAAGGCGTGGGGCAGAGGGGACCGCGACTTCGGATTCCAGGCTTGGAAAGATAGGTGGCTGGTAACCTAAACTACACTCAAACGGAGATATGGCCGTAGACGACACTGGTAATGAGTTATGTGCGTACTCAACCCATGAGATATGTTGACTCCAAGAGGACGGATTCTGTGACACCAAACACCGTAACACCCGTTCAAGATCCTGGTTGGCTCTCTCCTTTTGACCGTTTTTTTTTGGGGATGGAACCCAGAAGAAAGACTAACCTTCGCCCCCAATAAACGACAAAACTCCTTCCAAAATTTGGATACAAACTTGGGGTCCCCTGTCAGAAACCATGTCCGTCTGGAGGCGATGAATACAAAAGACGTAGTCTATGACAGCCACCGCTGTCTCTCTGGCAGAAGGTAATTTGGGAAGAGGGATAAAATGAGTAGCCTTCGAGAATCGGTCCACCACGGTTAAAACCACCATGTTGCCCTGCGAGGAGGGGAGGGCCGTGACGAAATCTAGCGCAATGTGGGACCAGGGTCTCGAAGGAACTGACAACGGTTGAAGGAGTCCAGCAGGGGGTCGATTGGAAGTCTTACAACTGGCACAAACCAAGCAGGCCAATACAAAACAACGTGTGTCACGGGCCATAGTTTGCCACCAGAATCATTGCTTAATAAGGGTACGATTTACCCCTGGATGACAAGCTACCTTGGAACAATGACCCCATCGAATAACGTCAGACCGTAGACTCTCAGGCACCAAGGTTATTTTAATAAACGAAAACTGAAACTAAGACTAAAACTATTGGTCAAAAAACATTTTCGTAAACTGAAATAAAATAAAAAAAAATCATAATAAATGAAAAACTAAACGAAACTGACAACTCTTACTGAAAAACTAACTGAAATAAAATAATAATTAGTCATTAATAAGCTCTTTACTGTGGCGGAAAATCTGAACTGTGGCGGTTGAGGGAGAGTCTGTATATGGCGCTTCATGCGCGTGAAGTGAGCTGAGGCCATTAACCGCCATCCTGTGACGCGCTCAGTGAAGGAACGAAACGTAGAATACATCGCTAGTCCTAAACGGCTGTTCACAAAAAAATGCGTGTGGCAGTGAAATGGGAAATCACACAAGGTAATGAGACGCACGTTGAACTTCTTTAACTTGAGCTCACTGCTTTTAGAATGCCGTTTCATGCGCGACGAGAGACGCAGGTGAAACAGCAACTATAGTAGCAAGTACTACGTGTTTGAGATTTCATGTTTGCAAAATATTGACAGGCTAAAAGGTGTTACAAATCATTTACTACTAATACTATTATTATCTGTGTGGAGTGATTTCCCCACAAAGTAGGGAATACCAGGACACACACACACACACACACACACACACACACACACACACACACACACACACACTTCATTATTTAATCACACTGTCTTCACAAGTTGTGTTGGCTGTAGTCAGATGACTTTGGCTGTGGTCACACAGCTAGCCTACATTACTGAAGAAATAAAAATACACTTTTAATTGTTTAACAAGATTTCATCTTTAATATGAATGAGTTTGTCTGGAATTTATCATTTTTACTTTTATATTTTTAAGTTGCATTTATTTGGTTCTTTGTTCAATCTCAGACCATTATTTGTCGTATAGGTCATAGTTTGACTCAAGCTTTTTTGCTTAAAGGTGAAGACCCAACTCTATGCATGTTTTGTAAGATTCCCCTCTCTGTTAAACATATTTTATTGGACTGTCCTGGGTTAAAACAAGAATGCTCTTTTATTAAGTTATTTCACTTAAGGACTTATTTAGTAAGATTATGCATGAAAAGGTTTTGGATTTTTTTTTAATCATATGTTGATTTAAAAAATCTTGTATAATATGAGTTGTATTTATTGTATTTATATGATATTTGTATTTTTGTAATTACAATTTTTGCCATGAAAATAGCTATTAGATGCTGACAATGGCATTAAATAAAACTGTATTCCATTATTTCATTTTTATTATTAAGATGTCTGCATAACAGTAAACTCTAATCTGTGCAAACATTAAACTTTGCTGAAATAAAAAATCTTGATTTGGTCGCTACACTTCGTTCTGGTAACTATGCTAAACTATAATTACTAAAACTAAAACTGAAACTAAATATATAAAAACTAAATAGAAATGTGTTCACAAAATAAAAACTAAACTAAAACTAGCAAAACAATTTATAAAACTAACTAAAACTAAATTGAAATGTGTAGCAAAATTGAAAATGATATTAAAATAAAAACTAATTTAAAAATGCAAAATTATAATAACCTTGTCAGGCACGAATAAACGATCCGGTGGGCAACCGGGCGGGGGCGTTACCCCATGTAAGGCCGTGCGGACCTTCGACTTAATCTCCCAAGTTACCATCGAAACCACCCGTTTGAGTGGTAAGATGGGCTCGGGAGAGGGCGGGCGTTCAGATTGGTCAAAAACACGGGACAACGTGTCGGGTTTAATATGTTCTTAGACCCCGGACGACAGGAGATGGAAAAATCAAAACAACCTAAAAAAAAGTGTCCACTGAGCCTGCCTAGAGTTCAATCGTTTAGCGGATCAGATGTACTCAAGATTCTTGTGATCGGTCCAGACGATGAAAGGTACCCCACGAACCCTCGAACCAATGGCGCCACTCCTCCAAGGCAAGTTTGACTGCCAACAATTCTCTATTACCAATGTCGTAATTGCGTTCGGCAGACGATAAACGATGAGAGAAATATGCGCATGGATGCATCTTGCCATCTGAGGAAGAGCGCTAGTAAAAAAACGCACCAACCCCCACCTCTGACATGTCGACCTCCACCACAAACTGACGAGACGGATCGGGGCGTCAAGGCAGTCAGAGGGATGGCTAGTTGGCTGTAATTGCGCATGAAACGCCGGTAAAAATTGGCAAAGCCCAGAAACCGCTGCAGGGCCTTGGGATAGGTATTCTTTACCGTGATGCTGTTCAGTCCTCGATAATCAATACAAGGACGCAGGGAACCATCCTTTTTTCCACACAAAGAAGAACCCTGCACCTGGAGGAGAAGAGGAAGGGTGAATAGGCTGCTAGAGAATCAGAAATATATTTCTCCATGGCCTCCCTCTCCGGGTTGGAAAGTGAGTATAATCTGCCCTTAGGTGGAGACGTACCTGCCAATAAGTCTATAGCACAGTCGTAAGGACGATGCGGAGGAAGAGAAGCAGCGCGAGACTTACTGAACACCTTTAGGTCAAGGTACTCACTGGGCACATTAGACAGGTCCACCTGTTCATCTTGCAAAACAGAACAAGACACCGAAGAACAAGCAGACACCAAACAAGACACATGACAATTCTCGCTCCAAGACATGACAGTGTTCTGACACGAGTTAATGTGCGGGTTATGGAGTGTGAGCCAGGGATGACCCAACACCAATGTAGCAAAGGGGGAGTCAATCAAATAAAATTGAATCTCCTCAGTGTGGTTGCCTGATGAGATGAGACTCACCGACCCTGTGGACTGTGTGATAGACGGCAGCGGCTGTCCTCCCAGTGCGTTGACGGAAATGGGGTGAGTGAGTACAACCACAGGTATCTTGAGTTGGTGAGCCAGGTTAATGTCCATTAAATTGCCCTCCGCATCCACGGGAGCGCATCACACAGATGATGCGTGGCAGCCCATTGTAGTCTGACCGGGAGGAGAGTGGCGAAGAGAGAGGATTTCTCCATTGCAATACCACTCGTCAGTAACCTCTTCTCTACTGGCGGGCGTTGACTTTTACCGGACACTTAGCTGCCATGTATCCTGCAGCTCCACAATAGAGACATAGTCCCTGTGTTCTGCGCCGCTCCTTCTCCTCCCGGGACAAGTGATCGAAAGAGGGACCGACCGTATCGATGGTGACACTGGAAGTCAAGTTCTCCACCGCAAGAATCAGACTTCCCTGGAAGCGAATAGATCTCGTTCTGGATACGGTTGGCCAACCCATGCAAAAACATGTCCCACTGCGCCGTGACGTTCCAGTTACACTCCGCCGCCAGTGTGCGGAACTCGATGGAACCTTGGCGAAGATCCGCCAACACTCGCGCCACCTCTCTGCCCGAGACCTGAAAGCCACTCCTCCTTGCTGATTTGAATTTGTCAATAAATAACTATATTATTATGTTATTGCATTCGCTCTTGGATCTTGTGGTATTTACGAGCTTGTCATAACTATCTGACCTGTTATGGATACAGGGAGTGCTAATGATCTGAGAGAGATTTTGTCCAGTAACAATTCTCGTTTTGACCAGCAGGAGGAGCAGATCATTGCGACAGGTCGTGCCGTTCAGGCCTTGGTGGCACAGGTCTCGGACTTGACCACCCAGTTCCAACAGCTAAGGACTGACTCTGCCCACGCTCCCACTGCGCCCAACCCACCATCTGCTGTTCCAACCGAAGATCGCTCCACTCGCATGACTGAACCTCGCCTTCCACAAAGCAAAAATGGTTCAGGAATGGTGTCACGGTGGTGGGTTGGGCGCGGTGGGAGCGTGGGCAGAGTCGGTCCTTAGCTGTTGGAACTGGGTGGTCAAGTCCGAGACCTGCACCACCAAGGCCAATATTTGTCAATAATTTGTTATTTATTGACAAATTCAAATCAGCAAGGAAGAGTAGACAGATCTGATGTTAAGCAGGAATCAGGCCTTGGTAGCGAGCAGACTGCAATGGACTGTATCCGCTGATCCGAGCAGAGCTGGTCCTCAGTAAAACCAGAACAGAGAATAATCCAAACTCGAACAGGAAACACAGACAGGAGACTGGAGATAAGAGAGATGACTGGCGGGAGCAAACAACAAGACATGAACACCAAAACGGTCTGACAAAGAACACAGCAAACACAAGACTACATATAGGACACATAATCATCAGCACCTGCTGCTGATCAGCGAACAGATCAGCGCAATCAGTGTTGCGACACGCTGAGGCGCTCAGACACTGACAACACGAAAACAACAGTCAGCATGAACAGGTGAGCCTGCGAACTGTGACACCATTCCTGAACCATTTTTGCTTTGTGGCAGGGTGCATTATCCTGCTGTAAGAAGCCACAGCCACCAGGGAAGACCGTTTCCATGAAAGGGTGTACATGGTCTGCAACAATGCTTAGGTAGGTGGTACATGTCGAAGTAACATCCACATGGATGGCAGAACCCAAGTTTTCCCAGCAGAACATTGCCCAAAGCATCACACTGCTTCTGCTAGCTTGCCTTCTTCCCATAGTGCATCCTGGTGCCATGTGTTCCCCAGGTAAGTGACGCACACTCACCTGGCCATCCACATGATGTAAAAGAAAACGTGATTCATCAGACCAGGCCACCTTCTTCCATTGCTCCGTGGTCCAGTTCTGATGGCGGTGGACAGGGGTCAGCATGGGCACCCTGACTGGTCTGCGGCTATGCAACCCCATACGCAACAAACTGCGATGCACTGTGTATTCTGACACCTTTCTATCAGAACCAGCAGTAACTTCTTGAGCAATTTGATCGGAATCGATATCTAATATATCCCACCTACTAACAGGTGTCGGGATGAAGAGATAATCAGTGTTATTCACTTCACCTGTCAGTGGTCATAATGTTATGCCTGATCAGTGTATATATTAGTACACTATCACTGGACATTTTCTCACTGTGGGTCTGTGATTTATAAATGAAAAATCATAATTCAACAGAAAGCAAATACCCATCAAGGTAATAATTTATTCAAATAGTCACCTGCCCTCTACTTTTCACCATGTACCTTCAGACCAGCACTGTAGGAATAAAACAGCTAGCTGGGCATCCCTTGTCGGGATCAGTTGAACAGCTGGACTGTGGAGTGTTTGGCTGGCAGAGAGAAGGGCACAGCTGGCTTTCAAGAGGAAGAGCTCCTCTTGAGCCTGTGGGAGGTCACAGCCTGCTAGGCCGCAAAGCGCTGCGCAGCAGGAGCCGTGTGTTAATGCAGAAGGCCTGCGCACTGTGTGCAGATGTTGTTCTGCCTCAGTGGCTGCCTCCTTGTACCTCTCTTTCTCTCTCTCTCTCTCTCTCTCTCTTTCTCTCTCTATTTTTGTCCTGCATGGAGATCTACTAAAGATGCGGCACTCTGCCCACATCCTCATGGCAACAGCAACCGTATAATACCAGCTTCACGGTTTAGCTTAAATAGGTATAGACCACTGAAAACTCTACAAGGTCACAGAATCCTTGGTAATGTATGTTCGCTAACTTTTTGAAAGTGCCAAACAGAGTCTTTTCAAAACCATCAATTAAGCGACGCTCTAATGACAAATAGCTTTTGACCTTTACTGCTAAGTACATTATGTGCAATCACTCAATCTATCCCATTTCACAGCATTTAAAACAAACCTTGATACGAATGGTACAAAAAACGTCCTTGCGTTCACCCTTACATCCGCTAATTTATTGACCGTGGCATGCCACACGAGTATGGCACTGGCGGGTCTCCATTGTGGTGACGAGTCTCTGGAGTAATGAGAATAATGAGACCGTATACAGACCCTTGTGCTTGTAACGTGACACCTGAGGAGCCAACAGAAGTCATCAAACAGCGTCGTCAGCAGTGTCCTGACAGAGATGAATCGAGTGAGTGAGAGTTGAGTGGCAGGCCACACAGTGGGGAAGAGGAGATGGTTCTGAAATCTCCCACTGTTGGGGGCCAGTGAATGTGCCACACGACAACCTCCACAGCTCTGCTTGATGTTCCACAGCAGACAGAGGAGAAGACACCTTTCAGTGACAGGTTAACAAAGTAGGTTAGATATGAGGAACATTATTAAAGCAAGTTCAACAGGTAACACTTTAGCATCTCTTCTTAAAGGGATAGGTAACCCAAAAAATAATGCCATTTACCCTACCAAACCTGTAGAACCTACTTTCTCCTGTGGAAAACAAAAGCCATTTTGAAGAATGTAAATGTTTTTTCCCATTTACCCCATTGAGGTTTATTATATATTTAAAAATAAATACATAAAAAACGAAATATCGTTTTTTCTTTTATATTTTCTTTTTTTCGAAATATCTTCTTTGTGCATGGAAAAAAGCATAGGTTTCTTTAATGAGCATGTGCATTAATATTTTCATTTATAATGTGTTAACTTACCCTAATGACCTTGAAAAAATCTTTAATTATGCCATATGCAGCTATCAGTAAACAAAATCCTCACAGATCACAATGTTCACATGAATCACTGAGCAGAACAGAGGTCTACTCATGGTTTTCTGACTAAGATGAGGCCGCGTTCCATAAAGCTGGACTTTATTTACTGCGTGAGGTGATTTTTTAAAGCGAATTGCTCATTATTTTTGACACTCATTGAGCCAAACAATTCATGGATATTGCAAATAAGAAGTATCGTTATAGATAAAACAGTTTTTTTGAGAACATGACAGCTTAAAGGTTACACGTGTATTACATATATTTTGTTATTTTTTTTCTATTAATATGCATCAAATTCATCCCAAGAGGGAATGCTTCCTTTATAAGCTTCTCTTTCTACGTGTCAGTCACAAATATGTTTTGTTTGCAAAACAATTTTTCTTAAATAATTCATCAAAAGCAAGCAGGAATATTATCATTCCGGATCTACAACACTTTCTGACACTTGGAGGCAGGGATCATGTCCTCATTCTGACAATACATGCAAACCTCTGGCCTTTCAGATGCATTATTTAAACATATTCTATTGAGTTTCCTTAACATGGACACAGGAACTAATATATAACACTGATGGCACTGACCCCAGACACTCCGGCACTGAGAATAAACAGAAGCAGGTGACTTTGAGTGATGGTCATCCTCAGACGTGCATAAGCACACATTCAGCTCAGTCCTCTTTTAACCTTCAAAGTCGCAGACTGAGAACGTGAAAACAATAAAACAGCAAGGCTGATGATAAATCACCTCAGCGTTTCTTAAATATTTACATAGTTTCATTGAGCATCTTACACGTTATCATCTATAATTATTTTCTAAATCTGATTCAAAAATACTTTGCGAACATATGCAGTGCAATGTGTATTTTTACATATTTTTTTAACATATCTTGTCTTCCAAACTGGTCAGTGGAGGAGCATGTATTTGCAAAAAAAAAATTAAAAATTAAGTGCAGGCCATGAAGATAAGATGAACTGTAGCACTTAAAGTAGCTTGTGGCCAAACCATTCCTGACTCCTACTTTTGATACCCCTGATACAACTGTCGAAAGTGTAAGGATACTTTTTTTTTTCTCTCTTTATTTCTTGTATCTCTCAGCGTTCTCCAGTTCTGAAAGCGGCAACTGGGCAGTGAACATGTAAACAAATGTGAATCGAATTGCAACGTTTAGGGTTCTTATAAACTGAAATTTCGAAATATAGGATTGGATTCATTCTGACTGATGAAGATTAGTGCATGCAAACATACCTTATGTCTCATAGAAAAGAGTGGTCCTTGTCAGTGTTGTGACTTTATAATTCAACCCACCTCCAACCCAGAAAAGCTAAATTATTCCATGTTTGTTGTTAGAAGCAACAAGGGCACAGACAGGGTGGCCGCGACCTCAACCAGACGGAACATCCCAGCCTTATTGACTACTCTGTCACCCGTTCAGCCTGCTTCTGATTTGACATTCCATTAACGGCTCCCGTGGGCTGCAGGTTGACGGCAGAGGAGAAAGCTGGGGACAGCGGGACAGGATTTACGAAGGTGGCGAGATCACCTCGCTGCTGACCGCACAACTGCACAGGTCATATCCGCATACTGATGTGCGATGTGCCCTGGTGACTACGGTGGAGGCTGAGTGAGGGTCATATTTCATTCTATACAAATACCCATAAACAGAGAACTGAAAGGATTTGAAGAGTGAAAACAATACACAGGTAGAGAAATTGGCTAAAATTTGTGAAATGTACAGTCAGCTGGGCTAGACCACAAGATATACCATGACATGAAGCTGACTTAATTTAAAACTTATATTAAAATTAAACCTCCAGGGAATCACCCATTTAAAAAAAAAAAAAAAACAAACAGCAGGAACGTCTGCTGGCAAAAATAGAATGCGACAAAGCTTGTAATAAAACGAGAATCAACATTGGCTTGGCTTTTCGGAGATGGCGAGGATTGAGGGATTTGAAATGTTGTGAAATATACTCAGGGATGGCGTTTGTATTCTCAAGGTAAGTAGTGTATTTTATTGAACATATACATTTCATTATGGGCTGTTGTAGCGCTGTGCTGGTATTATTATTTTTATTTTTTCAAGGAAGTAAATAATCTATTGATGCGTTCAAGTCCTCCTCGGAAATTCGTATTTACGAGCTGGGAAATCTTGTTTGCAACATCAGGTGCGTTCGAATTACATTCGTCAGAGCAAGATGGTGGTGTACTGTACCTTCTCTTAATTAACTACACAAAAATACAGCATTTTTTAACTACTTAAACTAGAAAAAGAAGAACAAATAATGTGCATCAGGTGTGTTTTGCTTTTTGTTTTTAATTAATTTAGGCCACTTTAAACTTTATCATATTGTTGTATTACAATGCTATCATATTTTGTGCTGGTAGTTTGCTTATTTTGTTGTAAATAAAAAAGCCTGACAATGTCACTGCTAAATACCTGTAAGTATTGTGGTATTCCGGCATGTTTCTCGCAGACGCCCCCAACTTGTAGACCTACAAAAGGTCAAAGAAAATCCAGAGCATCCCATTGATATTTAAAACTTTGTGGTGGCGTTCATGTGCGTTCAACTTGTTAATACGATCTTTCCGACATGACCTGAATGCACAATTTGAATGGGTATAGCTACAACAACATCTTCAGCTAGATCCTTTCCATCTAAAGTAAATCTCTTAAGCCAGGGACACACCAAGCCGACTTAGTTTTTTCAGTGTATTCTGCACATAGATGTAGTGTCCGTGATGTCACCCGTAGGATTCTAAAGAGAATTTTTGAAACCTTAAGCCGGCCGTCGCCATCTTGGTAGCGCGTCACTGCCGGATAACAGAAAATGGGCAAAGCGGCGGGACGTGGGTGGAGCCCACTTTAACATGGGGGAGATAAAGAGCGGCCAGTCGATGAATTGCAATTTAAGTCACTTCCGTGTTGGCTTCAAGAGAGACTGCGGGAGGTTTCTGCTTGGTTCTGTACAGTTGGCTCTAGTAGTTTTTTTTGGCAGATTCAAAATGTAGAATCGGTGTCGGACCATCAGTAAGAAAGAGAACTCTGATTGGCTGCTCAGCTTAGCGAACGAGTCTGCGCATGAGAATAAGAGCAAAAGTGATGAAAGCAAGCAAGTCGGTCAAAACTGAACAGACAGAAGGCTGTTATAATTTTATGTCATCTTACCCAAGCAACACTGCGTGCAAATTTTCATAATAACAAGAGTGGAGTTGAATAAAGAACGCTATGAAGGTATTTTTGGTGCAAAACAACTGAACATGTGTGAGAGTGGAATTTGTAGCTGTAGAGCATATCCACACATGTGTATTAATAAATTTGAAGTCACAGAGAAAACTCTTTTAGGAGTTGTAAACTTGTAGATTTTTTTTCTCACTTACACCTTCACACATTCTTCACTGCAGGTGCACAAATCCTATTCTACGAATCACACATAAAGAAACTCATACGCCCCATCCCACCCCCCCCCACCCCGGAGGGTTGAGCTAGTACTGTTAAGTTTGGTATCCAATCGTCTCATAATTAAAGATACTCTCATATTAAACGATGTATTCCTTATATTCTCTTATATTCTCTTCTGCTTTACCTTCTAGAAAAATGACAGAACAGGGTGGGTCTTCGCAGGTCAGTATCATATCAAGTATCAGTATCGTATCATTGTAAGCCTACCATGTGTACCATGTTTTTCCTTTCTTTTTTTTTTTGGTTTGGTTTGTTTTTGGTGGATGATAACATTTATAGGAATACCATATAGGCTTTATAAAATGTAAATTAACCTGCTCTGTGACTCACTGCAGCTACCATTAAGGCCTACTGGGCAAATAAAATCCCTTTACTTTACTATGGTATTCCTATAAATGTTATCATCCACCAAAAACAAACCAAACCAAAAAAAGAAAAGAAAGGAAAAACATGGTACACATGGTAGTCTTACAATCGGTGCATAAGTTACTTGATATGATACTGACCTGCGAAGACCCACCCTGTTCTGTAATTTTTCTAGAAGGTAAAGCAGAAGAGAATATAAGGAATACATTGTTTAATATGAGAGTATCTTTAATTATGAGACGATTGTTTAGCAAACCTAACAGTACAGATAGGCTAGTGTTAGCGTAACTTACATTTTGTGAAACAAGAAAGGCTAGCTCAACTAAGAAACAATGATCACCAAACTTCCAGCGCACATATTAAAACTACTTAAACCAATGTATAACAGTGAGAGATTGCAGGGGTGGGGGGAGATAAGAAAAAAACATACATTTTCAGGACTCCCAATTTTTATCAAAAGTTTGGAGTGAGATTGTATCTGTTAGGGGATGGAGTAACTCAAATATTTGCAGCAGCGGCCCCTCGGCCCCACCCAATTGAAGTGTGAACCATTTAGGGTTTATTTTTGCAAAATCTTTTGTGGTAACATCCACATGCAAAGTAATTACAATTAATAAGTAACAAGTAATTAAAAATAATTACAGGTGAGACCACTGATATCTCCTCATTAGCATGCTAAGGCCAATGTTAACTTTTTTTATCTATAGCATTTGTTATGAAAAATAGCATCCTACACATAGAAACTATAGCCACAACATGCCACAGTTGTAATATAAATCTTAGTGAAAAATCTATCCCCTTAACTGATAATCTATTATAAATTCTACAACAAGTTAGTCAACATTTACATTAATAAATACAATAGAATGGGAATTCTAGTAAAGGTGGCCATGAGTAGTTTAAAACGCTTATTTTATGCTGGTGCCGGATGATGTTCTCTCAGTGTCGTGATACGAACGGCTCGCACAAATCTCATCACACTTTTGGAGTGCGCTGGTGAACGCGCTCAGAGTTTACGGTGATTCGCGCGCCATGCATACACAGTTAAATAAACCGGCCCTCAGTCATGCTGCGCAGATAATTGGTCCGTTACATTCGTACGGGAACTTGGTGCTTATAAAAGCTCAGAACGCGCAATGTATATAATTAATAGCCTAATTCATGTTTCCATTAACCAAATATTGGGGGGTTGTACTTGCTTGAATTGTATATGAATTATACAATTGTCCATTAATTGTTCTATATAGAGGGACAAGTTATCCCTTCTCAGCGTGAGAAATACAAGGTGTGGCGTGTGAACTGGTTGAAATGCGTGTGTCACATGGTGAATGCATGAGACTTGAGAGGTACTTGACAGACATCGCCTGCTCGGGAGATAGTTGCTCATGTTTTTTTTTTCGCGCCACTGGCTTAAAACAAGCTCTTCTGATTGGCCGAAATTCTCTGCTCACTTTGAGACTTGTAGCAGCAGATTCAAGCAGTTGTAGTGATTGGACTTGTGATTGTGTTAGAAAAATATCCAAGAAAATTAATGCATTTGTGACCAAATATTCTACAAGTGTGCAACTCTCATTGCATGGATTCACATATTAATTTGCGGATGTGCAAAATTTGTCTGTGACTTCACATTTTTAATACGGGTGTGCGAATGCGTTTTGCACCATATTCACTGCAGCAACTGTAGCAAAAATGTGAGCGTATGAGTTTCTTTATGTGTGATTTGTAGAATAGGATTTGTGCACCTGCAGTGAAGAATGTGGAGAAGATGGCAGACTGTGTACAACTCACTCAGGGAGGAAACTATGCTAATACGGCAGAGTCCGTCAGCAGTCGTGGGCGGGGCCAAAGCAATGTGATGTCACATTGTACAAATAATGGAAACAGCTTGTTCTACGATACTTTTGAGTTTTTATGGGCATTAAAAAGGAGTGGGTGGATTTTTATTATTATAGGGTGGTTGTGTACATACACTGCCAATACACATTTATGTTCAAACACCATGTAAAAGTGAATTTTGCATACTAGGTCCCCTTTAACAATGAACAGTACATTATTACATTATTATTTGTTGATAAATGCTGAAGTATTTTTCATTTAGAAGTTCTTGTTGACTAATGAAGTGAATTAATGTAGTTAACTAATTCTAACAAATGCTACCTTATAGTTATTTTTTACTACAATCGCCCTTATTAACTATTCTAACTTGTGTTGATATAAAAATAGAGAAACCGAAGTGATACAAGTGACATGAAAGTAGCATCAGTTGCCATTGTGAAATATAATATAAAATAATGTTTTACATTTATAATAATAATAATAAAATATAAAATATCAATGCCAAAACTGACCAATCAGGTTCAAGTATTCAGGAGAGCCACATAATAATAACTGATAATGCTTCTGCTACTACTAATAATAACACTAACAGGAGTTGTAAGAACCCTCATCCTCTTTTATATTAGAAATAGATGCTATTACAACAAAACAGTGAATTAGGGTTTGACAGACTGTAGTGCCAGCAGGCATCAGCTTATTCTGCCCAGTGTACCATACCTCCACATGAATAGAACATTCTGGAAACGGACTACAGGGATGGTGAAGCCATCATGATATAAATTTGTTTTATTACAACACAGCTGGTGTTTTTTTTTTTTTTTACATTTCTTTGGCCAGAGCATCTTGGCCATCTGGCCTTTGCGAACACCCGGTGGCTGGTTCCTTTACACGCCTGTTTTCATACTGTTAAGACTTACTGAGGCTGGTGTTTTCATAGGAAGCCCTCAAAAACACACACACATAACATCTCACATTGCTCTCTGAGGACATCCATCTACCTCAAACAGATCTCTGGTTTTTGTGGTGACAAAGCAGTGGGAAGCTAAGCTGTCCGGTTTACGTAGCCACTGATGGCTCTCCCTCCATCTCGCTGTTTTTCCCCCTCACTTCCTCCCATAATGGGCCTGTGTCATTCCTTGACATCTTTGCTTGCCTAACCTCCAGGATGCCAGTCGTTTACCACACTTACACATACATACCACCAGCTGTGTTCTAACAGTCACGCCACATCACCTGTCCATATTGGCTGAGCCTGCCATGCATGTAAAAACGTACGTGTGGATGTGGAGCCGCGTGTCCTCAGATCGATAGATGTGTGTAACTGTGTGTTTTAGCAGCACGGATAGTGTTTATGGGGAGGGAGTTTAGCTCTGTTTGCCTCTCCACTGGAAACAACAAGGCACAATCACATTGGGCGGCTGAATAATAAGCGGGTTTATGAAACGTGGCGAAAACAGTCTACAGCTCTACGTGAAACAGCCGTCAGGGTGCCGGCCTGCAGTCACCTTGTGATGCTTGAAACTTTAAGAGAAGGACAGAGACAGAGTGAAAGTCAGATAAAGTGGCCCAAAAAGTATCTACATTTTGGTCATGCTTAATGTATGAATGTCATCGCATTAGATCAAAACATTTCAAAACTAATGAATTCATGGTATGTCCAAATCACCCAACAGTGCTGCGCATAGAGGACTTAAGAGGATATTCTAGGAGGAAATTCTAAGTATACACTATATATATATATATATATTAAGTCTATATTTTTTAGTCTATAAAGAAGGGGAAAAAAAAGTTTTTTGATGGAGTGATTTAAAATATCAAAATTTTTGTTTGTATTACCTTATTTTAACTGTCGTCTTTATTTTAAATCAATTTAAGTCATCTTGAGGCCCCTGATTAAGAACCACTGGTATATAAAAGTGAAAAGAAATTATACATTGACATCACATCAAAAATGATAAATATTGTTCAGGGTTCTGCATTTTATGCATCCCTAATTAACCTCAGGTGAGGTTTCTTTGGAGTTTTTTATGAATATAAATTGCACAAGATCATCATTACAATACCATTATCATGAGTACATAGGCCACACAAGGTAAAACACATATTTAAAGAAACCAAATCACAATTTCACAATATTTTATATTAAACAAAACAACTGTCATTTATCACTATTTTTTCATATTATTTTAATTGTAATATATAGACAAACAAATATATTACTTCATTATACTTGATACTTCTAATGTGTAGAATTAAGGACCCTGTCGGTGTGAGGCTTTCTAGTGTAGTTCACAACAATAACTATGAACATATATAGTTATAATAAAGTATAATAAAGTTTTCGGTAACACTTTAGAATACCGTTTCATCATTAATGAATAACAACACAAGAACAAATAAGTAACGCAATATTAACACTCTAATAACGACACTAAATTATTTTATGATGCTGTTCATTTTATTTAAGCAATTAATTTAACACCATTATATCAGGTTTCTGGTTCAAATGTAATGGTTTCATGTTAAATTGACTTGAAATGGTTACTCTTTGACTTAACAATGTTTTGAATTTGAAAAAACATTTCTCAATCAAGTAACCCAATCAAACAGGACTTTCACTTCCCATCATGCTTTGCAAAGGGGCTGAATTCAGAGAGTAAATGTTTAAATGAAGTGTTATTTTATGGAAAATGGAGAGACTTTTTAATGTTTAATGTTCTGTTATGTTGGTATTTAAAAGTTTCTGTTATGTTAGTGTTCTGGGGGGTTACCACTGTGGTGAAGTGCAGAGCATGTGCTTGGGTTAAGGACCTGCTAACAAGAATTCAAATTGCTTTAATAATAAAGTAACCACCATGGTAGTGTTCTGGGTGGAACCACTATCACTTCTGGACTGTCAACACTGAACATCACATGTGTAAAGAAATGTTATATTTAGTTTGTTATTTAAATCCCAGGACTAAACAATAAACATTAGGCTAGTTGTAGGATTATTTCAAGTAGTGTAAATGAAAACCATCCGGTTTCTCACAAGTTTCTGGGTCTGCGTGACTTCAACAAGGGCGGAATTTCCTTGTACCGGCCATACGGGCAATTCTCCCGGAAGGGCGCGTGCGCACCACCATCGATCAGAGCGAGAGAGTGAAAGCAACACACCCATCAAAGCGATTTGCTCTGCTTTAGGGAAGTCATTGGCTGTGCTGAGCTGCACAGGTCACAGGACTTCACAAAATCAACAATGTCACAAAAGAAGTTTGTTTTTGGTTGTCAGGTTTGTCACAGGTCAGATTTGTAGGTCGTCTAATGCTGAAAGATGGAGCGGTCCCAACGATAAAGGTTTACGGTCATGAGTTGGAACCGCAGGCGGTGAGTAAAACTGCTTCAAATGTCTGTGTTGTTGGCTATCAGCCCGTAAGTGCACACCAAGTAAACAACATGATCACTTATAGTTAATTTATCAACGGAGCATGCGATGTATGGTGTGTGTTTAAATACATTTGTTTAGCTGACCACTATAGGTGTCTGTTTGTTTATTGTAAAACGACTCAAAACAACAATACACAAAAAGAGTGAGCTGTGCATGCACGATACGCTTCCATCCGCTCGGTTTTATTCGGAAAGACTCAGTACAGCGTATCTTTCTTTTATAAATATAATAAAACTAAAGACTTTTCTGAGATATGAAGGATGCAATACTACTCTACAGGTACTCAAGTTTGACATGAGATTGACAGAAACTGAGAGTTTCTGCCCCCCCATTAAGTTAATTGATTCCAATTAGATGCGCATGGTTGATTATTTCAGGTTTTACTTGCTTCAATCACATGGAACCACTGTCCATGAGTGAATCATGTTCAGCAAAAGAGCTATTTTATGAGTGAATATACTATTAACTAACAAGAAACTCAGATTAATGAATTAGTAATTAAAAGCGCTCAGTTGAATGTGGCAGTGCACTATTAGCTAATCAATGACTACTATTTTTTTTTCATACCTCTCAGAGGACTACTAAGAACTACTATATACAAGTTCATAATTAATATGAATAATGCATAATGTATAATTAATTCTAAAGTGAAGATCATGGTAACCCACAAGTAATGACTCAAGCATTACCAAATCCTTCAGAAGGAATTACTAATTAATTAGATCAGTATTCTTGTTATCAAAATGTTATCAATTTTCAGAGAGAGTTTTTTTGTGCAGTTTATGGAAGTAGAGGAATAAACAGTTTTGAACAACGGGTTTTGGACAACTTTTTTTAAAGGGTACATAACAACAGTTTCTGCCAATCTCATGTTAATCTTGAGTGCCTATAGAGCAGTATTGCATCCTTTATATATACGAAGAGTCTATAGGTTTATCATATTAAAAAAAGAAAGATACGCTGTAATTAGTTTTTTTTTTAGTAGTTACTAGAATGTTAATAGTGTGCTACTAATTTGTTCTTATGTAGTTATTCATTAATGACGGAAGTTTTTAAAATTATTATTGTTTAAATAGCTTTTGTGCTTACAAACTGTTTGTGCTATCCTTTTTTAAATAAATACATTAAAACAAATGTATATTACAATTTTAAATACAAATATCAAGTTAATTAAAATGAAATATAAAAATGCAATAAATAATTAACTAATGCAATAACATCCGCTTAAATGTCCAAATATGTTTAAAGCTCACTGCATGCCTGTTACATCATGATGTCTGTTTTTCAAAGCCCCACAATGCCTCTTCAGGACAGCAGTATGTGGTCAGAGCTTGTCACCACACATTGGCTGGATGCAGGGGGATCAGGCCTGGCATTTGCACCAGTAATGTTGACATGCTTGTGCGTGTGTTTGCCAAAGCACAGGCAGTCTCGTAGTGAATCAATCAGACAGCCTGTGACTCATCTGTTCCTCACTTCCATGGCTGACTCAGCCCGATCCTCCACAGATTTTAGGCCATTTGCAATCCTCACATTCATAACATCCTTGTCAATCTATCCATCAATCGGTCCCATCCAAAGACATCTGTCTATCAGGACATGCAGACATAAGCCCATGTGAATTAATACACTCAAGTCATTCTTTGATCTGAATTAATTCAGATGGTTATGGGAATATGACAAGTCAATGACAGCAATTTAAAAAAAGGAGCCATGCAAAATAAAATGTGCTTAGACTTTTATGCTTAAAAAAAAAAAAACTCTGGCTAACTGCTTTACAGGTCAGGCTTTGCTGAACGACTACAAGATAAAATGCATCTTTGGCCGGGCTGTTTGTTTGTATGCTCGCATGCTCTGATCTCGTAAGTGCAAACTAAGTCATGTTTCCTCACAGCTGAAGCATTATTAATGACCCAGGGTAAGGTGAAGGGTTTTAGAGTGATAGCAAGTAGGCCTGAATGGAACACCGGTGTTATTTTTTCATGAACGCAGATATAAATGTGTTTTTGTTTTTAGGGTGCAAAAGAGTACAGACAGAGTGTGCGTCCCTGCTCGAGTGGTCAACACTTTTATTCTAGTGTGTTAGCGCTGTGTGTGTCTGTGTTTGTTATCCACTGGGAGTACTTCAGCTGAGGGCAAGAGAAGCAAGAAACATTGAGGAGGCTTTTATGTACTTTTGAGTCAAACGATCCACAGAAAAGCTTTTATAAAAACTCATTTTATTCTGGTATCCACTTCCAGGGGGGCACTAACTCAATTACTAGAGTCATTCCTCTTTTTTTCATTTTTTGCCTATATCAGTGTGGCTTAACCCTTTAGCTTCCATGGAAGATGAGTTGAGTCGAGCGGAACTTTTCATATATGGTTATCTTAAAGGAAGTATTTCAGGTTCAAGTTTAATGCCGATTACCACAGAAAATAATTTAGACTAATCCCTTCTAGATAAAAAAAAAAAAAAGGAAACTTGCAGTTGCAGCAATGGAAGGCTTAAGCCTAATCTGTGAAGCCTGGGGTGAGTGTCTTAGCATTAGACTAGTGTGATTTAGAATCTTTTAACTTCATTGTCATGACAAAAAAACAAAACAAAACAAAAAACCTGTAAAGCTAGTAACTTTTGCATTATACATCAGGGATACCAGAAACACATGTACAACTGCTCAAAATACTTAATTTGTTTGAGTAGGACAAAATTAAATTAAACAACTTAGTTCAGTTAAATGAACTGTTAAAAGTATTTAGAACTTTCTTTTTCTTTTGAGTTCACAGCACTGACATATTTCAAATGAACTGAACTGTTTCATTGTTTTGAGTTGTATGAACTAATTTCCTTTCACTTAGACTAACTTAAGTTTAACTGAAACTGGGCTGGGATTTTTTCATTTCCCAGCAAGCTTTGCCCATGGCACTCAAAAGGGAGAGTAACTGCTAAAATTATGTGTTATATAATGTTTTTTTTTTTTTTTTTAGCAAGATTATTGGTAAGCAAAATTTAGTAGTGATTAATGTTTTGTTATGCTAATTCAGAAGAGTTTCTGTTAAAGGTGAACTATGTAATTTTTCCGTCTGCCTGTTCAAAACAAAGACGTAGATTGATGACGCCAAGTTTGAGCGCAGATTTGAGCGCCATTTCCTTGTTCCGGTCATGAGTATGAGGTAACGCAGCTCTGTTTATCATATTAGATACATTTGAGTGTGTTGAAAATGATGTTATGACGTTACTCTGTGCGTTCGCTCGGTGGCTGCTATGACACTTGTTGCACACTGCAGTAAGAGTAAAGCATTTCTGCAAAATAAAACCGGAAACCGAGGGTAACGCAGATATGGCGACTCCCTCACACGTCCCGGTTCCTTGGTTAAAATAGCAATTTTCTCACGATTTACAAATAGTTGGAAACATTTGGAATATTGTAAGTACTCAACTGAACAAAATATATAACACTGGCCTTGTGATTTTTGGATATTTTACTGAAAAAATGTTACATAGTGCACCTTTAATGTGGGTTTTTGGAGAGTTACCATCATGATGACAAGTGGCACATGCTGCTTGGTTTGAGAGCAGGTAAGTTACAAGTTTTAAGTTGCTGTACTCATTCAGTAAGTGCTATACCATGCTATTAACATGTTAGCAAATTAGCAAGTTGCCATTTTCTGAATTAGTTTGTTATAGCTAGCAAAATATTTCTTAACTTAAAAATCTCATTAAACTTTTTTGAGTTCTGTCAACTAAGGGTTTACAGTGAAGTAAATAACTCATTTGATTTGCAATAACTCAAAATAAAAAATGTAACTAAATATTTTATGTTAATTGCTATCAAAATGTATGAGTTAGCTAACTCAGTACTTCAAGTTAGGAGCAATTAACATGCATGAGTACTACAAACTCAAAACTTGATAGGTCTGCGTAATTAAAATTGGGAACATCATAACTAAAAACAGAATACATCAAATTTTTTTGAGTTAGCCCAACTCATTCAGGAAAAAAGTCTGTTGCATATACTGAACATGGATTATTTCTTCAAATATTGATTTAAATAAGGTCTCTTCAAGCAGCACTGATGAGGACACACTGTTCTTGTATCATATAATCAATGACCTAAAGCTAGGAAGATATCTGTATTTTGTCTGTGACAAAGTCAGTTCTCTCCTATTTTCTTTTTCTGTCCATATACTCTCTCCTTCCATGCAGGTCAGTGATGCTGTGGCCTTGCAGAGAACGATGCAGGGGGTCTAAAACAGAAAACAGTGATCGCACTGACAGAACTTATTTATAAAAACCTGTCCACACATGGGATGAGCCCTATGGCCTTGAAATGCTATGGGTGACCACCTACCTCTGGGAAAGCCTCAGAACACAGACAGGATGTCACAGTGCTCTGAATCACATTAAATGAGAATGATGGCTCAAAAGGAAAGGAGTGACTGGATAGACAGAGGACAGAGAATGGACAGGAGGCAGCAGCACTTTCAGATTATAGATGTCTCACACACACACACACACACACACAAAGATTGGGTTTTCATGTTTTATGGTTTTTTTCCATAGACATCACGTATATTCTATCTGTACACTATATTATATTTATACAAACTGTATGTTCTATCCCCTAACCCTAAACCTACCCAATCACATAAAACTTTGCATTTTTAAATAATTTTTTAAGTATATAATTCTGTATGATTTATAAGCTGTTTTTCTCATGGGGACCAAAAAAGTCCCCACAAGGACAAGGGTTTTGCATTTTGCCATCTTTGTGGGGACATTTTCTACCCATAACGTAGGGTTTGACAGGACCACACACCTACACACACACACACACACACAATTCTATCTATCTATCTATCTATCTATCCATCCATCCATCCATCCATCCATCTACACACATCCAATGTTAATATTGCTGCACCTATAACCAATCAGACCCCCAGGGGTCCCCCGAAAGGATCTAAGGGGTCCCCAGATAATTTCAGAGAAATTAAAAAGACAAAGCAGAAATGGATAAATTCTACCGAACATTCTGTTTCATTTCTAAATGTTTCTCTCCTCTCTTGCCGTATACATACTTTCCAGAATTTGTATCTCTCTAGTGAGTTTTTCTCACTATAGTCCCCTTTATTTTTCTCACTGGGGTTGTAAGGCAGTATTCTTAACGCAGTACGTAAGCAGCTTACATATATTTATTGTGAAAGTTACAATAATTTTTAATTGAAAATGTTCTTCTTCAGGTTTATTCATCCAACATTAAGTATAGCCAATTTAAGTTTGGAAACAATATGTTGTATTTATAATGTCGCACTTACTATTTATCTAACAGTTTAAATGTTTTTTCATACACAAAAATATGTAGATGGATTTTAGGAAGGGGGTCCCTCATAAAATGTTCATCATATTTGGGGGTCCTTGGCATCATAAAGTTTGAAAACCCCTGTGCTAATTAACAAGGTTTGACAAAGACATTAATGTAAGGATTTAGTGATAAACGAACAAAGAAAAAATAGACCATCCACCGGAGGATTTACGAATATACTTCATATTTACAGTTATTCATGATTTTGCTAAGAGAGAGAGAGAGAGAGAGAGAGAGAGAGAGAGAGAGAGAGAGAGAGAGAGAGAGAGAGAGAGAGAGAGAGAGAGAGAGAGAGAGAGAGAGAGAGAGAGAGAGAGAGAGAGATAGAACATTGCCCTCACAAAAATATATTGTCTTTCTCTTTTGATGAATGATCAAAAACAAAGTATTATTACTGAAGACAATTACTAAGACTGTTTTTGAGAAACCACCCCCCAAAATATATATTTTTAGTTTTTTAACTTTTCTCAACAATTTCTCAATTTTTTACAGTGCAGAGCACAAAAATGGGCTAGAGCACTCAAGACTCTCACACAGATACACACAATGACAGACAGACAGACGCTTGCTGGGGAGATTGATGTGTCAGCAATATGATTATGAAACGATTCAGATCTGGAACACTTGTGGTGCAAGCCAACATGGTGCACTGCAGCGATTCATAAAAATGAACACACACACACACACACACTAAAAAAGTTGAGAGCAGTGGCAGACAGAATGGGCACAGACACCCAACTTTTTATTTCATCTTAGTTTCCGTACTTCAGGATGCAAAATACATCATTATTATGTTGTATTCCCGTTGAAGGCCAATCCATCAGAGTGTAAATTGGTGTGGGTGGCTGTACACACGCCCTGGGTTTATAGAGAAATGGAGCACGGCGTGAGAGCAAAAACAAATGAAGTGTGTGTATGTGTGTGTGGTCTCAGTTCATCTTTCAGATCTCCGACAGGGCTACTTATGTGAGCACAAAATAACAAGTATAATATATTATACACACACTCTCAAAATAAAATAAATAAAAAATAATCAGCCCATGCTCTCATTATCTTCCATGATTCCAATCCACAGCCCTCTCTTTCAACACACGCATACACAAAGCCTTCCATACTTCAGGTTAGGCCTTCATCCTTCACCTCAAGGAATTAGCAAATTTGCACTTGTGCCAGAAAACACAACAGGACAACTGATAATTTGACTTCAACAGGGCCCTGGCATCTAATGAGCTTAAGGCTGAGGAAACTGAGAAATGAGCCCGACGTCTGCACAAAACAGAACGTCTTGTAAAATAAGCCTCTCTTGAGTGACCAGCTCACTGCAAATGCATCAGTGCTCAAAACAGGAAAACACTACTGTGCCAGATCACTTGTTGGCCATTGCATCTTATTTTAGTCTTTTTTTAAAGCCTCCATCTGTGTCAGTGATTAAGCGAGCAGACACAGAGCAGAAGCATCCGTGATCACTTACTCTAACAAACATTTTGTCGCATGGCCTGGTCTGCCAGTAAGAGCGTGGCCGTGTCCTAACATATCTCCCTGCAAATGCACAGATGCAAAGATGAACGGACAGAAGTATGCATGCATGCCTGCACACGTGCTACACACTCAGGGGGCTGCAGGGTAGAAACGACAGCAAGAGAGAGGCAGGGACAGGAACATTTCAACCATTCCATTTTAGTGGTACCCAGTGGACGGCTTCCCAGTGGCAGCCGTACACTCTGAACACGGCCAGAGATGCGCTAAGTTCAGAATTTGAAAAAAAAGGAAGTGCCTTTCTATTCTCTAAGAGACAGACTGACAGAGAGACAGTGAGGGTGGTGACAGAGAGATGGAGAAATAACAAAGAGGCATCATTGCCTTCTCCATCTCTAACCACAGTTAAACCAAATGTCAGCCGTCAAAAGAACAATGAAAGTAATGCAGCATATTGTAAAGCAGTTTATATTTAGCTTTGTAAACGATGATTTTCTGCATAATTCAGTCTGATTCAAGCGGCAAAATAACACGCGTGCGCTTACTGTGAAGAGAAGGAAAGACAGAGAGCAAACAATACAATAGAGAACTTCAAACAAACGACACAGTGCTGTTATCTCCTTTTGACAGTAGTTTTACTTTACACAACCCATCACTTCAGTAACTGAATAAATGCTATTCATATGACAAAAAGAAAAGAAAACCAGTTCCTGTTTGTGTCTTGAGTGTAATTTGCATCAAAAATACCATTTAATTATTACAGAATAACAGAGATAAAGCAGAGCTGGTGGTTTTTACAGGTATTTCTAATGTTACTTGTAACCATAGATCAGTCTAGTCTACACTTGCGAATAGCGTCAATATTTAACGTTGAGAATACCAGTTGCTTGCTTGAGTATGTTTCTACTCCACTACGAGAAGTGAAAATTGCTCTTCATTTATTCCTCACCTGACTGCTGTTGCCTACTCTCCTCTACAAGAGCCTACAGAAACCCTCTGACTGAATGTCCTGATGTTTGCCGTCGTGAGTTCAGTTAGGTCAAAACCATTCAGACCATTCCATGGAGGAGAAGTCGTTTAGTGTTTTAGGGGCTGGTTAGGACACAGCGTGAGTCTGCATCAAAAGAAGGCATAATTCATAACTCATTATGGAAATAACACTCAAAAAAAGAGACACTTAATTTTTTTTTTTTTGTTGAGAAAGTGGTTATTATTTAGTATGATTTTCTGTTACATACTTGGGTACAGTGTGCATAACCATTTTCACCTTTTTTCCACAGATAAAAATAAACTTAAAGATGTTACAAATATAAATTGCTTATAAGACAATAAAACAATGTCAATGAAAAAAAAGGCGGCAGGGATATGGAATCGTATAATACCTAAAAGATAAAACAATGTCCTGAGACAGTTGCAGATTTTCTTACCCATTTAACTTTGATCTTGTTCCAAGTGCCAATTACAATAAGCGGGAATGAGAGAGAACTGGGGGAGACTTCTGAGGGAATGGAGATTGAATCACCTGTCAGGAATGGTTACCACACATGCAAGCAGTCTATTTTGGCAATGATATGCAAAGAAATCAAAAATTAAAAGATTGCTCCAGGTCTATATTTAACAAGTTAAAGTGCACCATCATACAGTCTGAACTGAGAATATCGAACAAATGTGGATAAATGAGACAGCAGAGCACCCAAATTGGCACTAGTAATTTCATATTTTCTTGCTTCTTTCTGGTCTCTGCCTAACATCCAATTAAAGTATTGGATCTGACTTAAAATGTTACACTGTCAGTCACTTGCAGACTCTAACCTGCGTTAGGATATATTCTCTATCAAATACACATGACACATATATATTAGCCTATAGTAAAGCACAAGTTTAACACCAATATCACAGATGGAGGGGAAGATCACTGGTATAAAACAACATTTTCTTAGGAAAGAGACAAAAAAAATCGATAAATTACACAATTTTCATCTGACATTAGCGTTGTAAAATTATGACATCCCTAAGCCCTAACTGAATGGCTGCATTGCTGATAGTTTCGGTCTTGTATAAGTGATTCAACACTTTACTGTCCTCATACAGAAAATATCAGTGTGATGTGAACAAAGTCATCTTTCATAATCATAGGATTAAATCTCAGTAAAGTAACTTTTACGTCATGAAAGTTTGGCACATTTATCAAAATCGATTTCTAAAAAATAATGTTTTTGCCCAGAAAGATTAGAAATTATCTGGTGCCAGTGACATAACATATGTAACTGGAGTGTGACTGGGAAATAACAATGTATGTCAGAGGTGCCTGCACTGATAGTGTGTAGATGCTGTAATTACCATTAACATGAGTTTAAAATAACTGACAGTGAGAGTCACATGAACCGAGTGCAGCTTCTGTTGTGTGGTGTTGGAAACCATTCAAAGGGCAGTTTTAATTAGAAAAGCAAATCAATGGATTGCGATTCGCTGAATTTCGACCATTCCTCTCTCTCTCTCTCTTGTGTATGACAAACAGTGTTAGGTGAAAGCTTGACTAACAATGGTTTGTTTAACAGTAAGATGTTCTGCACCACACTTGCATTGGATGTGCAAACTCAACACGTAGCCTTAATTTACAAAAGCAATGATTTCTGTGTGGCATGTACCAGTATGCGAGGCATGTACCAGTATGACTCCAGTCACCCATAAGATACTGTTTTACATACCGTTGCCTGCGGTGTTATGGACATGGGGTGCAGAAAACATTATGGAAAAAGACTACTCAACAAGCAACAATGAGGGGAGAGATTGGTGGTGGAGAGATTTCACTAATGGTTTTCACATGAAGACAGCCACCATGTTGTGAACATCAAATCACTGTCACTGTCTACAGTTCAACATCCACATATCTAAGATAACTCCTCACTGGAATCGGATTAATGTTCACATATCAAAGGCTTCGGGCAAAATCTGGCAAACTGTGAATAAATACATATTTTACAAATTGTAAAAGATGAACTTTGAGTACTAAATCTGATAAATACTCCTGTTTTGGACAGCATTCAAACATCAGATAGAGCTTAGATGGCGAGGTAAATGCAGTAGGTCAGTAAGGGAGAGCTCTTAAAGATGACCACTGGATCTTAAAAAAAAAAAAAAACCTAAGCTACAGTTCACTAAAATACTCTTCTACAAGAGGGCTAAAAGCTAAAAGCACAGTGACTCACAAAATCACGAAGAAAACCTGTGACATGTTTGAAAACTGAAATGAATGGCATCTCTTTGATTCGTATTTGCTTCACATACTTGCAGATTCACTTAATAAAACCTTTGACTCTGCAAGAGAAACATCTATGAATGTTTGAAGTGTTTACCGTAGATAAAGAGCAATATCTTTCATCCACCTCAGGTACCTTGTGGCACTGGCAGCTCTTAAACAGCACAAATGTGTACACACGGTAGCACTGAAGCTAATATCAGCAGCTTTTTCATGCATACATGGGATTTGCAATATATGAAAAGAGGCGGTGATCAGAGATTATATCCGACTGATGGTGGGTATTACAGACTGGAAATCTAAATTTTATCTGTCAAGAAAAAGAAAAGGGGCTGACAGAATAAGTTAAGTCAAGGTTTTGTTCAATCAACACAGCAAATAAAGTCCCTTTGCTAATATGCATACAAAACCACACAGCCCTGTCTGGTACTTTTAGCCTTTTATCAACAAGAGCGTGTTTTGTGCGTTGAAAATTTAAAAAGGGAGAGACTAAACCGTAGCCAATCATTGATTGTTTGCAAATAGCAAGGTGGACGTGAGATAGATCAGGGGAGTTAGCATCAAGAGATAAAAACAGAACAGGCGTAATCATGAAAATAACAAACAAACACAGCCAAATTGAACAGGCCCAATACACCAAGAGCATGTATTATATAAGGCTTCGGAGAGAAATAAGTGTCATGTGATCCTGCGATGCCGTGTCTGGAGCTGTGGAGCACATCTTGAGGTTTGTTCTGCGTTCTGTATGCATGTGCGTGTGCATGTATGCTCTCCATCCCTGTTCAGCCCTCCTCAGTGTTGTCCCCACTCTTGGGTCTTTGGCACTTGGCAAACGTCCTTAGCTGGCGAGCGATCATCGGACCATAGGGTTTGCATTGTGGCGCGAACGAGATCTTTCCAAACCAGTGCGACGGTTGTCTGTATAAAGAGAGAACAAGGAAGAGGGTCAGGTGTATTCACAGCAGTAGCAGACAAATAGGAGACAGAAACATCTACGCAGGGGAGAAACAGGAGTGCAGTTAATAGTTAAAAAGAAGACGGGCGACAATATCAGACACAACAAAAGCAAACTGATTAAGAAGAAAAAGCAATATAAGATGGTCTGGAATCAGGCACTTCTTGTCTGGTGACAGTAACACAATTGAGCTCCTGATCCAGTCTCATGCTTGAGAGATCCTCCACCTATAACAACACAGCCTGGATAAGATGCACTTGATGAAACCCATACACAAGTACAAAACAGTGCATACACAGGTGCACATACTTATTTAAACACCCACAGCTTTGGGTGGCATTTAAAGGCATAGTTCACTCAAAAAGGAAATTCTGTTTTTATTTACTCACCCTCATGTTGTTCCAAACCTTGTCCATGCAACAAAAATCAATGGGGTCCAGTGTTGTCAGACCTCAATTTTCACCATATACAGGTTTGGAATAAGGGTGAGTAACTGACAACCGAATTTTCATTTTTGGGTGAACTATCCCTTTAATGTTCAAACTGTAAAACTAGGCTAGTAGGGATATGATGGAGGCAAGTACTAAATGTTCTAGCTGAACTTGGCAACCAAGGCCAGCCCATTATGGGATCACACAAAGGCGCTCCTCAAACATGGTGTAGTGAGGGGCTGGGTGGGGGCCATGTGGCAGGTGGAGTGGACAACCTTCCTCTTTCCCCTGCAGATTCGAAAGCCAACTCCATGCTTAAGCCACCACACCTTTCCTACCTACCCTGGCAGGTCTGCCCGTGCAACTGCCATTACTCAGTGCCAGGTGTCCATGCCACCATGGGCTGGGCATAGTTTAATGGAACAGGCCCCATTCATCATGTCAGGTAATGAGTTAGGAGCAAGTGGGCACCACAGTAAAGGTGGATTCATACTTCAAACGAAATTGAAGTCCAGCTCGTTTGCCAAGGTCAGTGGCGGGGGCCAATGAGAAAACAAGCTAGAAATCATTTTGAAAAGGCTGTTTTATGGCTTTGTCTGGGCAAAGATTTTTTTTTTGCAACAGGACAAAGGTAAAATAAAACACAGTCACAGTGACCAAGTTGTTTTTTTTTATTACTACCGTTACAGTGCAGTTAAAAGCTCAGTGTTGGTAGATTATAAGAGCAAGTGCTTTGTGCTAACAAATCCCCTTTTTGAGTTTGCCTAGAGCCTTTTAATTCAAGCTTCAGTAGACGTATAAATCTGTCCTAACAAGGATACTCACCACAGGGGAGGGACAATGCTAATAACAAGAGGGTAATACAAAGAGATGGAAGAGATGTGGTTAAGGTAGAGGGAGGAACAGATAAATGAAAAACTAAGAGAACAAATGGAAAGAGGAAATCCACATTTCTCTGCAGGAGAACTTCCTCTGGCATTGGTGAAAGTTGAGGACGCTGAACTTTGAACTCTGCATGGAAACCACAATATGAGTTGAAATGCCGGCTGAGTCTTTCATCCACTTCCACTTCAAAAAGCCAAGCGCCTGAAGGCCTCCAGTCTCTTTCTCTCTGAACTGAATGGGCATTGCACATTGACAGCAGTGATAAAAACAAAGAACTTTCTAGAACTTGTCAGAGGATTTTTGTTTTGTTTTGTTACAATTTGTTACAATTTCTACAATGAGGTCTATTCAGCAGGGATCAACAATCAGCATGGTCTACTGCTAAGTGTAATAATAATTAAAACATTTATCAGGGCAAAAATCGGAACTAATAGCCGGACTGTGTCAGCAGAAAAAAAGTCACCATTCAAACCACCATTCAAAAGAACTGTTTAGATAATATGGTTCCTTATGTCATGACTATACGCTTGATGTGACACAATGTAGGATGAAGAAGGGAGGGGAAACAATATTAAACAGAAGAACAACCCACATTGACAACGAAGGAGTTGATGACAGAAGAGATGGTAAACAAAGGCCTAGTCCAAACACTGCTATTGTTTGGCCAATTGCTTCCAAGATGCCCATTTTGTCTTTTTGGGATCTGGGAGGACTAGTGGCACTTCCTCAAGTTTGTGGTTCAAATTGAAAATGGATGAAAGTATCATTGCTTATTTGAAAGTGAAACATAGGAAGGTTTGGAGCATTTGGCAAGACAGGGAAAATAACGTCTAGAGAGCAATACTTGAGATAATTGCTTGAACTCAACAGATTGATGAGATTTAGGTGGGGAGAAAAACGTTTCAACCAAATGGGTAGAAAAGACAAACCAGCCAACAAAACAGACCTTCCCACTTCTCTTAATTTGGGCTGAAAAGTGCTGATCACAGGCGCTTCAGTCTAAAATACCCAATCTACAGCAACAATCACACCAACCAGCACAATTTCTATTGGAGCACATATAATGAAGCTATTCTCTGAAGGTTGAGCATTCACTTCCACAATAAAAATACACCACTAGACAATTTCAGGAAACTGTGCCACTGATCACAAATCTGTCAAGTGCTTTTGGATTTGATGGCTTTTTTACCTGCTTTTCCCGGAGGCAGCATCTTTAGGTTGGATGCACAAAGAAAAAAGATGGGAGTGAAAAAGATTGATGAAAAAATAAGAACATTTAGTTTAACACTAGAGTATTCCAGTATTCCAGGACCTAATTAAATGATGCTATTGTCTCTCTATATTTAGAGAGTATTGATGGGGGAGGGGGAATCAAACGTGATCAAAGCATCATAATGCGTTGCAGAGGAGGATTATGGGACTAGCCTAGGGTCGTAGATTGGAGAAAAGCACATTACTAAAAAGCAAGTAAGCACACAAACACTCACAAAGGACTGAGGAGTCACAGGCTTGAACGCCTATCCGACACTTTCACTGTATGATTGAGTGATAGGCCCCAGATGGCCCCTTGTGCATTCTTCTAAAGAGATTAAACGACATAATGGATTTTGCATTACTGTCATCTGCGTGTAATTACATGAAGTTACATCATCAGGAGAGTCCTTTGGCACAAGGTTTGCTCCATGAATAACAAATAAGCTTCAATCAACAGTCGAGTAGTAACTATGTGAATAAACACAGGTAATTACGAGAGTGAATAATTTACATGTTTGATGCAAATCAAATATTCAATATGTATGCAATAAATATTAAATGTGCAGAGGCAAATATTTTCAAATAAACACTTTTTGGTTATGCATCTGTTGTTTTGGATAGACCTTCACGCCAAGAAAAAACACACACGCACACAAGTACAAAGTGCAAACTTGTATCACTTCATATTTTTCAGCAACAAAATGTAATAAAGGCGATTAAATCTGTGAGGGCCATATGTCAACACACAATGTTTACCGCTTGTGGGCCATAGAGGGAGGTGAGGCAGAGAGAGAGAGAGAGACAGACAGAGAGTGTGCACTGCAGCAGAAGCAGCTATCTGCTCTTCTCATCTTCAGCATGCCTTTGCCAGACTCAAGCTCCATGGGTAATGGAGCACCAGAAACAGGAAATATAAAGAGGATGTGAGGGTTGGTTATTTCTTCAGCCATAAGTTATGGGGCTAGGAGAGTAAAACCCACAGTTGTGCAAAACAAGGTTTCCTACAAAGCTGAGAGTAATTGTTTTGAGGCAGCAGCGGAGTCAGACGTTAAGGTTACTTCAGCTGCAGCAGTAGAGAATGGTCGAAGAGGTCAAAGACAGCTGAAAAGTGTGCTTTATGCCTTGCAACCTTGATTTGTGTCAAGAAGGTAAAAATTAAAACATAAGTGGGCATATGTGTTATGGCAAAAAGCTTTTTGCTTTTTTTGTTATTTGCTTACTCTAGAAATTAAAAAAGGTGATGTAGAACATATGGATCTGTTTCAAATCATCTGGATGATACTTGATTTACAAACCTCTAAATAACCAGTCAAATAAATATACACTCACCTAAAGGATTATTAGGAACACCATACTAATACTGTGTTTGACCCCCTTTCGCCTTCAGAACTGCCTTAATTCTACGTGGCATTGATTCAACAAGGTGCTGAAAGCATTCTTTATAAATGTTGGCCCATATTGATAGGATAGCATCTTGCAGTTGATGGAGATTTGTGGGATGCACATCCAGGGCACGAAGCTCCCGTTCCACCACATCCCAAAGATGCTCTATTGGGTTGAGATCTGGTGACTGTGGGGGCCATTTTAGTACAGTGAACTCATTGTCATGTTCAAGAAACCAATTTGAAATGATTCGAGCTTTGTGACATGGTGCATTATCCTGCTGGAAGTAGCCATCAGAGGATGGGTACATGGTGGTCATAAAGGGATGGACATGGTCAGAAACAATGCTCAGGTAGGCCGTGGCATTTAAACGATGCCCAATTGGCACTAAGGGGCCTAAAGTGTGCCAAGAAAACATCCCCCACACCATTACACCACCACCATCAGCCTGCACAGTGGTAACAAGGCATGATGGATCCATGTTCTCATTCTGTTTACGCCAAATTCTGACTCTACCATCTGAATGTCTCAACAGAAATCGAGACTCATCAGACCAGGCAACATTTTTCCAGTCTTCAACTGTCCAATTTTGGTGAGCTCGTGCAAATTGTAGCCTCTTTTTCCTATTTGTAGTGGAGATGAGTGATACCCGGTGGGGTCTTCTGCTGTTGTAGCCCATCCGCCTCAAGGTTGTGCGTGTTGTGGCTTCACAAATGCTTTGCTGCATACCTCGGTTGTAACGAGTGGTTATTTCAGTCAAAGTTGCTCTTCTATCAGCTTGAATCAGTCGGCCCATTCTCCTCTGACCTCTAGCATCAACAAGGCATTTTCGCCCACAGGACTGCCGCATACTGGATGTTTTTCCCTTTTCACACCATTCTTTGTAAACTCTAGAAATGGTTGTGCATGAAAATCCCAGTAACTGAGCAGACTGTGAAATACTCAGACCGGCCCGTCTGGCACCAACAACCATGCCACGCTCAAAATTGCTTAAATCACCTTTCTTTCCCATTCTGACATTCAGTTTGGAGTTCAGGAGATTGTCTTGACCAGGACCACACCCCTAAATGCATTGAAGCAACTGCCATGTGATTGGTTGATTAGATAATTGCATTAATGAGAAATTGAACAGGTGCTCCTAATAATCCTTTAGGTGAGTGTATATCATGCATACATACCACATAACCGGGTCTAATTTGAAGTTGTTTTCACACCAAGCTATGTTAAAATAGTGTGTATAAAAAAAAGCAGCTGTATCTTAATCCAATGCAGAACTCTGGGCATGAGTCATTTCAATGAGAAAATAAAAATGCAGGAAATAGCAGGAAAGAATAATTATTTGACACTGAAAAAAAAAAAAAAAACCTGCTGTATACTTTGAAGAGCAAGAGTGAGTAACCGTTTGAAAAGCTACTAATGTCCAAACACTAAGTAACATTGATAAACACAAAAGAAACTTGAAGAAATAGTTCACTCAGAAATTTCTGACAGAAAGACCAAACCCTTATGTCATTCTTTCTGAAGAGTATTTAGCTTTTATATATAATGAAAGTAAATAAGGACAGGGATTGTCAGTCTCTAACACGACAGAAAAAAAAAACATAAATATGGTTAATACGATTTGCGCACTATGTTTCCTCTTCTGAAGTAATACAGTAGCTTTGTGTGAAGAAAACACTGAAAATTTAAATCAATGCTCACTGATAATCTTGACAACCTTGGCATGTCAATGAGAGAAGATTCTTGAGTGTTATCTTTGTAATACATTGGTTGATTCAGGTTCACAAAACCAGTCTGAACAATTTATTAAGAAATTGGAATGATCTGATTCTCCAGTTTAGCTCACAGATTCTGTTGCACAATAGACGTGATCATTATCAGTAAATATTCACTTAAATTAACACAGTTATTCACACAAAGCTATTGTAGACTTGGAATACAGTAGAAGTCATATGGGCCACTTTTATGATACCTTTATGGCATCATTTTTAACTGCATTGTTCAAAATGTCACCTTTTGTGAAATGAAAGTAAGTCGCACGGATTTGAACAATGCTGACAGAATTTTCATTTTGGGATGAACTAATCCTTTAAGTACTGGCTGATATCCTGGTTCGTTTTCCACATTGAGATGTGAGCTCTTAAGTGCATTCTCTGCCCTAACTAAAGCAAGAGAGATACCAGAAACACAAGTGAGACAAGACTCTGAAATCCTGCTTTAAGTAACCACGATCTGCTGAAATTACGGATGTTTAGAGCAAGTGTGGGGCATTTGTCAAACTCAGCCACCGCAGATCCACTAAAGGAGAGCGCAAACATGAGCTTTCCTCATCAAACTAAGATGGATGAGAGCTCAGATAAGCTGAAGGTCTGGTCTGCATTCTCCCTAAATCTCTCTCGGAGCCACTTCTAAACAAAGATGGGAGATGTGTAACGTCTAATCTGACAGTTTGTTAAGACTCACACTAATGAAAATAATGAAGTAAGGCAGCAATTAACATATGTCAAAACTGGTCAGCACGGATCTGAGTTTTTTCCCCTTTCATCTAATATGGCTTTCAATCAAAGCCAGGCTCCATTTAGACACTCGCTACCTTGACTAAGCGACCTAGATATTCGAAATCCACATTGCCCTTCACTTTCCAGTTTCTACCGTAAAGAGTGCATTAAAGTTTCAAGCTTTCGATACAGAGGGAGGTAGTTAAAAGGCAACATCTTAGCAGATTTCTGTGAAGGCTCGCTAGCCTGTTGCCCCCCAGCACTCTGCATTGTCCTGCTTAGCTGCACTCACTCGGCTGGTCAGAGCTGAAAGGAGAGCCAGGCCTTAGAGTAATGTTTCTTGACAGCTCAGCACACAATACGGCACAGGAGAGCTGGAAATCACTACACATGTCGATAAACAAATGCTTATTTTTAGAGGAGAGTGCGAGACACTAGTTTATCTCTCAGCAAGGAAGGCCCTGACAGATGTACCCGGGACAAACAAGGGAAGGGATAAGAAACTACGGCTGGTGTCCAGTGCCATCAGGCCCAGTCTCTTTTCCTTTTACAGGCACAGCAGTAGGACCCTGTTTGATGGGATATCAAATAGCTGACAGTCACATTTGCCAAGATTTCTCATTGGGATTCTCAAGACGGACAAGATAGTCTCTGAGTTGTGGACCAGCTTGGTTTTCAAAAGAGATGGCAGAATTTAAGATCTAAAAAAGAAAAAATAAACTCAAAAGAAGAGAGCAGAGAAGCAAAGGCACACACTTGCTTCAAACCGTCAAATGAAAAATACTTCCAATAGATCGCATCATCAACTCTGCAGCAATGTAGAGAGGCAAACTTCAGTAGTAAAACAGGAATGTGCTTGTGCAGTAACAGAAATACGGCTTGCACTCTCAAACACTGCAGGTGAGAACTCGCCTTCCATCCTTTTACAAAACAAAAAACAAAAAAACAACACTTGGATTGGTTTACACTATTTTATGTAGAAGATATTGCCGTCTTTTAGCCCTTAAATATGCCATTACAAGAAAGCCAAGTCAGAACCTACAGAAATTAGCTGTTTCCAATTTCTTTGCTGATTTTGTGGGATTCACAATCTGTGGGATTGAGCAGAATTGATTTACGAAATGAAAACACAATACTTATCATCAACTAAAATCAAATACATGTAAATTGTAAACACACACACACGTTGGTTTTCCATAGACATCAGGGGCCTAATGTATAACATTTTCCGTAGATTTCATCCTGACAGTGTGCATACGCACAAAAGCTAGATTTTACATATGGCAGAACTGGAGCAAAATGTATAAAACCAAGTCAGCAGAAGATTGTGTGTACATGCATCTCCACACTGTCTCCTCCCCGAAATAACCATACATGGAGCTTACAACACCTGGTTTTAATATGCATATCCTCATCTGCATATTATTTCCATATGTATATTCCCATCCATGTGATACCATGTTTAACGGTACAAGACATTAGGAAAATATGAGATGCGGACTATAAAGGCCATTTGTGCAGCCACATTACATTGCTAAAACTCATTTAGTATTCTTGTCTTGTTTTAGAATAAATATATCAAAATACAGAAACAAAAGAGCTACTGTAGCTCAAATTGCTCAAGAAGTTAATGCTGGTGCATCGCAGTTTGTTGTGTATGGGGCTGCATAGCCGCAAGAACATTCAGGGTGCCCATGCTGACCCCTGTCCACCACCGAAAGCGGCAAAAGTGGGCACATGATCATCAGAACTGGACCACGGAGCAATGGAAGAAGGTGGCCTGGTCTGATGAATCACGTTTTCTTTTACATCATGTGGATGGCCGGGTGCGTGTGTGTCGCTTACCTGGGGAACAGATTGCACCAGGATGCACTATGGGAAGAAGGCAAGCCGGCGTTGCTTTGGGCAGTGTTCTGCTGGGAAACCTTGGGTACTGCCATCCATGTGGATGTTACCGCCTACCTAAGCATTGTTGCAGACCATGCACACCCTTTCATGGAAACGGTATTCCCTGGTGGCTATGGCCTCTTTCAGCAGGATAATGCGCCCTGCCACAAAGCAAAAATAGTTTGGGAGTGGTTTGAGGAGCACAACAACGCGTTTGAGGTGTTGATCCAATCGAGCATCTGTGGGATGTGCTGAACAAACAAGTCCGATCCATGGAGGACCCTACCTTGCAACTTACAGGACTTAAAGGATCTGCTGCTAACATCTTGGTGCCAGATACCACAGCACACCTTCAAGGGTCTAGTGGAGTCCATGCCTTGATGGATCAAGGATGTTTTGACCAACATATATATAATATACATATACATATACATATATATATATATATTAATATCTGTCTCCATCATAGTTTGCTATTAAATAATAGTGGATTATCTAATGACAAAATGTAACATTTAATCAAAATTGGAAGTGCATGTAAAGCATCAATAAAGTGTGACTTAAAAACTGTAGCTCTTGATGCATTGTGGTACCATCATGGCTAAACATGGAGTGCAGATGGGGCCTCAGGTGGGAACATTGCCCCCCAAGTTCAACTCAGGAAAGGTGAGTGGCTAATCCATTAGGAACATGTGCGCTAGGCCCCAAATCACCATACCGATCATTCAAGACTGATAGTGACCCAGCAGAGATCTGGCTTGCCAGTGGAATAAGCATTTGGATGGGCTCCTATTAAAGGCCAGGCAGGGCTGGGTTTCCTGAACAGCGACCCATGTCTCCACATACATTTTATGCACAAAAGAAAATGTCATGTATCTATAACATGCAAATACGAACAACAATTAAGTATCAGCTGGGATTATGTATGCACTTAGAGGTGGCCGCATGAATCAGAAGTCTACTAAGACAAGCTTAACCAGACTGATGCTATTTTCAAGCTTAAGAAAATGGCATAGTTAGGGAGAAGCTATGACTGACAGTGGGGTGAATAGACAGAGTAGATAGTTAGACAAATAGATACCACAATATTGTTTGACAGACAGATGGAAGCGTAAATGGATGGTTTGGCAGCATGATAAGGTAAATAGACTGATGGATAACTAAACAAATATAGGAAGAAAATGGCTGGTGTGGTTGCAAAAAAAAAAAAAAGAACCTTCTATGATGGGGGAACCAGATAGTAAGATAAACACAGATGGATAGTGTTGATATGACATAGATCGATAGATTCTTCAAATGTAATTGTATTTTGGATGAATCAGGAATGGGTGAGTGAGAAACGGCATGCTGACCGAAGGGGACATGAGTGAACAGACATTCCTCTGTCTTCTCGTCCATTAAATCTGATGTCACATCAGCACAGAGGGGGGAGAGCTCTATAAATTCACATGATAAATATCACACTGAATATATGTTGACCAAACACAAACGCATACATAAGTAAACACACGATGGAGGCTGTGCAGTAAATCAGATGTTGGTGAGATTGTCATGGAATGTGAAATGAGAGTGATGGAGTAGTGATGGGTGGTGAGGTGGAAGGATGGGAAAATGGAGGGATGGAAGTGATAAAGCTGCTTTCTGCTAACAAGGTCTCAAGATGCCATTTGTACAACTTAATTACTCGGATGAAGCGGCAACAGCAGAATTGTGAGATAGTGGAATATGTCAAACACTAAATCAGAAAAAAAACATCTAATTGAAGATTACCTTTAATATCTAAATTTTTTTTTTTTAGTCAGATCTTTCTAATGAATCAGTTAATTTGGTAAGTTTAAGGGTTAGGTGTAATTATAAATGTAACTACAGAAATTAATTACAGATGTAATTACATGCAGGTCATTTTTAAAATGTAAGTACAATGTAAAAACATGTATTTACACAATAAGTGCATTGTATCAAATGATTAATTTAAATGTTAGTACATAGTAGTTAAGGCTACCTAATATAAAGTGGGTCCATTATTTCTTCTTTGGATGGCGCAAACTGACCCGGCCCTCGAGGTTATCAGTAGATAACGACCCACATTTGCATAATACAAGTTATATGGTCTAATTCTATGATATTTTTTTGTGATACTATTGTCTGATTTTTGAAACTTGAAATCCTCAGTCCTCTTCGGGACTAAATGCATAGAAAAGGGCAATCAGTACAATTCTTTATTCTTGAAAATTTCACCTTTTGTCTTCCACAAAAGATAATATCATACAGGTTTGGAACAGCATAAGCGTGAGTATGATGATTGAATCATATTTTGTGGTAATGGTAACAGAATCTTAATTTGAGGGTTAACTATCCCTCCAATGGAAAACTGACTGAGGTAAGAAAGTGCACCACCTGGAGCTCTCAGGAGGCCACGTGGAGACTGCAGTCTGTTTACTAATCCCATCCTCACGTTGAGATAAAAAAGGAAGCATGTGAAAGCAAACATTTAGAATTTCAAATCACACTCATACAGGTGACCCATCTACCCAAGTAGGCACACACTAAAAACAGTTACAGCGAATTCATTAGAGTGACATCTTTTCAAGCAACCAAACAAAAGTTTCCCTCTCTTAATCCAGTGCCTGATTGCTCATGCCTCACTCTGTCTGAGAATACACAATGCAGACCTTCACTTAAATAAAACATGCTGCTCGCTCTTTCTTTATTTACTTATCTTTCTGTAGATGTCTTCTCTCACAAAGAGCATACAGATCGTGGAGGGGCATTTCACAGAGAACCCCTGACCTATTTGGTGAACAGTCTAAGAGTAATGTTTTAGGAATGGAGCGAGTTTACGTCTTGAAATATTCATTTGAAAGAACTTGCTTGTGTAGAGCAAATTCATCCACTGATGGTCAGTGCTCTTCGTCTTCCTCTCCTATTCTTGTCTCAAGCCTGTACACGCCTCGGTATTCATCTTGAACACATTGAATTACTGCTTGACTTCTAATCTGGTCACTTCCTTCCACTTCCTTTTTTGACTCTCTTCCGCTTGCGTTCCCTTGTTTCACCTCTCTGTCTCTTGTTGAATTTCTTGCTGTTTATTGCTATCTCCCCCACAAGGCATAAAAGTACAAGCTCTTTTCTTACTAACCAGAGGGTTTAAACTTTTATTGTGTTCGTCTCCTAACCATAGGGAACTGCATATGAAATGTACAAGTGCAGCACTAAATCAGTTTGATTGCTGTTCTGATGGAGTTGTGAAGGTGAAATACAATGCAGAAAGATGTCACATGACTACAAGTGTTTTACAGTTACTATTCGTCAGAACCATAGATGTGTGCGCTGAGCTAATTATGGGTATTGCAACAGTGTCTCTTTCAGAATGCCAACGACGAGGGATTGGTTGACCTGGGGGGAAGGTTGTTTTGCTGTGTGCGTGGAGCAACGACACGTCCCCGTAGACCTGTGGGCGACAATGGATTTCATGTGAATGAAATATTCATCAATGCTGCCTTATTTATCGGGAAGAAGATTTCTGCAGTGGGCCCTCAAGAGATCACACTCACATGCCAGCCTGTCGCCACTTTACCCGCAAGCTTTTCAATAAAACAAGCAAACAACACGATTCCAACACCTATAAATAAGTCAGCATTTCAGAATAAAGTGCAGTACACAGGGTCTCTCCAAGGCTCTACATCACTCTTTTATAGAGCTGCATGGGCCTGAGCATGCCCAAACAGGACAACAACTGCACTAGCGTGAATATGGCCATGATGCTATGGAGATGCAACACAGCTCTGTGCTGTAGCTATTCTGTACGTATGTGGCATCCTTAACAGGATTATTTACTCACCCTCATGTTCGTCCAAACCCCAGTAACTTACTTTCTGCCATGGAACACAAAATTAGACTTTTTGAAAAATTTTGTTGGTTGACCTTTTCCATGCAATTACAGTGAACTGTAGCTTCTAAACTGAATTGAATCATCCGATTCATTAAAAAAAAGATCTGACTCAAAAGCATTGGATATTTTTACTTCTCTCATGTATGGGCCAAGTTGAACTAGAGTCAATGCTAA
Source organism: Rhinogobio ventralis (assembly GCA_039654625.1). Taxonomy (NCBI): domain Eukaryota; kingdom Metazoa; phylum Chordata; class Actinopteri; order Cypriniformes; family Gobionidae; genus Rhinogobio; species Rhinogobio ventralis. The sequence continues at coordinate 22,403,484 of CM077198.1, read as the reverse complement.
GGATGAAGGACAGTAAATAACACTTTTTGTCCTAATTCACTTTCATAATATTGAAAAATTCATACAGCTGTGGAATAACATAAAGGTGAGTAAATAATGCCAGAAATGTAATTTGTATTTCTAAAGTAGACCCTATAGTGTTATCCCCAGTGTCTTCCTGTCCCTATTTTTCCTCAGTGAATGGCACTAGCAGTGCCGTCACACTCCACCTTTTTGCTTTCCTGTTCCCTGGGTGACCGAGAGAACTTGATTAAGCGGGCAGACGGGGTTGCTGGGGCACTGTGAATATTCGCAGAGCATTATGCACCAGCTGCCTGGACGTCTGTCAGTGTGAGCTATTGTTAGTGAGTTTGATTAAGACTCCCGGTAATAACGTTGTTACATGAAATGTACTGCAGGGAGCGTATGAGATAAAATGTGAGACTCACACCTGCCGGCAATAAGTGCAAAGTCCCGTCAGCTCAAAACACATGTATCTACAGAGAAAAAAAAATCTGCTGCCCTCATTCAAAACCTCCCACAGACCTGTCCGGTGTTTTTTTTTTTTTTGCCATTTGATTTTAAAGCAAAGTGCAGGAGAAAGATCTGCAGTGCATTTGTGTCAACATAAAATCAGATCACCTGATCCCGCTGTTTGCCCGCTCCCCTGCCTTCTTGGGCAGCCCTGTTGCGGCTACACACCTGTGCCCATAAGCCTTCCATGGGATCAATTAGAATTACATTTTCACCAACAATCATCTCTCCATCTTTGCCCACAATAAAAAATGACATTACTCTATTCGATGCAGCCACGATGGAAGCCCGCAAGTTCCTCAAGATCAAACTCTATAACTGTAGTGTTGATCAAATTGGGATTGGCCTTCACATGAGGACTAAGCGGTGAACAGATCTTTCCTGTCAGCTCAGTACACGAGGGTGCTTCATTCTCCCTTCTCACAATTCCACAAGGGTATCACAGCCAGTTCCAGCCTGAGGACAGTGCATGTACTGGGCATACCTGTGCTGGCCCTTTCCCATCTCCTGACAGTACCCTTCGCATCACAGCATGGGTCAAGTCATGAGATCTGACAGATGCCCTCCATACAACTTCTCCCCTTCCCCTACTTTCACAGCCCCCTTTCCCCGCTGCCTGGCAACACCGCCTGACAGCTATCAATATGGATTCCAGCAGAGCTGCAGAGGGACGGCTGAATAAACACAGAGGGAAGGAGACATAAAGAAAGAAAACCAAAGGCTGCACAAGGTAGCCTATTATCCACAAGAACAGGAAATAATTTACCGGCAATTCGCACCTCATTTTGTTTCCTATTGTGGAGGGGAGCTATTTGTGCTCCAAAAAGACTGGGGAGAGGGCTCTTCACATATATTTTAAAAGTCATATGAATGTGTCAAAATGCCCTGAACCTTTTTTCCCTCATGTCCTCTTTTGTGTGTTAAAACATTTCTGAATCTTTTTCATACTATGCTGTACACAAAGAAAGATCATCATTTAAAATTGTTTTATTTATTTATTTAAATAAAAATTATTTATTATAATTTGTTTTTACATATGTCTGAATGATTGATGGCCTGTGGAGAGAATTTTTGTTGTTCCAAATAAACTGCAGTAACTGAATGTTATAAAGATTTTTTTAACAAAAGCAAAGGGAATTCTGTCAGCATGGTCATCCAGTAAACAAGCTGTAATTTGGATTATGTATTAGGAATATAAATAAAAAAAACTGAACTAGAATCTGGTAGCATTGTAAGATGCAAGTTATCTTTTTTTATTTATATATACATTTATTTATTTATTTTAACAATCACATTGGATAACAATGAATGACCATTCTTTCACGGCTGTCACTGCAATATGCAGCATTATAAAGGCCTTAAAGCTTCACAACCTTATAGCAATTCTGTCGCACTCTGATTCCCATATTAATCATACAATTTTTTAGCAATCTGCATGAGATCCAGACTCAGTCTGTTCTCATGCTTGCCTCATAAATCAATCACGGAGCAGTGCAGCTTACCCTCAGTTACATGTTAGAATGGGCCTCAACAGATTCTCACATAATCATATTATGTGAAAATCTGTATATTTTCCTCAATCATTACATCTAATATTTCATCTCAAGCAAGCTCTTGGGGATACCCAAGTGCAAATAACTTTTTAGGTTCAGCTTCATCATTTTAACAACAATTAAAAACAAACAAAAAAACAAAAAAAATTATAATCTGAACAAAGAATGAAATAATAAAAGATAAGTAAAAAAAAATTATAAAACAAAAAAACAAAACAACTTACAAGACAGTTATACTGTAACCTTCATGTAAAAATATTCTTCTTCTTCTTCTTATTATTATTATTATTATAAATACTGGAAATACAGTGTTCACCTGGTTTACTTTCCTTGTCTATGAGCTTGTTTTTGCATTACAATACTAGGTTGACAATGACTAAAGGACAAAGTCATCTAAGCCTGTTTATTTTGACCACAATGATGTCAGTTACAATGTCACACACAGTCCTGTTGTGAGTCGATTGTTTAATAGTAATAATAATAATAATAATAATAATAATCTTATAGGAAAAATTAACTCTTGGGTCACAAAAGTGTGCAAAAATTAAGAAACGCCCCTTTTGCCATTTACAACATGTCAAAAATGCAGAGTATCTGAAAAAAAAATTTGACCCTTTGGTAAGTTAGATAAAACAGTAGCTAGAGAGTGATCAGTCAGATCTGAGAGGTTCAGGACTGAAAAGAGGACAGAGCAAACCTCCAGTGCAGAAGGTCTAGAGCAGAGAGCAGGTAAGAGACTAAAGGTCCCTCTGTGACAAGTCCACTGAGGGAGGGAACATCTGGTGGACCGGCTGCTCCTCTGGTTAACACGCTACCCCAAGCGGCCAATGTGCACACAAACAAAACAATGCATCTAGGTAAATGGGTTTCTTTGTATTATAAAAAGCTAGTTGTGCCAAGGCATAGTTGTTTTTAAGGCTCAAAATTTGACTCAAAATAATTGTGACACATAATACTGCCATACAGCACGGTCTTCTATGTGGTATAAAATAAGACACTAAAGTGCAACCTCATTCAATGTGAAACAGATGCCCTATATAGAGACAAAGGAAAATGTCAATGTTGTCAGAGATTGCTGCTCCTCCACTAGTCGCTCATGTGGGATAATTCCCATACCTTTTCCGCCATTGGTTGCAGAGATGGAGAAAGAAGATCTGAATCCTCTTCACGGCCCTAATGAATAAGTTAAAAATGTGAGCCATGTTCGCTCTGTCAACACGAAAGTAATTTACTGCTGTAGCAAGGCTGATCCTTAACAACCTGCATGTTCGCCTGATAAAATACTAGAGACGAGTCTCTCGGCTCAGAGCTAAAGACACAAACAAACGCATGGTCTGATATAGCTGTGCAGGAACCCTGAGTGAACCCTGAGATGCAAGAGCTTCATTAATGTTGATTTCTTGCCAACGGAAGGCATGCAAGTGAGAGGGAGAGAAAAAAAAAACAAGACACAGACTATGAGAAGGTTGAAGGGTCAGTACAACAAGCCTGCTGCCCAGCACCAGCACCACAAACACACACAAACTCACTCATCACATGCTGTCGACCTGGGCTGACCTTGTGAGCCAGGGTGAGAGCCTGGCCACAGTTGTATTAAGCAAGGCTCATCCTCCCTCAGCATCTGTAATGATGGAGCTAATGATCGCTGCCGCTGCCGCTGCTGTAGGCGCAGCCTGGACCAAGTTGGTGTAATTGCTGGTGATCTGCACAAGACCTGCTGATGATGTCACGGCCGCCAGGCTCAGTCCAGCAAGAGCACGGTAAAAGAACATTTCAGTACATTTCAGTAGGCACTCTCATAGCAGAAGAAGAAAAGAAAACATTGATCTTCTTTATCAGAGGAAAACACCAATATGAGTGTTAGTCTCAATGAATACAATGAGAGGAGCAGGTGAACATGGAAAGCCTTTCATGTTCCTGAAAGAACAGGCTGAAAATGGAGAGAAAAAAACTGCTGGAAACGCATTGATTTCTCTCATCTTGAAGAGCTAAACTAGCAGCTAAGTGCCAGCAAAGTGAACCGCTCACCAACTGAGCACACTAGCTGCACTCCAATCTAAATTGATAAATTTCATGATGCTGTTTCACACTTTATCCTTACTTTATCAATAATTTCCTACTTGCTATAGGCCCCTGAACAGTGTTATTAGCATAAAGGAACACATATGAGAAAAGAAAAAAAAACATGAGGAGTGATGAGTGGGGGGAGAGAGAGAGAGAGAGAGAGAGAGAGAGAGAGAGAGAGAGGGATCTTCCAGCCAATCAAGGGCTGTGGTGTGATTAAAAATAGAAATTGCACAGCAGATTAAATGAAAATAAATAAATGAATAAAACCTTTACCCATCCAAGTGACTAGAGCTAATGTGATAGGGATCCTCTCTGACAGAAATCAACTTTTAATGAAGAGCCATGTGCTGGGAGAAATTAGCCATTACCCACAGGAGCAGATATTAAAAGTTTATAAATGACAGTAGTGTTGCCCGTGATTGCTGAGGAAGGGGTGAGTCAGGGGAGCATAGCAGAGAAAAACTGCTTTGCGGCCCCCATTCTGATCCGTTTACACGCCCGTGTGCCAGTGGGCCGTAACGGCAGACACCCACACGCTCCCGACGAGGGTGAATTGTGAGTGTCTGCCCAGCGAAGGCATGCCACGGAAGCGTGCGACATACACAGCAGAACAAACACACTGTGACGATGGGACCCCTTCATCACTGCTCTGATCAAATACACCAGGACATTCAGCCATATGGGACATGGAGATTATTCATACAATCACAGGCCTACATATGGGCTGGAGGGAGGCTGGACTCCTGAGGTTTACTCGTGTCACTAGAAATGACAGTGGAAAGAAGGAATAGTGTAGAGACAGGGCCGGAAATTAGCTCTCCTCTAAAGAGCCCTGCAATGAGGCTGAGTAGGCCATATTGATGAAGCATTTTGCCGGGAAATCAGGGGCTGTATTTACAAAACATTTAAAAGTAACAAGGCTAAAAGTAGCTCCTAACTTGCAGATTTAGGAGAAAATCTTAAGATCTTAAAATCTTATCTCTAGCTCCTAAATCTGTGAAAAGTTAAGAACAATCAAGAGGACTTCTAAGTCCCTAAAACCAAATTGTTCTTGACTTTCTGACTTGACTTGACTTTGACCTTTTTAAAACATCATTTGTTGCTTGAATTCTGCAATTTCTCGAGATGCAGACATGTAAGAGGCTGACAATTAGCTGAACATATATTTGTTTAATTAGTGACACAGCCTACTTTTTAAAAATCTTTATTTAAATATGGCAACATGATACCTCGTTCTACAATATTTCTATGATTCAATCACTGACAGAGACTCCTCCTCCATCAGCCAATCACTGTGGGCATAGTTGTTAAGTGTGATGACATCATCCATAGCAACGAGGTCAAGCCCACCCTTACTCTTAGCTTAAGACTTCTCTCTATTCCTTAGTAAAAGATGGTCTCAGCAGCTTTGTGAATTGGTTTTAAAAGTAAACTCTTAACTAATAACTTTTACTGCTATTTAGGAGAACTCTTAGTAAGATAAAATGTTTTGTGAATATGGCCCCAGGTACTCAGAAGAGGCGACTCCAATAAAGCAACCTGCTTTATATAGAATATGTGATTTTAAATATCTTTAAAAATGTACAATTTCTTCACAGGTAAACCATTTTCAAAGAGTAAAACAAATAATGAATGCACCTTTAAACACTTATCCTAAGCCTAAAATTATTAAACAATTCAAATGTTTCTATCATTTCACAACAGTGTGCCTCTTTATTAACAGCATGCCTTTGTCTATTCTCCAGCTGCCAAATAAAGAATTAAATAAAGGCTTGAAAATCTAAAAATGGTGATCAGCCTCTCTGCTGGGCTCTGGTTAAATGAAGATTAAGGCTAAGCCGCAGAGGTGAAGGGCCTGGCGAATTGAGTCCCTGCAAATGGAACATTGCACGGAAATAGACATAATCTCACAAAGCCATATTTTCCATGAGAACGGAATGTGTCAACTTGTTGACCATGAGGACCTGTAAACTCTTTTTGAGCTATCCACTTGGCCCTGAGCAGAACCAATTAGCTTTATTTTGGCAACACACATTCTTAAAAAGCTAGGCTCTTGACGGTTTGTGCAGGAAGGAGCTGTTAGTTTTCATGTAACTTGGAATTTTTCTCTTTCTCCTTTGATCTCACCTCGAGAGATCAACCCGTCAACATCAAGTAAATTAGTACTTTAGGATTAGATCTTATTAATCAAAAAGAGCAGTCATTCAAATGATGGGCAACTAATATATATTTTTTTGAACACAAGTCCGCCCATTGATGCTATGATAGGTAGATGATATACAATTTGGGTGTACGAACAACTTAAAACTTAAGCACAGCAATAACGTTCTTATTTATTTTTTAGATGGCATCTTGCCCATGAAAAAAAAGATGTTCCCCCCTTAAGCAGTGAAAATGGCATATTTAGTCGGCAGATTGCACATATATATTTATTCATGTCATTATTTAGGGTCTGTTAGACATGGAGGGGAGGCACAAGGAAAGTGATTTTTCTGAACGGCTTCATCTTTCAGACAAAGATTAATATACGCCGAAATTATCCACTGTAACCAGGACCGAGGGAGAAGGAATAAACATTATGGCATCGTAGAATATATCATCATTTATACGATACCCGACTCCTCCATATCTAGGTGTGTAGCTACTCGACTGAATACGGAGGTGAGACTGTGGACAACAGCATGCTGTAAACTTTACAGGGCATTATAAATTCCTGTCGAGATGAAATCAGAAACCATGAGGGACTAGAGAGAGTGAGAAAACAGACATTACCTGGAGAACACAACAGCATCTCCCCAGAGCTTTCTATTAGCATTTAATTGACAAGGCTTCTTATTCAAACACTCCAGTTGCTCTCCTCCTCCTCCCCTTCCTGCCCTCTGCCACAGGCTCTGCTCTATTCTTAGCGCTCTGTGTAAAACTGCTCCACTTTCTCATTTATACACACTATAAATTCTTTACATTCACAATATGGATGCTGATCGTCACAAATGTTGTGACATTTAAAGGAAAGACTGAAAACACACAGGAAAGACCTATAATACTGGAAGGCTCAATGAAGAAGATGCTAGGATCATATGGATGGATTTCAGTGGCTGTCAGATAAACTCATCGGCTTATGATGAGGCTCAAGAGTATGTGTAGTTAAGAGGGGGATAGCCTACACTGTAAAAACAATCTGATACAAAAGCCAAATTCTGACAGTAACATACTGTTTTCCATTAAAACAGCAATGTACTGTAGAAAACAATTCATTCTGGGCAATATTTTTCACGTTAAAAGCGATTGCTGTTAATTTACAGCCCATTTTAACATTAATCTACTGTATTTATGTATTATGGTTCTGTACTGTAGTATGCAATGCATTGTGGGCTGGTCCATTTGAAGCAAAAGCACAAGTGTTTCACAGTGAATATAGGAGTATGAGTTTGCCTGTCCGTGTTCGCGGCGCTCCTAGTAGGAATATGTGTGGAAAATAGAAGAAAACTAATCGAAGCGAAAGGAGAGAGAACTTTGAAACTGACAGCAAGGACCACATTCTTTTAAAACTGTACCGGAGACTGTGGTGAGTGGGAACTGAAACTGAAAAAGCGGTGCCTGAAATGAACCTGTCCATGTTTGCCGCGCTTATGACAAAAATATATGTGGAAAACAGAAGAAAACTATTGGAATCCCATACAAGAGAACTTTAAATCTGACTGCAGTGAGGAGCGCACTCTTTTAAAACTGGACCGTGACTGTGGTGAACGGGAACTAAAACGAACCTGTCGTGTTCGCGGCGCTTATGGCGGGAATATATGTGACAGTTTGAAACTGACTGCAGCAAGGAGCGCATTCTTTTAAAACTGGAGGATTTTGTCAGAGTGTTTTCTCTCACATCTATAATCACTAGAACGGTGAGTGACTGATGAGCAGAAACTAAAGCGGGAATGGCGCTTGAGAGTGCTTATAAGTGAGTGATTATAAACGCATTAAACAGAAAATCCTGTCGATTCACTGTAATACATAATTTATTTACAACTATTTGCATTTATTGCAGGCTTTCGATCTGTGTGTTTCTTGGTGGCACTCAGCCTGATGGTTTTGGTCAAGTGCTCATTAGCGGGAAAAAAAAAATTAAATAGCTGGTCAAATATGTTCTTAAACGTTATTAAATAAAAAACTTTTACAACGAAATTTCGTTTAACTGTATGAGCTGTATAACTGTTGTGTTTTCATTGTTTTCTGCATTTTTTCCTCACTCACATCCAAAGGTTGATGTTGTGTTTACTTGTCCATATTTTTGTCAATTTTTGGGTGTTCTTGCTTATAAATAAACATATTAACCTTTTATTAACTATTACTTTTGCCTGTGTCTTTTTCCCCAACCTATTTTGGATTCCCTTTTTGACCCAGAGCGGAGTTTCTTGAAGTGTTATTTGAAATAATCACAGATTTTTTTTTTTTTTTTTTTTTTTACAGTAAACGGCTATAAAGTAATTTCACAGTATTAATACCATATAATTAAAGTATATTGCTGTTGTCTCTGCTGCCAGTATTTTACTGTAAATTGAAAAATACTGAAACTGTATTTCGCTTTTACGGTAATGTGCTGAAAAGCAATTTCACAGTATGAATAAATTACAGTAGATTGTTGGCGACTGTGCTGCCATTAATTTCTCGCTATTGTAGATACATTTATTTTACAGTGTACCGACTGGGCCAGGTTGATGGTACCCATCCATAATTTTGTCCCAGGTCGTGTACATCTTAAAATTTAACATTCAAGCTAAACTATCTTTTTTTGCTTTGAGCATCATTCAAATTGTGATTGCCTTTTATATTCTAATCCAAGTTAAATTGAATTTGAATTGATGTAGCAAATGATGCATAAATGCTATTTAAATTTAAATGTAAGGAAGTTAACTAAATTGTATTTATTAAACATATCTTTAACTGTAGGAAAGCAATATATATTTCTTTGACTTGCATCCAATAAATTATTCTTCTGCATACAGGAGTGTCAACATTGCTTATTGTTTAGTTTCAAGTGGACTGATATCACAAGCCTGTGCGCTTGAAAAGGTACTATATCCCAGGCTGCTTGAGGGTAACTGCCAGCGCAATTAGTGAACTGTATGTCATCATAGATGAGGAAGTGACTAAAATGGAGGGGAAATCTTCTCAACCTTGCTTGGCTTAAAGCCTCACAAATGTCCCTATAAAAGATGCGAGAGTGGATAAAAAACAACTTTTTATCCCATTATTAAGACCGTATTGCTTCGCTTCTGGCAGAAAGTTCACTTCCTGTTTACTCTTGAGTGACAACTGTACCTAATAATTGTGTGCTCTCTGGGTTAAGGTTAGAGGAAGTGACAACCACATGACAGGAAGGAGTGACCTTGCATTGCCACACTATCTACTTGAGAGAGGGTCAGGGCATCATCAAGTTGCGCTGGGGTTTCCTTGATTAATGCTGGCATTAATAAAAGACTATCCCTGTCCAATAAAATGGCTTCAGATAATAGATGTTGCCATTCTAAGCCAATAATAGTGTCTATAATGGAATCAGCCGAGCTGAAAAAGGCGGACTTTCATTTCCTCTTGTGGGCCGTATGTTTTGAACACCCATTGTTCATCAGCTCCTGCAGCAGATAACCACTGAATTAGCATGTGAATCAAGAATGCTTCATAACCTGTCCTAAACACTGGCTATGCAAATGACATGCCCTAGAAAAGGACAAGCATCTTCAATATAAGGCAAAGTTTCTTACATTTTCAGATGCACCAAAAGTGCAACACTGTAGCAACAGTGTCACGCTGAGCCATTGCAGTCACCTAATCAGATTTTGCCAAAAACAACAGGTTGTCAGCCATGGAAAAAACAAGCTAGTATCAACAGTTTTGTTCTCTTTAGGGCTGATACATGGGTTGGCTGGCAAGCTCAATTTGTGCAACTCAGGCTTCAAGGTGAATTTGAAGAAAAACTATAGATACTGGAGCTATTTTTCGAGTCATGATGACAGTCTGAACGACAGTTAAAATATAATGCTGGAAGAACCGGTGTCTGTCAGCTGTGTTTGAAAATGCCCCTGGTGGTAGGTGATATTTATCATACAGACAAAGCAAGATTTGCTGATTCAAAGTGAAACAAATACAAGAAGGTTAATGTGAAATTGACGTGACATGTGGCCAAGCATGGTGTCCCATACTTGGAATTTGTGCTCTGCATTTCACCTATCCAAGTGCGCACGCACACATGTGAACATACCCGGAGCAGAGGGTAGCCGTTTTTGCTGTGGCACCCGGGGAGCGATTGGGGGTTAGCTGCCATGCTCAAGAGCACCTCAGTTGTGGGTAATGAGAGTAGAAGAGAGCGCTGTTCATTCACTCCCTCCACCTATATTTCCTGCCGGTACTGAGACTCAAACCCAGTCCAACTCTATAACCATTAGGCCACAACTGCCCTTCCAATAATGTGGGAGTTTGATCCCCCTCTAGTGGAAAGTGGTACAATCCACATGCTCGAGTTTAATTGGTTACTATGGGGCACACGTGTGAAATCACCCATTTGAGGTGTTACAACAGAAAATAAAGAAAAAGGCATTAATAAATACAGGAGATGTATCCACCTAAAGCTTGTGCCACAAAGTAACCAACAAAAACAGTAGCAGCATGAGCTGTAGAAAGGGCAGTCCATCTCTCTTCTCTGTCTCTCTAAACCTCAGCCATGGGCAGTAAATAAGCTGGCAGTGAAGAGAGAAGGTGCAATGACAATGATGTATGGTCTCGAGTACTCTACCGCCATTCAGCTTGCTTGCTCACTCAATCTCTCTATCTTGGTCCCTCTCATTTTCTTTGAATCATGGAGAAAATTCTACATTAGCAAGGCCAGGTTAAGTCTGCTCTAATTCCAATGTATTTAATTCATTGCTCAAGAGCAAAGCAGGCTGATTAAAACTCTTCTTCTAGGCTGGACACATTAGGAAGCTCTGACCTTTCTTCATCACATGACACGTACGTACACACAACCCATATACAAAATAAGTATATCTGAATTCACAGTACAAAGAATAGGCAAACATTTCCCGGATGACTTACAATTTCTGGCGAGATTCTGAAGTGTGCATAGGATGGACACTTTACTATCCCATGATAGTTAAATGACGCAACTGACGGTGGTAGGTCACATGATAATGACAACATGGTGAATGTACACTCACCTAAAGGATTATTAGGAACACCATACTAATACTGTGTTTGACCCCCTTTCGCCTTCAGAACTGCCTTAATTCTACGTGGCATTGATTCAACAAGGTGCTGAAAGCATTCTTTAGAAATGTTGGCCCATATTGATAGGATAGCATCTTGCAGTTGATGGAGATTTGTGGGATGCACATCCAGGGCACGAAGCTCCCGTTCCACCACATCCCAAAGATGCTCTATTGGGTTGAGATCTGGTGACTGTGGGGGCCATTTTAGTACAGTGAACTCATTGTCATGTTCAAGAAACCAATTTGAAATGATTGGAGCTTTGTGACATGGTGCATTATCCTGCTGGAAGTAGCCATCAGAGGATGGGTACATGGTGGTCATAAAGGGATGGACATGGTCAGAAACAATGCTCAGGTAGGCCGTGGCATTTAAACGATGCCCAATTGGCACTAAGGGGCCTAAAGTGTGCCAAGAAAACATCCCCCACACCATTACACCACCACCACCAGCCTGCACAGTGGTAACAAGGCATGATGGATCCATGTTCCCATTCTGTTTACGCCAAATTCTGACTCTACCATCTGAATGTCTCAACAGAAATCGAGACTCATCAGACCAGGCAACATTTTTCCAGTCTTCAACTGTCCAATTTTGGTGAGCTCGTGCAAATTGTAGCCTCTTTTTCCTATTTGTAGTGGAGATGAGTGGTACCCGGTGGGGTCTTCTGCTGTTGTAGCCCATCTGCCTCAAGGTTGTGCGTGTTGTGGCTTCACAAATGCTTTGCTGCATACCTCGGTTGTAACGAGTGGTTATTTCAGTCAAAGTTGCTCTTCTATCAGCTTGAATCAGTCGGCCCATTCTCCTCTGACCTCTAGCATCAACAAGGCATTTTCGCCCACAGGACTGCCGCATACTGGATGTTTTTCCCTTTTCACACCATTCTTTGTAAACTCTAGAAATGGTTGTGCGTGAAAATCCCAGTAACTGAGCAGATTGTGAAATACTCAGACCGGCCCGTCTGGCACCAACAACCATGCCACGCTCAAAATTGCTTAAATCACCTTTCTTTCCCATTCTGACATTCAGTTTGGAGTTCAGGAGATTGTCTTGACCAGGACCACACCCCTAAATGCATTGAAGCAACTGCCATGTGATTGGTTGATTAGATAATTGCATTAATGAGAAATTGAACAGGTGCTCCTAATAATCCTTTAGGTGAGTGTAGTACGTCCAGTTTACATTCACTCTATAAACATTCATACTATAAAGAACATACTTTTTTAGCGGCCACAAAGTTATTCAATTCAATAAGTACCTACTCAAGAGAGCATTCTTTGTAAATAATTGTGAACTAATAATTTACTAGTTATTTCTGAGTGAAAGTTGTTTCTACACCTATTTTTTCCCCAGTGTATTATGCTACAACTCGATGAAGGCAAAGTAACACAATGCTCCTTTGAGATTCCGGTTATGATTTGACCACAATGCCGAACAGAAGCGACAAAATAAATCATGCGAGACGACAACAGATGTGGTTTTGTTTTAACCCCATAACACTCCTCACCCTCACTCTGGTTGTGGGTCTGGAACAGTCAGTCCAGGAGAAGTGTGTCAGCGGGATGTCATGGGGATCGGGCACACGCGTCTGCTCAGCTAACTAGTATGGAGTGATGTCGTATCACAGGAAAGAGGAGAAAAGGGCTGAATTATGGAGGAGAAAGTTAATTATAGATGGAGAGAGTCAAAGGCTTCGACGCTTACCTGAGACACATGGCTGTTTCAGCGTCTGGAGACACAGCTTGTCCTTTGCTGCGAGATGCGGAGCTGCCTTAATTGAGCATCTGCATGCTAAATCTGATTTTTTTAAACGCTGCGATGTGGCTACACTTGTTAGCCGTTTTCTTAACAAAGAATGACAGTGCAAACTAAGTCTGAATACAGGATGAGACAGAATTATGATGCAAAAAGATATGATCACACCTCACCCCTAAAGGACATATCTGCAATTGACAGCCAAGACAGATACTGCAACAATTAGTCAAAGGAGGAAATGAGCCTTGCGTACTGATGAAGAAGGGGCCCTGAGAGTGATGCAGCTCTTCATTGAGTTTTTAACATTTCTTTGGTGACAATTGATAATGGTGTGGACAGGGTTTTTATTACCCATTGTCAGTGCTATATAATCATATTATTTTCTCAAGTTAAAAATTAGTGCACCACTTGTTAAATTTACAACCATAACAGAGTGCAACAGTTGGGATCCAAAAATAAAAATCCCATTCATTTTCTCCATAGGGGAACTGATTTTGAATAATAGCCTATAAATCATTAGAGACAGCCGTACTGTGAACTACGAGTTTGCTTAATCGATGGTATATGCTTTTGTTGAAATCATCAGACCAACTTTAATTTATTTTCTAAATAATCATGTTCAACAGTGGGATTCCTGGTGAAAAACTACAATACCCATGATTCTGCAGAGAAATCTCCACCAATCAGAGAATCACAACTTCTCAAATAACACCAAAAATAACAATTTAGCACCTCCCATGAAGCATGACTCATGACAGAGATGAACACTTTCAATTACTTAAATATTTGTATTTATAATATGCATATTTTGCAATAACAATGTAGTGTCTATGTGTAATCAACATCTTTAAATCAATAGTTTTATGTTTTGTACACAGTATTTTCCCTTTGTCTTTTTGTCCAATTTCTGAATATATTCAGTATTTTAGTAGTATTGTAATTAGGATTGAACAAATCTTAAAAATCTTAAGATATCCCTACACCCCTCGAAAAATGTTAATGTCAAAAAAGTTAAAGAATATTAAAATAATAATCAAAAATTAATAAGATGATGCAAATTGTCATTGGTCATCAAAAGTTAATGAAGAGGAAAAGCAAATACAAAATACATTTTGCTTTCTTATGAGGAAACAGACGTGTGCCAACTTCCAATTCCCTAACATTTTCTGTGGCATCATGAGAATGATAAAATGCATACAGTAGGTAAAACAATTACACACTTGATGTGCATCATTTGCTTTTCATTATACTGTATTAGTGCGAAAAAACTACCTGTCTTTGTCAGGAAGAGAAAAGGAGAAAAAGAAAGAAAAAAAAACAGTTGTATGAGTCATTTTTAGTGCTATAAAGAAAATCGGTGCACAACTTGTAATATAACCTATATTTTCATTGGATGTAAACAATGTCAAGAGGATAAATGCTAGTCAACAGCAAAAACAACACTAACTTAACCGAAAGCTGACAATACTTTCCATAGAAAATGTAATTAGTTACTTTTTATATTAAGTAACACATAAACACATATTGAACATTACTTTTAAAAGTAACACTCTCCAGCACTATTATACCTTCTTTACAATCCCACAGAGTGATACATATCATCAGTTTCACTTCAATTAACTGACTTTTTTACATTTGTATGACTTGTTGATTTCACTTCCTCACAAAAACACTGGACACAGACAGCACCTGCACTTTCAAAGAATTGTAATGGACTGTCAGTTGTCCTGGGGGAGAGGGGGTATGGGGGACATCATAAAAGAGTAAAAAAGTAAAAGCAAACAGTCAGCATTGGGGTGGGGGCTTGTGGGAGCACTGCTGGAAATAAAGAGAGGCGTGCCTCCAGATCTTGGGAAACAATTCTGCCCTTAGGAAGTCAAGTCATTCTGGATGGCATTCGCATGCTGTGCCGGAGGCTGAGGGAGTCGGCATTGTGTGGTGCTGTGGATTGATGATGCCATGCACACTGAACCCAGCAGCTGTAATTAAGAGGTCATGTGTGAAACTTTTATAGAGTTTGCCCTATGCACCGGCATCTTGCCGCAATGTGAAAACACCTCCGCCCACTTTGAACAATGTCCCTCAGTTCCCTAAATCTCTACTCAAATACTATTCTTTGATGCAACACAATTTGATTATGGTTCTATGTGATAGTTTTACATTTTCTGAAGAAAATTGTAAATTGTTCATGCCCATGCAAATCTCACTGCCACAAAGTTAGGTTGTAGTATAAAGAATATAAAATATGTATTAAAATATACATTTTAATATGCATGTTATGTTTCTCATAACATTAAATAATAACATATATAAGATATTACTTTTTATACTAGAAAAATCAGTTTTGGATGATAAACTAAAGAAAATACAGGGCTATTATTAAGTTAGATTTTTGCTATTATTAAGTGCCCTTTGTGGCAACTCCTTTCAGATATCCCACTGAAGTCACAAAATGGACATCAGCGTCAATCCATCTTAGTCCTATCCCAGGGGTATCTTAATGGCCCAGGCCTAATCCTGGACTAAGGCCTAGCAGCAGGGCCTTTGGCAAAGTTTAGACTGGAACATTCACCAGTCCCCCTTTCACAAGCCTTAAAACATTCAAAGCCTTCTATTTAGAGAGAGCAACTTTTGTTAGCGCACAAAGAGCCAACCAGAGGTACTTCTATGAAGCGAGCCCGTTCAAAATCAGATTATTTCCACTCAAATCCCCCTTTCTTCATCTGTCAGTTAACTATGTAGTGTCCTTTGTCTCTTTGTGAATCACCCATTTCACTATGATGGCCGGTGGATGTGTATTGCTGCATTTATTGCTACATTTATTCCTAAAGCAAAGAAAGAAGCATATTTTCCCCCCTACTCTATTTTTTTTTTTTTCTTTGAAGAAATCTGGGACACATGCCCCTAAGGAACGCAAAGTGCTTTAATTTATTCCCACCTTTTCTCTCTGGCTGCCATCTCCAAGGCCTCTTTCTATGCCCAGAAGTGATTTGTTCAGGCTGGACCATCAAAGCAATTATTGTAGAGGCCCCGCTTTCCTATTATGAGGGGAGATGACTGACAACAGCGGGACGGTTGAGGGTGGAGGGCACTTGGCTCCAATTTATTAGATCTGAAAGCTCTTTCCTCATTGGCAGCTCTGCAAATAGTGATACATAAACAAAACGCATGCAGTAAAACATCGCTGCTTTTCAATTAGAATATCAGTCATTGTCAGCTCCTCGTTCGCCCGTGGTCCGGGTGACTGATCGGGCCATTTAAATAGGTCAGGGCACGGCAGACATGCTAAGTGAACGTTTGGGTCAGATGTCAGATCTTGATATAATTAATGTAACACACAAGAGAGCAGGGGCTCTTCTTTAGTAAGGATCTGCTCCATTGCACAGCCAGAAAGTGTGGCGATTGATAGAGTGAACCACTGGGATGCTAAGGAACCACCAAATATTCTCTCTTTAAAGTGACAAAGGCCAACAGTCACCTTAAGGAATGATGTATGTGTACGAACATGGGAACGGACCAAAGACGGGTTAGTGTGAGAGTGTAGACAGTGAAGTTGAATGAAGCGGTGTTGAAAGACATGGCATGAAGCTAATACCTCTCATGGATTTGTGCACCAATGGCGTCGTCTTCAATAAAAGCCCTTCTCCCACCGACTGTTTCCTTTCTTCAATTATTTAGGATTTATAAGCACAAACCATCTATTCTGTTACTAAAAGATCCCGTAAAAAATGAATAACCGCCCCATCAGCCTTTCCGAGCCTTTTAAAAGTTTTACAATAGGCATAAGAAAAATCCATCCTTCCGACAGCAAGTTAGTACCACTGTAAACATATTAATGAAAATATCTAAGGAGGAATAAGATAGGCCTGTAAAACTCAAGTTTACAACATGCAGCTCCAGAGATTTTTTTACACGCTTTTAAGCTAATCAAAACATATGAGAAGTGCAAATGAGTATTACTCTGAGTGTCCGTATGCGTGTTTATACCTGTCACAGCATGAAAGAGGCTGATGTGAGTCCATGAGTTCAATTAGTAGCATTTTTCCTAAGTGCAGCCACCTCCAGGTTGCAACGTCACATACAGAAACGGTTATGCCCTATTAAACAGCATGCACACATGCCTCAGCAGGCACAACCTCCTCATTCCTCAGCCATTGTGCAGTACTATGGGGAAAAAGGTGACCTGACCCAATGAAGAAAGTGCATCTGCTGGGAAAAGAGCTCTGTAGTTGAGGTAATGTAGTGCATCGCTTCATCCTGCAGTTATTTTTCCCACCGGGGCAGAGAGGTTACTTAGCCATACCGATTCTGGCTGATTCACTGTCCGCGAACCTCCTGCCTTGTGTTTCTGTTTCACAAAGGCCTCGCGCTCGCATCCACGCTGCCTTTTCCTAATCTGTCGTTTCAGAAGACTGGGTTTGTTCAAGCCCACCGTCTATTTTTAAACTCACACATTAGTCATCTCTTATGTGGGAGCCACACAACATAGTAATTTATGGAATTCATGAATACCAAAGGTGTCTCTTGGAGGTCTGCTGCAGTTGTTATCTTTCTTGTTTATGCCCCTTTGAATTTTAGAACAAACGAGACAGCGTTCTGTTCATAGTTTATGCTGTTCAAAAGCATGGATATCAAACCATCGGATTGGTTTAATGCAGAGTCTATATTCTATTTAATACAAACAAATAGTAGCTTGGTACTCCAAACATTCAATGAGTCATTTAGCAATTTTTTGGCTTGCTGAACTCACTGACTTGATAGACCATCAAGTCAGCGAGTTCAGCAAGCCAAAAAATAAGGCACAAAGATAAACACTGGCTGAAACCCATAACCTTTGATTACTGAGAATATTCACCCATAGCTTTGTATTTAGCATATGCCCAGCTGAGGGCTCTGAGATCGTTTACAGGGGGGGTTGAAATGATGCCAGCTTGTATCCTCTTACTAACCTCCGTGGCCTGCTAAACAAATTCAGACTACTTAGTGGGAACCTCTTGACCTACTTGAAAACGTCATGGTCTCCAAGAACATTAATGAAATTGAATTTGAATAAAATAAAAGCTCATTTGCAATTCTAGAGAGCACTTGGACGCCCCCGTTAGAGTGGAACTTCTCTTGATCAATTACCGTGTCTGCAGTTCACTGACACTTATGCTCTTAAACATTTACTCTCAAACTGAAAATGGCAGATAAATGGTACATGTGCATTTATCCCTTGCTGGGGAGAAATCTGACTCTGTTTTCTTTGCTCTCAACTAGGGGCAAATGCAGCTGAAACATTTCTGCATTATAATTTTGCATAGTGTTTATGCATGAGTTTCACTTTAGAGCAAACCCGCTGTAAACATGGTGAATGTCAACACTGCTTAGGTCGGGAAACACATCACAATATTACCCTTAGCACTGCACTATAGATTCGAGCAAGGAAAACACACTGCACACTGCTTTTGAAACAGATTATATCATAATAATAAAAAAACTTAAGAAATATATAAAATCTGGACTTCTCTAAAATGAGACTGGTCATAAGTCAGCATATTTAGACTCAATCTCAATTGTTTACATATAAAATACGACACATCTTGGGCCAGACTTAATGCACAGAAAATCATTCCCTATGTAGTGGTATTGTGAACGTACACCCGAATAACATACTGGCTATGTAACTTCAGGTTAATTTCCGCAGAACATTGAGTATAAATGTGTCTAATGTGTCTAGAAAAAAGCACAAGATACATTTCACATGCTCTTGGGTGCTTGGTAAAAGTGTGGAGGTGTCATTGTATTTGCTCTTTAAGCGCTCCAGTGCAGTTGCATGAAGATTAATGTCGTGTGGGTGAGCTTTCCTTCTAAGGAGAGTAAATGTGGATGCTGTGAAAATGAAAAACAATTACAATGACACATGTTGCACACAAGTTGCATCACTTTAATGATGAGGAAAACCTAGATATGATTAGCTCTAGGGAGGTAATAGAGAGCATAAGATATCTCCATGATCATTGACTCTGGTTTGAAGTACTTTTAAGCACATATTAAACTTTTAAAGGTGATGTGTGTGATTTTCCCATGTTAAAATACCCTTCTATTCCAGATTTGTATGCACAGACTGTAACTGAGCCATTTGTAGGTTGTAGGTTGCACTTTGCAGCGCTAAACACAGTAGTATTTGTTTGAGCAACACTGCTCAACCAATATTGTAGGTTTAGGGCAACAAGTGGTTGACCAACCATTGAGCTGGGTGATGCAAAATTACACATTTCACGTTTAAGAGTATGTTAAACAAAAATGTATGCTAAACATTTTTTTTGTTGCTTTTCAGGTAAAGATGACAAGAACACAGCGTAGTCAAACATCTCTAATTCCTCTGAGCCAGAACAGCAGGAAAGAGAAGGGCACTGGAGCAATGAAACCAGTGGGATTAGTGCTAAGTAACTAAATGGGCCATATCACTTTTCCATTACCAGAGAGGAATAGATATTTGGATGGCTGAAATCTAAATGAAAAGGTGGAGCACAGCTTTAGCGTTGCTGTTCATTCAAGTGTAAATGTTGCACACTGTTCATCCTTCTTTTTTAGCAAATGGAAATTTGCAGTCACATCTTTGAGCTCCATCAATAAATAAACCAGACGCAAATAAACAGATAAATAAATAAATATGAGACGAGTCGCAAATGGGCATCCGTCAGCATTAGTGATAGAGCGATGTCAGCCAGGATCACGCTTCACTTGATGGGGAGTGCCAGTGCGAGGGAAGATTCCTGCTGATTGCATACACACATGCATACGCGCACACAATTTCCCCTGAGATCAGCTTTTGACCAGACACACAAGCCTCTTCTGCTTTATTCAAGTTCTGTCTGTTTCTTTCTCTCTCTCTACCTCTCCTCCCTCTCGCTAGGCTTCCAGATTTTGCCCTCTCAGTGCTTTTGGCTTTCCTGCCACTCTCCTTACATTATCTGTTGTCTTTCACAAACTAGGGAGAGTTTCTCCGTTTCTCTTTTTTTCTTCTCCCCCACCTCTCTCAACATGCATCCCTCTCTCTCTCTCTCTCTCTCTCTCTCTCTCTCTCTCAACAGTGGTGGTGCTTGTGAAGCTGTGTATCTTTGAGCTGTGTCAGTGCTTTGAAAGCCACCAGTCTGATGGAATTTCTGGTGTGTCCCCACAGTTATGTGCCATCATCAGCTTCTGCACCATTCAGCACATCTCTGAACTGTCTGGTCCCTCAGGCAACACAAGCAAATAAAAAACTAAAGCTAACACTAGCATTATGTATTATAATGTTAGTGCCAAATATTACAATGGCAACTAACTAAAATAAAGTAAGTTTAAGTACTAAAATTACTAAAACTAAGGCTGGCCCGTGTGGTCCGATCAAACAGATGAGCTACTGTAGCTCAAATTGCTACAGTTAATGCTGGTTCTGATAGAAAGGTGTCACAATACACAGTGCATTGCAGTTTGTTGTGTATGGGGCTGCATAGCCACAGACCAGTCAGGGTGCCCATGCTGACCCCTGTCCACCGCTGAAAGCGCCAACAGTGGGCACATGATCATCAGAACTGGACCACGGAGCAATGGAAGAATATGGCCTGGTCTGATGAATCATGTTTTCTTTTACATCACGTGGATGGCAGGGTGCATGTGCGTCTCTTACCTAGGGAACACATGGCACCAGGATGCACTATGGGACGAAGGCAAGCTGGCAGAGGCAGTGTGATGCTTTGGGCAGTGTTCTGCTGGGAAACCTTGGGTCCTGGCATCTATGTGGATGTTACTTTGACATGTACCACCTACCTAAGAATTGCTGCAGACCATGTACACCCTTTCATGGAAATGGTATTCCTTGGTGGCTGTGGCCTCTTTCAGCAGGATAATGCGCCCTGCCACAAGGCAAAAATGGTTCAGGAATGGTTTGAGGATCACAACAACGAGTTTGAGGTGTTGACTTGTCCTTCAAATTCTCCAGATCTCAATCCAATCGAGCATCTGTGGGGTGTGTTGAACAAACAAGTCCGATCCATGGAGGCCCCACCTCGCAACTAGCAGGACTTAAAGGATCTGCTGCTACCACAGCACACCTACAGGGGTCTAGTGGAGTCCATGCCTCGACGGGTCAGGGCTGTTTTGGCAGCAAAAGGGGGACCAACACAATATTTGGATGTTATGCCTGATATATATATATATATATATATATATATATATATATATATATATATATATACACACACACTTATATTGTGTAAAAACAAACTTTTATGATAGATGTGATTGCACTTTATGTTAGATGACAGCACTAAAATAATACTAAAATAACACTATTAATCTACTAATTCACTTTTAACATTTCACGCTGCATAAATTACTAATAAATTACAAACATAAATTCATGTTTTTTCACAATACATTAACATTAATGTATTGCGAACAAACAAATTAACAATCAACAATAATACATTTTGTAACCTTTAATAAAGATTGCTAAAAAATAGTTGTTTATTGTTATTTCTTGCATTCACAAACATTAACCTCATTGTAAAGTGTTATCAATGACAATGATCACCCCAACACTCCCCAAAATTTAAATACTTAATTACAAATATTTAAATATATATATTTTAAATGTTTAAAAAATGGTCCATCAGTTATTCTAATAAACATATGGGTGGGAAGGATGCAGAATCTGTTTAAATCCACAACTGCTCTTTCCCAAATAACTGCAGCACACTAAAGTCTCAACTAATAGTGCAATACATACTAGAAGTCACCAGGGGCAGTGTGGAGCTCAGACATTGCTTCAACTATGCAAGACTGCAGTGTACAATGCCTTCCAGAAGGACAGTTTCCAGAGTTTTACTCTACATTCAGCTGTGACAGGTCACATTTTATCAGTCAAGAGTGCGCCTCTGGAGTATCTTCATATATAGCGTTTCACAGTGCTGAGCTGTTTTAGTTAATGAACTCCATGATACTGTGACTGCCCAACATTTGAGCTTCAGAAAGTATATATTTTTTTACCCTCCATTAGGCTTGAATAAATATATTCCTCACAGAAAGCATAACAGAAATGTATCTCTACTTCAGTGAAAGGGAAAATAAAGCACACTGTAGAGTACTTTGCGAATTTGACAGTAATTCAGTCAAATTGGCATTGTGATTCTCTGGCTGTGGCATGTACATGCTATTGAAATCATTAAACACAAACTTGTGTGTTCTGGCAGCAAGTTGCACACTAGTCAAACTCCACGGAGACATGGGGACATGAAATGAGCCTTGCTGCACTCCCACAATTCTCCACACATACTTATTACATACATCCACATCGCCAAACAGAGAGGTAAAATATTCATTTCCATTGCAAAGCCTGACAGATCCCAGAGAGTAAGGATACACAAATGACACACAGGCACTCTTCATCCGCTATTTGTCTGTGGTAATAGACACCTCACAGAGGGAAATTGTAGGGTGTGCCACAAAAAAAGGCATTAAAAGCAAGCGTTGTCCTTTATTCTCCTCTAGCAGAAGCAAATTCCTGCTGAATGCTGCTTTATTTAGGCCTACGCTGATAGTTATTGGAACGCTCCCTTTCCAATTCATCACAACTAGGGCTTAATTCTCTCTGCCGAGGTTTTCGACTGCGAACGTCCCTTCAGAGTATTATCAAACCAATATTTTAAGGATGGAAGAAGTGGGGGCTGTGTTTAAAAAGCTCATTGGGCCTGATTTGAGAGATACAGCTTTCTCTTTTTCCCGATGTGAGTTATGGCTATATTAAGAATGTCTGGAAGTGAAATCAATTCCGTATTGAAAATATGCAGGGCTAAAATCAGATCAAACTCTCAATTATGCGCTGCTGAGGGATATTTGCCTTGGCAAATTGATCCAGTATTGACAATTAGCACTTAAGGTGACCTTTCATAAGGGCCATTTGTTTATGCATTACGTAAGTGACTGAGAAAACAAAAAACAAAAAAAAACAAAACACAGGTAACACCAGAATGCTTCTTTTTTTTTTTTTGCCTAGGTTTCAGTCTTCAGTGTCTACACACATCAATTGGAGCTCCCCTCATGCTGATGGAGAAGGCCGTGGACAAAAGCAGCCAAGCCTGAGGTCCTTTATGGTGCTGTGCAATTGACTTCCTCCTGAAAGGGCTGTCACCGGGAGCCGACCTGGCCTTCTTTGCACACACACAGAGTGCGAGCTCCTCACATCCACAGCCGACGCTGTGCGCACAGTGTGAGGGTAAAAAGCAGTCGCATGTTTCTTTTAAGCAGACTTTAGAGGTCGAAAGGCTTTTGCTGGAAATCAAATGGCTCAGGCCGACACGCATCGAGAAAGGAGCCACTCAGGACCATAGCGTTTTACCAAGATCTGATTTATTCTTTAAGAATGGATGTGTGTCACACGGTCAGCTTGTTTAAGTGCCTCGATAAAACCTCCCATCAGATATATGCACTGTGGCCGTTCAAACGCTACATAAAATCCTCATCTTTATCTCTATCATGGTTCTTCACCTGTATCGATAGATGACCCTCACAGGGTCCTCCGATCCTCTCTATCCATCTAAACTTTGACAGAACACATCTTTACTTTTGGATTTAAAATTTTTTTCCCCCATTTTTCCATGGCCTCTCATCCCCGTTCCATGTGACTCCACCCTTTCTTCTGAAGAAAAATATCCTTATCTATCACGACCAGGTGATAAGTCTCAAGAAAGCATCACTGTGCAGCACTTCTCCTTATTGATATCTGGGATCTACTAAGTCATCCACGCCATTAAAGAGTGCACTACCCTCTGGTCCCTTCAGCCCTGAGCAAATCACGTTAGCCCTTCTACCTGCAGGAGTGCCCTGGGGTGAGCTACATGAATAACATCTATCAACACCCTAAAGTGGAATGCTTGAGGTTTGGGGAAGTGGGGATCTTAGCTGTCAGGCGAAAAGTGTTACAGACAACGCTACTATCTAATGGATGTGGGTGTGAGAGTGAAGATAAAGTGTGTAGGTGGCTGGTTTGGTGCATGTAAAAAGGAAGTGGAGGGATCAGGGATTAATTGCTAAGGGATTTGCAATCACAGTTTTGGGTTTGTAACAAGAAAACACTGATTAATCGTTGCGGTAACAAAGGATGCGTTTCTGTCAATATTGCAAGGTAGCAATATGACAGCAAAAACAATAGGGAAAAAGACAGGCATGAAGTACAAAAATGGTCTTGCTTCATTAAGAGACAGAGGTATGGAACAAATTATGGTGAGATCATTTATTATGTGACAGGGGAAGGGAAGAAGGAAGAAAAACCTTAATCTTTGTCCAGCTTTCGTATTCTCTACCATCTTCCTCCTGTCTTTCTCATTTGCTACTTCACAGATTCATCCCTTTTCGGCTTTTAAAATTTCATGACTGAAAATAGGTAATTTAATCTTCATTAAACATACAAGGCTCACTTTCTCCTCTGCCTGGGCGAATTAACAAGTAGACCAGGGGCAGAATAGACACTGGGGTTCAAATTCCATAAACCTGGCATACATTATATCGCCGCATCTGTTTTTAATAAACCATTTCTCCACAAATCAAAGTCAAACAGGAATCCCTGAACCCAAAGAAACTTTTGATGGACGAAGGTGAAGGTGAAAACCCAAGAAGGGAAGGTTAGAGGTTTTAATGACTTGGAAAGGCAGTAAATAAATAAAATTGTCTCCCTCAAAAATCTGATTGATGTGCCTTTTGGGATGCCCCATATGAAAGAGCTACTCAGCCTGTGGCTTTCATCTGCGACCAGAGAAATCGATGCCAAGGATGTATGAGCAGCTACCTGTCTCTATCCAACAATCTCCTAGAGTACCCTTGGCATTCAAACAGAAGATGTTTAGTGTATAGTGGTCCGGCGGAAGGCTTCATCACAAAATACTACTTTCAAGGTTACTTCTGAGATCAGTGCAGAGCTTTAACACAAGCAAATATTTTAAATATAAATATAGAAATCTACCATCAAATTTTTGGAAATACATCAGCTGTAATGACTGAAACCAGATAACCATATTTGACCAAAGGGGCATTGACTTGCATAGTATGCATAGTATTAGTCAATGGTGCCCCACAACTATTTGGTTACAAACATTCTTCAAAATATCTTCTTTTGTTTTCAGCAAAACAAAGGAATTCATACAGGTTTAGAACTTAAGGGTGAGCAAATTATGACATAATTTTCAATTTTGGATAAACTATCCCTTTAACACAAAGAATTGCATCACAAGTGTTTCTCCAAACAAACCAACAAGATAAACCAGCAAGAAATGAAGATCATTAAACTACAGAAAAATCACAGAAACAGTGTGATATGAGTCAATTAATGCTATTGTGTAAGCACCACATCTTTGTTATTCAATTGTTGATCAAAGCTAGGCATACTGACAGTATTTACAAAACCCCAAAGGTAAAATATAGGTCAGATCTGACCAGTGATCCTGCATTAAATTGGTCTTGCTCTTTTTTTAAATTGCACTTTTTTTTTTCCCCTGAGTTTTGAATTTACACTATTTAAACACTATTACACTATTAATAACCATATTTAAAATGGATTAGCTATTTACTGCATCTGAACTGAAATGGCTGCATGCTCATGGTTGTGTTACTATGTCACCCAAGTAAAAAGGCACTCTGCTGCCCTAAGGCTGTAGCACACTGACCTACATCAATGCACCAGTGCTTTAGAGTCTAATTAGTAGAACTTGTATGCCTAGGGTTTGTCATGTTTGGCTGGTTTCTTGATTGTTACATGCATGATTAATGCAACTATACTTTAAATGCTAAATTACTAAATCATTTGACTGGGGAAGATTAACATCCTATTTTGTTAAAGATCTGGAACAAAAACTGATAGACCTCTTAATGGAAATAAATGTTGTGATGTTATTTTCATCAAGAGATGCATACATTTTTGGTCAAGCACTCTGTAAAGTCTATTCCAGCACATCCCAAAGACTTTCACTGAATTTAAGGTCTGGACTCAAAGGTGCCAATTCATGTGTGAAAATGATTCTTCATGCTCCCTCCCAAACATTCTTTCACAGTTTGAGCCTGATGAATCTTGACATTGTCATCCTGGAATATGGCTATGATGTGTCTTCCTACATTCCTACTTGTTTAAGAAATGAAAAGCTACACACTCCATCAATTTGGGTTAGAAGAACTGTTGCCAAACATATAACATGCTAGAAACACAATTACTGCGATAATGATCCAATCATATACTCTTAAGGATTTGCCTATTAAAATCCAAACAGCGACTCTTTTTTTTTTGGTCGGGCAGTGTCTGGCGAGTAAAAAAAAATTTACTAGCCAATGTCTATTGCCAATGTATCTATGAGGGTTAAGGTTGGTCCTCTTAAAAGCTCAGACAAATGCTGATTCTTACAAAAAGCCTTCAAGCTCCGCTCAGGATCAGGTCACTGAATCTGAAGCCCAATAATAACATGTACAAACCCTGCTGATCCAGACATTGAATTCATACTGATATATTCTGAATGGTTCATGTAGCATATCAGTAATACAGCAGAAAGCTACAAGATAAAACATATTCACTGACATCATAAATAATGTACATATTCACCAATGGGTTCAGTGTGGTACTGCTTTTCACAGGCATTTCTGTAGCGGTGCCGTTCACAGGCGTGCAAAGCATAAAGGTGAGGGGATTCTGTGTCATGCACACATTAACAAATCATTTAAGGCATACAGAATACAAGAAACTGGCATACACACTCTTTAAAGACCCTCACACACAAACACACACTTTTGCTCAAGACTGTGTGCAATAAAGCTCTGTCTTAGCGGTTCTAAAATAGGCCAGTGCAGAGAAAGGCTATAGAATCTCTTAAAAAGAGAGCATTTTTGGCGTTCTGTGCATGTGTTGACACTCAAAAAGAATGGCAAGTTTTACAGGAAGAGTAAAGAGGGGGAAAAAAATCCATGAATGGAAATTAAGGAAAGCAATGACCCTTCAGACAGATCATTTCTATTCGCTTTCCACAGGCGTGGATGTGCTGCCATGCTTCATCACTGTAAGGGTGCACTAGTTAGGTCATCTACTGTAGGATGGCTAGCAAGAGGAAAAACTAGCCTGAGCTCCGACAACTGGAGAGGATAGAAAGGAGCCATTGACTGAACTCCTAAATCAGACATTGATTCACACTAAATTAATCTTACCTAATAAATATGAATCAATCACACTCTCTTAGATAATCATCAGTCAATGAACTGATGAAATCTTGTTGAGAGTCAAATATTTCTAGGGCTTTGTTAGACAACATTTGCATTTATCTGGAAAACAATGTTCTCTCAAGATAACGTACAATAAGAGAAAACAATCATTAAAACAAGCCAATATAACACCTTTTTTTTTTCTTTTCATAAAATAACCACATTTTCATATTGTCTTGAAAAACCTTGATATATGAAGTAGCCTAATCTTTAGACCTGGAAAAGTCATGTAAATTAATACAATTTTATAAATACATTACCATTTGTATAAATTTTTTGAAAATACGTATTTCTTGTTGTGTATTTTGTCACGAAGAAATTGTGAGTAAACAAAAAAACAAAACAAAACAAAAAAAACATTATCTTTAATCCTTATCCAGTAAATGGAAAAGTCATGGGGCCTTTGAATATTGTTGAGGACAAAGGGGTCCTTGTCTATGGGGGGCCACTATCTATACGCTATTCTATATTGTATAGTACATTATGTAATTTTTTACTGTGACAGTCACCTGCCATATGTATCTGTTTTAGTGTACACTGCACATTCTATATTTATATTACTTGTCATTCACATTGAATGGTCCATCTGCACCACTTAAAACTGTCACCATCACTTTTTGAAATATTATTATATTACTATTTTCAATTTTGGTTATATGCCAACTGTGTTTCAGTGGAAATGTGCTGAGATTCAATGACAAAAATTAATCTAAACCAACTCACTACTATGCATTTTGCATGCTGTTTTAAGTCAACTCAAATAATAACATTAAAAAAACCCTACTTGATATCTATGTCTGACCTGGCTCTTCAGGCTAAATCATTTAAAAAAATTGCATATTAATATATTTGGATTGAGTTAGTAAAAATCTGATTCTGATATTCAGTTACAATTCATTATAAAAATCTGATTTCTGGCAGCCTGTCTGAACAAAGCCCAAGAGAGAAGCTATCTTCTACACTACACATCCAGTTGTGGAGCTCAGTATAGATTGTTTAGAGTTCAACCCAAATGTTTTTTTAATCTGGGCAATAAGCAAGTGTTATAGGGGGAAGAGCAGGGCGAGGGGGTAAAAATCATTTTGTTACCATGGTTAGCACCCGGCCACCGAGGTGCAGAACAGGAAGGACTTTGATCACCTGCAACAATGACGAAGTAGAAATTGACAGACAGAAGAGAGAGCGAGAGAGAGAGAGAGAGAGAGGGAGAGAGAGAGAGAGAGAGAGAGAGAGAGAGAGGGAGAGACGTCAAATAAGAGGTATTTCAGGAGTTCGTAACCAATTATCCACTCTGAAACTCTCAGTGTTGTCAAACCTCAGCCCACACACTCATCAGAAAAAGAAAGAGGAAGGCTGAAAGAAAAAGAGAGAAAGGACGAGCGACACCGAGCACAAGAAAGCGAGCGTCGAGAAAGAGACGGAGTATGAGACAGATAGGGAAAGAGCACTGGTGAGGTTTAATCTACACACTCTCTTCTCTCCTAAATGTCAGTCTTATTCAAACAGATGTCAGGGAGACTGGGCCACAGAGCTGGATGGAGTAGGTGAGCTCTGAGCATGCGGCTCTGTCTTCCTGGCGGCGGATGGCTGGCAGGCTCTGTCAGGGGGCATCGCTTGGGGGCTTCGCAGCCCTGCTGAGTGGGAGACAGGTTTGATACAGCACGACACCTTACTTATTCATGCCCTCTTATTAGACCTCAGCACTGACACAAGGGATCATGGGAAGAACTTTTTTGTAAGACAAGATAAAGTAAAGCCAGAAAAATAGTGCAGGGACAAATCAGTGCTGGTATATGGAGATTAGGTACATTTGATATAGCAACCTAAAGTTTCCCCCATGCATTTCCACCTCAGAGTAGTGATATCTTTTGGCATGTTTTTCTTATTGGGCTTTTGTAATGATGCTGAGGTTTTTTATCAGTCTGTACACAACATATATCTCACTACATCCCAGGAGAATTTCGAATGACACAAGAGGGTTTTATGCACCGTAAGCATGCATGGACAAGGACTTTGGGAAAAGAGTGACTTATTGGGGCCATCGTATGAGGCTGTTCTGGAAAGCTACAGCAGTTACAGACACTTGTCTGCCCGTCCTTGGCATTTCAATTCAACGTAGCACCTACAGCAGGTGGTCCGCTTCTCCTCCCCTGGGTCAGCGCGATTCATCATGGCAGGATGGAATATGTTAACATTAAGATTATGTTAAACTATCCTCTAAGGACTCAGAGTCTACAATCAATTTCTGTAATCAGTGACTTATAAATGGTAATGCGGCAATGACTCTAACATAAAAAACAGAATTTCAGAGTGGAGACCTACAGAAGGGCAATAAACTCAGCCTAATTTTACACTGTTAAAGGGATAGTTCACCCCCCCCCCCCCTCACTCTCACCAAAACAATGTAGACTTTTTGTTATGTGGAACCTAAAAGGATTTTTTTTTTTTTAAATGTACACTGTTGTTTAGAAGCAGTTGTTCTTTTATTCAGCAATGATGCAATAATTTGATCAAAAATGACAGTAAAAATAAGTAATTATAATGTTACAAAAGATTTAAATTTCAAATAAATGATGCTCTTTGGAATTTTCATGAAAGAATCTTAAAAAAAAGTATCACGGTTTCCAAAAAACAGATGTTTATTGAGCACTAAATCAGCATATTAGAATGTTTTCTGAAGGATCATGTGACACAGAAGATTGGAATAATGGCTGTTGAAAATTCAGCTTTGCCTTTACAGGAATAAATTACACATTAAAATATATCGAAATATAACATTTTAAATTGTAATGATATATGTCATTTTTACTGTTTACTCTATTTTGATCAAATAAATGCAGCCTTGGTGAGCATAAGAGATTTCTTAAAAAAATTATTTATATGACTAGTGCATTATATAAGTCTACTGAAGCCACAAAACAGGTTTGTTTGGGGATACTTTTATGTAGTTCCGCACTTTTTATTGCAAAAAGGCTCTAGTGCACACTTCTTTGTAACTGCATTAAACAAACAACAACAACAACAACAACAACAGGTACATACTTTATAAATGTCTCCTTTTGTATTCCATGCCAGAAAGGTTATACAGATTTGTAACAATATGAGGGAGAGTAAATTACAGAATTTCCATTTGTGGGTGAACTATTCATTTAAAGGCACCTGGAAATGTAAGGCATGAGGAGATGCAGGTATAAGCAGTCTTACCATTGCGTGGGGTTCGTTTCCTGCGGTCACGGAAGGCTGCTCCAGACTGCAAGGCCTCCATCAGGCTGTCCATCACGCCCGTCTCGTCACCTTCTGTAGAGAGGACAAAGTTGTCTGTTAGAGCTCACTTTCATGTAGAACACATTCACATATACTCCATCTCACACATAAAGAGCCACACAGTAAACTGTGTGTGGGAGTAAAAGGAGAAGCAAAAACAGAACAGCAATAAGGAAAGGCAAATGGGGCAGAGGGCAAAGAGAACAACATGACTCCCTAAATGCATGAATGCTTCGAGGCAGCGGCTAACATATGGAGAGGAGCCAGAGGATGAAAGTGTTCACTGATGGCCATTGACAGGTATTCGCTCTGTGGCTTGCACAGGGGAGCTAAGTGCTCTTTACCAAGATTTAGTGTTGAGCCGGTCAATACTGGGGCTTTTTATCATTGTTCGATGACAGTGGGATGTGCCTCAAAAACGGTCATGCCACCGAAGTGCAACGTGTCTTTATAGCAAATGGGGCTTGACTTCTAAAAGACAATGAGACGAGCAACTCTCCGTGAAAGGACAAATCTCAAAATACAATTCTGGATTTATTTAATTTATAGTAGAATATGAAGAAATAAGAGACTCCTTAACCGTCTACAATTTTAATGACAACATCCCTGAAATATGATGATCCTCTTTGCAACCTCTTTCTTAAAATATAAAGACTAATTTACACAGTTTGAGAAAAATAGCAAGTTTGATATTATAAAAGACATTGTGACATTAGGACAAAGACATGTCATGTGTATCAACTAAATACAAAATTAAACATTGCTTTTGTAACAATTTTACAAAAGTAAAAAAAAATTATTAAGATATTTAACATAGTCATATAATTAATAATACATCAATAAATATTTTCTCTGAAATTAACTATGGTTGACACAATTAATATACACTCTCAGAAAATAAGGTACAAAAGCTGTCACTGGGGCAGTACCCTTTTAAAATGTACTAATATGTACCATTTAGGCACTAATATGCACCCTTAGGGGGGGTAAATAAGGTACAAAAGTGTACCTTTTAAAAAGGTACTGCCCCAGTGATAGCTTTTGTACCTTTTGAGAATGTAATGTATTTCCTTTACTTCCACTTGCAAAGTTTTAATGCATTTTTTTCATTGCATGAGCATATGGGAGAGAACATCCAAAGCATCGGTCAACGATGGGGTTCAGAAATAATCTCTTGGTCTTTTATCTGGGTCATCTATCTTTACCCAGCATTAATGAGACCGAGGGTCCCCACTATATCATAGTGGTCCAGCAGAGGCATTATTTTAAACTGGAATCATTACTGTGACTTATTGTTGCGTCTGGGATCGTTTCATCAATTCTTTTGTGTACATGATCGAGTCGTTCTCTGGAAATATTTAGTGAATGGTTTGGGATTTCGACGTCTGCCTTGGCAGAGAGAAAACGTCTGTGGCGGCGATGCCGGTAGCTTTAGGCAGCAGTTTCAGGCGTGTTAATCAATCTTTTGTTTCCTCGCGCAGTCAAAGTAGATGACAGTCAGCAAATTGAATTTATAAAGAGGAAGAAAGTTGACACGGCTACATAATTAATTTCAGAAAATGCCACACACTCGCTACACTGAGGCAGAACTGCACAAGTGCATTTTCCGCTGGAAGCAGCAGCAGCACTTATACATGATACAACTGTACATATTAAACAAAGCCGAAATATTATGATTATAATGAAGAAACAAACAGAAGCAGTGGGATAAAATAAAATAAAAAGATTTGTGCTCTTTTCAAGCTTGGCTCCAACTGTATCGTTTTATACTCGGGACCCTTACTCAAAAATCAAACAAACGGTTCACTGTGTTTAAGAGCCACCCAGATTAAATCAAGCTAATTAAACTAGCTGTTCCAGAACAAACCAGAGCAGAACAAGCATGGCTTATCTCTAATTGCTCTTCAACACCTTGGCTGATAGCTTTGCTCATTGGTTTAAACCAGGGCACGCATCTCGCTGGCTCTTTCCACCGAGTGTGCCATCGTCCTCTGGAAGCAATAACAGTTCCTAAAGTAGCTGCATCCCAAAGTTTGCGTCCCCAAAACACGTCCACATCCATCTGATGCCCAATCTGGGTGTTCAGGGGGCAGGTAAACATTTATTAGAGGCACCATGTTTCCGGAAACTTTTCGACAGCTCCCTCATTTCCTTCGTTTTGGAGACCTACACATCACAAGGGGCACCTGACACTTTGATCAATTTGTCCTACTTCTTGCTTGCTTAACTGTAACACAATTCATCATCTGCAATGGCCAGGACAGGAGAGCTGGGAAGGCTGGGTTCAGAGGATCTCAGACACGAGAAAGCAAAATTACTAAAACGGGAAACACGCTCCCAAGCGACCCATGACTACTCCATTAACAATGTCCTTTTGGGCCATGCTTCCACAAGAACCAGCTGGGCTCATGATCTCTCCACATGGATCTGAGAGGAATTGCCAGAGCATGTGGTCTACATTATTTCTCTGTCTCATCAGTGCGGGATGTATTAAAGTAGGCATGAAACTACTCTTCTCTATTGCTTTGTATTTCTGAGTGAAATGGCTTCTCTGACAAAATAAATTAATAAAAAAAATTCATCGCTGGACTTGATTTAGTCCACTGGGAATTGCACTTAAAAAAGCATTCAGTTGCTTTCTAGGTAGTGGGACAAGTCTGTGGCAAAACTCAAGTGTTTTCTGCATATCATTCAAATCAAAAAGAAAGTCGAAAGCACTTGTCAGAGGCACAAAACTTTTTTATTTTTAGGTAAGTACCTATTACCAACAGAATTCAATCAGAATTTATTTAATTTAAAGGGATAGTTCACCCCAAAATTTTAATTACCCCATGATTTACTCACCCTCAAGAATACAGAAGGCAGTCTGGCAGAATTTTAATAACTTTTGGGTGAACTATCCCTTTAATAAACAGTTTGACTGGACCTAAATGTTATATATAGGTTATATATAGATTATATGTGTTTGCACACGTGATATCAGGAAGCAACGTAATACGCACATGATGACAGTGAGGGGATGACTGTGATGTAACGGCAGTGCGTAAATTAAGTTATCCCTCCCACTTCTGTAAGTTTTACTGAGATTTCTTATCCTGTGCGACTTGGCCATTAATATTACAGACGTCCTGTGGTAAAATTACATTACTCCATCTACC
This sequence comes from Rhinogobio ventralis, assembly GCA_039654625.1. Lineage (NCBI taxonomy): Eukaryota > Metazoa > Chordata > Actinopteri > Cypriniformes > Gobionidae > Rhinogobio > Rhinogobio ventralis. The sequence continues at coordinate 22,369,667 of CM077198.1, read as the reverse complement.
CTTGTAAAAATAATCCTGTCCTAATAGGGCTTATGGTGGCACATGAATTAAAAAACAAAACAAAATGATGTGCACGGGTAAATCATTTATCAGTCGTGGCCTAATGGTTAGAGAGTCACCCGAAAGTTGTAACCCGAAAGTTACGGGTTAAATTCTCAATACCGGCAGGAAAAATGTAGATAAGTGAATGAACAGCGCTCTTTTCCACCCTCAATACCCATGACTGAGGTGCCCTTGAACAAGGCACCTAACTCCCAATCGCTCCCCAGTGCCGCAGAAAAATGGCTGCCCACTGCTCTGGGTGTGTGTGTCTATGGTTTGCAGTGTGTCCACTACTCACTGCTCCTAATGTGTGTACACTAACTTGGATGAGTTAAATGCAGAGGACAAATTCAGAGTATGAGTTACCATACTTGGCCTTCACATCACTGTCACTTTATAATAACTACCGGAATATTCCATTAAAAAAAAAAAACAAGAATTGTCAATTCTATTAAATCTATTAAAAGAACCAAACAAATGGAAAACAGATGCCTAATGCAATATTTTTCAAAGAACACATATTTCAAGAAAACTTTAAGATGATCCAACATCGTTGTGCCCTATTTTGTTTTGTGCCATTTTGACAAAACTTTAAATAGATACAGATGATACAGCACACCTGCAAAAATGAAATTGCCTTCTAAACAACCATTCAATAAACAAGATGTTGAATAACGTACATTTTAGACAATATTTCCAGTTATTTTGTGTATTTTTGCCTTATTAATGAAAATAACTCAACACAATAACACTTTTGTGCATCTCTGAGCAACATTGTATTTATTTTGTTTAGCCATTTTGACTAAAATCTTAATGTCTTACTCACTGTTGCAGTTGGTCTGATGACCCTATCCATGCTGGCATGACTTAATGTGCCTTCTTTGTGCTTGGCCCCTTAATTGCTGCTTGCAGCTATATTTAATATTTATCGCTGTATTGGTGCATATAAAATATTACATTTATTTTTCCATGTGTGGAAAAAAACACTTTTGAAAACATGTGTTGATTATTTAACTACATTTTACTTCTGGATAAAGTTATGATTACTCTCACTCTTTAGGCCATATCAGGGAAAATATATAATTATTGAGATATATACAATTAATATGAGAATTTAAAATGTTCAGCCATATCACCAAGATTTATTTGCAAAGTTTCAGACAACTAACTTCAGGAGCATAAAGTGAAACTCTTTTAACAGCTAGTCTTGTATCTGTATCTTCTTTGTTGTCTATATATGCTCATATCTATTTACTGTCAAGGTATCAGGTGGTTCGTTGTCCCCTCAGGCTCCTGCCAAATGTACCAGAATGCCCTGGGGCCCTGTTCAGTCTCTCCAATATATTTATTGGTGCACTATCACATTTTTAATTATGGGGATAACAAGCACAGCCCTCTGCCAGATTTGTGAACTTCACACATCAGATTAGCTTCCCCAACAAGTGGCAGAGGGTAGGAGCTTATCTTCCATGGCACGGGGGAGGAGAGAAACAAAGTCAAGTGTCACAACGAGTAAGAAGAAGCAGTGGGGGAGAAGGGCTAGTGTGTTAAAGCACAGGCTTGTGTAGCTCACAGTGTTTGTGAGAGTATGGCATAACAACATCTGGAGGACTGAGTCATGGAGAAGGACTGCCGAAGCGAGACTGTGCAGGTCGTAAAACCCCCAGTGAGACACTCAACAGAGCGGACGGGCTGACATTTAATTATTTCTACAACGTATGCACGTGCACGCTTGGACTCTCACTCTCGCTCCCTTCCTTTCTCATGGCTGATATTGACACCAAGCATCTAATAATGCCTGTGTGCCACTGTATATGTAACTGAGCTTTGCTATAACACTGATTTTGCAGCAAATCATACGAGATTTGGTGTATATGAAATCGCCCCGCACACCACAGTGTTAAAAGAAGCAGAAACTGCTTTTATCTGCAGTGTCACATCGGTGTGACCAGAGTTCAGTCTGTTTAAGACAGAGGCGGGCTGAGGATAAAAGGTTACGGTGATGTATTCATCATACATTAACATCAGCCGAACACAGGCACTTAAAAGATAGAAATAATAATAATAATAATGATCATGATTAAATAACAAAACAAACAAAAATAATAATAAAGCAAGCAGTGTTTCCAACCCATGTATTCAAGAAATCAAAATCATTATTTCTGGGGAAAATGGCACAAAACAAAAAATGTAAATGGAATTTGTAGCCACTGTGACAAAAAAACAACGAAAAAAACAAGGTAACGAATGTCATGTTTGCAACTGATTGGTGACAGATGTCTTATGTCTGGGAGCAAGAGCAAGTCACACAGTACAGTGGCCAGTCATTTGAGAGAATTAGTAAAATGACAAAGTTGACTTGTATACACTGTGGAATTTATTCAGTAAATGTTTCTATGATCGTTGTGCATGTTTTTATTTTATTTTATTTTATTTTTTTTTTACCTCAATTGGGAATATTTTTGTGCACATTTTGGAAATTTGGAAATCTAAATTAATGTCCTAACATTTTCATGAATATATGTGGATGGAAAACCAGCTAGTGACACTGAGGGTATGTTCACAATTGTAGTTCGGTTCGCTTTGTTCGTTTGGTCCGGACCAAAAAAAACAAACAAACAAAAAAACATTTAATCCTAGTCTGATTAGCGTTCAGATTGGCATTTTTTATCATCGAACCAAAAGATACCGAACCTAAAGCCGCCATAGGGATACTTTCACAACCTGATTGGTCGGCTTTTATAACATATTGCCTATTTTGAGAACTTTGGAACTTCCTTAACATCCAAAACAATGCTGTGTGCGGGGATAAATGCACTTGTCGTGTGTGCATAGCCTGCATATGATGGTATTTTGACCAGCTGAGAACTCATTACAAGCTTATAAGATGTGTAAAGGCGTCTAAACAGTGGCAGGAATCCATCCGTCACACACACAAACACAAATGAAGATCTGCTGCGAGGAGACGGTTATGATGCATGTGCTGAACTGTGGTGGCCAACATCGCGACCTCCAATATGCGTGAGCATTCTGTCCTTTTTACATGTTTGTTTACATGTCTTTGGTCTGTGTTGCGTTCATATATCATTCAAACCGCACCAGAGTTTGTTTGGGAGCAGACAGAGACCCATCTTTTCAGTGGTCTCAGTCCGCTTTTTTGGTGCGCACCGGGTTCGGATGGCAGCGCTCACACGTTCAAACGAATAGCACTAACAGAGCAAACACCAGGGTTCGTTTTAAACAAACCAAACATGCCAAATGTGAACGCACCCTGAGAAACTACAAGACCTATACAGGGAGTGCAGAATTATTAGGCAAATGAGTATTTTGACCACATCATCCTCGTTATGCATGTTGTCTTACTCCAAGCTGTATAGGCTGGAAAGCCTACTACCAATTAAGCATATTAGGTGATGTGCATCTCTGTAATGAGAAGGGGTGTGGTCTAATGACATCAACACCCTATATCAGGTGTGCATAATTATTAGGCAACTTCCTTTCCTTTGGCAAAATGGGTCAAAAGAAGGACTTGACAGGCTCAGAAAAGTCAAAAATAGTGAGATATATTGCAGAGGGATGCAGCAGTCTTAAAATAGCCAAGCTTCTGAAGCGTGATCATCGAACAATCAAGCGTTTCATTCAAAATAGTCAACAGGGTCGCAAGAAGCGTGTGGAAAAACCAAGGCGCAAAATAACTGCCCGTGAACTGAGAAAAGTCAAGCGTGCAGCTGCCAAGATGCCACTTGCCACCAGTTTGGCCATATTTCAGAGCTGCAACATCACTGGAGTGCCCAAAAGCACAAGGTGTGCAATACTCAGAGACATGGCCAAGGTAAGAAAGGCAGAAAGTCGACCACCACTGAACAAGACACACAAGCTGAAACGTCAAGACTGGGCCAAGAAATATCTCAAGACTGATTTTTCTAAGGTTTTATGGACTGATGAAATGAGAGTGAGTCTTGATGGGCCAGATGGATGGGCCCGTGGCTGGATTGGTAAAGGGCAGAGAGCTCCAGTCCGACTCAGACGCCAGCAAGGTGGAGGTGGAGTACTGGTTTGGGCTGGTATCATCAAAGATGAGCTTGTGGGGCCTTTTCGGGTTGAGGATGGAGTCAAGCTCAACTCCCAGTCCTACTGCCAGTTTCTGGAAGACACCTTCTTCAGGCAGTGGTACAGGAAGAAGTCTGCATCCTTCAAGAAAAACATGATTTTCATGCAGGACAATGCTCCATCACACGCGTCCAAGTACTCCACAGCGTGGCTGGCAAGAAAGGGTATAAAAGAAGAAAATCTAATGATATGGCCTCCTTGTTCACCTGATCTGAACCCCATTGAGAACCTGTGGTCCATCATCAAATGTGCGATTTACAAGGAGGGAAAACAGTACACCTCTCTGAACAGTGTCTGGGAGGCTGTGGTTGCTGCTGCACGCAATGTTGATGGTGAACAGATCAAAACACTGACAGAATCCATGGATGGCAGGCTTTTGAGTGTCCTTGCAAAGAAAGGTGGCTATATTGGTCACTGATTTGTTTTTGTTTGGTTTTTGAATGTCAGAAATGTATATTTGTGAATGTTGAGATGTTATATTGGTTTCACTGGTAAAAATAAATAATTGAAATGGGTATAAATTTGTTTTTTGTTAAGTTGCCTAATAATTATGCACAGTAATAGTCACCTGCACACACAGATATCCCCCTAAAATAGCTAAAACTAAAAACTACTTAAAATATTGATACAAAAATATTCAGCTTTGATATTAATGAGTTTTTTGTGTTCATTGAGAACATGGTTGTTGTTCAATAATAAAATTAATCCTCAAAAATACAACTTGCCTAATAATTCTGCACTCCCTGTATATTGTATGTATTGTAAGTGTAGTTCTTTACATATATATATATAGAACTATATTCTCAAAATTTCACTACATCTGTATTGGACACCATGTCATTTCTACATTTCAAACTGAGCCATTACAACAATTATGCAGCAGTGTCAACAAGCTCAGTTCATAAATTCAACCTGCTATCTGTCCACGGTGATGAACAAAAACAAAGAGAATTGATTGAGAACTCAATTTCTGTTGGTGCTTCTGAAGATGATTGCTCCAGGGAGGATAAAACACATACACTAAAACTTTTCCCTCTTAAATCCAAACAACAAAGATCTGTCCAGAGGACATTATATCTATTACTGTGTCCTCTCAGCGACCGGCCTATAGCCAAAGACCCACAGCTCTCATTTCCACATTAATAGAAGCTAAAAAGCATCTTGCAGCTCCCTGCTTGAAAAATATGAGTAGCATTCACCGTCTTTGTCCCTTCTTGTCCTTCACATTTTTGGAAAAACATGTTAATCTGTCACCCTGGAGAAAGGCACCTGTGCAATTAACCTTGCGCATATGTGGCGAACAAAGCCCTGCGTCGAGGAGCCAGGTGCATTTTGGACTTGTTTCCCGCCTGCCACTCTTTGTCTGAGAGATTCCCTTTCACTGCAGCTGCAGAGAGTGCATTAGCAGCAAAGTCAACAGTCCTGCCGGTTCCAGCCTCGCACCTGTTATGAGGTGCTGTCTCTCTGGAGGATCTGACACAAGATATGACACTGTGACCTGTCAGCTGGCCTGCTGGAGTGAGAGCTCCAAAGCACTCAGAGAGAATGAGCCCGGACTCAGGAGTAATGAAGAAGATGGATGTGGCACCAGACAGGCATTTTGGAGCGTTTTGCTGGAACAGCTTGATGTGAAAACCCACTTATGTCTGTGTGTAATTTAATTAGGGATGCTCACACATCCCCTCCTTTAGCGGGGCACTCCCTCTTCGAGTTCACATAGGCGCCAGGGGGTCTAGGCCTTAGACAATGAGGAGTGGAAAAGGGGACAAATGAGATGTTGGTGTTTAGAGATGGCCAGAGAAGATAACTACTCCACCTAGGTTCTGTCTATCCCTCGCCCATGCCGCTTGATTGGTCAGCTGGGAGGGAATGGAAACGGATTAGATTATTTCACATGCACCGCAAGGACAGAAATTCCTGCGTCGATGCCCTGGATAGCTGTATGCATGAATAAATAAAGAAACAAAAATAAAGTGGACGGATGCTGAACAGCTCTACATTAGAGGATGTCAGAGATGTTTGGTTTGGAAGGAGAAAAATTACAGAGCAGAAGGAAAAGGTAAATTGTAAACTCCAGGAATAGGTCTGGCTTTTAAGAGGCCGAGCCATTTGCATATTCAGCTCACAAGGAGAAATAAAAGATAGCTGAGATCTGTTGTACGTGCTCCACATTTTTCTTGCCATCTTTCCGTATGCTAATGAATCACCATAGTGGTTTATCTGGTTGGTGATGCTTAGTGATTGTTCCCTGCTCTCCTTGCCATCTGCTTGCTGAGATCACAGACCACATGAGCCAGGCTTATCTGAGAATACACTTCATAAATCATTGCACCAGTCCGACACTCACTGTAACTCGTAAGGGATGAGACAAAAAAGATCACGTCTTTCTCGCTATAATGTAATCCCTATGTATGACAAACAAAACACCTGTGTTTCAAGAACTGTTGTTGTTCTTTCCAAAAACCATCATTAATTTTCTTCTCTGAGGATTTAGGCTCTGCCTAGATGTCTAGGCTCTGCGCAGTGAGCTTAATTATTTTTGAGTGACTGCAGAGTGGCTCTCCAGGTCCGAACTCTTGACGAGAAATTATCAGAATGTAGACCACCCATGGCTGTAAATTAATGACATGCAACAGCGCGAATGTGTGCTCGGAGAGCGGGAGGGTGCTGGCGGTGAAGGGATTCTCAGAAGTATCCTCTCATTTCTGCTATGACCTGAGGGAGAGTGGGCTAAATTAAGTTAAAGAGGCTTAAAGTGATTAGGACATTTAGTGCTACCCTAATTAGGGTTGGCTGCACAAAACAGCATTACAAAAAGGAAAAAGTTTCTTATTTAAGGGAAAAAATGGCATATATTTGAAGATCGAAATATTCTCTAAAGGAAAAATCGGGGAGATGAAAATTAACATTATCATGGAATAATCACAGCCTCTATATCTCTTCATTTCAGAATGTGGAGTCGGACGGGCGATATTAATGGAAACATTTTGGGTTTCTGGATGTCGCCATGACTTATACAGATGCTTATCTGTATAAATCAATGACTTGGCTCCTCGCACATTAGATATTTAGAGACGGCTAACGCATCTCTGGCCAGACTGATGGCCAGAAATTCGTCATGCTATCATCGCCTTGAGGCACAGGGGCATCCGGCTGCTGATATGGCACAAGCTAATATGCAGTTATTTATTAGAATTGATGCACTACAGCAGATAAGCTTGGCGCCCTTGTTGGCGTCTTTCAAGGTAATGACAAAAATTCACAATGCCAGCAGTCGCGCACTCCAAGATTTCCTGAGTGGAATTTGCTTATGCTTGGGATCCAGCAGGCTGGAATGTAATGCAGCATTCTTCAAAAGAGGATTGAGCTCCCTGACAGTGGGTGTAAATAACACTGAAGAGCTGATGGGGAGCGCTGATATGCATATAGGACAGACACTCATTTCTCGGCACTGACACTGAAGCTCGCAGACAGCCCAGATTTAATATGATAGTTAAAATACAGATAATGACATGCCATAGTCAGCTTAGCATTATGCAACGGTACTTATCTGGTCCACTTATTCATAATGACCAACGAGGTAGATGGAATATCTCAATGACTAATTAAAAATCTGAATGATAATTAGAGGAGAGACAGTGAGGTGTGGGGCTTCTCATGGTTTTCTGTTTGCATCACACAGATTAACATATTCTAAAGCCACGACCTTTAGGAGAATTACTTTTCTGCCAGCAGACCTGCAAATATTCACATACTGGAATGACGCATGTGTGTGTTGTCATATATGTGTGTGCGTGTGCTTTTTTATCTTCATTTGAGAGTTTTTTTTTTCAGTATACACTACGTTTGGGGTCAATTGTTTTTTGTTTTTTTTCTCTTTAAAAAAAGTCTGCATTTATTCAAATGTAATGTGTTTGTGCTAAAAATAATACAATACACAAATAAATTACTGACCTCAATATATACAGCCCACTTATTAGATATACACTATATTACCAAAAGTTTTGGGACGTCTGCCTTTATATGCATATGAACTTTAATGACATCCCATTCTTAATCCGTGGGGTTTAATATGGAGTTGACCCACCCTTGCAGCTATAACAGCTTCAACTCTTCTGGGAAGGCTTTCCACAAGGTTTATGAGTATGTTTATGGGAACTTTTGACCATTCTTCTAGAAGCGCATTTGTGAGGTCAGGCACTGGTGTTGGACGAGAAAGCCTGGCTCGCAGTCTCTGCTCTAATTCATCCCAAAGGTGTTCTATTGGGTTGAGGTCAGGACTCCCACCACACCAAATTCGCTCATCCATGTCTATATGGACCTTGCTTTGTGCACTGGTGCGCAGTCATGTTGGAACAAGAAGGGGCCCTCCCCAAACTGTTCCTACAAAGTTGGGAGCATGAAATTGTCCAACATGTCTTGGTATGTTGGAGAATTAAGAGTTCCTTTCACTGGAACTAAGGGCTCCCATTCACTGCCATTATAAAGCTAAGATTAGCCAGGGCATTTTTTTAATATAACTTTGATTGTATTCATCTGAAAGAAAAATGCCATATACACCTAGGATGGCTTGAGGGTGAATAAATCATAGGGTAATTTTCATTTTTGGGTGAACTATCTCTTTAAATGTATTAGTTAAAGACTCATCAATGTAACCTGCATAAAGTCTCACTGAAACACCTCCACCACAAATGCACAGACTAACAGAATATGTTTATACATTTTTTTGTTTGTTTGCGAGAAACAACTGGCTCAATATTGCTTCAACCAATGGTGTGAGATTGTGGAGAGGCTATATAGCCTGATCAGCTGTGGCATGTTTGAGTGTTTCAAATATGTCTGAAAACCTTCTTACAATTCTGTTCGGTGCCATTGTTGGTACAGAAATTACACTCTTCACATTTAAAGACTTTAACCCATAGAGGTCGAAAAACGCCGCCGCAACTGCCTTGATTTTTTTAGTGCCAAAAAGACTCAAATAACTATCGATTTGTATCATTCAGGCAAGTGTTATGCATCATTATAATCTGTTAAGTATCTACTTTTATTTGTGTACACTCACAATAAAAACTTAATGTTGTGCTTTTTGCAAAATAAAGAAAACAAACATGATGCGCGATCGGCAGCCTCCATCAGTGAAGTTCAATCTGATACTCTTCAGAAAATGAACTGTAACTTAGTGAAAACTAATATGTCTAAAGGCATATGTCTAAATAAATGTTGAAATGTCAGGTTGTAAATAATGTAAATTATTTCGAAAACAAATATTCTCTGTTTATGTAATCTGTTTAAAAATAGAGATTTCTCGCCAGCTTCTTCATTATCCGCTAATCCTGAGGGACTGGAAATCTGCTGCTTTAACCCCACTTTTTAAAGGGGGTGAGAACTCAGATCCAAATCGTTACAGTTTACGCACCATTTGGAGACTTATAATGTTCTTAATCAGTTTCAGTCTGGCTTCAGATCTGGCCATAGTTGTATTACCGCTACACTTATTACACAGGTTTTCAACGACATCATATGTGCCATTGACAACAAGGAATATTGTGTAGCTGCATTTGTTGATCTGGCAAAGGCCTTTGACTCTGTGGACCATGACATACTAATGGATAGGCTAAGAGGTATTGGACTCTCTGGGAGCTGTCTGGCTTTGTTCAAGAGTAACTGTTCTGGTCGTTTACAATCAGTAAGGGTCGAGGGGTTTTGGTCAGATCCCCTGCCCCTGTTTAAAGGGGTCCCCCAAGGAAGTATACTGGGCCCTATACTTTTTAATATTTATGTTAATGATATTGCTTTTGCTGCAGGTGATTCTCACGTACATTTATACGCTGATGACATCATCATTTATACATTTAGTTCTTCATTGACCACTGCACTGTCCTTGCAGGCCAGTTTTACCCACATCCAACGTGCTTTCGCTAGTCTTCACTTAGTTTTAAACACAAATAAAACAAAATACATGGTTTTTAATAGAAATCTACCACATGTTAAATATCTGCCTAAAATGTACTCATTGAATGGCTCGAACATCGACTAAGTGGAATGCTACAAATATCTTGGTATCTGGCTTGATAGCAAGTTGTCATTTGAAACTCATATAAACGTATTGCTTAGAAAGGTTAAATCTTGTAATTTGTTTAAATATTATAGCCTAATGTTATTTTTTTTATTTAATCTGTTGATTATGAAAAGCAAACAGCAAGGACAAGTAAGAAAGGACACATCATAAGATGCACAATATGTCAGAAGACATGGAGTTTGTCAGACATGATTTTGACCACTTCATTAAGTTGTATAAATTGTATTAATTTTAAATCAGTGATTCATCAGCCAATGCCTGGATATAATAAATAAGAAGCAAATATAGCAGACAATAGCCTACAATAGGCGCCGGCGCAATCATGCATTGCACAGCACGTATCATAAATGAACCGAAACTCAAAATCATATTTGAGTATTGTGTGTATTGGATAGTTTAAAAAAATCAAATGATTCAGAAATGTTTTGCCATTGAAATGAATGGGGGAAAAGTGTCCCAATCAACTTGAATTCACCCTATATACTCTTTGAAATCGGAATTGCATTGCATTATGCTGTTTTAAATCCCAAATATTTTACTTATAACATTCATCATTACTAATTATTCAGTTATTTGTATTTACAGAATACTGAATTGTGTTCAGTGTCACAATATTACTGTTTTTTTAGCATGATACTTCTTTCAAAAACATTAAAAATATTAAAGTCAAATCTTCTGATAATTTAAAATATAATAGGCCTTTGTAATGTGCCTTTGGCTCTCACTTTATATTGTTAACTATATTCTAAATAATCTACAACAAAATATATTTATTTTGTCCTGTTCCTTAGCTCTCTCTCAGATACCTGACTCAAAGGCTCATTCATTATGGAGCTCATTATGCAGCTGATTATGGGTTCTATTGTCTCCTCAGGTGTAAATCACAGCATTATTCATGATCATTCACACCCCTTAAGAAAAAGTGTCTTACAAAATGTAAATAAATATATTGTTTTATGTGAATGAGCAGGCACAATGATTCTCACATCAGTTTGAAGCAAAAACTCTAGGTAACAACACCCATTAGTCAAAAGTGGGCTTAATTCAGTGACTTTTTTTTCTTCAAAAACCATACATAAACGTTATTCTCTCAAAAACACAAGCATATACATTTTGCTCACATATTATGGTAGCCCAGTTTGTGCTGAATACAGTGTAATGACACTTTTACCATTAATATGTTTATAGGCAACTGAAAAAAGCACAAATGTCAGAGCATGTCAAAAACTTCCAAAACTGTGCAGACTTCTAGGGGTTAAAGATGCCTAAAAAATTTAAGTGCACACAAATCGCTCTACAGACAGAATGAATTACACTGAACATATCGACTGCCTGTCTATGACTGAGGGTGCTGAATGAATGGTAATGGGTTAGAGAAAATATTCAGACATAAAGAGCAGTATTCATTCTAAAACCCACTGACAGATGGACCTTAACCCCTAGAAGTCTGCACAGTTTTGGGGCCCTTTAGAAGTTTTGAAATGCTCTGACATTTGTGCTTTTTTGTCTCATGTTTGTGTGACTGTGACAAGTATTCACTAAGTTAGTTCATTTTCTGAAGAGTATCAGATTGGACTTCATTGACAGGGAGGCTGCAGATCACGCATCGCGTTTGTTTTCTTTATTTTGCAAAAAGCACAAAATGTAATTTTTATTATGAGTGTACACAAATAAAAGTAGAAACTTAACACATTATAATGATGTATAACACTTGCCTGAATTATAAAAATCGACAGTTATTTGAGTCTCTTTGGCACTGATAAGAAAAAAATCGAGGTGGTCGCGCCGGCGTGATCTTCGATCTTCGGGTTAAAAAACTTAATTCAACCACACTGATAATGACAGCTATCATCACATTAAAAATATTCCGAAGAATACCCTAATCTTCCTTTTAGCCCTTTACACACTTATCTTTTCTAAACCTTTAAAGGGATCATTTGCACTGTCAGACTGGAAAGTGAAGCTACTTTCTTCCTGACTCTGGCAGAGAGTCTTAATTAACATCATTTATTGTACCATCTGGTTTTTATATGCCACATGAAAGATGTTATTCACGATGACTCAGCAAGTGACCACAAACAAGAACGACACTCTCAGTTTTCTAACTGACCTACAGATTAGAAACACCAGCAGTGGAAAAAAGACAACATAAAAACATGAGTTGAACTGCACAAATATCTCAAAACGATGCCTGTAATTGAACAGAATGAGTTGACAGATTTTCTGATTTGCCTATGTTTTGTTTGTTACTGAATTAGCTTGGATGAATTGGACAGGGTCATGTCTCTTTGTCCTCAGTGAAAACATGTCTCCTGAGCCAAATATGTAACATTTTATCTGTATAAAAAAACACAACAACAGCTGGGTAAATGTTGGAGGGTAAGCACTCACATTCAAATACATTAGGGGTTTGTCCAAGAATAGGAAGGGACAAAACCATACAGGTGACGTGGGCTCTACAGAAATTACAGCATCTAAAATATGGCTAGAATGATACCTTTGTTTTATAGAAGCCCTTACGCCATGCCCTATACAGCTCAAAGGCAACATGTGGGTATAATCACTTTTAGTGACCCTCAACTGTGACCCTGAAACAGCCAGCAGGCTGAGAGACAGTATAGACAGGAAGTCCTAGCATCCCTCAGTGATGTTTTGCAATGAGTAGGACACCCTGTAAACAACATAGTTTCAAATCCTTTGGCAAAATGGCTGCCCCACTAGGACAAAACATATTTTCCTAATAAAGACAGAAGGATTAGGTGGATTTAGGCCTATTTTACATCATTCCCCATTTACTTTCAGCGGGTTAAGCAATTTGGTGAATGCTGAACATCTGGTCATTCCAAGAGAATATGGAAATCCACTTAGAGGAAATTAAAACAAATGGGGGGCCGGGTAATGATTTCATGAGCAATTTCCCATATTAGGATTTCTAATAGTTCACAAGAAAAACAGATTTTACCCTGCTTGCAATACACATCAATCACATGGCACTCAAAATTGCTCATGAAACCTGGCAAGGACACGTTTCCAGACACCGTCTGTGACTTTAAAAATACTTTTAAAAAATGAAATGGTACAGATATTCATTTGCCTAGCTCCACCGTACCGTCAAAAACATCCTCTTAACCCTAAATGAATTAAACCCTCATTAAATATGTATCTCATTGTTAATCATGTGCATGTGAAGGACATTACATATCAATTTGCAAAATTACTTCTTTATAGAAATAGTCCCTAGAAAAGGCCTTAAAAACTATAATTAATCAAAAGGCTGTTAGACATGGGTTCTAATGAAAGAGGGTTTTGTGCCAAAAAAGAGGATATATGTGGATAAAACGAGCAATACAATAGTACTGCCCTATTTAAAAAAAAAAAAAATGGTACATACTTACTTTAGCTAAGCTTGCTCACTCCTAAAAATACATTAAGTATTTTTTCTGTTAAGACACCCAACTGAGCCACTGAATGGTGTGTGTATATATATATATATATATATATATATATATATACACACAGGTGCTGGTCATATAATTAGAATATCATCAAAAGGTTTTATTTCACTAATTCCATTCAAAAAGTGAAACTTGTATATTATATTCATTCATTACACACAGACTGATATATTTCAAATGTTTATTTCTTTTAATTTTGATGATTATAACTGACAACTAAGGAAAATCCCAAATTCAGTATCTCAGAAAATTAGAATATTACTTAAGACCAATACAAAGAAAGGATTTTTAGAAATCTTGGCCAACTGAAAAGTATGAACATGAAAAGTATGAGCATGTACAGCACTCAATACATAGTTGGGGCTCCTTTTGCCTGAATTACTGCAGCAATGCGGCGTGGCATGGAGTCGATCAGTCTGTGGCACTGCTCAGGTGTTATGAGAGCCCAGGTTGCTCTGATAGTGGCCTTCAGCTCTTCTGCATTGTTGGGTCTGGCATATCGCATCTTCCTCTTCACAATACCCCATAGATTTTCTATGGGGTTAAGGTCAGGCGAGTTTGCTGGCCAATTAAGAACAGGGATACCATGGTCCTTAAACCAGGTACTGGTTGCTTTGGCACTGAGTGCAGGTGCCAAGTCCTGTTGGAAAATGAAATCTGCATCTCCATAAAGTTGGTCAGCAGCAGGAAGCATGAAGTGCTCTAAAACGTCCTGGTATACGGCTGCGTTGACCTTGGACCTCAGAAAACACAGTGGACCAACACCAGCAGATGACATGGCACCCCAAACCATCACTAACTGTGGAAACTTTACACTGGGCCTCAAGCAACGTGGATTGTGTGCCTCTCCTCTCTTCCTCCAGACTCTGGGACCCTGATTTCCAAAGGAAATGCAAAATTTACTTTCATCAGAGAACATAACTTTGGACCACTCAGCAGCAGTCCAGTCCTTTTTGTCTTTAGCCCAGGCGAGACGCTTCTGACGCTGTCTGTTGTTCAAGAGTGGCTTGACACAAGGAATGCGACAGCTGAAACCCATGTCTTGCATACGTCTGTGCGTAGTGGTTCTTG